>CM038352.1:23162509-24415009 GCA_021464625.1 Proterorhinus semilunaris | reverse complement strand
ATTGTCCTGGGGCAGGTTCACATGTTTGACTAAAAGAACTGGTACCAGTGCCAAATGTATTTGTGTTTGTGTGTGTCCTAGGTGCAACATAAGGGTCTGTACAAAACGTATTTTCCGGACCCCAACACGAGCCCACTGGCCCGTGTTTAAGGAGAGCAAGGGGGCAGGGTATAAGCTTCTCCTGCCCCTGCATCAAAGGAAATGGGGAGAACTCTGTGGTGTTTCTCTTCGTTTCCTCCCCCCCCCCCCCCCCCCCGACAGGGAGGGATTTGCCTGAGACAATGTTTGTTTCAATGTTTTCTTTAAAATTTTCAGCAATCTTTCATTATTATACATTTCTTCATTTCTGATCAGTTTTATACCAAGAAGTCTAATTCGTTCGGCTTCTAACATTTCTTTTAGTTGATCTAACTGTTTCAGGCTAAAATATCCTCCTTTTAGGAAACCCAAAATCAGAGGTCCATACTGGGAGACAGTCCAAGCTTTCAGGTCCGAACTTTCGCTTCATAGCACACACAACAGGAGTTTCAGGGAGATCAACAGCACATTTTGACGTATTGCGCCCCATTTTCCAATTGGACTTGAGAAAATCTATGCTCAGGACGTCTCAAGAGGTAGAACTGATCGCTAAGGTTACACCGTAACTGCCTTCCCACCTACAGTTTCACCAAGAGACTGTATGCTCTTCTCGGCGAATACGCTAACCACGTATTCCCGGCCTCAAATTTTTCCCTTGACCCAAGGTAAAATTGGTAGAAGACACTAAACAACCCGTGTTTAGATTTCTCTAGATCACCGACCTAGCCCCAAAATCGTGCTCTCCCCTCCTTTGTACCGTCTATGAGCGAAAGGAGAAACACAGCTGACCTTGTTATCACTTAGATGTTTAACATAACAAACAGACCTGGTTTAAAACACACTTGATCTCAGACACAACACTCACCATAACTCAGGTTCTTTTTTCCTCTCGAATCCCATCGGTGGTGGTCCCAGAAGAGTTACCCAGCCCTCTCTTCTCCAACTGACTTTTAAAGCGAGGTACAGAGGTGGAGGCTCTCCCCCAGGTTGGCCAACCTACCGGGTCCGTTCTGGAACGATCACGCGTGGAATCCTGTTCTCGTGACTCCAATTGTAATGGGATTTCGTATATATATAATAACGTAATAACCATAAAGAAGAGAGTTGAAGTCTGAATCAAGTGGTCATTTATTGTCTTAAACACAGGGAGAACACAGACATCATAACAGCGTGTTCCTCTCTTCCTGTAAACTTGCGGTCACGTGACGCGTTCCCACATCTGCTTCTGAGAGCTGTGTGAAGCTCCTTCCTTTAAACGTGAATGTATACACTTTCGATTGACATACACATTGAGCATGATGAAGGGGCCAGGTTCACGGAGGTGCAGCCGAGTGCATTGGGCTCATGCGGCTTCGTAAAATTTAGACAAATAAATTGCGCGATTAAAAAAATTGACGGCGTTAAAATATATTTGCGTTCACGCGATATTTTGGACAGCACAATTTTTGTTTCATTATGTACAATATATCTGCAACGTTTCTTACAAATCGCTCAAACTGCTATTTTCAGGGTATAGGTAGGTGGTACTGTATTGTCTGAAGTGGACCTGCTAATAAGTTTGTTCTGTTCAGTTTGGGGTAGTGCCTTAATTACTCAAATATGAGCTCAGTAGATCATTAGCTTTTCGAATTATACAGGAAAATATACCATTGGAGTGACATTTGCATTGGCCACGCCCACATCTTAGAAATGATAAAACTACTGTAATATATTTTCCGGTGTGTTTTATTGTGCAGAATATACCTGCAATGTTTAATATAAATTATACAAACTGCAATTTTCAAAGCATTTTTGTGGCGCTAGACTGTGCTGAAGTTGGTCTGTTAATTAGTTTTTGTTCATCTTGGGGTCGTGCATTAGCAACACAAGTTTGAGCTCAATATTTTATTGCATGTCCGAATTATAAAGGTCAACGTGACCTATTTGAGACATTTACAACGCCCACATCTTATAAAATATGATATGACTAATATATTTTTTTGTTTAAGTGTTTAGAACAAACTGGCAATGTTGTATAAAAAAATTTCCAAACTGCAGTTTTCAAGGTATAGGTAGGGGGTGCTATCCTGGGAGCAGACTATATGTTATTGGGTGCGTTTTGTTCAGTTTGGGGTAGTGCATTAGTGACTTGAATATGAGCTTTGTAGGCTAATGTCTGTGAGTGTGAGCTGTCCACGAAAATACACAAAATCTACGTGTTCTTCGCCGCGGCGTTATGAGGAGACGGTGTAACAGTTTTACAAACCGTGGCCAAATCTTGAATTTCAATATGTCTAAAAGCACTGTGGCAAATGTGATCTGATTTGGATGAAAAAACAGGGACTCGTTCACTTAAACATAAGATTAGTCAAAATGGATTCTGGTTTTCAATCCAAAATGGCCGACTTCCTGTGCGTCGGGGCGTGGTGCTCCATTGCAGTTTTTAGATTGTCCTGATGTTCCCTTTCACTGTACCGAACGGTTGTGGCCTACGCTGAAAAACGCGCGTCCCTATTTGAATAGGGGTCAACTTTGAGGGAGCGCTGTCGAGCCATTTAGTTTTGGACGTGGCCAATTCGTCCATTTCCATAAATATTCACGGCATCCAAATGACTCCGCCAAATCCGGTGAGTTTTTGTCGACGTTTAGTGGGTCAAAAATGCGATCATCGACGAAAAAAAAAGAAAAAAAAGAAACCACCCAAAAACAATAGTCCCTTGCCGGGGACTGCGTCCGGCTTGGGAATAATAGTAATATTTATAATTTGGTGTTGTCACCTCAATGATTTTTGCATGTCATATAATTGGCAATCTTACAATTCAGAAAGAGAAGCCTATAGGGCTCTACTGTGTTGCATCACAAATCAAGCAGAGGTGAATGCAGTGCTCTCGCTTCATTGAAAACAATGGGAGATCGCTGATATTGGGTGGTTGTTTGAGAGGATTTATTAAGGTGATTAATTGTCAGATTGTGATAATGTGATTTGATTACCATGATAACCTGCCTATTGAGGCAAAGGTCTGATATAAACAGAAATTGGGCTTAATTGGTCTCAATTAATGTTTGTACAAACTGTCAAGAGGTCGCCTAGTACACGTCGCTAATCCATCTAACTTTGTGTTGAATTTCACCCATTTATGTTTTGCCTTTCGGGAAAAAAAATCATGATCCAAGTTAAACGTAATGCTGACGAGAAAATGTTTCAGAAGCTTTTAGGTAAAGCTCTGTCTAGTTTAGATTTAGCTAAAGCAAGACTTGGCTAACACATGTCATGACATTAAACATTTGATTAACAATTTATGTTATGTTTAAAGCAAAGTAAATAGTGATGTTTCCGGCACAGTTACGTTAAACTTTAAAACATAATCCACACAGTATGTTTAGATCTGCAGACGTCGATTCTAATCATAAAACTCAGTTTACAAGATTGAAGCTGTAGTTCTGACAAAATGGAACAGCCAACAGCATCACAACAGCTTTTAGGCAGGATTTACTGAGAAAAACAAAATGTATCGAACACAATCTGTCACTCAAAGGCAAAAACGCTGTTTTAATACCGCCATTGTTTTCACCTCCACATCCGCTGCGCACTGAAAGTACCCGGATGGTAGAAGAGCCCTATAACTACCTTTGCATATTTACATGATGCGACCCCCTGCCCAGTCTCCTCCATGATCATCCAAAATTCATATGATGTTATTTTTGACCATCCCTTGCAGGTGGACAGCTCAGTGTTTGAGAACAGGGGGATGGTCCAGAGCCTTGCGTTTGGGCTGTCATTTCTGCAGCGGATGGACATGAAGCCTGTGGTGGTGATGGGCTGGTCGGCCAGTGAGGAGGTAGAGCGTGAGGACAGTGTTACTGACCCTCTGGGCAGTAACACTGCCACTGCCCTGGTGGAACGGAGCCAGCTGCTGACCGAGGCCCTTCAGCAGCACTCGGCCACTGTGCTGCCCTTCTTCTCCGCTCAAACCATCCTCTTACAGCGTGGAGCCCAGTGAGTAGACTACAATCATTAGAAAAGTCTCATTGGCATACATTGGCATGACAGGAAGTAAATTTGACTTGACTTCATGACTGCTTGATATTTATGATTTGTATCTTATTTCAGTTCTTCACCACCCATCGCTGTGGACACGTGCCTTCTCCAGTGGGGTCTGGACCTTGGGATGATCCCTCTTGTGTGTCCAGTGGGCAGAGACCAACAGCACTGCTCGGTACTGATGGATTCTACAGAAGTGACGGTGGCCATAACCAAGGCTCTGCAGCCGCACAAAGTCATATTTCTTAACAAGTGTGGAGGCCTGCGCAGCCAGGAGCAGAAGGTACAACACATACCCTTCTTTCAAAAGCCCATGAAATCCGACTAGGAACTGGGTATTATACACAAAACTGGAAAATTTGGTGCTTGTAGGTGCCACATGTGTGAGGAAACAAATGCATTTTGAGTGTACTGCTTGGAAGTTACAATTTCATTAAGTAAAATGATAATGTGAAATGTCCTGTTCCCAACTGAAAACATATTTTCCTTCGAATTTCTTACATTTCTGCATAAATTCATCCTGATTGTTGTGCACGTCTAATCTGCAACTACAGGAAACGTCTGGAGGAAGTGGGTGGAGTGGGGGGGAGGGGGGACGACGACGACTTTGTTTTAGCGGAAGAAGACTATCGCGCACTACAGAAACACAACAAGCAGCCTTTGTAAAGCAGCAGAGATCGGTAGAAAGTCGCTTGGTTCTCCACTGGCGTCATTTCCAAAAACAGTCGCTACAGAGCTGCCTAAAATGCTGCTACATCGGCAGCATGGCGCGTCGGAGGACATGCAGCGACGGATGCGATTTTACGATTTAACCATTTTAACCTGTTTTTAAAACCATGAATTAATTGAATCAGTCTGATTTATCGCCCAGCCCTACAGCCAGCTATTAAATCCAAGGGTTCACTTAATTTGTTCACCCTGCCCTGTGAATGTTTAAATGTTATGGCCAATGAATATATGATAATATGTAATTGTTTGGGTGGTATTAGTTCAAGCAGACACTGTTTACTCATTCCTGTGATTTTAATAAAGATCAGACCACATTTTGTGACCAATTTAGGCAGAAATGTCAGAAATTCCAAAGGGTTCACATACTTTTTCTTCCCGCTGTATGTACTACTCAGAGCAGGGGTATAGTCGTCTACAGAGGCCACTGTTCATAAAGCACTTATCACTGTGTTTGTGTTTGTGTCGTTGAGGTGATGGACTTCGTGTCGTTGCCCAGTGACCTGCCAACTCTCTCCACTGCAGACTGGCTTAGAGCAGCGGAGCGGCGCAGAGTCACTTCTATTGCCACCCTGCTCAACCATCTGCCCAGCGAGTCCTCAGCAGTCATCACATCTGCTGACACACTGCTGACAGAGCTGTTCAGCCACAAAGGTCCGTCGCACAAAACCCAACAGTAAATAAATCACGGTTCTGGTTTGTTTATTCATGGGACACACATAGCACTTCCGGCATTTCTTCTGGGGATCCTGTCTTGTTTCCTTTCAGAATATTATATAAATATACTGTGTAAACACGACTTCAGGCTAACATATGGGGTTTGCTGTAGTGGACATAAAATAGAGGGACTCAAAACATACTGTAATAAAGACAGTGTGATTTGGCAATAACATAAATTAAAAAGACTATATCAGGACTATAGATAGTCCTAGATTATTATTTTCCCATTGATACAAAAAGTACTTTATTACAACTATACCTAGCTTTATGCTACTAGTATGACATGCAGAACAAGAAGTATGCATATTTGTATTACTTTACAACACAGTAATACACCGTAATAACAGTAATAAGGATTATGCTTTTTGGGGCTTTGTTTCTTTTCTTAAGAAGAAAATACTAACAGTGGTACCAACGATAGTAACTGACAGGCTTTATATCAGGTTAGAGTTGGGACTAGGGTTTGGACTAATCATATGACAGTATATTTATTTAGGATGTTTTGCTGTAATTAATAACACTTTATGTGCCATCCATCCTATTGCCTAATCCTGTCTAAAATAATTATAAAAACATTGTTTTTCTTCTGTCTCAGGATCAGGAACACTTTTTAAAAATGGAGACCCTATACACAGGTAAGACGTTATAAATGAGTTGATTCTCTAGGGCCAACCTTCTGACAATATGGGGTTTGGCGACAAGTAGGTGATGTTTGGAAGAGCATAAATGTGTTACTTTAGCCCAAGTTTATTTTAAAGCGCATCTTTTCTGTGCTCATAAACCATTTTACTAAAATCCATAGCCAAAAAAACAATAGAAGAAACTCTAGATTGATTAGTGGATTGAGTTAGCCTGGCTAACGCCAGACTAAAATCACAAGTGATATTTAGTCTGGGGACCACCAATTTATTTTCTCGTAGGAGAGGTGTGGTTCACAATTGTCCATAGCCGTTTATTGGGCGCTACGAATGTCTCATGCGTCTGCACGTAGCCATAGCCCATCGTATCAGATGATGTACCCACTGTAAACTTTTGAGCTAAATTATTTAGAACACGGTCTAAAGCTTGATCGAAAGATGGCGTTGCGTCTGCTGCTGTCATGTTGGATCTGTAAATATTATTATTATTTTTTATCCCTAAACAAACTACAAGCTTCCGTATGTCGAATAGCGCCTCATCGTCTTACTGTCCCTCCTCGTTCTGTGATTGGTCCCCAAATCCATGCGAAAATTTCGGCCATGGTCCCCAGGCTGTTGTGAAGTTCGAAAAGATTCGAGCGCACACAGCAGTTTGGCGTTAGCTAGGCTAGGATTGAGTAGGAAAAGTGTCGTTTTGCCAGGCTACAATCGGTTACTTTACCCGCAGCCTTTTCAGAGAGGTCATTGTTTGTATTCTGCTTTTCCAGGTACAGCTCTCTGGATGAAATTGACATGGAGCGTTTGCTGGCTCTCATCAACAAGTCTTTTGAAAAAACTCTAAATCAAGACTATATTGATTCACTGAAAGGCCGTCTGCATTCTGTCTACCTCTCAGAGCGGTGCGTATAACTCTCTTCATTATGTACAGTTGTAGGATTGGAACATAACATGTACAGTTAGTTTGAAGGGAAATGCACTAAAGTGCATTCTCAACATAGCTTTTGTAGATGGCAACTAATCTATGTTAACCCGGGAACTGCTACCTTAACGTGGTGGGGATGTTTTAGTGCCCAAATGATCCTAGGAGCTATGTTGTTATGCCCGTAGTGGGGTCTCCCATGGCAAACAGGTCGTAGGTGATGGGCCAGACTAAGAGCAGTTCAGAAAACCCCTATGGAGGGAGTAATAAGAAGGACCGTAACGTCGCCTGGTATCCGCAGCTAGGGCCCCACCCTGGAGCCAGGCCTGTGGTTGAGGTTCGCTTGTGAGCGCCTGATGGTCAGGCCTGTGTCCACAGGGCCCGGCCAGGCTCAGCCCGAAGGGGCAACATGGGCCTGCACTCCTGTGTACCCACAAATCTGCAGAGGGAACCGTAGGGGTCAGGTGCAGAGAGGACTGTGTGGCGGTCGAAGGTAGGTGCCTCAACAATCCAGTCCACGTACACAGGGACGTGGAATGTCACGGGGGAAGGAGCCTCAGCTTGAGGTCGATGTAGTCGGGCTTATCTCCATGCACAGCTTGGGTTCTGGAATCCAACTCCTGGAGAGAGGCTGGACGCACCACTTAACTTCACTGCGAGAGGCGATGGGCTGGGGTGGGCTTGCTTATAGCCCCCCAGTGAACGAGAGGGTCACGCCCCTGTGCCTTTGGGTTGGGGACAGGTTTCTTACCGTTGTCTCGGCCTACAGGCTCAACATCAGTGCAGAGTAACCAGCCTTCTTGGAGTTTCTGGGAAGGGTACTATTATTGGACTTCTGTGCGAGTTACAGTTTGTCCATAACAAACACCATGTTCAAGCAAATAAAATCTGGTTAGAACAAAATGTATATTAAATGTATGAATTTAGATAATACTGTATTACTGCAAAAGTAGAGTAGCCATATGCTGTGTTCTTTTTCCTTTTCTTTTAAAATATAACCTCCTGTACACACGGCCGTCGGAGTGAAGCTGCTTTTTTGGGAAACTTGTTGACTCTTTGTCAAACCACTGCAGCATTTCTCTGTAGACCTAAGCACTGAGTAATGTTCTCAGGACTATCGCGCTTGTATTTGGATAGTGGCTAAAGCGCTCAGGTTCCTCTCGCTAACAGTAGCGCTGGTTAGCTTTGATACACTGACTGGGCGGTGGTTTCGTATCGTTCTCAGTTGGACATACCTTAATGTTGTTATTCTCGCCGTGATAAGTTCTTTTGGCTGGAATTCCACGCGTTTTCACACGAGTCAACTTGCTCTGTGATAAAGTTCACAGAAAGTGTCTGAATCAGTAGCTCCGTAGTAGGACGGCACTTTGTTTACACCCCGCCTCTCTCCAAAAGCAGCGCTGATCTATAAATGATCTGGATACATGCGGGGAAACGGCTGATGTGCTCAATACTGTCTTTATGCACATGGAGACGGGTTGGATGGACGCTCCGCTCACTCAGCGTTGTGATAGCGTTCATGTTTCTGTATTTATTTTAAGCACGCAGCACGTGCATTTATCGTGCATTTATCGAGACACAAAATGTTATCGTCCTTCATTTTACTTATCGAGCGAGAACTGATGAAATTCGAGTACCTTAAGTCTCTGGATGTTGTAGGACTCTCTTGGCTGACACGTCTCTGCAACATCGCGTGGCGGTCGGGGACAGTACCCCTGGATTGGCAGACCTGGTTGGTGGTCCCTCTCTTTAAGAAGGGAGATCGGAGGGTGTGCTCCAATTACAGAGGGATTACACTCCTCAGCCTCTCCAGGGTGCTGGAGAGGAGGATCCGGCCGATAGTCAAACCTTGGATTCAGGAGGAACAGGATGGTTTTCGTCCCAGTTGTGGCACACTGGACCAGCTCAATACCCTTCATCGGGTGCTCGAGGGTTTGTGGGAGTTCACCCCACCAATCCACATGTGCTTTGTGGATCTGGAGAAAATGTTCGACCATGTCCCTCGTAGTGCCCTGTGGGGGGAGTATGGGGTCTGAGCCCTCTGCTAAGGGCTGTCCGTTCCCTGTATGACTGCAGCAGGAGCTTGGTTCGTATTGCCGGCAGTAAGTCAGACCTGTTCCCAGTGCGTGTTGGTTTCCGCCAGGGCTGCCCTTTGTCAGTTCTGTTCATTAACTTTATGGACATGATTTCTAGGCGCAGCCTGAGGCCGGAGGGTGTCCGATTTGGTAACCTCAGGATCTCATCTCTGTTTGCAGTCAATTTTGTTTTGTTGGCTTCATCAAATTAGGACCTTCAGCGTGCACTGGGGCGGTTTTCAGCTGAGTGTGAAGTGAGGATGGTGGTTCTCCACCAAAAAAAAGGTGGTTTTCCCTCCGGGTCAGTGGAGAGTCCTTGCCTCAAGTGGAGGAGTTGAAGTATCTCGGGGTCTTGTGCGCGAGTGATGAATGGATGGGAGCGTTAGATCGACAGCAGGATGGGTGTGGTGAAGAGGGAGCTGAGTCGGAGGGGCAAAGCTCTCAATTTACTGGTTGATCTACACTCCTATACTCACCTATGCGCAGACTGCTGCATCCGTGACCTGGCCCCTGATAAAGCAGAAGAAAATGGATGGATGGATGTTAACAGCTTAGAATGGATGTTAACAGCATAGATGAAAATAAATAAATAAATAATTTGGTCTTCCACATTTAAGGTTAAGGTGATCTGAGCATTGAAATGTATGTGTCTAGATACAGCGCGGCTGCAATCATCACCATGGAGCCCGTTAATGGCGGTACTCCTTACCTGGACAAGTTTGTGGTCAGCAGCAGTAAGCAAGGCCAGGGGACAAGTCATATCCTATGGGAGTGCATCAGACAAGACCTGGGCAAACTGTTCTGGAGATCTCGAGCCAACAACAAGATCAACCCCTGGTAAGGCCAAAGCCAGTTACAGAACATGTAAAGAAGACTTTGGAACTTTTCTTTATATTCTTTGACAATACTATTGTTACTTAATGTATGTTATGATTTATTTATTTAATTATTTGACAGCGCCATAATTTTGCTGCTTATTTGGCAAATGGGGACTAGTTTACAACATTTTAATACTTCTGGTTTGAATTTTTAAAAATAACTTTTTTTCCAAGTGCATGTTATAAAGTAATCCTGCTTGAAAATATGTGCTTACCTTTGAAATCCGGTTCTGATTGGTATCTGTAAATTCACCTTATTATTGCGACATTAATATACAAGCACTCGTGATGTCGTCATGTCATTTCCTGAACATTCCCCACAAGAAGTAAACAACAGTGATCGCTCTGTACTGTTAAGCGTTTTGTTCGCTAGAGTGTGATTTCAACCCCTTTTCATACCAGATTTTTCTTCATGTTTCCAGGTACTTCAAGCACTGTGACGGCAGCCTTGTGAATGGTTTGTGGACAGTGTTCTGGTTCGGCCTGGCAGACATCAGAGATTCATACAATCTAGTCGAGCATGCCAACAGGCTGCCCGATTCGTTTCACAGAACACCCCCAGGCGCAGCCGGTTCCTGATCTGATAACTGCAGCTTTTAAAAATAACCTGCACATTAGAAACCTCTCATACTGCGACACATAATACAAAACGGTTAAAGATTTTGCCGTGTCGGAATTTAGTTAATGATGGACTTGGGCCTGTTTGCATATTGGCTTTTTTGACTACACAGAAGTTTGTTTTACATAAGCTGTTTTTTATGTTTTCACGTCTTACAACTGGAGTTATGGACTTTATGACGGGTCTATTTTAACTTGTTTTTTATTTATTTATTTTTACCTGACAAATTTGGAAGTTGGTTAAAATGAAACTCAGAAATTTAGAATATCATTCAAAAGTTTACTTATTTCTGTAATTCAACTTAAAATGTGAAACTAATATATTATATTCATTATGGCTTACAGTTCATTTTCAAAATATAATTTTATGAGATTTTTAATTTGGGGTTTTTACAAGCTGAGCCATAATAATTAAAATTATAACAAAGGCTATACATATCTCACTTTGCATGTAATGAGTATCATATATTAGTTTCACAGTTTAAGTTGAAAAAACAGAAATGAATGCACTTTTTAACGATATTCTAATTTTCCAAGTTTCACCTGTAATCTGTTGGTCAATGCTATGACCAAGTACAGACTCCCGGGGCCTGCTGGGTAATGTGCATATGCTGCCCTCTGCTGGTGTGTTCTAATCTAGAGCCTTTTTACAGTTTGGACAAACCCCAATGCACTGCATAAGGTTTCCAGCCATACTGAACATTTTGTTGTGCCGGTATTTATTTAAATTAGAATTCACTTTATCATCAATTCCAGAAAAATCTGAAAGATGTACACAATGTAGCCTTGGTCAGTGATGGGGCCGGAGTGTACCAGAGAGACAATGTAGGAGTCGAGGAAGGAAGACAGCCGTCTGGACGTGACATCCCTCGAGACAGCACACTGACTTCAACGCAATGGATTAGTTGTTTTCTTTGTACGGTATGAAAGTGGAGTCGTCCTCTGCTGGCACAGTGGGGAAGGATGCATTTTTAAAGACCAAGGACAAAATCTAGGCTACTAGCCATTTGCAAGACTAACTACGCTCTGACTGTAGATACACATTGGGTAAGCCATTATCCAAACATGCATCATAGGAACTAACACAACAATTTCCTTTTCTTTTTTCGTTTATGTATGAGAAAATACAATAAGAGACTTGTTCAAACTGGACCTGTGAAGTTTCAAGTTTATTTTAGTTCTGTACCTCCTCTTGCTGATAACATGGCTGATAACAATTTATTTTTCCATTGTGAGATCAATGAAGTTTATTGATCCCACAATGAAGAAATAAAAGAATGTTATTGATCTCGCAATGAGGAAATAAAATATTACAGAACTTTATTGATCTCACAATGGATAAATAGAATAAGACAGAACTTTATTGATCTCACAATGGAGAAATTCACTTGTTAAAAGACCGCTCTCAAGAAGCACTCTGGGGTTTTCAAACGGGCAGGAAAATGTGCAAACAAGTATTTTTAATAGAGGTCTTTCGAAAAGATCTTATCCACAATGGGACCAGTCCAGTTTGTTCAGGTGAACACCCAGGTACCTGAAACTGTCCACGAACTCAAAAACATAGTTTTACATGGACAGACTGGACTTTTGATGTGTATTGATTTAGATTAGATTATAAGAGAGGATAATTGAATTTATTTCTATTTGCACAGCAGAATGGAATTCTATAGTGCGATCCTCTAGAGTCAAGAATAAAGGCATGACATTTTTTTTTTTTTTTTAAGTTTTTAGACATAAAACTAGACATAAAACATAGACATAAAACATCTTAGTCTACACATGTTGTGACTTATTTACAGTTCTATACATTGAACATTGATTATTAATTGTAAAATAATTATAAAGGTATTTCCAAATTACAAGGTACGGTAAAAATGTGACATATGGTTTTACTTTGGAGAAACTGAAGTGTTTTATTTTGAAGGGTGCAAAACAGGATCTGTTCTAGCTTCTAACGCCAGCTAAACTAAAGAATTGTGAATTGGGAACAAAGTTCAGTAAAACCGATTTTTTAGTTTCAGAGAACAGCACCCCTGGGTATTACCAACAAATCACAAGTACTCTGAGCTATTGGTTCATTCATGTCATGAAAAGGTGATGCATTCTGGTGTACGAGATACATTGATTCAAGTTAGAGAACATTACTGGATTTTGATAGGGAGACCGCTTGTAAAACGCATTGTTTCAGGTTGTTACATTTGCAAAAAACGTAAGGTTAAAGCAGCAAAGCCGATTACTCGAGATAGAGTAACTGAGTCACCTCCTTTTGAAGTTACTGGAGTAGATTTTGCAGAGAGAGGGCGAGATCCTAAATCGGCACCTGCCAGTGGTTTCTGGAGCGGCCACTGGAGCAGCCACCGGTTTTTCAGGAGAGTTCACTGGTTTCTGGGCTCGAGGCTCCCCTGGTGCTGGTAGATGCTGGTACATGCGGGGTTTCTGTGTAGTATGATTGATACTTTGACCGAAACCTTGCATTTACGTTTGCCAACTGCAAAATCTAATGCGTATAAAAATTACTTGACTCATTACAGCACTGGGCGTCCGTTATAATTATGCCATAATTGTCTTTTTATACTTGCGCATGTATTGTCACACCCATAAAGAGTGTGCTAATGTATTGTAATTCTGACACTGAGGAGGACCAAACCACACTTACTAATGTAAATAAAGATTTATGCCCATTTGTGAACTGTATTGTGCCTTTTGTTACCACAAAATCTGGTATTTCTGTTAGCCTGAATCATAAGATTGACTGTGTCGTGCAAGTTATTCTAAAATTGTAATACATGCGCCGATTACAAAATGATTCAGTTGATAAAACCTAGAAATCACAATAGGGCGACTCTCAGGTCGCCCAATTAGATCAACATAAGCACAGCCGCACTAACACCTCATTCTCCGGCTAGCTCACTATGTTCAGGAGTTAAGCTCATAGGCCTCATAGGCTCATATTTACAGTGGTATCTGGTGGTATTTACAGTGGTATTTGGTGGTTTTTAGAGTGGTATCTGGTGGCATTTACAGTGGTATCTGGTGGTACCAGAAAAATACCACCAGATACCACTGTAAATATGAGCCTATGAGGCCTATGAGCTTAACTCCTGAACATAGTGAGCTAGCCGGAGAATGAGGTGTTAGTGCGGCTGTGCTTATGTTGATCTAATTGGGCGACCTGAGAGTCGCCCTATTGTGATTTCTAGGTTTTATCAACTGAATCATTTTGTAATCGGCGCATGTATTACAATTTTAGAATAACTTGCACGACACAGTCAATCTTATGATTCAGGCTAACAGAAATACCAGATTTTGTGGTAACAAAAGGCACAATACAGTTCACAAATGGGCATAAATCTTTATTTACATTAGTAAGTGTGGTTTGGTCCTCCTCAGTGTCAGAATTACAATACATTAGCACACTCTTTATGGGTGTGACAATACATGCGCAAGTATAAAAAGACAATTATGGCATAATTATAACGGACGCCCAGTGCTGTAATGAGTCAAGTAATTTTTATACGCATTAGATTTTGCAGTTGGCAAACGTAAATGCAAGGTTTCGGTCAAAGTATCAATCATACTACACAGAAACCCCGCATGTACCAGCATCTACCAGCACCAGAGGAGCCCTCGAGCCCAGAAACCAGTGAACTCTCCTGAAAAACCGGTGGCTGCTCCAGTGGCCGCTCCAGATACCGATTTAGGATCTCGGCCCTGCTGATTTTGCAGGACCCTTGTATGTTAGATTAAAGGGGCAGCCAGTAAAGGCATACATCACGCTGTTTACATGTGCAGTAATGAGAGCAGTAAATTTGGAGTTGGTTTCAGATCAGACTACAGAGAACTTCCTATTAGCCTTAAAGCGATTCATTGCAAGACGAGGGCTATGTAAGTTCATTTACTCTGATAATGCTAAAACATTCAAAAGAGCAGACAAAGATTTAAAGGAGTTATGGCAAAATATTAAAGGTTCAACGCTCAGAGTTTTTTACTGAGAAAGGGATCACCTGGAAGTTCATTGCTGAGCGGGCTGCATGGTGGGGAGGCTTCTGGGAAAGGCTTGTGATCTGTTAACACATGCTTAAAGAAGGTACTGGGAAAAGCCTATTGAAGCAGTGTAAATTACTTTGATATTTCCCAATTTGCTAATTAGTTCAGACGTGTTATTTTTGTAACAATAGTACAGTTTGTTTTTACTTTGAAGGAATTCGGAAAAGGTGCCGTAAAGCGGAAGTAATTGCTGCAAAGCAGAAAGGTGTACCCATGGGTGTACCGCGCACGTGAATGAACAGAAAAAAAGTGCTCCTGCAAAGGTCGAGAAAAGTCTCAATTAAGGTTTTATTTATTGGCAGATTATAGTTCATTAGCACCCGGTTGATTAGGGAACAAGGTTGGTATTAAGTTATGTAAATGTATATTTTATTTGTTTTCACGGAGTTAATAAATAGCCTTTGTTTAATGGTAACGTTTTCACCCACTAGATGGTGCTATTGTACTTCAGTTAAAGACATGATTAACGCATAGTGATTTCAAAGGCTCAACGTTGTAAAAAGGGCAATGGTTATTATTTCATGATCAAGACAGAAGGTTTAAAAAGACGAGGTAAAAAATGGTTTAATAAATATACATAGAAATACATGGTTATAGTAGAAATTGTCAAAGTTAATAATTTCAAGTAATTCATTAAGATGGTAAATATGGTTAAAAAGGTATAAGGGAAAACACATGCTGCCAAGAGTTACTAATTGTATTGTTTGTTCATATTGTAGCGCTTATGGTGTGTTCACACTCAAGGAAAGGCTCAATAAAAGAAAGTTGTGAACCATCAGTTTGAGAGACCAACTTTTGGACCGCGGCAGCTACAGGCAGTATTGAATTCCAGGCCTCTGTCGTACATAGTGATGTATTAGAGCCCCAGCCACTTACCCGTTCACACTTCCTGGTTGGTAAACGCCTGATATCCTTGCCACCAAAGACTTTTCTTTCTTCAGCTCAGGTGCTCACAGCAAACCGTGAGGAGCTTTGTAAAGGGTGGAAATACCGGCCGAGACTTTTGACCAGCTTTTGGAGCAGCTGGCGCAGAGACTATCTACTGGACTTGAACTCCGCTCACAAAGTGGACACTCCTACTCCAAAAGCACTTAAAGTAGGAGACGTTGTTCTCATTGGGGAGGACAACACACCCAGACATGGGAGATGGGTAGAATCGTAGAGGTCTTTCCAGGCAAACGTTCATACGTTCATGTAATGCTTGCACTTCTACAGGTAGCGTGTTAAGAAGGCCTGTTCAGTTATTATACCCATTAGAGATGGGTTAAAGGTCAATACGTATGAACAGTTCATCGGGCGGGAGGATGTTGTGACTTATTTACAGTTCTATACATTTAACATTGATTAATTGTAACATAATTATAAAGGTATTTCCAAATTACAAGGTACGGTAAAAATGTGATCCCCATGGTTTTATTTTGGAGAAACGGAAGTGTTTTTTGTGAAGGGTGAAAACAGGATCTGTTCTAGCTTCTAACGCCATCTTAACTAAAAATGTGAATCGGTAAAAGTTGACACTGCCGCTGTGTTTTTGTTCAATAAAGTTCAGTAAAACTACCGAGCCTCCGTCATGATTATAGAAGCTGTATCTGCGTATCAACACAAAAATACACTGAGCTTAAGATGGTCTTATCTAATATCCCAGCTCCCGCAAATGTACACTGTTGTGTCGTTGGGCAAGACACTTCACCCTACTTGCCTCCAGTGTCTGCGTACATTGGTGTGTTAATCGGTGACTGGTTCCTTACTGTAAAGCTTTGGGCCTGATAAAGGTAGAAAAGCGCTTTATCAATTGAGTCAATTTAAACTGATTTTATTAATGTGAAAAAGCAGCAGCGGACATTACTGCAAATTAAGGTGCAGCATAAATACACAATGGCTATAGTGAACCCATTTAAACAGCCAATGAGTACTTTCCATTGTGCATAATAGTAATGTTTATTTTACACACACGTTTTTCCACAATGGTCAGATCATTGAGTATTTGCACTGATACGACACCGTATCAGGGGAACACAGAACACATTGGAAAAAGCTCTTTCAACAAGAGACTTACTGAATCAATATCTTGGAGCCACACCCAGGGTTGAACGAGGAAATAGACTTTACTCCTTCTTTTATAACTTTGATTTGCTTTGATTGGTCTTGTTCCCATTTGTGTGTCATTTCTCAACCATCGGTGCTTTGATGTTGTTTACAGGGGTGTCCAAACTTCTTTTTATAGAAGGCTCCATATCAAAGTGTATACAGCGTGGAGGGCCAAAGATCAGTTGTCAGTGCAGTGAAACATTTACGGTCAAAAACAGTTATAATATAATAATATAAACTTTATTTATAAAGCACAATTAAAACAGCCAAAGCTTACCAAAGTGCTGTACAGTAAAGAGCAAATAACAGAAAACAAGAGTTTACACTTAGGCCCTGTCCATACGAAGTCAAGCTGAGGACCGAACGCAAATATATTTTATCAATCCAGTGTATCGTCCATACGAGTCCGGCGTTTTGAGGGTAGGGCTGGGCGATATGGCCTAAAATCTATATCATGATATGAAAAAATAAATATCACAATAACGATATATTTGACGATATAATTGCCTTACGCCTATTGGGAAGATTCATTCAGTGATATTTTATTCTTTTTTTTTTTTTTACGGCATAATTGTCTTCCAAATATGATCTACTCAAGCAGTTTACGTCCTTCATTTCATTTTACTTTTTCAGCATGTGTCCCCGTGTTCTACAGTCACCGTTTATGCTGCTCTGATGGAGCAGAGCGTAACATAAATTATATTGTGTCCACAACGATATAAAATATTACAGCGATATCAAAACATTATATCACGATAACGATATGCGATATGATATGGCCCAACCCTATTTGAGGGTCTGTAAACGAACATTTTCCAAAGTGGAAAGATCTCAAAACGCCGCTTAGTCAGTCTGTGTTTTTGGACTGACAGTCAAAGTCCGGTCACTGACAGATTTTTCTGCTTTAGTCCCGTTATGTCTGAAGAATAAACTCGCCTCCTCTGTACATCGTAAATCCTTGAATCCGTTTCATTTTCACTGTTTACATTCCACACAAGTTTACTGCGCATGCGCCCTCTACATCTTGTTCTATTATCTGTGTTAGCGTCACAGCGCCACACACAGTTAGGGGTGGGAACCTCTGGGTAGCTCACGATTCGATACGATGCGCGATACATGGCTTACGATAACGATTATCTCACGATGCGCCGATACTGCGATAATCGATATATTGCATAAAAATAATCTACGATACAGCACGATAAAAAAAACTTGCTACTTTTAACATACTACATATTCATTTACATTTCTTTTCATGTGCTTTGTACCACTTTTATAAATGACCCCACACTATAGATCTGTCAGTGACTTCATTTACAATTAAATAAACAAAAAAATACAGTCCTATTTAAAAAGTAATAAATCAACCCCAAATTAATCTTCTTTATAATTATAAAAACTATCATTAAAAGTAATTTATTTGTGTCAGTGTTTGGTCCAAGTGCTTAAAACTGTAGTGCTGCCCCCTGTTGACCTGACTGACTTCTTGATCATTATTGGCCGCTGTTGACTGTGTAAATAGTGGAGCACTGCTGCCTCATTAATATGCATGACGTCATCAAAAATATCGATATTGGAATAAAAAGTATCGTCCCGCAAAATATCGTGATATATCGGAAAATTGATATTGTCACACTCCTAGTAGGAGTAGGTTCACAGAAGAGTTTTTAGCAAAGCTGTCCCCTGAACTAGCCCAACAGTGCATAAATGCTTTTTCTAATTCGGCAAGTCGAACTAAATCCAGGACCCTAAATTCATTGGAGAGCAGGCTACTAACGGAAAATGGCCTTTCTGAATTCCCAGTCATGATGTTGCTGAATGTGACTGCAAATGCTGGACAAAAGATGGGGGCTCAAATGGATTTAGCATCCGATACAAACTACATAACTCACCAAATGGCAGAACACTTGAACCTGTAACCTTAGTAGTCAACGGTGTCAGTGGAATGAAGACCACGCTAGGCACCAAGCGGTACCTACTTAAGCTAAAAACTAAAACACCCAAGGGCACACTGAAAAGCCATCAGTTAGTGTGCTACGGTCTCTGCAAGATTGCAGAAATTCAGCAACATGTCTCCTATTTGAAAAGCTAAGTATTACTGCACGCTCAAGCAAAACTCACTTTGCTCAGTCAAGGAAAACTGTTATAAGCACAGAACTCACTTGTTCATTGTCCTGCCAGATGTCCACTGCCCCTGCCAGATGTCCACTGCCCCTGCCAGATGTCCGACTCACCTGCAAGGCCGAGTTTGGAGGTACAGTATGCAAATTAGCCATGTGGCTTAAGTTTCTACTAAATGAAAGCAAAAGCACAAACTGCCTTTATTTAGGCCACAGGAGGCTCTTTAAAACCATGTGACTGTGCTGTGGTGACTAACATGTATTTTGTCACTTGTATAAAGTTTGGCTTGTGCAGAATCTTATTAAATGGGCACCTGTCAATCAACAGTGCTTGCGCGAGGGTGGGGAGATTGGTGCAGTGGCTTATGGGATGGCACATAGCTCCTAAACGCCAGTGAGTTGGCATCAGAGGTCCCTATGCTAAAGTGGCTATGATGGTTAGCATACAGGCCACTTTCCCTAACTCCTTCCTAACTGAAAGCCCAATTCGGATGCTTCTCGTCATGGCGGACGCTGATGCACATCCGGTTTGGCGTAAGACTTCTTACCAATTTACTGGTTTAAGATGGAGCATGTGTGTCTGTTTAATTTCTTTCTTCACCTTCACTACAATATGTGCACATCCTGCCATAAAACCATTGTCTTCTCTGCACGTCATCCACCATCTGCTGTTCGCAAATACAGTAGGACTAGGCTGCTCTCCGAATATAATTTAGACAGAGAGCTAATAAACGTTTTTATGGTCCTCGATCACCGTATCATCAGTGTACATTATTACATTGACGTCAGAACACACATTAGGGAGGTCATTTAAATGCTAAAAAACAGGAACTACAAACAGATGAATCACGTTCATCTTCAGAACATGCAGCGAGAGGTCTGAAGTATTGGGCTATGATGCAGCAGTTTATTGTAAATATGATTGTTTATTAACCTACAAAATCAAAGCCTGGATGTGGGCTATTTATGCCTTTTATTCTCTGGCAAAAAAAAAAAATGTTAATAGCTGTGAATTTTTGTGTAAATGAGACAGATATGAATCAATGTTTTTTTAGCACTGAGATGAAGAATAAGAAATGTTGTTATACCAGGTTTGATGATGCTTATAGACTACACAACTTTCAATTTGTGTTTCAAATTTCAGCCCACCAGAGACTCTAATAGGTAAACAAAGTGCGCTAGATTAGATGATGCCAACATTTAAATTTCCTCTAGCTTTTCCTTCAGTTTAACATCTAACGGATATGTGACATACACAAAATGTATAGTCACATATTTTATGTTATTTAATATTGAGAGTCATGCTATTTATGTTTAATGGAGAAACCTGGGAACGACTTATTAAGGGATCGCAATTATGGGGTGCGCCACAAGGGGGCACTGTTGTGAGCAGGCTGTGGGTCCGCCTGGCGGGGCCTTCTTGCCAACACGTTGGCAACTTCCCTTCATGCAATGAAGCGAGGCTGCGTCAACCGCTAACTCACTGCCTCCTGTCTTCTTTTTCCTTTCTAACAGGTAATACGGTTCTAAGCACATGCTTAAATAACACATACATGTAAGGTATGATGTGGTTAGAGATAGCCAATTTTTCGAGCGGTTTGTAACAAGATAAGATGATGTAATTAATGTATTCAGTCGTGCTATACGCGTGGGCACGAGGTCTGGTAATGGCGGCGCCCCCGCTCTTGACTTGAACTCACAAAAGTGCATTATCCCAAAGGAAAGTTTGGCTAAATGGTTTCGGTTTAAAAAGGGTGTTTAAGATTTTTGAAACAGTATAAACATTTTTCTAGTGTTCAGTGTTGTGTATAGAACAAAGGATTTATGGGCAGGTCAAGCAGGAACAGGGTTTCAATGTTTAGTCAAGTGTTGGCTTGTGTAGAATGTAGAAAGCTACAAGTATAAGAAACGATACTGATGGTTACTTATTTTTGTTTGGTCATGTGTGTTGTGAAGGTCAGACAATGAAGGTCGAAAATGTTTGTTGATCTGACACAGACTGGATATGTAAATGTATTTGATTTTGTATTGAACATGCAATGAAGCGAGGCTGCGTCAACCGCTAACTCACTGCCTCCTGTCTTCTTTTTCCTTTCTAACAGATTACTATTACTGCTACGGCAACCCCACAGCTTGGGGCCCGTAACAGATACATACAGCTAACAATATATCAAATAATTCATAGAACACATTACACGGTTGAAAGGTTGTACAAAATGGGCATCAGTACGTCATAAATTTGCTCTCAGTGTTCACACATACAGTACCTGCATACCACATGGGAGTGCACACCAGGTAAAACCTCCTGGCGTTAAATTACTGATGCACTCACAACCTTACTTGACTGCCACGTCCCTCTCACCTGTTTGCTAGGAGACTTCTCTACATTTTCACTATGTCAAACTAGGGCTGAACGATTTTGAGAAATAATCTAATTGCGATTTTTTTTCTTCAATATTGCGATTGCGATTAAATATGCGATTATTGTTGCAAGGTCCTCTTCTCATGTATTTTTCACCTAACACAAGCAATAAATCAGCCTGTTTCATAATAAACAATATTTGAAGTGAAAATTGCAACAAAATTGTTGCTTGACCTATTCAAAATGTGTGTGGACTGCACTTCTTAAACTGTCTGAACTTAACAGTACAGTCTATAAATAAATGCTAAATTATATAGATATAAAAAAAAAAATAACTCACTGATCCAGTCAGTAACATCACCCATACTAAAGTGCAGGAAAGTAAGAACAAACGTCTGCTTTAACTAGTTGGAAAGGTTTTGGGAAATCAAACTCCCAATTAATACAAAATAAGCTATTTAATTTATTAAATAGTACTTTATTATTTCGGCCAATCAAATCCCTGTCTGAGTTGCTTCAGATGCGCGTTATTGAAGGACACGGAGAGGCCAGATGGAGCACACGCCAAATCACAGTGGAATTAAGAGCAGCATTTTGGTTTTGGGATGTAACTTTGGACAATATGAAGAAAGAAAAGAACACTGACACAAGGAGACGGGACATGAGGTGCCAAACACAGACGCGTCTCTTTGACTCGCAGCCATTTAGTGACATTTCAGCTTAAACAGCACATTTCCTCAGCAAAATAAGACATGACACGGACTCCTGCCTCGGATCCTAGTTACCAACCCTTTTCATACAGCAGTTTAGTGTTTATATCTAGCGTCTGTACGACCTACGGAGCGGATATGCGGTAGACGCAAAGGTAAATAAAGGCACATGGCCTCCGCGGATACTTAATGGTCATGAAACGTCATTATGCTTTTGAGATAAGTTCTTTATCCACAACATTCCCAAACATAAGCCTCCTCAACTGAGCCACAAACGACTCTTTACTTTTTACAATCAGCACAGACTCACCTATATATGTCTGTGGAGGCAGAGGCGTGTGAATCCGGAGGTGAGGGAGTTTCTGTGATCGTCAGAGCGTGTAGTAGTGGCGACGGAATGGCGTGATTAGCGCTGCGGCTAACGCAATGCTAACGGAGAAAAGCAATATTCCTTCGCGGTGGCTGCATGATAAAAGCTGATATTTTCACTGTACATCCACAATCTACCGCGCACCTTAACTAGACTGAGACGTAAACAAAAGCACGCGACGGAGCGGACTTTGCTGCCATATCTCGTTGCTCTATTTACTTCCCAAATCGCGTGCCCTGCGATTACGAAATCGCGTTGTGTAATATCGTGATAAAATTGCAAATGCAATTAATCGTTCAGCCCTATGTCAAACGAGTCTCTAAAGCTGCGCATTTAACGAGTCTGCAAATGCTCGCGGCCAATTTGCATAAATGTGTGGCTTTTGTCACTGTTTTGGCCTGATGGCAGTCAATAGATAAAAGGAAAGGGAAACTTCAGTGATTAAAATAAGGAGTGAAGGAGCGGAGAGCGCTCTCTGCCATATGCACCGGCAGCAGCCGTGCAGGCAGAGAAGGAGGCACTCACTTGTGAGAAATTAGCCCCCCCATAGTGTCCGATTTGCTTTAAAATGGTGTCATTCGTTTGTGCACACAAAATTTGCGTTTGTGCGCACTTCGTTTTTGAGTTATTGATCATTGATAGGTAATTGATCAGCCCCCCCATAGTGTCCGATTCACTCATAGTGTAATTTTTCCGTTTGTGCACACACAATTTGTATTTTTTGCTATTCTCAAAGAATATGTTTCCCCTAAGTAAACAATTTAGTTTATCGTAGCAGATGTTTTCCAAATTAACCATCATCTGGACAGGGCTGTCTCTTTTTATTTTCTTTTTTTTACACTAAAAATATTATCACAAATATCACAATTTTCGAGCTAAACTTTTTAGAACACGGTCTAAAGCTTGATCGAAAGATGGCATCGCGTCTGCTGCCGTCATGTTGGATCCGTAAATACACTTTTAAAGACCATCACACTTTGCCTGGTCCGGACAACTCAGACCGTTTTTAATCCCTGATCAATTACCAATCAATGATCAATAACTCAAAAACGAAGTGCGCACAAATGCAAATTTTGTGTGCACAAACGAATGACACCAAATCGGACACTATGGGGGGGCTAACTTCACACAAGTGAGGCACTCGCTTCTGCTCATGTTTAACTGTAATTTATCACAGAAAGTTACATCCCAGGCCCGCTATTATACTGTAAAGTGAGAGCCAAGAGCGATCGCAAGACTATTTCTCTTTCCTAACTCTGTCATTGCATTAAGGAGCTCACCTCCCTCAAAACACACGCATTTCAGTTGAAGCGCATGGTGCTGAACGCCGGAGTATGGGCTAAACCATTTAGCAAATTTTTAAAGGGGTGTCAGGGCCCTGAGATACAACACAGGAACACCATGTATTTGACATCAACTCATGAGGTCTGTGATATTGTTGCAGAGGTTTGAATTGGTGCTCAAGCTACTGTCCACAAATGTAAATGCTCAGAAGAGAAAAGTTGTTAAATATTGGTGGGAGGTATTTGGGGCTGCTTCCATCAACCTGGATGAATACACGGACATTGTGACTTCATATATCCAGTTCAATGAGGAGCGCATCATACCAACGCGCACCAGGGTCTGTTATGAGAATGATAAATGACAGTTACTTGACGTAACTATAGTTCTGTGAGTATGGGCGTAGCCCTCTACGGGCTTCGCTATTGGTTATAACCCGAGGCATCGCCTCGCGCCTGAGAGATAAAAACATCTACCCGCTCCAATCATGTCAAGGTGATGGTATATCCATCTGGGGTATAAAAACCCCATCTGCCCACCGCTCATCTCCTTTGAACTCAGCCATAGAAGACAGGATGGGCCTGCTGGGCATGCAGGTAGAGGGCTACGCCCATACTCACAGAACTATAGTTACGTCAAGTAACTGTCATTTCTGTTTCGTATGGGCTACGCCCTCTACGGGCTTCGCTATTGGTTAAAACCCTGCGCGAAGACCGTAGGGAAGAATGTACTCCCAGCAGGCACAAATGACCACGATTGGAGCGCACCCAGGACAACGTCATGCAGTCAGTGTCACCAACCAGACGCACCCATGGGCAGTCAGAGCAGGGCCACGGGCTGCTCCACCAGAGCACCAAGGCACCTAGCACCATATACAGAAGGAAGCATAGCGGCCGCCTCTCCCAAGAGCGCACATGCAACCAAAACAAAACACAGAGCACGCGTGTCGCCTCTCCCAAGAGCACACACGCACCCACAACCGAAAAGGAGGAGTGAAGGTGCATAGGCCGCCTCTCCCAAGAGCGCCCGCACCCCCACGCCCAGACAGGTCGCCTCTCCCAAGAGCACCTGCACTGGGCAGTCAAGATCAAATTAAACCCGCCCGCCGCTCAAAACCGAATGAGCGACAGACCCAGAAGCAACGTCCATCAAGTACGAGCGGGCGAAGGTCGACGAGGATGACCAGGAAGCCGCCAAGCACACATCCTCTATCGACACCCCTCTAAACAAAGCAGTAGAGGCAGCCACCCCTCGAGTAGAGTGGGCCCTGACGACCCTAGGAGCAGGAAGACCCCGAGCCTCGTATGCCATACGAATGGCATGACAGACCCAATGAGCCAGCCGTTGGGTAGAGAGTGGGGCACCTTTGCGCCCGGCCCCAAGCCCCACAAACAGTTGGTCCGACCGCCTGAACGTCGCTGTACGGTCCAGATAACAACGCAGGGCCCGAATCGGACACAGCAGGTTTCGCCTCTTATCCTCCACAGAAGCATGTGGTGGAGGAAAGAAGGGTCTAACTCTGATAACCCTAGACCTGAAAGAAGAAGTGACAATCTTGGGCTGAAAAGCCGGATTAGGCCACATCTCAAGCAGACCCCCATCCTCACCGAAGGACGTACAGGATGGATGCACAGACAGCGCAGTCAGGTCCCCCGCCCTCTTGGCAGAGACCAGAGCCAAAAGGAGCGCAGTCTTATATGACAGGCAACTAAGGTCTGACCTGTCCAGGGGCTCAAAAGGAGGGCCCGAAAGACCCTCCAACACCACCTGAAGGTCCCACGAGGGCAAAGAGCACCGCACGGGCGGTCTCAGCCTCCGTGCTCCACGCAAAAAGCGTTTAACCAGGGGATGGTTCCTCGCCGTGAGATGGCCAAACCCCACGTGTCCGGTCGTAATGGCTGCCGCGAACACCCCCAGAGTGGCGGCAGCCCGCCCTCTATCTAGGAGGAACTGTAGGAACTCCAACACTCCCCCTATCGAGCAGGAAGTGGGATCAAGCACCCTTTCTGAACACCAGTCCTCGAAAAACCGCCAACGAGCACTGTACGCTCGCGTAGTGGATGGTGCACGGGCACCCTGAATAGTGGCCACCACTGGAGAGGGAAGGCCTAAACGCAACAACTTCCCCCTCTCAGCTTCCAAGCCAAAAGGCTGCGTCCCAACACCGGGCGGGAGTGCAGAGTCCCCCCTGCTTGGACCAACGTGTCCGACCGGTCCGGCAGGGGCCAGGGGCCCTCCACCACCATCCCCACCAGGTCCGGGTACCACCTGGCGTTCGGACTGTCTGGGGCCACTATCAGAATCACCAACCCCTCCGTCCTCACCCTGTGCAGCAGAGGAGGCATGAGGTGAACTGGCGGAAATGCATACAGGAGACCCTGAGGCCACGGCCGCTGGGCCAAGGCGTCCACCCCGAGCGGAGGGGCGTCTGCCCACCTGAGCGAGAACCAAAGTGGGCACTGTGCGTTTTCTGCACTGGCGAAAAGGTCGGCCACTGGATCCCCGAACCGGCGCCAAACCTCCATTGCGACCCATGGGGCTAGGCTCCACTCGTCGCGGAGTGGGCCTCCCCTGGACATAACGTCCGCGCCCACGTTGAGCAGGCCGGGAATGAGACGGGCTCTCAGGGAGGACAGGTGGGAGCCCGCCCACAAGAGAATTTCCGTCGCTTTCCTGTGCAGAGTGGGAGACCTGGTCCCCCCCTGCCTGTTTAAGTAGGCCACCACTGTGGTGTTGTCCGACCGCACCATGACATGGTGACCCGCCAGCTGACTTGAGAAGTGCAGACCCAGATGAACCACAGGGTGAGCGGCTGCCATCATGCCCAATAGGGAACGAATGGACTGGGACGGCACCTGCGGCTTGTCCAGTACCATTCTCCCCAGCGTCAGCAGCGCCTCTATCCTCTCGGCCGAGAGGGAGGCGCGCATGTCCCCAGAGTCTAGCTGCAGCCCCAGATACGTTACACGCTGAATGGGGTACAACGCGCTTTTCTCCAAGTTGACCACAAATCCCAATCGGGAGATGTGTTCCAACAGGGCCGTCGTGTGAGCCTGCGCCTCCTGCCGAGACGAGGCCAGGATGAGCCAGTCGTCGATGTAAGTCAGAACTCGGATGCCACGACGACGAAGCGGCTCCAGCGCCGCCTCCACGCACTTGGGGAACGTGCGCGGGGCCAGCGAATAACCGAAGGGGAGGCGGTGATATTCGTAGCACTTCTCCCCCACTGCAAAGCGCAGAAACTTCCTGTGTTCCGACACAATAGGAACGTGGAAGTATGCATCTGTGAGATCCACGGACGTCATCCAGTCTCCTGGTCTGACGCACTCCAAAAGCTGCCTGACCGTCAGCATGCGAAAAAGCCTTTCCGCGATGCAGTGGTTCAGGACGCGCAGGTCCAAAATTGGACGTACACCCCCGCTTTTCTTGGGGACTAGGAAATATGGGGAGTACAGCCCTTTTTCCACCGCGTCCGAAGCCACCTCTGCCACAGCCCCGCGCCGCAGCAGAGAGGCTACTTCCTCCTGGATGACCGCGGCCTCCGCCTGACCTCGGAGCCTCGTCCTGAGGATCCCGCTGAAAGGCGGCGGTCTCCGAGCGAACTGCAACGCGTATCCCCTGCGGAGCGTCCTGTCTAACCAGTGAGAAGAAAGAAGCCCCAGGCTCTTCCACTCCTGATAAAATTCTGTCACGGGCCTCACCGGTAGAAACGGCGAAGGCCCGCCCACCTCCACCCCGGCCTGCGGGGTAGGACGTGGGGGGCCCTGATGAAAAGGGCTGCGGGGATTCCCCACCCTCGGACAGCGGCGCCGCCGCGGCCGAGGACGGCGCGCCGTCAAGAGAGGACTTACGCTTCTTAGACTGAACAGTCTCACTCCCCTGCACGCTCCAAGGGCTGCCCCGCCTCCTGCCAAGCGGAGGTTTAGAGGCAGCCCCAGCCCGCGGAGTGACATGATCCGAGTCCGCACTGCCGCTCCGCGGATGGGTCAAAGGTACCGGCCGCCGTGACGTATCCCCCGTACGTTCCGGTAGGAGAATACGAAGCCGTGGCGTGCTGCGGAAAGCAGCGGGAGGAGTAGAAGACTCATGAACGGCAGACGCTCTCAGCGCGTCTCCGCTGCAAATAAGAGACGAAGCATGCTCTTTTACAATGTAACGGGCCGAAGCACGGCCTTTATTGTAAACAAAATGCCCCCGTTTCCCCCCTCTGGTGTCAGCGCCCGGACGTCGATGCGCTGGTCCAGATCCACGGTCCCTCCGCTGGTCCCGTCTCGGAGAACGCGCTGGATCCGTCTGGGATGAACCCGGAGTGTCGCGTCTCCGCGGAGGAGATGGGGGATGAAAACGGCGCTCGCGCCGCTGAGCCCCTCCCCGCCGTTCAGAGCGCTGACGGTCCCACTGGGGACGGAGATGCGGTCCCAGCTGCTGGGAGGCTTTGGAGGCAGCATCGAGGCGCTCGACCATTGCCTGGATGTCAGGGCCAAACAATGATGATGTGGAAACCGGGAGATCGAGTAGTTGACGCTTCTCCTGTTCCTTCAACGAGGAAAGCCCCAGCCACAAATGGCGAGATCCCACCTGAGCCGCCGCCATTGAACGGCCACCGTCAATGGCGAAAGCCTGGGACATACGGAGAAAAGAAGCCACCGTAGTCTGGACCTCCTCGAGCTCCTCCAGGGCCAGCTCGGAGCGTCCGTGGATGAGCTTATCCAGCGAGCCCGCCAGAAAAGCCATGTTGCTAGCTAACGCCACTACCTGAGCGGCGTTAGCATAGCAGCGATCTAAAACGGCCATCGTCAGCTTATCCTTGTCAGAGGGAAGCAACGTTTTATCGCCTGGCCAAGGGGATGAGGACGGAAGGAGGGACATCCTGACTCCGTCCTCAATCGGCGGAACCCCGGACCGCCACGTCCAGTCCTGCACCGTGGAATACGGCCCGTACCCCAGTGCAGGATGTTTTGCCGCGAGAGGATGAGCCCATTCACGCTGAGCAAAGTGCATGATCGGTGTCATAGCCGGGCACATCACGACAGGGCGCGGCTTTCGGCGGGAACGGCTAGCTAAGCCTTCGGTGAAGTCCTCCACCGGAGCAGCAGGTTGAGACGGAGGCAGAGGAATCTCCATTCGGTCTGCGGCAGACGCAAACAACGCGGGGAGATAGTCGAGAGGATAACGATCCCCCTGTAACCCGGACGGCGTCTCGGAGAAGATGGAGGCAGCGTCTTCGTCGTAGCAGCGACGATCATCCTCCTCATCATATTCACTCCATTCCTTCCTCCTGGGGCTTGCTGAAGGGGCTGGGTCCTGAATCAGGGGCACAGCGTCCTGAGCTGGCCGTACTGGTGAATCCGGACCCATAAAACCCCGGCGACGCTCGCGCTCTTCCCGGGAGAGCGCTAAGCACGCCTGGCAGTCAGCATCACCCGCTGCATGGTGCCAACCGAGGCAGCGGAAGCACAGCTCGTGCTGATCCTCAGGGAGGAGAATGGAGGGACATTTGCCGCATCTGCGGAGCTCGACACCGGCAGGTGAAGTCATCTTCGAGCAGAGAAGCGGCAAGAAGATCCTGAAGGTAAGTTAGAAGTATCGTTCTGAGAAGAACGTGCTCGTAGAAGTGAGTTCTGAAAAGAACTTGCTCTCTCAAACGCTGAGTTAAAAAAGGAGATGAGCGGTGGGCAGATGGGGTTTTTATACCCCAGATGGATATACCATCACCTTGACATGATTGGAGCGGGTAGATGTTTTTATCTCTCAGGCGCGAGGCGATGCCTCGGGTTATAACCAATAGCGAAGCCCGTAGAGGGCGTAGCCCATACGAAACAGAAGCCCTGGTTCACACCCAAACTCCGGCAGCTTCGCAAGGAGAAAGGGGTGGCATACAGAAACAGGGACAAAGTACGATACAGACAGGCAAAATACCACTTTAGAAGGGAAGTGGCAAATGCCAAATCTGTATATTCAGCCCGTCTCCAACAGCATTTCTCCTCAAACGACCCGGGAGCAGTGTGGAAGGGGCTTAAGGCCATCACGAACTATAAGCCCAAGGCCCCCCGGACTCTGAACAACCTGTCCCTCGCCCAGGGCCTGAATACACACTACTGCCGCCATGAACGCCCATCAGCTCATCACACTCCAGAGCCTACAGAGAACCCAGCCACCTCTGCCCCCCCCACCACCACCACCACCAACGACCCCAGCACTACATCACAGGCCTCCACAGACCCTCCCCTTCCCCCTGCTCTCTCCATCCAAGAAGAGGAAGTGCGCCGGCAGTTCCTGGAACTGAAACTGCGGAAGGCCCCCGAGCCGGATCGTGTCGCCCCCTCCACCCTGAGACACTGCGCAGATCAGCTGGCTCCCGTCTTCACAGACATTTTCAACACCTCCCTGGAGTCATGCCGCGTGCCGTCCTGCTTCAAAACATCCACCATCGTTCCTGTCCCTAAGAAACCACGCATCACAGGACTTAATGACTACAGGCCGGTGGCGCTGACGTCTGTGGTCATGAAGTCTTTTGAGCGCTTGGTCCTGACTCACCTCAAGGACATCACCGCACCCCTCCTGGACCCGCTGCAGTTCACCTACAGAGCCAACAGGTCTGTGGACGACGCAGTCAATCTGACCCTCCACTTCACCCTGGAGCATCTGGACTCCCCAGGAACCTACGCCAGGATCCTGTTTGTGGACTTCAGCTCTGCCTTCAACACCATCCTCCCTGAACTGCTACGAGACAAGCTCTACCAGCTCAGCGTGCCCGACTCCCTCTGTAGGTGGATCACTGACTTCCTGACGGACCGGAGACAGCACGTGCGGCTGGGGAAGATCGTCTCGGACACTCGGACTACAAACACTGGGACTCCTCAGGGCTGTGTACTTTCCCCCTGGCTCTTCTCCCTGTACACAAACTGCTGCACCTCCAGTCACCAGTCCGTTAAACTGATCAAGTTTGCGGACAACACCACCCTCATCGGGCTCATCTCGGACGGTGATGAGTTCGCCTACAGGAGAGAGGTGGAACGGCTGGCGTCCTGGTGCAGCCACAACAACCTGGAGCTGAACGCCCAGAAGACAGTGGAGATGATCGTGGACTTCAGGAAAGACACAGCCCCACCATCCCCCATCGCCCTGACAGACTCTCCCACCCCCATTTCCATTGTGGACTCCTTCCGCTTCCTGGGCACCACCATCACCCAGGACCTCAAATGGGAGCCAACCATCAGTTCCCTCATTAAGAAGGCCCAGCAGAGGATATTCTTCCTGCGGCAGCTGAGGAAACTTAAGCTGCCGACCAGGATGCTGGTGCAGTTCTACACGGCCATCATCACCACCTCCATCACCGTGTGGTTCCCCGGCGCTACAGAACGGGACAAGCACCGACTGCAGCGCATTGTGCGTGCTGCAGAGAAGGTGATTGGCTGTGAGCTCCCATCTGTCCAGGACCTGTTCACCTCCAGGACCCGGAGGCGTGTGGGTCGGATCACAGCTGACCCTTCTCACCCTGGACACGGACTATTCACCCCTCTCCCCTCAGGCAGGAGGCTACGGTCTATCCAGACCCATACCTCCCGCCACTTGAACCGTTTTTTCCCCTCCGCCATCAGACTCATGAACAATTACAAGTCTCTGTAGCTTAGTTACAGACTCATGGATGTATCTGCACTTGCAGTGTGCGGTGTGTCCACACTTAGACCCGCTGCTATCACTTTATAACACTTTATATCACTTATATGCCTACACATCTGTATATACAATCCCGCTGTTGTTCATTGTCAAATTGTTGTTTTCTTACCATATGTCACTTTATTTTATCTTATTTATTTAATATTTTTTATGCATGCCCCCATAGCCTTATAGTTTAAAGTTCTTAGCTTATTTTTTTTATCTTAATTCTGTGTTATATGTTCTATGTTGCACGTTTGCACCAAGACAAATTCCTAGTTTGTAAACCTTGTTCACAAACTGCCAGGCCAAAGTCCTTAAGGAAGTTACGCCCATGGTATATAGTCATATGTGACTTAATAGTCTTGGGAGGCCAATGTACCAATGATTTATGTCTATCAAAACAAGAATACGAGTAATTTACTGTTTATCCTGTATTAATGCAGTTGTAGTCACCAGATGTGTAGTTATTTCTGATAAGAACGAATCAATTCAATGTTGAAAGCCAAGTATAACAAAACACGTATATGTGCCAATTGTAAAATGTTTTGGCAACATTTAATTTTATTTTAGTGGTTTAGACAGACTTTTCTCCAAGTTGGTTGTGGTTAAACCTTTATGCAAAATGTGGGGTGTAAATGTATCAGTATTATACTGTTTTGCAGGTTTGGAGCACAGTTTTTACAATGCTTCTGGTATAAAAATTACGTCAGCTCTCAGGGGAGTGTGGCTTCTTTGGTCATTTGCCCTGCCCACGGCACAGGTAGCTCTGACACAAGTTATTTCAGGAAACGTTTTTACTTTTCTCTTCCAAGACACCTTTCACCCCCTGTGAAATACTATACTACCCATACATTGCACTCGCTGCGTCAGAAAGGTAAGAACATTGTATTTGCTCAAAAAGAATTTTATCGTTTATGTTGAAAACAAAGGAAAACTTTCTGTTGATACAAAAGGCTATTTATATATTCATGTATACGTACACCCAGTCCCGTCGCCAGACGTCAGTCTTAAGGGGGGCATATAAAATCCACGAGGGGGCACAATTACGATACATACACTCTACTGTTTTTGGACCATGTTGAGAGCGCGTGGCTCTGTCAGTGCTGTGGGCACATCCACTTTTCAGTCTTTTTCAAGCCTTCGCTAATGATAGTAATGATAGTAGGTAAATGAGACTCAAGGCGCATAGCAAGAACCTTGGATAACAGTTTAAAATCTAAATTTAAAAGGCTTATGGGGCGGTAGGAGGGTCCTTTCCCCTCTTCAAAAGAACTGAAATTGTGGCCTGATTAAGCGTAACAATGGGACAACTTATCTTTGAATGTTTTATAAAACGGACATTTAACCCCCTGAAGCAACTGTATGGCATAATTAAGTTCAGCAAGAGCAATTGATTTGCCTAAATTAGTAGCAGTTTCCTGAGTGAGTGTGGGAATAGTTAAACCTGAGAAAAAAGTTTCAAAATCGTCATCTGTAGGGGTGCATTCAGATGAGTATAGCAAGCTGTAAAATGTTTTAAAGGTCGAATTGATTTCTGAAGGATCAGTTGTTACACTCTGAGCTGTTTGGATTTGAGTTATTTGGCGAGAGGCAGATACCTGTCAGATTTGGTGTGCCAGCAATTTACCAGCCTTATCACCATGTTCAAAAAAACGAGCACCTGATTGAAGCATAAGTTCAGTACGGTAAGTCATAAGTGTCAAATTCTGATTGTAATGAAACACGATCCTTATACAAATTCGGAGAAGGTAGAGTGAATATATATTGTTTAGTTGTAAGATTTGCACTCTCAGACTACGCAGCTTTTATTGCCTCACTTTATTCTCAATGTATATATGACATAATTTCTCCCCTCATAGAAGCAGACACCCCTGAGGTTCTATTAGTAAAAGTCAATTTGTCCCGAGATAACGTTAGCAAAATTATTGTTCAATAATAAGCACACATTTAATCGCCACTGTGGACGATCAGTTGACAACATGCTCAGTTTGATGTCCATTACTAGCAGCACATGATCAGAGAGAACAATAGCATCCCAACGTCATGAAGTTATGGATGAAAGTAATCTGATCAACTAAAAACAAATCAATAAGAGTAAATATACGGTCCACGGGCGAAAAAAAAGAATAGTGCAGTACCGAGAGCAGAGCCGTGGAAAGACATTTTCATTAGGGGGAGCTGAGGGACAAAATTTACCCCAAAAATGCTTTTTCTGTGCATATTTACTATTTATCAATATTGCCTGCAGTTTGCAAACTATCCACCAGGTGGTGCTGCAGCGCCCTCAGCACCCTGGGTTCTATGTGTGAGAAGTACGTGCAAGCAGTAGCGTTGCACACATACCTTGGCAGGCAGAGGAGTGTGTCCTCTCTCCTCCTCGTTGTTCATAAACATCGCACTGCTTTTGCAAAAGCCTACTTTTTACACACAAACAGGACCCAAACTGCAGTGTAAGTTCAATGCTGTCTTGAGAGAAAGAGTGAATAGCGATGTTCTCTGTGTAGCGCCGGTCAAAGCTGGCCATGCTGCTTAAACGTGACAACAGTCAGCAGGTGCGCTCGTTCCTCCGCACCACCTCCCCTCCCAGCGCGCAGGAATAAGTATAATCATATTGTGTATCCAATAGTCTAAGCCTATAGCTTAGATTTGCATTAGAGATTATAATGACATTAATAAAAAAAACAATTATAATAATTCTTGAAGCCCGACCCGACCCAAACCCGACTGTCATGCGTGATATCTAGGACCGACCCAGCCTGAATTTTGGGTCGGGGCTCGGGCCTAAAATCTTACCTCTATCCACCGGGAAGAGATTGATTGTCTCTCTTACAAAACAGCGATCTTCTTAGCACTGGCGTCAGCCAAGAGGTCGGGGGATCTGTGTGTGCTTTCAGTGCAACCATCCTGCATGTCCCTTCCAGCCGGCAACGGTCTCATGGAGTTGTGGCCAAATCTGGTCTTTCAACCTAAGGTCAGGACACCTCTTTTAGGTCTAGGGTCCAACCCTTCTTTTCCACCTCCACATGCTTCCGCAGAGGCGAACGTAGATCTTCGCCATGCCCAGATAACCTAGTAGTGCAGGCACCCTTGGGATTGGCGGTCTGACTGGGCTTGGCTTTTGTGTTTTGATGAGTTCTGTTTCTTTAGCTTCGGGCCAAGTAGGCATGTCTTCTTCTCCCATCGCTTCAAAGGAGACGAGCATTCTGAGAATGGCCCTTTTATATGGGTGCAGGGTGTTTGGTTCCCCTGGGGTGATTGGAGCAGACAGATCATTTGATCTTTTAAGGGCGGGAAACAGAGCCCCCAAGATTGTGCATCATTCACAGAACTGTAGTTACGTTAGGTTACTGTGGATTTTCCTTCATGGTGCGCGTCACAGAAATGTGGTTAAACTGCGTTTCAAAGCGTCTCGGTGTGCGTTCACTTTAATGGCTTATCTATTCAAAGCGCAGCGCACAGACTTAGTGAAGTTTAGCCTATCCTACTGAATTCACCTGCGCCATTAGGCAGGGACGTGCACAGATAGAGCCCAGGTGGTGCCCAAGCACCTTTGCCCTGTCCCCTTTAAGTGCCCTTCTCACGACCACAGGCAGAGGAACAAATCAAGCTGGCCAAGCTGCAGCAAACCAGGTCAAAAATGAATATTATCTCCTACTGGGATGAAGAACCCTCTCTTTATTTTAACTCTTACCCCACAGTGATGTCGTCCATGATATCTGAAACAATGTTTTATATTATTGTGTGTCATTTTTTATCCGTAAATGATAGAAAAGTTAGTCTATTTACTAACGTCTGATTTAGCCATAAACGTCACAAGTGATGTTTAGTCTGGGGTCTGTGTCTTCACGTAGCCAAACCAAACATATCATCGTATCAGTTGACGTATGACGTACCGCTGTAAACGGTCGAGCTAAACTATTTAGAACACGGTCTAAAGCTTGATTGAAAGATGGCATCGCGTCTGCTGCTGTCATGTTGGATCCGTAAATAAACGTTTTTTTTTTATCCCTAAATAAACTACAAGCTTCCGTATGTCGAATAGTGTGTCATTGTCTTGCCGTCCCTCCTCGTTCTGTGATTGGTCCCCAAATCCATGCAAAGATTTCGAGAAGGGTCGGGCTGCAGCATGGGCGTTCCATTTGTGCATCAAAAACTCCCCAATGGGCGTTTCTGCAGGTCTTAACCAACCAATCAGAAAGAGCCTTGCCTCACGTGGCAAAAATCCAATATTGCTTTGAAAAACCATGTCGAGACCATCCGGACAAAGTCAGCGGTAAGAAGTCAGTCACTTTAGCGGTTCTGTTTGTCGCACTATAAAATGGTCTTAAAATTAGCTCTATTACTCAGACTGAGTCATGGTTGGGCGTGGACCAAGGCCAGAGCAGTGTGAGCTGAGCTAAGGAGACAGAAGAGTGAGGAGGAGGAGAGGTGCCTCTGTGGGAGGGGCATAGGAACATGAACAGCCCAGTGGATTATTGTTTTTTAAGATATTTTAGGTATGGACAAAGCATGTCCCCTGCCTATTAAAGGACTTTTATCTTACCATTCAGAGTGCCTCGGACATTCCTTTGTCCTCATGCAATGGACAAAGCATGGCTTGGACAAACCAGATGCTTTAAGTGTAGGCTACAGTACCGTTGCATTATTTATTTCTATTTGTGCTCATTCTAAGTGCAGAGCCTTGCGATCGTCCTACATTGTTCTCTAAAGTCTATCTAGTTTATTATTAGGTCCACATCATTGTACACTGTATGTTGCTGTATAAATCAATGGTCTGTTAGTGTTACTGGATACAGAAAAAACAAAGAATCACTATATCTTTTTAGTTTTTTCCGGGGGGTTTTGCCCTTTTATGTTGGTTGAGCACCTGCCCTTCAAAATGTCTGTGCATGTCACTGCCAGTAGGTAACAGATTCGGTTGAATTCAGGCACAAATATCTTAATGTCTATTGGGCTCAGTTCGGATTCAATCACTGCTCTGTCGGACGAGGGTCCTGCTTGGACAGAAAAAAATCGACCCGATCCAGAGTCTATTCCTTTAGGTAAATAATAAACAAAGTGCGCTCAATTAGATGATGCCAACATTTACATTTCAACTGCCTTTTCCTCAACCCTTCTGAGTGCACTCTGTGAAACATATCAGGTTGAAAACTAGAGACTATTTGCATATGATCTACTGAAACTAAAGCACTACAAGGACTACTGCACAAGACTGCACATCTTTGAAGAGGCGATAAATCGATTTAATGAAAATACACAACTACACAACGTAAATATAAACCAACTGCTGTACCTAGCTGGTGCTAGTCAAAAATATTAAAAAGGTGCTATACAAGACATTATACTGCCTTACGCCGGCGACATCACCACTCGGTACCAATAGACAAAATGTTCATGAAGCGTTTTTCAGAAAAATGTGTTGATAGAATAATTAGGCAAAATGTTATTGTTCCCCCACTTCATAAAATGTCCAATTTACAATCTGAAAAAATGTGTGTTTGTCCACAGATGTTGTGGTCTACGGCTATGAAAGCACTGACCTGTATCATCCTGGTTTCTGTGTTCTCCTTGGTGATTATTTACAACTTTCCAGTAACACATCTGACTGGCTTTTCGTTCAATCACAAAGGTGGTACAGTCACAACAAAGAGGCCCTGGTAAGCCCCTGGTTCATTATCTCCTACCATTAGCACCATTTGTTTCTACTTTATGTGACATTATACTTAAGAATCAGCCAGTACAGAGCTCATGCTTCTTTTGACAACATTATAGCTACAGCAGTGTTTGTTTTGAAGTGCCAGAAGTCTGAAATTGGACGTCTGTTAAAGCTGGAGTGGATACCTGCCAAATGTGTTGACACAGAGAGATGTGAAAATATGACCGCATAGTCAGTCATACCCATAAATGAATATACAGTGGGTTTGAGATGGGTTTGACAGGTTTGAGGAGATTTTAGTTTATATCATAGACTGAAGGCAAATAATGTTGACCGTTACTCCAATATAAAAAACTACAATGGATAATTCTTGCATGACTGATAGCCTATACAATCATATTTCAATCAAGTATTTTTTTTTCTTGAATTCTTCTCACCAAACAATCTAGCTGAATTGTTCCTCCTCTCTTCAAGGATGGCCCCTACGTCCCGGGGCCCCTGTAAATGCCAGCCTGGCTCTATACAGCTCAAAGACCAGTTTCCTTTGGACCAACGTGATAAAGTGTCTCAGCAGAGGAAAGAAGAGCTTGAGAAGCACAAAGACAGGTACCACCTTGTGTGAACTAAAGTCTGGCGGCGTGGACAGTGATAAGGCATCTATTGTCTGCTCTTTGGCAGTTGACACATTGTTGCAGTAAAATTGTTTTTTTCTTTCATACAGTGCACTTTAGCAGGACCAAAAATTTACTTGAATCATGATCTTGTGATTAATTGGTTTTAAGCTCTTTTAAGGAGGATCTCAGACTGGTGGTTAAGTGAAACATTGGATGCAGGTTTTACCTGTTCCACCACTGGGAGAGAAAGGAAACCTCGTTTGTCCTATGGACGGACAGGCTATAGAGACTTACCAGTGCTGGTATAGGCTTGATGTGAAAGACACACACTAAGTGGCACACAATCGTGAAGTGAAAATAAATACATGATTTAGATTTTTATTTTTTTTTATGAATAAAAAACTGAAAAGTGGGATGTGCATAAGTGCCTTTCCTTTTAGTGCAACCAATTGCCTTCAGAAGTTGCCTGATGATTTCTGAATGATCACATGTTGACCTAATGACTAAATAGAGTCTACCTGTGTGTAATCTAATGTCAGTTCAAATACAGCTGCTCTGTGATGGTCTCAGAGGTCTGTTAAGAGACTATTGGGGAGCAGACAGCATCATGAAGTCCAAGGACACACCAGACACGTCCGGGATAAAGTTATTGAGAAGTATAAAGCTGGGTTAGGTTATAAAAAGATTTCCAAAGCTTTGAAAATCTCTCACAGTACAGTTAAATACACCATCCAGTAATAGAAAGAGTATGGCATCACTGCAAACCTACCAAGACCCGGCCGTCCTCCTAAACTTACTGACCGAACAAGGACAGCACTGACCAGAGTTGTTACCAAGAAGCCTATGATGACCCTGGATGAACTGCAGAGAGCTACAGCTCAGGTGGGGGAAACTGTCCACACAGTAGTCATACTAGTCATACACTGCACAAATCTGGCCTTTATGGAAGAGTGGCTAGAACAAACCATTTAAAAAAAAATGGTGGCTTCTGTTTGCCAGAAGCCACCATGTGGCCTCCATTTGGCTTCTGAAGGCAATTGGTTGCACTAAAAGGAAAGAGAGGCCGGTACTTATGCGCATCCCACTTTTCAGTTTTTTATTAATAAAAACAAAATCCAAATCATGTATACATTTCATTTCACTTCACGATTGTGTGTCACTTAGTGTGTGTGTGTTTCACGTAAAATTTAAATAATATATATTTATGTTTATGGTCCATAGCGTGGTAAAATGTCGAAAAGTTAAAGGGGGAGCCAATACTTATTCAACCCACTATATTTGTCTGGCAGAAACCGTCCTCATTGTGCCTGTATCTGCACAAACCTGTGTGTGCTCTATATCAGCCATAAATCTCTTAACAGTACGATGATCATACTGAATCTTTCGTGAAATATTGAGGGTTTTCATACCTAGACCAAGGCATTCAACTATTTCACGCTTTTTAGCAGCAGAGAGATCCTTTTTCTTTCCCATATTGCTTGAAAATGGTGGTCTGGTGTGGAACGTCCTTTTGCAGTAGTTTTTCATTAACTGGGCTCAGCTGGTATATAACTATCACAGGTGTTTGAGATTGATGTCGGTGATCCAAAGAGCCCTGAGACACAATGCCATGTGTGAGTTTCATTGAAAACCTTTTTTATTGTATTTATTTATTTATTTTTTTACCTTTTATGACACTCAAACACAATTTGCATAATAATTTGGATACAGTGTGGCTGTAAAAAGTAACAATAATCTATTTCCCACAGGACAAAGACTGAATTGTCCAAACTGCTGCTCGCTCTGCCCAACTCTCCTCTGCAGTATCCCATTCAAGGAGTCACTGTTGTGCCCCTGAGGAGCAGCCTTATTCCAGGTACATTACCACGGTAATGTGTAATGTGTCATACACACTCTTATGCCACATTTGGCATAGACCTAAAAGAATGCAAATATGATTCTTTTTTTATGACAGCAATAAAATGAGCTTATCTTGGTACAGGTTTGGCTCTGTACGCAGAAGAACTGAGCAGCTACAAGGTTAGTGTGTGAGTGGATTGATATGAACAGAGGAATCCTTTCGGACGAGAGACAAAATGCCTTCAGTTAAAAACTCAGTTGACTGCAGAAAAGGATTTTGATGATAAACTTGTTTGGGTCTATACTGTCATTAGCCATTACTGATTATCGTAATCTACATATCTGAGAGAGATACATCTGAACTCCTAAGTCAACCTAGTCTTGAATGAGCTTGGGATTTGTGGTGAGCACAATCTAAATTACAAAACCCTTTTGAAACATTTACATGTTTATGGTTAACTGTGTAGGTGACCCTTAAAGTGAGCAAAGGCATCCTCAGCTCAGACGACTCCCACAGAGAAGTGACAGTGACTGGTAAGCTACTGGTTTTCACTCAATCATATTCTCTTCTTAATGAAAGACACACATTAACCTTTTTATTTGGCAAGGACAATATCATTAAACATATCTTTGGTGACATAGCAGGAAAGCTCTTATCTTTATGTCACAAGCTTGGGTTATTGCGGGTTTGGATATGGCACTGTGTATGGGCGGAAATATATTGGTGAAAATGGTGATGTGAGAGCATATTGTGGTGTGCCAATAATAAAATGTAGTAAAAAAAATCATATATATATATATAAAAATATAAATAAATAAAAAATCGTTCCATGCACTTTTCCGCTCTGTCCCCGTCAGGGCTGCTTGGCTCCTCCTAGTGCTGCCGCGCACTGGGTTCCATGCCGCCCACACAGAGCCCAGGACATCCCGAACCCACAACCCCATAGCCATAGGCCTGCCTGTCAGGTCGCGTTGGTCCTCTCACTGTGCGCTGTCCGCTGCGGCTAGTGATCCCTCTCGAACTCCACGTCATCTCTTTCGGATCCTTGGCTGTTCACAATCCAGTCCCGACGTCTTGCCCCATGCCCCGCGTTTCCCGTGCGCCCCCATATGTCGCCTCTCCTTTCTCAGTGCCATTTCCGCTGTAATACAGCAAGGACCACTGGTCTTGTAGTAGATTTTCCCTTCTGGTCTCGGCGCAGCGCTTAGGATGTCAATTCTGTCTGTAGTGGTACTTCCACTGGTTAACCAATCACTGCTAGATCCAACTCTTTATTAGTTGCGCATCTCACCTGCAGTCGACCTTTTCCGCCTCTGACGTCATGTAGCTTAGCCCGGGGACAGAGCTGCTGCGTTTCGCCAGCGTCTCGTGCCAAACGCGGCGTTCACAGTTGCACAAGGCGTTAGGCCGCACAACTGAACCACGCTTTTGCCGTATGCATACTATGGGGCGCCAAATGTAACATGCCTTATTTCGTGGACAGAATGACTTTTGTGTCACGAAATACATATTTTCATTACGAAATCACGTTACATCGTAACGCCGTTTGTCCACGGAATGCACACATTGGTTTGCATTGTGTCCACGAAACACTGAAGAGAGCACGTCGTTTCGTGGACCAAATTGACTGGTGGGCTTTTGCTTTCGTGGACATAAGGCTGAACACTATTCACTGTCGTACACGAAATAAACTTTCGTCATAAAAGTATTGTGATGTGATACAGAAGGCATTCCGTCCACGCAATAGTAACTTCATAACTTACGAAATGCATTCAGTGACACGTGCTTTCATTCCGTGCACGAAATGCATAATGGTATACATTTCGTGAGTCAGCGGTTTACGAAATGAATTATGTGACACGATAATGTCATTCCGTGGACGAAATGCATTATAGAATCACGAAATCGGTTTTGTGACCTGCAACAATACATTTCGTGAGTCAGCAGTTTACGAAATGAATTATGTGACATTTCGTAAACATTTCGTAAACATAACATAACTGTTTACTCACTGTTTCGTGAGTCAAAAGTGTATTATGTAAACTGCTGACTCACGAAATGTATACCATTATGCATTTCGTGCACGGAATGAAAGCACGTGTCACTGAATGCATTTCGTAAGTTATGAAGTTACTATTGCGTGGACGGAATGCCTTCTGTATCACATCCAGGGGTGCCGCCAGAAATTCTGGGCCCTATGGAAACAAACATTTCTGGGCCCCCTACATTTTTTACAGATAAAATGTAACCCAATAAACATGCCCTGTATACTTTAAAAAAGATACTTAGCACATTGCATAGTTAAAATGTCTGATGAGTAAAAGCCTACAAAAACAAGAAAAAGCTATGGAAATATGTACTTGTTTACATAAAAGGAGAATATTTATTATCTCAATTGCAAACACAACAGAACATAATGTACACATATTGACATATACTTTACGTGAACAAGCTTTAACTGGGTCCAACTGCTCAATCAGGAAACATCAGCTACAACTAACCCATAATTAAATCAGTCCAAGACTAAAACTAGGCCAAAAGGGCTCAAAATCAAGACACACCAGGAGTAATGCCAGGCCTAAACCAGTCCAGGACTAAACAAGTACTGAACCAGACATAAACTGTTTGTTATCCAGGTATAACAAAGTTATGTTCAACATCACTTTATAATGGCCCAGCGGCGTGCCTTTCTGCTGGCAAAATCATGTATCAAATCATCAAAGTTCAGCTTTCTTGCCAGTTTGCTTTCAATGGATAGTATGGCAAGGTGACAAAGTCTGTCCTGCAACATAGCAGACCTAAGATAATTTTTAATCAGTTTCAGCTTACTGAATGCTCTCTCGCCACCAGAAACGGTCACAGGCAATGTGCAAAATATTCGCAAAACTATGCAGACCTGCCCAAAAATACTCTGCAGCTGCATCTTGTAAATGCTGTTGAGCAGATCAATTGGTGACAGACACCCTGGGAAAGTGGCCCTATATACAGAGTTGAGGTGTCTGACTTCATCTTCAAATTCACAAGTCAGATCAGTGTTGTATATTGAAATCAATGGCTGGCATACAGAATGGATTTGATCATCACGTAACTGGCCCTCACTTCACAGAACACACGGCAAACTGTTTTTTGTAATTTTTGAAGCGTGTAGATTACTTTTTGTTTAGTAAAGTTATCATCATGTGGAGAACACAGTAGATAAGACGTGCTTAGAGCTTTCAATCTTCGTGAAGTTTTGCGCTCAGGCTCACCTTGTTTGGCTGAGACGGGGACGGGGGGCGCGGGGGAAGGGAGACGTGGGTGTGCAGCGGCCGCTGAATCTGTGTCTACGAGACGTGATAACCCGGAGACAGCAGAGATGTTGTTATTGTTGGATGTAAATCATAATTCAGTAATTATTTGACTAAGCTAGCTAGATAAAAGCAGGTCATGTAGCAACAAAAATAAGTGAAAGTTTTGGAATACAGGAATAGGGCAAGCTACCTTTGTTTTTGAAAAACTGTGTGACATACTGTCGACTTCGGCGTTCTCGGTCTTCTCTTTCCTTCTTTTCTTTCCGTTTTTGATGCCCTGACTTTTGATGTGACATGCCTGCGTGTGTCACTATCTGCACTGCATCATAACAAATGCAATAAGCAAGAGACGCTCGGCTAGCGAGCGTAGCTCGGACAGCGCAGGTGGAATGAACCATTGTGAGGGGGAGGGGTGTGACTTAAACAGTAAATACATTATTTGTTTGTTAAATATTAAATCTATGGTCAAAACGGACAAAATACACATTAAGTGTATGAGGGGCCCTAGCACATTACACGTATGTATAAAAAAGAGAAAAGAAATAAGAAAAGAAAAAGAGGGTCTGCTCTTCTGGGCCCTTCATCAGCCTGGGCCCTTAGAATCGTCCTAACCTTCCACCCCTTTACGGCGCCTATGATCACATCACAATACTTTTATGACGAAAGTTTATTTCGTGTACGACAGTGAATAGTGTTCAGCCTTATGTCCACGAAAGCAAAAGCCCACCAGTCAATTTGGTCCACGAAACGACGTGCTCTCTTCAGTGTTTCGTGGACACAATGCAAACCAATGTGTGCATTCCGTGGACAAACGGCGTTACGATGTAACGTGATTTCGTAATGAATATATGTATTTCGTGACACAAAAGTCATTCTGTCCACGAAATAAGGCATGTTACATTTGGCGCCCCATAGCGTCCTTGGTGAGTTTCTGTGTGGTTTTCATTCATTAAATCTAGTCCGATCTGTCTTAAAACCGTGTTTATAGCATGTTGGCGTCTTCCTCGAGCTCACGCCTCTGCCGTGTGCGTGCTCTACCTGCCGTCGCCGTGGGCTGTGGCGTGGGGTTCTCCTCTGCTGTGCGTAATGCTGTGCACAGCAGTTGTATTGAGAGAGGATCGGACGATTCATGCGCGGAGTGCTTCAATTGACGGTATGTTTTCACAGTGCTTCCAGGAAGCACATGTATGAGAGCTCCTTCTAAAACAAGTCATATTTTCATAGGGTCCTGTTCCTACCTCCTTTTCCTTTATGTCCATATGGTTGTGGTCGTTTCGATCTGCTGGTCGCTTGGATAAAACAAGCGCACAAGTTAAAGCTGCGTACGAACTGAACTGAACTAAATTGCAGCAGGGCCGAGATCCTAAATCGGTATCTGGCACCTGCCAGTGGTTTCTGGAGCGGCCACCGGTTTTTCAGGAGAGTTCACTGATTTCTGGGCTCGAGGCTCCCCTGGTGCTGGTAGATGCTGGTACATGCAGGTTTTCTGTGTATGATTGATACCTTGACCAAAACCTTGCATTTACGTTTGCCAACTGCAAAATCTAATGCGTATAAAAATTACTTAATTCATTACAGCACTGGGCGTCCGTTGCTATACCATTATCTTTTTTAGTGTTTATGTAACAGGGGCGTGGGTTTCTAACCTTTTTTTGCCTTGCGTACCCCTTGGGCCTGTCATTTACTCTACGAGTACCCCTGCCTCGATGGATTTGCTGATTAGTTAGAAGGTGAATGACTGTAGGTGCTAAATTGAGATGAAGCCATGCATGACCCGCTGCGCCCGTAGCGTTTCCAATTTCGCAATCCGAAACACCGTCAATAATAAAGTCCACGGAGACCAAAATGTATAGTTAAAACTCTTTAGTGAGAAAAAACAGACATTATGACAGACAGACAGGGGATTACAAAAAAGGGGTAGCAGAGGTCAAAAAACAGTTTGGCTCCATTCTGTGAGCTGCGTTCACCACACCCGCTCCACAGCGTCATAATATAGGCAAGCCGTAACCAGGGTTCGAAATTAACTTTTTTGATCACCAGCCAAAGTGGCTGGTAACTTTCTGAAGTTACCAGCCAATCAGAATTTCCATTAGACAAATGTTTACGTTGTGAAAATAAGAGATTATGAATGCCACTAGATGAAAATGTGATAATAGGTATCTAAAACGTCACAAGTAGTGTAGTGTTCATGGGAAATGTAGGACAGAGGGGACAAACCACCCAGAGCGTCTCTGACATGATTTGCATGATTGGCTCATGCTAGTGATGGGATTTTCAGCTATTTTTGGTGAACCGGATCATTTGGATCGGCTCACCAAAAAGAGCTGACTCTTTTGGCTCCCAAATGGCTCTTTATGTTTTTTTAATATATACACTTTAAATTTAGGAGAGATTTGGATTCATGGCTTGTTAAATGGGCCTCTCTACTGCTCCCTGCACAAAACAACTATAATCAAGAAAGAAATTAAAAAGAAAAGAGGAATTAATTTTATTAGTTGCTATAATAATGTGATATTGGCTTATAGTGGTCTGTGTTGTCTTCAGGAATCAAAGTAAATTTGTTGAGGTGGTAGAGCCATTGTTTATTATAGCAACATACACTTTTAAAGCTGCCATTAGTTTCATGTATGTACTCTTTTATTTATTATTTAAAATGCTTCTCCCATAGCTTCTCCTCAGTCCCTCTGCGGCCTCAGCTCCGCCTCCGTGAGCTGCTGGAGCCTCACGCTGAGAGAGAGAGTTACAGACTCCAGACATAACTGAAGTTATTACTTAAGCCAGGACTCCTGTACGTTTGTAATGCGCTCATACACATGAGAGGAAAAGGCCGCTCCGCGCGTCATCGCATTGTTTTCACTCCACAAACCCAGCGTAACTTTATCTAATCATAAAACCGAAAATATGAAGCGGATCTCTCTCAAATAAGAAGTGACTGAAAGCTATGGATGCGCTGAATACATTTATGGAGTAGTTTAAGTTTATAGAGATCTTGATTTTGTGTAAATGGCAGGTTCATTCCTCGCGGACGGGCTGCGCCTGCAGAGTTCTCCTTTCTCCCTCTCTCCCCGATCCCATTCTCTTTACTCGTTTACTCTTTTGCCTTTCTCTATTTTTCTTGAATGTAGCAGAAAGCGGGGCACGGTGAGCTTGATAAACATGCAACATGCAAAAAATAAATAAATAAATAAAACGGCTCGCGGGTGAGGCTCGGCTCTCATCTTTCACTTAAAAGAGCCGGCTCTTTGTACCGACTCGTTCGCGACCGACCCATCACTAGCTCATGCATCACCGGCCAAACTGGCTGGTATAGGTTTTTATCGGTACCCCGCCAAAATGATTTTTAAACCGCATTTGGCGGGTTGGCGGGTGTTAATTTCGAACCCTGATTGTAGGACCCTAAATTGTATTTTGTTCTGAAAATAGTTTATTAGTTTTGCTATAATTTGTTTTGGTAATTTTGTTATGGTTATTTTGGCTATATTTACTTTTCTCCAAATTGTTTGGTTAAGTGTTGGTTTTCATAATTATTACTTTGGTATTTGGTTTTGTAATATTTTGTTTGGTTACGGCCAGGGTTCGAAATTAACACCCGCCAACCCGCCAAATGCGGTTTAAAAATCATTTTGGCGGGTACCGATAAAAACCTACCAGCCAGTTTGGCCGGTGATGCATGAGCTAGTGATGGGTCGGTCGCGAACGAGTCGGTACAAAGAGCCGGCTCTTTTAAGTGAAAGATGAGAGCCGAGCCTCACCCGCGAGCCGTTTTATTTATTTATTTATTTTTTGCATGTTGCATGTTTATCAAGCTCACCGTGCCCCGCTTTCTGCTACATTCAAGAAAAATAGAGAAAGGCAAAAGAGTAAACGAGTAAAGAGAATGGGATCGGGGAGAGAGGGAGAAAGGAGAACTCTGCAGGCGCAGCCCGTCCGCGAGGAATGAACCTGCTATTTACACAAAATCAAGATCTCTATAAACTTAAACTACTCCATAAATGTATTCAGCGCATCCATAGCTTTCAGTCACTTCTTATTTGAGAGAGATCCGCTTCATATTTTCGGTTTTATGATTAGATAAAGTTACGCTGGGTTTGTGGAGTGAAAACAATGCGATGACGCGCGGAGCGGCCTTTTCCTCTCATGTGTATGAGCGCATTACAAACGTACAGGAGTCCTGGCTTAAGTAATAACTTCAGTTATGTCTGGAGTCTGTAACTCTCTCTCAGCGCGAGGCTCCAGCAGCTCACGGAGGCGGAGCTGAGGCCGCAGAGGGACTGAGGAGAAGCTATGGGAGAAGCATTTTAAATAATAAATAAAAGAGTACATACATGAAACTAATGGCAGCTTTAAAAGTGTATGTTGCTATAATAAACAATGGCTCTACCACCTCAACAAATTTACTTTGATTCCTGAAGACAACACAGACCACTATAAGCCAATATCACATTATTATAGCAACTAATAAAATTAATTCCTCTTTTCTTTTTAATTTCTTTCTTGATTATAGTTGTTTTGTGCAGGGAGCAGTAGAGAGGCCCATTTAACAAGCCATGAATCCAAATCTCTCCTAAATTTAAAGTGTATATATTAAAAAAACATAAAGAGCCATTTGGGAGCCAAAAGAGTCAGCTCTTTTTGGTGAGCCGATCCAAATGATCCGGTTCACCAAAAATAGCTGAAAATCCCATCACTAGCATGAGCCAATCATGCAAATCATGTCAGAGACGCTCTGGGTGGTTTGTCCCCTCTGTCCTACATTTCCCATGAACACTACACTACTTGTGACGTTTTAGATACCTATTATCACATTTTCATCCAGTGGCATTCATAATCTCTTATTTTCACAACGTAAACATTTGTCTAATGGAAATTCTGATTGGCTGGTAACTTCAGAAAGTTACCAGCCACTTTGGCTGGTGATCAAAAAAGTTAATTTCGAACCCTGCCTACAATGACTAAAACTCCTAATTATCAGTAAAAAAAAAAGAGAGAACTAAATACTAATCTAAAATAGTGGCATTTTAAGTGGTATTTAGAGTGGTATCTGGTGTTCTATACAGTGGTATCTGGTGGTATTTAGAGTGAATGGCTATGATTAAGTCGTCTTATTTTGTTGAATTTGCGTGTGTGTATGATTGCTGTATAAGAGTGAAAGGTAAGGCATGTGTGTCCATTGTTGGTACGTAACATGACAGATATTATATGCAATGGGTAGTTCAACCTCATGTCATAAGCACTTTAAGAAATACTAACCTTTTATTTTACATTGATTGTGGACAACGAAGCTTTAAATGTTTTACAGAAAAATGCTTTGCAGAGTGAGTGAATGCAGATCTTACCTGAGCTGGTGGCATGAAATTTTGTTGAATGTTTTCTGGTTCAAAGCTGTCATCGGCAATGATCACCGTCATATCTGGGTAAAAGCTGCGGATGCTGCTCAGTAAGACTTTGAGGTTATTGTAGCGCAGAAAGGTCTTTATGGTGATGGTGACTTGAGAATTAATGTCTAAGAGACAAGGAAGCAATCACATCAAACTACCACATGTCCCCTCAATAATCTACAAACGGCGTACGAGAGAAAGAAAGAGCATGTCTCCAATCAACGGTAAATTAACAAAAATACATGGACAGTAGGTGAGTTATACGTGATTCATAATCCTGCACGAATATTAAGGCAAAACCGCTAATAACACCACATCGAATATTGGTTTACTCCGCTTCCTGTTTGCCTGCGTATGTACCGCTGTGGGAAATGGAATTTACGCTTTAAGGCTCACACACCCACAGCCGGTCAGGATTTTCTCTGAGCCAAAACACTTCAATGTATTAAGCTGTTTTTTGTGCTGTTTTCCACCAATGAGCAAGTTCCACTTCCGGGTATTTGAGTTGACGCAGAAAAGGTTTCAATGTAATAAATAAAAGCTTATTGTATTTTCTTTTTTAGCATAGTCGATTATGAAATACTTGTCTGATACAGGGAGATTAAAATAAAAATGATTTTTTATGTATTTTTATTTTGCATTTTTCTTTTAAAATCAAAAATATCATAAACGCAAAAGTACACGGACTGAGAGCTTATACGAGCACTGTATTTTTAAGTGTTTCAGCTGCCATTCATTCATCTTGTCCATGTCATTTCAAACACAGGTAAAGGAGAGGCCGAGCTCACACTGACATCCAGCAGCCTGGAGAGTCTTAATGCTGTCCTGGCTACAATATCCTACACAAGCACCAGCTACCATGTTCACATGGCAGATCTCGGTATGCCCCAAAACCACACCCATCTGAGCGTGCTGGATCATGTTTTATTAATCACTGTGTTTTAGTCTCTTTCTACTTTGAGAATCATGAAGCCGTGTTTCCCATTGTCATCAGACAGCCTCAGCTGCCCGTCATGTTTAACATGGGAAGTGGTAAGTCTAGCCTGTTACCACATTGTCTTTGCAATCAGTGACTATTCAACTCTAAAACTCAACTCTCACTTCTGTACTGTATTAAGCTCACATATGACTTACCACACTGACCGCTTAATGTTTTTTTTTTGTGTACATATAATAACATCAGTGCATCTCTGCCCACTTAACATTTTTAAATAAATATTGGATCATTTTGTAGACGTTGACCATCTAAGTTAGAAAATGTCCAGCTGTGTTTTAGTGGACTTTGTCCAGCTGCACTGACTGAAATAATAAGGTTACGGTGCTTAACAGCGTAATACGTGTTATAAGTATTATGGCTGGTTACTATTATACCAGCAGATAAATAGTACATTTCGTAGCGGATACGACTAGTACTAATACAAGTGTAAGTTGACCTTGTACCTTGGTTGCTTAGTGCACATGATGAAACTGCAGCAGAGGAACTAGAGAAGTAGTTGTAGTAGTGGCTGAAAAAACAAAGCCTATGCCTATGAACGCGACCATTCTTATGCATTTTCAACAGTTTCCCCAGTGATGGGTCCATATGTTTTTATGTAGCAGTTCTAAGGTGAATACTAAGCAGTTTGATGTGATTGCTTCCTTGTCTCTTAGACATTAATTCTCAAGTCACCATCACCATAAAGACCTTTCTGCGCTACAATAACCTCAAAGTCTTACTGAGCAGCATCCGCAGCTTTTACCCAGATATGACGGTGATCATTGCCGATGACAGCTTTGAACCAGAAAATATAACTGGAGAAAACATTCAACAATATTTCATGCCACCAGCTCAGGTAAGATCTGCATTCACTCACTCTGCAAAGCATTTTTCTGTAAAACATTTAAAGCTTCGTTGTCCACAATCAATGTAAAAGAAAAGGTTAGTATTTCTTAAAGTGCTTATGACATGAGGTTGAACTACCCATTGCATATAATATCTGTCATGTTACGTACCAACAATGGACACACATGCCTTACCTTTCACTCTTATACAGCAATCATACACACACGCAAATTCAACAAAATAAGACGACTTAATCATAGCCATTCAACGTGTATATTCAATGTTGCACATCCCCGCCCTTTTTTTTTCTTTCTCCCCCTAACCTAACAATCTTTCACAACTCCTAACAAGAATTTGTAAATACTGTACATATTGTTTAAAAAAAACATTGTTATTTATTTAAATTTTTTCCTCTTGTCTTGTTTTTGTTTGTTTTTCTATGGGTTTATAGATAAAGTTTACAGTGAGGAAAATAAGTATTTGAACACCCTGCTATTTTGCAAGTTCTCCCACTTAGAAATCATGGAGGGGTCTGAAATTGTCATCGTAGGTGCATGTCCACTGAGAGACATAATCTAAAAAAAAAAATCCAGAAATCACAATGTATGATTTTGTAACTATTTATTTGTATGACACAGCTGCAAATAAGTATTTGAACACCTGTCTATCAGCTAGAATTCTGACCCTCAAAGACCTGTTAGTCTGCCTTTAAAATGTCCACCTCCACTCCATTTATTATCCTAAATTTAGATGCACCTGTTTGAGGTGGTTAGCTGCATAAAGACACCTGTCCACCCCATACAATCAGTAAGAATCCAACTACTAACATGGCCATGACCACAGAGCTGTCCAAAGACACTAGAGACAAAATTGTACACCTCCACAAGGTTGGAAAGGGCTACGGGGAAATTGCCAAGCAGCTTGGGGAAAAAAGGTCCACTGTTGGAGCAATCATTAGAAAATGGAGAAGGGTAAACATGAATGTCAATCTCCCTCGGACTGGGGCTCCAAGCAAGATCTCACCGTTTCCAAGGTTACTGTAAGACGTCATGGTTTGAAATCATGCATGGCACGGAAGGTTCCCCTGCTTAAACCAGCACATGTCAAGGCCCGTCTTAAGTTTGCCAATGACCATTTGGATGATCCAGAGGAGTCATGGGAGAAAGTCATGTGGTCAGATGAGACCAAAATGGAACGTTTTGGTCATAATTCCACTAAACGTGTTTGGAGGAAGAAGAATGATGAGTACCATCCCAAGAACACCATCCCTACTGTGAAGCATGGGGGTGGTAGCATCATGCTTTGGGGGTGTTTTTCTGCACATGGGACAGGGCGCCTGCACTGTATTAAGGAGAGGATGACCGGGGCCATGTATTGCGAGATTTTGGGGAACAACCTCCTTCCCTCAGTTAGAGCATTGAAGATGGGTCGAGGCTGGGTCTTCCAACTTGACAATGACCCGAAGCACACAGCCAGGATAACCAAGGAGTGGCTCTGTAAGAAGCATATCAAGGTTCTGGCGTGGCCTAGCCAGTCTCCAGACCTAAACCCAATAGAGAATCGTTGGAGGGAGCTCAAACTCCGTGTTTCTCAGCGACAGCCCAGAAACCTGACTGATCTACAGAAGATCTGTGTGGAGGAGTGGGCCAAAATCCCTCCTGCAGTGTGTGCAAACCTGGTGAAAAACTACAGGAAACGTTTGACCTCTGTAATTGCAAACAAAGGCTACTGTACCAAATATTAACATTGATTTTCTCAGGTGTTCAAATACTTATTTGCAGCTGTATCATACAAATAAATAGTTAAAAAAAATCATACATTGTGATTTCTGGATTTTTTTTTTTACATTATGTCTCTCACAGTGGACATGCACCTACGATGACAATTTCAGACCCCTCCATGATTTCTAAGTGGGAGAACTTGCAAAATAGCAGGGTGTTCAAATACTTATTTTCCTCACTGTATGTAGCATGCACTACTGCAGTCACTTGGGTTGCAGCAGCACGAAAATGTGATGTTTATTAATAATAATAATAATAATTAATAATACAAAAAAACATAGCTGCAAAGCAGCGATTATTGGCCCTCGACGAACGCACTGACCGACGATTTTAGACAATTCGACTAGTCGTGTGTTTCTCTTTCTCTCTCTCTGCCTAGTTTCAACATTAATTAACCATCAAAGCGGAACCCTTTTTCTTTGTTTCGGTGGGACAATGAACAGCATTACACCTACCTAGTTACCAACCAGCAGCCATGGCCAGTGGCTCCGGTTAGTTGTTTTTGAGGTGTGTTCAAATGTGTCCGTAGGTTTATGCTATTTTGTGGGTTTTAGACATTGAAGTATATTGAATGGAAGAGGCCTGATGTCTCAGCTCCTATCTCTTTCAATAGTTGTGCTCAATAGCGCATGACTCCTGTTTCGTCCGCCATTAAGGCCCATGGTACCCGTATGACACGCCACCTGTAGCGTGCACCTAGCAGCGTGAACGCGCCTTCATAGACTCGTAGTCTCAGAGCGGAGCGGGCACCATTAAGCCGTATCAAATCTCTTAATATCATCGTTCTTTAAATACAAAATGAATGTTTAAGGCCATTTCAGGCGAATAAGCTACTATGTTAAGATGACCTGGGGGGTCAGTTTGTCAGTGCGGGGCCAAATAAGCGAAGTTTCTCCGATCTTGTACAACCGGAGCTAACAGCGGCCCTTCGAACGCACGTAGCCGCGCTAATGTACTCACGCTCGGCCACTTTTCCGAGAAGTTCCGTAAGTGCTGGAAGCCTGGTTATTGTGATAAAAATGATAGAAATCGAGCTTTTACTTCACTTTGTTTGCTAATATAAACTCACTACTAGAATTGTTTCCTGAATACAAAGGAGCACTACAAACGTGTTCTATAAGTTAATGTAAGTAGCCATGTTCATAAGTTAAGAAGTGAAAAATTGAGTCACAAGTGCGTTTGTCAACATGAACAATGATTCTGTTGTTGTCAGTTGATTCACGAACTGTCCATCATAAAGAGGTCCCCTTACCTTACGCTTAAAACCGATTTATTTTGTCCTTTTCATTACGTTGCTTTCCGTCAAACATTTAAGCTATTTTCAAAAGCGTGCAGCCTAATCAGGAAACTATCACGTCTTCATTAGTTTATTGTTGTTGTTCATGTTAGCTATAAGCCTAATGTTTAACATTAAAACACACGCCCGCCATGTGTAGGTTCGCAATACATTTTAGTCCTGAGTAAAGAAAAACATTTACTTGAGGTGCTTCTTAGCGTTTATCTTAGTACAGTCCCGTAGATTCCCGTTCATTATTTGTTTGAATCAATGGTTTGGCTCTCAGACCCGCAGAGACCACACGGAGAAAACCTGTGCTCGTTCATGAGTCATGGCGCACGCGCACGAGCACGTCCACAGGCCTGGTGACGTCACACCATTGGAAAACTTTAAAACAAATATTTATGGAAAAAAAAAGTATATGTCCTAAAAATAGTATTTTTTAAGAAATATATTAGCCTTAGTCTGAAACTCTAGATGCCCTGTGGACCATTTTACAGGCCGCTCCTTTTACATGAGTGTCTATGACAAAAAGTGCTTTTTGGGCTTTGGGGCTGCAATACCACGGCCCGCCACTAACACGTACTGAAATTCTGTGAAAAGGGGCGTATCCCCCCCTTGGTTTTAGATCGTAAAATCTCTACCGAGAGCCGACTGCTGCAAACGGTGTTATCCGCAATGTCAAGCACACGTGTATGCCTAACAGGATGAGGAAAGGATGCAGCCTCGTCGTACAATTGACGCATGTCAAATGGTGACTGTCACATTTCGACATGGCCGGTGGAATGGCATGGCGTACTCGCTGTACAGAATATCTGATCAATACAAGCATTGAGACTGTTTAGTGTAGGGCAGGGGTCGGCAAGTTGGCTTGGCTTCAGGCCAATATTTTTTTACGCCGATAGATGGCGGGTCAGCCGGTCAATTGATACAGCGGTTAGCGCTCGTGCTTCACAGCTAGAAGGTCCGGGTTCGATTCCCACCTGGACGGGGCCTTTCTGTGTGGAGTTTGCATGTTCTCCCCGTGTCTGCGTAGGTTTCCTCCGGGTACTCCGGTTTCCCCTACCACTAAAAACATGTACAATAGGTTCCCCTCTGGGGCCAGGACTCCCCTAAAAAAGAGATTCTTAATCTCAGTGGGACTTTCCTGGTTAAATAAAGGTCAAATAAAAAAAAAATTGATATTCAATACTAAATAACCCCAAACTATAATTTTTTGTTTAAAAATAAAATATTGTTTGAAACAATACTGTCCCCGAGTCTGTCGGATTTTCGCGGGTTACACAGCACTAGCAAAAAATAAAGTTAGCATCACAAACATGTCGCTTTCCAAAGGACTAAAAAGAAAAGTGGACAGTGAAAACAGGAGTTTCAGGGAGGAAAGGCGACAAACGTATGGTTTCATCCTACCTGGATATGTGAATGCCAAACCTCTCTGCCTCATCTGCAACGAGGTCATCTCCGTTTGCAAAGAGTCCAATATTCGGCGACATCACGAAACGAAACATGGGTCATTCAGTGCGTCCTTTCCACTTCAATCTGAGTCAAGGAGTCTCAAAGTCAATGCTCTTTATGACAGTTATATCCGGAGCAGCAGGGTCCTAGTCCGAGGCCTGACCACACAGGAAAAGGTATCCAGTGCCTCGCTTAAAGTGTCCTGGATTTTGGCCCGGTGTTATGCCGAAAACTGCATGACCGCCGAAAAATGCACCCCCACAGATGAAACAACGACAGGAAGGTTTCTGGCACTGTCTCTTAACAATTATAGCCCATTTGTGTGTATTTATTTATGTAAGACTGACTAACCATAGCTCATTTAACCAGAAGAGATCGTTCTTTTAAAAATGTCTTTAAAAGTCAGGGATATTTTTTGGTTGAGTGTGTGATATGAGGAGTGTGGCGTGTGAGCGTGTGAAGGCTGCTTAGAGTTAAATTGCAACAGTGGAATGAAACACAAGCAAAGATCATCGGCAAAACAATTAAGTCACTGTCCTAAACCACACCTTTTTCGAACAAGTGGAGTGAGTTTGAGACTGGTTGGAAGAGTGAATATTCTTTACATTATTATTGTAATGTAAAATATGCCAAAGCACTCATATGGTAAGACTGAAGCCTTTATTACCTTTTATCTCAAGTCAGTACAGTATATACGTCACACACAACTTTCATAGCAATCCTTTTCTGTTCCTGTCGACTTCATAGCCTGGCTAACGCCAGAATAAAATCACAAATTATATTTAGTCTGGGGACCACCAATTCATTTTCTCGTAGGAGAGGTGTGGTTTACAATTGTCCATAGCCGTTTATTGGGCGCTACAAATGTCTATCATGCGTCTGCACGTAGCCATAGCCCACGTATCAGATGATGTATGACGTACCCGCTGTAAACTTTCGAGCCAAATTATTTAGAACAATGTCTAAAGCTCGATCGAAAGATGGCATGTCATGTTGAATGCGTAAATACACTTTTTTATTTTTTATCCGTAAGCCAACCTTTTTTATTATTATTATTATTTATTATTATTATTCAACATTTACAAACTGTAAGGCACTTAACAGTTCACAGCATGTCAAGGCACATTCGGTTGAGTAAAAAACTGCATAAAACAGTGTAATATTAAGGAAAGTGTAAAAAATAAACAAACAATAATAAATAAATATGAATTGGCAAAACATCAACTCAAAGAAATAATAATAAAAAATACATGTATATACATCTTCAGGTTTAAGGGTCAGTTAATTTATAATGTTGCTTTTGACTTAGAAGCTCTATTGCTTTTTTAAATTCCATAACTTTTAAAGATTTGCAGTACAGATTACATTGATTAATGAAACCTCTAAATGCAGGTGGAGATTTGAAAAATGTTGATCTATGTATAAAGTATTTTGCCATATGAGGATTATGTTTACCTGCAAGTTATCAAATGTGCTTTCCAAAACCATTGCATATAAAATATCTGCATGCGATGTCAATTTAACCGATACATTCTTCCTCTCCAACCACTCTTGGATCTGAGACCAAAAAACGTTAAATTTACAATGATACAAAATGTGGCAAGTGGTTTCCACTTCAGTTTGAGAAGGAACATTCATTACTATCAAAGTTAAATCTTAGTCTTAAAAATGGGCTTGACGGATATATGTTGTCGAGATGTTTAAAATAAATTTCCTTGGATTTTGGAAGAATAGGATATTTCAGATATTCTGTTAATTTCTTAACCTTAACTGGCTCATATTCTTTGAGATCTTGAATTTGGCTACATTGTTTAGAATAAAGCTCACTAGTTAGTACTTGTCTAATAAAGCTGTTACATTTTTTGTCAAAAAATTGAATTTCACCTATGAAAAAAATTGGGTAGTCTAGATATTGAGTTGGAATGAATTACCACCTCTCTAGCTAACAGCAAGAATGGTTTTGGAATTGCATTAACAAGACAGAAAAACTGTTTTGGGTGACAACAAAATGTCCACTTCATCCTGAAGTCATTATATGAGAGCAGGTTTCCATTTAAGTCCAACAAATCCATAATGCACCAAATATTTTTGTCCATCTAGTCCTTGTAATATATATTTATTTTATTTATTTAAATAAATAAAATAAATAGACTTTAGATATTCTTCACATACTTTTTCCTGTGAAGAATGTATCTGTTGTTCGAAAGCGAAGTAGTATGAGGAGTGAAGTTATGTTTGTACAACATCTTCCAGTAAAAGAGAACTTGCTGGTGAAAACTAGACAGCTTGATATTACGTTTTTTAACCTCAAAATCAAATTTTCTGTAATCCTCCACAAGATGTAAACATATTATTGAGGAATAGATGCCAAAAGTTTGCTGGATTTTTCAAAAACGATTTTAACTAATTATTTTTGATTGTGCCATTCATACACTCATAATCAATAGCTTTTAGGCCACCATGTTCATAATCCTGAAGCAAGACCGTAGTGGGTTTTGTTATTCCAAATAAAGTTGAAATTGAGTTGATTTACAGCTTTGACAAAGGATGGCTCTAATGCTAAAGAGTATGTGGGATGAAGAATTATAGAAAGACCATCAACCTTTTGTGAGAAAAATGCAACCAAACATTGTAAGATCTCTTTGCAACCAAAGATTAAAAATACTCTTACATTTGACCAGTTTATTGTCCAAATTTTCCAAAAGTCTCTTTTGGATTTTTTGTTATATTTATTCCCACATATTTTATACTTTAACTGTAATATTATGTATGGAATTATTGGGAAAATGTTTGAGGGCTAAAAGTTTACATTTATCTAAATTAAGAAATGAACCTGAGGCTCTGGAGAACACATGCTTGTAAAGCTGTGGGTATTTGCTTGTCATTAAGAAAGAGTGGTATCATCTCCATACTGACTAATAATGAGTTCTTGACCAAGCTCTAAATTGTCAAATGCTTTTTTTTAAATCTAAGAAAAGCAGAAAGCTATTATCAATAAAGTCTTGACGCATGTCATTCAGAGAGTGTAGTTTTTAGTCTTGAAGCTTAAACATGGGATAACATTTTATAATAATTATTCAAGAGTGTAATAGGTCTGAGATTGTCCACAATTTTTTTTTAATCCTTTCCAGGTTTTGGGATCACAACTATTACTCCTTGTTTCAATTGTTGGTGGGAGGTTTTCTTTTTCGGTTGCTTCCCTAAATACTTCAAGTAACATTTCCCTCATCTCAGTCCAAAAATGTTTATAAAAGTTTGAACTCAGGCTATCAGAACCTGGGGACTTGTTTAGTTTTAATTTATGAACCGTTTGATCCAATTCATTCATATGTTAGCTTCACAAAGTTTGCTAGATTCATTTTTGATTTAGGAATGTTATGATTTTTAATTTCATTAAAAGATAATTCAGAATAAGTTGGTGAGAAACAAGATCTGTATAGTATAGAAAGAAGACATTTCCTCAGCTATTTAGAGTCAGAGCATTCTTTACCATTTATTATTAATGAGTTTAATTTCTTTGTCTGCCTTTTTCCAATTTGTAGAAGTATGAGTTTTTTTCTGCTTCTTCGATCCATCTCACTTTACATCTGATAAATGCACCTTTTGCTTTATTTGGATAGAAATGGTCTAATTGACTTTGAAATTCAAGACGTTTTTGAATTTGTTTATTTGATGAATTTGTAATATTACATAGGTTGTTTATTTTTTATTATCAAATCCTTTTCTTTTTTATACTTCGTTTCAGCAAGTTTTTTGCTGTAACTAACTGCATATTGTCTTATTTTATATTTTGAAAAATTCCCATGTGTTTCAAGGTCATTGTTATTTTTAATCTCAATCAATGCGCTCACTGTTTGACAAAAATGTTCATCTAACAATAGAGACGAGTTAAATTTGGCACTCAGTGCCATGATAGCGCACAGCTAGCTACGATAGCACCGAGCCTTTTATGAAAGATCCATGTGCAGAGCTCGCGCAAAATGTCAACATCGCATCGTCACATGGTCACGGCGAGAACCGGAACACCGGTTAGCATTCACTTTTAGTGCTCTAGAGTTTCACCTGCGTAATCACTTGCGCACAGCTGAAATCGGGACAGGGGGTCTCCACCGATCAGCACGCACCACGGCCCTCTCTCTCGCGGACTTACTCACGTGGAATCAACTATAATCTATCACTCCGGGACTGAAAGCTTGTTTACTTCAGACCTTGGATTTAACGGAATATGAGAGGCCAGATGAGGCCAGGAGGAGGCGACTATCTTTAGGCTATGGGGCTCAGGCCATGAAATTCAGCTTAAAAGTTTCTCATGTTTTTTCAAGGATTTTTGATGGAAAAGTATGGGTTTTTCCTCAACAGCTTTTATGGCATTTTACCCAGTCACCCCAAAAACACTTTACAAAATTAGTACTACCTCTAGACTATGGGGCTCAGGCCATGAAATTCTGCTTAATAGTTTGGATGTATTTTTAAGAACTTTTGATACAAACTATGGTTTTTTCCTCAATAGCTTTTATGGCATTTGACCCAGTGACCCCAAACCACTTAAAACATTAATACTAGCTCTGTGCTATGGGGCTCAGGCCATAAAATTATTTTTAAAATATATTACAATTATTTTTAACAAAGTATGGGTTTTTCCTCAATAGTTTTTTAGGGCATTTGACCCAGTGACCCCAAACCACTTTACAATATTAGTACTATTTCTGGGCTATCGGGCCCAGGCCATGAAATTCAGTGTAAAAGTATTTCATGCTTTTTTCAAGGATTTTTGATAGAAAATGTTTTTTTCCTCAATAGCATTTGACCCAGTGACCCCAAACCACTTTACACAATGAGTACTATCTCTAGGCTATGGTGCTCAGGTCCTGACATTCTGCTTAAACGTTTGTCATGTGTTTTTCAAGTATTTGGATTATGCCAAAAGCAAAGCCATATCCATGGATACGCCCTGGCAACCATGGATGCAGTATCAGATTCTACAGAGTAATGGAAACACAACCAGGCTTAGTAGAGTAGGACCAAATCGAGTAGAGTAGGGTAGGGCTGGTGGAAACGAGCCACAACACCTCCAGCTCGCTCCCAACCGCTCCAGGCCGGGTCTGGACCCATACTTTTCCATCAAAAATCCTTGAAAAAAACTTGACAAACTTTTAAGCAGAATTTTATGGCCTGAGCCCCATAGCCCAGAGCTAATATTCATTTTGTAAAGTGGTTTGGGGTCACAGGACCATAAACCTATTGAAAAAAATCTTGTATTTTTGGTGATTTCCCCCGATAATGATTTTTCAAAAGTTTCAAAACCGGCGGACTAGGAGTATTTTTATAAATATTATTGAGGTTGCTGGTTCACATGATTCCGAATATAGGCTTATTGAAAAAAATTGAAAACATTCAACAGTAGATATGTTAATGTAGTAACGGTTTTTTGTATCATATAATTGATTCACACCTAAACTAAATTTTTTAACCAACACCTTTTTACAAAGAGTAATTCATAGACGATCTGTTGGTGTTGGAGGCGAATAGCCAATGTCCAACGTTAAAGCAACTTCACCGCGGGTAAACACTGAGCTTTGCCTAAAAATTATGACAAAACCTAGAAAATGGAAATAAGCCATTATATTGTATATCAACCCAGAAAATAAGATGTAACACCTGCTTACATGTGAGCCTACATTATTACATGACGGATTTAGACGTGAACATAATTTGTACTTGTTGTAAATGAGGCATCATTCCTCTGCTTTTAATATGATGACGTCATCACACGACTAGTCGACTCGACTTTGACAATCTCGACAATAAAGTCGACCTCTAAAAATCAGTAGTCGTTAATGCCCTATAATACACTGGCATTAGTGAGAAACCATGAAAACCTGTCAAAGGTAAACACTGGCTACGTTTACATGGAGACCAAAAATCTGATCATAATCGCATTTCTGGAGTTCTCAGTTTATTGAAGAGACATGTAAACAGCATAATCTGATAGACATTATCTGATATTCATATAATCTGATTTCTTGATCTTTCCCGTGTGTTCCTAATCTACCCAGGAAAATACAGCAAAAAGCCCAAAATCATGTCAAAAAGTCAAAGATTAAAGACAAAAAAGGCACAGCTGGCGAAGGTTGTTTAGCATACAAACATCTTTACAATACTTTCCCAAAGATTACATGGTGGGAGATGTGTGAAAAATCTGTGCTAAACATGATTAACATTAAGTCAGTCTTCAAAATGTTTGCAATACCTTGATTGATGCATTTTTGTCCTACCCAGTGATTCTCTAAACATTTTCCAATGTTTACTCTGGTGCTTTGCCTAAACCAATCAGACGTTTGTCGTACTCGAATAAACTCTTCGTTTCTTTTTGTTAGTTGGGGTCTGGGCTGGAGTTTCGATGATGCTTGGAATTTACAGGCATATAGAGGCAATCACGGTTAAAAGGCCAGGGCTCATTTTTCTAAGCAGGGCTTTGCTGGAGCATGTATGAGGAAGAAATGTTAAATGTGTATATATTTATTTGTGATTAAACTTATTTACAGTCCCTTTTAATTTCTTCAGAAAACAATAAGGATTTGAACCCTAGACCTTTGTGTTGGTAAACATGTTCTGTATCTACTCAGTTACTAAGCGCAAGAAGCTGCTGCCACATGGACAGCCATTGGGGGTACAATCATTCTCCACCTGGTTCTGCACATTGAAGAGAGGGTGGATTCAATTCAGTTGCTCTAAAAATAAAAATCTGCCCCGGCTCATGTAGAACTCGGAGTTTCGGATTCTCCGATTTCTGAAGAGAATATAAACTCATCAGATCTGATTATTGGGTTATCTGATTTCTCCAGTTATCTGATCTTTCGGACCATGTAAACGTAGCTACTGTAAACCCTTGTATCAACGTCAGATTTTGTTTTATATTTCATCAGGGATGGTTTGCAGGCAGAAACTTGGCAGTTTCTCAAGTCACAACCAAGTATTTTCTGTGGGTGGATGACGACTTTTTGTTCACTGAAGACACAAAGATAGAGAGGTTTTTAGAAGTCATGGAGGCCCATCCTGAACTTGATGTGGTAGGTCGTTACGTTGAACTAATATGGTGTTGTATGTAAAAACTGTTTGTACTGTATTAAAGTCCCATATCTATTTTTCCTTTGTTTTAGGTTGGGGGCTCAGTGCAAAGAAACCATAATTACTTTTCACTCGTGTATGATGAGGGCGACGAGTCAGAAGGAGGCTGTCTATACAGAAAGTCTAAAGGAAGGTTCAATGCCCTTCCTGATTACCCACAGTGCTTTCTGGTCCATGGAGTGATCAATTTCTTTCTGGCCCGTACCGACGCTATCCTGAAATCCAGATTTGACCCCCTTTTACAGAGAGTAGCGCACTCAGGTGAGAAAAAAAACATATAAAGTATATCAAATATACTTAAATCAAATATATGTCCTTTATAATAACCAATATCCTATATAAAAAAATAACCCTTTATCTGTTCATGCTAGAGTGGTTTATGGATGGACTGGGTTCCATGATGGTGGCATCCTGTGGTGAAGTGTCCATACAGCACCAACCAAAGAAAAATACCAACCTGTATAACAAGTACCGGAAGCCTGCCAATTCTGACACAACGTTCAAATACCAACTGCACTTCTTCAAAAACAATTTGAAGTGCATAAAGTATGGATGAAAAGACTTGGTAAAATCAGTCAGAGACAAGGGTTCTTTGTTTTTCTTTTGGTTTACAACAGAGGGAATGTGAGTAATGTCACAACATGGGAACATAATACCAATGAGTGGAAAGTCAGCAATATTAGTGTTTGGGTTGGGTTAGAAAATGGTGTAACTGCAATCCTTCCACACAGACACTATGTTGCCTGTATAAAAAATAACACTTCCTGAAATATCCTGAAAAGAAGATAAAAGAGATGATTGTGTAGACTAAGTCTGTAGTTTTAGTCTTTGTATTTGGGAACTTTGTTTATTATTTTATTTGTTTGTTTGGTTGTAACAGTGCATGTTAATGGACATTCATGGGACTCAAGAATACACACAATATATTGTGTTGATATTTATATATTTTTGTTACTCAACCATTTACACCAACAATTACAATGTATTCATTTTTTATTTACTAAAGTGGATTAGTTGAAAACAAACACATAAAATCGACAATTTGAAAGAATGGCAAAATCAAATGACCTTTCCATAAATAAGGTTTTTGCCAGTTTTGATGAGCTATCTCAAAAGTACTCTCTTCTTTTTAGATACTTTCAAATTCGTAATTTTATTAAATCAAATACTATGTCCTTTTATCTCCCCTTGCACCATTGTAGAGAAACAGTTTGAAAAATCCTTTAGGCAAAAAAGCACTCTTTCTAAGATCTATTGTCTTATAACTAACATTAAAATTGAATGCATGGACAAAAAAAATCAAATAGCAGAATTGTGAAAACAACTGAATGAGGTTGATTGGAAGAGGGCACTTTCACAGGTAAATGGCAGCACTTCTTGTTGCAAACTTAACTTAATACAATTTAAGACCGTTCACCGCATTTATTTTACAAACTCAAGACTATCAAAAATGTATTCTAATGTCAAAGATGAATGTAACAGATGTCATATGTGTCCTGCCAATATGACACATGTTTTGGTCGTGTCCCCACTTAATAAACTACTGGGCTATCATTTTTAATCATCTGGCAAGAGCTTTAAAAGTCACCTTGACACCTCAAGCCTCGCATTGGTATAGGGATCTCTTGCTCTTTCTTGACCTGGAAAAGATTAAATATGATTTAAGAGGTCAACCTTTCCAATTGTATGCCACATGAAGCGCCATGATAAACTATACTAAAGCTTTAAAAACTTATAGCTTAATTGTGTTAAGTAGGGCTGCATGATATTGAAGAAACCTGCGATACCACGGTGTCGCGATAACGATGTTATTGCAATGTTTCACCATTTCAACACGATATGTTCCATTTTAATTAAGGGCAAATTGTGACTTGTTCTTCACCGAATTGTGTCAAAACAAGACTTGAATAACAATACATCAGCACCACAGTAAGACTAAAAGTCAGTAAAAGAGAAAATGCAGACATTTATACATCCAGTACTCTTTTTTTTCTTTCTGAGTTCAGAACTGAGTCTGAGTTCAGTTTGTCAATCTCAGTCCGATGAGGATTTTAGCGATGTGGCGATGTATTGATCACTTAATATTGCGATACAATGCTGTTGCTCCGTTTGGCTTTATTTAAATTTATTTTTTTTATATATATTGTGCAGCCCTAGTTATAAGTGCCATTGTAAATTCTATTTTTTATGCCAGACTGATTTTGGGTCCCAATTCTGATGGAGGACTATCGGTTAACCGGGGAGATGGGTTGTCATAAGGCTTTATGACCGCAGGGGTGTGGGGGAGGGTTGGGGCTTTTTGGTTTTGTTTGTTTTTATTATTATTATTATTATTAACTAATTTTCCTCTTTTTTTTTCAATTGTCTTTTTTTTACTGTTTTTTATGGGTATTTGTTGGGGAGAAAAAAAATCAAAGACCTTTTGTTTAGTTGTAAGTTTGTTCTGATTTGTCAATAAAAAAGAATGGCATTATAGCATTCACACATCATAAAATCTCAAAGTACTACAACAAAAAACACATTTATAAATTGGTATATGTCTTTCAGTGGGTTTATTTGTGTTTCCTCACAAGGAAAGCAATATAAAACATGACAAGGTTTTATTTTGGTTGCAGTGAAAAAATGAAAGATAGCTCACCAATCTGGTATTGCTCTCGCCGGCATGACTTTTTGGGTCTTAGCCCTTCATCAGACTGTGCCTCTCTTACTCAGGTCAGGAAATGCAGAACCATCTCCAATTCCTCCATATCACGCCATCATTTGTTTATTCAAATATGTGCATAGACCTACCCCACAGGCAATAGACAATGTCTTCTCACATCACGGCACAATTTTACGGTAAGAAATAATGTGTCTTCAAAGAACACAACTGTGGCCTCTCCTGGTTTCCGCTCTTAAATGCTGGAAATACAGTGAGAAGATGATGGACCTTATTGCTACTCGAAGATTCTTGGTTGAGCTTGGCCACGCGCTCTTAGGTCCTCACGCCTGCCGCCCCGTCCAGTGTCGTTTCAGCACCTCGGACAGTTCTCAACTGAGCTCCTCGAGACGTGATGTTCACCCCCCAACATTTTTTTATTTTAATAAAATCATTTGTTGCCTGATTTGCGTTGGTGCACATTTGATGAGGCTGTGCCAGCAGCGCTTACAAATACCAATAACACGCAGTGTTTTTGTCATAAGGTCATAGGCCTGTAAACAATTTAGTAGAAGTTATTTATGTGTAAATAGTGTTTTATATCAACATGTAGAATATACACAAAGCAGCATAGCCTGGATGTTTTAATTATTTATGCAGAGGACTTTCATATTGTTAACCTCATATGCTTCAGTCTCTGAATTTCAGTTTTGAGTGATATCTATATATATATATATATATATATATATATATATTACAGATCGTTAAGAATTCAACAACTGATCTAACCCCAAATTCCTAATAGCCTACAGGTTTAGCTAAATTAAATGAATACATTAAATAAACTAAAGTAAAAAACCCAGCAACGGCCAATTTATAGCCTCCTTGTCAATATTTTTAGCCACATCATGACCTTGCAGACCGCAGGTTTATTTTTTTTATTTTTACGGTAGGTAGGTTGTACAGTGAGCCATGTATATATCATTTCAAACCAGTAGGTGTCAGTGTTGCACTAGCTGAGCTCTTTACAACTGGTGGTACCTTTTCTAATTGCTGCCGTCGAGTCCTCTCGATTAGTTATTTCCTCACTGGCAAACACACTCTCTCTCTCTCTCACACACACACAACATAAATCTAACAACTTTTATAAAATCACCCACATGGCACTAATCACATCATCGGTGATCGGTCACTCTGGAGAGACTCCCCCCGTCCCTTGGCCGACCCAGGAAATGAGGCTACAGCTCTGGAATGTGCCAGTGTGGTGCACCAATATGCACCCACCACCAATGCCCCAGCACCCCCTGCCTAAAATGAAAAAGCAAGGCCTTATTCTCACTCACGCCCATTTCTCCTGGATGCAACCCCTCTATGAAGTCTTGATCGTGAAGTTAGTTACGTTTTGAGACTAAATGGTGAGGGGAATGGGGTTGAGTCGAAGGACCTCTACACACGTATATATTGCAGTCCACTGACTAACCTAATATAGAACAAAACAACAACAAAACATCACCTACCTGTATGTATACTCATTACAGAGTAAATCTAAATAAATATACAATAGTGCATTATGTCATAGGTTGTCCCTGGTGAAGCAAACAGCTAATAATAAATGATAACCATGCATTGATGTGAGTCTCACTGAGTGAAAAGCATATTTGAATAGAACCATTAGAGAAACTGCCTACAATCAATTAACTTTACCCCCAGGCGGCTTTGATGCTGTGATAATCTCTACATATCGAACAGGTCGCCTTCTATGTTCACTCCCGCCATTCAAACTATCCTGGGATTGCATCAGGAAAAATAAAAATAAATCTACATTGTGCAACATTAGCAGTTAAACAGTAGCAATAGTTTTCTTTTGCTGAGTGAACTGTAGTCACTTAAATTTATGAAAGAGAAGTAATGAATTTATCAGTAATGTATTCAAAATATGAACTGTGTTAAAATGGCCCAGTGCTGGTGTTACTGGAATTTGATGCAGTTACCATTTGAACTCAGTGATGAGTCTCCACCTCAACCACAGTCCAGTCACCAGGAGGAGAGGTGCAGGGGCTGTCAGGGGAGTAGCTGCTCACTGCGGTGACTGTAGCCGGGGCACTGAGCTGTGACAGTAGGTGTGGCCACATGCTGCTCTCCAGTGGGCTAAGACTCCCACCTGTGCCCACAGGAAGGTGCAGCAAAGGACATCTCCCATCTCCACACAGCATCAGTGTCTGGTTGATGAGCTGTTGCACCATGTCCACCTTCATATTCCACTCCAACATAGGCGCTGTACATCGATTTATGGAGCCATATTGTTCTTGGTTATGTTCATTCAGTACCTCCTTCTGTGTGTCCATGTCTTCTTCCTCATCACTGGTTTCCATGGCCTCGTAGATAGTGCAGAGGCCAGAGGAGGGGGAGAGCATGAGGCCAGTGGGGCTCTTCCGGAGCTGCTGTTGCTGCTGTAGGTGTTTCTGGTGCATACGGTACTGCAGCTCCAACTCCAGCTGCCACTGCAGCCTGTGCCTGCTCTGCCTCTGCCGTTGTTCCTGCTGAAGCTGCAGCAGCTCCTCCCGCTGCTCCTGCAGGTGCCTGTGCTGTTCCAACCTCTGCTGCTCCTCCTCCAGCCAATGCTGCTTTTGCTGCTCCTGCTCGCGACGCTGCTGTACCTCCCGCACTTTCTCCTGATGCTGCTCCAGCCTGCGGAGCTGATCCCCTACAAGGGGAATGTCCCTAGATGATTCTATTAGAGGCGCAAAATGTGCTGCCATAGCAGGGTCAATGGGCCTCCTATTCCCTGGTACAAGAGCCAGGTAGTGTCCATTGGCTATGGGCACATGGTTCTGGTTTTGAATGTTTTCCAGGCTCTGTAGCACGTCTTCATTGTCCTCATTTAAGAAGTGGTTTCCTGTCAGACAATTAAGATCACTTGGTGCATCATTTAGAGACCCATGCAGAAACACAATAGGTCAAACGACACAGATCATGGAGTACAGGGTTCAGGAAACATCAGACGAAGACGAGGAGGAACTCAAAACAAAAGGATCTGAGGTCCACGGACACTTCCTCACTACCTATGACCACATGCGACCAGGTCACCTAAGGTCAGCACTCTATACTATTTAATCTCTATATTTGCATTTGGTTTCATATTAATTTCTTATTATGTAAAACACATCAGTCTTTTACCTGTAATCGTGCAACACAATACAGTGGATTCATGAATGGAAATCAGTGGTGTCCCAAAGATGTGCAGAAAATGCAAATATTGAATACGTTTTGAGATCACTGGATTTGAGCAGTGGGAGGTTCATACATAGCAGGTGTACCTTCCAGGCATGTCATACTGAACAAGATCACAAATGGGACAAAGGTTTGGTGTCTTATTTAAGAGTAAATACAACCATGTGGACAAAGACATAACTGTGTATCAGTGCCTGTGTAGTGAATCAACACAGGAGTAGTTGGAGAACAGGTGTGGGTTTGAGTCATGACTCATGAACATGCTGAACTTCAGGACACCATCTGAAAAGTCTGATTTGACCAAAATTCCATTTTTTGCAACACCACCATTGACCATTGTTGCATCCCTTCCCGTTTATTAGTTATTCCCATTGCAGAATTCAATAGGGAAATTCAAACACTGAACACGTACATTTGCTAAAATAAAGGACTAAGTCACATGCTTGGTCCATTGGCAAATAAGAAACAGGACCAGAATGCATTGCAATGATGTTTTAATGGAATTTTGAAAGATATTGAAACCTGTGTGAACCTTTATTTTATGAATATATCTAGTGTAGTGTCATTTGAAATCCCTCAACTAATACAGTCTTTCAGTTAGTTAAACATGCAATACACTGTTGAAATTGTAAAAGTCTACTACTTCAATTCAGTTTGTAAGCTGCGTTTCGACAATGAAAAGGCCCGCCACAAAATCAGTTGAAACCTCCAGAACAAATGATCAACTAAATGAAATATAACCATAACACATGAAACCAAATGCCTGTATCTTGTACTGTACGTGACTGCGCATTTAAAACTTAAGCACACATTAAAACATCTAACAGACTCGATTCTAAAGCTTTCACAACTATCTGGACAAGCAAAAAGCGTTGTTAATATCTAGCCTTTATTTTGAAAGCTAAAACTGATTTAAGCCTGAACAAAAGCCTGCCTTAAAAAGGAGCATGTGACTATCACTCGGGTATTGTTGAACATGAAGCGTGTTTACACAGGGCAGGGAAGACTGGGTTGAACAAAATAAAAAAAAAAGAGAAGTGAAATACAAAACAAAGTTGACAATTGATTGGTAAAAACAGTAGGATAAATACGCAATGAGTCCATTTCATCCGTTGCTTTTTTTCTTTTACGGCTTAAAAGCTTAGTCACTATAGACCAATCAGTCAATACCCCTCCAGGGGCTTCTGGATATGCAGTGTTACTTAAAAAGAACATTCTATTAGAAAGTGGTAGTAGTTATATTACAAAGGTTTAAGCCATACACTCATAACCACAACCATGGTATGAGAGAGGGAGGCTCTCATTTAAAAATTGCTACAGTCAGTTTTTCCACCTTCAGTTCCTTTCTTATTTTTCTTCAAATCTTGTCCTACTTGCTCTCCTTTATTCCTTCTAAGATTTCGATTCCAACCGGAGAGAACATGAACAGGTAAAGGGAAGGGCTGTGGGGAAAAGGTGCATTCCAGGGAATAGTAAGAGGGACTTATACATTACCTTCCAGAAAACTATCAGTTTTATCACAAATGGTAGAGTAGTAGGGAGGCTGGTTCTCATCGGAGTCACCAGAATCCTGGTTATCGAGGAGGTGCACAGGCTCTTGTGGGTCAACATCTTGCAGAAGGTCAACTCCCATCTTGCTGCCCATCATGTAGTGGTGCTCATCCAGACCGGAGTGGTCCCCTGAGTGGCCCAGGGGCATTAGGTTGACTGGCCTGTCCAGTAGGTCCTCTGCAGCTGTACTCGCTGATACTAGTGTCAGCTCTTTGATGAGAGATGGGTCCTTGGCTTCCACTGGGAGCTGCTCCTCGTTCTCCAGAGAGAAGATCCCTGGGCTTTTCCCACAGCTCTCAGCCATTGAGTGGGCATTGGAGTTAGAATTGGTACAGTCAAAACCATAGGATGCCACAGAGTTGGCTGACTGAGGGGTAGCCCCACCTCCATCTTCCTCAGCCTCAACAGACACTGCCTGCATAACTTCTTCATCCTCGTCAAATGTGGGCAAGTTAGATGTGGGAATAGGGCTGTCAAATCCAGCACGCTCACCCATGGTCATTGGTGCATCTGGATCATTTATCGGCATTTCCCCCTCAGTATCACTGGCCTCGTCTCCTGATGTGGACGCTGAAGAGGGCGCTGAAACTGGAGCAGTGGGAGGTCCTGTTCCCATGACCTCATCAGCAGGCAGTGTCTCTGCCTCCTCTTCCTCCCCATCAACTTTCTCCATGTGGATACCCAAGTCCTGCTCCACATCCGGCTGACCGTGAGCAGGCACTGGGGTGTGCTGCTTGTCAGAACGGGACTCTACTCCAGAGCTGCTGTCATATTCACGCAAATCCTCTGGGGTACTACTCTCACTGCCACCACGTTGGACAGGGACATCTGCAGGAGCAGACATTAGGTCAGCGTCCTTGGGTGCGGACATGTGGTAAATGTCTTCATCTGACTGAGGCGCAAAAGTTGGGACAGAGCTGTTGAAACAGGTTTGGGCGGGAGACTGAGTGAGAGTTTCAGAGTCCGCTGCCCCATGGTCAAACATGTGACTGGGAGAAGACATAGGGAGTACTGAGGCAGGTTCAGAAAAGGTATCACCGAAGGGGTTTGTTTGTTCCCCAACTGGAAGGCTGCACTGATTAAGGCTGTCTAATCGTTCATCCTCATTAAAATCTTCCTCAACATTACCACCACTTTCAGTCTTTCCTTCACTGTGCATCTCCACATCGTCATCCTCCTCCTCCTGATTTGAGAAGAACTTGTGATGTTCTTCAACTCTCTCTGAGCTTAGGTCCATATCATCCACACGTACATCATCATCTTCATCCTCCTCCTCATTAGCAATAGTCTCCACATTGGGAGAGCCTGTGAGGTTAGCATCTCCCTCTGAGCCCCTCCGGCTGGAGTCTATAAGGGCATCAGAGCTTTGTGTCCCCTCCAGGATAGCAGTGTGCTGTGTGCTGCTCAAGTCAGAGACGCCCTGCTGTCGACTGCTGGTGCAGCTGCTCATATCTTCAGAGTCCATCCCAGACAAAAGGTCATCGCCATGCCAACCCAAAGAGCCCCCAAAAGCTGATGACCTCTGGATGTCCTCTGAGGGTTGAGATGAGCTCAGGTCTGTGATCATGGATGAGGGTTGATGGCCAAATCTCCTCTGGTCCTCATCTTCATCCTCCTCATCATTATCATCTTCATTGATCTCTTCTTCTGCTTTTTCCACAGCCTCTTCCTTTTCATAAGGAGACACAAGTCCTCCTGAGGCAACAGCATCAAAATGAGATGAAGCTGACAATGTCTGAGGCTCCTCTATCATATCGGAAGTGACAGCAGAGACCATAAACAGATTTTCCTTCTCATTTGACTCTTCCTCTTTGTCTTGTTCTTGGTTTGTGTTGTCCTTGGTTATGTGTTCACTCTGCTCAGACTGGAAAACCAGGAGCGATGCATTTGGAATTTCCCTAGAAGGGGATACAGGCCCTGTGGGTGAACAAGGGGGGGACAGGACTGTGGTGCCCAAGGAAGTAACAGAGGTGTCTGTTGTCTTTTCAAAAACAAGTTCAGCTCCTTTTTCAGTTAATGCTTGCAGCTCATGTGGTTCTGGGGTAGACTCTCTGACTGGTTCTGGGGAAAGCTCTCTAAGTGGTTCCGGGGTAGGCTCTCTAAGTGGTTCCGGGGTAGGCTCTCTAAGTGGTTCCGGGGTAGGCTCTCTAATTGGTTCCGGGGTAGGCTCTCTAAGTGGTTCCGGGGTAGGCTCTCTAAGTGGTTCCGGGGTAGGCTCTCTAAGTGGTTCTGGGGTAGGCTCCCTGACTGGTTCCGGGGTAGGCTCTCTAAGTGGCTCTGGGGTAGGCTCTCTAAGTGGCTCTGGGGTAGGCTCTCTAAGTGGTTCCGGGGTAGGCTCCCTGACTGGCTCCGGGGTAGGCTCTCTAAGTGGCTCTGGGGTAGGCTCTCTAAGTGGCTCTGGGGTAGGCTCTCTAAGTGGCTCTGGGGTAGGCTCTCTAAGTGGCTCTGGGGTAGGCTCTCTAAGTGGCTCTGGGGTAGGCTCTCTAAGTGGCTCTGGGGTAGGCTCTCTAAGTGGCTCTGGGGTAGGCTCTCTAAGTGGCTCTGGGGTAGGCTCTCTAAGTGGCTCTGGGGTAGGCTCTCTAAGTGGCTCTGGGGATGGAGCTTTTGGTTGTGGGGGTACAGGAGTGGGTTCTGGGTGTTCGATGTTCTCGACTGCAGGAGGTGGCTGCTCTTCCTGTTTCGCAATGACAGTTGCTGCTGCAGCAGCAGCAGCAGCCGCTACGGCGACCGCAACATCCTTGTCAGCGTCAGTGGCTTTGGGACCCCGCTTTACTGGAGTAGGAGTACTGCTACCTACAGTTTTTTTAGGACTTGTGGTCTTGGGTGCGGCAGTTTTAGAGGTCTTGGTTGCATCCTTCGAGGAGGTGGCTTTACTTTCAGGTTTGGGGCGGGTTGGTGTCTTTGAGTCCACAGGCTTAGTGGTGGTGGGCTTTTGAGAGGCAGTGCCTGGTTTAGCTGTTGATTTTGGTACTTCTTGTTTAGCTGCTTTTGGTGCAGGACTAGCCCGTACATACGGGGACGTTGCCGACTTGCTAACATCTGAATAAAAACAAGGCAAAGAATATTTTATTAGCTTGGAGTGAGAATGAGTGTCAAATCAAATAATTAAATGATGGAATGCCATCTACCCTAAACAGAATACTATAAGACTTTTGATCTGCATTATACATATGTTTTAAAGCTGCCTTAAGCGATGTCTTGTAGAATCTTTTTCATTAGTAGGTGGAGTAGTGAACTCTGCTCCACCACCACCACCCTCCCCTCACCTGGCTTTCCCCCGTCACCCACGCCCCTCACTTCTCTCCACACTGTTTAGACCACACACTGCTCTGATTGCATTCAATGAGCTACAGAAATCTCATTAATCTTGTGTGAAACACACATTCATCCGCATAAATAAGATATGTACAAACGAAACATTTTGAGATATACATTTATTTGCTAAACTGCAACTTTCATGAACGTCTGTCACTTTTTTTTTCTAATACTGGAATAATAATGCCATTTAGAACTAAGTTTATAGCTTCTTTTTCCCCCCGCAACCCTTGAACGCCTCAGCCTCTCCTCCGGTGCTGCTGCTTTGTGTGGAAAAAAGAGGAAAAAGACCTGACAGCTCCTGTAGATATTGGATTAATAAACAGACATTCCATGAGGATTTCAGCTGCATCAGAGCAGGTCTGTCAGATGTTTGTCAGTTCAAACATCTGACAGACCTGGGGGGGGGCCAATGCTGTGTTACAGACTTCTTTACAGTAGTCTGTAACACAGCATTGGCAATGTAAACTCTCGTGTTCATTACCTTTTTTTACAGGCGTCTTGGATGCTTTGCCAGCAGAGGGGGTTGTTGATTTGGAGGTAGTAGGCTTTGATGAAGCAGTAGAGGGTTTAGGGGTGGCAGGTTTGGGTCCAGTGGCTGAGCTTTTGGTTGTGCTGCTACTGGGGGGTCGAGCAGCTGATGTGCCTGAAGGGGTCCTACAGAGATGAAACAACAAAACAAAGTGCTGTGAAGGAATGGAACACTTTTCCCCAATTGTTGAAATATGTAATAATTAAATTTTTATGTTACTAAAACGGCTGCTCTAGTTATCCAGGGTTTAGACAGGCAGAAACAAGCCAAATTTAATGCTTTTTAATGCCATTTTTAATGCCCAAATAGATATTTTAATGCCACAAATGCAGAAAAATATCAGCACATATTTTGTTTAAGATTGGTAAACATTTCCTCAAACAGAGGAAAGAGAATTGGACACTTGTACAGTAAACGTTCTTGAGCAGTGTTATAATATGCCAATAAATCTTGGTTTAAATCCAGTTTGAATCCAACTTAATGTTTTTTAATGACATTTAGCCTTAATTTTGGCATGATTCATTCAATGACTTAATGTTTTTTAATGCCCCGTGGAAACCCTGTTATGGGTGAGATTACCATTCCTCAAGGAAACGTGACGGAGCAGAAAACTACTACAACTGTACTACAGTATTACAGTGCAAACCCAAACTACAGTTGTGGTCAAAATAATAGTGTGTTCAAAAACGTTAGTTAAAGGCAGTGGTGTGCCGTCAGGGCCAGCAGGGCCTTCTCTGCTGGCCCTGGCCAAATGAAGAAAAAAAAGTGTACAATATCTTAATATAGTTCATTTCTAATTTATCTATATAATGTACAGTTGAGTCGCTTATATTGGTTTTGTTGATGTATAACTGTAATTTCCTACTCAAAAAGTGCCTTAAACACCTCTCGCGAGCTGCTCCTCCTCAGGGCCTTCTCCACAGATTCTGCAGGCCCTGTGTTGTCATCCCCTAAAAACAGCCGCCTGTCTCCACGTTATAACGGTATGTCATGTGTCGGGTATTTCCGTATGTTCCCGAAGGTGTTTGTTTAGGTCGGAGGCACCGCTGCTTTGGTTTGTGTTGTTGACAAACCTTTAGTGAACAAATGCTACGCAAAAAGGCAGTTTTATCCATACGCCTATTGTCGATAAGTTTATATGGGTTTGACTATGGGTCTGTGATTGACAGGCCTGAGTCATCCTACTTTGACACGGCACCTGCAGCGCTACTCGTACTTTTTCTTACAGCAAAGTGTACAAAACATCACATAAATAAAAAATATATCTTATTGTGCAGGAACACTGTCCTTTTGAAATGGTTTTCGGTTTGTCATTGAAGGTAACACAGAATCATCTAGGTCATGTTTAAAGGCTTGACTAAGGGTCTGTAACATTGTGGACCCAAAGATACAGTTATCCCCCTAAGTAAATAGCCCAAAGTCATTTCTATTACTACATTTTAAGTTTAACCAATGTAACACAATAACTACCACTGAATGATCACTCTGTAGAGTAAAGGCTATAATAAAGTCTCCATTTTATGCTTATTTAGTTGAATGATGAACAAAATAATTAAAATTAAAGATCTTCATTTTTTAGTGCCAATTTTCTTACTTGATTCTGTACTTACTGGCGTTTACAACAGTTCAAGTGAGCGAGACTGGTCCGGTTTTATAGCCCAGGGCAACTGACGCCATCTCTAACCCCTGACATCATCTCAAACCTCTGCACAAATCGGGGCGCCAAATTCAAAAATCAAATGCAGTACCGACAGTTCGCTGAAGATGGCGCCTCACTGACGCTTTTAGGCAGAAAGTTGATCTTTCAACTAATTTGCACTAAATAGCCGAAATAATGACCAGGACATGTAGACAACACTATTGGACACTTATTTATACAGTTTATCAGGAAAAAAAGTGGATTTGAGGGTGAGTTACTCTTTAAGCATAACATTTTCATAATAGATTTTATTTTGATGCATTGGGAGCATTGCCCATGGTTTTTCTAAATGAAAACAAAGAAATGTACAATTTCTTCAAGTACTTCACAGAACATTACAAAAATGACCATTGGGCTGTTTAGTAAAGTAGCAGTGTCTGCATTTGTCTTTACACGCTCAGTATGTACTACATAAATAAATATTCCCCGTAGGATTTAGCTTTCCAGTGAATCAATACACTAATATTAGAACTGCTTCACATCTGTGTTGCATTGAGCCAAACAACTTCTGGCACCTGTCAACACCAGCCCAACATGCTTTGACAACATTTCACAATTCCTTGGTTTTGCATCAGAAATGGCATTTTTGACGTCCCACAAGTTTTCTATGGGATTAAGTTCCATAACATTAATTTTAACATTAATTTTCTTGGTCTGGAGCCAAGATTGAGCTTGCTTACTGATGTGTTTGGGGTCACTGTCTTGTTGAAACACCTACTTCAAATACATTTCCTCTTCAGCATATGGCAACATGACCTCTTCAAGTATTTTGCTGTATCCAAACTGACCAATGATCCCTGGTATGCGATAAATAGGCCCCACACCATAGTTAGAGAAACATGCTCATATCATGATGCTTGCCCCACCCGGCTTCACTGTCTTCAGAGTGGACTGTGGCAGAGTTTGTGGGTCATCTGTCCACGGCCATTGGACCCAAAAAGAACAATCTTACTTTCATCAGTCCACAAAATGTTGCTCCATTTCTCCTTAGGCCAGATGTGTTATTTTGAAAATGGTATCCTTTTAGGCACATGTCTTTTTTGTAACAGTGAGACTTTTTGTGAGGCTTCTTGCAAATAAATGAGCTTCACACAGGCGTCTTCTAACCGTCAGAGTACTCACAGGTAACTTCAGACTGTCTTTGATCATCCTGGAGCTGATCATTGGCTGAGCCTTTGCAGTTCTGGCTATTGTTCGATCCATTCGAATGGTTGTCTACCATTTTCTTCCACGTCTCGCTGTTTTTGCTTTCCATTTTAACACGCTGGAGATCATTTTAGCAGTTTTACCCCCTCCAATCAAAATTTTAAGTAAAGAACGCTGTTCTTCTGAACAACTCATTTTTATTCAGGATTTCAAAGTGAAATGCATGTATAACATGTGCTGACTTCCTACAATAAGGGCCACCTGATTCAAACCTGTTTTTCCACAGAATGATTGACCTCACCAATACAACTCCCCACTGCTATTATTTTGAACACACCCCTTTCAATTGATTATTCAACTAAACAGAAGTAAGAGCATGTATATCATGAATGCTGGGTGTGTCTGTTTCTAAGAATCTACTGCTCCTACTGGTAAATTGTTTGCCATGTAGTTATATGATTTATACCAAAAAATGAATAATCTAGTTAGTGATGTGAGGACTGCTATTATTTTGAACACTACTAGTACAAAGGCTGCTTTCCATCAATAAAGTAAATTCAAAACGCATTTGGTCAAACTGTCCATTTTCTTTTTCATACATTAAACACCAAGTCCCCTGGAGACCTACAAGTGGGGTGCATCCTTGTCAGCTCTGGACAATGTAGCCTGTACTGAATAGCCCTGACTTGTGTGAAATCTCTGGGGCTCACGCTAGACTAACTGCTCCTAAATAAAGAACCGAGTTTGTGCCGGCAGAATGAGAGCACTTAACAGGGGGACACAGAGAGGGAAGGTGGCTAGCTGGAACCACATTAATCTTTAATACAGTAAGGAGAACAAAAATAACTTCCAGTTGGAACTATGGCCTGTTTGCTCATTGTGCTCTGGAGTTCACCAACCTAGCATTAATGGAATACAGTGATAAAATTGAGGCACATCCCAATATTATTTTACACAGCAAAATAAGATAATCCAAATGTTACACAGAGAAAACCTAGAAATGTATTGGAGCTGAAAATTGAGAATTACTGATGCACGTACTTTCAGCAGCTCCAGGATCACATGGAAACTGATCACCTTTACATTACATATGGGTGCTGCTACCACCCTTTTAATGGGGACTTAATGGAAAGGTTTTATTTAAATAAAAGCTCTACCATATATACAGTATCAGTAAATTGTGGTAAATCCCATTGGTCTGTGTTAAATCCTAATATTTCTGACAAATATTAGGATTAAAGCTAGATTTGCAATTGAAACCAAACTCGGTTAGCTATGCACATTTGAAACGTACCCAGAAGTAAACATTTGAGAGAAGATAGAAATATGAACTAATACATGAATTACATGTATTTCAGAACATGTAAAGGCCTATTGTACTACAGAGCAGGTTTTCTACATGAGTAATCCCAGTGGAGATAGATTATGTTGTTGTTTTAAGATGTTAGATAATTAACTACTGTCTTTGACTTTGGCTTATTGTGCCCATTAAAAGCACAACTTAGGTTCAACTGCATCACCCAGTGTCACTGTTTCTGGCAGATGGATGATATGTGCCTTTGTTTTTCTCCATCTGACTCACTGCCACTGTATCCATTTGCTAATTAGCACTGCAGCAGCTCAACCACAGCAGAGGAGGAGGACCACTGCACGCACACCGACCACACCCACAGCAGGAAGGAGGATTTACGGCCTGCCCGGCCCACGCCGTAGCCCTGTCTGAAAACTGCGCCAGCCTCCGACCATTACATCAGCTGAAATATGTTGGACAGTGACGCTGTGCGGATTCAATTTAGAGCAATAAAAATGTATCATCCCAATGGGACCATCAATGAGATCAGAGCATGACTAATGTGAGAGCTTTGTGTTGGAGGATGCCAGGGTGTGATGGAAAGCCACCTGACAGTGAGGCGGAGATGCAATGTAGCTGTGGCAAACCAGTTATCTGAGGCTGATCTTTTATTAGTCTCCGTAACCCCATAGCCTTTTCTGTAACGAAGCACAGAGCAGTCCATGTGCGAGGGGTCACGCTGACGAAGCTTAGCAGGAGCACATCATTTATTTAACCGTGCAGCCTCCGCTCCCCTTGTTCAGTGCTGCGTTCAGACAGTGGGGTAGGAGGCTCACTGGCAGATGCCCCACATGTAGTTCAAAACTCCCGCCCCCCCGAGCCTAAATCTGAAATGTACACTGCTCAAAAACATATTTTTATGAGCAGTGTATAATATGGCATGTATTTAATGATTTAATTGGCCGATATCTTGTTAATACCATATTAACGTTATAAACAATGGCACGGTGGCACAGAGGTTAGCGCTTGTACTTCACGGTTACAAAGTCCTGGGTTCAATTCCCACCTGGGCGGGGCCTTTCTGTGTGGAGTTTGCATGTTCTCCCTGTGTCTGCGTAGGTTTTCCTCTGGGTACTCAGGTTTCTCCTACCACGAAAAACATGTTACATGGCCAGGATGAATGAGAGTGCGCATGCGGGACAATGGATGAAAATTAGCCCATAGCTATAATCCGGTGTGTTCATTAACATGCACTGTCCCTACCAAATAAACCAATATATAAATAAAAAACACTCAAACATATTGAAATTTAATCAAATTTGTACGATTGTTGGCTGCAATAAACAGCTGACCCTGCAGTTTAAGATGTCATTCAAAATGTACAATATATCAAAATCTAATATAAATATAAATGTTAAATATAAAATATAGGAAGCATTACTTTATTCTTCACAGGGACAAAGTGTATTGAATTGTATCAATATTGTGAGCGGTCTCTGAATTTGAATTTTGAATACGTCCATGATGTCACAGCGCGGCAACAGAAGTGATCGTTTTAAATGTTGAGAGAATAAAAAACTATTATGCAAATCCTCTATTGGCAAAGGTTCTGCTGAAATAGCTGACATTATACAGATCTGTGTGTTGTCATTGAATTTGGGAAACAAAGCAGTTTAGAGACCATATCCAGTGTATATCAGTCCACACTGAGAGCACAATGTCAGATGAAGAATGAGTTACAATGAAAAGCCCCTGGCAGCTACTGCTTTGAAGTTAATTTAATTTGGCTAAAGCCTGCAGCTGAACGGGAGCGGCAAAACATTACTCTCTGTTAGGGCCCGAAATTAGATCAATGTCACTTCTTAGCAAACATACTCTGACTCTGCACTTTTACAGAAGCTTTATAGAAGCTTCTGCAGATGGACAATTAATTTGGTTTTCAGGCAATACACTGAAAAAGTATGTGATGGTTAAATGGGTAAATCTTCTATGATTAATTTGCTACCAGTCGGCGGCATCTCGATGAGGACAGAACTAACAGTAAGGTGAATTACACAGGTCCTGACATGTACAGCACAAGTATGTCTCCTGTCAGGGCCTTCATAGTCAAAGACGTGTACCCGGAGTGGTGTGTGTGTTCAGCTGCTAAGATCAAGCGGTAGACGGCATCATATGACTTAAAACCCTTCCTTAGTAGTACGACTAATCAAAAGGCCAGGACGTGCAAACTTAGCTACTTTTAGGCCTAAAGCCGACACCTGTGATAAACTTTTGAGCATTTAGTCAAGTCTTACATCTGCAAATTGTTCACCATAGCAGACAAATAAAAAAAATAAAATAAAACATCACGGAGTAGACCTAAAATGAAAGCATATGACAGCTTGTAAAGGAAATGGTTTATCTTTGAAGCAATTCTCACCGTGCTGTTGTGTAAGACTCCTTAACAAGCCGTGTGCACATCAGCCATTGTTAGGGCTGTAATCGGAGTCTGTAATCTCCAGTGCAACTGCTCCCAGTGGCAGGTGGAGGAGAGTGCAAGGGGCAGTGCTTTGTGGTCATGAAGAGGTCTTTGTAATTCAGAGCTCCTTGTTCATTCAGTGACTTGCTCATGTGACTAAAGTGATCCAAAATAACAGGTGCGCCGAGTGCTTTGGCTTTTGTTTTTTATAATTAAATTTACAATGTGCATTTAATTTACCTTGTAATAAAATACATTTTCCACTAGACAAGTTTGAGATGGCATGGTAAATCTTTGTTATGACCTTAAGAAATAGTGTGCCGTGTTATGATATGATAATCAGTCCAGAGGCTGCAAACTCCATCTGATCAGTGCTGCCTCAAACAAAGGGACTGTTGGATTATGTTATTGCCGTGAACTCCTCTCTGAACTGAGAGCTCGATAACAGTGTGACTAACTCATGTTATTAACCACATTCATTATCACACAAGCAACTGAAGCTCACCAAAATGGACTGAATTATCACCATTCTACACTTTTCACAAAAAGTATTACGTCATGAATGAGTCGCTAGTGTTTGACCCTAGTAGGGTCATACTCCAGTGTTCATGTTACTTGCACAGGATTTCTGGGATGTGACATAAGTGCGTCCTGAGTGTACATTACTTGAACAAGGCAGCACTTTTTTGATTTGCTTCGGCCCCATTTGTATTTGTGGGACTGAAAATAAATAAATCTAAATCAACTAAATCAATGTATCAGTGTGTTGAGTGGTGTGCAGCCCATTCATTCAAAACAATATAAGTTAATAGAAGTTGATGCTATCTCACTGTGCTGTCCATTAAATGTCTGTGTAAATATAGACATACGTAGGAAACCTCTTTGTGGCGTTTCCTGACATCTAAAGTTCAGTGCGGAAAGCGTTCATTTCCACACAGGTGCCACACCTACCTGGTTGTCTTGGCAACAGGGGGCTTATCGGGTTTGGGAGAGGCGGTGGAGCTCGGCTTTGTGGCAGTAGAAGCAGTAGGTTTGGACGCTAAAGGACATAAGAGAGTTCAGGTGACAATGATGTACATTATACAGGATCATTTGTGCATGTAAACATGTGAAATGACTCAATGCAGGTATAGGTCAACACATTCCTGCAGCATTTGTGTTAGGGATCTAGGCCATCCTCATGTCTAGAGTAGTAGTATTCACTCCAGCATGACTAATGTGAGCGCTAAATCGATTCTACTACATCTATCTGCACATGCAATGAAAACTGCTCATTATAGTTGGAGCTGTGAAAAATGTACATGCTCCATTAGCTGTGTGCAGTTTCTCAGGCTGGCCGACAATGTTTAGACTGTAAATAACTATCTTTTTTGGATGAATTGGCTCAATAACTACCCCTTGTGTGGTCCTTAGGTCATTTTGACCCGAAAGCCACTGGAGCTGCAGCCCATCCAAATGGCCCAAAAGCCACTGAAGGATTTTTGTAAAAAGAAGCAGAAAAAAATATATGAATGTGTGGTAATTTTCAGTTTTTTTTTTTAAGTGTACATTTTTTGACATTAGGGTCTTTAAAGGGTGCAAATATGAGTGCATACATTTCTTATATTAGCACAGAACTAAATTTATTCCGCCAAAATAAACAGCATTTCACTGATGCATGATGACCTTTTGACGAACCTGAAGGCTTTTTTGCAGCAGCAGAAGTGGAACTGGTTTTGACTCCATTAGTTGCAGTGGGCGTCTTCTTGGTTGTTGAAGTTGCCGTCTTGGCGCCGTTGGTGAGAGGAGTGGCTGTGGGGGTCTTCTTCTCGCCTGTTTTTGGGGCACTCCTGGGCGTCGGGGTGGTCCCGGTTGGCTTTTTGGGGGCTGCTGTTAGCGGGGTGCTCTTTCTTTCAGGAGCAGGGGTGGTTTTCTTCGTAACGCCGTTGGTTTGGGGCTTGGAAACGCCATTGGACAGACGGCTAGGGGTGGTCTTTGCGGTGGTGGTGCCTGGTTTCGCCTTTGCGGTCTTATTAGGAGTCTTGGATTTGGATTCGCCTGAAGATGGCTTTTTATTGGGTTTTGCGGGAGTTTCTTTAGACGCTTCTGCATCACCTTGAGATTGCGGGACCGCCTCCCCATCGCCCGGACTTGCTGCCTGGTTAGGCTCCTGTCCCGGGGCTGGTATCTCTTCGTTGGCCGGATTGGCTTCTAGCGTTTCCATTGGCTCCAGCGCCGCCGTGGTAACACCATCCGGCTTCATCTCTCCTTCAGTGTTGGTCGGACTCAGCCGCGCTTTGGCAAATGTTCCTCACAGAGCGGTCAGCGGTCTACGGTGAAACATAAGATAAAGAATGTCAGTATTGTTTTTGTCAACTTGTATATTTTATGGCTACATTATTTTTGGCTGATAGAAATAAAAAAAAACTATGATTAAATCTTCTGATTTTGTCCAAAAACAAAAAAAACAAGCTTCCAAGGACACAGTTTGAAAGTGAGCCAAACCATTAAAACTCTGATCAAACCAAGTCTAGTCCTTTGAACAAGCAGGAGAAGGTTCTTTATGATTAAATACGCAAAAATAATACAATGCCAATTTAGAGTTATTAAAACAAATATTTGATTTTTAACCGATTTACATGACATTTCCTGGACTAAAGCTAAGAATATAATTATTTCACAAAAACTATGAATTTTTGTCAAAAGACTAAAATGACAAAAGTGTATATCACCAGATATATGGCAACAAGACCAGACAAGAAAAGCTTCTCTTTGCTCCTATCAGCAGAAAGAAATGCAGGAATGTTCTTAGATAAAGACGCAGCTTTCCCTCAAAAAGTCCCAAAATTCAATGGGGCAATAGAAAGTAGTACCTGATCTGTTGTCCACATAACTCTTACATTTTTCTGATACACATAGCACAATAACCTGTCAAGTTAACCAAATACCTTCATTGTTTATGTTAAATTATCTTAGCAGTACTTTAGGCACTAACGACACTGCAGGACTGGCACACCTTGTGCATAGAATCATGAAATGTAAATAGACATAACTTATGTGAGATGAAACCCAGGAGAGTATAAACTTTTATCTAGGACGACACACGCCAGGGTAAACAATTAGATCAACGCGTTTCATGATCAGCTGTAAGGGGCGGTGCTGAAAAGCCACAAATAGCCATCATTCCTATGCCATAGCCCCCGTGTGACTAAAGCTCAGTGACACACTTGGCTATGACTATTACTGATGTGGGTTCGCCTCTTGTCCCTGCAACAAAGTCGTATCTGAGTGAGTAGGATAGTAGCTCAAAGCAAAGAAAAGTAGTGAAAAGTGGAATGCAGGTAATAGCTTCAACTTGCAACGCATTTGGAAAAGTATTTGCTTGGACGGGCTCATGGCACAAGTCACAATAAATCCGGCAAATGGTCCTTTTGGCTGGATTTCCTACCTTCATTTGTCCACGCTTTCCGTTACTATTCGGTTAAAACAAAATGCATTGACCGCAGGTTTCACAGACCAATGCAATTAGCACTTCGTTTTCTTTTGTGTTTCAGCGTTTTCAGACCAGTTCCATTGTGGGTCGCGGGACCATTTTTACTGGGTCAGTTTTTGACAGTCATAACGTCAATGCAGAGCTCAAGAAAACTCCGATCTGTGTGTACTTTTATATTACACAATAACACGTGTGAAAACTTGAATATGCAACAATGAAACAAAAGACAACTCGGTAAAAAAGCGCCCCCAAAAAACTCAAACTTTTCTGTCTTTACAAAAACCTGCAGTTTGTTAAGTGGGTCAGGCAAATATACCCAAATCCCAAGTAACCAAAACAAAGCCATGAGTAACTGCAGATACGCAACACACTCGCACACAAGAGCACGCAGGGCTAAATAAAAGGCCTCTGAAATGTGACCCATTTTAACGTCGATATTAGACAACTGTATCATATCCTGCTTCCTCAGCTGTTTTTTAAATGAGGAAAAAGGTTTGCCGGTAAGGGCGGTGGGGAGGGTACGGTGGAGCAGCAGGAAGTAGGCTTGTCAAAGTTTACAAACAGCGAGAGGAGCTGCTGTTGGGAGCGTTAAAGTGCGGCGTGTCCACTCGGGCTGACCCAAAGGAAGAGGGTTGGCCTGTGCAGAGCATGGGAACAGCACGACCACTGAGGGGAAAAAAAAAAAGCACAGCCTTAAAAATGAGCTCATGCGTTGGTCAGAAATCCGCATAACACCGATCATCTGAGTTTCCACTGAGCTCAACTCGCGACATTTAGGAACAGGCCGTGTGCATCATCCTCACCCCGGGAGCTTCTCGGAAACAGTTCCTGTTAGCGTTTTGTCTGATTCAGCCTTCCTTTACTCATCTTCTAAATGGAGTCAGTGTTTTTCTCTGTGTATAGTTCCATTGCTCGGTCCTCTTTTTTGCTTTTCGCAGATGGCCGGAGACGCTGAACTAGGGCCAGGGGGAGGAAGAGAGAGAGAGAGAAAAACAGAATCGAAAACAACGCATTGAAGACAGGGAAAAACAGCGAGAGCAACAGGCCACTACCCAAAAAAACATCTCAGAGGATCAGTTATAGATGGCGGTAACTTTGTTTTTATGCTTAAGGAGGTCTGAGTAGGCTTTGGACTAAACTGCTACTAATACCCTAAATGCACCAAGGCAGACCCGCTCCAAGCTTTTTAAAGCTACTTGTTCAAGCAGTGAACCTGAAAGTGTACTCTGCTTCCAATCACTGGGCCCGCTCACTTAATCAGTCTCTTCTTCCCGAACAGAGCTGAAGCAGAGGCCAGACTGCCCATTTGAGAGCACATAGCTAATGCTGCTGCTGAGCATGTGAGGAAGCAGTAATAAATCCTCCCAGGGCCACAGCCAGAGGAGCATTTCTCTCTCCAGACAGCTGTGAGATTGCGCTTCTCTCCCTGCCTCTGCCGCTCACTCGGGCGGTCGCATGCGTCATTAGGAGGACCATCAGTCAGTAGGCAGACGGGCATACTGCTGCTGGTTATCTTCTGAGGAGCAGCTAACAGTGCAGAAGCTTTTTAAACATTTACATTTACGAGCAAAATGCTGAACTTTATTCTGAGACTTTATTCTTCAAGATTAAATATAGTAGAGAGAGTAACGGTCTTGAATATTGCTTCTTCCATTAGACCTACACACAGTGGTCAATCAAGACTTTAAACTTTTGCACTTTCTTTCCGTTTGTTTTAGTTTAGATGGAAGACCTCAGTGATTTTGCAATATATTGTGGCTTGTGATATACCGTATTTATTTGTTTATTTGTTGGGACAGTGCATGTTAATGAACATACATGGGACTCATGCATGTAAACATGCCAAACCGGATTGTAGCCTATTGCGTCACTACAAGGTCAAATACGCACATACCAACTTTTTTGCCCCATAAAAAGTTGCATAATGCACCTTTAAAGTACCAACAAAATAAATGTCTCTACAAACACCAAACTCCTTTACATGGAACAATGACAATGGTTTCAGTATCAAACCTCCACTCGCCTCTTCAGTTGTACAATTACACACTTGACCCCAGAGCCGCGCAGTGGTCTAGCCATCGCTGAGGCAAACGCGGTGGATTGAAAGTGTTGTTGGTTCATTGGCACCTTAACTAAAGCGGCTGAATAGGTGTTACGCGGCTCAAAGGGCTCGCAATAGGATTAAACTACTTTACACTACATCATATCACTTCACTTCCCTCCTGCCCCACAGCTGTCAGCGCCGCTCACATGAATCCTGTAAACATGACATAAATTTTAAAAAAAGTTAAATGATTAGCGCTGGAAGCTAGCGTCTAACACCCAGAGACAATCCAGAATGGTTTCAGGAAATCCTCTCTCGACTTCGGCGAGGCTGACCAGCTGGCTTCAACGCATTTGGGGCCACTGTTGCCTTCAAGACCAAGACATATTTCCCAGTGTTAAAAGTGTGAAATTCCCCGATTTGTTGAGATTTGGATGGGTTTCTCAAGTTTATTTGGAAGGCGAATATGGTAATGATGTTATCCGATGTCCAAAATGTAGCCAAGTCACATGCTGGCAGATTCCAGAAAGAAGCAACCCACTTTGAATTCTCAGCTAAACAGAAGCTCAGGCCACAGGAAACCCACACGAAGCTCTAGATACAAAGAGAGAGTTAAGCAGTGTTTACATTCTTTCTATGAATATTTGTCCGCTGTGTCATATGCATGCGCTGATCAAAGCTGCTGTGTGTCTGTGCACTAAAATACCCTTTGCCAATTATTTAATCCAACAGCATAACGTTTTGAGAAAAATAAGAGTAAGAGATTTATCATCAGTCAATCAATTTTACCTTCACACATGCAAACCAACAGAAACTGTCATGCAACATAACCGAATAATTTAGATGAGTCGCATGTTGTTCTTTGAAGGAGAAACTTTCTTATAATTCACAAACCAACAGCATATTCAACAAGAAATACTCTTTATAATTGATAATATGCAATACGTTTTGGCCTTAGTAAAAGAGACAGATTTGTCAACATCCAGACCACAAATCTGATCATAATCTGCTTTCTGGAGTTCTCTGATTATTGCTGTGGCATTAAACAGCATAATCTGATAATATAATATCTGATATTCATATAATCTGATTTCGTTCTGATCTTTCGCCTGTGCACAAACTAACCAGGAAAATACAGCAAAGAGGCCAAACGAATGTCAAGACATTTTGATTAAAATAAAATATTAAAATAAAAAACGACACACACAAAAATACAAAAGTTACACATTGACTAAATCTCTAATTTGTTTGTGAAAAGAGCGCAGTTTGATTCCAATAGTCGTGGGGTTAAGGGACTGCACAAATGGCAAAATAATACTCCTTCCTCAGTGTTGTGAGTTCGAGTCCCAGCTATTTTATATTACTATATTTTACTACTACAATTACTAAAGAGAGAACCTGGAGTTTTGGATTCTCCGATTTCTGAAGAGAATGAAAACGCATCAGATCGGATTATTGGGTTATCTGACTTTTCTGACCATGTAAACGTAGCCACTGTTCGATATTTTATTCAAAAATACTGCCAATAGTCTCATAAATCCTGCTTTAACAAGAGCTCTCTCTGGCTGTTACTGCCACACTTAGCACTAGGCTGTAAGGGAATGACGGCCAACTCGGCAAGGTGAGCTCATCCTTCCAGGCATCATCCCTCCTAATTCCCGCAGCGGGATGTAAACAAAACGTGTACTGCCTGCGAGCAACTGAGGCACACAAAAGTTAGTTGAATACAATTAACAACTGGAAGGCCTCCAGTGGCACGCGCAAAGCTGAGCTTTCTGTCTAGACACAAACGCTGCCATCTTGAATAATCAGGTCATCAGCATATTTAACATAAACGGGCACAATGACCCCTTTTTGTATAATGTACTATATTGTTGTGCGCAAATGAGGCTGTTATTTCAAACTAAAGAAAAATACAGTTCAAGTAGTCAGAGAAATGCCTTCTTTGAGTTGGTGGTGGTTGGTGTTTTGGGTTGAATCTTAAAATCATTAATTTGTCATTGGGCTTAATGTTCCTAATATTGGTTCTTCTTGTGGGCAGATGTCTCGTATAAGCAGCCCCACTTTGAAAGAAGACAATATTTCCTCCATCAACACACCAACTCATCCCAAAGCTTCTATTGTGCATCACTGTGGCACAATTGTCCGCTCCACACATACGCTTTATGTGAGGCCTCTTCTGTCCGTGGGCCCTACTCTAAATAGTCGTCAAAGGGAGGGATTGTGGGGGAAGGAAACATCGGGCATGGCGGGGGGCAGGGCGGAGGGGTTTAGGCGGCAGAAGATATGCGAGAGAAAGTGAGCTTTTGAGGCTCAAGCAACCCCCCGTCAAGGCTGCCAGTAACCCGGAGAAGCTTGAAGGAATTACCGTAGACATTGCTAATGCTGCCGTAAGAGGATAGAGGGTTTGAGCAAGGACGCGTGGGAAGGAGCAGGATGACGCATGGGCCGGGGTCCGCATGTGAAGGCGCTTTTAATGAGCATTGCGTGACCCCTGACCCTGTAATTAGTCTGCTTTTATCTTTGCCAAAAGACAAATACAACATGCAGCTGTGTGGGTTGACTGGCACCGCTCATAGATAAGAAATGTTCATAAGTACGTTAGCGTCAAGAAGGAAGAACAACTTGAAATGGGCATATTCAACAGTTAATATGATCTACAAGTGTAATAATCGATAAACTGTTTTCTCATTGGGCTTGCAAACTTAATATTGCTGGCTTTTTGAGAAATATAATAGCGGCAGCAGCAAGGGTGCATATAATGCAAAGTCTATCTTGTCTAGATTGTCAGAAGCAATATTTTACTCCGGTGTTGTGTCATGAGTCGGCATGTTGCTGCTGTTGGTCAAATGTAACAGCCCTATGTTATCCTGTGGGCAATGTGCTGGAGAGGAGCTTTGCAGAAACGATTCGCATTTTAGGCGTGTGTTATTATTTTTGTGATGTGGAAGTGATGAAACTATTGTAAAGTTACTGATACACAGGTTTCTGATGTCATTCAGCACTCTCCTCTTCACAATATGGCTGTGTTTCATGTGACACCACCAACCTTTTCATTAATAATATTATGCATGTATTCATTTATAAAACTAGCCGTTTTCCCCCAATAATAGCGGGGACTATGGTGGGCCCCAATCGTCAAATTAGTATGAAAATAAGGTGTTCGTCAACATATAAAACTATACTGAAAGGAATCCCCATGGTTATAATAGTTTTAGCAGACAGCAGCTCTATGGGACATGAATTGATACCAAAGTTATGGTTTCTTCCTATCAGCGAAAGGGACATCACAGTATGATCTAATCTGAAAATGGAGCGATGGGGTGCTGAACAAACTCAGTAAAGTCCCGTGGGGCATCTCCACTGCTGCTGTGAGCTACTCTGCTAATCACAGAGTACATCCCCCAGACACCTCTAACCTATGAGCTGCACACAAATAAACTGCAAACAAAGAATCCTACTCCCTGTGGACTGTGGGAGGGCCCGGGAGAGCGAGGAGCCGAGGGAAAGGCAGGGGAGAGAAGAGGCTTCCAAAAAGACAAGATGCGAGTTTATAGGACAAACTCATCAGATAAAAGACATAATAAATGAAGCTTAGAGCAACCAAAAATAGTCAAATAGAATCCCAAAATCACACAAGTCATCGCAAAACTGGCAAATTAGCTATTAACCTCTCACACCGGTCATTGTGCTAAAAGAAACATTTACATAAAAGTCTTCCTACCTGCAGTGAATAAACTCTGTAACTGTCCAAGGTAGTGCCATTCCAGTCGATTGACTTCCAATGGATGCGTGTCCATTGTGATGCTCAGTAAGAGTGCGGGGACAAAGGCCTCACACGGAGGAAGGAACTTTATCTTTGTGCTTCCTTAGGTCGACTTAGCTCACATAAGACCAGCAGCAGCAGATTGAGAGGCAGACACCTGGCCCTCTAAGCTACAATACAATGAGCATGACTAATGCTGTTCCTCATATTTACCTGGGGAAACAATCAGGAAAAAAAACACTGCACAATTAAAGCTTTTGTCTGTAGCGCTATAACAACATGCATTTTAAGTAACACCAATGAATAATGATTCCTTCGCCACAGTTTGGAGCAGTGCTTTCACACAGACGTCCCCCGGCCCTTTCTTTCTCACATGTCATTGACGCTCAACACATATAGTAAACAGTGCGGCCTTCCCATGGTGCATCTCTTCTCAGCAAAAACATGGGCCCCTGGGGATGAGCAGATTAACACATGACAGGGCCAGTTTACACTGGACAAAGACATAAACTTGTTCTGTCAATGAGGCCGGTGTCTCAAATGTATCTCAGCCCACAAAACTGAACCAAGTTCACCTCTACAGCCACAAGTACTTCGATAATGATCCACACCATGCCAAGTGCCAACCAGTATCAATCATAACACCAACACAACTTTTCTACTCATAAAAGTAACTAATTCTACAGGCCCTATACCGTTTCTTTTTTATTTAATGAAAAAAGGAAGGGAGTAAAAAAGTTAGTTGTGTGGTCCAAACCCACTTCTAATGTTAATTTTACATTTCTAACATCCCACTTCTCTGCAGGGATTAGTTTACATGTTTCACAACTTTCATGGAGCAAAGTGGAGCTTTACCTTAGTTCACGATAATCCAGCCTTTCGAGTTTGCAATCAATAAAGATGCACATTTAGATTTCGCACTGAAATGGAGAGTCTCAAAATGTATTACTCTTTGGTCCAATTTGCATTATCAAGTCTTTGACGTTAGTAGTTGCTTCATATCATCTGCGCAACAGAGCAAAGGATCATGGTCCCTGTAGTCCACTGTGGTCCTCTTAGAAGCCAGGACCTGCTGCCCCCTCCGCACTAGACTCAGGAGAGCGCCCCACAGATGGGCAGTAGGAAGTGCATTAGCAAGCAGGCGTTCCACTGATGCTGTTAACCCTGTCCCCTGGAGACACAGAGCAGGGGACAGGCCTTTATTAGAGGCGGGTGGAGGGAGGGGGGCAGGAAGTCAGTTTGACAAAATATTTATATCAAATTTCCCCCTAGCCTTGTGCATTTGTAACTAATGAAATCTACAAAATATTGTAGTAATGTAGTTGATAACATAATGCTATGGGCACGCTTGACGAATAATGTTCCAGGTGTCCGAAACATTGATTTCAGGTCCTGAATGAGCCTGGGATATTCAAACTCCAACAGAACTTCACGCCTCCTGAAAAACTATTACACCTCAGTAATTACCCATGGGAATACAAAAACGGTTTCCAGTAACAAACTAAAAATCTTGACCTAGCTATAAGGGGAGCAGAAACTAGGGCTGATTTGTCACTAAGAATTCTGGAGCGTCTCCATAATGGGCCGCCCCGCCTGTGAAGAGGCTCCTCTGCACTGGGGGTAAATCAGATGAGGCGCCAGGACCAGCTGGTGGCTTGGATCAATGACACAAGACGAAGAGCAGGCGAGAGAGATACATGGGCAGGGCAGTACCTCGGCATCTGGACAGGGGCACCGCACACCCCTGAGCGGCCACAGCACTCTGTGGATTTCAACCGGGACACGGTGTACAAGTGGAACGAGTGTCTGTAAGAGGATTACGGCCTTCTGTTTGAAGTGGACCAAGGCACGTTCCAGATGGAATGTGATTCACGGAAAGACAAGCAGGTCCACATCAACTCAGCGACTGCTAATGACAGCGCTCGGGGTCGGAGGACCTCGCCACATCCGTCCAAAGACTGTTTGGACTCTTAACTCTTTTTGACATTGGGGGCTTCCTACTGTCCTATGGCTGTCCTGAGAGGCGTGTTATCGAAAAATAACAGAGCTAAGAAAACTTAAAGAAAACAGTATTGCGATCTTTCTGATAAGTGTTCTAATTAGATTTTGGAAGCTAAATACTTAGTCTTTGTGATTTAGCAACTGCAACTAGGACTTTACAATATGGGGAGAATTGCATTGACCAAAAATGATTTTGATAACTGCCTTGAATATTGTGATTGATATGGATTTTGCATGAACTCAAATCACAAAACAAATAATTGGGTAATATTGGCTTTTCAATTTATTGTGCAAAGCCACGTTCCTCTGTCCCTCAGTTGTCCCTCCTGACTCCCGAGAGGCTCATATTTATTTGTTAAGACCAGACAAAAGGAGAAAGTGACATATCAAATATTGTGTGTCGTCTAGAGCTCACAGAGTGGCACCGTGTCCTGGCTGCTTCCATATCATTTGACAAGACCCTGCCAACCCATTACTGTTAATGTGCCACTCCGCTATGCATGCGCTGTTAAGTTGTAGGAACAGGATGATTGAATTAAAATGCGTTTGTCCCGAGTATGCGTGCATAATGGGGCAAGAAAGACTGATCCAAGCGTAGAGAAGATAAGAGTCATTGAATCTATGGGTTACAGAAGATCGAGGTCTACATAGATAAATGAACTGATTGACCTAAAGCAAACAATCAAAAATGAACTTAGCTATTGGGCAACTATTTGACTAAAAGCATGAAGGTGCATTCCTACCTGTCCCGAACACTTTGAACAGCGTTGCAAAAGGTAGACTGACAACAAAAGAGAATCGTCTTTGCTTCTAGCTGTAAATTTGTGTTGAACTTTCAAGGAGTGGAACAGTTGGACACAATATTAAAATTACACACTACTGTCCTGTACTACAGTATGAAATGATAAAGGTTCCACTTCACTTTGTTGCGTCTGACTCGGCTTTACGCATCTAAGCCACTGCCTCAACGCGCCAACAACCTACTCAAGCATAACAAATCATTTTTAATCAATCAACAGGCAGCACGACAAACACTCTGTGGCATTTAAGAGTTGACTCAAGGCCTAGCAACAGAGAAGCATTTTCTACCATCCTGCCTCCCACTGGTGGAATTCAAACAGCCAAATTACAAATTACTGCAGCTGCCGGCCGATCCAGGCTCAGAACCTTGTGGCCAACTGCGTGGACGGACAACTGTGGCAACACCAAGTTAGCAGCTATCTGCCCCGGCCACAGACAGCAGAGTTTATCTGTACTTGACGCTTTGTTATGCTGATTCACTGTAGCTGTCTGCGGTCTAAATAAAAGTAATCATTCCCCAGCAGAGAAAGAAGTCAGGCCAAACAGGCAAATACTCCATAAACCACAGAGTGCGCTGTTCAGTGGGGGTAGATAACGTTTTTCCGGTACCAGTACTTTAACATTATATGGTTTACAGTATCCGGAAATAGTACTTTTTGCAACCTATGCTGTTGCTTGTCTGCTTTTACCTCTGCTAACACGGCTGCTGCTGCTGCAACTACTTGATACTAAAAAACGACTCACTGCATATTGGTGCAGTGAATGCTACCAATATGCCAGTCTCATTATGAGCCTGGTAACAAAATACTTGACACACTTTCCAAACAATATTCTTTCCCCGCTCCTAAAATTTACCAGAGCAAACAGAGCACAGTGTTTTGCAGGGGACCAACAGAATATTCTACTACAACCTTCTTTCAACAAAAGGAGGTTGTTGTAGTTCTAATTTCTGATGGTGCAACAAAAAAACAAACAAAAAAGATTTAAGGGTCACGAGTTCCCAAGAGATGTTGGGAATCGGGGTATTCAAAATGAGTCATGCACCCACCCTGAAAACAAGCCCTTAGGCTAGGAGCAGGCTGACACACAAGTCTATTAATGCAACAATCGTCTCTCACAAGGAGTGGGTCGAGAGGCCGGCTGTCAGCACAATACAACATTAATATTTAAATCACAGTGGATACAAGCTCATTGACCATTTATGGGAAACAAAGTGACTCTGGACGTCAAAAGAAGGAAAAAAATAGACTCCTGGATGTAATTACTAAACAATAATAAAAAGGTAGAACTGAAAAAGCAAAAGTGTTAAACATTTGAAAGATTTTCTGTATCTGAAGCCTGGAGATATTCTGTGATTAACTTACAGATTCGTAATGTAAGGCAAAGTAGCTCTTTTATTGTAGACCGCCATCACATTCAAGATAATGAACGCAGACATTTGAATAATAAATAGATTCTTTTAAGAATATTAACTAGATGTGCTTTATTCACAGTAAATGGTTCCCAAACTGAGAGAAACAGGGGCCTGGAACATTGTCTGGTCAAAGGGTTGGGTAATAAGAGATATTATTTGAGCAAATTAAAGGGGAACAAAATCATGACATATGACTGAGAAAGGGTTACAGGTGCAGAAAAAACTGTTTGGGATTTGGGAGAGCTGCATTTTTGGATTGGGGGGCTCAGCCTGACTCCAACACGCACGGATGGGTTCAAGGAAAACTGATGGTATCGTATGTTATAGTGGCTCTTCTTTTTGAAGAAATCTGTTTTGTTTTTTTTAGATCCAAATCCATAACACTTCAACTGATTCAAATATATTGCATCTTGCCTCTCCTTCTGCCAATGTACCAAACAGTTTATACCCAACCAAAGATATTCATCTCCCCATAATTACAATAATCTGCTTTGTTTATTCATGCCTCGTTTGGGACAGATCTGCTGCACTCACAAACGCCCGTGGCACTGATCCACATGCTCCAAACTAATAATCCTTTTAGAGCTATCTTAAATAACTTAATAAAAACAGAGTTTGATGCTGGCTAAATGTAATTACACATGATTGCATTAGGCCACACTGTCTGTCTGTCCTCCATTTGGCTGCCTCATTGAGTCCAGCAGTGATTCAGTGAGTCAGCCATTCTCTCATCTCTACGAGGGGGGCAGCTGCAGATGTCTGTGCCCACCTCTGAGTCCACAGATCTGGAGCGTCTCCAACATAAGTGCGTCGGAGCCTTTAAAGAGCTCATATCGGTCACCATGGGATGCCATTTAGTCAGGGTGACATCAATACCCCACGGTCCATCACCACAGTTTATCGACCAATACTTGCCCACAGTGGTCACAAAGCCATGGACGATTTCTACAACTGCCTACCACACCTCAGGAGAGGAAAAACGAGCTGAGAGTTCATGGATTAGGATTTTCAGTGCTTGCATATTTGCAGTTTATTAAATGCTCTTGGCCAGGCTTTGGGAGCTGGCAGTGTGCTCTCCTCTCCATTGTTCTGCAAAGGGGAGTGTAATCTGTCTTGTTGCTCTACTCACCAGAAAGAAGCAACTCGGGCCCCCTCTGCCTTTGCCCTCACTCCACAATAGCTGATCACTTTTAGGGGGGTGACATTAATCACATCTGATTACAGGCCAGCCTGAGTCTATGAGAAACACTTTAGCTAAAATCCCACAAGCGTCTATGGGAAATTCAACATGCTTTAACACGCAATCAATACAACTGTCTGAAAGAGTCTCCAATTAAAACGCAGACGACATAAGCCAAATGATTAGCTTCAAATCACCGGCCTTTCCCCGTGAGGCAAATGAGGCATTTCCCAGAATTTTGATGGAACAATGGGGATCAACGAATGAGGACCAGACAGAGGAAGAAACACGTTTCAGAATTTAAAAAAAACGTAAGAAATATGCACTTGGACCTCATATGCTTTACCCTAGTAAAAAGTATTCAATATTTTCACGGTTTTAGCTCGATTTAGTGGGTTTACACAGCGCTTAAAGAACCCGTACAGCCGTCACCGCCCCGTCAAACCCATCTGCCAGAAGCCGAATTAAGAGCGACGATGCGAGAAAACGGGTGTGCCGTTCACCGTGATCGTAAGAAGATGCTTTACTGTTGCATTTTCTACACAGATAAGCTTGTTATGCCGACAATAGATCCACAAATGGATTGCCCTGGTGGGTGTTTGTTGCTGCTAATTAACCTAGTAACACATTTACGTCAATCATTTACGAGACACGAGGGATACGAGCGAGTTGTTATTTACGGTAATTAGCTCCGCAAACGGACATTAGCATGCTAGCTTCGGCTGAAAGCGTGTCTTACCAATCAGTGTCGCGAAGAAGACCTAGCAAAAAATCCTCCAGCTACGCCCAGTGTTAGCCACTTCACCCCGGCTGGGTTCAGAAAGAAAAAAACCGAGGTGCGACTGAAGATGGGAACTCGCAGGCAATTCACGGGAGAGGATCAGACCGAACCGAGCCGTGAGACACGAAACCTGTCCGTCCTGAGGGGGATGCAGACACAGCTCCTGAACAAGAATGGAGGAGAATGAGAGAGAGTCTCACTCCCGCAAAGACACGCTGTGACCGGCGAGAGGAGGAGGAGGGATGGACCGGAGAACAGGAGGAGAGGAGGAGAGGGCTGCTGCCGCCTTCAGGAGCAGCACAAACGTACGAACATCCAACCACCTTTATGACGTATGTCTTATTACTTCTTTATTTTAATCATGTGTTCGAGTAGTATAAAGGAAACACAATGAGTAGCCTATTGGCCTACCTAATATAAGTCCATTATAGCAAAACTATAAATCTGTATACATTAACCATAATAAGCCTGTACCAATTATAGTCTAATACAAATGTGTAGCCTAACAACGTTGAAACAATCTACTATCAGTGCTGATTCTTTTATTCAGTATTAGTTGCATACAGTAGTATAGTCTAAGCCTATTGAAATGAGCCTATTCAGCATAATTGGTAACCTGTCCTTCTTAGGCCTACTTCTTCCCCTTTCTCCATGTAAATAGGGCAACCTTGAATCAGTGACAAGCAGGACCTTGGGCCAGTACATGCTAAGGCAGACCTAATTTACCAAATTATCATATTGTTCATGTTAGCTCTCAGTCCTACAGGTGTTTTCCATTTCCAACATCATCCAAGGTTCTCGATCTCAGTCAATCATAAGCACAGGGTTGTTTTACATGCTTTGACAAAGTGGCTTTGTCAGACTTTTTTTTTTTTCAGCAGGCTGAATATACTAATACTGAACCCAGTACAGGTGACAGCAAACCTTTGCCTATAGTTCTAATATTATTATGAGACATTATCCTGCTCAAACGAATGTGTCTTCATATTTCCAAACATAACCACTTAGGCTCCTTAAACGCACCATTGGGCACTACAGCGCGCCATGCTGGAATTGAAAGACCTCAATAGCCAATGGCAGCAGAACTCTGGTTTGTTCGAGAACAGCCAATCAGCTCCCAGGCTCAGGGATCATTCAAATTAAGAATGATGTCATCTATTGCAAGTCACCACACTGTTGCCCTGTCCCTCTCAGTTGTCTGTCGCCCTCCCTCTAGGCCCCTACACCCCTTTCACTTCTCTTCAACCCTCCTTTTTCATCCTTTCTCCATGCCCCACTGCACATGAACACACACACCCATGCACACACAGCTACACACACACTCGCTCTATGCATCAAGTGGCCATCATTGTTCACTGTTGCTGCTGCATCCATAAGGGTTTATAGTCTGTTAACACGTTAGAGACCTGTTGCAAGTCACACTGAATACACCTATAATAGCATTGCAGTGACTGTGAATTCCAATTGCTTTTCCACAAATAATGTAAATGGCATTCAGTTGTATTACCTTTGTCTAAAAGTCGCATTTTTGTATTCAGGAGTGGAGGCAGCTTGACATAATGCACCTGCTGCGGAGTTCATTCTGAGGCAGCGGGAATGAAAAGAGCAAAAACTGAGGCCGAAAGGAGGGGCTCGGAGTGAGGTAATCCCCAAAATGGCTCCCACTACAACAAGTACATGTGTGTTTTATACATAGAGGGGCATTGTTTCATGAGATTCTATTATCAGACTGTAAATAACCAAGGCACAACGGCATAATATGATGGTTGGGTCCAATGATACAGTACGAGCATTTGCTTAGCTTTATAGATCATTTTGTGTTTTTCACATTGTTAGTACAATTGCTAAATCTAATAGGCATTTGAAAAACAGAAAGACAAGTGTATTATTATTATTGTGCACATACCTTGTAGTACAAAGCTTACTGAAATAGAGAGTAAACTTGAAGTGGTAATTGATTGCATTGTTGTCAGATTATTTCAATATTTTTGAATCAGAAAAATCATAGCAAAAATTTAGTTTGTCAATATACCTGTACAATTTACATTCATTGTATACTTATTCTACTGTACTGTATCCTTTTCACTTCTACGGCAGATAAGTCATTTTTTGAGGCGCAATAAGTTTAAAGGTTAGTAAGTCTGATGGTCGGGCTCAAAATGGCACCAATTGGTCAAACTCAAATGTGTGTTTTCTCCCTGTTGAATGAGACATAGAGGGGCATTGTTGCACGGCTTTTGTTTGAGTGTGTACTGTTCAGTCTGGGTGGGCATGCCTCCGGTCTGTCTGTACCTCAGTTTGTCTGTCTGTCTCTGTGTCTGGTGCGGCGCTGTTCATCTCCCAGCGGCCGCCGGCCCTGTCTCCGTCAGCCAGCCTTTTGTGTGCTGCTCTGTTTCTGGATGGCTTTCTTTTGTGGAGCGCTCGTCTCTTTCCAAGTACCACAGTGAGGTCTGATTTGGCTCTACGGTGCCGATTTGGACACAGGCTGAGCAGACAAGATACACAGCAACCAAGCACCAGGCTATAGCCTCCTCATAAATCATTTACTGTCAATTTCATATTTTTGATTCGTTTTTACAAACAAAATATGTCATCTCCTTTATAAGCTTCTTTACCAGTTCAGTTTTAGAATAAACACAATTATATTAGATGGAAAAATAAACATCTAGAATTAAAGATTATAATTTTTTTAACTTTTTCAATTATGTTTTTCTGGGTGCCTGCCATACACAATATTACTTGTGCTCACAGGACTTAACAATAGGAAGCGTCTCACACAAAACACCAGTAATTCTTAAAGAATTTACTTTCCAACTTAACATATATTGCCTCAGATATATATATTAATTAATCTTTTGCTTGTTCTGGTTAGGTGTCAGCAGTGGTCTGTGTTTCCCACCCCTATTAAATTGTGCAGTATAAACATAATTGAAGGTCAAGTCAACATGTGCATGCCTAATTAGGATGTTTAGAGACTTAATCCGCTGGAATAAATGGGCGGCCTGCACAGAGGCATTAATGTGATTATATTGGCAGCTTGCAGGTGGAAGGCCTGAGATTAGAGCTGGGAGAAGTGGGCGGAGACTCCGGGAGTGTGATGCCTGCTGGACATATTGGCATGGTCCAGCAGCTCCAACAAAGAGAGGAAGGTGTTTTTGTATGCGAAGCAGCAGACAGGAAAAGGCAGCGGCGTGTACCCCGTTGGGCTGCTCCATGTTGGTTATTTCATTGTCTTTTACTTTGACCCTCAGTTCAGCTAAGCAGCACCTGTCAAGAATGGCTTGAAATTGTAGGTCCGTATATACAATATTCACACTTAAGTGCTGTTAAAAGGTGAACAACCGGTTAGCACCCTCAACCGAGTGTACCACATAAAAGGAAATAAAGTCATAATAAAATAGTCCCGTTTAAATAAAAATGAATAATCAGTGACTATGATTGCAAACATTGACTGTAGTAGATGTTGAGATATCAAGTTAAAATACATTTTGGGGTTGAGTTTTTGAGTGGTCAATAAAGATGGCTGAAAAAGATGCAAACAATTCAAGATTATCATAGTCTGTTCTTACCAAAACTTCCAATACAAAAAGTCCCTCTTTCACTACTAAGAAAGTGTTTGTGTGAATTCAAAAGTTTGTGGCCCATAAAACCAAACTGTTGTTCAGAACAAATCACAGTAGAGCTTCTTGTTTTAGTTGTCTGAGAACAGATCTTAATTTTAAATCAATAACAAAAAAAAATCTTTGGACTCTTATTGCATTTTAAAATTTCTCTTTTGATAGAAATATTCAGTGCAAGCCTCATGTGATCGCAGCTGGCACCAGAGAGACACACCCTGTGCACGAGACTCCAGTCGCCATCTTTGAAAAGGACCCTTAAACGATTGCACCTCCATCAGCACCTGCATCACTTGACTTAGTACAAGCGTCATCGTGCTACAAGTGCAGTGTGTAAGTGCGTATTTACAGGTTAGCCCCCATAGCCTGTAGCACTGGAGCTTCAAACACTCCCTGCAGAGAGCAGCGTGCCAGCACAGCATATCATTAACATGCTGCGTGATACTGCACTCGCTGACAGACAACACGTGAGCAAGGACCGGCGACACACAGGAAACCTCATTCCAGAGCCAATGGCATTTATTATGCATTCACTTATATTTCACACGGGCAGCACAGTAGCCTACTGTCATCCAGCAATTTATGAGCAGTTTCTTTAGTATAATGATCACATTAGCAATCACATAATCCTTTATGGAATTAAGTTGTGATTCTAATGTTAGAAAAAACCCATGCTGTCATATAGGATTGTTTCTCTTATCCCACTCATCTAAGTGGATACATTAATTGGTAACATATTTTCCAGTGTCAAGTTATAAGTAAAGATTGACTCTCCATGAAACACACCTGCATTTTTGCCTAGTGGTCAATTAAAGTGAAAATGGTGCCTTGTGGAAAGCCATCTCTTAAAAATTTACACTTATTTGCAATGACCAAAATGTTTGTTCAACGCTTTCTTTGTTTTAAAGTTTTTACAAAGGGAGACTACCTTTTTATATTGCTGAACAATTTACACTTCAATGAGGCCTTCAATGCAGGTTTTGCCTTTAAACTGTGGTTCATTTTAAAATATAGCGCTACCAGGCCAGTCCCTGTCAGACTTCTGTGCAACCTCTAAGCATCCTGAGTTAAATAATGCATGTTTATGTTAACAGTATTGGACAGCGATACCACTCTGCTGTAGCTGTAAAAGCCGTGAGTATAGCTTCAGCCCTAATGTGTCTTTATCTTTCTGCCTCCTCTTTCATTTAGGTGCATTTACAGCTTTAGTCACGGATATCATCTTTTTAGAGGGAGTGCAAGTCACCATCAATAAGATACTAATGATGTTTTGAAGGTCAAGGTTCTGAACTGAGCAACTCCTAGTGCTTTCGTGTCTCACTTCTCTCTTTTTCTTTAAAGTCCATGCTTCAGGACTTTCAGTCCTGTCTTCTGACTGATATTGCTGGGTTGCAGGTGACATCACAGCATTCCAAAGGTCAATACTATTATATGGAGGAAAAATTATTTTGTTTTTGAGGACATTTTTGGTCTTGTACAGAGAGATCATGGACCCAGTGACTGATATTAATGATCATTTTTGTAATTCATACTCTTTCTTTTGAGCTACGACTTGTGAAAGTGTAATGTTGTTAATGGGAAAAACCGGGCCCTGCCCCCCCGCTGGGTCCGGTGACATCATTACATTCTAGAACCTGCAACCCAGCAATTGATCTCCAGTGAATGATGGTCTAGGGTGGCTCTGGCTTCAGAAAGAGTGCTCCCTCTAGTGGAGTGACCTTCCACAACAGGGCACCTCAATGTCAAACCGATATCAGCTGTAATTGTATATTTCTTAGTTTTATTAATATTAGAATACTTTGTTGTGCCATTATGTATTATGTAATAGTATTATGTAATGATCTAGGCAATAATGAAATTTGACCGACAGAACCCTGTTTCTCAACAGTTTCAGGTCAAATAAGTAACTCCACCACTGAGCCAAAAAGATAATAAAAGATCAATACAGCAAATAGTGTTCAGTGTTTTTACTGTTTGAGAACATACACAGTATTGTTGCAATCAATCAAAGCAACATGACTGAATTTATAAAAAGTGACATACAATTTACATATTTTAAAACGTAAAAATAAAACCATAAACTTTAAAACATGCAAAATAAAAAATAATGCCAATAATTTAAAAATGTGCGTCTACAGCCACTGTTGCTCTTTACAGCTCCCTTTATATAATAAATTCAAGCACTTTTTAAGTACATATTGTACAGTTAGTAACATTAAAGAGCGAAAAAAAAAAACAGCAGCTAAACAAAGAGATCACAGAAGATAATGAAAATGTGTTCCTAAGAGCAAATACAGACAACAAGCTTCCAGTAGCAGATGCTGCAGTAGGAGGTGGTCCCATTTCTGGCAGATCCAGATCATATAGAAAGATGTACAGAATATCGATGGGTCTTTGCAGCTCAGTACAATAATGAACTTTGTACTATTTTGACTGCCTTGAGTGCAAAGTGATTATTTTACTCCAATAAAAACAAAAATCACTCTAAACTGAATAGAATTGCTGTTTTCATATGTAAACAAGAACATGCGTGTCCAGTACTGTAAACTACACTTACATTTAAACCCTAAAACTTTGAATTATGTTAAAGTGAGCAGCATAAAATGTCTGGCAAAGCATTAGCTTGCAGCCAGCTGGCTCCTTACCGCCTTCATAAATATTAATGCTATCTGATTGGCTGCAGGGCTTCCTTCCTTCATCCCTTCTGTGATGTCCTTGAAGCCAAAGCTGCAACTAACAGTTACTCAAAAACAGCAATGATCCCTTTTCAATATGTGTCTCTTGTCAACCTACATAAAAACAAATAACATGATAGAGGTAGCACATCATATTCACAAATTGTGCGTTGTGCAGCATTCTCTTGCTCGTATAGATCAATGAATACTGCTTTTGTCAAGAGGAGTGCATTATTTATACAGTACAAGACAGGAGATTGAGCCCGTGCACTCAGAGCTCATATAAATGCAGAATTCAGACATGGCCAATAGAGGACAATGTGCTTCAAGGTCGAACAGTTCACTCTCGAGGAGTTGTTTTGGTCCCAGCAGGGAACTGGGGAACATGAGCAGGAGTGAAATGATTTGGAGGTAAACCGAGTGAGCGATACATTTGCCAGCCGTGATACTGTGTTACACTATACCCGCTACACTATGCTTATGTTAAAGGCAAATATGGAAACTATTCACTATTTTGGCATGAAACATGTCAAATATTGGAACAAATATTTTCTGTTTTGCTTCTTCTCAATGCCAAAAACAAATGGCTAGAGATAAACTAAAAATCAGCCGGGCTGTGGGTTTTTCGCAGAATTACAAATGAAAAAATGTAAAAAACATATAAAATCTTGTTCTTTTACTGACACCTGGTGCCCGCAGGTAGCATTAGAGGTTCTTATACAACATCTGACTCTATAAGAGATGACTGTGAGTTATGTAAGTATAGCAGCGGCTTCTAAAATACTTACGCCTACTGAAAAACGAACTCAGTGGCGCGTCATTCGCTGCTTTAGCCTATCTGAAGTTTATTCTTGAACACCTTTCTGACCTAAATGTACTTGCTGCCTTGTGATTATCTGATAGGAATATCGTTTTAAGAGGTTTTAAAGTAGGTGTATTTAACATCGCAGCCAGTGGTTGTCGTACAATCGTGTCTTTTTTCACCACTCGCAGCAGCAGAAGAAAGAGCAGGACGTTCCCTCTGGCCCTCTGAACTTCCCAGAGTTGGGCGTGTCCGTGCACTCAGCGATAAAAGCATGGAGGTCTGTGATGCGCACCTGCTCCTGGGTTTGAGCCTGGACAGGACCATAATGCGGATTATTTTTCAGTGATATTGTATGACATCAATAATGCACAAAGAACAATGCAAGTGAAGTGAATAGCTCAGGTTACATAGTCTTGTGACCTGTCTTGGCTCGGACAGACTTCGAACTGCTGTAAACCACATCAGCTCATATAGCTATAGTTGTTACGTCTTAATGCCTCTGCCTTCTAACAAAATGTACCTGATCATGCCCTCACCATGATAGTGTCGTAAGCTCCGGTGATGAGCGCGATGAAGAGGGACAGCACCATGTAGATGAAGAGAGAGATGAAGGTGTAAAGGTAAATCTGGCTGAAGATCCACACCAGAGGACTGCTGTGCTCCATCTCCGCAAATGTCACAAACATGTCGTCTCCATTTATCAGAGAGAATAGGCACTCAGACACCATCGAAAGAGAACGGAACTGAGAACCAGAGAGCAGCAGAATTCAGTCAGCAGACATACAGATTTAAAGACTTTCTAACTATAACTTATGCAGTTCTCCAGATAGCCAGAGGTGATTCATCAAGGAGAAAGCTCAAGAGAGTTCAGACTAACCAGCTTTTTTGTTGCAATCAAATTCAAACTAAGACAAAGAAATGATATTGGCTACAGCATGCTTTACACTATAATGTTAGATACAATAGCCATGTTAGCCGTGTTATCTACCCAAAGTAACACGGCTTTAAATACATCTGGTTGTCTACTTGTTCCAGAGAAAACACTGCACAGTTTTGTCCAGGTTAATTCTGAGATGCTTGATAAAGTTTTCTCCTCAGTGAGGCCCACCACATGTCTTTTAGACCCGGTCCCAACACCATTTTTTAAAACATTCTATGGCTCCTTGAAGGACGAACTATTACACATGATGAATTTCTCTCTTCAGACGGGGGTCTTCCCTGCTGCCTTTAAGGGGGCGGTGGTGAGGCCCCTGCTAAAGAAGAGGAATTTGGACTGTAATGATTTTAACCATTTTAGACCAGTATCCAACTTACAATTTTTAAGCAAAATCTTAGAAAAACTTGTCTTTATCCAACTTAATGATTTTATAAATGCACATAACGTCCTTGAGAAATTCCAGTCCGGCTTTAGGGTAAACCACAGCACCGAGACGGCCCTTTAAAAGATTTTAAATGATCTTAGATTAAATTATGACTCACAGAAAGTCACAGTGTTGGTTCTACTGGATCTGAGCGCCGCTTTTGATACAGTCGACCATACTATTCTTTCAACTAGTTTAAAACACATCGGCCTCTCTGGTGCTGTCCACAAATGGTTTACATCCTACCTCACAGACAGGACATTCATGGTAAGTGTGGATACCTGGTCCTCTAAGGTCCATAACATTACATGTGGTGTGCCCTAGGGTTCGATTTTAGGGCCCGTGCTTTTTAACCTGTATATGCTCCCTCTTGGTGATGTCATCAGGAGACATGGAGTCAACTTTCATAGTTACGCTGATGATACACAGTTGTACATCTCCATGTCTCCTGCTGACACCAGGCCAATGGATGCACTTTTTAACTGCATTTTAAATATAAAATCCTGGTTGGCAGAAAACTTTAACCAGCTTAACCAGGACAAAACTGAAGTGTTAGTTATCGGTCCTAAGGCCCAGAGAGAGAAACTTTTACCCAAACTACAGTCATTGTCTTTTAATCCTTCCTCACAGGTGAAGAACCTGGGTGTGATTTTTGACTCTGAGCTGACTTTAATTCCACACATTAAGAATATCACAAAGATAGGTTTTTACCATCTAAAGAACATAGCCAGAGTCCGCCCCATTCTCTCTCGGGCCAACACGGAGACGCTAATGCACGCTTTTATCACCAGTCGTATTGACTACTGTAATGCCCTGCTTTCTGGTCTTCCCAAAAAGAGTATCTCAGGTTTACAACTTTTACAAAATTCAGCAGCTCGTGTCCTGACGAAGACCGACTGGTTCTAGTTTAATGAACTCTAAAAAACTGTCATTACAGGGACCACATTACACCGGTTTTAGATTCGGTGCATTGGCTCCCCGTGTGTTTCAGGATCGATTTTAAAGTTATTTTTAATGTTTTTTAAATGTCTTAATGATCTTGGTCCTTCTCATCTTTCAGAATTGCTTTTACCTTATGAACCTTCACGGCCCCTGCGCTCCTCCAGCAGGGGTCTCCTAGTTATTCCTAAAGTCAACAGAAAGACTCACGGCGAGGCGTCTTTCCAATATTACGGCCCTCGCCTCTGGAACGACCTGAGGAAGAGCTCAGGATCCCAGAGAACGTTCATGTTTTTAAGAGCAGGCTCAAGACCCACTAGCTTTTAACTGACATCTGTTTATTTAGTCCTAATTATATATTGTATATGTATGTATATGTATGTATGTGTGTGTATATATATATATATATATATATATATATATATATATATATATTATATATGTGTGTGTGTGTTTCGGTATGAAAAGCACTTTATAAATAAAGTTTGATTGATTGATTGATTGATCGATTGATGATTTTACGCTAACCGTGTTTTGAAAATGCTGCATTCAATATTTCTTTTTAAGGGGAAGCCAAAGGAAGAAATTGATCTTTGAGAAGAATATTACCTTAGTGTGATAGGGTCCCAACACAATCCATCCACAGAAACAGTATCCCAAATAGATAGCAGCTGCACAGCAGCAGAAGCGGATCACGTTTGGGAAAGCAGCTCTCAGCGTGACAATCAGAATCTGTAAGATACAATCATTAGCACCTTTTTATATTTGTAAAAAGATGTATATAAAGTATCTTCAACATACATTGTATTTCTGGAAGAAGCTGAGGTAACGAATGACTCCAACCCACACCAGCAGAGTGGACGTTCCCAACAGGATTCCACAAACATCATAAGACGATATATTCTGCAACATCATAAACAAGAACATGTTGTTTAAACATTGTATTGGTAGAAACAAACTCCATATTGATACATTTCAATACCTTGGACTCAATTCCAATTTTAATAAAGCTGCCAATTATGGTGAACAGATCACTGATTACAAGAAGAATATACCATCCATTTATAAACTCAAATCTGTCTGACCAGCTGACGTGACGGTTGAATCTGTGTTTGAAGAACTGCACATATTCCTGTGTGAACAAAGGCAAAAGGAAAAACACATTGGTTTAAAGGGCAATATAATAATATACCAAAATGCCATGTCAGGTGTTTATGCAAAAAATGTGTGTCTAGTGAACTGTGAGTCTTTAAAAGTAGGCCACAGTTGCAGGGCACTTCTTGGTTTATGTGGAGCACCAACACAATGAGTCACTCACAGTCATTTCCTTAGGGACCGGGGAAAACAGACTGACACTGGATCCAAAAACAAGGCCAGTGATTTTATGATTAAACAACCCTGGGCAAAAAGGATGAAGTCAACCAACAAAGGAAAAACACAAATTTGGGCTGCAATGACTCAACTGCCCAACTAATTTTCTGTCTATCTACTGACAGTGTCGTAATTAGTCAAGTCAAAAACTACCTTGCCTGCAAGCTGAATTCATCTTGAACTGCTCCTACTTTCACCGTTTGGGCCAAATATATACTAAATAACAACACAGCGACGCCAAAAAAAAAAAAAAAAAACGAGGTATGTTGCTGCACGTAACATAAACACACATAACTTTTTAAAGTAAACTAAATATTGAATGGATTTGAGCTGTGCTTGATTCAATCAGCAGTGAATGCTGCTCCAAAAGTGTGTCCCTCCCCGAATGATCTCAGATTGATATCAGTGGTAATGTTACTAGCACTGATATCAATCTGGTTCTTGTAAGGCTAAAACGCCCCAAAGTAAAATATCCACATGACATATCAACAGATCAATTGTTTTATGTTTTTATATTGTGTATCAACCTGGTACAATTGACATAGCCTGCATTTATTGTGTTCTAATTATTTCTTTTTTTTGTTTTTGTTATTTCTCTTGAAGGTGAGGCAAATTATTGGCAAAAAATCTCAGTGGAACTAGTATGCTTTAAGGAAGCTTGAAGATATAAGAAACCAAGTTGTGTATTCAGAATTACATGCTGTAAAAGGATCCCTCTCATTATGGAGCGTCCACACAGGAGCAGAGAAAGCAAGCAGACTATCGCCACCAGGACATCGAAGAACTCCCGCGCGTAGTTCTCAGCTGGTAGAGGATAAAGTTAATCGATCATCTCCAGAAATGCAGTGATGATAAATACAGTATTTGATCCCTCTCCTTCTACTCACCATGACCAGAGACATTAGGGTCTTTACACTCTTTAATGGAGGCCTCGTTCTGCAATCTGATTTTGACTTTTCCACTGTGAGCGCGGTTGTCCATGACGATCTGAGGGAAAGCCAAACTAAACAGTTTAATGTCACTTCATTGACTAGTAACTAAAAGCTTGGTATGAATTTGAATAATAAAATGTGATTATACGATACATCACACGGACACACGCACATAATGACAATAGCTGAAATATGAACAAATAAACAGAGGACGTCTTATCAAAATCACAAAAACTAAATGAGTCTTTTTTTTAAATTTACTTTCAGCATGTGCTATGTAATAATCTGTTTATGCTATTCAACAGTAAACAAAGTGAATCTGTAGTAAATGCTTAGTTAAATACTATACCGTAATAGCAAAGGTGTAGCAGTCTGGGATTTCATTGTTCAAAATGGTCTGTATGTTTATAGCCTTTAGCTGGAAGTCAATGGTGACGTTGATCAGCCTAGTACGGACAACAATCAAATGCGGTATAATGTAATAAATGCAATATGGAGTAATTACAACAAATATTGTATCACTAACTGTAAAACTAAACACTAACTTGTGAAATTTCAGCGTAAAATTCTTGTAATCACTGTTTCCCGGAGCTGGAGTCAAATCAAGAGGATTCACCCCAGTGCAATCTGTAAAAGATAAAAAAATGAATTAAAAAAAGGATATTAGGGGAAGGTTTTTTTAGGGACGTTCTCAAATTTGTTTTCCAGTGTGAAATAACTGAAGCTGATTTTGCAAACTACCTCAAAGCTTTTTACTCTTTATCACATTTGTCGATAACAGTTGTGCAAATAAGTCAATTTTCTTGCCAGAGGAATCATGTTTAGTAAGTAGAGTGAATGGAGAAAAAAAAGACAAATATGGTCACTGGAAAATTAGAACGTTGTGATTTTTTGTGTGTTTTTTTTCACAAAGAAAGCTGTTTCACTTGAATGTGTGATATTTCACAATGGCACGGAGTCTTCTAAAATTACAGAGTAAGAAACAAAAACTGAAATAAGTCTTACTGGTGACAACGTGGGGGTCAATATCGAATGTGTCGTTGACTGGGTCTATGGAGCCTCTCTTGTAGAATCTCTGACAAAGGGATAGTGCGCTGTCATTGTAGCCTACACCAGGCACATAAGCATATCGTCCAAGGGAGATCTGAGGCAGAGCCAAGTACTGAAGGAGAAACAAAAAATACCGTATGTTTGAGGGAACTGCAGTCTGGCTGTTGTATTAAGTTTTATAAAATCATTTAAAGTATGTTTTAATCAAGCCGTCTTAACTCCTTACTTTTACTGTAGTGACCATTTTTATTCAGTTCTACATGATAGTATGTTTACTCGAGTGTACATTTTTGATTCTACAAAATCTAGGCTCACCTGGTGTTATTGTTAATTGTGTTCAAAATAGCATACATGGTGTAAACAAATTACCTTTTTTACTTAAAAAAAGGTTTTCTTAATCTTATTCTATTGCTAACTGAACCACCAGTTATCCCTTTACTAGAAATTTACATAATACATTTTATTCTATTATAACAACTTATTTTATTACATAAGTATTTCATGATCATGAACCAGTGACTTTTACCTGTTCTATAGCAAAGTGAATGCGGCTGTAGAGCTCGTCCTGTGTGTGAACAGCCTGGGGGTTGTTGTCCTGATAATCCTTAAGAAAAAGGTACTTAAACGCTGCAGTATTTTCCTCTTGAAATGTCACCACCATCTGGTTACTCAGGCCAAAAAGCACCAGCTACAGACAAGACAGACACAAGAGTTGTTAAAAAACCCAATAACATTCATAATTTGGGGGTCATTTTCTGTAGTTTTGCAAAGGCTGATTTACCCTCCATTAGTGATCAATGGTGATTCTTGGACCAGTGGAACATCCACCTAACACAAAATTATCAGACTACCAGAGGCGTGTAGTACTTAGTTACATTTACCTTATTCCTTTGGATATACTTGGATTTTTAAATCACTTTGTTTATCATAATTTATGTCACTACTGCATTGTAAATCAGACTTTCATGCTCAAACTGTTACTCAGCACTCAAGTAGCATTTTCCCCAGGAACTTTTTTGCGCTTACATGAGCAAATATTTTAGCTACTCTACCTAGCTCTGCAGACGCAAAGAATCACTCAAGGAAACCATAGACTGGGTTGTAACCAAAGCAGCATAAACTCTGCATGTGACTCATTAATCAGTTTTTTTATTTTTCCAGGAATAGTTATATCAGTAATTAATAAACATTCAAAGTTTTGCAAATTATCTCTAAAATATAATTTTTAACTTTTGCTCGAGCTCCGGATAATATTGAGCCCCACAGTTTCGGCATGGTGATTTTATATTACAACCAATTCATAAGCATTAGAAGACATCAGAGTCATGGCATAGATCACCTGCACAGTCACAGTGATGATTTTGAGCAGCTGTAGACCCAGTTTAAATGGCTTCCGTCCCTTGGCGTGGTATTTGTCACATGGGCTCATGAAAAAGTATTTCAGTTTCCTCCTCAGAGCTTCCTCCTCTGCTTGCTCCTGCTGGAAGCCACAGTCCCTCAGCGCTCCACCATCACTAAGGTCCTGGGAGCCATATCCAGGGACAGATGCCAGCAGCTGGTCCTTCTCTGTCAAGTAGAAAGATCAAGGTTTCGTTTACGGGGGAAAGTAATGGCGGTTTTTAAAAGCTGCAAATGTATGCTGTATCAAACTAGGGAAACATGAACATGAAAGACTTGCCTCAACATAAGCTACTTTTGAACCATAAACTTCCCTCTTTGCCAAGAAAAAATAAACTAACTAAGTAGGAAAAAACTATTCGCTATAATGAGATATCGTAATATCAGCGCCTCCAGTTACAGTATTGCTTTATTATAGTTAGACCACATTACAGTGTTGAGCCATTTAAAGGAATTGGGAGTATGATTGCTCCACTACATTCTCCTTCACATTTCTCAAGTCATCAAATACTTTTGTACCTGTCATAACCATTGACAGGTCATAACTCACACCATGTAACTGTTAAATTCACAAATACTTGGAAGGATTTATCGCCCGACATAATGTATTCAATGTATTTATTTGAGACAGCATTTCCTTCTGATCATATTAGGGAGGCTATGGAATCAATAATAAGGCTGGAACAAAAGTCAAATAATTGGATCTATTGAACAGAGTGACGGTGCCATCACTCAGTCAAAGTAAAGTGACAGGTGCACGGCTCATAAGAGCGTTGTTGATATCCATGATAAGAACAGTGAATGAAGGGACAAACCTGTGGCGCTGTCCTCCTCCTGGATGTTGCTATAACTGGCCGACGCCATAATGATGGTTACACGGTCAACATTTTATAAGATTTATAAGACTCACAAAAATCCATCGTCAAACTGTGACGAGATAAAATATGATTAGCGCCGATGATGTCTTTGGTAATGAACCACAGGCGACAAAAGGTAAACACACTGCAGCTTCCGGTGAACCACATGACCGTGTCACGTGATTGATGTCAACTATGGAGGATCGTGGCTGCCAAAACAATCAATAAATATATAAATGGATAAATAAAATAAAGATAACATTTGCAAAGAAATGAATGCATGTATTATAATACGTGCATTTATTTATTTATATATTTATGTATGTATGTATTTATTTATATATGTATTTAATATATTTATTTATGTATTTGTTTTTGTTTTTATTTATTTAATTCTGTATTTATTTCCCCCTCCTGGAACCGCCACCTTAACGTGGTGGAGGGGTTTGAGCACCCAAATGATCCTGGAGCTCTGTTGTTGGGGGCTTCGTGCCCCTGGTAGGGTCTCCCATGGCAAACAGGTCCTAGGTGACGGGTCAGACAAAGAGCGGTTCAGAAGCCCCTTATGAGAGACCAACAGGCCCGGTTAGAACCATGAGGCCGTCCTTCTGTGGACCCACCACCTGCAGGAGGAGCCATAGGGGCTGGTGCAATGTGACCCACGACCCGGCAACAGAAAAGTGGAAGAAAATTAATGGATGGAATTCTGTATTTATTTATGCCTTTATTTCTGTTTTTATTTATTTATTTCTGTATTTATTTATTTATTGTTGTATTTCTCTTAATGTATGCAAATCATGGGGTGGGTCTGGATGCCGCTGCTGTAAGGTGATTGGTTAATCTTTCTCCATGCATACATGCCTTGTCCAGCAGACACGGCCAAACACGAGCTCTGCTTCAGTCTATTGACAGTGGCACAGATGGTAGAGCGGGTCATCTTGTGACTGGAGGATTGGCAGTTTGAATCCTGCAGGGGCACACTGTCGTTGTGTCCTTGGGCAAGACACTTCACCTGCCTTGCCCCCAGTGTGCTGTCTCCAGTTTATTGCAGGAAGTCTCACATGGATTATAACATAGAAATATTGTACAGGCATGCAAGAAAATGACACTGTTGAAGCATGTAGAGGTAATTTACCAATTTAGTAATTTAATCCAATATTCTACATTTCACCACACACTGTACATTGACGACAACAATAACAAAACAAAAAGCAGATGTTTTACTGCAAGACATATTATGAATCTCTACTCAGTAAAAGATACATTTATGGATTAAAGAGAATAAACCGCAAACATGTGTGTATTCTATTGATGTTATTGAGATTTCCTGACAGATTGATCTGGTAAAAGACACAGCCTTAAAGGATAAGGTAATCTTTGTAGGTTATCCAACACACTTTACACACATTAGAAGCTTGTTGGTCATTAATTGATTGGTCAATGGGCTGCGTTGGAACATTGTAATTGTTAATAACTTAGTAATATGCTTACAAAATCCACTGGGATTTTCTTATAAAACTAACCACCTCTGAAATAAATAAAACTGGAAATGATTCTTAATAATTGACCACGCGTGATTATCTGCCGTCCAGAGCCTTGTCTCTGGCGATGACTGACTCGTTGAACTTGATCATGAGCGTAGTCCCTTTGTGCCAGTGAGCAGTGACTTTGGCAGGGAAGCCACTGTGTGTAAGAATAGCCTCCAGGATGCCTGCGGTGAAGGAGGCGCAGTTTAAGCTGCTGTTCTCTTTGGGGACAGATATGTAAGCATTAATGAGAGGATCCTTCTCTATAATGTAATATGTTTTGTCATCGTCGTTGGCTTGCTCCAGCTTGTCTGCTTCTTTTCCAAAAAGAGATTTCCACACGTTCACCTGAAGGAAAACAGACTTTAGTGAAGTGAATGTGACGTAAACTAGCCGTGACAAAAATCTGTGTACTTTTTGAGAGGGACGGTTCAAGTTAATCTAAAAAAATAAAATAAAATAAAATAAAAAGCTTTTCACATGGACATAAACGGTGCAAACAGTTCTCACAGCTATTGTGGTATAAGGTCCCATCCCATTTTGCTTTACTACACAAGACCAAACTAAAGAATATTTCAAACCATCATAATAATACTGTGAAACTTACTACACCAAACTGCCACCAATATGATGACATCATTTTGCAGGCCTGCCTACCTTGATGAACAGCAGCATGTTGAGCACTTTGGTCTCCCTCTTGCCATTCTTCTCTCTTAGCACCAGGACATCAAGCAGACTGGCCCCTACACTTTGGCCCATCTCCGAGAGCCGGGACTGCAGCTCAGTGACAGAGTACACGCGACTCTGACAGTACTGCACCATCTCAGAGAACAGCAGGGCAAACGCACTCACGCTCACTTCTGTCTTCGGACGGGTCAGTGGCCGCTCTAGGATGGTGGATTTACCTTTCGTAAAGCGGTTGTCCATGTTGAGCTGAAGAACACAACAGTAACAGTTAAGGAAGCATTACGATGATCTACATTATCAAAACATGAGAAAAAAGTTCATTGATTCAATTAGTGGCTGCAGGAAGTTGCAAGTGTGAGGTACCAATCCTGGACAATGTTGTTGGCCATTTTGCAGGGATCATAGCCATTCATTCAGTGAATACAACGTTGTGCAACAAAGCTTTTAGAAATAATCTTAGACACTGAAGGTCAAAAGCAAGAGATATAGAGCTTTTAACTTGCTTCATTTGTGTAGAATTATTTTTTTTTATTCAATAGGGATTGTGTTGGAAATAAATACAACATTTCTGACCCGCACACCCTGACAGTAACTCTGTCTACGCTGACCATTCAGGTGGATTGCTTCTCAAGGGATGATATAAAGCATAAAAAGATCAAGGTATTCATATTATAAGCATGATTTCCCAAATTATTGTCTAATACAAGGCCGTGTGCTATTTCAACCTGGCAGTAGCTAGGTTTGCAGCATGAGCGTTACTGTTAGCATATGTGACAACATTAAAATCGTTACAACAGTACTTGAGTGTGACCCTTACTATTACACATACAATAAAAGGGTTCGCTTGATGTTGTATCGTTATGGTGTTTTAACGAACCTTTATAAAGCGGCTGTCAGTCTTCCACTTCCTGTTTTTCTCCTACTTTCTTCTTCTTCTTGTGGTGACTCTTTAGCTTTTGCACCATCTGCTGGTGCTGCTTAATTTTGTAGAGCAGATAAGTCTATGGCAGTGAGTGGTAATGCTGCTTTGTGGAAGAAGTAGATACTCAATTCATTTTCTCAAGTAAAAAATACGAATCTGAGAGCAAGCTCTAAAGTAAATGAGGCTATTAAAGTAACCACCTTCACATGTTCTAAAAGAAGCATTACTATCACAAGTTATCACTCATTTTGAGAATTATTCAAGATCACTCACTCCGTCCTCAGACTGTTTGGATTTCTTAAAATAAAAAATAGGGCTATCATACTGCAGCTTAATACTGAAGCTGCTGCATACTGTATGTACAAAGAGGTCACTGCAAAATTACTCCAAATTAGCACTTTAGTTTGAATTAAAAACAAATGACAGCTGCAGTAAAAAGTACAGACACCTGCTGCTCCAAATGTAGTGAAGTACAGTGCATCCGGAAAGTATTCACAGCGCTTCACTTTTTTCACATTTTGTTATGTTACAACCTTATTCCAAAATTGATTGAATCAATTTTCCCCTCAAAATTATACACATAACACCCCATAATGTCAACGTGAAAAAACGTTTTTTGAGATTTTTGCTAATTTATTACAAATAAAAAACAAAAAAATCACATGTACATAAGTATTCACAGCCTTTGCCATGAAGCTCAAACTTGAGCTCAGGTGCATCCTATTTCCACTGCTCATCCTTGAGATGGTTCTACAGCTTCATTGGAGTCCGCCTGTGGTAAATGAAGCTGATTGGACATGATTTGGAAAGGCACACACCTGTCTATATAAGGTCTCACAGTTGACCGTGCATGTCAGAGCACGAACCAAGCATGAAGTCAAAGGAATTGTCTGTAGACCTCCGAAACAGGATTGTCTCGAGGCACAAGTCTGGGGAAGGGTACAGAAAAATGGCTGCTTTGAAGGCCCCAATGAGCACAGTGGCCTCCATCATCCGTAAATGGAAGAAGTTTGGAACCACCAGGACTCTTCCTAGAGCTGGCCGGCCATCTAAACTGAGCGATCGGGGGAGAAGGGCCTTAGTCAGGGAGGTGACTAAGAACCCGATGGTCACTCTGTCAGAGCTCCAGCGTTCCTCTGTGGAGAGAGGAGAACCTTCCAGAAGGACAACCATCTCTGCAGCAATCCACAAATCAGGCCTGTATGGTAGAGTGGCCAGACGGAAGCCGCTCCTTAGTAAAAGGCACATGGCAGCCTGTCTGGAGTTTGCCAAAAGGCACCTGAAAGACTCTCAGACCATGAGTAAGAAAATTCTCTGGTCTGATGAGACAAAGATTGAACTCTTTGGCGTGAATGCCAGGCGTTATGCTTGGAGGAAACCAGGCACTGCTCATCACCTGGCCAATACCATCCCTACAGTGAAGCATGGTGGCAGCATCATGCTGTGGGGATGTTTTTCAGCGGCAGGAACTGGGAGACTAGTCAGGATAGAGGGAAAGATGAATGCAGCAATGTATAGAGACATCCTGGATGAAAACCTGTTTCAGAGCGCTCTTGACCTCAGACTGGGGCGTCGGTTCATCTTTCAGCAGGACAACGACCCTAAGCACACAGCCAAGATAACAAAGAAGTGGCTTCAGGACAACTCTGTGAATGTCCTTGAGTGGCCCAGCCAGAGTCCAGACTTGAATTCAATTGAACATCTCTGGAGAGATCTGAAAATGGCTGTGCACCGACGCTCCCCACCCAACTTGATGGAGCTTGAGAGGTGCTGCAAAGAGAAATGGGCAAAACTGCCCAAAGATGGGTGTGCCAAGCTTGTGGCATCATATTCAAAAAGACTTGAGGCTGTAATTGCTGCCAAAGGTGCCTCAACAAAGTTTTGAGAAAAGGCTGTGAATACTTATGTACAGTACATGTGATTTTGTTTTTGTTTTTTATTTGTAATGAATTTGCAAAAATCTCACACTTTTTTTCACGTTGTCATTATGGGGTGTTATGTGTAGAATTTTGAGGGAAAAAATTGATTGAATCAATTTTGGAATAAGGCTGTAACATAACAAAATGTGAAAAAAGTGAAGCACTGTGAATACTTTCCGGATGCACTGTAAGTATCTATTATCCATTTTTTATAAACTTGGTTCCAGCTGAAAGTATTTGCCATCACCATTGTTGTCTTCAGTGACGTAACACACATAGGTTCTTAGTGTATAAGTATAATACACTCAACAACAATAAGTTGTTAATTTTGCTTAGTCTGTGTCTACTTTAACTGTGGGAACTAGTCGTGTTCCTTCCTCTTTCCAGCTCAAAAATGTATGCCTAACATGTGCTGTGTACATTCCAGACGAGACCTTACTTATGCATTTTTACAAAAAAAACAAGAAAAACACGTGCGCTTCCTGTTTTGGATGTAATGTGACTTCTCGTTCCAAAATTAACAATAGCTTGATTTATTTCCCTTTCCCTGCCACACTAGTCTTTGCACATTTTCTGAGAATTGATTCACATATTAATTATAAGCAATTAATAATTATGTGAATCAACAAACTTCACATATTAATAACGGAAAAAGATGAATTAATAATTTATATGGGGTGTGACTTCAGTGAGAGATTATCTTGTTCGTCATCACATTTGAGACTTTTGAGCCTTTGAGCAACTTTTCATGAGTCATTGTTGTTGGGGTTTCCAAGTGGCATGGGAATGGACATGAGTACATGCATATTGCCAAACAGAGGGCTGCCAACAATTTGCACAGTGCCCATTGGTTTAATGATTCCCGTAATAATCAGTTTATATATTTGCATCAACAGGCGTTAAAATGGTATAAATAGCACTGCTCCGATAGCAGGTGCCACTTTCCCAGATTGCTTATTTGCTGCTTGCTAACGGGCTGTTGATCTCCGTGTTATGTAAGCAGGCGGTGAGTTTGCATGTGAAGGGTATATATTTCAGTCACACAAGAGGCAATAGGAGACTGACAGAGGTTATCCTAGGATACAAGCTGCAGGATGGTGTACAACTGGACATGCGTCTTGGTACTTTTAGGAGTCCTGTTTGGTTTGGGCATTGAAGGTAATAATTTAATTCTTAAAATAATTTAAATCTGTATGTATTAACTGAATGATATTATATTGTGACGATTAAAATCTTATAATGCCATAACACATCTTGTAAAAACATAACAGGTATCTTATTAAAACATGATACAGCTATAATCTGTTTAAACTCAGTTGCGAGATGCTTTATACTTCTGTTTATTCATAATACGCATTTCACTTTATGACTAAATGAACAAAAGAATGGCTTGTAGTTTGACAGGGCGGTGTCTCTGCGTTCTGCATTAAATTTCTCTATGATTCATTTCAAAAGTCACTTGAAATGATTCACTCGTCTGCGTAGCCTCACTCCCTCTGTTAATACTAAAATCAAGTCTGGTAGTATTTTAATTTAAAAAATTACCCCAAGGTTTGATTTTAATCAATTTGAAAAAAGTTTTATCTTCTCTTTCTGGAGACCTACCTATGAGCGATCACGGATATAACTTTACTTTGTTTGTACGCAATTGTGATTTATTTTTTAATGCAGCAGCTTGAACCAGTAGCAAGTCTTAACATAAAATAGGAAAGCTAAGTATGTGCAACACTCAGATGGTAGTTAAGCATTGACCCTCCTTTCACTAGACGGTTGCAATCTTTTGCAAGCTAAATCGCATATTATGATACACAGTTTTAAAGAGTATTGGAGTATTAAACCAGTGGCCACTTCAGTCACCCTAATGTGTTTGATAGTGACAAGAAGATTATTTGGTGTAAATGAAAATAAAACAATTCAATATGAAACTCTGTTGTAACTACTAAAAACAACAAATAATGGTAGATTATTAAATTAAATACATTATTTGTTGTTCAACTATGTAAATGTTATTTATTTTTTGCCCTCAGCTTCTTCTTGGCACATGAATGACTTCATCAAGGCCTTAAAGGAACTTGAAGGCAGATATCATCGTATGAAGCCAGTGCAATTACTGGGAGCGCTGCGTAATGCATCTGGCCTCACAGACCCATTCATCCAGCACTACCTTGGAAGATCTAGGTCTTTCTCTCCATACCCCCCCACAGTGTCCAAATACCTTACCTCTGCTCTCCACTACCACATCACAGATGACAATCAAGAAGCTGGCGTGGTGCTGACTGCAGATGGCACCACTGTGGCACTCCGGCCTCTTCTGCTGGGCATAGAGGCTGGCTTTCTCCGTCGACTTAGGTGGGACATTCAAAGTCGCCGTCTGAGCACTCCTGTAACAAAAAAGTCACCCCAGATTGAAGATCTAGGCCCCGATGGCTGCTGGGACAACCTCGCCAATCCCCAAACGTTCACTCTCGCGCACAAACCAAGCTTACTCACCACCGCCCAGGTCAACGGGGGAATGGACGGAGTAATCTTAGCCAGGGAAGCCTTCAAATCTCGGTCTCTGAAGCTGAGCATGTTGCTGACAGCGTACTACGGCCACCGGTTGGATGAAAGAGGACTGGACGCAGCACCACGTATCATCAGTCAGCGCCGGAGGGAGAACTTCAGACAGCTGATGGACACTTCGGAGAGCAGTCTGGGCGTGCTAAAGATGGAGGCAGTGGATGGAGTTGAAATGCACAGAAGAAAGAAGGGACAGAGGGAATTGAGGCTGAAGGGGAAAAGGCAACTGATGGCAGTGATTAACGACAGAGTCAAGGAGTTCATGCAAAAGTACACTGGTAAGATCAAGTGAAAGATTTGCATTACTGTCACTTCTATCACATGCAAAGTACCTACAGAGGATTGGAAGTACAAACAACCCTCGGGGCAAACAACAAGTGCACGTTACACAGAGAGCAGTATCTGAAAATAGATGTGTGTTTTATATAGACAATCAAAGCCATTCCCAATGCGCAGATGTGCAAAGATTTGGCGTCAGAACGTCCGCAGCTTGATCCATACAGGTTGCATTGATACTGCCGTGGAGTCCCTGAGCAAGACACTTTTCTCATCAGTACAAACAGCAGCCTATGTACAGTATGTAGCAGTCAGGTTTGTGCCACAGAGCAATATATCCGTATCATTTTTCAAGATTTTTTTCATACACTTTCACTTGAAATTAAGTGACAGGAGCATAACCTTTTGTCTCCTACCTAATAGTCGAAAAAGACATAGGGCGCCATCTAGTGGTAAATAAAATTAAAGCATTATATCATTTTACAGTACAGGCTTACAACACAGAAAAAATAGCAGTTATATTTTTGATAAACGGTTGTAATTAAATATACTTTAATTTCTTTACTCTATGGACCATGGTTTTTGCATCCTTAATAAAGTCTTAATAATAATGGATATTAATAATACTAATGGTGGCAGGTTATTAAAAAAATCTATAGATACTGGCTGTAATTTATGACTGTGTTGTGAGTAGGGATGGAAATGATATCTTATATTTGACTAGGGTTAGTTTTAAAAGGAAAGAACTTATCTATGCAGCCTCACCCAGTCAGCAAATAACGTGAGGCCTCAGGGTATCATTTTTGCTTTCGTTTTACACGGTTTTACAGGGACTATTAAAAGTACTAAACATACACATACACATTGGACATTTATCATACCAGAGGATATTGTGTGTTATTAAACGAGCAAATGCACTTAAGAGTACTATTGTAACAACATGTGGGGCCTTTCCTTACGGAGTGTCCAGGTTTTCCAGGTTTCCCCACCATGCCTTTTTAATCTCTCTGACGGCTCATGCATATTTTTGGCCCTGTGTATTCCAGACTGCCCCCCCATCGTACCACGCTGCATGTGGGACGCGGCCCCGTACCGAGGCACCCCCACTAACCTGACTCTGCCCCTGAGCTTCCTGTACATCCACCACACCGCCACACCCAGCCAGCCCTGTGTCACCTTCCAGCAGTGCTCTGCAGACATGAGAGCTATGCAGCGCTTCCACCAGGAGGACCGCGGCTGGGATGACATCGGATACAGGTAACAGGCTGGAGGAGTGGAGTATTACTAATATAGATTTGATGGTGGGGTTGGATGAATATAGTATGATCATAATGGACCTTGACACACTATTGAGATTAACAGGTTTTTGCCAGTGGTGAAGAAATCACAGGAGGCTTCCAATCAGATTTCACCATGTGAACAAAAAGCATACACGCATATAACAATAAATGTGTTAAAACAATGACAGGGCAGTATTCCAAAGAAATGACTCTCACTTCACCTCTTTAAAGGAACAGGTCACTGTTTTTTCCATTAGACGAGTTGTTGCTTCCTGTCTGGTCTTTGTATGTGTGCTCAATCACGCAAAAAGACCAAAGATGTCGTTAGCATTTATCCTCTCCTCCTCTCCTCTATGGGGCCAAACGGGGGTGAAGTTAGAAGCGACCAAGCTCCTCCACGTTTTCCCCATATTATGGTCACATGAGAAGTTACACAATCCAAGTATAGTTACACATAATTAAACATGTCGATGTTCTAAGCGGATTAAAGGGGGTACTATATTGTAAGGCGTAATAACACCTTAGGAGCACTTCCACGTCCGCACAGTAAAGTGAAGGTATTACTGCGCGGACGTTGAAGCTTGGTCGCTTCTAACTTCACTCCCGTTTGGCCCCATAGAGGATAGGAGGAGAGGCTAAATGCTAACAACATCTTTGGTCGTTTTGCGTGACTGAGCGCACGCACAAAGACCAGACAGGTACGCCTCAACTCGTCTAAGCTCAAGTAAGAACATATCTCGGTATGGAAAAACGGTGGCCTGTTCCTTTAAGCAAAAAAAATAAGTAGAACAGATCCTTCTTCAATGAGAATAATCATATTCAGTCACTAAATATTGAAGAACATGCACCTGTCTCCACAGTTTCGTTGCCGGTTCCGATGGTTACATCTACGAGGGCCGCGGCTGGCACTGGAGGGGAGCGCACACCCTAGGTCACAACTCCAAAGGCTTTGGCGTCTCCTTCATAGGCGATTACTCACACGTCCTGCCCTCCTCACACGCCATGGCGCTGGTGCGAGATAAGCTGGCCTCCTGTGCTGTGCAGGGGGGTCGACTTGTGGATCAATTCGTTCTGCAGGGTCACAGACAGGTGGTGAACACGGCCTGTCCCGGAGAGGCCTTCTACAGCGAGATAAAGACGTGGGAGCACTTTGGGGTATGTGTGCTTCAATGTGCTCTACGGCCTTGAAAGTCGAAGATGCGCTTTATGGTTTCATTTGGTTGCACAAAATAATACAAGGCTAACTCGTCTACTTCCGAGTGTTTTTCCTGCCATGCTCTTTCTCAAATACAATTATTTCTGGCAGCATTTTTGGCTCACCCTGGGTTTTAGAATTAGAACCCATATAACACGCATGTTAAAATACTGTTTAGTGTGTGCATGTTTTACTCACTTTTATTGTTCTCTTCATTTATAGGAGGTGACAACCTGATCTATCTACAAAAGAAGAAAGCTTAAATAAAAAATATGTAACAACTAATTTGTTTGAGAGTGTTCCTAGCTTATTACTAGTTAACAGCATAAAAAACCTTTTCAGCTTCAGTATATTTTGTGGAAAAAAGCACTGTTATCAAATACCAAGAGGCATCTAAAAGTGTATAAGTGGTGACGGGCTGGTGAAGTGCTTCATTTGTAAATCAGTATTGGGGCTGCATGTGATGGAAAAGGCCAACACAGTCATTGTAACATTATCATTATATCATCTCAGATATCTGCCGGATCCTCAAAAATATCTGCTTGATCCTGTTCAGAGTTCAACGTCACCCCCAAATATCCATAGAAAAGTGAAACTAAGGACCAGAGCACTAGTTCTAGATTCAGGAGAGAAGAATCCAATTGGGATTTGACACCTGGAGATGGACCCGTTTATCAAATTAGTATGTGTGTCTTTATATATTTTTGTTATATTTCTTAAAAGTGCATTGTGCAACTTTTTATGTGGGAAAAAAAAGAGTTGACATTTGCATGTATTTCACCTTGTAGTGGCTGTGTGAGTGGGCAGCATGGCGCCTTTTCTTTCGATCATGGTGGTCTCTACAACGCTCCAGGATCAATTGTTTTGTTAGGTTTTCTGGATCTTACGGACCACCACAATCGAAAGTAAAGGCGCCATGCTGCCCACTCACACAGCCAATGGGACAAGGTCAAATACACACAAATTACCCACGGAAAAAGTTGCACAATGCACCTTTAAGGTTTATGTATAATTTGTATTTGATCCAGGATCTTTTCACACCTGCCTTACTTTGTTTAACCAAATAAAGCCTTTACTTCAAAAGCATCCAATTAATGTGGATGAACTTTTACGTTGAAAAAGTTTGTTTCAACGTTTTACAACTTTTCAGTGCCAGGGAATAAAATTATGTTTATTGTCCATTGGCTATCTCTTGGGAGAAGAGGAGCAACGCACACCAGAAGTTATGTCAGAGGTGCAGATGTTGAGGGGAATCTTCAAAAATCAAAAAGCAGCATCACACGCTCAATTAGCCAATGTCCAAAGGTATTTATTTATCAAAGGATAACGATTCGGACATTGCCTTCTTCAGATCATTCTTTCTTATTTCTTTTTTGAACCACAGTGCATGTGCATGTATCTCTTACCTGCCACTAGGGGTAGCCAGCTGGATGCTAAATGAATGGAAACAAATTGGTGTGTGTTTTGGTTTTATTAGGAGTAATATCAAAAGTGTATTTACCTCTAATAATTAGATAATTTGGAGGTCACCATGCTTGGATTAATTGGATATATTTACTTTGGTGAATATATAAAGTGACAATGTTACGATAGGCCCTGTAATTACACTAAACTGTTAAATATATTTGCAATAGACCTAAAAATAAAAAAATAAAAGATCCAGCCCTATACCCATTGTGGCAAAAGTCCCTTACTAACATTTTTGTGTTTAACTATTTATAGTATAGTTATGACCGCAAACTTTATCAGCCGTGTGCACGATGATGCAAACCCAAACAGCGTGTGCGTTGTGGTAAAAGTTGAACTCCGTGAACTTGCCCTCTGCTCTGCGATACTCGAAACTCTCCCACCGTCCGCCCCCTCCTCCGCATCGACGTTACGCACGCAGCCGTGGCGTGCCTCTGAGCCAAATAACATGGAGTCCACCGCCTGGCATCTCGGAGGGAGCCATGCAGGATCCCGGAGCCCCGTTTAGCCGAGCCCCCCTCCGTCTCTTCGGCTGCACGCGGCACGGCGCAGGCTCTCTACCCGCGGCGGCTCTGCGGGTAGCGCTTAGGCTCGGTCTTCAGCGATGACGAACCAAGATTAAAACAACACGCCTTCAAAAAAGAAAAAGAAAAATTGCTGTCCGCAACGCAGGCCAATTCCAGTGAGTACCAAAAAACTGCAGTTTCGGGGCGTTTGTGGGGGATTAGCGGCGCACGGATGGGTTGTTGGAGAAAGTCACTTGACAAGGGCAAGATCGATACGTGCGTTTCTTGCAGCGGCAATGGACAGTGCAGCAGTCAGCGGTATGGACGGAGTGATGTACCCGGGCGTAGGGCTGCCTTGAGAGAGGTAGCAGCAGGCTGGGAGGAGACGGGCCGGGGCCTGGAGGAAAAGGACAGGCCACTTGTTTTTATATAAGCGTTTGAAGACCAGACATTTTGAGAAAATAGGTCAGCGCCGCTGGGATGTTGTCATGGGCTGGGGGCAGATGTGCTGGATGTCAATAATGGACTTGTGGCGAGTTTGGCCTGGGAATAGAATAGAAGACACTCCAGAAAGTTTAGACTGGGGTGGATATCTGTGTATTGGTTTAGTGCAGGTAACAAAAGTGTTAAGTCCTTCATGCTGCAACTAGCATTCCAGCGTGGGTTGCCTAGAGCTGTGCTTTTCACACAAACCTTCACACAACTGACTTTCTAAGTATCACCAGATCTAAACCTGACCTAAAACTAGGTTTAACCATTTTCAGAATTGGACGGAACCACGACTGGAGTAGAGCTTAACAAGAACTAACCCAAAGGAGGACAAAAGCATGAGGGAGATTGCCCCAAAATAGTAATACTGAAGAGCCCCTCGAAACACCCCACACACCACCAGATGGGACCCTGAATGAATGATCAACAATTTTCTCTGATGCAATTACAAATATTACAAGTTTGATTGTAATAGAGTTTTTGTAGACAGTAAGACTTACACTGTCCCTTATCTCAGCTATGCTACAGCCATCAATTCACTATATGCAACACAATAATAAGCAGGGTCTAGCCTATAGCCAATATGACTGGTAATTATTATTCATCTTATTGTTACAAGTTGTTTACTCGTCATTTATTGTTGCCTTAGGGTCAAATCTAACTGGTTCAGTTTAGTTGTGTTTATTCGTGTATTTGACCATGTTATTGTATATTGTAATATGTTCATGATTAGGCAATATGAATGAAAGAGAACTAAGGATTGTTTTATCCTGCAAAATGATACCATTACATTTTGGCCTTGTGACTCCCTCTGAGGTTGATATCATGCGATGTTCTTGTGATTTCAGAAGTAGCCAACGCAGCACCATGTAGGCGGACTCCTCACCAGTGGGTCACCATACTGCTCTCTGGGGGACACTATGGAGCCTGAGGCCCGACTGCCCACCCCAGGGACCAGCTATGGGCCCCTAGAACTCCACCCAGTACAAAACTCTCCTGCTCACACTCCAGACTTCGACTGCCGCTCCGCCCTGCAGGTATACAGTTGCTATACAACCACTAGTATAAGAATAGAAGTACATTACTTAAAATACAATAAATATCTGCACTCTGAACAAATACGAGTATAAAGGCTCTAAAAAATTACCAACATGTCGATAATATTTTGACCGTGTGTATCTGTGCTAGCTCTCATGTTCTCCAACTACACAAGATGGTCCTACTGCAGCCAAATGTGAGCAGACAGAAGAGCCAGAGTCAGGAGGAGGTGCACAGAGGAAAGTCCGGTCCACAGCTTTCCCCTCCTCACTGAGCTGGGACTCCGACTCAGAGAAGGAAATGCTTGATGGTAAGACCTTTTTGTTCAACATATGAGTAGAGAAAAAAGACCATAGCCGTTTGTCACATTCTCCTGCGCCAACGTGGGTTTCTTCCAGTTTCTCCTACCACTAAAAACATGTACAGCAGGCCATGTGGGGTGTGTTTGTGGGGTGTGTTTGTTTGTGCAAATGTGACACATGGGATCCAAATCCGCCCATGGCTACAATCCAGAGACCTGTTTACCTTTTTGAGTCCTACGTGTGTTCATTCACATGCCCTGTCTCAACCAATTAAACAAAATAGATCAACATAAGTATGTGCTATTTGCCAGAAAAAGTGCATTTCTAGTATGGGAAGGAATTTGTACTGAACTTTGCGAAGTAGAAAAAGGTTAATCTGTTCTGGATTTTCTGCAATAGAAAACACGTTTGATTGAACTTACACACACATGAGCTCTATGATATGCACAAAGATCTGTCATCATAAAATAAGCTTGTTATGTGTCAATATTTTATGAATATTATTTCAACGATTTCTGACTATATTCCCCCTGTAATGTGTTTAGACTAGAAAGCAGAGTTTGTGCAGCAGAATGTAATCATAGAGAGATTCTGTAACTTCAGATTCCGACGCACAGAGGGAAAAAAACAAACTCTTATCATACTTCATCATCACATTTATCACAGCTCCAAGTGCGTGTTTTCCAAATGAAGTCATTAGTGAAGTGTTTCAGATTTTTTTTAAATTTTGCTTCCAGTGAAGTCCAAATTGAAAACCAAAAAACAACAACAATAACAGGCGTCTGTTGCGTGATTACATGGTTATAGGTATGGGTGCACAGTAAATGTATAGACTAAATCAGCACACACTTTGAAGGACTACTTTTATTTAAGAGCCATCGGTAGTACCTAGTGATTGTTTTTTTTTAAATTGCATTGTATTGTAGTCAATACATTATAGAGGAAAACATTACTTCACAACAGAGCTGATAAAAAGATGGCACTTAATTAAAAGAACTTCTTCAAAGAGTGTGCTATTTTTAGGACTCCTTTTTATAAATAATGCCACTTGTCAATTTGTCATCCTTTGTGTTAAAATCTGACTTCAAGTCAAACTGAAAAGTGTTAAAGTGGATCTATTTTTATGGGTGAATAGATAAATCAAATATATGAATCTCTACACAAACTGTTTTGAAACTAAACAGCTGTAAATGCAATCGGGGGGGAATTATGTGTAATGTCTGACATTCATTCGGTTTGATTGTGGAGTATATTAATCTATATAGTGAGTTAAAGGTGCACTTTTTATGCTTAAAAAAAAATCATTGCATAGTTGACCTTTTAGTGACCCAGTGGTTTTATGGATGGGTAGAATGGCACCTTTACTTTCCATCGTGGTTGTCTCTATGACGGTGTAGGATCAGTTGTTTCTAGTATTGCTGGCAGGTTTTATCGATTGAATGTATGCCTAACCATGGAGAGGGTTCAATCAGTAAAAGCAAAACCTTCTAGAAACCATAAAAACAATTGATCCTGAAGCGTCCTAGAGGCCACTGTGATGGAACGGGTCATCTCACAGGGCAGGACCCTTCACCCTCCTTGTCTGCGTACATTGGTGTATGAATGAGAGTGTGAATGGGTGAGTGCCTAAGGTACTGTAGGTGGAAAAGCGCTATGTAAGTTTACCTATTTACCATAATGCACCCTTAAATATAATAAGCTTTTACTTCCTGTGGCTGTTGGAATATGTGCCACCATACACTTTTTTGAGTCAACATTTTTTTGAGTGTTAAAACATCAAATTTTTTGACCAATCAACCACAAGTCACGTCAACAACTTAAGTGCATTAAATTCAATTGAACCAAATGTATTTTGAGTCAGATGAAGTAGGTTTGTATTCTCAGGCTACATCGTAGAGTATTTTTTTCATCATGTATCCCACTATTATTGGAGGTTCAAATATTATTTTCCGTGTTCTGTCAGAGTCTCGCATTGACGCTTTTTTGTTTGTTTGTTGTAATTCAGAGGAGGAGCTGATCCACCTGTGTAACCCTCATGGTCTGGCGGCTCACAGCCCTGGATCCCCCTCAGCCGGACTCAGGTGAGACAGAGCCAGGGGCATCTAAAGGTGCTCTCTGTAAATATGTGGCTATACAGTCTACTATTTGTATGTTTTTAAATGTGTAATAATTGTACACTTTAGGATTGCAGTCTATATGCTCACTACATTTTTACTGGCTTGGCTTCAAATGTATTTTTTCCATAGTCACCAACTTTACAGATGCAACATCCCAGGACTGATTTGATTTATATTTCCTGAACATAAGGAAAAACTGTTGGTCTCAGTCTTGATGTCTGTGATAGGTAATGGCGTCTGACTAAAAGAAAAAAGGGAAAAAAAACACACTGGTGTACTTTGATACACCAGATAATATGCACAAAAATGTTTCTAAAAATAGCTCTCGCTTGAATCCAGTGTCCTACATATTGTTTCTTTGGCCTAATAAAAAGAAAATGCAACACTTTGATTTGCTCGACAAAAACGTTGCGGTTTCCAATTGTGGCCTAGACTCGAATGTGACGACAGCCAGGAAGCGGAGCAAGTGCGGCCCGTGTCCAGCCAAGAGGAGGGGCGGGAGACTAGCAGCACAGAGACCCAAGAGCCAAATACTCCTCAGCCCGACCCAAACCAGTGTGAGTAGCACAAACCACGGACTGTTGTAAAAAGTGCTGTGCCCTGTAGAAAAAGTCTTCCAAAAAATGACTACTGTATTTTCCGGGCTATACAGTAAGTCGCTCCGGAGTATAAGTCGCACCAGCCTTGGCTACTACCTGGGAATGGAGGCGTAACTGCACCTTTGGCAAGCCTCTCCCGGCAGCACGTTGTTCAAGCTCCCATTTGCAAACTCGTTCCTCTAGCTGTGGCCATCTAGCTTTTAGCCCGCAATTAACATTTTTGTTTTCTTCATTACAGTAAATGCTTTTCCCACTCCACGCTTTCTTTCTGCTGCTTGATTACCGTTTATTTTTATTTTTTTTAATCTTAAGCAATACAGGAGTAGCAGATACTGGTACACAAGCCTAGAGCGCCCTCTAGTGGCTGGCAGTGTGAAAATAACAAACATGTGAAAATATGTATTTTGATATAAGACCTGTCTGGTCTTGATATAAGACCAGAAATTAAAGACGGTTAACTTCGCACATCTCTTGTATGAAACCGGTGCATAAGAGAAGATCTAATAAAGGAACACTGGTGTTGCAAGTATACAGTGTGCGAGAGTTTTTTCCTGATATATATATATATATATATATATATATACAGCGGGGAAAAATTAATTTTCATCATAGGTATACCTCAACTATGAGAGACAAAATGAGAAAAAAAAATCCAGAAAATCACATTGTCTGTGAATTTATTTGTAAATTATGGTAGAAAATAAGTATTTGGTCAATAACAAAAGTTCATCTCAATACTTTGTTATATACCCTTTTTTGGCAATGACAGAGGTCAAACGTTTCCTGTAAGTCTGCACAAAGTTTTCACACACTGTTGCTGGTATTTTGGCCCATTCCTCCATGTAGATCTCCTCTAGAGCAGTGATGTTTTGGGGCAGGTGCTGGGCAACACGGACTTTCAACTCCCTCCAAAGATTTTCTATGGGGTTGAGATCTGGAGACTGGCTAGGCCATGCCAGGACCTTGAAATGCTTCTTACAAAGCCACTTCTTCATTGCCTGGGCGGTGTGTTTGGGATCATTGTTATGCTGAAAGACCCAGCCACGTTTAATTTTCAATGCCCTTGCTGATGGAAGGAGGTTTTCCCTCAAAATCTCACGATACATGGCCCCATTAATTCTTTCCTTTACACGGATCAGTCGTCCTGGTCCCTTTGCAGAAAAACAGCCCCAAAGCCTGATGTTTCCAGCCCCATGCTTCACAGTAGGTATGGTGTTCTTTGGATGCAACTCGGCATTCTTTCTCCTCCAAACACGACGAGTTGAGTTTTTACCAAAAAGTTCCATTTTGGTTTCATCTGACCATATGACATTCTCCCAGTCCTCCTCTGGATCATCCAGATGCTCTCTAACTTCAGACGGGCCGGGACATGTACTGGCTTAAGCAGGGAGACGCGTCTGGCACTGCAGGAATTGAGCCCCTGGTGGCTTAGTGTGTTACTGACGGTAGCCTTTGTTACTTTGGTCCCAGCTCTCTGCAGGTCAGTCACTAGGTCCCCCCGTGTGGTTCTGGGATTTTTGCTCACCGTTCTTGTGATCATTTTGACCCCACGGGGTGAGATCTTGCGTGGAGCCCCAGATCAAGGGAGATTATCAGTGGTCTTGTATGTCTTCCATTTTCTAATAATTGCTTCCACAGTTGATGTCTTCACACCAAGCTGCTTACCAATTGCAGATTCAGTCCTCCCAGCCTGGTGCAGGTCTACAATTTTGTTTCTGGTGTCTTTTGACAGCTCTTTGGTCTTGACCATAGTGGAGTTTGGACTGTTTGAGGTTGTGGACAGAGTTCCAAACTGTACAGATGTTATACAAAGCAAGGTATAAATTGTTACCAAGCCAAATACAAAGAAGGTTCCAAGAACGTACTGGTTGTTATGAATTACGTGACAAATTAAACTTTAGGATTCAGAAACATAGCACAACTTTGAAGTTTTAGTCCAACAGTTAATGGTGTACAATTGTGGAATAAACTGGAGATGGAGTTGATAGATGTCCAAACATCAACCTGTTCAAATATAAATACAAACAAAATACTTTTAAAATATATAGAGGAAGAAATGCATTGCCACTAGGGGGAGCAGTAGGATCAATTATGTGTATTTTTCCCTCTTTAATCAAGGAAGAATGTTGCTGCTTGGAAAGGTTGTCATTCTATTGCTCAAATTTACAAATGGAGAATTAGGGTTGGCAGGTTATGGATCTGTTGAGAGGAATCCTCCCAACGGGCTCCAAACCTTGTCTTTTAATGCACCACTCAGCATAGGCAGATCATCTACGAAATCAGCTGTTAGGGCAGCTGTGTGGGGGTTTGTTCGTGGGGAGCTTACTTCATACTTCCCACATAACTCAATTAAATAAATATAATAATAATAATTAAACCCAAATTAAAATTATACTGAGGATGGTAATGACAACTGAGAAGTAGCAAGATCTCTGAGTATAATATCTATTAATGTACCTTTATAACATAAAACTCGGTTATCACGGGTAACAATCTGAAAGAAATGTATTAAGGATCACATTTTTTTACTTGCTTTGTACTAGACATCGTACATGAAACAAGATCGTTGTTGTAGTTGTGCTTTGTTTCAATTAATTATATAAACAGTTCAAATATTGTTTTGTAAGTTGGTCTGTGGTAATGTAGCTGCTTGAAATGTGTCAAATTCTCTTTGGATGTTTTGTTGACGTTTTGTTCCTTCTGTACCATTGTGTGAAATTTACTTTTTTTATTGCACTGAATTTGGGGGTGGGCGCTCATAAGCCTCTTGCTTTAGCCCACTCCTTTTGAGCAGAATGTGTACTGCTCAAATAAACAAATAAACTAAACTAAACTAAACAGGTGTCTTTTATACTGGTAACAAGTTCAAACAGGGGCCATTAATACAGGCAACGAGTGGAGGACAGGGGAGCCTCTTAAAGAAGAAGTTACAGGTCTGTGAGAGCCAGAAATCTTACTTGTTTGTAGGTGACCAAATACTTCTTTTCCACCATAATTTGCAAATGAATTCATTAAAAATCAGACAATGTGATATTCTGGATTTTATTTTCTTTATTTTGTCTCTCATAGTTGAGGTATACCTATGATGAAAATTACCGGCGCCTCTCATCTTTTTAAGTGGGAGAACTTGCACAATTGTTGGCTGACTAAATACTTTTTTTCCCCACTGTATGTCGCACCTGAGTTTAAGTTGCACCCCTAGCCAAACTATGACAAAATGTGCGACTTATAGCCCTGAAAAAACGGTAAATACTCAATGTGTATTGTACAGTGCCAACAACAATTTGCAGTCTTGAATCATGTTACTTGTATTACTTGATATTTTTTTTAGCTCCGAATATGTTGTTTAAAAAATACCCCCACAAATATAATCATTATGAATATATCTTGGACATGAGTGGAAAATCAAAATACTACTGAACTGTAATGGCTTGTTACTAAATCATTTTAATCTAGGAATGCAGGTAGTAGTTGTGCTTTGACTTCAAAACTAGCCAATACGTGTCCAGGATGTTCCCAGTTTAAGTATCAACATTAATAAGATAGGCTTCAGTCAGGCACAGAGACCCCAACACGTTCTGTCCCAAAGCACGGCCAGTTTCACTATCAATGACGTTACCAACAAAAATCTTCACCATAGCCCGCTCCTTTTGATCTGCTCCTTCACCACCCTCTGTTTCTCCTCACAGCGGCTGACAGCGCGCTCTGGAATGTAAGCGAGCCATCCGAGCCGTTTGTCTCCAAATCCCAACCAAAGGAAGGCTGCCAATCGGTGCAGGAGGAGAAGGAGGAGGAGGAGGAGGCTCACAATACGGAGAGCTCCAAAACGCACATGGGAAAAGAATTCAAGGAATCAGACAGAGACGTGTACACCTTCCCTGGAGACTCAGACCCCGAGAGCCCTCCTCCCGCTCCCTGGGCCCAATGCACATTCATCCAGCGCAGCAGGAGGAAGCGGGTGCTGCTCAGACCGTTCTCCGGCCTGGGCTCCGATTCGGGGAGAAACTCTAAAGACGGCGAACCGGAAAAGATTTATGATTTCGACGAAGACGAGTCGCTGGAGGAGCCAAACGAACACGTGGAGGAAAGCAACTCGGAGATGGACAACCAAATTTTTACATGTGTGGAATGTAGCATTTACTTCAAGAAGCAGATCCACCTACAGGAGCACATGGCGGAGCACTCTCAGAGCACTTCAGAAGTCAGTGAAAAGGAGAAACTATGTGAAAGCAGCGAGTATAAGTGTGCCGAATGCGGTTGGGACCTAACAAGTGAAGCTGAACTAGAGGAACACCAAAAGCAGCATCAAGAATCACGTGACAAAATCTTGAAAGAGATCGAGAAACTTAATTTAAATGATTGTAAGAAGCAAGACAGTGAGGAGGCGTTACAGCTCCATTCGCCTGTAAGAGTCCCACATACAGATTGCGCCATTGTGGATTTAGATGGGCCAGATGCGAGGATTCAAGCGAGAGGGCAAACTGGATACCGCCGGCATTTTATCTGCCCTGTATGTAACTTTAGCACAAGGACGCCACAAGCGCTGGCAAACCACATCAAGACCCACAACCGGAAACCCAATTCCACTCAACTAGCCTGTATGTTTTGTGCCTTCCGGACGTCAAGCAAAAAAGCGCTGAGGGACCACCTGAAGCTCACGCACCAGGGGCAGGAAGAGAACGGACAGCGCTCTTTGAAAAGTGCCCTGAATTCGGGATACTCCATGGCTGGCAGGATCCGCAGAGGAGTCGGTGCCTCGGAGGATCGTACAACGCCAGATGTAAGAATGGGGAATATGAGCAGGAGAGAGAATAGTTGGAATAAGGTGGCCAGGCTTAATCCCGGATCGGAGTTTGAAAAGCTGTCGGAGAGCGAGGATGAGGTGCAAGTTCTGATTACTGAGAATGAGCAACAGGGTAAACCCGCTCAGCGCACAAGATCTCTGTCCAACTCAGGTGAGGAAAAATGATGCAGTAATTAGAAACATACATACACTGACACATGTGACAGTTTTTATTTGCCTTATGAAATATAGATTTTTTTTTTTTACCTGGAGCCTCCATCTTATTACTTTTCTTTTTCTCAGTGTAACTTGATTCTTGCCAATTATTTTTGATTACATGTTTTTAGATCAAGGATAATACTGAAGAGTACATCTATACTAAAATTTCATAAATACACAAAAATCTAGAAAAAAAGAGTATGAATAAGTAAATAAAACTGGAAATAAATACATGTAAAATAAAAATCATAAATGTGTTTTTTAAAGTTTCCTTCTCTCTTTATCCATTTGGCTGTTCTGTAGGATACTTCATTACTTTGAACATGTTTTCATTGTGTTCAGATGACTCTCTTGCACAGTGCAGCAGCACACGGACGCTTCCACTGAGACGAAGTTTGAGGCATGAAGACAGGCAGGACGCGCCCCTTGATGGAAGGGTGTTCAGTCTGAGGAGGAGCAGTCGGGTCAGTGCTGCTCCTGTGGTAGTGTCCAGTGATGACGATGAGGCTCAGGAGGAGGGTCCGCGGCGGCTGCTGTCAGAGGTGGTTCCAGATGAAGACATAGAGGAGATTGATGAGGACACCGGTGCGGTAAAGAGTGTGGAGAGGAAGTGCCCTTACTGCCCCGATCGATTCCATAACGGCATCGGGCTGGCCAATCACGTGAGGGGACACCTGAACCGAGTGGGCGTCAGCTACAACGTTCGCCACTTCATTTCCCCCGAGGAGGTCAACGCTATAGAGAGGAGGTTCTCCTATCAAAAGAAGAAGAAAAAAGGTGACATTGCTGTATGTTGCATGTATGAATCTAAACCTGGGCTTCATTACGCTGGTACTTGACTCTGTAAATCACCTGAAAAAACTAATCAATGATAATTACTTGTAATTACTTGTTTCATGAGATGTCTTCCTTGTGGGACAGGCCCAAAATACCTCAGAGAGACATGCAGAGGCATCTGAAACAGACGACAGAGCCTCCGCTGGCCCCTCTGAGGAGCAGCGGCTGTACTCCAAGCTCCTCCTGAGATACTTTGAATTAGGGTTGCACAATTAATTGAAATTATAACGACATTTCAAATTGCGTAGATGGGAGTTATTTAGACAACATTATGTCCGCAGAAATCAACAAAAATCTCTCTTGAGGCACAAATCTGAAGTGGGGAAGCCATCTTTTTCCCTGTAAGAACTATTATTATGATTATTATAAGCACAACAACATTTTGTGGTAAAAGATCCTGGTTTAATGAAGCCAGTATCTTTAAAACATCTTCTGGTTCCTTAACTTCAACTGGGCCAAACATATTTCTATCCATGAAGATAATGAATTGAGCCAGTGACATTTCCTTACTCTTGAACTGAACTGTGGTACAAGAGGGCATTTTCTATGCATAAAACAATAGCTGTGGAATGGATAAATAAGAATCATATTTTCAAATGTAGCATTACTTTTCTCCAACATAGTGACTGTGTTTACCTATAACCTGTCTGCACTATCCACAGTGGCCAACTTCGACCCGGGCACCTTCAGCGTGATGCGCTGTGAGTTCTGCAACGCTGGCTTTGACACACGGGCCGGTCTGTCCAGTCACGCGCGGGCCCATCTCCGAGATCTGGGCATCACCAACTGGGACATCACCATCTCCCCCATCCACGTGCTGAGGGAGGTGTTCTCTAGCCGGCCCGACCTGGTCATCCCCACTGCCCCGCCGCGCAGCCTGTGTGAAGAGGACGATGAGGAAGAGGAGGACAGCGAGGAAGAGGATGACATTATTGAGGTCAAGCTGGAGGAAGACCTAAAGACTGAGATCCCAGAGTCAGCTGTGCCCTGGAAATATGAGGACCAGATTAAGGAGTGTAAAGGTAAGAATATATGTATTTTAAAATGTTTTTAACATTATAAGATAGTGCTCCATTTGCAAAAAACATTTTGTCACAGCATTTCACGCTTTATACGTTATGAATAATGTCTTAAACAGGCCTTAATAATCAAAAGGTTTAAATACTTCAGGCCTAATTTCTGAGAAAAAAAGGGACTAAAACAGTTGAAATGAAGCAATACACAATTGGCAATAAATAGCTATAATCAATGTTGTAGTGAAGCATGAGCATCACTTCATGACATCAGTGTGTGGGGGTGCATTTTGACATGAATTAAATTAAACAAATCCCAGTGCCTACATTGTTTTGAGAGACCATCATGAAAAGATTGAAAACTCAAAAATAAGTCATCTTAATGCTGTCATGTCCATTGTTTTTAATTTATTATGCAGTGACAATTGACGCTTATTTACCCTCATTCTGTATGCAATTACATCAAGGAACTGAACAAAATGGAAGATGAGTTTTGGGAATATAAAGGTTTGTTTACATCGGTGTGTGGCTGTATCACTCTGTCACCAGGGTCAGCACTGGTGTAACATCAAATGAAACAAAGCTAATATTTAAGTCTAAAATTGTCATGTGGAGTGTTGTTGATAAAGTAATTGGTTCGTAAATCAGTGATTGGTGTGCTTTCTGCTGTTTCCTAACTTGTAAAAGAATGATGCCATGTCCTCTTTATGTCTTGAAACCTTAAAGCTGGAGTACCTGACCTTTTGTTGTTGTAAAGTAAATGTATTTTTGCCACCACAAGAGTGTGTTGGAAACACAGCAAAACACAGATCTTGTTGCATTGTTTTCAACCAAATTTGTATCAAGCGATGGAATGTAGAAGTACAATCTAAAATTATAAATTAGTGCATTTTATTTTAGGGGTGGTCCCCCCCCCCCCTAAAATAAAATGCACTAATTTAAAAGCTTCACTTTGCTCCTTTTCAAAGCTGTACATGGGCGTGAAACGTGCATATAATTAATTTGCTTGAACAATTTGGGTGTGCAGGAGGGATTGTGAAAGCTAGAAATGAGTGTGGGCCAAAATGAATCATTTGATTGTGGGGCGACGGTGGCGCAGATGGTAGAGCGGGTCGTCTCATGATCGGAAGGTCATGGGTTCGAATCCTGCCTCCTGAAGGTGCACATTGTCGTTGTGTCCTTGGGCAAGACACTTCACCCTCCTTGCCTCCAGTGTCTGCGTACATTGGTGTATGAATGGGTGAGCGGTTCCTTGCTGTAAAGCGCTTTGAGTGCCTAATGTAGGTGGAAAAGCGCTATATAAGTTGAGACCATTTACCATTTACCATTGTGTGGACTGAAAAAATCAGGTACCCCAGCTTTAAGTGGACGGCAGAGCCTTGTGTTATTAAAATTAATGCGTGAAGGTTGTCTTTAATAGTTGGATATAGATGACTGACATACATTTGAAAGTCTCATATTCTGAAACGTTTTAAATGTTGTGTAAAATATAATTAGATTGAGTGTTACCTTTAGGACCAGGTCATGACCTGAACTTGACTCCTGAGTCAGAATTGGGGAACCCCATTGCGCGTAGTGAGGGAAATGTGGCATTAAGTGATCCACTGTATGGCTTGTGTGACGCTACTGTGTAGCATAGCATGTTACTTTTGCTTATTGTAAGTTATAATTCATGCTGATTGATTGAGAAAAGTGGTTAAGTGGCAGCATGTGGAGATGTCAAGCTAGTCTCTTGTGCCCACCGTGTGCCACTCACTGATCTCTAATGCCAACCTCCGCCTTCCTCGATTGGTCACGCCTTAAGCTTAGCGGTGCATATGGGGGCAAAATGGCTGCTTCCACCTCCCCGCAGACCCAAACAATAGCGGAAAAGCAGTCGACTGGCTTCCTCGGCAGTCGGGAGTCCGATGCACTGCGGGCTGCTGAGCGGTGAGTTCAGCTCGCGCCGTCTTCCCCTCAGTAGAAGCGCGCTCGCTCTTGTCTCACCCCCTGCGCTCAGCGCCGCATCTCACTAGACAACAGCCATTAAAACTCTTTATCACACGGGAGCACATAAAGAAAATGATTGTAGAGCAGGTAGCCTACGGTGCGCCCCTGTCACGCGTGTCAGCAGCCCCCATAGACTTGCCTTTTGATTGTTTTGTGCTCGGTAATAAGTGCCGCTCCTATTGGCTCGCACATTACTGTATTTTCTTCCTGTCTGAGCTTTTCATTGAGTGCGTCTGGGATGACGTCCAGTATTTCAATGCTGCAGGATCTCTAAAATTACCTACACTTGCCCAATCCTCGCCATTTTACTTTGATTTTTGATAGAGGACGTGCTGTGCCTTTCAGTGTATGTATCCATGCATGTTTTTCTTCCAAACTCGTACGCGCATCGCTCTGTAGACACAGTTAATCTCTTTATACTGTAGTGGGTGATGTTTGGAGAACTTAGCAAAGGTGAAGTACAGTGAAAGTAACACTTTTGCTCGGGGTTAAGCAGCGGTGTTCCCAAAGTCAAGTAGGCGTCTTGGAATTTGTAAATGCGTGTCTAATGATGCTGTGCCATTGTGTGCGTTTTGATGCGAGCCCGTTGTAACGCTGCGCTCTGAGGTGTCACATCGCCGCTCTTTTACAGTCAGGAGATGAAGTGACAAGCGCAGAGCCGCCCACCAGACAAAAAGCATTGTCTGTCTCCGCGTCCCTTTTGATTTAGCCATTTGTCGCAGAAAATGGCACTTTTGTCCCAGGAATGCGGGGAAGAAAGACTGCCATGTTTGTTTTATACAATACTGCTATTATTGTTCCACTTTAACCATATTTTATTATTTGAATAGTTTTATGTTTATTTGTTTTCCACAAAGGGCTAATTATAAAACACAACATGATTAAATATTTTATCTTGATTTTATCTTGAGTCTAAAATGTAATTTAAGACACTTTACATTTACATTGTCTTTCAAAAGGAGGATATTGGAACATATCTTTCGTCAGATATTAAATTGCGGTCATCAGCATTTCGCCAGTGTGGGTCTGAGTGAAGTGAGATGAAGTTGGTGTGCGTCTTTGTGTGTGAACATTAGATGAGGAGGAGGAAGTGGCTGTTGAAGAGGATGGTGATGCGCTGCAGCTGGGTGCTCTGAGCTCGGTCCTGGAGTCACACAGGTCGCCCCAGGAGGATGCCCGCGCCAAGGGTGAGTGAGCCGCGGGTCGACGGGGGACGGGATTAGTGGGGGAGAAGCCTTATCACAGCTGTCACTGGGAAAATGGCACTAAACCTAGGGTCGGTGCCGAGGCGTCCTGATACTAGATCAGAGAGAGCTCTCCCCGGGGACGCCCTGAAAGCAAGACAAATGTACTTAGGGACTAAACGGGGCGGTTCGACATGCGGCCATTGTAAGAAGCGGACGGGGGGTAAGTGAGGGCAGTGGACCCATGCAACCACTTGGATTCCAATTCCTCCCATTTTTATTTTTCTTCCTATAAAGAGACGGGAACAATTTGACTGTGATTGAGACGACTGAAACAGTACAAAGCCAGTCTAAACTGACTTAAAATGCGGCCGGGGCGAGAGCCAAACCAACACTTCATCAGAGGTTGCAGAGGCCTGGGACATTGTTTCTCAATCCAATTACACAATGGAGATCATTTGTTTCACTCAAACTTGGCTGTAAATACTGCTAAAGTGGCGCTAGCCCACAGTTAGCTTTGCCCATTAGCCTGTTAGCTTCTTCTTCGTCATTCCATTATAGTGTATTGTGCCTCCGACCCAGTGCAGGGAAAGTTGCAAGGGTGGTTTTGGCCAGAGACACCAGGGGGAAGATGAAATAATAAATACCCCCCCCCCCCCCCCCCCCCCCCCCCCCAGTTGCGCCATTAACAATTGTATTACCCCAGAGGGACTACGGAAAGGATTTATTATGGTAAACAAGTTACTTAGTTCTTCTATAAATTATTAGCAGCACACAGGAGTTAGTGGGTGAATGATGATAAAAAAAAAAAAAGAAGGGGGATGGAGTACATCAAGAAAAGGTTTGGATCCTTGGCCCTAAGACACAAAACTGTACCTGTTGAGAGACACACCTGCTGTGGAATAAAGTCAATCATATTTTTTTATTTTGCACAACAGCTTTTCATCTGATAATGTTGAGAGGTAGTGTTGTTCTTGTCATCCACAGCTTAAATGCTTTATGTTGCTTGCATTTTTCCAGCTGATTACTTGAAGTGCGAAGTGTGCGGGGCCCAGTTTGAGACCAGACGAGGCCTCTCCAGCCACGCCCGCTCTCACTTGCGCCAGCTGGGCATCAGGGCCTCCGAGAGCAGTGGGGCGCCCATCCACTTCCTGTACCAAATCGCCAAGGAGCGTAACCTTGACAGCCAAATACGGCGTCTTCACGAGCCCACTGCGGCCAAGAACTGTTCCCCGTCTACACCACAACGTGATGAAGTGGTAGAAGTCATGGATGTAGACAAACAGCCTGTCCCGCTCTCCATCCTTGCGAAAGCAGCCAAAGCAGCGTTGCCTTCCGCCTCTTGCTCCACCCCCTCACCCGGTGACTCTCCTGTCCTGGTGCCCTCCAGCTCTCCCTCTTCAGTAGTGAGGAAAGCCCCCATCTCCTCTCTATTGCCAGTGTCTTCCCCTCTGCGCTCTCTGGAGCACAAGGCCGGGGGAATGAAGAGCCTGACCTCCAGCCTGTCCACTTTTACGACAAGCAAACCAATGTGGGCCCCGCAGGACCACGATGCTCCGCTCAACCTCAGTAAGTTATAAATAAAGTTTACTACTTTTGTATTATGACTTATCACTAAAGCATAACTCTATTTGTGGTAGTAAAGAATCAGTAGAGGTATATGCACATTAACCAAAAAGTTGTTGCTATTCTAATTTGTGGTTTGAGCTTCTGCTGATACCAAATAATGCCACAAAACGTTCTTATCAATTATTTGATTAACAAAGATCACTGAACCTTTCTACACTAAATATCTTTGACCCACCTGACAAAAATTATAGGTTACATTTATATTGACTACTTCTCACATAAAATCATGTGATCATTTCACATATTTTGCTTTGCAAATGTGTTATAGCCTATTGGTAATTTTAGAGAATAAAACACAAATACTTCAACTGTGGCCAGTTGTTCACTTTAGGTGACCTGGTCATAGTTTTTGTTAGTCTTGATCAGTTACTGCTAAATTTAGCAACGCTGCAGCTAACCGCTGTACTTTGAGCTACAGTCAAAGGAAAGTTTGCGTGTAAAGTGAGTGTAAAACTAATTCTGCGACTGAATTTTACAAATGCATATGCATGCCCATATTCACTTAGTTGACAAAAGTTATGTTTTTAAACCAATGAGGGCAAAAACTGTTCAGTATCAAATATTTGGATTCAAAATCCAATTCTGTATTTTTTCCTGGATTGACATCAATATCCCGTACTATCCCGTACTAGTATCGGGATCAATGTCATTGCTGATATAGCTATATTTGGGAAGACCGATGATGAGGCCGTTTTTGCTGTGATTGGGCTGTAAAAAAACAGTTTGATTTGATTATCTTCAAACACAAAGAAATATATGTAATAAATAATTGTAATGGCAGATTGTATTTTCACAACTCAAACGTTTGATGTTAAATATGACTTAATACACTAAAACTATTCAAATTTCACTCCAAGCTTATTTAGAAATGTGAAATCCTTTGGGGAACTTCTTAGGAAGGTCCTGGAGAAATGTTGGTAGTTCTTGAGCTACAAGTTTTCAATTTAATCTGTACATTTTAGTTTTTATGCCAGCCAAATTATGTCAAAACTAGTATTATCCTCCAATAGTAAAGTCAGATTTTTTTAATAAAATTGTAGAGTGTTGATAGCCTGGCTAACGCCAGACTGCCGTGTGCGCTCGAATCGTTTCGAACTGCACAGCAGCCTGGGAACCATGGTCGAAATTTTCACCTGAATTTGGGGACCAATCACAGAACGAGGAGGGACGGTAAGACAATGACGCGCTATTCGACATACGGAAGCTTGTTTGTTAGGGATAAAAGTAAACATTTTTTTATTTACGGCTCCAACATTAGAGCAGCAGATGTGACGCCATCTTAATCATAAAATAGTTTAGCTCGAAAGTTTACAGCGGGTACGTCATCTGATACGATCATACGATTGGCTCTGGCTTCGTGCATAAACATGATAGACATTCGTAGCGCCCAATAAACGGCTAAGGACAATCGTAAACCACACCTCTCCTACGAGAAAATGAATTGGTGGCCCCCAGACTAAATATCACTTGTGATTTTAGTCTGGTGTTAGTAATAATGTTTGTGCCGGACTGCGTTACCCCGGTCCAAAACGGCGGCCTCTACGAATAAATCGAATATCATTAATAACGAGTACTTCTTTCAAATGAAAAGTATTTGAAAAGTTTCCTGCATATCTCATCCTTTTTTCCAGTCTTTTTTGGGGGGAATTTGCTTATACCCTCTGACCGGACAAAGCACCAAGAACCCCTGTAATCTGGGGAGTCAACCCCCAGGTTGGGAACCACCGGTTTAACTAATATGTATTTATTTTTTGTGCCACAGCTCTTGAGGCTGATCCGAGCAAAGACATAGTGTGCCAGCTGTGCGGCGCTTGGTTCGAGACACGAAAAGGCTTGTCCAGTCACGCCCGGGCCCACCTGCGCCATTTTGGAGTGGAGTACTCGGAATCCAAGGGCTCGCCAATAGACGTCCTCACTCAGCTCATAGAAAGTGATGAGTTTAAGCACAAGGCCAGAGAGCTGCAGCTGGACGGCCCCCCGGAAACGCGGTGCCTCAGCAGCGCACTCTCTTCCCCCAAACCACCCCTGTTCACCCTCCCAGTGTCTTCTTCACCGCTGCTGTACAAGGTGACCACCTCCAAAACTACCTCCGCCTCCACTTTACTCGGTCCACCTGCCAAACGGCACAAGCCCTCCACCATGCAGATCTTCCGGCTGAGCAGTGGGGAAATTATGAGCCTTCCTCTCAGTAAGCGCGGTTACATTTTTATATATTTTCATTACTATAAATGACTATCACTATTAGTAAAGGGAAATGACAGTCTTATTTCTGATTTCATACTCGATTGTAAACATGTTAACTCTTAAAGAACTGGACCAATAGATAGAGCTCCTACATGGAAAGCAAATCAATGGTTGAAAAGGCCTTTCATTTGGCATGCCGTGAATGATTTTAATTTGATTGTGGATAATTGTGCAGCCCTGCTATATTGTTCAAATTAAAGGAAAAGTGTATTGATATTGAATAGACAAAATTCCGCTTGTGAGCTACAACTGTTTCATCCCATGAAAATAACATGTATAATTATCCCAATATTTTTAACATTTAGTCATGAGATCCTTACTGTTCCTTCCAGGCGAACCTTTGAAGGAGATCGGCTGTGAGTTCTGTGGTGAATACTTCGAGAACCGCAAAGGCCTGTCCAGTCACGCCCGCTCCCACCTGAGACAGATGGGTATCACGCAGTGGTCCGTCAACGGCTCGCCCATTGACACCTTGAGGGAGATCATTGCCAGGCGTGGTCTTCCCTCCGCCTTGCCTCTAAAGCCACTGAGGAACCCCGCATCACCCTCTCCGGCGCCTCCTCGCTCCCCTCTGTCCACCTCCTCTTCGCCTCCCGCCGCCCTGCTCAGCCGGCTGCCCTTTGCCTTCGCCCGTCGCCAGAGTCCGCCTCAGATGGTACTGTCCAAGTTGAACTCTGCTCCTCAGTCCTCTCTGAGTGGACTCCTGAAGCCCAAAGTAGAGCCAGTGCAGCTGGAGCTGACCCACCCCGGGACAGCAGCTCCATCTGGGGGCTATTCATCTAGAGGCCTCAGCCCCACCATGACCGGCTCCAACAGCGTACATCCCCTCAACCTGGGTAAATAAATATCTACAACCCAGTTTTATTAAATCCATCATTTATACTTCATGAATAAAAATCCCTGTGTTGTTTATGCATCTCCGCAGCTATTTCTCATGACATGGAGCCAAGTCGGGACATCCGCTGTGAGTTCTGTGGCGAATACTTTGAGAACCGCAAAGGCCTGTCCAGTCACGCCCGCTCCCACCTCAGGCAGATGGGCATCACGCAGTGGTCCGTCAACGGCTCGCCCATTGACACCTTAAGGGAAGTGATGCGTAAGAGAGGGGTTACCTCTGCCGCCGAGTTAGAGCCTGAGATTAAGAAAGAGTCCGGCATGGAGAGCTGTAGTCCTTTCTGGGAGCGTGTAAGGGGTACCGCAGAAGGTGTATCCTCGTATCAGTCTTCAAGTGTACGGAAGTCTCCTCTCACGCTGCTCCAGTCCGGGCTGATAGTTCATAAACCGGGGTTCGGCTCCCTGACCACATCTGCTGTCCCATCTGGAGGCAGGTTTTTCGGGATGTCCCCTCTGGGAAAACGTCCGCTGTCAGAGGACAGCTCCTCAGTGCACACAGCCTACTCACCACCCGGTCATCTCAAGAACTATTCACCCCTGCCACATGACTTATCCTTCAAGAGCAAGTCCCCGCCGGTCAAGCTCAGGCGTATGTTTGGCTCATTCTTTCAAAATATATGGTCATTGAATAAGACTTGTTTTTAATATTAATTGAGCTTGATATCTTTTGTCATGACCAGGAAATTGACTCTTATTCATCCATAGTATATTTGCGAATTATGGAAACTGTTGTGTGTCTGTAAATGTGTAAAATGAACGAATTTCTGTGCATTGATCCTTTTCTAACAATTTTTCCTCATCAGCTGATCCCAGTTGTGAGCTGTGTGGATTTTACTTTGAGAACCGTAAGGCTCTGGCTAGTCACGCCCGAGCTCACCTCAGGCAATTTGGGGTGACGGAGTGGTCAGTGAATGGCTCCCCGATCGAGACGCTCAGTGCTTGGATTCGCAGCAGGCCACAGAAGGTGCTGGATATGCACCGCAGCTACATGCAGGGCAACTCTCTCTCCTCCTCCCTCAAGAAGGTAAGAAGTGTTTACTCAAAAAAAAAAAAACTCCAACGTTTTCCTTCCTTATCCCGGACTATAATTCAAAGTTCCGTTTTAAAATAGAAATGCTGAAGATCATATTAACTGATTTCTAAGTGCGTGCTGCAGCCGAACACTCATTTGTGCTCCAAGTCCAGGCAACACGCAACATCGTGCAAAGCTCAGAAGAGTTTTGGTCGCATTTTCCTGCAGTTAATTCCACACACCATTTATTAAATAGATATTTTTTGTACAAGAAGTTCTCATTTTATGGATTCGTGTTTGTCTGTCACATGCATTTAGAAGCTCCGGTGATTCAGACAGGTCCGACATACTCTAGTCTTGGAGGTTATGCTTTTGCTTTTGCAGTGTGTTGGTTTGAAGTATTGCCCCGTTCTCTAGTACTCACCGGCCTCTTTGACTGATCATTGGCCCCTTTGGGCTGTACATGCTTGTAACCTGCTGTAGTCAGAAGAAGACATCTTGCAGGGAGATCTGAGCAGCCCCGGCTGGATGCTCGACAGACATTAGCGTCTTGGAAAGCTTCAGACATGTTGTCTAACAGCTTTGAGCCTTACTGTAGATCCTGTGTCTTTACACCCAGCAAAAATCACTGCGGGGACAGATGCCAGAACAACTCAGCTATCGACTTGATAGTTGCCATAGTAACCAGGGTGCCTGGCAGCTTATGTTTCATCTTCAGATAAATTATGGCATGCTGTTGATAGAAGAAAATGTCTGTTTTTTTCTCCTCTTCTTTCTCCCCTCCTGAATTAGTTTCTGGTGCATTTGCGTCACTCTTAACACCTTTTCTCTGAGCTGATATGTGACACAAATACAGAGCAGATTGCATTTCCAATGTCCTTGTCATTCAAGTTGTAAAGATTTATTCATCCCAGAGCACCAATCCTACCTTACATAATTGAACTCTGTAACTGTGGACGGTCTAATTATAGAAAAGATTGTCAATTTAATTAAAATCTAACCTTGCATGCAAATGGAATAACTTGATTGTAGCTTTGAAATAGTTACAACTTTAGTAATACTGTGTGTTATAATGCAGGTTATGTTCATGTCACATCCTTTAGTAGTACATGATGTACATGATGTTCTCAAACCATTGTACATGTTCACACAGAGTTTGCGTTGAAGTCACACAGGTTCAGTCCTAAAAATCCATGGTGCCGTTATAAGAGTGTCATGTTTTACTGACTTGTTACAATTCCATGTACTTTGTAATGTACGGTTTAATATAGAGCTTTTGATGTTGTCTTGCTGGATGCGGCTGATCATATTACTGCTCTTTCACCAGAAGTGCCGGTCGCCACTCTCTTTGTCAGCGGATTCTTCTCATGTCTTCTCCGCCTTGTCTCCGAAGGCACCCTCCTACTCCTCCTCTGCCTCCCAGTCGTCTTCATCTTTGGCAGTTAGCCTCGTCCCACCTGTAAACCGCCAAGTCCCCCACTGCCCCTCGAAAACCTCCGGGGATGAATCCAGTACCAGCCTGGACACTGCTCCCCCAAAGCCAAGCCACTGTAGCCCAAGCCTCCAGCCCCCACGGCTCTCTGGCAGCCTCACCCTTCAAGCACAGGTGGCACGAAGTGAGCTCAACGTCCGCCTGCCCAGAGGTACGTCCGGCAAGTGCTACTCTCTCAGCTACATGCAGCATTTTCAAGTCTCCAGACCGGGACATTTTAGAGGTGAAAATATTCAAGGCATTCGAAACTAGGGCTGGGTTGCAGGTTCTAGAATGTGATGATGTCACCGGGCCCAGCGGAGGGCAGGAGCCAGTTTTTCCTATTAACTGCCTTACACTTTCACAAGTCGTAGCTCAAAAGAAAGAGTATGAATTACAAAAATGATCATTAGTATCAGTCACTGGGGTCCATGATCTCTCTGTACAAGACCAAACATTTCCTCAAAAACAAAATAGTTTTTTTCTGCCATATTTGTATTTATTTATTTAAAGAAACAGGGACAGTGTACAATAAACATTAACCCCAAGGGGAGAGATGCATCGTACCAGGTTTTAGCTCAAGAGCTAATTTCCACCCGTAGTCCCTGGGCAGGCTGATGTTATAGTAAAATACATAAAAACATCATGCACACATGGATAATGGCATTTACATTGACCAAGCTCATAATAGTAAAAGCAAATCTTCACATGCACAAAATATAAAAACTCTTATACACACCTTTCATTTACTCAGGTCTACTCTTCTAGACCTCAGAACACATGTGGATGCAAGATTGATTTGACAGGAGCCATTTCTTTGCCAGGCGTGAGAATGTGTAAAAGTTTGTACTTGTTATCAGCTCTGTAGGCAACATATTCACACAAGAAAAAGCAAAGTTTCCAAATGCTGTCTTGCGCTTTGGGATCCTACATTCGCCTCGCACTGTAGACCTAGTGGCTCGAGTTGTTGTTGTATAATAGTATTGGCCTTTAGAACGCTGTGATGTCACCTGCAACCCAGCAATCGTTAAATTTTTTCCAATTCCGATACTTTAACGATACCTGGTTTTCAATACTGATACCTGAACTATACTTTTACCGATACCTATGCGAAAATATTTTGTCATCTAGAATCAGAAAACAGAACATTAATGTGTGGAAGATATGCTCATTTACAATAATAGATTAATCTGCAATGGCAAGAAATGTGTGATCGATGGGGAATAATTTGGGGGAATTGGGAGAAATTGTGGCAAAAATAAGGACATATTTTGTAAAAGAAAAGTAAGAAAATGGGGGGAAATAGGGAAAATATTTGTAATAATAAATGAGGACAAATAAGGGGAAATAATTTGTAAAACGAGATAAAATTGTGGCAAAAAGAAGAAGAAAATGGTGTATAAAAAAACGTGGCAAACATTGGGCTAAATAGGGGAACAAAATTGGGCAAAAAAATCATAATCAATATTTGAGCTGAAACAACCTAGTCAAAACGTGGATCTAAAGATATTAGATTTTTTTTTGGTACCTGCTGTCAATACTTCAATACTGGTATCGTTTAACAGTACTCAGCCCTGTTGGAAACTTCTCAATCCTAAAACCTAGAATCTTTAATGTCAGTCTCACTGGAAAAGAAGAAATGTCTTTGCCAGCGCTGGTCACTCCGAGCTGTCATATTATGCATTAATATCTATAAATATCACCCAAAAAGGAAAATGGCGTTCCGTTTTAAATGTCACCTACAACACAAAGCACAGTGACGCACTTTCATTTAGAGTGTAATCATCATCAATCTCTAATTTGCCTTTCATGCATCTTGCACTAAGTCAAATATAAAAGGATCTCTGTAAATTGAAACAGCCTATTCCTGAAAATCAACCCAATCCAATTCTCTCCTCCTCAGGGTTTGAGCGGCGCCCCCTAAAGCACCCCTCCTGCCCCGATGGAGCCGACCGGGACAGCTGCTCACCCCGTCCCCCCCGCACGGGCACAGGCACTGGCACTGTCCCCGCCCTGGTGCCCAAGCCCCCTTCCTACCCTCTCGTCAAACTGGAGGGCAACTTCTACACCCTCAAGTGCCGGTGAGTTGTCTCCAGGCATTTGTGTCTTTGTCAACGACGCGCTCATGTCGCAGAATCTGACTCTGCCTTGTGCGGCAATGTGACCAGTGCTTCCCTCGCATACGCTTTATTTTACGTTATAATAAATTGTCAAATGCGATCTAAACGTGTTAAAAGAAAAACGGAAAATGGCATAATGTGTGTTGGAAGTAGCGGGGTGTTTTGTATTTTCAGCAACATGAATGAGGTTTGTTTCACTGCAGCAGAAAACAGACAGCTCCCTTGGGTGGTACCTGCTCTGAGTGGATCAGCATTTTATTTCTTTATGTGAGACCACGGTTTCTGCTTAAACGTGCAATTTGCAACTTCCAGGACAAAATGACATTTAACTACCTAGGTGTAAATGAGGCATAAATTAAATGGAAGAGAAGCCAGCTCGAGCTTTTTCCGGCTGCTTGGACGGATGATAAAGTACGGCTGATTTAAAACAGCCCTCGTGACAGTGTGTTACATTTTTGCATGAGTGTGTGATTGCTTGTATGAGTGGATAGGAACAAAGCCTTTTGAGTGCCCATTGAAGTGCAACAAAGACAGCCATGCTCCCTTTGCTTTTGGGTTCAGTTTTTGGAGTCACTTATTTCTTTTCAGTATAGAAATAATTGAGTAAGAGTGTGGTTCTCATCTGGTGGGTCTGGACCCAAAAAGGGGTCACACACATTCTCAGACGGGGATTTGGGAGCCTTTCCTAAAAATCTAAATAAATTGGTTTGATCATATTCGTTTCGTCTTATGCTCAATACTTTTATCAACAAAATTCTGCATTTTGGTTTAGGCTTACTATAACAAGCTCAAACTGTAAAATATTTTTTTTATTTGGGTTGCTACTTGCCTTTATAGGTTATAGATGGGGCCCGAAGCTACACTTCATAAAATGAATATCTAGATTAGTCTAAATGTCTCAAATTGAGCATAATCATTTACATTGTTGTTGTTTTGACTAGTTATAGCAGAACTAAGTAACTTGTTTACCTTTTAATAAATCCTTTCCTAGTCCCTCTGTGGGTAATACAAGTGTTAATGGGATGATTGGGGCGTCTTTCATCTCCCCCTGGTGTCTCTGTCCAGAAAACCACACTTGCAACTTTCTCTGCACCAAGTCGGAGGCACAATACACACCAATAGAATCACAAAGAAGAAGCTAACAGGCTAACGGGCAAAGCTAACTGTGGGCTAGCGCCACTTTAGCAGTATTTACAGCCAAGTTTTAATGGAAAAAGTTATCTCCATTGTGTAATTGGGTTGTGGTACAATGTACAATATCCTTCTCGTCCTTTGTCTTTTCTGTCAGCATAGTATGTACTCTCACGGACAATTAATGAGTAAAAAAACAAAACAAAAAACATGCTATGACACCTGCAGTGGCACTTTTGGCCTCTAGGGGCATGAGTTATTCAGTTCTGCTTTAAGGTTTAGACAGGCATTTGACTGAGATTATTTCACCTGTTCTGAGATGTTTCTGACTTGATTCAATACATTTTGTCTCTATTTAGGTTAATTTATTTACGAATTGGGTAAGAAAATTGCTCTTGTCCCATTGGCAGTTTCACTTTGTTATTTCGAGCGATATGACCTCAGAACCGGTGAGAAATGTCCTCAAACTAGCAAAGTAAATTTCATATTCTCAATTCAACTCATTTAAACCCATGCGTGATATTTAGTTGTTGTAGTGCACACCTGTTGAGAACCACTCTTTTGAAAGACTAAGCCATCACAGCACAATAATACCACCAAAATATTAATGCCACACCACATAACACTTCACCCAACAAACAGGATAAAATACAAGCATTTATTTTATTACAGATTTGTATGATGTTGACTAAAGGAAGCCAAATGTGAGATTTAAATAGGTTAGGTCCTCATCCAAATCCATTTGTTGATTACCCTCTGTAACCACAGCATTTTCTGTGTTTAGCTGGTCAGTGGGAGCATGCTTTGTATTGTATTTGTACAGTATAATCCAAAATATTTGACCGTGTGCTTTCAATGATAATAAAAAAAGTAGAAATTATGAACAGCATCATTTATGGTTCCAGAGTCAAGTTAACGATGGACAGGTCAATCAAAAAAAGTATGAAATTAGTATTGTTTAGGTACCAAAACCATTGAGGTTTAACACTGTGTTCCTACTGCAGGTTCTGTGAGGTGGAGTTCCACGGGCCCCTCTCCGTGCAGGAAGACTGGATCCGTCACCTCCAGCAGCACATTTTCAAGATGAACTACAAGCCCCCCGCTGCCCCCCGAGCTGCTGCCGCTTTACCCCACACAGACAGTCCCCCCTCAGCCCCTGCCCGCGCCTCTACCTCTACCTCCGCAACCCGCACCACCGCACCTGCCCTGACCTCCCGTCACTCCACTGCGCTCCCCACACTCCCGGCAAAGTGCGCGCCCGCCAACACTGCCACTGAGCTGGACCACATCTCCACAGAGCAGTCCACGGTCGGGCCGACTCCGGTGTAGCCCATCTTCCAAAAACCCGGGCACTTTTTTTGACTTCCTCGTATTGTCTCGGCCTTTTATCGGTCCAGTCATTCCTCTGTGTGTTGGCCAAGTGTCGAGGAGGAGTGTTTCCCCCCTCTCTGAGCCCCAAGCACCTTTTGAAGCAGCTTTTTCAGACTGTTACTTAGCCCCCGTTGCCATGGGAACCCGGCGCCCTGGCTTATCCATGCACTGGGGATGCGTGAAAACTACCCAAGGTTATGAGGAGAGATGAAACAATGTTTTATTGTTTGTCTTGTTCATATTGAATGTCCATTGACTCCAGTCTTCATTGTTTCTTTGGATCAGTTAGGGGGATTTTTTTATTCCTTCATGTTTCTAGTACAGTTCGAGTACGCCTTCTGCCCTTCTATTTTTATTCTAGGAGACTTTGACCAGAAGCTAGCACTGGCCGAAGCCTCCAAAAGGAGTAAGTAAGATTTAAAAAACATAATCCTGCTAGTCTTGTGCTTTAGACTTTAAACGTAGTAAGATATGGTGGAGACAAAAATAGCACTTTTATTTAATGTTATTGACACTGAGCACTTGCAGAACGATTCTTTATGAGGATATGATTTATTTTGGGCTCTGGCAACACAGGCACAGCGTTTTTGTTTATTGGCGAAAGTAGGACCATCATCATCTCAAGTTTGAAACCATCTTTCGGCCTACAGAGTATTACAGAACAGCTTTAGCCACAACCATTTGATAACAGGATAAGCTCATGTTACTTTAGTTACCAAATAACAAGATTGGACATTTTGTCATTTAACAAATTAGCAAATTAGTAGGACACAATTTAGATTTTAATTGAAATTCAACACATTATGACTAAAACCTGTCTGTGTGAGGACCAGCTTCATAACACACAAACTATCTGAATGGAGCAAAAAGAGGAAGCACATCGATAAAGGGAATCACCCTTTAACAACTTTGTCCCAAAATATATGTTTTTTTCTTGAATGTAGCTTAAAGCACCTCTTGAAACCTTACGCACACACCTTCATAAACAATCAAAGCATATTGACATGACCTTTGTGCAGTTACTGTGACAGTGACTGTATTTGTGCTGTTTTGTGCCTAATGAGACCTTCCTGTCTTGACTAGGCTTCTGGCTCTCCTTTATTGAAAGAGGCCAGACACTCTTCAAGGGGGTTCACGCATTTTAATCCATTGTACCCTGTCTTTTTAATAGAATCCAAATTATTATTTATTTTTTACACATTTTAATGTTGTCTTGAATGATTTTTTTAAAACGGTGTTAAATGTCTGTATGCCACTCAACCCAACGCATTTCCCATTGTCAAAGATGGAGGTTAAAATCTATGGCTCGCTGGACTCCTTTCTGTACGTACCAGAACTTGCATCCGTTGTAGAGTTAGGATGTGCCAAAGAAGTCTGTTTACTCCTCGTTTTTTGCCTCTGTACAAGCTGTTTACAACGGACCTAGCAACGTGGGGATTCCTTTCCACTACGGTTGAGATCAGACTGCTGGACTTTACGCTACAAATCTATAGTTTTTTTTTTTTTCTCCCTCCCTCCCTCCGTGACTTCAAGCTCTTGTACACCCAGCCGCGTGAACTTAATCCGGGCCGGGGTGAGCGAGCCGCGCCAGTCTCCGGAGCCCTCCTTCCTTCCAATACGTTTTTCTTGTACATTGCTTCAGGCGCTCCATATCAACCTCAAACTGACTGAAGCAATAGCTCGACAGGTCTGTTCCCGGTGTTTCCAAACAGGACTGTTCCACCCTTATCCTTTTATGGAGTATATACTATATAACTACATGTACCTAAGCAACTGTTGATGCTGGTAGGCTGTCAGCGGTTCTATTAGCAAAAGGTAGTTCAAATAAGTGATCTTAATGCCTATATTGTGATTTATGTATTTTTTATTGCTCTGTGCATTTCAGTTATCCCGCAAGGTAGAATCTTTTTTAATTTGTATCCATTAGTCTCCGAGCTGAACCGGTGCTGGTGAGAGATTGGATCGGTGCAGAGCATTTTATTGTTGTCCTGATATCAAAGGACTCTAATAACCAGGCCTTAAGAGGGGACAACTTCATACAATGATTGTCAGTCCCTCTCTACTTTAACTAACAGAGCCCATTGCAGGTCTGTGGCTGCTCCAGAGGCCAGTGCATTAGAGATCCCCGTCGAAAAGCCTCAGCCGGTGTAACTGGCTCGTGTACGCATGTGTGAGTGTCTGTGATTAGACGACGGAGAATAAGAAAAAAGATGGGCTGTACTCAAAAAGGTTGATCAAATCCAGAACAAAAAAAAATAAATGTGATTTCAAGCAAACACTTGCCTCCTGGTCTTGTATGACATTTGGGTGGACACTAGAGGGAGCCTCAATACCAGTGTATTGCCATGTTAGAGCATGGCTAAGAACAAAGAGTCTCCCAGGTGAACTTTAGGGTCAAAAGAGGATTAAGTATTTTATAGGAAGCAAATTGTTCGTCCCAAACAAAGATGGTTAATCGAATACAAAGTTCTCAACTGATATATATATGCGCAAACTACAATACAGCCTTTGTTGCTATTGTCCACAAAAATACAATACTTAATACCAAATTAATATACAAGAAAATATTTACCTAAGAAACTTGGTATGCCTCAAGCAGGTGAAATAAAAAACAACTTTAAGTGGGCATTTGCCATAATGCATTTCTCTATTTAAAGCTAGGGAACCTGACTTTTTGTTGTTGAAAAGTAAATTTGTTTTTACCACCTCAGAGTGAGTTGTAAATAAGGTCTTGTTTCTTATTGAGCAATAGAAATGCCACTCTAAGTGAGTGATACTTTTTTAGGGGTGGTCACCCCTTTTACACAGTTTTACACTGCTCAAAGCTGTACAAGGGTGTGAAATGTGCATATAAACAATTTGCTTAAACAATTTGGACATGCAGGAGGGATTGTGAGTGCTAGAAGCAAGTTTGGGCCAAATACAAAAAAATGTTTGTATGGGAAAAATCGGGCACCCCAGCTTTAAATTGTCTTTGTATTACTTTGGTGGTTTAAGGATAAAACACAATAAGATTAATGACAAACAAAATGCTAATATAAAACAGTAGTGTCTCTTCCTTACACTTTGTTAGTTGGAGCTGCACAGTAACTTCCTTGTTCCCGTTCACTTTTATCAGATTCAAAAGTTTGGGGCTTCTTTCATCACCGTCTAAGCACATCCTTCCTCTCAGACTTTGCGATGGGATGAAGGGTGTTGGCAAGAAAATAAAGCAAAGCATTGTTAACTTTGAAGTTTACTTTTTAAGTCGATCACTTTAGGAGTAACTGGTTCCTTTTTTGGCATTATCAATTTAAACTCGCAACTCTTAATTTTAAGTGTTGATGGCAACCAATAACAGGCTTTTTAGAGTAGTTTGTCAGGAGAATGAAGATTGTAGCACTGATGTCACTTAGTTTAGTGGCAGTCCCGTACCAACAGCATGACATCTGTACGAATGACTGTGTTGAGAATAACGCTTCTTGCGGCAACGCCTGCATGCATGTCCAGTGTTTTTCCATTAACATGCAACCATAGGAGGTCGGAAAAGTCAAAGAAAAAAGGTTATTCGTGCTGTTTAGGTTGTTGGACTAAAAGAAGAACTCCCCGAGCTTGAAGTTGCTGCAGCTGCAATGTTTCCTGGACCTCCCCGTGATGCATAAACAACTCCTGCCACAAGCACTTTATATTTTCAAACCAACGGGCGCTTGTTGTGGCACAGTGGGAAAGTGCAAGTCGAAGAAACGACACTTTCAAAGCTCTAAGCTACAGCCGATATTATTGCCACGTGTCCTGCTTCCCTTTGTGAACAAAATTGATACTCGTCATTGCTTCTGACTGACCAATGTGACCAAAGACAATCATGATATACATTTTTGGCCATATCACACACCCCTCTTTATCAGTGAATCTGTTGTATCCGTGTGAAGAGGCAACATCCACCAGACTTACTGTCCAGACACTTTTTTAATGTGTCTGAAGTTGTTATCAGTTCATTCTTAACTCTGGTCATCAGTTCATGAACGCTGTCGCTGTAGATAACACCGACTGAACGGAAATGCTGTAATTCACAACTGTCGAGCTGGGAATGCATAAACAAGATGCTCTAATGGTTTATCTGCAGATATAAGGCCTGTGAGGTCCAAACTGCGGGATGTGAGTTTGAATCAAGGTTGTTGTGGGGCTTCTTTTTTATTTATTTATTTCATATTATTCAACATCAGCTGCAGGCAGATCGCATTATTCCTTGCACTGGCACCAATACATCCAAGAGAGAAACACATTTAGCTAAAGAAAAGTTTCGCGTTATCTACCAAGAGGATTGTTGCGAGAAATATCAGTCTTGTCAACTGTGTCTTTTAGTTTTCAAACTTTACACCTAAATAAAGTTGAAATAAGTTAAATAATGAACAGGCGCTGATCCAGTTCATGATGTTCCTCTTAATAAATCATGGCACATTTGCTTAGGCTTATACATTTAAAATACATTTTAAGTTAGAAAGGCTGGGAAGAAGAATATCCAGATACAATACAGGTGGATGTCATTTGCAGTCAAAACAGATGAGAATTCCTCGGGCTACAAAGAAATGCCCACGCAGGAAAACCCAGTGGATTCCTGGGGGTGGTCCTCACAGCTGTAAAAGCACTTTCTGTTCCATCATTGTCCTCCACTTTCATCTGTCAAACTAACCCTTGTGGCTTCGTGGGTGAGGCCATAACACACTTAGCACCTTGACGGATTTTAAACACACATATGGTAGAAAAACGAGTGGATAAACCCACTCGTTTTTCTACCATATGTTTGGGAATTTCTTTGGAACTAGTTTGGGGACTGTGATTGTTGTGAAGCTATGGAGTTTCCGTCCCATTCAGAAGTGGTGGATGGGTTTCTGGGACTTGTTTGTGAGGCTTTTAAAACAATGGGTCCTCTATGGGATAGTGATGCCCCACCTCAGTGGTCAAATCCACTTGATCTAATCTCCAAAATAACATGAGCGCTTCCTGTTTGCTTTTGCAGTTCTCTGAAGGTCTGACCCACATAGTCAGATATATCAAACACTGGAGGTGCTCTGAAGTGTGTTGACTTTTGTAGCATTGCCTTGTCATGTGTAAAAGTGCCCCCAAGCTTTGGGCAAACACAGCCAGATGACCAGATAATGTATGACGGTTTACGGGATGGATTTGTGACGCCTTTAAAAGCTAGGGTGAAAATACATCCAGTCTTTTCTGATGATGAAGTGTGGTTGAGTTCATTAGTGGAATGGCCCCACAAGTTTTAGCGCTCGGCCTTTGCAGCTCGTACGTCACCGATATAGATGGGTGACTCACTGATGCAAAATGCGGATCATCGTTCAAAAACCAAGAATACCTCTGGTATGGTTCGAACTGGAATAAGCAAGGCTTCGGTGGCGAAGCAGTTAGCGCTCTCAGCTGACAGCAAAAGAAGGTCCACGAATCGAAACCAGGCCATTAAAAACCCAGAAAGAAATAGGAGTTAGCTCTGTGATGAACTGCAAACACTGTTTCTTTTTTCTTTTACGGGGAGCATATTGGCTTACAGAGTGATTTCCATAATAGCGTCACATCACTCTATACCAGGGGTGTCCAAGTTTTTCCTGGAGGGCCGACTGGGTGATGCAGAAGTTGAGGTTTGAATTGTGTAGAATGATTAAACTTGACATAAACAGCTTGTGTGATGTGTGTCAATTCAGTTCAGATCCAGAGGGCCACCAAACGTTCACATAGTTCACATAATCTTACTCTCACTATCCAAAGACGAACATTTTCAGGAAGAGGGATTATTGATTCCCGAACCTTAAATAATTGATTTCAACACATGCTGAAGTATTTGCATAAACGCTCTTATCCACTTATTTTTCATGATTGAACAAGTAGCTACTTTTTTTTGTGCTTGATGACTTTAAATAGCCAAGATGCCAGGGGTCCGGTGGAGCGCGCCCCGGGACCCCTGCTGCGGGTTCAGTGGCTGTGTTCGTGAGCAAACAGAGGAAGCAGTGTTTGTGTTGAGCACCTCTGGGAGGGGACATGTTTATGCTGGACGTTTGAACTCCTAAACAGAGCAGACTAAAAAAAACAGACGCTAAACTTGGGCTGTAATCCGGTGCGCGTCACGCCAAGGCCATTGCAGGTGCCTCCTTCTGATTGTCCCAGGAGAATTATGACGGAAATTAATTTAACAGCCATGCTTAAATTGTATGAGAAAGCAGTGACATTTTACGATCTTCCGAGGACACAATAAACAGGGAGGTTGTGATCAAAATAAACTTGCTACTCTAATACACACCCACAGTGTAAAAATATAGCTCTAAAAGAAGTTACTTGAACAGTTCACACAGTAGCGTCCCTTATCCCATTTAAAAACACGCACACACACACACTCAACTGTCAAGAAAATATCACAATATGAACTGAAACGTGGCTTCTTTAGCTCATCTGTTCACGCCTGGTAATCAAACTGGAATCAAACTTTCATCCAAAAAAGGAGGGATTATATCTGCCACTGACTCACTCTGTTTCAGTTTACCCTGAGCCGTTTTATTCATAACGAAAAGCCCTGAGATGGCGTGTAGGTGTCGCTTACATCTCATATGCCACACCAAGGCTCTGTTGTTTCAGCGACCTAGATCTGAGGAGACAGAATAATAGAATATGTCTAGTTCCATATTTTTGGTTCAATTTTGAATCATGTTTTTTGCACAAATACAGCCTCCTTAACCCCTCTCTCAAGCCATCGATTCTCCTTGGCTTAAATTCTTACCCCTCTTTCATCAGGTTAGCCTGTTCTGTCTATGGTGTGGATACACCACTTTGAAAATCAGTCAACTGACCTGAAATAATGAGAACTGCACAATGATAAACAGCAAAATAAGAGTAAAAATAAATAAATAAATAAAGATTTATCTACAGGGCATATTTAGCAGGCACTAGACTTCCTGGTGGCAGTATATTGATCCCACAGGGCCACTAAACCTGTTTATTTTCCTACGACAATGCAAAAATGGTCTCAACCCATTTAAAAAAGCACAGCCAGTAAACAAACAAAGGCATGAAAATACCTTGGGAAAAAGAAGTTAGAACCTTCTTCTATAAAAGGTTGTTGTTTAGTATTTATATATGTGGCAGTAAGACATTTTCTCATTGTTCCTACAGTAACACTGGTTCTTCTCATTTGATTTTTTCGCCCTTCACTTTTCTGGTAACTATGACGCACTCTGTGCCCATGTCAGTGTTGGGTTTGTCGGCTAAAGTGGCAGCCCATTAGTGTCCACCCCGCCCGCCTCTCAAACACTTTATGGTTTCATAATTAAAGCTTTAAATCAATGTTACAGCTGGGCCAGTGGCATCCGCATTGCTTTTATGGGGGCCTGTAGTTTAATTAGCTTACGTAGTTACATATTTATGTTTCCTCTCATTTGTTCCTTTGGCTCCTCGCGTTTAGTCCTTTGTATTTTACATGTTTTGTGCTACTATTTTGGTGGCTTTGACAATTTTGGGTCACAATGTTTCTACAGCTTTCCTTGTGCAAAACACTAATTACAGTATGCTTAAAAAATTTAAATAAAATAAATGTTCACCATTAAATTTGATTAAGCAAAACATCTCCAGAGGTGTTGCTGCTTGTTTTGTTTTTTTCAACAAACCTAAGTTGAACAGACTAAGTTACATGCACAGGTAAAAACTATGAGGACATTTTAGATTTGCCGATGCCTGTGTGTTTGCCATTGTTAGTTGTTTGTCAGTGGAGTGGGCTCTTTATGAAACTGTATTCACTAATAGTGGCTTGCTATATATTTTTTCAAATAAACTTATATTTTATTGGAGGAGGCCTGCACGATCTTCAGACGGAGAGCTGCAATGCTTCCGACTGGAAATATCTTCAACAGTGCAATGTTACAAAATAAAATAAAAAGTCCACTTTATTGGCATTTTGCTTGAGATAAAGAAACTTCCATGCAATATCTAACTCTTTCAAACTGTTAGTCGTGGGCGCTTGAGATTCTTGAAATCATGGCAAACTACAGACTTCCTGCCATTCCTCTGTAATTCAATCTCGAGAAAGTGACTCGCGCTTTTTTCTTCTGCATATAGATCAGTCCAGTTTGACAGTAGAACGCGAGCTTTCGTCTTTGCTCTCAGCCGAACGAGCCTGTATTGATCTGTTTGTATGTCTGGCGCAGTCTGGAAGTGCATTAGGAAGCACTTGCGTTACCACAGTAAGCAGGAAAAGGCAAATGAATAGACCAATTCCGAAGAAAAAAAAGAAAAAAAAACCTCACCACACAAATGTCTAGTGTTATTGGCAAGTATCTTCAATACCTTTTCACCTACATTTCCAAATTGGGCAGGTTTAGGCCAGAGGTGCGTGCATGTTGGAACAGGCAGACAAAAGTGTACAGTCTCTCTCTCCTCACTATTCACCCCCATTTCAAACCGCTTACTATTTTCAATACGGTCAGGTAAGGTGTGTATTTTCTCCGTAGTAAAATGTGTGCCGATCAGCAGATCTCTGAGCTACAGGTTCATGGTCAGAAGCACGAAACTGGATTAGCCAATTGAGCATTGGTTTTGAGTTGGTGGGGGAAAAAAGAGAGCACCAACAGGAAACCCACCAAGACAAGCACTGCTCAAACAGCCACTACGCTGTCATTGGTGAGACAAGGAAAGCCAAGCCCAGGGTCGTTCTTAAGCTCTTAACCCCCACCTTAACCAAGTGCAGTTTCTTCAGTTCAGCTTTACCCAAATCAAAAAGGTTACAGCCTTTAGGCCAATGTAAAGCCTCATTTGAAAGCTAAGACTTACAAAACTCATCTCAATTGAGCTTTTTCCTCGCGCTGTCGCCCCTTTGTAAAATGTTTGTCTATCGCATTTTTGTTGGATTTTCGTCCCATTTTCATCGCTTTTTGTAACTCATTTTGTTGCACCTTTATGGCTTTTTCGTCACTTTTATTTTGAGCTTTTTTGTTGCATTTCCCTCCTCGTTTTTGTCTCATTTGTGTCGCTATTTTGACCACTTTTACCAAAACCCTTTTCAGACCTGGGTAAAGCCAAACTAGAGAAAGTGTGCTCGGTTCAGAGGTTAGAAACAAGTACATTGTGGTCACATTCTTAAAATAAATAATTAATGATTGAATCCTGAAGGGTGCTGCCAACGATTTGGAAAGTGATCAACTAAACTCAGAATTATTACTAGCACTAAAATGCTCCAAAAATCAACTCAACTGTTGATTTTTGGAGCATTTTAGTGCTACCTAAACTCTACCTAACAACATGGAAACAGCCTACTATTTAGTTCCTCCGTGTCCCCCCTGATAAGTGTTCAGCTCCGGTTGAGAAATACTGGCCTAAATGACCCAAAATAATCACGTCTGCTCTAAGAGGTTTAGTAACATTAGCCAAAGGCATTCCATTCATCATCGTTTTCTCCTGACACCAAATTCCTCGACAATGTTTTACGGACGTGCCATTTTTCATCACCACATTGTTGACCCAGCCGTGATTTACTCGTGTTTATTGGACTTTATTTAGAAGTAATAGGCCTAAGTTTGAGTGCTCGGTCATTGAGAGCGGTGGTGAGTCATATATTAGCCCCCTGGTTCCCGTACAGCGGCACTCCCAATAACATCAGCCACAGTCAGCAGGTGAAAGTATACACAACAATTCACTTATCACACTTCAGATATAACTGCACGCCAAGTAGGGAGGTCGCAATCAGCCGCTTCATTCAACCAAGAGCTCAGTAAATCAAGGCAGGTAGTGTCAGAGTTTAAAAAATAAGTAAACAGCGTGAGCTTGCCTGTGTGAACAAGCAGTAGTTTTATCCTCGTGTGAACTTTCAAAGCAGAAGGGGCAGCCGCACGTAGTCAGATTGAGAGGATTGAGGGAAAAAAATAAAATATCGGCTAACATTTTGTGTAACATGAATGAGGCGGGTACTGTAGTTAAATTTACTCAAGTACAGTATCTGCTTGAGCATCGTTTTGAAGTAACTATACTTCTGGGAATAGTTTCGTCACAGTACTTTTTACTAATATTTTGTTTCCCCATTGCAATCCATTCATTTATCAAGACAAGAGCTCAAATAGCGAGAACAAGCTGGAAAATATAGCTATTTGTGGACATGTTGCACCTAATTTACTACGGCTGGGACGATAAACCTTTGTCACAATCCGATACGTATCACGATACTTAGGGGCTGATCCGATACGTATATCGATACAGTGTTCAAAGTTTATTGACATTTATTGAAGTGTTGAGACTGAAAACTGGAAAACCAAGGAGTGATTATAAAAATGTATTGATACTATACATATACTATTGCAGCACAAAGTATTGCAATCCAAATCCAATCCGATGGTTAATGGCCCCCTAAATCTGTAAGTAGCAAAAGCTTAATTTTGATATTTGAAAGTTCTTTTCAAACTTTATGCCTTTCAGGTCTTATCTTGAGTATTACTTTATTTACCAATTATTTTATGGCTTATTTTTGGAAATATTTGTTTTACCAGATCAGATCACGACTGACAGAAAGCATACTTTTACTCTCTAACAGTTACTCCGTATAAGTAGTATTTTCACAAGGTACGTTAAGAAAGAAACTTGACTTTACTGAAGTACTAATTTTGGTTCACTCAAATACATTCTCCTTCTACTTGATTGATGATTTTAAAGTAACATTACTCTTACTTGAAACAGTAAATATTTTGGCTTCCCCCTTGTGCAAATGGATGTCTTTACCAGAGTTATAATTTAATCAACGTAATTTTTATTATAATAAAGTGGCAGGTTCATATATCCTCTGCAGTGCATTAGTTGCAAGGTCATGCAGTATGTGCCTATGTGCTTTTATTCACGTCATTTTTTGTCCCCCACCTGAACAGGGAAAGCAATATGTTTCTTAATTACCTGATGATCCAGATTTCACATTAAACCGCGATGAGGAGATATAAATCACCAAAAATGGCACAACAGGAAACAGGCCCAGTCTGTGCTGCTCTCATTTCCCCGTCTATAAAAATCATCCAGAAATAAACCGTGCAGCATCTGGCCTGACTGCAGTTTGAGTCCAGGGAGCAGAGGATCCACTCCAGCTGTGACTGGGACGTACGTCTGACCACAAAAGGGAAAAGGCTGGAGATTTCCAGAGAAACACGTAAGAAGGGAGTCTATCATTGCTCTTCAGACTGACCTGTGGAGCTGCTTCACATGTGGACAATGTTTGGGCGGAAGTGTGAACCCAAGGCAGATTCACACAAGGAGACTTCGGAGGACATGATCTACACTTTTTCAGAGCTTTATCTTAAAGCAGAGTTTCATATATTATAATATACTAACCTCATATCGCTGCAGAGCAGTTCATCGCCACCAATGAACAACAGTTGCCTAGTTGCAACGCAATTATTTATTTACAGTATGTCTACACCTGATTTTGTGTTTACAAACAATGAAAGAGTGACTGTATCAATTTTAAATTGTTAGTTTTGACCCACACTCGTTCCAAACTCATTCCAAACACATTTGTAACATCCAAATTCCTCACAAGGATGAGTTTAAAAGCACAAGTCACAGCTTTCAGGGAGAAAAATTGGTGCCATTTTGGTGCCCTAAACAGAAATAAACAATAACAGCTTTTCGGCTAGTTTACCATCGATGCAAAGTCTTTAAAATTAGATGCACAAATTCTTTACTGATAAATGTTATTATTTTATATATTTTTTTACAATATACTGAAAAACTGACTTTATTGTATTCCACCAAAAAAAAAGAGCCTTTAATGTTATTGTGAACTCCTGAATGTTCACCATGGAGGTCAAAGAATAACTTCCGTCATATTTTTGGCTCCATCTGTAACTTCCCCACGTTTCCTTGTGTTGCCTTTTGTTGATTCTAATCTTCTCTGGTTTTGAAGCATGTTCTCGCATCAGTAGAGAAAAAACTGCTGAGTTGCTGACAGATGTCAGGAGCAATGGGCACGGTCCCGTTACAAGTCAAAGTTATCGTTGTACAAACAAAAGAAAGGTCTGAGGTCCACTGGCAGCTCATTGTGGCTATTGTTCGTTGTAATGTACCGTTTAACAGATAAGGACTTTTCTAAAATGCTCTTGTTTTAAAGTCCAGACACCGTCAATGGACTCGATCTGATCATTTCACCACTCAAATTGCCTCCACTGTAACGTAGATATGGTCTTTTAGCCTTCACTTGCCTTATTACTTTGCACTGTTACTTTGGTTTTAGGCTATAAGTAGGGACGCACCTCTCTGATACGGGTATCGGCAATCGGAGCCGATACGGGAAACATACGATCTCGGATATCGGCTACAAATATCCAATACTGAACCGATACCTGTTTTGGCTCTCACCGCTTTAAAAACATAACTGGGATAGTTTGATCGTTGAGTAAGTTTTAACCTGCACAAACGTATTTTGATCGCCACGCAAAATGCCGCGATTAGCAGCAACATGCTAAAGTTAGCAATAGCATGCTAACGCTAATGGAAACTAATCAAGGCTGGGAGAGAAACTATGATAGAAATACATAAAGTAGCCTAATAAAATTAAAACGGGCACTGCTGTAGTGGCCAAGTGTTTGTATTTTAGTTCATGAAATGCTGTTAAAGAATAACTGATGTAACATATTTTTAATGCACAAGTTGTAATGATCAGATCGATTTATGTGAGTCGTTTGTATTAATGTAAACTAAATAGCCTGTCATACACCAAGGATATTGTAGAAAATCCAGTGATCCTTGTTAAATGTTTTTTCCATAACTATAATTGATAATAGATCTGTAACGTCATGACAGGACTTTATTGATCTCACACTGGATAACAGAGGACCAGTGTCTGCGTACACTAGTTCGTATAAATGAGAGTGTGAAGGGGTGAGAGGTTCCTTGCTGTAAAGCGCTTTGAGTGCCTAATGTAGGTGGAAAGGCCCTATATAAGTTGAGACCATTTACCATTCACTTTTTCACTCAGAGAAAGCCACTTTTAGTCTCTTGGTATATTGGATATCAGCAGATACTCAAACCCCCAGTATCTGTATTGGAAGCAAAAAAGCTGGATCGGTGCATCTCTAGCTATAAGACGGAAAATGTCAATGCTACGGTGTCCAACACTATTTATTAAAGCCCAGAATGAACTGTAATATTGGAACTTGAAGTGGATCCACTCAAGTATATACCCCTGTAGAGAAAGAAGTGTCATTCCTGCGACAAATTGGTGAGATTACCAGGCTTTGCGCCCCACCCAATGTTATTAGAAAAATGCACCTTCAACCTGAACTTGGTCTGACTATTGACGCCCAGAAAGTAAAACAGAGAGAAGTCTATTCAGCCTCGATTCTCAGAGGTGTTGCAGTCAAATATGCTGTGTCTTCAATCCAATCAAAATAAACTGTCCCGAAACAAATCCAAATTTCCATCTCGTATTAGCACCTCTCGACTGTGTGTTTGAATTCCATGGTGCACAGTCTTGGATGGATGGATCCCTCTGTTCCGACTGCACACGCCCTGCGGTGAGGGATTCCTTTGCACTGCGCTCTTCAAGTCCACTCATGTTTGTGATTTCACTACGAGACCAACACATTAGTTCAGATATATTTTACCTGCGGCGTACAGTTTATTGTGGGAAACCATTACGTAACTCTCACCTACTAAGATTTCAAATGGGACATCAAAGCAGTCCGATCAATAAAAAAATAATCATCTTTTTTCTCTGAAATCCAACGAGTTGGCAGAATTGTCAGGAAAACGCACGCCAACTCGACAAGCGGTAAACGTGAGCTCATCGACGAGTGGATTGGCCTAAAAGCTATCAGCAAAGGCCATTATATTTGAAAGCTTTAGCCTATTAGCACCCCTGGAAATGGAAGTATATAGACTTATTCACATTGGGTTAGCGCAGGTTCACCAAAAGTCCATCCACCCCCCTCCCCGAGCTGAAATAAATCTATTAACGTAGATTTTAACCAAACGCACATATGGCGCACACATTAAAACCAGCTGCCGACAAACACTATTAAAAAGCATGAAGGTGTTAGGTCTCTAGTGAGTAAAAGAATAGAAATGTGATGACAAATATTGGCAGTTATTTGGAAGCAAGAAAACTCACAAAAGGATTGCATTGAGCACTTTGCATATCATTATATTTGTTCACGTCTCGCTTTGATATAATTTGATGAGTAACCTCTTAACCACCGCCTTAACCGAGCACATTTCTCCAGTTCAGCTTTATCCAAATCTAAAAGCTTCTCGGCTGGAGCTTACAGCCTTTAGTCCAGGGTAACTGGACCTACAAAGACCTACAAAACTGATCAAAGAATTTTCCTCACGTTGTCGTCACTTTTTCGGGCATATTTTTTGGGGGAGTTTTTTTGTCACGTTTTTGCTGCTTTTTTGTGTCCAATTACTGATTGTTCTGTAAGTAATAGTTTAATCTGAGATAGACAGTATGATCCTTTTTCAAAGTGTTTGTCTCCTCTTTTGATGCTTTTTTGTTGTTGCTGCGTTTCTTTCGCTTTTTTGTTGCTTTTTCATATCTTTTTGTCGCCTGTTTTGCTGAGTTTTTGTCGCTCTTTTGACGCTTTTTTCAAGAAGCTTTTAGATTTGGCTAAAGTCAAACTGGGGAAAATGTGCTTGGTTAAGGTGGGGGTCAAGGGATGATGGAACATACGATGTTGAAATAATTCAGTAAAATATCATCAACCTAATGCTCAAGACAGTTATTGAATAGTACAGCTCTTTTCCTACCATGCAGAGACATTTTCCAACATCTCGGGGCTCACAGCGTTGACACAGTTTGTCCACCTATAATAACAGCATTTAATCTGCAATTGAGTTTTTGTTGATTGGGGAAAAACATCCCCAGCTTGGCCACAGCTCAATTTGAAATGATTCCTTGTCTGTCCTTTCACATTTCAACTGAATCTATGCGGCACCTTTCCTAACTATGCTATGTCCAACAAAGTGCCTTCCTCTGACATACTGCTGTACAAATAATATTGATGTTAAAATGAACTCTGGGGGTACAGCCCTTTTGGCAATGACGTGCAAACCTGCTGCCAAAATGACACGAACCACATTTTATCAGCTGTTATTCAAAAAAGGAATCTGCCATGTATCTGCTAATGGAGTGCATCGAGTCTGGCCAAGGGTTTGTCGAGTTCCTCCAGAGCTGTGTGGTCACAATTAATTATAGACGTGGACAGGCGCAGAGGAAGTGGCTCGAGGATGGGCGGCACAGGCTTAGCACAGTTGCCTCAAAGTATGAAGGTCCCTGGTTCAATTCCCGAGAAAGGTCGTTTTGGGTTTTCACTTTGTGTCTGTGTAGGGTTCTTCCCAGTGCTCATGTTTTCCCGTCCCACTAAAGACCTGTGCAATAGGATCCAACAACAACCAAACTATCTACGCACAGTGGCCCTCATTTATCAAACTTGCGTACGGTGAAATCAGAGCGTATGTGGGGTGTACGAAAAATCACCGCCTGTTTTGGCATTTATCAATCTGAGCGCACCAAGTCAGGAGGGGGTGTACACGATACACCAATTTTAACTAAACACTAAACAGCGCAGGAAAACAGTTTTTAACAACTTGAATCACATTGCCACATCGCATATGATCCTCATTAGTGATTTAAACATGAAACAAGGCGACAGCGTTAATGTTTATGGACAGACTTGATTCCATGTTGCATGCTCCTCCACACCACGGGCCGAGCCCAGAGGCTCTAGCCTGGTGGGACCAGAATGATTCCCCTCTGTATTTTTTTATCCAGCGGGGGATCAGTCTGGTCACCCAGTCCTCGTTCGCGGCTTCCGCAAAATCAATCCGTTCACGTGCAATCAGATTCGTTTATTTGCCGTGACGTGTTGTTAGCGAGCAACGTCACTCACGGGACGCGGAAGTCCCTCAATAACAATCTACGAACGATGCACGAAAGAGAGAAAGCGTGTCTCCAGTCGGCGGTAAATGACCAAAAAACACATCGACAGTAGGTGAGTTTCGTTATTCATAATCCTGCGCAAATATTAACGCAAAACCTATTTTTGTTGATAACACCACATCAACAGCAGACGGCCGCCCTTCGCTGATTGGTTTACTCCGCTTCCTGTTTGCTTGCGTATCTACCGCTGTGGGAAATGGATTCGACGCAGGGGTGACCAGACTCACCGGCTGGTACAGCGGTGAGTCTGGATTTTTCCAGGCTACAGAGGCTCAGCCCGGACCAGAGACACTAGAACCTGAACTGCAGCCACAGCGACGCTTATGGTGTTTTTTGTATTTATGTTTCGTTTTTTGTTTTTAACAAAATACCGCTGCATGCACAAACTTTGTGTTGATTCCCCGCCTCACACCCGCGGCCGTTGCCGTGTACCGGGACACCGGGCATCACCTGAGTGAGTGACTTTACGAACCCGTCTGGACCGACGAAAGCTGTGGAGCTGTCGAAGGATTTGTTTGACGCCCGGGATACTCACGAGCACGGAGTACGGTCCACAGACTCAGCGCTCAAACCAACCAGAACACGGAGCATAGCCTCGCGCAGCCCCAGGTGAGGCCCGGTGTCCCGGTACACGGCAGCGGCCGCGGGTGTGAGGCGGGGAATCCACACAAAGTTTCCAAATGCAGCGATATTTTGTTAAAAACAAAAACGAAACATAAATATAAAAAAACACACATAAGCGTGTCTGTGGCTGCAGTCCAGGTTCTAGTGTCTCTGGTCCGGGCTCATGAGCCTCTGGGCTCGGACCCGTGTCGAACATGGAATCAAGTCCATAAACATTAACGCTGTCGCCTTGTTTCATGTTTAAATCACTAATGAGGATCATATGCGATGTGCCAATGCGATTCATGCTGTTAAAAACTGTTTTCCTGCGCTGTTTAGTGTTTAGTTAAAATTGGTGTATCATGTGCACCACCTCCTGACTTGGTGTAGGATTTGTGGGGTGATTGATAAACACCCCACATACGCTCTGATTTCACCGTACGCAAGTTTGATAAATGAGGGCCACTGTGCGTACTGCTTGTGAGTGGATAGGGAAAAAAAGTGCTACATTTCACTGGATGCTTGTGTAAATGTTTTCAGACTTGTTGCTTGTACAAAAGTCTGGTGAACATCAGTCTGTCAAATATTGTATGCAAATGAATCAGGGGAATAACCCAAATTGTAATCCGAAAAGAGAGTCGTTTCTTTCGTGAAGTAGTCCATTATTATTGAAGGCCAAAGGAAGAGAACTGGGCACCAAGGACAGATAGTATCTTTCAATTGTATCATTGTTGTGCTTTGGGGAGACGCACAGCTTGTCACCCGGGACGGCGCCATGCCTTTCTCCATATACAATCTGCTGAATGTATGCAGCCTCATAAATGTGAGGAATGGCCAATTCAAAAATGTGTGCGTTGCAGATAGTGTTATACAGTCACAAGATTTATGGCCACTGCAGGCGTGTATTTGCATTTCAAGATTGATGTCACATGAGTAGAGTATATGGGCAGATCACTTACTATGGCAGAAAAAAGGCGTAATAATAAATGTTTAATGTTTATTTGGGACACACTTACAGTGAGAATCATATGTTTACATGCACTTCATAAAAAGACATTTGCATTTTTTTCTCACTGTCATCTCATTTGTCGTCACATTTCTATTCTTTTACTCACAAGACTTTTTTTTTGTACACAATTTTTTAGTACTTTTTACAAAACCAAACGTTTACATACATTTCATTAATATTTGGTAGCATTGACTTTAAACTGTATATTGTGGGTCACATTTTTTGGCTTTCCTTCCACAAGCGTCATACAATAGTTGTCAGGAGTTTTGGTCCATTCCTCCAAAACAGAACTGGTGTAACTAAGCCACATTTGTAGGCCGCCTGAAAAGGCACATGCCTTTTCAGCTCTGCCCATACATTTTCAACTGGACTGAGATCAGGACTTTGTGATGACCACTTAAAAACATTGACTTTGTTATCCTTAAGCCACTCTGTTACCAGTTTGGCCATATGGTTTGGGATTTGGAAGACCCATCTGCGCCCAAGCTTTAACTTCCTGGCTGATGTCTTGAGATGTTGCTCCAATATTTCCACAGTCATCTTTCTTTTTGATGTCATCTATTTTGTGAAGTGCACCAGTCCCTCTTGCAGCAAAACAACCCCACAGTATGATGCTGCCACCCCCGTATTTCAAAGTTGGGATGGTGTTGTCAGGCTTGCAAGATTCCCCCTTTTTACTCCATTATGACTTTTTTTTTGTTTTTTTGTCAGACCACAGGAAATGTCTCAAAAAATTAAAGTCTTTATCCTTTTATCATTTGTAAACTCCAGTCTGTCTTTTTCATGTTTATTTTGGAGTAAGGGCTTCTTCCTGGCAGAGTTCCCTCTCAGCCCATGTCGGTACAGGACTTGTTTCACTCTGGATAATGACAAACTCTCACCAGGTTCAGCATCTTCACCAGGTCTTTTGCATTTGTTCTTGGGTTGACATTCACATTTCAGACCACAGCTCATTCATCTCTGGGACACAGAACCCGCCTTCTTTCTGATCTGTATGATGGCTGGTCATTTCCATCATTGTTTTAACCAATGAACGTGGCACCAAGTGTCTTGAAATTGACATGACATCATCATCTTGGCTTTTCAAAATTGTTTAGTAATCTTAGTGTATGTAAACGTTTTTGGTTTTGTAAAAAGTAATTAAAAATTATGTAGAAAATTCTATCTCTCATTCTTCTGGAATTTGACAAATAGAACTTTTTTTTTCTTTTTCTTTTTTTAAATAAATTGACCTAAGAAAAATAAAAGTTAATTTTGGTTTCATGTCAGACAGGGAGAAAAAATGCAAATGTGTCTTTTTATGAAGCATAATAGCACAGCATAATAAAAACAACATCAATAAAAAACTTTCAGTCAGTATTTCCCATGGCGTGGACTGGAAGTGTATAAAAACCTCAAAAATGCAACAAAATCTACAAAACATTAGTTTAGTTTATTTGTTTATTTGAGCAGTACACATTCTGCTCAAAAGGAGTGGACTGAAGCAAGAGGCTTATGAGCGCCCCCCCCCCACCCCTAAGTGCAATAAATAAAAAAAGTACATTTCACACAATGGTACCGAAGGAACAAAACATCAACAAGACCTCATCCAAAGAGAATTTGACACATTTCAAGCAGCTACATTATCACAGACAAACTTACAAACTTACAAAAAAATATATGAACTGTTTATATAATTAATTGAAACAAAGCACAACTACAACAACGATCTCGTTTCATGTACGATGTCTAATACAAAGCAAGTAAAAAAATGTGAACCTTAATATATTTCTTTCAGATTTTTACCCGATTACCGAGAGTTACTTTTATGTTATAAAGGTACATTCATAGATATTATACAAAACATTGAAGCAGTGTCCAAGAACAATCATATGTGAATAACTTAATTTCAACAAAAATGTCAACCTTATGATTTGTACGTGATGATTATTGATGATGTTTTAAACAGACCATTTTGATTACAATAAAAACCTTCAAAAGTCAATGGATCAGATTTGACCTTCGGTATAAAGTTTACCTGTACACCCAGGGCCAGTGAGAAATGTCAAGAGTAAGCTTTTATTGTAAAATAAAGTAAGTGCAGCTTGCGCAATTCTGAGCCCACTCTGTCCTTCTATGAACTTTACATAGTTCTTGTGTCTATGACAACCTTTTCTTCAGTTGCAAATAATATGTAAAATGGTATTCATAAAGTCACGGCATAGGTCTACTCAGGACATTGTTCATGCAAAGCGCAGACTCTCCACAGGCTATTGTTATTATTAGCTCTTCTTATACCCAGTCGAAAATAATACAACACCAGGCCTGCTACTCCTCTCCTTCTGTAAGTACACATTTTTTAAACAGTTTTTTATGTATTTTTTTTACCTTTTTTTTACAGAGGTATAAACCTGGGATTGTTAACCATAGGACTGCAGCCCCCAGACTTTAGTTTTACATCTTAGTGGGTGAGCAGGTTGCATTTAAAAAATATCTAATTATTGTTGTTGTTTTTTTTACTGAATTTGGATGAGTTCAGTATTTTGCTACAGGCCTATAAGCATTGAATCTAAACACAAGAAACACATAATTTTATTGATTGATTGATTGATTGATAATTTTATTATGAATTGCTATTTATTATTAAAGCAGCATAAAAAATATTACCTTTGCGCTTAAAGGAATAGGCCACGTTTTTTTACATACTGAGATATGTTCTTACTTTAGTTTAGACGAATTGATGTGCACCTGTCTGGTCTTTGTGTGTGCGCTCAGTCACGCAAATGTTGTTAGCATTTAGCCGCTCCCAGCAAAGTAAAGTACTTCGACGTAGCGGATCCAGGTGTTATTACGGCTCACAATATAGTTCCCCTTTTTTATCCGCTTAGAAAAACGTCATGTTTAATTTTATGTAACTAGACTTGGATCGTGAAACGTTTCATGTAACTGTATTTAAATAGAGAATTCGTGGAACAGCTTGGTAGCTTCCAACTTCATCCCAGTTTGGGGCTATACCTTTGCTTGTATGTAAAAACGGTGGCCTATTCCTTTAAATGAATGACTCAATGAGTCAAGGAAATAAAATAAGTAAATAAAGAGTCACTTTGTGGTTTACATTGTGATGTTTTCAATACATGATAATGATAACATCATCAATTACAGGGAACATTTAAGTGAATCTTGTCAGTTCAGAAAATGAGGACTCTGCTGCTGCTCCTCATGGTGCTCAGTGTGGGAGCCTCAGCCCTGAAGCAGATCATACACAGATATACTGAAAAAAAGACATGGCGTGAAGCTCAGGCCTACTGTCGACAGCACCACAGAGACCTGCTGACCATCAGAGACCGGGCTGAGAATGACGAGATCACTGACGATGGCTGGATCGGTTTAAACCGTGAACTTGGCTCCACAATATGTAAATGGTCCAGCGGACACGTCAATGACAACTACTGTGACTGGGCTTCAGGTAATCTTTACTTTTCATTCTTACTATTCTACAGATTACATATGCGTACATTGAGTATTAGAATACAATGACTCCAAATAGAAAATTAAAAACGGTCTCATATGAGCCAAACCACACAAAAGGCCACTAACTGTGCATATCTTGGCCTAAAAATAGCCTGCATGTGGTGTGTTGTTTTATTCATTTGATAGGAACAGTGTATTTTAATGAACAGTTGTAACATTCACAATGTATATATGGCAGATTCAAAGCATTACAACTAGAACTAGAGCTGGTCTATAGCTCGGTCGGTGACTTCATTTACATTTAAATAAACAAGAAACCACAGTCCTATTTAAAAAGGAATAAATCAACCCCAAATTAATCTTAAACCATTAAAAGTAATTTATTTGTGTGACAGTGTTTGGTCCAAGTAGTTAAAACTGTAGTGCTGCCCCCTGCTGTCCTGACTGAATTCTTGATCATTGTTGGCCTCTATTGACTGTGAAAACAGTGGAGCACTGCTGCCTCATTAATATGCATGACTTCGCTCATTAATATGCATGATGTAATCAAAGGTATCGATATCAGAATAAAATGTCGGTATCATATCGCCCTGCAAAATATCGCGATATATCGGAAAATCGATACATTGTCACACTCCTAGTACATTGGAGAAGCAGGTATAAACACTTGCACAACACAATATAATTCAGTTTGCACACAATGTGGCATTCCAAATGTTTTTAAATATTCGTATGTTTGTAAACTAATTTGCATAACAGATTTGCAGCAATAAATAAACGCACAGTTTCTGATGGTAAATGAGGTGCAATACGCCCACAAAAAAGCACTTGCTCATTTTTAGTACTACTCGCAATTTACAGTATTACAACATTAGGACCACAAATCTAGTATGTAACATTAAATAAGAAAATGCTGCATGAGGTAAAATGCACAAATGACTGTGCTTGTGCTCCACTTTTGTACATGTATAAATCTAAATCTAAATGACCCCTTCAAAGTGTTCACTTTTAGCCACTGCTTTAATGTATACCGAGGGCTGATGTATCTGATCTTGTGTTTTGATTTGTAGGTGAACCAGACATGGGCCAATTTTGTGGCTTTAAGAAGGGAAGTGACACAGGGTGGCACAGCCAGGACTGTTACAAAACCCTCCCCTTCTACTGTGGCGATAATCCACTTGTTTTAGTGGAGGAACCGAAACCATGGGAGGAGGCTCTGGAGTACTGCAGACACTTGACCCAATATCATCCCACAGTCTACAAGAAGCACCAATACGACCTGGCCTCTCCACTCACGCTTGACAATGTCGACGCTCAATACGTTTTTCAGGCCAATTTGAAGACGGTAATTTATCAGTTTGCTCAGAGTCTGATTTGATCTTGTTTACGCTTTATGTTTGTTTCTACTTTGTGCCTGTCAGGTGTGGATCGGGCTGCGGTACCTGGGAGGTCAGTGGTGGTGGCTCAATGGACAAAACTATGATGACCATTCTGCAAACTGTCCTCTCAACCTCCACTGTGGCACTTTGGAGAAGAATGTTACGACCAGAATTGAAAGAAGGAAATGTGATGCAGAACTTTTCTTTCTGTGCTCCAGAAAATGATGTGATAAATATTCCAATAGCTATGTATACAAATAACATAATACATGTACATTTTCATCAGCTTTGTAAGTGTAGATGCTTAAAGTACAGTATAGACCTATAAGATTGAAGTAAATAAATACGTAGGTGAATCTATTTTGATCCTTTGTCTGTGTGCCACGATTGGCTGGAGACTGTCCTGTGTAATCTATCTGCTACATGTCAGCTGAGACAACCGGGAAAACCTACAGCACCTCAGCAATCATCCAATCATTGCTTCATGTCAGGCCTATAACCGCAGCAGCACGTTCATCGCCATGATTCCCCTCTTAAGCCCCCTCGTTCACTGCCTCACCCTTTTCACAGCGTGCTGCAACCCTCCTCCGCCCCTCCTCCACGTGGCCTCACCTCCACTCGCCGCCTCTGACCTCATCCTCCACCACCACCAGTGCCCAGACTCCTACATTCATTCATCACGCCCAAGTTTTCCGTACCATTGATTCATTGTCTTCTACCGGGGTCTGAGCACCAAACATGTCCAAAGAAACTCTTTTAATGCCGCTTTGTTTCTCTGAGTCTTTTCAGGTTGAAATAACAGTACAGTTGTGCTCAGAAGCTTGCATACCCTGGCAAATAATTTTATTTTTTTTGGACAATTTTTCAAAGAATGTGAAAGATGACACAAAACGTTTATTTTTCACTCATAGTTAGTGGTTGTGTGAAGCCATTTGTGGTACCAAAAGTATCAAAATGACCCAGATCCAAAGTTTACATACTGTAAACCCCCCCCCCCCGTTCTGTGTATTGCCCCCTTTAGCATCAATGACAGCTTGGAACATTTTGTGGTAGTTGTGGAGAAGGTTCTGTATATAATCTAATGGTAAAGCGACCCATTCCTATTGATCATAAACTTTTGATCAGGGTCATTGTGGTACTTCTTTTTCATTATGATTTAAAAAGAGCAAACTCAGTTTTTTCACACAAAAGGCTTCACACAACCACCAACTATGACTGATTTTTTGTGTGTGTGTGTTATCTTTCATATTCTTTGAAAAAGTCAAAGGTTAAATCATCGACTGGACTGGGTTTTGTAAAGTTGAGGACGTTTCACTTATAAAAAGACGTCTTTCATGACCTAAAGGGCTTGAAGAGGCTTCTGTGACTAGAAGCGAAACTTCCTCAACTTTAACTCAACCCAGTCCAGTCAATGATTTAACCTTTTTCAACGGTGGATATTCCCAGGGTGAATGAGAGCCTTCACAAACATCTTTGAAAAATATTCAAAAAATCCAAAACTCTTTCAGGGTATGTAAAGTTTTGAGCTCAACTGTATCTTTACTTAAAATGAATTAAGCCAAAAACTGCAGATGACCCTGAGTACCACCTAAAGAAGCCCTGGTAGTACACGAGTGTCGCACATACCACAGTTTGAGGACCTCTGCTCTACATCATTTTGTGTTTTCGTCTACATTTACATGAGTGGCAAATATGATGTAAATCAGCATTTATTTACCTAAGTCCTGACGTCCGGAGTTTATGCAGTCACAGCTCACTGACTCGCTTTGTCTAGTTGATTTGTCCATCTCTCATTTTTGATCAAACTTGCTATTAAATTCTTCCAACACATCGCCAGGTCCTCAGCTCCTCTCCCCTTGTAAGTATATGCTTTTCTTTCCAAGTGTGCTTTTTTTCACCCTCTCTTTTTGTATGTATGTTGTTTGTACATACTATATGCCTTTGTCTTTTATTGAAACCATGTTGGAGTATTTCTTTATTTTAAACTATGAACAGCTTTAGTTTTACATGTTACTTCTCTTACCCCAGAACAGCAGGGCTATTTGAATCTAAAATGAAGACACTAAATATGACTGAATATGAAAGTTTGCCACAGATTAGCTATTTATTCTTTATACTATCTATGTGTTTTCAACTATATTTTATTGATTGTTAATTGAAGGAAAACAGAGATTTGATCAATCAAAATGTTGAACCAAAGTGAGTACGAACACAGGGCCTTTTGCATAGTGTATAACAAAATTGGTAAATGAGACATTAAACTCTTTTTTTCATATTTGTTATTGCATAAAAGGTGAAACGCTAATCCCTAAACTACATGTACAAATGGACAGTTCCAAGGCCACATTGGCTGCAGGAAGGTTCTGCATCTGTTCTCGATATAAAGCCGTAACCGCAGGCCGCTGAAGAGCACACGGGGTTTCACTGGCTGCAGCTGAAAGAGCTCTTTATGTGGAGTTTGGACACAACACTGTACAAATGCAGCAAACGGACAGTTAAAGTGGCACTTTTAACATTTAAACCTGGCCTGAACACCTCTCTCCCTCACAGTAACCTTTTGAGTGTGGAGGAGAAATAACATTCCAGCTAAAATTCAACAGAGATGAAATGTTGGAATATGACCTGTCTCAGTTAATACACGGGGTTTACTGTATTGTAGACAAAGGTTCCCGAGGCTGGGTTGTTTCAGTGTGTAGAATAAAGATGAGTGCTACCAACAATAACGAAATACACTATATTGGTAATGAATGAAGTGAAAGGTGACATCAACAATCACCAAAACAACCCAGAAACGATGACAGCATATGAACCTTTTGCTATGATGGAAAACTCTTCACAAACCGTGACTTTAGGGGAAAAAAACAACATATATGATACACACTTATGTTACCTCAATTTTATATCAAACATCAAGCTAATCAAGACTAGCGGATATCAAGCAGATATTGTGATAAAACTATAAAAACAACTCCTACAACAAACACTCCAGTAAAGGGAGAAAAATGACGCAGATAAGCAACAAAGTATAATGACCTAGATCCTCCAATGGAAGTTTGATGATCTTAGTATTTATCATAGTGCTTTATTTAGAATAGGCCGACTCACCAACTTGAAGGCCTTTCTATGTTTTCCCCATTTCCAAACCATGGCCCAGGGAACTGCTTAAGTTTAAACTGTTTGCGACGGTCAAAGCTCCCTCCTAACACTCCCATCGCATTCCTAACATCCAAATTCTTGGCGGGGATAAGTTCATAAGCACGCTTCACAAATTGCAGGCACCAAAGTGAAGCTGTAACGGCACCGGCAATGTTTACAGCACCTAAACCTCCACCTGTACTGGTGCTTTTAGCTTCTGCGCAAGTTCAGTTCCTAATACGCTGTGGACCAGCTGTCTATTTTAGAGTACAATAAATTGCGAGGAGACAACATGGATTTCACTTTACAAGGGGAAAAAGAGGTGCAGCTTCTTGAATTGTATGACATAATTGTTGACAGTGCAGTAAAAAGTTGCCTCTTCTGTCAGTCTCCCTGTACTGACAAAGGGAAAGTGCCTGGAGTAGGTTGTCCCATTAGCAGGTGTGATATAAAAGTGACTAGGTGTGGACGCTGATTACCTTGTGACATAGAGTGATAATCAAACAGTGCATTCTGTCGACACTTGAAGTTTTTCTTGGGTCCTAGTAACAATATATATATATATAGAGAGATATATAACGAAAAACACAGAACCATTGGGAGGAGACTGGCGCATGAAGGACTTATGGGCTAAGTGCTGGACATGGAAGTGCATTATATTTACAAGGCAATTTATGTTTAACGGGCAGTAAAACACACAATCTTTAGCTCTATAAACATCTTATAGAGCATAATTACAACACCAGCAAGCAGTGATAATACAACTTTGAGATCTGAACATTACAAGACGAAATCAACCTGTTATAAGTGCCACTAGATGCACTGTTAGATTGTGTTGCCATAAATTCAAAATACCACAACATTTCATAAAACTGAGATATTCACATTGTGCTTATGGTCTAGGGGTATAAGCTATGCCATTTACCCAGTGCCCATTGGACAACGAGCCCATACACTGTGAGATTGGTCATCCACTTAGTCCACAGTGGGTGCTTATATAAGCTGAATGCTGGCAGGAGGCTCTTCTCATTTACGGTTTCCCAGTAGTGAAACGTGTTGGTTTAACACAAGCCTTTCAGGAGCAGAATGTGTGCATACGGTTTACCATTTAGCATGTGGTACGTGCGGCCACAGTTTAGTCCCGTCACTGGACAAGCTAAACATCAAAACATGAAAGACGGGGGTGATCTAAAGGCCAGACTTCAGCGATGGCTTTAATACACCAATAAACTGATTTGAAAAACCGTAGCCGTTTTAGCATGTAGCCAACGTATTACAGACATGATGTTGAAAAGATGTCAACCTGTATAACAGTTCACATCTGTGGAAAAGCCGTGGGCACAGAAATTAGCAGACTGTTCAGGACAAACGTTTGAATGTGACATTCGAGTCTTTCCGTAAATTGCCAAATGTCTGTGGTTTGAGTCAAATGAGACTCAAACAGCTCAGATTTAGCAGCTCAAAAGGTGCTGTAAATGTTCTTTGTGGAGATGCCTTTTGTTATATCATTCTGCATTCACAAAACTGTACATCAGAGCAATTTCAAACTGCAAAGTCGCAGCATCATAGTTCACCCTATGGGTGGACTTGCCAAGTTTAACTTTTATACTTGCTATTTAATGGCTTTGCTTCAGGAGGGACCCCAGTCTAGTTGACAACTTTGAAAATGTGTGTTTGAAAACTCCTGGATGACTGACTGCTTTACACTTTGAATAAACTATACACCAACTACATGATTTGTGCTCACACAACGTATTGCTCATTGTTGACAATGTCCTGAATTAAATGCAGCGAGATTAAGAGAGATTGTACAGTCTTTGTGTGCGAGGACACGTTTGAGCAAGAGTTGCCTGAAGCTGAAAGTCCAAGAGAGAAGCCTTTATAACATAAAGCTGCCGTGTCATGTCTTTAGAGTATAAGTAATAGTCTATAGATAGGTGACAGGCCTTTTTTTTTTTAAACAGAGTTTTAATAAAGGCCAAAAGATTTTTCAGTTCCAAAATGGCTTAGTCAAAGCCTGATAACAATGATGACTATTTGCAGAGGTGTTTTTTCTTCAGGACAAATAACAGATTCCGGCTAGTAACAACCAGAAGCTCATGATATCAACGCTTCAACCATGAGCCAAGAGCTTCCATTTTTTGTTTTCTTCACCGCCACATGCCTAAACTGCAGTGAAGTGATTCTATATTTCTCAGTCAATATAATTGTTGTTTTAATTCATACAATTCTATTTCATATTGACAACTATATTGTCTCAAACCTTGTCCTCCGCCGTCCACATGACTCCAGCACCATAATCATCTCCCAATGAATACAGTAAGTTATGCATTACATTGACTTATCCGTAAAGGTCACTCGTCTCATTTCTCCTCTAGCCTTAGATTGACGCTTTTACACCGGGTGGAACCAGTTTGAACACATTGATATTCACTGACTGCATTCTCAGATAAATTACTCTACAGCAATGACCAGTAAAGCCCATGAATGACCAGGGGAAGAAACCATTTATTTTATATAGATTACACGGCAAGTGTTCATAGAGATTAAGGCATTTGCCAGTCAGCAGGCAAAGATCAAAGTATACATTTGCTTGGTCTGAATATTGAAGTACAATGGTGTCAGTGACCAGTTGATTGGCTGCTTTTAATTCAAGTGGATTCAAACTGTTTTTAGTTTCCACTCAAATTTACTCTGAAATATTTGGTGTAGAGAATGTTGGAATTTTACACAGTTCTGTGGTTTTGTCTGGATTGCATTAGTAGCTATATTGGTGAGAGAATGGCCTACTGGCGGTCAGTTTATTTAGGTGTTGAAGGCAGCCATCATTTTTAATGTCTGAGCACTCACGAAAATTACGATTTGGAAAAGATAAATACAGGACAAGCATGCGTGGTTTGTTTGTAGTTGTAAAAGTAAGTACTGTGTTTTTGTCAAGTATTTTCACAGAGAAACAGACAGAACAACATGTACCTTGTGATACTATGAAAGCAATTTCCAAAAGTTAAAAACTTCCAATTTAATAATAAGCTAATACAAATGTCAATGAAATAATCACATGAAGGAATTGTGTGTTATTATGCAAATATAGACATTTTCTAACCTGGTACAACCAAACTTTTTTTTATTGCAGATTAAGTAATCTCTAATTAATTATATGACAAAACCCAATGGAGAAGCAATGCACATGGCCCTAGCAAGGTAATTTTGAATAAAAATGGCCACAGCAACTTCTTTACAGCCAATAAACGTGTTTGCTTCAATGTGCAAATTATGGTTAATGGTTTTTCCAGGTAAGGAAAATTCATTCCCATTTCTTCGTCTAGGCAGGGGTGTCCAAAGTGCAGCCCGGGGACCAAATTTTGAATCGGTACACATCAGAGATGGTCCTTTTTATTTTAAATGAAATAATTCTACATGAGTCTAACCTAACAACTAACATTTTATTGTGAGACAGAGCTGGCATTTTAAGCATAAATAAATGTGTGGGGCACAATTTAAACCTCTGCTAGTCAAAGGTTTTGTGGCACTGACCACCGATCTATGGCCCTATTGAAGCGTACACGGGGTGACCGTGTACGCTTCAATATGCGGCCCCCCTATGAAGTCTGGACCCCTCTGGTCTAAGGACTCAGCTGTAACTCTCAGAAGAAGAACAACATGCTAACGCCACACACACAGTCACTGTGTGGGATTTAACCCTCCAGCCTTCAAGCTGTGAGGTGAAAATGTTGACATTAAAATCACAATAAAATCCTCATGAGATGACGATACGTAAAATGAGACACTTTGACTATTGGGCCGTCAGTTGTACCAGTGGCTGTAATAGTAGCTTGTCACCACCGAGTATGGGGTGAATGAATAATGTAAAGCGTCTTTGAGTGTCCATAAAAGCACTATATAAAAAGACGATACATTATTATTGTTTTTCTATCAACATGCAAATGTTCTTAATTCAGGGCTATCACATGCCGACCATGTTCATGATGTCTGAATGTTTAGTCGATGTGTTTGTCACAAGGGAATCGTAATTGCTCCTCTGCATTTTAGAAAACAATTGTCCCCATAGGACCACAGAGCAGGAAACAGCCCTGTGTCTTGCTGGTGTTCTCAGTCCACTCCCTGACGTCATTCACATCAGATGTCATTAGCAAAAAGCCTTATGCTTAATGTGGTTCCTTCTATGTGGCTTGGACTGTTGGACTCACACTTCAGACTCTGATTTCTTTGATGGCTGTTGTCCCATATTAAGTCATGTTCAAAAATAGGAAAAATGTGACTCTACTCTTCAGGGGGGAGAGAGGGGGATTGAAAGGTTATAATAACAAACTCCTACAAAACGCTGTAAACCTTTTCATGATCACTGACAATGCTGATGTTTTATGTCATCTCATTTGTTCTGGTACGTGCAAGAAGACCAACGGTGACATTCTCAGTTAATCGCTTCAGATTGCATACAGCAATTTAGAGGAGATTTTTCCCAGAAATCTCACAAGAATCTAGCCTCAATAAATACAAGAGTCATTATTTGCAGTTAATAATCCGTCAATGCCACAGAAGAGATATGCCAAAAAAGGAAAAAGGCAGTGCCTTCGAGGAGCGAACTATAAACACAAATCTGTTGATTTGGACAACTGGAAAACTGCATCAACAGGACAAAACCTTGGTCAAAATGTTGTTTTTGTGACGGACAGAAACATGGCATAGCAAAAAAGCAAACATCTTTTATGATAATAGTTAAGGTTTTTATAAATTGTGTTTGTCTTGAATGTAACTTTATGTACTTTGACATTTCATTAGTGACTGAGTAAAAAGCATTAGCAGTAGGTGATGTTTAGTCTTTATATTAAAAATAGCTGTCACTAGTGTATATAAGCAAAGTAGTGAATATATGTTGTGCCAACAGTCATAAAAGAAAACTGGCAAAAAGCGAAAAAAACAGTATAATGTATTCAGCTCAAGTCATGCTGCCTCTGTTATGCAATAAGGAGGATTGATGATACTAGTTATTGTATATTAATATTGCTTATAAAGAGACGGGTTTCTAAGACACACTATCTTTTCCAAATCAATAAAATTACAAAAATGTCAAAAAAGAAGAAAAACAGCCACTGAGCGTCTGCTTTCTCACTGTGTGGTTTTGTCTTTTATGGCGAGTCCCTCAGCTCAGAATAAAAACATGCAATCAACGAGACGACGCAGTTAAGCAAATAGAATCCATGTGGGGTTAGAATACAGCAGCGAGAACATCCAAAACATGGCAAAACCCCAGTATTCTCAAAAATTACTAACAAGAATTTGCCAAACACGAGAGTGAAAATGGCACCATCTGATTGTATGGGTATGCTGTGGCTCAATACTGAGTCAAGTGATCAGAGCATTCAGACAGACTAGTTAGTAAAGTGATTTAGACCCCCACCTCAGAGCTTCTATTATTCCCCAACTAAACTTACTAGAGTAATAGAAAGGGCTGCATCAATAAGGACGCTATCCAGTAGGGAAAAAACTTCTTAAGTAATGATATGATTTAAGCCTAAAAAGTAAAGGGAAAGAAGGTCCTGGCTCTGATTCCTGTTTGCATGTGCCCCCCGTGTCTGGGTAAAACATCCACAATACCTGGCTAAAACCTCCAGTTTGGTTATCCTGAAACAAACCTAGCTCAAGATCTGGAGATGGCTCCACAGGAATGGCTGGAGACAATAAAGTACACCTAAACCCTATGTAAAAAGTAGGATAGTAGGTTTGGATATTTGTTCTACACATAATAATACTTTGTCTTGTGTTTACTGTAGGGCAGGGGTATTCTGAAATTACTATTTACAATCTAGACGTCTTTGCTCCAAGTTTAGACCCAGTGTGTGTTCACAATGAACAAAATAAAATAAAACAATAAAATCATCATATTTCTGAGATAGATCTGGCAAATATATGCTCATATTCATGACATATGCTTTGCTAAAGCCTTTTTTGACAGTATTATTCATGAACGCCACGTGTTCCTTCTGCTTAGCTATCGACATCTTCTGCTACTTCTCATTATGCTTTGTGGATTTTGGGCAGTTGCTAAACATTTATGCACAACCCATACATGTTTCTACATCACGGAACATCCTTTCTACACGTCTGCTTCAAGAACAAAGTATTTTACTGTGTGCGTTTTGGACAGAGGAACCATTCTGCTTTGGTGAACCGGAGATACCCCAAATAATTTTTTTTTTAGAGATTATGTATCCCTGCATCTTTTCTTGGCCAATTCCAAAGGTTTGCACTACTGTGAGGCGAGGATGTCTGTTTAAAGAAAGACGGTCAAGATGGAACAAAAGCATTGTGGTTTCTGAAAGACTTGGTTTAAAGTCAAATGACTCTCACAGTGCTCGCACTAAATGTTATGTAATACAGAATGAAATCTTTCTCAGACGATGGAAGCCACGACTAAGTGTAAATCTCCCGGACTGTTTACAGTGATGTCTTTTCACAAAACAAACTTTGAATTTGACCATTTTTCTTTGCCATGTGCTTTTCCCCCTAACAACTCCTCAGAGTCTCCACATCCCGGGCATTAAATCCTAATGTAGCAGTGGCCTTCAGGGCGGACTGGAGAATTACATTTATACACTCAGAGCTTTGGATAAATCCATGTTTGTAGTGGCAGAATTACTACAGTTTTACTCTGCTGTGAACTCACCATAGGGCCGCTGAGGTTGTTCAGAAGAGGCTCGATGGCAGCCTAGACATGTTTTATGTCCTTCTGCGGGACAATGGGCCAGCCTTCTGGAACAATAAAAAAACATGGGAGTTAAATAGGAAACACCCACTAGAAGTGCTTCATTCAGCTTGACAATACCCCGCATTCCAAAATAATTGCCCCTTGCATTGATTTGTAGCCTGCTATTTATGGCTCAAGTATTTATTCAAAAAGCAAATCCTGTTCTGACAGAGCCACAAATTCATCATTTTAATCATCTTTTTGGTTGTTGTTGCTTTTCCACTTAATTAATTAATAACAAAATAAAAACATTAGCTAAACTTTTCCGGTAATTAAACAATATTATTCACCAAATCAAAGGTTTTTACTTTTGTATTGAGATATTACTGTCAGTTTAAAAGCCTTGTAAACTAGTACTTAGATCAGCCATCTATATAGGCCAAACCATTTAGTCAGCTTTGTTAACCTATTTTTAAACTCAAAACACTTAATATATAGCAACATAAAATCTTAATATTCTCTATTTAATAAATTAAATAGTTTATTCTATTTTAGGTCACCCATTATTTGAATGTGATTCTTTTGTTTGTTGCTCTGTCTTGGCCTCTCTACTTTCATGTTTTTTTTTACAGTGCCTGTACACATCACTTACCCGGGATAAGCTGGTAGTAAAGCAGTAGTATTTAAAATATTCATGCGATAGCTTGAGTATCTGTGATTCTGTTCTATCTGGAGCGCGTGTGCTGAGGAAATGATCAGCTGTCTATCACAGAGCCCCCAGAGGCCGCTTGGGTCACTGCAGGCCGGCGTATAAAACCAGAAGGAGAGGAGAAGAGAGTCAGACTTGTGCGTGTGCGGGGCGACACTCGACCAACGGACATAACCTAAGAATTACCACACAATTACCCAACAAGAAGGCCTCTCAAACCTGGACTATCTTGAACAAAATGCTTGCGGTAATGGCAAACATTGCAATACATGCAATACAACTGGAATATGTTTCTCCTGTAACAGCCACTGAGGTAAGTTACACGCTGTTTGTCTTTTCTTTTTCTTTACATTATTTTAATTTATTTTATTGCTAATAGTCTTACTTACACTTTATGAAAAATGTATCAGCTAGCTTTAAAAAAGTAATGCGTGGGCTATTAATACTGATTAGAATGATTATTAGTAATAATGTGCAAACCAGCGGTTATGTGAAGCAGTAGAACATACTTTATGCAAATGCACTTTTGTCCGTTTTGCATAAATAAAGTGTTTCTAATGCTTCACAGTTTCTGTGAAGCATTAGAAACACAAAAACACAGTTTGTCTCGAACCCTCTTGAAGACATGTAAAAGAGGAATGTGAATTGCACTGTCAATAGTCGGTGTCCAGACTTGTTCAGAGTGAATGCATGTTGGCCAAAGAGACGGTTTTCTGTTGTTTGGTGCTCCCTGTCCGGAAAGCTCTTAGTTTTGTTGTCAGTTAACAAAAACACTGTCGTTTTAATGCGCTGTATAGACAAATGTGAGTTAATATGGCTTCCTTAACTGATAATAATACATTTCTTACTTTGGTGGTCTCTGATAAGGTTAAGGTGTACTTTATTGTCCCCGAAGGGAAATTTGTCCTCTGCACTTGACCCATATCCTTCAATGCTGCTGGGGCAACCCATCAGGGGCAGTGGGGGACTGCAGCGCCCGGGACCCATCTCCAGATGTTGAGCCAGTATGTGTATATACTGGCTCAACAAGGCCAATAGCGCCTTTGCTCTGCCCGATCCCGTCACACCTTGGAAGCTAAGCAGGGAAGGGCCTGGTCGGTACTTGGATGGGAGACCATTTGGTAACACCGGGAATCCTAGCGAATGTAGTGAGAGAGTGAGTGGTTGGTGGTGGTCAGAGAGGCCGATGGCGCAGACTGGTTGCCTCGCTTCCGTCAGTCTACCCCAGGGCAGCTGTGGCTACCACCACCAAGAATGGACAGAATTAATAATGCAATGTAAAGCGTCTTTGAGTGTCCAGAAAAGCGCTATATAAAACCGATGCATTATTATTATTATATGTCCAGGACTCTTCATAGAAGCATAAACTTCTTAGCCCAGGAACCAGACTCACCGCTGTAGTGAACATATAGAGGGGAATCATTCTGGTCTCACCAGGCTATAAACTTCTAGTCTTGCTTTGGTATTGCTCAATGCTCTTGCCTCAAAGCAAGGTAGTGAGTTTGCCTCCAAAGCCCGACAATATTTTGAGATGACTTTGATCTCATGAATGTCTTATAAATCATATTCTTTGTAAAATATTAAATATAATGATGGGATTTTACTTAAGTGCTTGGAAACATGCGGGGGCACTTTCTAATACACTCTCCCTTCTCCTCTAGCCATCTCTCGAGTGGAGTTTCCCGATGAATCCCAAAGCCCAGCGGTGATGTTGGCCATGCAGCACCCAAACGCCTCAGGCTCCCCAGCCACCCCCTCTTCCTTCCTGGCCACTAACTACACCTTGGTCCAGGAGCCAGAGGTGGAAGCTGTGGTGAGAAATGGGACACTTCCAAAAAGTAGTCCTGTTGTGGCAGGCCTTAGCATGACTTTGGGCATCCTTTTCAACATAATGGCTCTGATCATCCTTGCTAAGGCCTACAACCGCTTCCGTCGACGATCCAAGGCCACTTTCTTGCTATTTGCAAGCTCTCTGGTTGCTACAGACCTGGCGGGACATGTTATCAATGGAGCTCTAGTGATGAGGAGATACTCTGTTGATCCTATGACATACTCTACAATTGATACAGATGCATCCTGTTTGTTTCTAGGAGGTTGCATGGTATTTTTTGGACTATGTCCACTTTTTATGGGTTGTGCTATGGCTGCTGAACGCTGCTTGGGCGTAACCAAACCATTGTTACACGCACAATTAGTAACAACAGCACGGACAAAGATAGCGTTAGCACTTATTTGGTTGTTAGCGTTGTGTGTGGCTCTTCTGCCTTTCTTCAACCTAGGGGCCTATACATACCAGTATCCTGGGACATGGTGTTTCATAAGGGTCTCTGAGGGCACAGAAGGGCGAGACCTTGCTTTTGTGATCCTCTTCTCAGGACTGGCCCTAAGTTCCTTGGCCTCAGCCTTTGTCTGCAACACCATTAGTGGAATTACGTTGATAAGGGCACGGCTAAAGAAGACCAAGTGCTCCAAAAGTCGCTCCACTGCGTCCCACGACACAGAGATGGTGGTGCAGCTGGTCGGCATCATGGTCACCTCCTGTATCTGCTGGAGCCCTCTCCTGGTAAGTGATTGAAACAATGACACCAAATAGTCACCAAATGTATTTAGTTTTCAACAGCAGTGATTTTCATCTACGGACACCATTTCAAGTGGATCTGGGTTTAAAATGGTTTTGAAAACTTTTGATTGTTCGCCTTAGGATCAATATTTACTTCATCAACAGAACTTTGATATTTATATAGGGCCACTATAACAGGGTCAAACGATTCTGTACCGAATACAGATGGGCCTTGAAGCTTTGTTATTTGTTTATTGTCACATAAATAACTACAGAAATGTTGATGATAACATAAATAATAGCGTGATGGAGTATGACAGAAATCCCAAAGGGCTTATTCTTAATGTCACACCCCTAAACAAGTTAAGTTTTTACATATCCCATGTTGAGAGAGAACGAGAACAAGAACATTTTCTTCTGCTTCACAAGTTGAGAACCAATGGCGCATCTCTTTTGATTAATTGATACTCGTAATAATGAAATAACATTTACTTTATAATTTTGCTTGAGAAATGTCCAAACATAAACATTTGCTGTATGTCACAATGGTCACGAAAACATGGTTATTAACGTTCCTAACATGCCACCTTGACAAAAAAGGGAGCACAGCTGTAAAAAAAAAAACCGCTGTGCAATTTTAAGTTGCTTCATTTTAAAACAAACAGCAAATAACTTTAAAACTATATCTATTACGCTGTAAAATACGGTATAACAACTGAACCGAATGCCATTTCAAGTATCTTAGAATAAGGCCCATAGTAAAAAGTGCAACTTAACTTTAAATTGATCTCCTCCTAGCGCGTTTATCGGAACAAGCTAATTTTGGGTGGAAAATAATCTTGAGAAGTAGAACTTTTTTCTAAGTTTTACGTTTTTTATGCGGCGAAGCCGCAAACTATACAAACAAAAAATGGCTCCCATTTGCACATATGAAGGCCGATTCCGATAATTTTGTTATCAGTTGTTAAAGTCACTGTCCTAAACACTTCCAAATGGAAAAATTCTAATTGGGCGCGACAGCGCCCCCTTACGGAATTATATGAAGAGTACACATTTTACTTTTACGAAAATTAAAATAATTTGGCACAAAATTCTACTTCAAAAGTCAATCACACCCATGCCATATCTTTCACAGTGTTGCCGTAGCGATGACCAGAACGTCCCATTTTATTCTGATGGAAAAATGTTAAACTCCATAATTGAGTGAGAAGTGAGGAACCAAAGGTTATCCAAAGTACTTGGATAACCTTTGTGGATTTAAAATGTAAAAATATGCTTCAGTTTGCAGATATGGTGTGATACAAATTCATACACATTTTTGCTCTGTATAATGTCAAAATTGAGCGCGTTGGCGCATTCCAAAAATCCTACAACTGAGACCCTAGGGAAAAAAGTTAAAAACAAACATAAAGGCATTAGCAATGCCGTAAGTTTAGATTGAGGGAGACAAAAGGGCGCGACGATACAATTGTTTTTTGTTTCATCTTCATAGTACCTATATTTTTGTAGCAAGAGTAGTAAGTGTAGTTGTAACACCACCATTACACCTCCTCCATCTTGCACTGATCAAATCTGACACTTATGTCCCTTGCCCTCTGACTGTACGAATATGACTAATCTCCGCTGTCCCCTGCAGGTCTTTGGCCTCATGTCAGCTCTGCGCTCCTACAGTGGAACCCTGGGTAGTGACAGAGCCACCTACAGGAGGCTGATGATCACTGGGGTCCGCATGGCCGCCTGTAACCAGATCTTGGATCCATGGGTGTACATCCTGCTGAGACGTGCCATCCTCCGGAGGATTTACCGCATCACCAAGCGCCAGACCAGTCTAAAGGGAAGCCTTTTCCGTTCCATCCGGTGGGAAGCCAGCTCTTTCCACATAACTGAGAAAACTGCCAGTAGCAAGTTATAATGTGGGAAAGTATTTTATTAAATGTAGCACTTTGAAGAAGCACTGAAAGTAGCAGCATAGTATGTGCAAAATTAGCAGAGAAAAGCTAAACGGAATAATTATTATGTTGTGTTTGGTGTTAAAAGCAATCTGAGGGAGCAAGCTAAAACAGCATCCTAACCTTTTAAGATCCATATGTACCCTCTGGTAATATCATGTCGTCATTTCAATTGAGTTACTGTTGTGAACTTTTCTATTTAATTTCTAATTAAATTTAGATGATGATACTTGGTCCATAATAGCGTTGAGGCAATGGCAAAGAAAAGCACATCTAAAGTACCCAAAATTGGGACAAACAAATGAGAAAATTAAAATGTAACTTGTGCTATGAGTGACTGCACAAAAGTTGCGGTACCAGGAGATACAAGGTCTTAGTTATAGCTGTACCAGCATTTGTTAAAACAAAAAATAAATGCTCTTTCTTATCTTTTTACCTCATGTTGAAAATGTGAATTGTCTATTGTGAGTTTGTCTAATTTAATGTTCATGTTGTTATAGACTGTATGTGACTGTATACGGACGAAGTGAAGCCATTGTACTTAAAAAAAGAAAAAGAAAAAAAAATGAATGTAATGTTCACTAAATAAATGTACAGGTTGTTAAACCATTGGTTTGACTTTAATTTTATGTTTTATTTCTGAAATAAGTGTAAGAAGATTGTATTAGTTACCACTTTTTGTTGCTCTTTTGGACAATAATATGTTTGACTACAAAAGTAAGCAAACTGATCAATGAAACTAATTAAACAAAAACACGCTTGATCAAATAGAAGCAAATGACCACTTTTAACAGTGATCACAGATAGGCAGCCCAGGGGCCAAGTCCCTAAGAGCTCAGATCAGACCTCATTAGTCTAGAACAGTTGTTTTCAACCTTTTGGAGCTGCGACCCCCATTATAACAGTTTAAAGGGTGCGTGACCCCCCGCCCGGGTAACACCATGAGAAATAGGAACATTCTCCGAAGTCTTAAAAAACGAAAGAAATTAAACAGATGGCTAAAATAAAATTCATCAAATTAAGAACAAATAATGACACTCTGGTAAAATAGCACACATATGCTACAATAACATATATTTTATACTAATAAAAAATATGTATATTTTATCTCCATAATCTGGTGACCCCCCAAATTTGTCTCGCTACCCCCTTGGGGGGTCCCGACTGGACCTGGAGCTGGAACGATAAAAAATGTGGCCGTCAGCGAATGTGTCTGAAATGTGACAATAGCGACATATAGTGGTGGAAAGAAATAAACTAGACTGGCTCACATGTTTTAAAGAATGTTATAGTTTATATTAACGAAAAATAATTAACGTGATAATTTTGTCTTGTAATAGAAACCTAGGGCAACATATTAGAGGGATCAAATTTAGGTATTGTCAGAGTCAGACTTATCTTCAGTTCTTGAATGCAACGTTTTGTTGCGTGATGTCTGTGGTCTCATCCAAATAACCAGAACCACACACGAGTAGTAAAGAGCAGACATTTTAAAAACTAAATTATGAGTTTAAATTAATATAGAGATAAAGATTATAACTGTATTCAAAGGCACAATACTCACAATGCCACGTGGTGATTGTGTCCAATGATCAGCGGGCTTCCTGAGAGGGTGGTTCTTGGGCTTTAGCTGCTGCTGCTGCAGACGCGCAGACACCGGAGGAGCTAGCTCGCTGCTCGATCCGCTCATTTCAGCAACATCCCGGTAAGCCGAAATAAGAGGGGAATGTCCAAGGAACTCGGTGGGCATTTTGCAGGGCGTAACGAATGCCTATGGTGTTATTAGTTTAGTATGGTCGTAATATTGCGATGTCTTTGTTTACGCAGGCTAACATGCTAACGGCTATCACGGTTCACTATTGAATGGAGTCTCGTCTTCCTCGCTACTCCTTTTCTGGCTGCTGCCTAACGTTAAACCAGGAATAAAGGATGTTTGTGCTTGTCCGTGTCACGTGTGTCCCCCAGTTGTGTTCGTGCCTTCGTGTGCGTGAATAGAGTGTAGCATCACCGACTGTACTTCTTTTTTGTGGGGGTTGCATGGGGTGGCTTGGACGCTGCGGTCGTCGCCATTTGGACCGAATTAAAATGGCGTCTGATTTCCGTTCCTTTGATGTAGGTGTCGCTTCAGTGTCCGAAATATTGATTCCTACCTGAGTCTTCCAAACTCTTAACCATTCTTAAGCATGGCATTGTTTGTTGGAACTGTCACAGCAAGTGGACCCAGACACTGCGCACAACTAGCTCATGAATATGCTGAATTACCTGTTGTTATGTACATAATGTTGGAGACTTGTTGTTGCATTTATGATTTATTGTTTTTAGGATATTTTGGTACTATAGGTAAATACGGCATGAAAGTGGGTGTGGTCAATTATATTTATTGCTTTTGTCTCTTAATACACTTTAACCTACAATGCTGCTTAAATGTGCCAATAACTGTTCAAAAGATAATGCTATCAATTGTGTTGTTTTCCTACCATTTTAACCTTGACTACCACCGAGTTGTTATTAACATTCTTTGCATGGGTTTATGGCCTTGAACTAAAACTGTTCATGTGGAAATGAGCTATGCTTTCACCCCGAGGCAAGAATTCCTTTGCCAACAATCTGGCTGTTACCGATGGTCTGTGTGCTGTGATGGATAAAGAGATCTAGTGTATCTTTTTAGCACTCTTGTCAATTGTTCATATGCAGTCCTTATTCACGAATAACTGTTCCTTTTCTGATGAAATTGTGATATCTCTATCTCGCCTAGAAACGGATTGCACTCCCCACTGCTGATAAAACACTGCCATCAACTGTCTCCAGATAAATATGGTAAGTTGTCTTTCCAAAGTTAATCCAAGCATGTTTCACAACTAAAAACAAACAAAGCCAAAAGCCTGTCAGAAAAAATTTCAACAGAACATGTGACTGTGCCACCTCTAATTTGAGTCCAAGAGCTGATGCCAGAGTGTTGTCATTCCAGCTTTAGCAACACATGCATTCATTCACAAATCGGTGCTGTCCAGAAAATGGACTTTGGCTGTTGCTACACTTGTGCAATAATTAGTAAAACATTAAATGTGTTTTTTCTGTCTGTCTTTCCCCCTTTTTTTCTTTTCTTTTTATTTTTGCAAGGCCTGCACAGTTCTATAATAAAAATACAACTGTTAATACTGCATTATGTGTCATTTCTTTCTGATTGCCTTGTCTCCTAATTGAATCTCTGCATCAGATGTACATTCTAAGCTGCGATGCATTTCCTGTTGACATCCTCTCTGTTTGTGCTGAGATAATTTAGAGTAAAACATGTCTGGATTTTCGCTGTTCATATGTAATTTGGGAACCGATCTGTTTTCCCCTCAGCCTCCCCCAATGCGCCACCGCTTCATGCGAGTCTTCATGAATGACGACCGCCACGTGATGGCCAAACATTCTGCCATTTACCCCACACAGGAGGAACTGGAAGGGGTCCAGAACATGATCTCTCACACAGAGCGGGCTCTCAAAGCCGTGTCTGATTGGCTGGACAAAGAAGAGAGGGGGTTCACCAAAGACTCTGATGGAACTGATGCTGACAAGGAAAGGTACTGTGTATCAAACTAGGAGTGGGCAATATGAGGATATCAGATCAAATCATGATATGTTAAATTGGGATCTTCTGATTTGGAGATTCAGTGCTTTTTGTTTAATGCCACTCAAGCACTCTAGCTTTTGTAATGACATTACCCTGTGAGAGTGACTGGTGAATTGAATCACAGAAAAAGTGTGAACTCAGAGGAAGCAATTTCCGTAAAGGAATAGGCCGCCGTTTTCCCATACTAGGATGTTCATAGCTTGGACGAGTTGAATGTAACTGTCAGAATAGGTTTTACACTAATACAGTTACGTGAGCCTTTACACGATCCAAGTCTAGTTACACAAAATTAAACATGTCGATTTTCTAAGTGGATAAAAAGGGGCACTATATGGTGAGGTTTAATAAAACTTGAAGCACTTCGTCGATGTACACAATATAGTGCCTCTTTTTATCCGTTTAATTTTGTGGAACTATACTTGGATAGTGTAATGTTTCACGTAACTGTATTAAAATAGGGAAAACGTGGAACAGCTTGGTATAACTTCTAACTTCACCACAGTTTGAAGCTATACCTATGATGGGAGAGGCTAAATGCTAACACACAAGACCAGACAGTTACACATCAACTCGTCTAAGCTCAGGTAAGAACATATCTCAGTATGGAAAAACGGTGGCCTGTTCCTTTAAAGCCCCAAACTAGACACTAAATAAATTGTGGGAAAATGTGGATTGAAAATAGATTTTTCAGTAATTTTAATCTTAGAGTAAGTGTCATTTTTCTGTAATGTGAACCCTTATTAACTATGTGCTGTGTTCCCAGTGACTACAGAGAACAGGCCAGCCGTTCTCTGCGAGGCGTTATGCGGGTGGGGTTGGTAGCTAAAGGGCTGCTGCTTAAGGGAGACCTAGACCTGGAGCTCGTGCTGCTTTGTAAAGACAAACCCACCATCACTTTGCTTAAGAAAGTCTCTGACAATCTTGTCACTCAGTTAAAGGTGCGCATCTCTGAAATTGTTGAACGCCATTGTTCTGTAACTCAATTTGTATTTTTCTGCATTTGCAGCTGATTACGGAAGACAAATACGTGGTCAGCCCTCAGATCCGCGAGGCCAGCATTACGATTAAGAACACCAAGGAGCTGCCCCTAACCCTCACCATTCACCTGACGTCTCCGGTGGTGCGTGAGGAGATGGAGAAGCAGGCTGCAGGAGGTAAGCTTGTACAGCACTGCCTCTGGAGTGTAGAGGCAAGCACCAGGCTACACAGCTATTGTTTATTGGGCCTTCAATGGAGCTAGAGGACCACAATACACTCACATAATTAAACTGTGCTATGTTTGTAGCTCACTAGACTCTCATGGTTCCATGTGATGTAATTATACATTTTTGATGGCCCAATATACAGTACAGGGCAGGTAGATAACTGACTGAAGACTTTTGTACATCTCCCTAAATGAACAAGACTCAGAACTATTGAAGGCTTACTGAGAATTTAACAAAACACAGAGACCACTTTGTTTGCATGTGTTTTTATTATTGATGATGAACGGTTTGCATTGCAGCAAAAATGAAAAGCAACACATTTAACTGCCCTTTATAACCCAGCAATGGGGCTATTGGCTGCAGAATAAAAGCTTAGGTTACAGATAACAACAAGACTGGTCCGAATCTATTTGAAAAGCTATCAAGAAGCAGGCTCAGGTGAAGGGCTTGTCTGTAAAAAGTAGATTAGGCTAGCAACAACACACAAAGAGCTCAATGAAGAGTAGAGCAGGACTTGCAGCTTATGTCAAACCTTGGTCTTATCTGTAGCCGTGAGCGAACACCCACTTTGGGCTTTTTGAAGCGTCAGTTTTGTTGCAGTGAGGACCTGTTTAAATACCCACTTTTATGCATCTGATAACGTTTGCCTGTGGTTCAAATTCTGATTCTCTCTGTCAAGCCTTCTAGTTTGTCGATTTTTAGGGATGCTGGACCTTTGACCAACTGGCCGCTCTCTGTCTCGGAAGGGGCAAAGTGCAGCAATCCCATATGGATCGAAGGGGAGGGGGACTCTGAAGTCCTTTTGGTTGATCTAAATATCCGCTTCTTTGCACTCAACATCCCAGCTCGCAAATGTTGTATAGTGCATCACTGGCAACTAAAGGTCTGGGGGGAAAAACAATCAGTTTCTCAAAAGGTACATTCCACTTAACCTTTCAAAGGTTAACTTTAAGTTGAGCTTAATTTATTACTATGCCCAAAGTTAATCGTTTAGTGTAGGCTGTACACTAAATTATCATGTTGTCCCAAAGCATTGTGACTTTGTGGAGGGATAGCACTCGGCCTTAGGTGTGTCTGATCTAGACGTTTAGTCTGAGCCGGCCTTGGAGAGCCATCCTCCCATTCCGTTGTTGTAAACGCGACTTAAAAAGATCTATCTCGCATTGCTATTGATCGTTTTAAGCCCAACCTCGTGGGAGGTTAATTCTGCTGCTCTCCAGCAGAGGGCCCCTTCCCCCTCCTCCATGCTGCTGCCGGTGATCCCCTGGCCGTCTGACAGAACTCCCCTTGGTCAAACTGTACCTTGTCTTCTTATTCCACCTGCCAATAGAAACGCTTACAGTCAACGATGCTCCGGATGTTCTGGACAGGCACAAATGCCTGGCTGCCTTGGCCTCTCTTCGCCACGCAAAGTGGTTCCAGGTTTGGATCTTGTCTTTATTTGTCTCTTAAACAAAAGTAGTTTTGAGTTTGGTTTTGAGCTCTTAATTTTTTATTTTTTTTATTTGGGCGTTCCATGTGTTTCTTCATTTGATCTTTTGAAATGTTTCTGCAGCAATAATCAGGATGTTTTTAGGACACTTTTGCCGTTACTGTTGAGATTGAGTAAATCATTTCAGGTTCTACCATCAAAGACATTTTAATGTCTTCCCCCCCCCCCCCCGCCCCAGTTCACTTGCTTCACTTCTCTCAATCAAGCTGCCTGCCCCGGCTAAATCTACTACTACGTCAGGACTACTTTTTAATCAATATCCTGGTGCAATATTTCTTCACTTTCAATTTTGGTGTGATTGAGTTGTTTGGTTCATTTATTCAAACTTGTAGTTCCACACTCTATGTTAGGAAGTAGTGCAGAATCTGTCTTTTTGTACACACGGATAAATGTTCACAGTAATGTGTCCGTTGTCATATTTGGCTTTTCACTGTAATAATCTGCTCCATTTCTGTGGCTTGTCTTTGTGTAGAACCTTTCTGCTCTTCTGGCTCTTGGTGATTTATGTGTGCCACTGCATTGACAGGAATATTGCACCTGGAGACAATTTTTGTGCTGTTATAACAACACACAACATTAATATTAAACTCACAATGGAGCCCACTTAATGGTGAAATGAGTTCTGATGGCGTGATCAAACACTATTTTGTGCGATCTGTCATGCCAGCTTGTACTTACAACAATATATATTTGTATTTTAACAAAAGCTTTTACATCTCATAGTGACTAAGCCAAGCTGTAGTGTGTGTGTGTGTGTGTGTGTGGCTTCATATTTTAATTTAATTCTCTCCAGTATGAGCTTCACAGAATGGTTTACTTATATTGGACTAATCCTATGTGTTGCCCCTCCTCACATGTGTCTGTAGGCCCGGGCCAATGGGCTGCGCTCATGTGTCATCGTCATCCGTATCCTGAGGGACCTGTGTGCCCGTGTCCCCACATGGGCTCCTCTGCGTGGATGGGTAAGTGATTCTTGTTGCTTTGATAATAACACAAGACACTTAACACAGTTGTATGTCATCTACTGTTGATGCACTGAGCTTTGGTCCATTTCACAAAACCAGAGGCTGTGGTTAGCCAGAGCCAGCATCATGACCTCAAATCTGACCCTGCTTATTATAGTCGCCTCATCTTTGTCTCTCCTTCACAGCCACTTGAGTTGATCTGTGAGAAGGCCATTGGTACAGGGAACCGGCCGATGGGAGCAGGAGAAGCTCTACGCAGAGTTCTTGAGTGTCTCGCATCAGGAATCCTAATGGCTGGTGTGCATTAAACATTGATATTATATATTGCATTCTTTGAACATTTGCTATTTGCTTGATCAATATATTTTTTTGCTTATTTTGCAACGAGTATCAAGAAAAAAAAACATTGTCTTGTGAATCTTTTTGTAGATGGTGCCGGGATCTCTGATCCATGTGAGAAGGAGCCCACTGACGCTATTGGTCACTTGGACTTTCAGCAGAGAGAGGACATCACACAGAGTGCTCAAGTGAGTAGCAATCGATCACGGTGCTGTGCTCATTGATAGGCAACATTATAAGAAAAATGATTACTATAATCAAATCACAAATATTCAGACCATTATTTGAAAGTGCAACAATTTGATTTTGTTTTGTTTTTGATAAAAAAGTACAAGTTATCAAGTATGCTCACTTTTGTAAACGAATACTGTGAACAGCTATATAGATTTCTAGCTATATAGGATTCTATGGTAGTTCATACAAGTTCACGCTTTGACATTAGCGGGGCGGAGGAGTGTGTATGGGCTCGCATTAAACCCATTGCAAAGTCACTTATACATTTTTCCCTCAATTATTAAATTTTTCTAATCGATTAGTACAGTGGTAATTGTGATTGAATTTTAGTTAATCAAACAGCCCATATGATTTTCTTGAGTTTTTCTTTGAAACATTTGATTTGCATTGATAAATTTAAACTTTATTATTTACTACAAGTTGCTGCTTTTATTTACAGCATGCCTTAAGGTTGTCCGCATTCGGACAGCTGCACAAAGTGCTTGGAATGGACCCTCTTCCGTCAAAAATGCCCAAGAAACCCCGAACTGACACTCCCATAGATTACACAGGTAAAATTATTTCTGAAACACCAATTTTTTCTTATCTTATTCTGTGTCATATTGACATGTGTGATTTTTGTTGCAGTTCAAATCCCACCTAGCCACATTGATACCCACCAATACACCCCGCCAATGAAAAGGCCCATAGAGGAAGAGGAGGGTAATGATGACAAGAGTCCCAATAAGAAGAAGAAAAAGCTGCAAAAGAAATGTACAAATTGACTTTTATTAGTATCTTAATATTTTTGCCAACTACATATTGGTTTTAAAATCTGTGCTGTCTTTCACAGCCCCAGAGGAGAAGTCTGAACCTCCACAGGCCATGAATGCTCTGATGAGGCTGAATCAGCTGAAGCCAGGCCTAGTGTACAAACTAGTGTCTCAGACGGGACCTGTGCATGTCCCAGTCTTCACTATGGCTGTGGAGGTGGAAGGCAAGAATTATGAGGCCTCTGGTCCATCTAAACGCACTGCCAAGCTCCATGTAGCTGTGAAGGTACATATGAACACATGCCTGTACTCCTGATAATATACTGTTTCATGCTGGAAATAAGAGAAACAATAGAAATATGTTAGAAATGTACTTTGTGTAGCTAAAAGACAAGAATTGCAGTTCCTAATACTTGTGATGTAACATAGTGTTTAGCCCTGTAAATTGATTCATCTGTGTTAATTTCTTGTTGATCAATCGTAGGTTCTACAGGACATGGGTCTGCCCACAGGAGTGGAACTAAAGACCGTTGAGCAGGTGAAGTCTGAAGAAACGGATATAGCTGTGGAAGATCTGAAACCTGTACTACACGCTGCAGAAACACCTGCTGTCATGGGAGCCTCACACACAGAGATGAATGATACTGAGGTACAGTAACAAACTGTTAATATTGTTTCTCCTGCCATTAAAACATGTACAATAGGTCCTCTCTGGTGTCAGGACCCTCCCATAAAAAGATTTTTAATTCTAAATTGTGTCATCGGCAGATATTATTGTGCAGACACTGGGGCATGAACGACTACTGATTTTTAGAAGTCGAATTTATAGTCGAGTCAACTAGTCGTGTGATGACATCATATACAGCCGAGGAATAACGCTTAATTAACAACAAGTACAATATGTTCACGTCCATATCCGTAATGTAGGCTCACATGTAAGCAGGTTTTCCAGCGTATTTTCTGAGTTAATATACAATATGGCTTATTACAATTTCCTAGGTTTTAACCTAATTTTTAGGCAATGCTCAGTGTTTACCTGCGCATCTAAAAACAAACTGATCCGCGTCCTCTCCCCTCTCTCCATTTGTCTCGCTCTCCTCCTGGCCTCATCTGGCCTCTCATCTTCCTTGTAAATCCAAGGTCTGAAGTAAACAAGCTTTCGGTCCCAGAGTGTTGGATTGTAGTTGATTCCACATGAATAAGTCCGTGAGAGAGAGAGAAGTTTGCGTGTGCGTGTAGGACTGCGGTGGAGATGGCCCGATTTCAGCTGAGCGCAGGGGATTACGCAGGTGAAACTCTATGTAGAGCTCTAAAACGTTATCCGGTAAAAACAACTAGTTGCTGGTCTGCTATAGTGTAACTCTGTTTATGGTCTTACCGCCTTTGCTATGCCCGTTCCCGTCAGACCTCGGAAGCTAAGCAGGGAAGGGCCTGGCAGGACTTGGATGGGAGACCGTTTGGGGACACCAGGAAGCCTGGCAAATGTAGTGTGTGAGTGGTGGGTGGTGATGGCTGATGTGCGCAGACTGGTTGCCTCGCTTATCATCACCGAGTATGGAGTGAATGAATAATGCACCAAAAATTGTAAACGCGACTTTGAGCGTCTGGAAAAGCACTATATAAGACTAATGCATTATTATTATTATTATTATTATTATTATTATTGTCCCACCGAAACACGGAAAAGGGGTTCCGCCTTGACATTAATGTTGAAATTAGGCAGAGGGAGGGATAAACACACGACACTAAATGTTACTTGTCAAATACTTTAAAGGGACACATTTTTTTACTCGCCACTGCCACCTCAGGTTTTACGTGTAACTACAGTCTCTATGTTGAGCGCATGCTGTGGAGATAGTTGGTATTTCGACCACGCTTTTTGCGCCAGTTGTGGTGAATGGGTCTGGGCTCATTCTACACATTAGGACATGACTGGAGCAAGTAGGGGATGGGAAGTACACCATTTTCACATTTTTAACTTCCGTCTAGTCCCTTTTTATTGTTTGTCAAACATTGCATCTGATTTGAATTTTTTGTCTTCCAGACTGCTCGCCAACAGGGACCAATTTTGACCAAACACGGGAAGAATCCAGTGATGGAACTTAACGAGAAGCGACGTGGTCTGAAGTACGAGCTGATCTCAGAGACTGGAGGGAGCCACGACAAGCGCTTTGTCATGGAGGTAGAAATCGACGGGCAGAAGTTCCAGGGAACTGGCTCCAACAAGAAGGTGGCTAAGGCCTACGCTGCACTGGCTGCTCTTGAGCAACTATTTCCTGAGGGCTCTTTGGCAGACGCTGCTAAAAAGAAGAAGGGACCACCCATGGTAAGATGAGCCTAGTGGCTTGGAATTATAAGATGAAATATTAGACATGTACTTGATTTCTGTCGTACGCTCAGCACTCTGGCTTTGGTATGATGGGACAAGGAGATGGTGCCATGCCCAGAGGAAGAGGAAGGGGTCGTGGAAGAGGCCGTGGGTTCAACAATGGAGGCGGCTATAACCAAGGAGGTAAATTTGGTCACCTAAAATAAGCTCAAGAAGATCTGTTATTTCTCCACTCACCACCTAGTAATTGGAGTCTAAGTGCCTTTTTATTGTGTCTTTGTTAGGTGGATTTGGAACATATGGTTATGGGAACAACTCTACTTCTGGATACAGTAAGTCCTTGCTCTACTATTTGTAATCCTGCGTATTGCATTGTTCCCTTTTGGCTCTAGTTTTGTATTTTGAGTCCGTACACATATTTAACGGTGAGGTTACATTTCTAAGTGACCATCTTTACACAGCAATGGTCGTTTTACATTTCTCTGCTTTGTTGAGCCACAGGTGTCTTTTCCACTTTTGAGAACCACTTCACAGCATGTTCTGAGAGCAGACCTACCTGAGTGTGACAGGAGCAGAGAAATCTAAAAACCTTGATTTTAAAATTCCAATTTGATCCAGGGCCAAGATATGGCACAAACAATTGTCCACTCCCACAAAGCTAATGGCCACATTTTCCCTTCTCTGCCCTGTTTCACTTTGTAGGTGACTTTGTCTCAGACTGTGATGGGTTCAACGACTTTGCAAATTAAAGCTACCCCACTTAAACATTTTCAAAGAAATTGCACAAAGGACAAAATTGCTAAACGTCATGTGCATCCTTCAAGTTCTGCTCACCTCTGGAACAGTCGTCCTCATCTTTCACTTGCTCGGACACTTCAAGAAGATGTGCATGTTCTGTCTGGAGAAGCCATTAAACCACGGGACATTATCCTGGTTGAAGAACAAGACTTCTTCACTTTGTCCAGATCAAAATGAAATGTTTTGTCACTGAAATCATGTGAAACTTTTATCTTTTGTTTACTTTTAAAGTGTCTACTTGGATTTTAAAGCAGCTGCTATTTTTATATGGCATCATGTAGTACTGGTGTAATCAACTTATCAACTAAATGATGATTATCATTTTAACTGTTAGTCCGTTTGTCAATGCTACTATACTATGCATACTCCCATTCAACTCTCACTTTTTACACTAGACATAAATTCAATTTTCGACAGTTAAGACTGAGATTTTGGGCTTGAAATATTGGCATAGTCTATGTGAGATACATGAGGATCTGTTTGCTGATTTAGGGCTGAAGTGGATGTCTTAAAAACAAACCGTGGTAGGGATAATTTTCCTTTTTTATTACGCCATTTTAATGTGGAGCAGTGCTCTTAACATAATACTCCATTTCATACAAGTTGGCTAAAATGATTAAAATAGGCTCCGTATATCTGCCTCAAAAGAGCAGAGCAAAGGATGCTCTGAATTCTAATTATTGGTATGTTACACATTTATCAGTCTATTGTATACCATACCAAAGCTTGATTAAATAACAAAAGCAAACAACCTGTAGCTGTAAAGTGTAATATTAACACTGACATATGGGCTATAATCATTATAAACAAAGAAGAAATGCTAATGGCTTTACAGCTAGGATTTGAGTTGTATTCAAACTGCGTGCAAGTCGAATTTTGGAACTCTGTTTTGCTTTGCCTCTAGTATTTAAGTATGGTTTCCCTAAAATAAACAGTCATGTTTTTTTATACAATAAATGTGATTACAATTGTACTGCTTCAGTTTTTCTCTTCAGTCATTTGTTTAATAAACGTACAAATCTGTTTATACATGTTACATTTAAATCTACAATTAGACGGAAATTGTAAGATTTTCTTGCATTTCATAAAAAAAATACCAACAGGTTTTGACTTAGGGCACTTTTGTACCAATTATCATATAATGTAATACTATTTTTGTGAAATTGATATTATGGATGGAGTATTTGGGAAAAGCATTTTATGTTATCAATTCAGATAGATAAATTTTGCTATAACAGATTTATTTTATGTGAATGAATTCACAGTGCAGTCAATTGTGTGTGTCTAAGCTTTTCTCTCTCTGCCAGATTACTACAACAATGGTGGCACAAATGGAGGAAATGCATCTTCAAGCAGTCCATCTGGTGCAGCTCCACTGAGCTCATCCCCTGCCCCGTCTCAGAGCTCCTACAACTCATTCTACTCCAACGACGGAAGCTACAATATGGGCCCCGCCAACAAGACACAAAAGAAGAAGCCCCCCATGCACAAGGGAGGAAAGGGCCCCTATCAAGGCCCCAACACGAACACTGGCTCTTCACCAGGATATCAGCCCACCAATGCTTCAGGCCAGAGCTCTTACAATCAGTACAGCCAAGGCTATGGGCAATCAAAGAAGAACTTCAACCAGAGCCAAGGAGGCACCGGAGGATACTCGTATAGCACTGCTTATCCAAGTCAGGTGACTGGAGGAACAGGGAGCAACCAGGATTACAGTTATGAAGGTAGGAGAAACAAACAAACATGATGATGCAGTGTAATCATCAACACGGATAACATCAAGAATAAAACTATATTATTTAGCTGGAGGGCCTCACAATGAGTACAGCCAGTTTTCACGAAACAGTACATTTACGAAGACCGGTCTGATGGGTGGTGTCAGAAATCCCTATGCATTAGTCATACCACAGTTCACAATTCTGTTCACTTTTCATCTTCTCAGTGAGGTGAAAGAGTAGAGATGTGCAATAACAGTGTAAAGATTGTTTGGTTGTATCTTGTAAATGATGTAGATGCTAACTGTTATTTTTCCTCCATAGGTTTCAACAACCAGTCCAGTTACAACTCCCAAGGAGGAGGGGGAGGAGGAAGCAGCCAGGGCTTCAGCAACAGCCATTCTCAGTATCAGTCTGGCTATGGCCGAGGAGAGGGAAGCATGAACTACCAGTACAGATAGACTGTCTTCACACGTTGAATCAAGCGCCTGCATTAGTGTCTCCACCTCCTTCAGATTGATGATCAACAGCTTTCCAGTGCTCTCTGCCTTTTCCATGTTCGCTTATGTATAAATGTAGCACACATGGGCACAATAGCAGTTGTCTGGACATTTGAGTCTGAGTTGAGTTGTGGTTGAATGTGGTGACCTGTGGTTGTGATCTGGTCAGTGCTTTTGTGTTTTTTCTTTTTTTTTTTTTTTGGTGTTAAGGACCTACAGGTATATGCTGCCTAATGTCCTAGCTTTTGCTAGCTGACTCAGTATGTGTCCTTGAGTTAAGTTCCTAGTTGTAAATCTATGAAACCTGTATTTTAATTTTTATAACAATCAATAGTGTAAGAGCTTTTTATTTTCCGTGCGCCTTTTATGTTGTATTTTTATATATAATTTAGTGTTGTTTTAGTATTAAAAGCTGATTATTGGACTAATGTTACCTATTTTGTTCAGTAGTCATGGGCTGGGTAGGATGTTTCTGTGTGACTGTAATAATAAACGTTTTTACTTTGAAATTATTTTTGATTGGGAATATTATGGAGTTTCTACATTCAAATATAGGCCCGTGTTTTCACCATGGTTTTCACATAGAAAATGATGAACATATAATAATGGCTATCGTAGTGCAAAATTAGTCAGAAGTCCAATTATTTATGGACGCTGACTGAAGTAGAAAGATTTTGTTGTTGTTGGGGGTTTATCCGTTTTTACCGCTGACCCAAATTACTGTGCGTCTTTACTACAGCGCTTTCGGCTTCGAAGAGAGCGCCGTCACTTCCGCTCCTGTCGGTCTTTGCGGGGCAGCAGCATGGCCGACACCGGGGTGTTGGAGCTTCTACGGCTGATAGAGAAGGCGGATGATGGCGTGGACAGCGTGGACGCCGCGTCCAGACTCGGAGTGGACCACCAGGTCGTAGTCGGGGCCGTGAAGAGTCTACAGTCCCTGGGAGACGTGAGTTTATCGACCCGAGCAATACCGGAAGTCCGAGTGACAACTGTTCATTTAATGCTCTGTGTCAGTCTTTGACTGATGCAACTTTAACCAGCAACAAGAGTAACGAGAAAGTCGTTATGCTGTCTAAATTATGTTCAACATTAGAATAGAATCCCTCCAAAAAGTGGCTGCGAGTGGCTTGGAGTGCACCAATAGTAAAACACGTTTAAACGATGTACATTTTTTTATTACACTTGGTACAAATGCATTTAAAGTTGCCAACAGAAACATTCAATACTAATATTGTTAAACGTATTTTGCTTTGAGAAAATAAGACAGCCACACCGATTATAATAATGCACCTAAATAAAGGACATAGGAGCAGCACGTGCAGGAGACGCCCAACCTCCATCCAGGCATCTACACGGGCAAAGCCAATCACCACTTCTGAGACAGGAGGCTCCCTCAGAGGAAACACCGAGTCCTAAAAAATAGGGGGAAAGGCAATAATGCAGAGGCTACCAATTAAAGCAATCACAAGCAGGTAAAATAAGCTAAGATGTAAAATTGCTTCAAATAAAACGAAGGAATAAATGATTAGCAATAAAACAAATGGTTTAGGTATTATCTAGAAGCTAACTAAAAAGGTGAGTCTTGCCTGCTCTTCAAAAAAAAAAAAATATATATATATTACATTCCCCTCGGCCCATTGCTCCTCCGATAGGCAGTTCCAGAGTTTAGCAATGGTTTATTTGAGCGTTTTACATTCTTAATTTAAAATCACATCATTGCATAGTAATGAAACTCAAAAGGACTAGGCAGAAGCAGGAAAGTTTATGAGCACCTACCCCAGTTGAAGGCCATAGTACAGGAAAGACGCCTCACTGTGAGTCTTTTTCCTGGCTTTGGGAATGACTAGGAGACGCCTGGAGGAGTGCAGAGGCTGCGAAGGTTCATAAGGTTAAAAAAGTTCTGCAAGATTAAAAAAAAGACTCAGACCATTAAGACATTTAAAAAAACAGTACAAGAACTTCAAACTCTGATCCTGAAACACACGGGGAGCCAATGCAGTGATTTTAACAAATGATTATTATAAATGATTATTCTAAAATGAATGCATCTAATGCATTGCACTGCTATAGTATTGCACCAAATAAATATTGATTTTAAATTTGTTTTAGGTCTTGTTTTATTATATAATTACATCTTAAGTCACATGCTCGGTTAATCTTTTTCTTTTCTGTCTGTCCGCAAGATAATTTCAGCAGAGCAGCGCTCTTCCAAGCACTGGGAGCTGACAGAGGAGGGAATTGAGATTGCAAAACAAGGCAGCTATGAAGCCCGTGTGTTCAGCTCTATCCCACTGGAGGGACTGGCGCAGAGCGATCTCATGGTATACATTCACAAAAATGTAATTTAACACTCTTGAAATTAATAAAACTGAATCCAATCTTTTTTCAACATCTTTAGAAACTGCCCTTTGGGAAGATCGGCTTCAGCAAAGCCATGTCCAACAAGTGGATCAAGGTGGACAAGGCGCAGGAAGGAGGTCCCTGGGTTTACAGATCGGTAAGTATCAGCGGTTTTGATTTGTTTTGTTTATGGTTAAAAATTCCTAAAAGGATTTTTCACTGTTTTGTAGATGGACAGTGTGGTCGACCAGGTCAGAGAGAGGTTGTTGCTAGTACAAAAGGGCAGCGGTTCTCAACTGGATGACAAAGAAAAAAATGAGTTGAAAAAGCGGAAACTGCTCTCAGAAGTGTGAGTAGTTGTTCCTGAAGTATTCTGAGGTTTTTTTTGTAAAGCAAGTGAGGATCTTAGTCAGTAGATGGTAGTGTTTTTAATTTTACGTTATATTCTCGTGTGAGTTCTTTTTACTAGAGCTCCTTAAAGGCTATGAGAACACCCAGGCAGTTCTGGAACTATTTTTGTCTTTTTTGTACAGTTGTTATTGTTGTTATTTTGACAATTTAATAATAATTGACGTGCTTTTGTAGCTACTGTAAACATGACTGTATCGACTATCCAAGTTGCAAATTGTTGAATACTCTTTTGTGACGTGTCTTTAGGACGGTGAAGTCTTACTGGATCGGTAAGGGAAACTCCTTTGGCACCACCATCACCAAACAGGAGACCGAGCTGACGCCGGAGATGATCGCCTCGTGAGTTGTTCTTCCATTGTTCCTTTCAATGGTTTGTCCTGGAGGTGGAAAAGTGCTCTATTGTGAACTTGAGGAATACATTTGCTGTCCAGTCTGCCCTCATCTGTTCAGGAATAACAGAACAGAGGGTCTCAGACAGTGGACACAGAGGATCAGTGCCCATAACAGGGGGCCAGTCCACAGATATGGGCTTTGTCCTAAAGGCAGGGCAGCACATTTACATTTACCTCACAAGTCTTCACTGTCCTCACCGAAACACTTCATTTAGGGATTGACGTCCCCCTTTAAAAAAAAAAGTGTAGACTATGATTAGTCAAATTACAATTTAGTTTTGCTGTGTTGTAGAGGTAGCTGGAAAGAGAAGAAATTTAAGCCATACAACTTTGAAGCCATGGGGGTAGCCCCTGACTGTGGCCACCTACATCCACTCATGAAGGTGCGAACGCAGTTCAGACAGATCTTTCTGGAAATGGGGTGAGTTTGAGTCACAAGGATTCAATATTCTCAAAGCAAGACACTTGACCCTAAGCTCAGATACCTGGGTAAATATTTATCTTGCTTTTTTAGTTTCACAGAGATGCCTACCAATAACTTCATTGAGAGCTCCTTCTGGAACTTTGACTCTCTGTTCCAGCCCCAGCAGCACCCGGCTCGAGACCAGCACGACACCTTCTTCCTGTCTGGTGAGCATTAATGTAGAACAGCTGTTCTCAAACCTTCCTCACCAAATATCAACATCCAATCTGGATAGAATGGGGCTTTACTAGACTCTAACTACGCTTAGTGTAATACCACCATAGCAAAGTTTGAAAACTTAAATTGCAAATGACCCCGAGTGCCACTTCGACTGAACATTGTAGCTTTTAATTGTGAACCTCATGGCCACAATCTGTAGTTAAATAAATAAGGTAAGAGTGCAGGCTTTTTGCTGCTATTACTATACTACGTGTGTCATTTCAGACCCAGCTCTTTCCCATGAGTTCCCACAGGACTATCTGGAGAGGGTGAAGAGGGTCCACTCAGAAGGAGGCTATGGTTCCCAGGGGTAAGATAACAAACCAATCCACATTAACCATTTTCACATCATCATGGAACATCCTCCGGTGTGACTTTTGTGATTAATTGCCCTGGTCACGAAAGGGAATTGTCTCCTAACCGTGCTGTGTTTTAGGTACATGTACGACTGGAAGATTGAGGAGGCTCAGAAGAATATCCTCCGCACTCACACAACAGCTGTCAGCGCACGCATGCTGTATAAACTCGCACAGCAGGTGACTGAACACTGTCTTTTGTAGGATTCTTGTAGACGGCAACAAACGACTCATTTGTTTTAATTATTTATGTTGTTGCATTTACAGCGATTTACTATTTTTGATGGCACAACTGTCATATGGCTCAATCGGACCACATAATTGTGCATCAACATCGGTTGATTTTTAAAAAATTTTTTATCTGTATTACAGCAGTAATGTGTAGTTGTGATGGACTGGTGCGACTTCTATCATGCTTTGCTGACCACTCGCTCTGACGACATACTTTGAAAGCCTCTTTAAAAGAACAAGAGGGATTATAATACAGACTGCCTCCTCTGACCTGACTGTGTATGAAGCAGCACATTATGTAGCACTTCTACTCACTACTATCCATTCAGTCTGACAAACACTACTCCTTCAGACATGAAGTGGATACGTACGTCCAAATCAAATGTATCCCTTACAGAGACCGATAGTTAAGTCAATGTACATGTTTTGTTTTGGTTCCTAACGCCACCCAATGCCAATAGTTTCGCCTCGTGCTTTGGGTTGCCAGATTGTACATGTAGAACCAGTTGCCTATTCATTTAAAAGCATATGACATACCAGCTTGCCTATATTTTTGTAGCACCATTTTAAGACGGTTAAAGGGCATGTCTTACCTTCAACTCCATGCACACGGTATTTTAACTTTATAAATGTCACACTTTCAGATGATTGGTATAATTTCCATGTCCTTTTCAGTGAGACACAGTCTGTTGAGTGATATACGCAGAAACCAAAAGGTGTTTTCATTAAGAACTGGGTCAAAACTAAAGATGGAGGAATTGTTTGATTTTGTGTTTTATTACTTTCGTCTTCTGTTGATACAATCTGCATGCATTGTACTTGGTTTTGTTGTGATGACTTATCATTTTGAATCTCACCGTGTTGCACATCAGGAAAAGTTCACTCCAGTGAAGTACTTCTCCATCGACCGGGTGTTCAGGAACGAGACCCTGGACGCCACACACCTGGCAGAGTTCCACCAGATCGAGGGCGTGGTGGCGGACTACGGCCTCACACTTGGGGACCTCATGGGCATCCTGCACCAGTTCTTCACCAAACTAGGTGATGATGTCCGATAGACCTGCAGTACACTTGACAATTATTAGTGTTGCACAATGTATCACCAAATGATTATTTGTGACACAATGTCATTGTCGCCAGTCATGATATATATTTCAAACTCACTGAGGTCTTTCATATGAATGAGATTTAAAAAAAAAAAAAAAACTTGCTAACACAGCCTAAAACAAACTGGTTATTAAAAATGTGCACGTTTTAGTCATGGTTTCCCTCATTTTAGTTTGATTTTTGCCTCGTTTGTCTTCTATATAGGAATTACTAAACTACGCTTCAAGCCAGCTTACAACCCTTACACAGAACCCAGCATGGAAGTGTTCAGCTATCATGAAGGTAAGACTCTCTTCTCAGCGATTCTTGACTTACCGCAGATGTCTATTCTACTCTATGTAATGCTGAATTACTGCTATCTCAGGTCTGAAGAAGTGGGTGGAGGTGGGTAACTCGGGCGTCTTCAGACCGGAGATGCTGCTGCCCATGGGACTCCCAGAGGACGTGTCGGTGATCGCCTGGGGCCTGTCTCTAGAAAGGTGAACGCTGCGCTCTCAATATTGCAGATTGCACAAACGTGAAAACTCATTTGACCTGCGTTTGTCCCCTCCACGTGAGCTTATAATAGTAGTCCATGGCAACGATATCTTCAGGATAAATCCCCTTATTTTCTATCAAGGATTACGATTCCAATTCCGTTTGTGTTTTTGGGGAAATTACATTTTCATGGTATGTCTTAAGTGTAAATGTTCCAAATATAGAGAGACTAATTTGGGTTAAAAGAGCTAAGACTTCAGTACTTAACACACACACACACTTGGCTAATAAGTACATGTCAAATCAACAGGGAAAATCTCTATAATCCGTGCTGACTAATCCTCTTTGCAGCAGAGCTTTCGTTTTGTGCGCGGTGGCCTGTCAGAGCATTAGCCGCCGCCGAAGAGCCGTGGCATTCGCTCACCTGAGTTTTTCCCTTTTCATCCTCCAGGCCCACGATGATTAAGTACGGCATCAACAACATCAGAGAGCTGGTGGGACACAAGGTCAACCTGCAGATGGTCTACGACGGCCCCATTTGCAGGCTAGACTCATGATTTTGCCCTTTACAACCAATCTTGGGACCTCCAGAGCATTAGAAGTGCTGCCTTGTTTACCATTATGAAATAAAGTCATTGTACAGCAAAAAAAAATATTGAATAAACCAACCTTTGTAAATTTATACTGTAATTGACCTGTTTGTGTGTACTTAATCATGAAGAAACGAAGAGTTTCTACTACTCTTGTGCCATTGGTATATTATAAAGTTGTCTCTATTTAAAGTCATCAAGTCTACATTGTAACATATTTAAAACTCTTTATTCTTTTTTTTTACCCTCTTATTACGCCAGACAGGTCACCCAAAGTTCAGAACCTTAGTCAATCCCGTTTCTTGGGAAGCCTTGGCTGGCTTTGCTCTGTCTGGCAACAACAAATCTAGGTTTTGTTGAGGCTAGAAAGTTGACCATTACTTCTTCCCTCCTGTTGAAGCACAAGACCCCGATACATCTGTGTACACCCAGGATGGCACTTTTCGCCATTTGAGTTGTGCTGTTTGAAGAATGAATCAATGCAGAGAGGATGCATTTTCCTAAAGAGTAAAGTGTTCAAATATGATAGAAATCAGAGCTAGTGTTTAAGGCTGGATATAACTTTACCCGTATGCGTATTTATTTGCATCCAACAGGCTGTGTTGTGCAGCCGGAGAGGGATCCCTTTGCCACCTGTGACAAAAGCGGCTGGATTATGGACGAGGAGAATTGCAGGAACTCTTTAAATCTTTCTTGTAAGCCTAAGCTTTATACGAGTCTTGAAATAACGTTTGGCCTAAGTCTGGTAATGTTTGCATATCATAGACACGCTTGATATCACCGTGCAGCTGATAAAATGCTTTGGACAACTATTCCAAGCAGAAACAGAAGAAAAAGAATAAAGCAAATATAGATTACATTAAAAGCATTTATTGATTAGAAAAAATAAACAATCATATAAAACAAGTTGTTGAGAAGAACATAACCATATTCAGTTAAACCTTAGGCACAAAAATACAATATGAATGACCTTAAGTGACCCTCTCGCCTTCAGTGGCTCTCGTTGGGGCTGAAGGGAAGTCGCAAAGTTGATGTGAGATAAAAATGTGTTGGAGAATCGGCAAGTCCATTTCTTGGCAAAGCGTCCTCCACACTAGGTCATACCTCCCTGAGTATGCTGCTGCTTATCTCGTTTTCCGCCGGACTCGCAGTCAGTGCCAAGGAGCTGGTGGGGCTGTGAGAGTGAGGGAAGAAGTGTGGCATGTAGGGTATAGCAGCCAGCAGCAGCGGGCTGATCTGAGGGCTCTCCTCGGACCTGTGGGGCAGGGGCACCACCACCTCCTCCGGGTCCCACACATGGAAGGCATTGTGTGCAAACGGGTGGACGGGCGGGTGACTGGAGGGGTGTGGGTGCGGGCTCTCCTTTTCTTCATCCCCGTGAGGACCCAAGATGCACTCTGAGCAGAGAGGGCAAAGTATGGAAGGGTCAGTGTGCATGCCAGGACAAACAATGGAAAAAACGGAGAGGCCTGAATGTAGCCTGCGTGATTGGATTGGCAGGTTTTCAATTGTACTTGGAATTCCCTGAGAGGCTTCCCTAAGTTCATCTGGCTGGGTCAAGTAGGCTATACATTGTACTTGCTAGGAAATCTGATGCACTTTTATTTATTTATATATATATATATATATATATATATATATATATATATATATATAAAATGTACATTAAAGAGTATATTTGGACAACCGTAATCCAGTGCTTCTAAAGATACCGAACTGAGCATATAAATTACATGCCAGCAAATTGTATTGACAATATAACATGACGTATAAAGAGAAAAAAACAAACTCGTACCTGCTATGTCGATGGCCAAATCCTTGATAAGATGTCCAACAATGGCATAGGCGACTCCCACCACGACGAGCGCGGCCATGAGCAGGTACAGGACACCCTTGGGCAGCACGATGAGCTCCTTCGGAGCGGGCTTGTACTGTTTGTACAGCGGCTCCTCGAGGAAGTACGAGTGCGCTCCTCCGGTCGAGTTTAAACCGGTGAAATTATACACATTCATAATAGCTCAGTTAATGGTTCAATCAATAAATATCCCTCAAATGAGTGGCAGACTCCATTTGGCATTGCGCATAAACTAGTATTTGTGAAATTCCTCCACTGCAGAAAGTACAGTCAAGGGAAAAAGTCCGCGAAAAGTGATAAAGAACAACGACAACAAAACAAACTGTCAGAACGATCTCTAGGAGATTTTACAGACACTGCTCTTGAGGTTCTTCGTCCGCGTGTAGTGAACTATTGAAGTCTAGTCTCTGTCCGAGGTGCTGAAGCGCGCGCGTTAGGCCCCTCCCACACGACAACTTGATCATCACCTCCGATTTATGACTCCCCATTATTATAGGTCCGTATGACTGCCTGGCTGTTACTCAACAAGACGGTCGTCATAAAGCCATTCTGCCTTAAGGCTGTTTTATACTTCAGCGACAGATCCACGTTTGCGTGCTGGACGCACGTGGGAGCCAATCAGGGAGTTCGCGACAGCTGCACCTGCCGCAATAAGTGACTCCGCGGCAAACCAAGGAAACACACAACAAACTCCTTCAGTCTCACTCTTTGAAGTTATTTTTCATGAATATATTGTTCCTATGATTTAGTGCTTTTGTGTTTTCACTTTTTATGTTGTTAAAATATTTGTTTTTAAATAGACATAACGTGAAGGCAGAGGAGCGGCGGAAGTTCGAACGATTCTGGCTTGCGTCAAGAGGACGAGGCTGCGGTGGGCGGGACCGGCCGCTGAAGTATTTAGAGTTACACAGTTTACTTCAGTTATTTTAGGAATACAATAAAAGCAGGTTTAGTATCACCAAATTTACAATTGTGTACAAAGAATATCGCCATAATAATTAGATTATTAATTGTAAATTTAACTTATTCTGAAATATTACTCCAAGTTTTACATCACTATAAGACAGGATATGCAAATGAAGCCCATACACAAAAACTGCCCCATAAAATATTTGTAAAAATGCAAGTAAATACAGCTGATCTGACCCTCTGACCAGACAAAGCTCTGGGGCCCCCTACAATCCCAGGTGCCGTCCCCCAGGTAAGCTTGTCTGCTTGATAGTGTGCGTATTTTGTAGAATATAAATCAATTATGCTGCTATTAAACTGTGACCACGTCGCCTACTGACTAAAGGTGAGCAGACACACGGCTGTCCTTTAAACCTCTGCCTTTAATGTGAGTTTGTGTCACCCCGTCTCTGATTAGTACAAGGAAATTATAAAACTGTATACTGGTATATCTTTAACCATACCAGCAGGAGCTTTTCAACACATTTGATTGATTGCATTACCTAAATAATTAGATCATTATTTTAGTTTATTTGCATTGTTTTTAACAGCACAGTGACAACTTGATATGTTTACTGTTATAAAATTCAAATGATGTCAAATATAGTTGATCATTTGAATCTGTGTGTTTTTGCTTGTGGAGTTACAGGGAAACAGCCTTTGGCATCTTTACAGAATCTATTGCAGTCAATAAGACGCACACAGAACAGAGCTGTAGACAATGCTGTTAAAGTAAGGCCGTTTTCTTTGCAGAGGAACAGCAAATCACTTCCAAAACAGTATGTAGTATTTTAAAACATCAAGTGATTTATTATTGACCTTTATTTAACCAGGAGAGCGTTGGTCCTAACTGTGAAGCCGTCCGTTCTTATTTTTATCAGACATTGAGTGCAGCTCAGGATCCTTCGGAAAGCAGTGGAAACTTGGCATTTTGTTGAATCTCCCCCCAGCAGTACACACAATGTCTAATGTGCAACAGAAAATAAAGTAATTTACACTTGACTAATTCCGTGTCGAAGTTTTTCAATGTTCGTACTAAACTAACTAGTTAAATTAAGTCAACAACAACTGGACTGGGCATCCCCACTTAGCACAGAAAAGGTCGAGCCAACACGCTCATCAATTTCATCTAGCTTTTTGGTGAGTTCAGCTCAATAACGGCTCTACTACACAGACACAAGAAGGCAAACGTTTTTACTATAAACTGTAGTGAAACAGCTAACATATTTTTAATTCACTGAGCTCGAGCTGTTTTGCAAGGAGGAATGGGCAAATATTTCAGTCTCTCAATGTGCATGTCTCTCATGTATATAAAACATTCAAGCATTTAATTCTAAACAAAACATTTGGGGGAAACTGAATTTCAAAAAGTGTCCCACTCTACCCATTATTCACCCTATATATTAATACACAATACATGAATTAGTATTCCTTCATTGTAAAGCCAAGTAAATAATAAGCACTTTCCTTTGCCATTAAGGCTGCTTTTTTGTGTGCTCTACCAGTGAGTTGGCAAAAAAGTTAGTTATTTAAAATGTGTATCCCAAATAAACTCTTCAAACCAGTGATGACTCTGCTCAGGATTAGAGCGAGGATGTCATGGGTACCTGCCACAAGAGAAGAGAGGAGATTAAATGATATGAACAGGTGTATTAAGGGCACAGATGGCGATTGGATTAATACACTTAAGCAATTTAGATCAAATAAATGGGAAAGCAGTTATATAATCTCTCAGTACTGTTAGGTGTAAGTTAATGGTAAACCTTCGTAAGTGTTGACAGCCAAATTCATGAATGATTTGGTACTTGTTGCAATGGCGTTTCCCTCCAGCATGTTTCTGGCCTGTCGGGTGATGTCTAATGCTTTACAACAGCTGTTTCTCGAAGAGGGCGTTCTGAGGCCAGTTTAGATCTAGTCCCTCCAGCGTGGGGCCTCCCACCAATGGGACATGCACGGATCAAGCCCCAGGGGAACAGATGCCCGAGCCACCTCAGCTGGTTCCTCTCGACATGTAGAAGCAGCGGCTCTTCTCCGAGCTCCTCCCAGATGATTGAGCTCATCACCCTACCCCTAAGGGTGCGCACAGCCACCCTGCCGAGGGAAACTTGTTTCGACCACTTGTATCCGCGATCTTATCCTTTCAGTAATGCTGACCCAGACCCCATGACCATCAAAGTTGGTAGGAACATAGATCGTGTTGTCTTTATGACTCAACTCCTTCTTCACCCCAAGAGTCCAGTACAGTGACCGCATCACTGCAGATGCCGCACTGATCTGTCTGTCAATGTCACGCTCCATCCATCCTGGCAGCCAAATGCTGTCTGCGTGCACCAGGCACTGTCGTTGTGTCCTTGAGCAAGACACTTCACCTGGCCTGCAGTGCCTGACACTATGTATGAGAGTGTGAATGGGTGAGTGGTTCTTTGATGTAAAGCGCTTTAAGTGCCTAATGTAGGTAATTGTTTCTCGTTGAAGTGAATGAGTTCACCATGCTTTGAAAAATATGGTATTTGTTATTTGGTATCAATTCTATTACATTGCAACTCAAGATGTCTGTGTAAGTTCTCAGTCGTACAGGATTTCTCCATTTTCAATGAAGGTACTTGAGTCATCTTCTGTACTCAGTAGTTGAAGTCTTCGAACGTTTCTCCTCTCATCCAAAAGGCTTTGTCAGCGGACTAAAGTCCCGCTCAGCCCGCAGCTTTAGATATAGACCACCAGGGAGGAGTTGTGGTTGGCCCGGCTCCTCCCCTCTAATCACAGCTACTCTCACCTGTGGGTAAACACCTTTGAAGTAGAGCGTCTCTAACAATCTGTCAGTATCGGTCAGTCCTGTCCTATTCATAGATGATCACTGCCCATTATCTGTCCTATTCATGGCTGATCACTGCTAATTACCTGCCTATTGTTCTTTTGTTAGCTGAGGTGCCGTCTCCTTGGACTCTGTGTGCCCTGTCGATTTTTCCCGAAGGAGACTGAAGTAAAGTGACGGAAGATTAAATCTGAGCCCACCATTGTGGTTCATGGAGGGATTTTCCTTTTTTACAAAAATAGCTTCTTTAACTACTCTTTCAAACCAACGTTCTTCTTTAGCTAAAACGTTGACCTCCCCGTCCTCAAAGGAGTGGTTGGAGGCTTTGAGGTGGAGGTGCACCGCCGACTGAGGGCCACTTGTGCTTTCTCTTCGGTGTTGATAGTCTCGTCTGTAAAACTTGTTTCATTTCTCCAATATAATGTTGTTTGCATTCTTCTTCTTTGCATCGAATAGAATAAACCACATTGCTTTGTTTGTGGCTCGGAGTTTTGTCTTTGGGATGAACTCATTTTTGTCTCAGTGTGTTCACCGGTTTGTGGTTCACTGGAATCCTGTGCTGCCTAAAGATTCGCTGAAGTTTCTCTGAGACCCCGGCTACATACGGCACTACGACTCCCTTTCTTCTGGGCTCTGTAGTCTGTCTGTCTTGTTCTTTGGGTCTTCTTGCCGCTTGTGCTTTAGTGAAAGACCAGTTAGGATAGCCACAGTCTGAGAGGGCTCTCTGGACATGTTGCTCCTCTTTGGTCTTCCCTCTCTGCACTGGTAGGCACCTCTTTAGCCCTATGTCTTAGGCGTCATGATGACCCCGAGTTTGTGCTGAAGTGGATGGTTAGAGTCAAACATCAAATACTGGTCAGTATGAGTTGCCTTCCTGTAAACCTCTGTCTGAAGTTGTCCATTCCCCCCATGATAACTTTACAATCTAAAAAGGCAAGTTGTTTCTCCTTGGCGTCCTCCCGAGTAAATTGAATGCTGGGGTCCACAGCATTGATGTGATGTATAAAAGGTGCCACTTTTGTGTCATAGATGACAGCACTGTTTACATCTGTCCCAACCTCAGCAGCGGTGAGGAAAAGACTGACTGAGGACAGCACTCTAGCTGATAGGACCCAGCTCACTCCTGACCACATTTGCCAACTACTGGAGTTCTGTCTTAGCACCACATATTTCCAGTTCAGGGGCAGCTTCTACAGACAGATCCAGGGCTGTGCTATGGGCTCTCCAGTTTCACCCATAGTGGCTAACCTCAACATGGAGGAAATAGAGAGGAATGCCTTGGCCTCATACCCAGGAAACAAACCCAGCCACTGGTTTAGATATGTAGATGACACGTGGATCAAAATTAAAGAGAAGGAAGTGGCACCTTTTACAGATCACATCAATGCTGTGGACCCCAGCATTAAATTTACTCAGGAGGACGCCAAGGAGAAACAACTTGCCTTTTTCGATTGTAAAGTTATCATGGGGGAAAACGGACAACTTCAGACAGAGGTTTACAGGAAGGCAACGCATACTGACCAGTATTTGATGTTTGACTCTAACCATCCACTCTAGCACCAAACCAGCACAGAGACCAGGAGCCATGTTGCAGAGTATGCCAACCATTCAGCCCGGATCCCTGGAAAAGAGCCCTTTGAGCTCATCTAAGTTTTTCCACCCATGTCAATATTAAGTTCCTCCAACTCCCCAAACCAACAGCTGGACCCCATCAGACATACCTGCTCCTCCTCGGTCAATTTTAGACTTTTTACATCCTACAAAATAAACACCTGAACTCTCTCATTGTCTTGGTCTCCTTGTACCCTGGTGATCGGAACCTAGGGGGCGTTACATTAGCACTCTTTAATGTTACCAAGGCAGTTAAAGATTTTGGAGCAACTTCTTTGAAGTGTTAACTGCGAACAGCGGATGGGGAGTGCTATGGAAAGCATGGTAACTAAATACTAACTTTTTCAATGCCTAGAGTCTTTGGTTTGTTGTTGCACAAAGTTGTTTTCTGTCAGAAGGATCTTTAGGATCTTCATCCACGTGTTGTGAACTATAGAAGTCTAGTCTCTGTCTGAGGTGCTGAAGAGAGCACCATTAGCCAGATATTTGCTTTAGGCCCGCCAATACAACCACACTATTTATCAGTTGTCACATTATTATTTTTTCAGTGAAGCTGTTATGAAGCGGACCGGACAGCAAGCTAACTTGTAACTAGTGCTTATAGTTATTGGTTCTGGTTTGAGCAGAGGTTAATAATGCTTTGAGTATTTTTTTTTTTTTTGAGTGATTGAATACTGTATGTTTTTTATTCTATCTTATTGAATGTACCCCAACAAGAACAGACTCACCTTTACATCATGTCCAAATGATCAAAAATGACTGGTTTAAAAAAAAAAAAAGCTGGAGCAATTTCCTTATGTAAGCACCACTTAGAAAAGACATGCCATCGTGTAAAGGGCGTTGCATTTGCAGATTTGGTAATTCTGTCTTCAAAGGTCCAGAGTCCGCCTCAGTATTGACAGCAAATAAACAAGAAGACCAGCACTTGTTTAAATGCGGCTCCAATCTCTGTGCACTAGGGAGTGAACACAGCATACAGCAATGACACTTTAGTAAAGAGTTTGTGGTGATGTCAAGTTTGAAACTCGAAGATTCAACTTATTTGTTGTCAGGAGTAATTGATAAAGATTTACGGAACACAGGAACCATTCTGACAATCGATTGAGCACAAGATACACACGGTTGTCCTTTTAGTTAAAATGTGAGTCCTTTGTAAAGCCTGCTCTTGTTTAGGTGTTAAATAACAAAATCCAAACCCCCAATTGCTCAGAAAAGTGTTAGTGAAAAGCAGAATCGGATTAGCAACAACATTGTAATCTAAATACGAATAGCACATTTGGATGAGGGACAACATTTGCAGTAGTGTTTATCCAACTTTAATTTACTTTAAAATGACACAGTCATTAAATGTTAAACTTACACTGTTCCAATTATTCACAGCACACCACTGACTAAAAGATGACCTTTTGTTATTGATGATAGTACACTTAATAGGATTGGAAAGGGACTCCTTCAGACAATGTATAGCAATCTGGTGTCCCACTGTATCCAATAAAACCAATGCAGTAGCAGAGGAAAAATCAGTAAGGTAAAAAAAAAAAAAAAAAAGACCCCACAGCCTAGCATACCATATTCAAACATTACTGGAACTCATTCACTAAGCAAAAAGAAGCACTTTCTTTGCCATGAAAGCTGCTTTTTAAATGTGTGCTGCTACCTGTTAGCCAAAAAAAAAAAAAAATTCAGAATATACAAAATGTGTATCACAAAGAACAGGTCAACATGCTATAATAGGTCTGAAGGAGATCTTATACTTGACAATTTCAAGTTAAAACTTAAAACCGTTATGATACTGTTTCATACAGGTGCTGTACATACTATTGACAGAAAATAGAAAAAATATCCCTCTTTATAATGCAAAGTCTACATTGTATTTGATGATTCAGTGTTACATTGGACATTTGAAAAAACAAAAAACCTAATATACTTTCTCCAATGCCAATTCATTTCATAAGTGAGTTACAGATTTGATCTATTTGTCCACAGTGAAGGACTGCAAACCAGTGATGGCTCTGCCCAGGATTAGAGCGTGGATGTCATGGGTACCTGCCGCAAGAGAAGAGGGAGATTAAATTATAGGAACAAGTGCATTAAGGGCGCAGATGGCTATTGGATTAATACACTTAAGCAATTTAGTTCAAATAAATGGGAAACAGGTTATTATAATTTGGCGAAAATGTTAGGTGTTAGTAAATGGTTAACCTTCGTAAGTGTTGACGGCTTCCAAGTTCATGACGTGGCGAATGATGTGGTACTCGTCTGCAATGCCATTTCCCCCCAGCATGTCTCTGGCCTGTCGGGCGATGTCTAAAGCTTTACCACAGCTGTTTCTTTTCAGCATGGAGATCATTTCAGGGGCAGACCTGGGAAAAAAGAGCTACATCATTACCTGCACTGGATTTAGAAATGGAATCAGGAGGGTTTGAAAACAGTTTTTACACAGGAAAAATCAGAACGGAAGTTTCTTAAACGTCTCTTTACTACTAAACAACCCAGTCCAATTACTTTTACTATGACAAATGATTTTGTGCTTATTTTAAATAATTAGATCAGTGCTTGCACATAGAACAGCCTTTTTCTGATCATGGCCTCGATTGATATAAAGGCTAGGCCGCTGAGGCAGCAGTCTGGGCAGACTTCTCTAATTATTTGCTCGGAACAGTGCATGTTATATACATGGGACTCATGCCTGTTAATACGCAACACCAGATTGTGACCATGGGCTAATTTCCATCCGTCCCCCACTCGCACGCTCAAACACAAGTACATGTTATGTGTTAAGTTCACATTACTTTTTATCATCAATAAGTCTTCCTAGCTGCAGACAGGACTGTAGGCCAATAGTGATCTCTGTGAGCATGTCGGCCATCTTTTTTTGCATTAGCTGATTCCTTGCCAATGGCACACCAAACTGGATTCTGTTGAGAGTAATTAGAGAGAAGGGATTACATTATTACCAAGAATGATAACACATAAATACACAAAATAAAGTCACACCTGTCCAGTGTGTACTGCCGAGCGGCATGGAAGCAAAACTCTGCTGCACCCAGTGCACCCCAAGCAATTCCATAACGGGCATTGTTCAGACAGCCAAAAGGACCCTGAATAAAAAGTGAAATTTAGAAACCTTTCAGTGTAAAATAATAATCAATATTCTGCTACTGTATCTTACCCCCAGACCCGAAACTTTTGGGAGTAAGTTTTCCTCAGGCACCTCCACCTCGTCCATAACGATCATCCCTGTGGCTGATGCTCTCAAAGAAAACTTCCCTTCAATCTTTGGAGTAGACAGACCCTTCATCCCTCTCTCCAGGATGAACCCTCGAATCTTTCCATCTTCACACTTGGCCCAGACAACCGCAATGTCTGCCACGGGGGAGTTGGTGATCCTGATGTTCAAAATACAGTTTTTATAGCAAACTGGCCTTATTTAAAGGAGTGTTGAACTATTGTCAAAAGAAGCTAAAACCTGGAAAACAGGTTAGTTCAAGCTAATTCTTATAATAACAATATGAAAATGTTAAATATTTTAGGAATTCTACCCACAATGTTGCTTAGTATTAAGTAATATCTAATAAAATGCAAATGTATATTGTAGTTCACATTTTCAAATAAAATGGCATGAAAGCAATTCACAGTAATGTCTCATTGAGCATAGGGCTGGAAAGCGGAAGTGCAAGAATTTGCGAGATTTCCATCCGCGGATACAAACAAACAACACACACTGGTTGTCCAGTACTGATATTGCGGACTTCATACGCTCTGATGGCTTTTTCGGTGTTATTTTGGACACATTTCGTCACTGGGACGAAAAACTTCGTATATGGCCATGCTAGTCGCTGAGTGGATTGGCACATGCCCCGCTCAGGTTTGTGGCATGGTCCCATTTAGTGATAATATTCAAGTAAGTTATACTCGTAGTGACATGCGCCTTTTTATATCTGTAGACACCTTGGTCAAGGAGGGTCGACACGCACGCCTGCCTTTCCCTCTGCCTTTGATTTGCTTTTTGTTGTTGTTATTCCCCTGTCACTGGACATGTGGAGCTCCGTGTGTGAGAGCAACACCTCTACTGACTGACTGTGGTCATTTACGGTGACTGAAGCCTCTTAGGACTCAACAACAGAACTGTGAAACAAACCACGAGCTAAATATGGTCATAACCTCTTAACCCCCACTTTAACCAAGTACATTTTCATCAGTTTGCCTTTTGTTGCTTTTTGTTGTTGTGTGTTATGCTTGATGCTGAACTGGTGAAAAGATGCTTGGTTAAGAAGGGGTTAATATAAGGAGGTTTTAACTAAAAGAAAAAGTAAAATAAACTCAAGTCTTTGGTATAAATTGCCTCTGTAAACTATTTTATCAACAACGGACCTCCGTGCCTTAATGTGCTGCTGTTGGTCGTCTCCAGCCGGCGTTGATTGGCATTTTGTGTTTAACTCCTAAGGCTAATCACTCGCTATGTCAAAGCATGTTGCACTATTCAATTCAGCCGCCTCCTCAAATAGCTGGTTGTTTGTTTGTATCCGAGCGAAGAACCGGAAGTGCTTCTGGTACGAGACTTTCCAGCCCCATAGGTGGACATAGGGTGGGTAATTCTGATTCTTCTTGTAAATTACTCCACCCTGTGGCTCATCAAAGCCATAGCAATTACAACCTGTGACCTAAACAAGTCTTTTTCACAATAAGGAAAACTATTTATATCATCAAACAACTCTCAATGAAATGCCCTTACAGTGTTAGTACTATTTAAAAAGTCATATAAAATATAAAAAGATAAATATATAAATACACAGAATCAGTAATTTCTTTGTACCCACCAGGTCTTGGAGCCTGAGAGAGTATACGTCCGACTGGAGGGGTTGTATTTAGCTTTCGTTTCCATGCCGCTGGGATCACTGCCATGGTTAGGCTCTGTCAGACCAAAACAGCCCAGAATCTCTCCCGAAGCTGGTAGTGAAAAACAAATGTTAATATAAATAAATAATACAATAAATAATCATTTTTCTCTGTGTTGATAATTTTACCCAGTTTGGGAAGATATTTCTGCTTCTGTTCTTCTGTGCCATAGGCGTAAATGGGATACATGACAAGTGAGGACTGAACACTCATTACTGAACGATAGCCACTGTCGACCCTCTCCACTTCTCTGGCTATCAGACCATAGGCCACATAACTGGTGCCAGCACATCCATAACCTGTGACACAGAGAAAATAATACAATAACATTTGGGTAAAACATGTCAAAGAATGAAATGTGTCATTTAAAAGAACATTATACATAATCAGTCATTGGAAATGTATCTGTTTGGCACTATCTGGGCAAAATTCCCACAAAGTAAACATTTGTTACAACTGACCTTTAATAGTTGGACCGAGGACACCCATCTCTCCCATCTCTGACACAATGTCTCTGTGAAACACTGTAAATAATCAAAGTAGATGTGACACATACTACACATTAATTTTTCCCTGACAACTCCTTTCTTTGTTTTGTTTTTTACAGTTTTTCCACTTTATTACAGATAATGCCATGCACGTTTACTGTATACTACATAATCTCTAGACAAACAAACATAAGATATAATAAACTAATCTGGGAATGTTGAATTATTCACCTTCATTTCTGTTTGCCATTAAGATGCGGGGCATAAGTTTCTCTTGGCAGTATGTGCGAAAAGAGTCCCGGATCATGACCTCCTCCTCCGTCAGCTGACCATCCAGGTCGAGAGGATCTTTCCAATTAAACTGGACTTTGGCTGTTGGTTGTATATATTAATTATACAAAGAACTAAGAACCAGGTGATTGTGTGCATTATAGATAGGAGAGAGCACATACGTGGTTTGGATTGGGTCTGAGATTCTGTGAATAAAGACAAAAGTAACATGAATACAACAAACAACAACAAAAGAATGCCAAGAACCCCTCTCAGCTGGTTTGATGAAGAAAAAATCATAATAATAAACAAAAAAAGCACATCACACTCACCCTTTACGGCAGGTGCTGCTGTTCCCTGTGCTCTGGAAGCTGAGGCAAACGCACATCTCTGAGGATTTAGCAGGAAGCGACACATGCCTCTCAATGCCATGATGGTAGTTTGACTGAAATGCAAAAAACAATCATTACAGACCATGAGGCAGTAATGTGCACATAACGATATCTCTATATTTTCATGACACTGCCGTTTTAAATCTATCAAAGGATTATGTGAACATTAGCAACTGTATGCGCAATACGCTCAATAAATATCAAAAATACCAAAAACCTTCACAGAGGAAATATCATCATGCTAGGCTAGCGCAGCTAAGTTGTGTAACACCAGTCCTTTTAGTCAATGTTAGCTCCTTTAAGGTCGGCTTTACAATCACTGTTCAGCCATACAAATGTACATGCCGAAAACAATCAATAGTATAGCTTTTGCTGACGGTTATTATAAGTGCGTACTTACAGCGTATCGTTTCACAAGTCCTTGATCAGAGTCCCCAGAGCAGAGTCGTCTCAGGTGACGGAGCAGTAGACGTCAAAACACCGACTGACGTCATCACGTACATGCTCCTGGTGCGCTCATAGACTGTAAAAGGTCTGTGGGAGCGCATGGAGTGGGGTACCCGGGGCTATTGACTATCAATGAATAGGAATTATGCAAATATGCAACGGTCATGACAATTGTAGAATTCAATAATATCGACCTACCAAAAGTTACTCTAACTGGAGGACAACATATTTACATATTCCAACACCATGAAAAGTCAAACATGGGCTTTGGGAGTAAAAGCCTTTTTTTCAAAAAAAGTGCAGTTTTCTTTTTGGTCTCTATTTAGTTCCAGTCATTCGATGGCATTGCTTATACATCTTTTGAAATGAGCATGAAATACCCCACATCAACAGGAAATGTATTGGTAATCCATTTATAGTATTATTCATATCATATAATATACTTTTAAAAACGTAACCTTATGTACCATATATTTAGACAGTGAATACGGTTGACAGCGAGTTACATTCAAGCATAAACAAATTGTTTCTCTTCTGCTTGGAGCCTGTTCTTGAGCACATTTCACTTGAGCCCAACAACGCACTGGTCATTCGTCATATCACTGCTGTAGCTGATCATTTATAAGACATGTAGTAAATGTATAAGATTAGAAAATGGCAGTGTTCTGGTGACGTAATGGACAGTATTCAACTTTGAACATTGCTCTGACGCTCGTGATCGTATCCCAGCATCAATTTTTAGATCCCAATGTTGATCTTTAATGTCTTTATGGCGCCATAAAGAAATTGCTTTGTACGGCCCCTGCCTGTTCATCTACGCAGCCATCTATCGGGCCACTGACCGGCTATCTGCCGTGTCCTTTCAGCGTGTTCTTTTATCTGTGATCTGCATCCAGACCCGTGGCACCCCTCCTCACTCCTGAGCTGCTCACAATGGCTCTGAGAGTTGTGGAGTCTAACTGGCTGCAGGTATTCCATTGGCTGGATCTCACGGAGCCCCCGCAATAAGAATTTACTCCATTCAATATAGTAGGTCGGATTACGATATGTTTCTACTCATACATTCAAAAATTAAATTAAATTGCCTAAAAGTCGGCCTAGTTCATCATTATAACAATTGCAAAAGATTCAGTTCAAACTAGACAACCTTTGGATACGGGTCCCATCGGTATTTTTTGGGAACCAAACGTTGTCGTTATGAAGGCGTTTGTTTTGGCTTTGTGTGACTGTGTGCACCATGCTTTAATAAAGATCTATTAGCCTACAGAGTAAAGTTAACGGTTCTCAACAAACTCCCAGCCCCCAGTCACCCATTTGCACAGTCTACTGTCAATCAAACCTCTTTGCGCGTTGATTGGTCCCATTTCTCCCAGAAGTTATCTTTCTGTAATGTTACCAGGGCAGTTAAAGATTTTGGAGCGACTTCTTCGGAGTGTTAAAAACTGCGACAAGCGACGCTCCACGGACGCTCCGGGACGAGAAATGGTGTGCAGCCGTGACATATGAGCAGCTTTGGAGAAGAAAAAAGCTTTCCCTAACAATGGAACTGGAGGAGAAACCGAAATATGGTAATTATTTAAACCCCCACAGCATGCCTCATTTGTCCTGGGATAGCAGCACTCCGCGACTCAACACAAAACAAAATCACGAATAAATACATTTTACGCAGTGTAATCTGGTTCGTCTGTATTACTATGAAGACATCTGGCGCACGTTTTACGCAACATTTACGTTCATTGTGTTCTGAAAACGGACCACTTTCCCCTCACGAGCCAGTGTAGTTTACATGCTGTACTTCTGGGGGTTCCCTTTCGTGGGAACATACATGATTTGCTGCGTTTAGATCGGTGCGTGTCGTCATAATGTAAAGGTTATTGTCCCTGAGTATAATGTGCCAATGTGTGTCGCGCTTGTGCAGTTGCTGCTACATTCCTCAGTGTGGTATTGAAGGCAACAGGAGCTCACTCCCAGCTGCTATGTTTAGGTTTCAGCTTATTAAAAATACCACCCACTTTTACTTAGGGTACTATGCGATAGTAGACTATGTATTTTTTGTCTCATTCTGATCATGATTTGAGAACGTGCCTTTACTAACTCGGACTTTGGTCCTTTATTTACTAATGGATTCATGTTGCTGAAGAATGGCTCAGATAATAATGGCTATTGATTTAAGTGTGTTTACTCATTTCAGCTCATTAAATCAATTATCTTACAGCTATCATTTTCAGTTTGTTTGGGTGTTTTTTTTTGGTTTGTTGTATTGGTATGGTATTCAACCAAGGAAGCTTTTTAGGAGCATTTAATTTGTGTTATTAAAAACTACTATTTGTGTGCTTACTTGCAATTTACAGTAAAGCTTTATATTTTCATTTAGGACACACCCACTACCACAACGCATCAGCACTTAAGACTAAGTAGTGTCTTTAATGACTAATTCTGCGAGAGAGTCAAAGCATTGCAGCATAAGCAAGTAAACAAATGGGGGAGAGAGAAAGGAAGCTTCATATTTTTAGTCTGAGAGATATAGCCTCAGGAAGTGTGGGATTTCAGATTGCACTTTTAAAATAAAAGTATTGGCAGTTCTGCTTCAAGAGCAGGTTTTGGTATTGCATATTATCACCAACTTTCTTTCCTCGATATGCTTAGAGATGGGCGTCACATGTTGAAGTAATTTTCTCTGGATCCCTCAATGACAGGACAAGAGGCAGTAAAGTATGACCATGCCCAGTGCACATCATATGTAATTAGAAGCTGTATTTAGACATGGTTAGAAACTGTGCTCGTTCTATTCTTGCGTTCTTGTTCAGCGTGTGCTTTTCTGTGCAGGTTTTTCCCCAGCTCCCCGTTTTGACTTAAAAGAGCCAGATCAAAACACGGTCATGTGACTTAGCTGACTGTCAAGAGCGTGCCAACGTCTGAGAGTGCAGGGTGTGTGGTGAGGTTGTTTAATAAGCAAAGGAAATGCGCTTCTGACAAGAGGAGATATGCAGAGCATTTCGATTGTCAAAACAGGACGACTTCAGGGTTGTCAGCGTCATGCTCTGTTAGTTGCAGACAGTTGAAATTAATGAAGCAATGGACAAGAAGCTGACAGGGAAAGGGTCTACAAAAAAACCCAGGCACATTGATTCTCATTCATTCACAAACATAATGTTCAAAATGATATATTTTGACCTTGGACATTGGCCTACCCCAACTGTTGCAGATTTCTCAAGATTTCTCAAGATCTACCACATATTGGTTTGACCAATGTGGTCGAATTGTTGTGGTTGGTAACATAGAGACATCGGACATACTGTACAAACCATGTAATGCTCTACCATGGAAGATCACAATATACAGGCTGACGTTAGCAGGGGGCACTACATCCTATCTCTTTACCTTTTAGGCCTGCACATTGTATTGCCATGTTATTGTTAAGACAATATTAGATGACACAATATCCATATTGTTAGAAGCCAGAATATGTTTTATTTTATTTTATTATTATTTCTCAAATAATTGTTGATGATGATTGTTCAGCTCCATGATCACAATATTCAAGAAAATTATTGAATATAATTTGTTCTCATATCGTGTAGTCTCTTGCGAAATTAACTCATTCATTTGTTGGTGTTTTTGTTAAATGGTGCAGTGTTTCTTTGAGATCGTCTGCAGCTCTCGAAGTTGGTAGTTTCATTTTAAGAGAAAGTGGAACCAATAGTTCTTCTGAACTCCCTTAACTTAATTTTAGCCCACAGATTACAGATGTTGATTGTTTATAAAGTTCAAGTGTGTGAATAGCAGGATTAGTCCTGACATGTTTTTCTACAGATTAGGCTAGGTTTTGGACTATGCTGCTGCTTCCGTTTACTGTAATGAAAGACATGTGGGCAGCATACAGTCTGCATGCCCAAATTGCCCACTCTTCCAAAGTGTCTTTATTATACAGCAGAGTGTTTCCTTTTGTTTATTGATTTTAATAAAAGTTGGTATAGTTGCTAAACATTGATTTCCCTGTTGCTCCAGTGACATTTTGGGTGTCGGCAAGACAATAATGCAAGGAAATCGAGGAATGTCAGGAAGTGCGACAACATCCAAAATAATTAAGCCCCTACTCCCAAGGAAAAAATTAAGCTATCCAGGCTTTTGGACCAGCTATGCTTTCTAAATAGAGACTGTGGGTGGCTTTGGAAATTATTTTAAGATCAATTGTTATTATTTTATTGTCTGATGTTACATTGCTATTTCATGTTTTGAGGCTTCTCTAACTCCTGTTTTATGCGCCTATGTAGAGTATTTCTTCAGCCTGACATAGGAAAGTCAGCCGAATGGATTACATATGTGGGAATTAAAGGGGGAAAAAACCCATCTGGATATGTTTCTCATGTGTGCGTGGTTAATCAACTGACTTTCTGCCAGTGGAAATCATTTACCACAGAAATCAACATATGTTTCATCCGTGATTGCAGAGGCAGCAGTTGCTGTGACGGATCATTATTTTCAGAGTTTAGAGTCAAATTCCCCCTGAAGCTTTCCTTTAACAAAATCTCTGTGTTTGGAGCGTGACTTATGTGTGTGAGAGAGAGAGAGGATGCTGATGCTCTTTATTCATTGCCAAGATAAAAGAAAAAAGAGAAAGAAATGGGATGGAAAGTTTCAGTCATTCCATCTGAATTTGAACCATCTGGAAAACACTGGGAATTTTTTTTATTTTTTTATTCTGTCCGTGTTAACAGAGCACAGGGTTGTTGTTTAATAGACTTGCATGACAAAAATGTCACTCATGTCTGTATGAGGAGGTGCTGACATCACTGCTGCTCAACTGTATGTGTATATGGCAACCCTAAATGTGAGGCTCAATCTGCTTTCTGACTGGATTATTGTCTTGTGAATTAAAACAAAAAATATAAACCTAACACATTTTAAATGATCACGTTTGTACACTGTTTTTGCAATTAATAAAAGTACCGTTACATTTGTTATCAGTAAACACTTTTGATTTGTACCGCATATTTTCAGATACAAATGGGTCATATTTATGAATTGTTTACTACAATTCTTACATAATCTACATTTAAAAGACTTTTCGTAACAACTTGCATCCATCCAAATGTTTCCACTCACCCCTACAGGGGGCGACACTGTGAGAAAATTACTTCTTGTTTTTCCTAAACACACAAACATCCTTCCACTATAAACTGCCCCTCCCCACAACTGCTTCTGCCTTTACAAACACATATCTGCTGTCCACGTGATGGTCATTTTAGTTAAAGCGTGTACAATGATTTGATAGTAGCTCAGACTGGGAGCAGCAGCAGGTTGTTTCAGACTAAACAGGAGGGGGAGGGGCAGAGGGTGGAGCTTAAAGTTGCCCGTGTAGAGCATTGTAGCCACAGACAGGTTGGACTGGTTCTTGCCTTCATAATACCAGAGCTTCTCCTGCTCTCTGCGTCCACACAATTCAGGCTAAAACACAGGGGAAGAAGCAGGTATCGGTCTTCACTGAACCTTCAAAATGCCAGAGGACGGGGAGTTCTATGGAAAGCATGGTAACTACTAACTGTTTTGGTGTCTAGAGTTTATAGTCTTTGCTTTGTTGTGCCTCACTGAAGTTGTTTACGTGCAGTTTAGTAGGAGCGATACTGTGATATGGGTGTGTTGCATTGACCCCGCTGCCTGTGCACAGGCTGATTATACAGGTGTGTGGTGCATGAGTGCTCTCTTTATCCACACTGGCCCCAAGATTGTGCCTTTTATGGAGAGATTAGTGAAAGGTACAACTTCTGTTTTCACTGTTAACAAAGGTCCCTCGTTGAGTTTTTGAAGTTAGCAGGGGCTTAAAGGACATTTAAACAGTAAGTGAACTGAACTTCCTATGATTGAATTAGAATAGAGATGCAAAACGCTGACAACACACAACTGAGGCACTGTTGTTTCAGGAAGAGGTTTTCTAGTGTGTGCTTGCTGCTGTGTTTTCACTAGAGGTTGATTCATAATTCATATGCAAAAGATGCCACAAAGATGAACCTGTGTTTTGACTCAAGGGACTATAGCGGGATGGGTTGGTTCACATAAGACACACTTTCCAGAACAGTGAGTAGATGCCTCTGAATCAAGGTGCTTTAATATTCAATAGAAACAGAATTACTGAATACCAATTTTAACCCCAGGTCACAATGGGTCTGAAAGGTAGACACTAACATTTATCTGTGACTGAATTATAGCTGATATTTGTATGGTTTATAGTATAGAATATTTAAACATGAAACCGGTCCTTCACACAGAGTTTAAACAAACAAACAAACAATAAACCATAGTATCCGTCTATGGTCTACAGAAGTCTACAGGAAACATAACGGATGTGGCAGACCTGTCACTACCTCCTGCAGATAAAGGGGTACCTATCTAACATGAGAACAACAGTCTCTGGATTAATACATTCTAATATTGTCTTCAAAACAGAAGATTCACAATAACAGACCATCCACCACTTCTCCCATCTATAAGTCTGTTAGGCATATAATGCAGGAATCTCCACCAATTTGTAACTGAAGTTACCAGCAGATATCCATCCTTTTCCAAGAATCTCTCAAGTTTGCATAAGCTTGAGTCATATTGACTGAGTCATTCAGTCATATTTATTGAAGCATTTGTGCACCAAACAACATTAAACACAATCTACCAACATTTTGGAAGATACAGTAAAGATTTTAGAAAAGCTAGATTTCTTTTGTGTGTTGAAATATATTTACTGATGACCCAGTGTGTTTTCCATTATGTCCCATAGTTACTCAAGGATCCTACTGTAAGTAGCTCCTATATTTCCGAAAAAGTGTCTCGGGAGAGTGGGGGAGTGCTGAAGACTCCTGCTAGAACAGTACAATGAAGAGAAGCCGACCCAGTGAGGAGGGTATTCCCCGTAGTCCTCTTGTGACCTAATCACTTTGTTAACATGGAGAGAAACAGTGTTGCATTCAAATTATAAAGAACAAACTTTCCTGAAAACTAAAAAGTAGAATACATGCAAATCCACAAGTATTTGCATAAATACCAGCCCCTGTCCCGCGGGAAGTTCTGCACACTACTAGAGCTAACCCAAAACATGGGCAAGACCGCCCCTTTGGGTGGCACAGACCGCAGAGAACGTTCATGTTTTTAAGAGCAGGCTCAAGACCCACCTTTTTAGCTTGGCTTTTAACTGACGTCTATTTAGTCCTAATGATATATATGTGTGTATGTAGTATGTATGATGCGGGGCATATTGTTTTAAATGTTCTCTGTAAAGCACATTGATACCTTTCGGTATGAAAAGCGCTTTATAAATAAAGTTTGATTTCATCTGCTCTGGTCTACTTGTCTGGGGCCCTCAAACTTGGCACACTGTCGAGCCCTTAGAGAAGAAAGTTTTGATAACAAAGCAGTGTCACACTGTTTAATGCCATGACACATGTCTGCTTTACCTTCAGATATGCAGTTTCTAAACTCAAGATCATGATCCACACTGTAGTCATATGTGGACATAAGGTCACATAACTGGTCGTCTTGTGTAAGGCATGGTGATCCAGCATCGGCTTACTGCACTTAAAATGTCACTGTTGTGCTTGGACTAATTAAAAAAAAAAAGCCTATAAATAGTATTGATACTGTCTCCTTACCTCCCAGCTCACTGCTCAAAAAATGTAAAACTAAATAAATGTATGGCCCTACCCACTTGGCATGCTACTTCTGAAGAAGTAGCATGTGGAGTCACCCGGGAGGAATTTGCGGGGTTGCCAGGCGTGTCTGCCTTCGGAAATAGGCATCTGACAGAAGAATGGGAGTAAGAGGGGGCTGCTGTATTTTTAAAGTGCTAAATGCCATTTGTACAAATTTAAATATCTGGTTTTGGTGAACTTTCCCATGTGATTATTTATATATATATATATATATATATATATATTAATGAAAGTTCATTTAAGCACCTCACTGTGAAAAGTCTGATTTAGTGACGTATTTCTCAGAGATGGCTGGAGTAATCTTCTCTTTTGTTTTTATAGGTGAGCCCAGAAAGTATGACCCCACATTCAAGGGCCCTCTTCAGAACAGGTGAGAGGCCAGCATGTGACTCCACCGCATAAAGACCGTAGGCACGCAGTGCCTGCCCACACAAGTGAATCACAGTAGAGGAACTGTCAGGGGAGTTTGGTGACAAACACCCACAGAGGTTTATCATTCATTTTGACCAAAAAGAAACCTAATATCTAATCTTTTAATCTCCTTTAGAGAAATTTGTTCTCTGCATTTGCACCATGCTCAATGTCGCTGGGCGACCTGTAGGAGCAGTGAGCTGCCAGCATGGGCATAGTTAAGTCTGGTTATGTGCTATATTTGTCACACTGCCAGGATAGTGGTGACAGACTTAAATATTTAACAAAATATCTTATGAACATCTGATCACATAAATGATGTGGTTAAATATTAAATACATTCTATACTTTTCGTAGGCCATTTAATACATAGCCTTTTGATTTGAATGGCTATATAGTAAATTCAGGAGGGTAAGTGTTCTGCAGTGTTGTTCAGTTAGTAAAGCATGTACTGCGAACTAGACTTGGGTCAGCAGAGATAGTTTTGTCCAATTCTCCTGATCTTTTTTTGCTCAGGGGCTGCACAGACATCGTTTGCTGCATCCTCTTTATTGTGGCCATTCTGGGCTATTTTGCAGTGGGAATACTGGGTAAGAAAGTGCACTCAAAGTTCATCTGTAAATCTGACAGTAAATGGTCCAATATTTAGTGTATTATTCTGTGATCGACAGCATGGTCCCAGGGTGACCCCAGGAAGGTGATCTATCCCACAGACAGCAGAGGCCAATTCTGTGGGCACGCGGGCACTCCACTCGAGTGAGTTTGAGCGAAATATAGAGACCAGTCTTGAAACTGCCCCCATTTTCTTAACTCAACTCTTTATTTCTCCATTTTCTTCTACCTTCTTTTTGCAACAGAAATAAGCCATATTTATTCTACTTCAACATCATGAAGTGTGCCAGCCCCATGGTGCTGCTGGAGTTCCAGTGTCCCACTACGCAGGTCCAACTTTTATTTTTACATCAATATTTGTGGTTATTATAATAACCAGCAACATTGGAGAGCAAGTCATTTTCAGACAACTTCATTTTATGTAAACTGTGGCACTTAAGCATGAGAAAGACATGACATGTGCTGTTGCTTCACTTTTACATAACAGTGTATGAATTTACCCCATAATTCTGTCTTAACATTTTAGTTCAAACGTGTAAAGAATCTTCTCGTTTCGTTTAGATGTGTGTAGAAAAGTGTCCAGACAAATTCATGACTCTGGTCAAAGCCCACCCTAAAGACTTCGACTACTATAAGAACTTCTGCAAAGAGGGTGTGACAAACAAAATGGTGAGTGTGACACAGCTGCACGGAAACCACTTCCCTCCTATACAGTAATTTTTTTTATAACTTTGAACATTTTTAGAGTGCACCAGAGATCCTCAAGCAGGGTCTATGTCCTGCCATGCTGACCCCGAGCGTGCCCTGTGAGCTCTTTTATTCAACAAAATGACCCTATGTTCCAACTACAAGCTGAATTTTCTCGTCCTGTGTATTTTCTTTTCATAGTCACCCGAAGGTGCTTCCCTGCTCTGGGCCAGAAAGGAGGGAAGATCACTGTGGGTAACATTACCCACTTTGACGATGGCAGTGGGAAGATAAGAGAGGTTAAGGATCTTGTAGATGGCGTCAAGTGAGTCAAATCCTGTCATAATATTTATACGCTTTTAAAAGCTATCTAACCTAAAGTAAAAAGAAAATGTATGTGACTAAAATTGGTCATAAAATTACCAATTTATGATCATCTAAATCATAAGAATAAATGAACAGTGTCTTAACATGTAATTGTTTGGGTGGTATTAGTTTATTGGCCATAACATGTAAACATTCACTGGAGAGGGAGAAATAAGTAAGTGAACCCACAAATCTCACTGAACTGCAACAGCTTTGTAAAGAGGAATGGTCCAAGATTCATCCTGATCGTTGTGAGTGTCTAATCTGCAACTACAGGAATAGCAGTTATTGCAAAAGAAGGGTCAGGCAGCTATTAAATACAGGGGTGTACTCACTTATTCACACGCTGTTGTGAATGTCTCAGGCTTGTCTGCAAAATATCTTGATGCACTTGTGAACATCAAAACCCTATCCTCAATGGTGACGTATGGTGTGGGGTTGTGTTGCCTCAGGGCCTGGACAACGTGTTATCATCAATAAAAAAAATTAATTCACAAGTTTATCACGATATTTTGCAGAAAAACCTGAGACATTCACAACAGTGTGGAATAAGTAAGTGAACCCCCATATTAAATAGCTGGCTGATCCTTCTTTTGCACCAATAACAGCTTTTCTGTAGTTGCAGAATAGACGCTCTCAGCGATCAGGGTGAATCTTGGACCGTTCCTCTTTACAAAACTGTTGCAGTTCAGCGAGATTCCTGGGTTCACTTACTTTTTCCACGTTGTTCTGTGAATATTTACCAGTTATGGCCAATAAAAATCATAGACATATTATTAATAGACCGTCATTACTCACTCCTCCCCGTTTACCACAATGACCACGTTCGAGGGGGAATTCATGGCTGATTTACAGACTCATCCTCCCCAGCTCTGACGAAGCATGTTCCTAAAAAGGGCGTACGAGCGGGATCTTCACCGCGCAGCTCCAATGCTAAAAGCCCGGCCCTCATTGGCACGAGATTTCTAAAATGTTTATTACAAAAACCAGCCTGGTCCCTTTAATTGTAACTAACCCAGCGTTATCACAGGAGGAATATCTAGCCGTAGAAAGTTCCAAAAAATTAGGCATCAGGCTCTAAAGTTGTTTAACGTGTCTAAAGTGCAATGCGTTCCAATGGGGAACTAGCGGCCATATGGAGGTACTACAGCAATGGCGGCCCCTAGTGTCATTGCCACAAAGCAGAGCAGCCAGCAGCCATTGATTTAAAAAATATGATGACATGTAATTGTTTGGATGGTATTAGTTTAAGCGGACATTGTTTATTCATTCTTATGATTTGGTTAAGATCAGACCTCATTTTATAACCAATTTAGGCTGAAATATGACAAATTCCAAAGTGTTCACATACATTATCCTCCCACTGTATATACCATAAACCCTAGAGATGGCAGATGCAGTCAAGTTTTTGAGTGATCAGATATTATTCATTTATAAATAGGCATTTGAGTGCAGCCTAATAATGGAGCCCATAGGTGTATAATGAGAACGCCTGATTTTCCTGCTGTCCCAACATGCCATAGCACGTCTTGCATAGTTCCAAGCATAATTTCCAGTGTGTAAATGACAAACAATCTTCCCACAGAAATGCCACAGTTGTCATGGAGGCTCGTCAAGTTGTGATGAAAATCTTTGAGGACTACACCCAGTCCTGGTACTGGATTCTGCTGTAAGTCTCATGAAAATAACAAGCACATTGTCATTAAAGACTCGAAGCTATAACTTCCCCCACCTTTTTGTTGTTGTTGTTGTTGTTGTCCTGGTGTGAACCCTCCTGTAGAGGTTTGGTCATTGCTATGCTCACCAGCCTGCTCTTCATTGTGCTGCTGCGGTTCCTCGCCGGCATCATGGTGTGGGTCATGATTGCTTTAGTCATACTGGTCATCGGATACGGTAAGACTATTATACGTATAGGTCAATAAACATATAATATTCTGTTTTAAACAAGCCACCCGACCAATATTATCTGTAGTAAGGCAGGTTTGTAGCGCTGCATGTTGGGTCAAAGAAGGCCTTCCTGTTCGCAAAGGTTTAGCATTTTGTTTAAAGCTTTTTTTCCCCACTCATTTGTTTCCCTTCTAAGTACGTTAACCTCTTACCCAAACCAAGCACGTTTTCTCCAGTTTGGCTTCACCCAAATCTAAAAGCAAAAAATACAATGAAAATGAGGATCAAAAACATGACTAAAACAGTGATGAAAAAGTGACAAAAATGTGGTGAAAAAAAGCCACAGAAAAGTGACCAAAAAGCTACGAAACCGCAACAAAAAAGTGACAAAGTGCTGAAAATGGGACAAACGCACGTTCCGTTCAGATGAGTTTTGCTGGTCTTCGCTTTCAGATGAGGCGTTACACTGGCCTGTAGGCTGTAAGCTTTTAGATTTGGGTAAAGCTGATACAAAGATCAGAGAGAAGATGCACTTGGTGAAGGTGGGGGTTAAGAGGTTAATGAACCTGATTGCAGAGTTACTTGTGCGTTCAGACGGTTTTCAAATGTATAACATATCTGAGCAGGATATGCACTAACATTGGTAACCCAGCATTAGTTTGGTTTTTCTAGCTGCTGCGGCGTTTAATTCTCCATATTGTCTCCAACTTGCTTGTTACATTTGTATTCATCAATGCATGTGTTGTTGGCTGTTAGGCATCTTCCACTGCTACATGGAGTACGCCGCGTTGAAAGGGGAGCCGGGCGCCAACGTGACCCTTCAGGAACTGGGCTTCCAGACAGACTTCTTGGTCTACCTCCAGATCAGGCAGACCTGGCTGGCCTTCAGTCAGTTCCCACGATAAGAAATCACTGAATAATGAATGCATTTCTTTGTTTTATATTTAAACTTAAACTGCTTTTTCTCACAGTGATCATTCTAGCCATTGTGGACGTGATAATCATCCTGCTGCTCATCTTTCTCAGAAAAAGGCTCTGCATCGCCATCGCGCTCATCAAAGAGGCCAGCAAGTTAGTCACTAAAATAACCAGGGCCGGACTGGGTGGACATTTAAGGGGTGGAATAATTTAAACAAAATGGTTAATCAAACTTCCCCATCAATTCAATTATCACTAGATATCACTGATGGCTTGATGGAGAGATAGAGAGATGTTCAGTAGCTATACATGCATACATACAAGGGAATGCATAGAAATAACGGAAAAAACACAGAAGTTGGTTGCGATAGAAAAGAAATGGCATTTATTCAAGTCAAACTGTTAGTCTTGCAGCATAGAATCAATTAACAGAATAGAAGTGTAACATGAAAGCCTGTGCATACGTTGCCTTTTGCAGCTCTTTTGATGTCTTGGATCTGTTCATTTATATTACCTGGAAATATAGAACACTTGTCTCACTGATCGATATGCTTCGCTTTTCCTGTAACTTTACTACTTGAATGTTTTGTAATTTCAAATATTATTATTTAGAAAATCCGTCACATACTAGGCACGTCAAACGGCCCTGGATAAACCCTAATTTTCCTTCCCATTTGAGTCATACTTATGAACCCACATTATTCCATTGGAAAAGAACAAACTTGGCCACTGTGCGCCATCATTTAAAATAGGAAAACCCAGCAAAAAGTGAGGGTTTTCTATTAAAATTATACATTTCATCTAGATTGTGCCATGGAAAAAAAGAATCAAGGGGTACTGATGTTGGGCAGGAAAACAAAAAATATATAAAAATCAATTTTCTCGTATGAGTAACAACATACATTTCACGTAATTTGTTTTCTTGACAGGGCCATTGGTCACGTGATGAGCTCCCTCTTCTACCCACTCTTCACCTTCTTCCTGCTGGCTGTGGTCATCGCTTACTGGGCAGTCACAGCTGTGTATCCTCTGAACAAGTTACCAAACGTGTTCTTTAAGTGATGCTGCTTATTATTATTATTATTATTATTATTATTATTAAGTCATACATCCTTGACCGAATCAACCAGTTTCTTGTCTACTTCCAATCAGCCTGTGTACAAAGTTTTCAACGAGTCTGTCTGTTCACACTCTAGAGAGACTTGTGAACCGGCGGTGAGTGTAGAAATGGAGATGGTGGGAGCATAAATCTGACATAACAAAATGGTAACATTTTGTTGGTCGTTCCAGAATTACTCGACGAGTCCCATGAAGGCGGAGTGCCCGGACTCGGTGTGCCTTTTTGCTTTTTATGGCGGGGAGACGGTCTACCACAAGTACCTTATCGGGCTGCAGTTCTATAATGTCTTCCTATTCTTCTGGTGCGCCAACTTCGTCACAGCGCTGGGGCAGATGACACTGGCCGGGGCGTTTGCCTCATATTACTGGGCCTTCGTCAAACCGGACGATATTCCTAAGTGCCCCTTGTTTTCCTCCCTGGGACGATCGCTCAGGTGGGTGCAGGGATTTCCAAGCTGACTTCTATACAGTGCATAGAGGAAGTTTTTACTGGCCTCTTTTGACTATTTCTGTTTTATTAGAAAGATGAAATAGATTTTTATTATTTACCAAGGAAGACATTTATCTTTGGCTCACCGTCACATGAAAACACAAGACTAGGACGGTACAAACGGGCCCAGTGGGGGGAAAAAACACAACAAAATTATACAAAAGACTTATTACAGTTCAGTCCATTTCTGTGGCGAGTGTGTTTTGTCGCCGCTTCATACAGAATTCCCACAGCACAAAGGACAAAAGACTTCTTAACCCTGGGTTATTGTGGGTTACCTTTGTTTTATTTCATGTAATCACTGTACGTTTGCACTTAGAGCGACTGTTCTTCTATATTTAACGTCATAATTTACCGCCACAAACCCTAAAAATAGCAGAAGTTGGCAAAATGTGTCCTATTCATGTATAATGCAAAAGATTCAGAACAGACCTGTGGTACGTGTTATGACTATGTATTTATTTACTGCTAGCATTTATTCTTGGGAATTATTTTCAAAATCGCCTACATAACTGTTTTGTTATTGTTTTTGCAGGTACCACACGGGCACCCTGGCGTTTGGCTCCTTCATCCTCTCCTCCGTTCAGATCATCAGAGTGCTGCTGGAGTACCTGGACCACAAGCTCAAAGGTCTGTGATGAACTTGTAAAACAAAAGGAAGTATTCTGCCTCTGATACGATTAGTGGTGTTTCAATCATGTTTTGCTCACAGGAGCCCACAACAAGTGTACAAAGTTCCTGTTGTGCTGCCTAAAGTGCTGCTTCTGGTGCTTGGAGAAATTCATCAAGTTCCTCAATAGAAACGCATACATCATGGTAAGTGGCCCAAGAACCTGCATCATAGTTCGCTGCCTTTATGAAAATCACAATAAGTGTAATGACCATATTTGTCCACTAGACGGCCATCTACGGTAAGAACTTCTGCTCCGCAGCCAGAGATGCCTTCTTCCTCCTCATGAGAAATATGATCCGGTAGGTCATAGTTAATTTTCTGTGTATGAAATTACAGAAATTTTAATTCTTAAATATGTGTGATTGCAGAGTGGCTGTGCTGGATAAAGTGACCGATTTCCTGCTGTTCCTGGGAAAGCTGTTAATTGTCGGGCTTGTGGGTAAGTCCATTAAACCCATCTGCCATTTTGGACTTGAAATATATAGATATTAAAAAAAATAATGATTGTGTTGCAGGGGTCTTTGCCTTTTTCTTCTTCTCTGGGAGAGTCAAGGCCTTTGAGAACACGGCCCCCAGTTTGCACTATTACTGGGTACCCATAATAGTAAGTCACCATCTTCCATAAAGCTGGATGCTAACTAGAGTTGCGCATCCAAAGTTTTATTGTTTTTTTAGGTTTTAAATAATTAGTAATTTTAGTAGAAACCTTTGCTGCTGTTCACACGCTCGTATGTGTTCCTCTACAGACAGTGGTGATTGGCTCCTACCTGATTGCCCATGGTTTCTTCAGCGTGTACTCCATGTGTGTGGACACCCTATTCCTGTGCTTCTGTAAGTACTGCCTCATACAAGTACTACTAAACAGCATTTTCAAGTACTTGGGTATTGAAACGACACACCAAGACACCTAATAACTGTCAATAGATTCCTCACTTTGCTTGTGGTGTTGGGCCGTCTCTCCTTCTAATCCGCATGGGTATTTCCTGCCACATATGTCGGTAATGGACAATAGCTTTGAATATACAAAGCTTGGGGTATATTAAAGCTGAATTATGCAACTTTTTATGTGGACAAAAAAGTTGATATTTGTGCGTATTTGACCTTGTAGTGAGCAAGTGGCTGTATGAGTGGTCAGCATGGCGCCCTTACTTTCACAGTGGTCTTACAAAACAATTGATCCTGGAGCATTGTAGAGACCCTCATGATGGAAAGTAAAGGCGCCATGCTGACCACTCGCACAGACGCTTGGTCACTACAAGGTCAAATACGCACAAACATCAACTTTTTGTAAGTTTAACTAACTGTTCAAATGCTTATGGGTGCCTTCTGCTTTGCTTGCCAGCTGACTTTCTCTTTATGTTTTCTCTTTCTCCCTGTCCTCCTTTTGCTCTTCCCACTGATCCTGTAACATCCATAACTTTTCCATTCACTTTCAAACTCGCACACACTTCAACCCAATGCTCCGCTCCGAAAGGCGAAGACTTGGAGCGCAACGACGGCTCAGCTGCCAGGCCGTATTACATGTCTCCCTCTCTGCGCGAGATCCTATGGAAGGATCAGGAAGAGGACAGCGAGGGTGACCAAGCCAAACCTCAGGATTAAGAATTCAGAGACAAAAACTCTTTGACGGACTGATGGATTCATTGCTTTATTATTTTTTTTTTAAGTGCATGGAGTTACTGAAGCGTAAATGGAATGAAATTACCCTGATGCCTTAAGGTGGTACTGGTACTTTTGAATTTTTGCCTAAGAACTGTCTATACGCTCCCAATTTGTGTGATTGACTACATCTAAAGGTCTCTTTGCTAAGAATTTTTTCCTAATGAGTGAAACCGTGAACACAATGCGATGCTGTAAAAATTCAATAAGCCACAATTTTCTGTACGACTGGCTCTCCCATTATGAAAACCTGCTCATTGTATATGTAGTGGAGCCTGAACTGAATGTGCAATGGCTAAACTCTGCCTTTTGAATATTTCTGTTTATGAAACTTGAAGCCTCTTTTGTGCCTACTCCATTTCTGTCTGCACTTTATAATGGGTTGAATAGGTCTTGAAGGGGTCATGGTATGTAGACCACCTTTTGACTCATTATTCTGTATACCACATGTTGTTAGAATGGACAAACTGACTGCTGGGCATAGAAGCACACATTATTACACAAAGATGTTTTTTTTATTTTCATAAGTAATGCCAAATTCAGCAATGTCGAGGTATATGATCCTCTCGTATAGCCCATTTGTTTGTTCAATAAAGCGGTCTATAAATCATAACATGTTATAAATGTTTTATATTTAATGTAATAATTGCAAAAGCAAATAATGATAGGAGTTGTAATTTCCACCTTTTTTCAATATTTACAGTGGAGGACCTGGAGAGGAACGACGGCAGCGCAGAGCGGCCATATTTGATGCCAGAGAGTCTCCGGAAAGTCCTTAAAAAGAACAACAAGAATGAACCGGCTCAATAGAACCCAAGGACTGGACTCTGACGGCCTGACTTTAAAGACTGTGCAAATGACAACCATTGTTGCAACCTAAAGTGACCTTGCAATATTCCGTTCATTGGATACTAGCCTATGTGCCTTTTTTATTTATACAACTGTTAAGATACCGGCCTGTATTTAGTTGTACATTTTTCATAAATGTTTTTATGTTACATTAAGGTTTCTTGTGTATAAATATGCTTGGTTTTTTTTATTGGTCAAATTATTTTATTATATCCATGCTGCATGTTGTTAAAGCTATTCTATTTGCAATACGTTAAGAGCATATAAAGGGACTGTTTTAGTGTTGTTTAAAAGTTAAATGAATAAATGATTTTGTACACATTTTGTGTGCGTGCAGACTTAAATGTTGTGTAAAAATGAAGTGGGTCATAAGCAACTGTAGAACAGAAGAAATGGACATAAAGGTTTGACCTGCTTTAATATCATGTAACATTTGTGTCAGATGAGAAGTAAGGATAGTTTGGTTCACAGAACTCAAGCAAATGAAAGGAAAATAAGCAATAAATATAGACCAATTGAATTAATATAAACCATTCATACGAAACTGGCGAGCTCTACTTTTCACCACAAGAGGGCGAGCCTGTGCACAAGTGTCAGTTTGTGTCAAAGTGTTGTGCTGCTTTTTTCCCCCCTTTTATTTAATTATTGAAAAAAAGACAAAGACACACCGACGATAACATTTACAACAGTGACATTACTTTTGACAGACTAAGACCAAGACAAAGCGAAACAAAACAAACAGGCACTTCAGCACAATGCATTCGAAGAAGGAAAATATGGTATTTTTGTGTAAACTTGGTTGGTGGGTACATCCATTTAACCTTTACAACTATGATCATTATAATAATGATAATTATGACAATAATCCCAACTATTATTGTTGTTGTTGTTGTTGTTATTATTATTAGTGCACCGTCCTATATGACATGACCTACACACTCGACACTCCTTTATCTTTCCAGGACGTAAAGAGGAATGGTTTGTTATTTATTAGGAACATCGGCTTGTTCCAAAGTGTCATGAGTTTTTAATGTATAGATTTGAGAATCTCGTTTGCTTACCACCAGGCAGTTATGGCGTTGTTGATAGATAGTGAATTGCTGAGATATTGTTGCGTTTTATATATATATATATATATATATATATATAAGTAGCAATTGGCTGAGATCGATGGGTATTAGACTGCGCTCAGCGTCAAGCCATGGTGGTATAAGGCTTTATATAAGTGTCATCTGACTGACTCCATACTGTCAGTGATCTAAAGTATGTCACATCTGAGATTACCATCTCTGCCATGTCCTCAGACTGGTTTGTATGATGCAGATTTTGGGATTAGTATTTTATTTAAGCAAGTTGCATTCTTAGTTTACATGATCACATCATTTCACAGTACAACTCAAAAGGAGTAGGCTGAAGCAAGAAAGTAAAGTACCTACCTCATATTTAATGTGATTAACGTTCATGTATTCCAGAATAATGCAGGTTAGGACCAACACATCACACAACAGTCTGTCCTGTCAATAGAACAGAGTCTTCAAAAGGCATCCACAGCACTGAAAACGTACATGACTGAAACACATGTGTACAGCTGTTGGCATGACCCAATGGGAGCAGCATCTCACATTCATACAGTTTGACATTACATGATTCAGGTACAAAACACTGTTCAGTCTGTATTGTAAAATGACTGTCATACCTAGGCACATACACAGCCAGAGCGTGCATAACGTACAGGTAATAAGAGAATAAGAAATTCATACGGTATGTTTCTTTTTCCATTCCCGGGCACACACACAGCCAAGTTGGTACTTGTTTATGCATTACAATTATGTCCAATTACTAATATCAACAATACAGTTTCCAGCATTAACCTTACGAATAGCAGCATTGACAATGAAAACGCTTTTACATTTCACGAAAAACTAATGAGGCTTACAGGACAAAACTATTTACAGAATGTACATGAACAGTTAATTGCCTTATTCCATAGGATATTATGCCATAGCAAAAATGTACACGCAAGCAGCAAGTCATATTTATCATATGGTGCAGCACAAAGAACACATATCAGGGCAGTTACCAAACAAAAAAGCAGACGCACAAAAAATAAAACAATAATCACTAATTAATAATATGCTAAAAGATTAAAAAAGAAAAAAATATTATTTTTTTCCTTTAGAGAAGCAGACAAGTCAACCATATAGACAATGACCTTTTAAAATGATAATAGGTCATTTAGATATGATCTATCTAGCAAAAAGCTACATATCATATTTGAACTACAACAAGTTGAGAGTTTGGTTGTAGTTTTTAAATGTGGGGGAGACCGGGGCTGTTACCGGGTTGGTCATCACTGTGACTTGATATACAGTTAATGAACATCAAGTTGAACATTCTGATTCTCCTGCTGTAATGTGTTATCATTCACTCAAAAAACATTAAAATGAGGAGAGGATTTGTCATGTTTAGGGGGGTTGGCCAATTTTTTAACTGTCCGATGTTTTTGTGAAGGTGGTTAAATTCTGAAAAAATATTGTATCCAGCAAAAAGCTATAGATCATATTTGAATTGGACAATAACTGAGCTTTTGAGCGAAGGCCATGTCAAAGTTAATTGTTTGTCTGATGCTCAGCTGGGGCTGCTTGTCACCCCGAGTTTAAATGACCAACCAGAGAAGCAGATACAGTCCCTACATTTAAGACTAGGCTCAAAACGTACCTCTTCGAATTAGCTTATGTGTAAACGCAGCATTATGATCAGGTCAGTTAGGTAAAGCTCTAACCCTCAGCCTGAAGTAAAGCTGCCTTAGAAGAAACACTGCTGTGGGAAGTACAGGACACTGAGCGCTTTCCTCTTCTTCTTCTAACGGCAAACTTTGTCTTTTTATGATGCGATATTTATTTTATCTGTAGTCTGTTCATTACTATTCACATGGTGTCTCCTGTCCCTGTCGAGATCGAACGGAGGAACCCGGCTGAACGGACGAACCCTGCCTTGGATTGACAACAAGGACTGGACGGTCTGCGATCTTGGCCCGTCTGCTGAGGGACTCCTTTGGCAGTGGCGCCTCCAGAAATTGTTCATAGGGGTGGCCAGATGGGGCCACTTAAAATCTTGGGGTGGCAAACCAAAACTATAAGCCATAATTTCACAATTGTATTTACGGCTTGCCTGGCTGGCTGTGAATTTGGGCTGAAAATATTCATAACTGATACTACAGTACTACAATTAACACTGGCCAGAGGGGTGGCCAATGGGGTGGCCAGGAGTCGGCCACCCCCCTGGTGGCGCCACTGTCCTTCGGCCCTGGGTCAGCCTGTCCGTCCATGGGAGTGGATCTCTCCTTCTGTGGTTCTCCCCAAGGTTTCTCGTTTCTCCCACCGGGTTTTTGAGTTTTTCCTTGCCGAGCTGGAGAGTCTAAGGACCCGGGACACCCGCGCCGCTCGTCGCCACCCACTGCTGACGCTTATTTGGACATTATATTTGCCTGGATACTTGATTCGCCTGAACTTTACATTGTCTTATTTACTGCTCTGTTTTATTGCCTTAATGTCCAGTGCAGCCCTATGAGGCAACTCCTGTTGTGATATTGGGCTATACAAAACCATTGATTGATTGATTGATTGCAGAGCAGTAGTTTTTGCATCTCTTTGTTTTTATGATTTATGATTGCCTGCATTTGTTATGATGTGGGTTTTTGATTGTTGGTTTTGTCCTGGTTTTGGTTTGGTTCTCCCCTGTCCTGGTCTGTGTCTCTGTCTTGTGTTTATTTTGATAGTCTTGGTCTGTGTCTGTGTCGTCCTGCTTTCCCTTCCTCTTGTTGTTTACCTGCCCCGCCCTGATGTGTTTCACCTGTGCCCTGTTTCCCTGTGTATTTATACCCCTGTGTTTTCCCTTGTCCTTGTCGGATCATTGTTGTATGTCGTTCTTATCGTCGTTACTAGTTCTTGTTCCACGGTTTTGTGCTTTTTTTTGGATGTCCTCGGTACTCTTGTGAGTTTCTCCTGTTCTGTTTCCCTGCTCTTCTTGTACTTGGTCTTACCATTAAATTTAGTTTGTTTGGAGCTGCTCTGCATTTTGGGTCTATTCCTCGCACCTCACCCCTTACCATGACCAAACACAACAGAATGATCCGACCAGACGAGGACCCAGCAGACAGTCCCTTTTTTGTTCGGGAGCTGTGGCAAGGCGGGTTCTCCCCGGTTAAGCCACTGCCGGACACCGACCTGGGCTTGGGGTGGGCCCCTTCTGTCCCAGAGCCACCGCTGGACATCTTGCTCCGTCCAGGGTGGGCTCCTCCTGTCCTGGGGCCACCACCAAGCCCAGACCCCCGTCCGGAGTGCACTCCGCCGGTCCCTGCTCCTCGCCGGAGCCTTGGCCCGCCGCCGCCTGTCCCCGCTCCTCGGCTGCGCCCCGCCAGGTCGCCGCCTGTCCCCGCTCCTCGGCTGCGCCCCGCCAGGTCGCCGCCTGTCCCCGCTCCTCGGCTGCGCCCCGCCAGGCCGCCGCCTGTCCCTGCTCCTCGTCGGAGCTCCACCCGGCCGCCGCCGGTGCCCGCAGAGCTCCCGGACCTGCCTCCTCCTCCGTGGCCGGCGGAGGAGGGTGCATACCTGCCGCCGCCGGACTTCGCGGACCCGGCCCTGCTCCCGCCGCCGCCGGACTTCGCGGACCCGGCCCTGCTCCCGCCGCCGCCGGACGTCGCGGACCTGGCCCTGCTCCCGCCGCCGCCGGACGTCGCGGACCTGCCTCCGCCGCCTTGGCCCGCTGCGGAGGATCCGGACCTGCCTCGGCCGGAGGCCCCTGACCCGCCTCGGCCGGAGGCCCCTGACCCGTCTCGGCCGGAGGCCCCTGACCCGCCTCGGCCGGAGGCCCCTGACCCGCCTCGGCCGGAGGCCCCTGACCCGCCTCGGCCGGAGGCCCCTGACCCGCCTCGGCCGGAGGCCCCTGACCCGCCTCGGCCGGAGGCCCCTGACCCGCCTCGGCCACGGCCCCTGACCCGCCTCGGCCACGGCCCCTGACCCGCCTCGGCCGGAGGCCCCTGACCCGCCTCGGCCACGGCCGGAGGCCCCTGACCCGCCTCGGCCACGGCCGGAGGCCCCTGACCCGCCTCGGCCACGGCCGGAGGCCCCTGATCCGCCTCGGCCGGAGGCCCCTGACCCGCTTCGGCCGGAGCCGCCTGGGCCACCTGACCCGGATCCGCCTGAGCCTCCAGACCCGCCTGAGCCTCCAGACCCGTCGCCCACGTGGAGACCCCCGGATCCGCGGCCTCCGCCGGAGCCCCCAGACCCGCTGCCTCCAGAGTAGCCCCTAGGACTCTCCGTGCCCCCCGGGGTTGGGGTGCGTGGTTCCCACCTCCGGGCCCCCTCCGCCCGCCCGGGCCCGTCGGACTTTTGGTCTTTTTTGTTTTTTTTGGACGTCTGGTAGCCGTCCCTTGGAGGGGGGGTACTGTTATGATGTGGGTTTTTGATTGTTGGTTTTGTCCTGGTTTTGGTTTGGTTCTCCCCTGTCCTGGTCTGTGTCTCTGTCTCGTGTTTATTTTGATAGTCTTGGTCTGTGTCTGTGTCGTCCTGCTTTCCCTTCCTCTTGTTGTTTACCTGCCCCGCCCTGATGTGTTTCACCTGTGCCCTGTTTCCCTGTGTATTTATACCCCTGTGTTTTCCCTTGTCCTTGTCGGATCATTGTTGTATGTCGTTCTTATCGTCGTTACTAGTTCTTGTTCCACGGTTTTGTGCTTTTTTTGGATGTCCTCGGTACTCTTGTGAGTTTCTCCTGTTCTGTTTCCCTGCTCTTCTTGTACTTGGTCTTACCATTTAAATTTAGTTTGTTTGGAGCTGCTCTGCATTTTGGGTCTATTCCTCGCACCTCACCCCTTACCACGACCAAACACAACAGCATTTTCAGTATTTTGCAGAAAATTGCTTCTAATTAGACAGAGAGACACGTCAGATATTGTTTGGTGAGTATTTTTAAAACTATTTTGTCTTTAACGCTGTCAATAAACAAAAAACAATAGGGACAACCAACCTCACCCATTGTGACAACCCTCCCCACACATGGGACACATTGTTACAGTCGATATTCCTGTCTTTGATGGTTAATACTTAATGAAATACGATATAATCAAGGAAGCTAGACCTGCTTCAACCCAATGGTTTGGGCTTTCATTTAACGTAAGTGTGACTCTTGTAGAATGTTCAATCAATCTTTATTTATAGAGCGCTTTTCATACACAGGTGCATCGCAAACATTTAAAAATACATTAAAAACATTCTCGCTCGTCAAACCCTCCCGCCCTCCCAATATATACAGTTATCATAATACACACACACACCTACACCCCCTACCCTTTGCGCTACACTCACTCTCACACACAGAATCAAAATCAAGTAGTAAGGGTGGGTACAGATGACCACAGTGAGGAGGAGCCGTCCTCCCCAGGAGCTGCAGACCAGCGGCGGCCGCACCTCCACCTGGGCACCCACAAGACAGCACCCACACAGCCACAGCCAGTCACCGCTCCCGAGGCAGAGGGCTCCTTCTGGAGATTCTAAAAAATATATGAAGCAGTATAAAAACATTGATTAAAAAGTTTAAAAACAAAAGTAAAAAACTAAAGAAACTAGAAATAAATATTAATATATCAAGTTATCAAGATGAATAAATAGATAAATAAATACATGGGACTAAAATAAATAAACAGATGTCAGTTAAAAGCTAAGCTATAAAGGTGGGTCTTGAGCCTGCTCTTAAACACATGAACGTTCTCTGCGGTCCTGAGCTCCTCCTCAGGTCGTTCCAGAGGCGAGGGCCGTAATATTGGAAAGACGCCTCGCCGTGAGTCTTTCTGTTGACTTTAGGAATAACTAGGAGACCCCTGCCGGAGGAGCGAAGGGACCGTGAAGGTTCATAAGGTAAAAGCAGTTCTGAAAGATAAGGACCAAGACCATTAAGACATTTAAAAACCGTTAAAAGAACTTTAAAATCGAACCTGAAATTCAGCGTGTTCGGAGAGGTTCGGGTGGAGTCTGTCTGGTCTGAAAAGTTCGGGCCTGTTAACAAAGGTAAAAAAAATTGTCCCCATGTGGGATGTTATAGTCTGTGCAATATTTCTTTCAAAACAGGTGGAGAAGCCTAAGTCTATTGAATTTTCCATCACCAACACGGGGTGCAGAAATGGGTCCAGAGACGATGCAGGTTTTATTGTTGTTTTTGGTGGTGTTTATGAGTGAAATGAAGTCAGTTTTTCTGACTGCTGAATTTCGAGGTCATTGGTATGTTGTGTTGATGAGCAGTGGACTCTACAGAAAAAGTGTGACAACCACCCCCCTGTCTCCCCTAAGTATTTGACAAATGTTTTCGACCTCGTCACTGACCATCAGGGCTGGACTGGCAGCAGAATGGTCCGGTTGTTGATCGTAAGTGATTGCTGGTTCATTCCCGTTCTCAGCTTTTCTCTTGTTGACTCTAAGTTGGCCTTTTGAAGTCAAGATGCCCTGCAGCTCTAACACGACAAAGGGACACGGCTTTATTTGCGTCATACAGTATTTCTTTAAGTGTTTATTGCCCTGGCTGACGTTTCCATGGAGAACAACTTGGTCGAGGGAAGCTGGGTCACCAGGCAGGCCACAGTACAGCCCTCGCCAGTGAAACTTGATCTGGGCAACCGTGACCAAGGCAACTCTCCAAAATCCTGTCCAACATTTCCGCTACTTCTTGGAGAAAGAATTTGTTTTATTTGTACATATTTTATTAGGTTTGAATAGACTTTGCACCAAATGCCTCACATTAATTGCCTTGGTCAAGCTGTTTTCCCAAGGTCAGGCTTAACAATTTTATACTTAACCCCTGATAGTTCAGAGTAAAACATTAGGGACCGTGTCTGGGCTGCATGGGGAGGGAGGTCATTTATTAGGTCAGAAGTTGTTTTTTAAGCTCGGTTCTATTTCGGCTACTTGTCAAAATAGCGGTATGCACATCCTTATTCAAGCTATACACTATTATTATATGTTTACCCCTCTCCACTTATCACATCAAATTGGATGATTGTAGTTTTGTGTTAAAGTTTTTGGGATTCTATAAGATTTATGCTATAGGAATCTTATAGATTAAAATCTATAAGGTAAGGTACTGCGATGGCCGTGGGCGATGGCCGTGCCATGCCTGGGGACCCATCTCCAGATGTGGAGCCAGGCTGATGGTCAGAATCACCTGGCTGGTCCCAGACGGTTCCCTTATGGAGAAGCGACTTCAATCATAGATCTTTGTAGCGTGTTACTCTGCTCTGCGCCGATGCCGCTGTCACATGACATGGTGAGTAGATGAACCCTAAAAGGAATGACCTGAGGAGCCTTGTTTTTAACTGAGGTTATGAGCTTATGAGGCTCTTGTCCCTCGTGTGCAACGTGTAGTGACAGCTAGGGCTGGGTACCGTCAAACGATACCGGGATGGTTTCAAAAAAACGTTTACGTTCTACAGGTATAAAAAACGAACAAACAAAGAAAACAGGTCCCAAAAAAAAAAGTGTATGTTTAGAGACTAAGTGTTGATGCTGTTGGTTTTGGGACAGCATCAAAGGAAGTCACATTGTTTCAGCTCAAATTAATTATTTTATGGAATAAATTAACATTATTGTTCTGTTTTATGTTTCTAGATGCCAAATGTTTTAGTATAGGCATCGAAAAACGTATGCTTATCGGTATTGTGGACCAAGTATCGTTGAAGTACTGGTACCGAACAAATGTGCCCTAGTGACAGCAGAGGGACACATGCAGCATAAAAAGCCGGATTGGTGCATCTCTAGTTGTGGTCTTAACTAATTCCTAACGTCTCTAGTGCATTTATATAATAATATCCAAATCCTTCAGTTTTTTAAGCTCATAGCAGCAGGGAGTAATAATGCCACGATAATGTAAACAACCGTTTAGATGTTCTTTTTTCACAGTTGTCTGCTTTTGCAATATACTAAAGAACAAAACATATTCCTCTACTAAAAAAAATCTGCTGTGGGGTCATGTAAGATATGTGCTGGCGGGTATGGCTGATGAGCGACATGTATTTGTTGTACTGTGTCGATAAAGAACTGTGTGACGGCTGTGACCTCTCACAGTCAGGCCTCTTCTGGAGCCTTCAAATTCCTCTGCTCAACACATCACTGGGATTCTCAACACCTCAAGGACTTTAGACATATATTCATGAGGATGCAACTACTCTATGCAATTAGATGATAAGGCAGAATACCATGTTCCAATAGTTCATAGTAACAAACCATCTAACTTTCTTTGCCTACTGCACGAGACAGGTTAACCAGCAAAAAAAATTCAAATCAAAAGTTACCATTAACCAGAGAATTATTAAGAAAGTGTCACCATCATCTGAACACGATGAGCATAACGCATGCAGCTGTAACATTGCATGTTTTTGGGGTTTGTCCTTGTTTCAGAGAGCTTGCAAAGTATGACCGTCCAAATGACTTAGGGTCGAAAATTTCCAATTTACATGTTAAATGTTTTTTACTATATAAAACGAACATGAATAACTAACCAACTAACTAACTAACTAAGTAACTAACTACATATTGTTGACCACTGACATGACATTTTGGTAATAGCTGAGTCATTATTAAAGGGAGGAATTAAGAATAATCCAGCTGCCACACTGCCTCAAATTAAACTACATAGCCACGTAAACGAGTTTTAAACAGGATTTCACTTGTCTCCATTTAAACCCAGCTGACCTTGTGTCACATTATGCCAAATTAATTAAAACATTATATGCACTATAACACGCAGTATGTACAGTAAATCGCACATAAAACCAAAACATCCATACAATACCCCCTGGCATGTTAACTGTATAGGGCTCAAATTTACAGTGAGGGCTATGATACATGACACCCTTTCTATTGACAAGATCTGAAGGAATAACCGCACCTTTGTATGCCGTATGCTCCTCAGGGTTCAATCTGATCCACAAATGTAATACAGTATTAGGCAACCTCGAAACATAACAAACATCATGAGCTGTGCAGTGAAAGTTGACGTGTGAGGGCTGGACTGTTCACACGAGAAGACAAAGACAAGGTTTTATTAACTGTGGATGAGTCAAATAAACGGCAATAGGTGAGCACATTTCTGGGAAATGTTTTGTGCCTCATCAAATCTCTGAAAACATAAACAGTGGATTTTGCTCTTTGTGAGACTGTGGGAAAATGGCTTTGTCAGCTTGAGGTAAACATAAATTAGACAAATTACACAATATGGAAGCACATAAATAATACAGGCTAAGCCCAGTTTTATACAGTCAACTGGTTTATTTGCGTTTCGTGGCCTTTTTGTTCCTGTGCTGGGCATGAGTATCCAGTATCTGTGCAGATCTAAAACATGTAATCACATGAGTCACACACGAACACTTGTTTGGAAGCTCCATTTTCTGCCACCTGTTAAAAGTGTGTTTTATTTATCCTCGTACAGTATGTCAATGGCTCTCTGTGCATTGTTTGTGTTTGAGTACAGGCTGGTGTGGATGACTTCCGTGGACCCACCACCTGCAGGAGGAGCCATAGGGGCTGGTGCAATGTGATTTGGACAGCTCCAAATTGTGGAGAGCTTTCCCCCAGCCTGTGGTGTTGCGGTACTGTACTTTGGTGGATACTGATCAGAATGGCCTAGCAAGGTCTGGCCAATGACCCATTTATCTCAATCCAACCATCTTCAGTAAGCACTAATGAGACCAACTCATAACTGTGTCAGACTCCCACTGATTCGTTTTGGTTCACACTCATAATTATAATAATCAAGACAATGATGATGAATTGGAACATTCACTGTTGGGTTACAGTGACACATTGAGGGCAGGAGCAGCCGCCATGTCCTGCTCAGCCAAGTCCAGTGTCCATAGACATAAATTAATCAATTACACAAAGAAGCATGATACAGTCAATCAAAATAAAAGTCTGTAAAAATCTTGAAGCAGCAGGTTGTACTTCTTCTGACATATTTCCTGAAAATATAGCTATCCCTTGAATAAATGCAAAGGAAAGAAGTTTTAAAAAATGAATTAAAAATATCAATGAAAGTGTTGAATACTGGAACCTATAATGCTATTTAAAAAAATTATTTAAAAGTTAAAAGTTATTTTTTTGAGTGATATGAAAGCCTAGAACAAATATCTTCTTACGAAAACAGATTTTGAAACCAACCCTTGGCTATACGAAACATAGAGCCCAGAAAAAAGCGTAGGCTAATATTTCATCGGTCTGGAATGAAATTCTCCTAGGCTTAGTCCCCCACTGTGCCAAAGTATCCGGGGTTAGGTTACTCCTGTGCCTCTGCCACGTCTGTTACCTGTGAAACTATATCGAAACGTGTCAAACGCTGAATTTACCTTCTCCATACACAATATCCTCTCCCCCCATTTAAATAATCACCGTTTGATTCGTGCGTAAAGCCTGTGTCGGCCCCGTGTCTCCACTCCTCCTCCTCCTCCCTCCAGTGCACAGCGCGTCCCTCCCACTCCATAAAACCCACAGTGTCTCCGTCTCCAGCGCCGCGTTGCGTCCACACTTTTTTCCATCAACTCAGCACGGCCACAGCAAGTTCACATGCGGACAGCCAAGACCCGGAACCAGCCCTTTGTTTTTGTTTACGGGGAGCAAACGTAACCAACAACGATTTCCCAAACACTTTTCTAATTTTACGCGCGCGCATGTAGTCAGCTCAGAAATATACAGAGAAAAACTTTACATAATTAAGATGCAGCCCTGAATTAGAAGTTCTGAGCTTCTTTTTTTTTTTTTATTGTATTTTCTGCTAAACATTCTCGACGAGATGGAAAGAACTCCATAAGCCGCAATGGGGAAATGGGAGCTGACTATGGTAAGTCGCACATGAGTATTCCCTGTTACTCTTAAGAGGCGCTTGGTGTCAATTAAGTTATAGCCTAAGTATCATTTAAAACTGTTCGGCATTGTGTTAGATTGTCAAAACAAGTCAACAAGAGTGTTAGGAACAGTTTCCAAAAGAAATATGACCCCCAATTCTACTGCGATAAACTGTATGATACCTGTAAAATCCACTGTAAAAACATGATTAACTTGTTTGTAGGCTATGTTTATTGTTGATTATTTTAGGGAAGATACAAACGAGCTGATCATCCATGGATCAGCAGGGACCATCATGGGTCATGTTGCCCTATGTAGCATACTGGGTATTGGGTTAAAAAAAAAACACTTTGATACAACTGGGTTTTTGCATACAGTCAATATCAAAGCAAATCATGGGAATGCAGTGGTCTTATTGACACAGACATTAAAGCCACTTCAATATCTCAATTTGCAACTTAAAGGCACTAACGTACTAACATTTAAACACAGCTTGGTACAACAAGATAAAGTGGGACACAATGAACAGTGTCATCCCGCAGTGTTGTTGAACGCTTGGACAATGGGGCTTGTGTGATTCAGACTGTCACTAGATGCGGCAAAAAATGCATGGACTTGAAGCTGATGCAAGTGGCTAGAGCAAGACATGTGTAGAAAGAGTGTCTGTGTACACTTGCATTTACAGCTGATGAATGAGCACTTCGAAAGCTGTAGCAGTCATGCTATATAATGGAGGGGCTGTTTTATAGTGTCCCTTATTTTACGGTCGGGAACAGAACAGTCATCTTTGAGGGTAGGGGTCTAGGGAATGTACCCTATTGTACAAAAACTGCCCCCCAAGGTCATAAGGAGTCTCCAGGGCAAAGATCTGAAAACGAATCCAGCTTCCAGTGATTTAGTGAAAGGCTTTACTTACTGGCGCGTTTATGTATTAGTGTTTAAGTGTTAAAAAAAAAAGAAAAATCTTCATAGTGAACAACCAAAGGATTATCCCTATGTGTCATAATTTATTTTGCCATAATGTAATGGTTAAAAGCACTGTTGCCACTTCCAAAAAATGGGACTCTAAATCTTATCCCAGGAACTCTGCAACATGTTCCGAAGGAAACATCTGTTCAATAATTTAACTTCTCTTATTGGAATTAGATTTGCGCTTCATCACTGTGAGCATTTGAAGTGTTCATGAGCTTTAACACATGGGAATAGATTGAAAGATCAAAATTAAACCACAATAAGACCCCATGGAGACTAGATATTATAATGTTTGCAAAGGATATTGTACTGTTGCCCCTTTTTTGTCATACACTAATTTAAACTAGGACTGAAAGATATATCGTTATCGTATCGATATCGAGATATGAACATTCAAGATATTAAAATAGAAAAAGCAAGATATAAACGATATAGATTTCATCACTAAAACTGCACTCTTTTGTGGTTTTCACCTAACCCATAGTTATATCGTATCATATCGATATCGAGATATGAAATTTTGGCGTTCAGCCCTAATTTAAACCATTTCAATTTGATTTGGTTGCGCCAATTGCTCTAACATTGCGAACACACTGTGGCCAACTGGTGTCTTTCTCTGTACTCATTTGCATATCCACTAAGCATGAACTGGATTTTCCATTCATTTGTCCTCTGCTGATCGTTTGTGCTATTGAGTATTCCGGACACCGATGATCATGACAGTGACGTGACATCAAACAGCTCGGCCGCTGAGCACAATAGAAAAGTGCATGAATTTCAGCGACGATTTCCATTTGTAAATGCAGCTTGTTACTGGGACTCTTTGAAGCTTCTGATGAGGCTTTTCATCTGAACAATGGCCAAAATGAATTCTTAGAAATCTGGGTCTTCGTGCAAAACAAAAAGATACCGGCCCGTGATAGAGGTGTGCGTCATGATACTTGAGGGCATGCACTATCTCTAAATGCAAACCTGTTTGTGCACATGGGAGATAGGGCTTCAGCTCTGATGCAAACATTACGTCTTAGAAATTCCTGAATTGGCATCACTTTGAGGAAACCAAGTGGCCTGTTGAGTTGCTTTTTAGTGAAAGTTGAAGCCATGCTGGTGTACTGCTATTTTTACTGCTCCACCGTGTCTACAAACATTACACTATGTTTTCTATAGACCAGTGTTTCTCAAACTGTGCTACGTGTAGTACTGGTGATACGCGGTCTGTGCTTCAGGCTTTACTATACATCAGGACTTTGAACCTGGTTTTGTCAAGTTAAGTATCGGATATACAGTTAATCTAGAGGCCTACTCAAAAGAGCCTTAATATTTTCTTAAGTCTGCTTGGTGTAAAGATAAATAAATGGAGAATCACTGCTTTAAAGCACAGCTATGGTCTCTGGTTAGTAAACTAAAGGTGTTTTATACAACAGCTAGATGTTTTGATAAATATACTAAACCTCCCCAGAACCCGGTGCAGGAGTGGGGCGAGGAGATAGAGGGCGGTGCGGTCTACGGGGTGACTCTGCGTCGAGAGCCTGTCCCTTCCTCTTCCCCGGGCACAGCCTTTGTGCAGTACCGGACCTGTAAAGTGCGTCGCCTGAAGGCCGCCAAGTTGAACCAGCTGATCCACCACCTCCTGGACCCCGAAAACCAGGACCAGGACTTCGGCCGGATCCTGCTGTCCACCTACCGCACCTTCACCTCCGCATCGGCCCTCATAGAGCTGCTGTTCCTCAGGTACAACCACACACCAGAGTACGGAGGCTAGAGAGGAGTGCCTACGGTTCAAATAGCTTGAATACAGATCGATGATGTTGATTTTGGATAGCTTTCGGTTCAGTAGTTTGACGGGGACATGCAGGGGATGGTTTACTCTGCCTCTCGATGGAGTGGCCTGTTGCTGAGCGAGCTCTTTAACTGTTCAGGACAACTACACCTACACCTTTGTGACAATCATTTAACACAAAAACAACTTAGATAATATATTTACTCTGGGCTTTTCACCACATACAGCTCAAACTAGCAAGTGCCTGTTTTGCAGTTATGCTTGAAATAGTCTCCCTGTCAGTGCACTGTACCCTCCAACTTGAATGTGATCATAATTACACTTCAGTGGGTGCTTGTTACCAAGCCATTGCCACAACAACCATTATCTTCTGTGTGAGTCAGACTGTGGGCACATCACAATAACTCCTGTCAGGTCATACAAATAATAATTAAAGCCAAGCGCCCATAGCTGGATCAGTGTGTTTATGTTTTTTTTCTCATTTCTGCCTGGTTTTCACTTGGTTTCATTACAGAGACAGTGCAGCTGCAAATCTGGACGATCCAAACCACTACAACAGGTAAGACACTGCGAAGACCTTATGAGCTTATACGAAAAGGAAGAATCCACACAGCCAGGTGGCTCCCAGGAAAAATATGTATTTATTGCGTCAAATGGGGCGTTTCAGGCCTTGCCCTTTATCTGACAGAAATCTACATTCAGTAGTAAGCATCAAGTGTATGTAGATTTTTTTTCTTTCTGTGATCTTAACAAACACAGTTACAGTTGCTGAAATTATACGCTTGTACAAAAATGTATGAATAAAGGAAAATGCAGTGATTTAGTTCATTTGGAAGCCTCATGCTGTATTTTGGGGTTTTACTCGTGTGTTTGTATACCAAACCCACCAGCTCTACGTTCCCATTAGAAAATCATTGAACTCACAGTGGGTCCACGTGCCACAGGAAGTCTCGCACTTAAGAGACTTTTCATAAGAGTTAAAGTGTAATGTCTCTTGTGCAGGCCTCTGTTAAACCTGCTGCAGACCTGGCTGGACGACTACAGCGAGGACCTCCGGGACGCTCCTCTGCACCCTGCGCTCAGGCATCTGCTGGACCACCTGACCATCAGCTCAGCCGTGCACTCGTGCATGCGCACCCAGCCCAACTTCTGCTCTCTGGCCGGGCAGGCGGACGCGCTGCTCAGGAGGTTCCAAAGAGAAGGTGATTGGCGCGAACAGTATCATCAATCGAATGCATCGCTTCAAAACTAGAACCAAGTGGCCGCTAGGGCAGTGGTTCTCAAAGTGAGGTTGGGGTGCACTACCGTCTTCACATCAATCATATGAAAGAAAATTGGCAAGAGCTTGAAATGAACTTAACGGGATATTTCAGGATTTTTGACATTGGGCCTCATTTCCTAGAGTGTTGTTGATGTCTGGAGATATTTTTTTCTTAAATTCATGCAGTTCTTATATTTGAAGAGCTTAGTGGCGCTAGGCTAGGGCAAGGCTAAAGCATTTCTATGGTATCAGTTAGCCTGCATTAAAAACAGTCTGGCGCACTCCACAGTGGACCTGAGGTAAATCACTTATAACGCCAGACTAACGATATAAATGTTTGTGTCGATTATAATTTTAACCATTTTGCATTTAAAATAACTTCTATTTGAACAGCATCAGCTTCGTGGCTGTAAGCTAACGCAGCGGCGGAGTGATCTGCGAGAAAATAGTCCCTGAAAATGCGGTAATTCATTTGATACAAGGTCAGTTATATTTCAGAAAGCGGATTCTTATTTCTGGGCCGCTTGGTGGGATTGTCCGATCTGAAATGGAGTTGCAATGCTCGTGACTTTTGGACAGTTCTTCCTAAAGTATAGCAAAAACGTACAAAAAATAAGATGACTTTGCAAAGTATCAGGTTTCTTGTTGGTTAATATGATACTTTCTCTGCATTCTTCAGATGTTGAGGCCAACGTGAGTCCAGCCCGACTAGAGCTGGCCCAGGCCGAGTACTGCTCCACTGATGAGGATTCCGGATGCGAAAACTCTCTGGACCTCAGCGACGTCATGGATTTCGCAACCATCGCCATCGCCGAACAACTCACTCGACTAGACGCGGTACGTGCCCACTTTAGCGTTTCGCCCTTCCTCTTCAATGAATATACGTCGTTTCTAACTCTGTTCTCGCAGGCGCTGTTCGTCAAAGTGGTGCCGTACCAGTGTCTTGGCTGTGTGTGGTCGCAGCGAGACAAGAAGGAGAACATGTCCCCCACCATCCGGGCCACCGTAGCCCAGTTTAACGCCGTCACCAACCAGGTCATGCTGTCGCTGCTCTGCCCGTGTACAGACGCCAGCTCCAGCCCCTCATGCCCGCGCCGACCCCCCACCACGGCCACGCAGAGGGCCAGGATCATCGAGAAGTGGGTCCGCGTGGCACAGGTTGGCACAGATAGTGAATTGTACTTTTATTTTACCCCGGGTCATCATTGTGATGCTAAGTTGGAAGTTCTTTATAAGGACCGTCTGCACAACCGTTTTGTTTAAGCTCACAGTGGAATATTTTTGACTGGTTAGTGGTAACGCGTCCACAGCTAATAATGTAAATACCGTTTCCACATTTTCAGGAATGCCGGCGCTTGAAAAACCTCTCTTCCCTCAAAGCTATCCTGTCCGCGCTCCAGTCCAATGCTGTTTACAGGCTGCGAAAGTCCTGGGCTGCAGTAAACCGGTGAGTGTAGGTCATAGCGCTTTAACTGCTTTATTGCCGTGCTACATAAACTGCTTTTAGTGGAGGTGCTGAACTCTGATCGCACAGTGGCTCCAAACAGGAGTTTGTAAAGCTGAAACATCTGCCTCCTTAGTGACCTACTGTGTTTGGAGTCATGGAGAGAAACATGACCTGTCACATGCTTTGCATTTGGTAAAGCATGTGACCAAATCTTAACAATTAAACCTGTGTTATTACCCTGCTAACCGAGCGCGTTTTCACCCATTCTGCTTTGCCCAAATCTAAAAGCCCCTTGACTGGAGCTTACAGCTTCTAGGCAAGGGTAACGCCACATCTGAAAGCTCACATTGTCGCCTCTTTTTTGTCCTGTTTTTATCACTTTTTTTCCACTTTTTCATAACTTTTTTGTCGCGTTCTTGTCACTTTGTGTTGCTGTTTAATCACTTGTGTGTCACCTGTTTGGCTGCGTTTGTGTCATTTATTTATTTATTTTTATTTTTTCCAAGAAGCTTTTAGATTTGTTTGAAGTCAAACTGGTGAAAGGTCAAATGCTGAATCTCAACAAGCAAAAACAACAACAACAACTTTATTAATTAATAATAGAGCTAAAATGTATGGTTAAACCAGTCAATACAATTCCTTGGCGTCCTCTTCCTTTTTCTCCCGACTGTACTTGACATATTACTCTGTTGTTTGTTTCTACAGGGATAGCATGGCCACGTTTGAAAACCTCTGCGAAACGTTCCCTGATGAAAACTGTGTCATGAGCAAAGGCGAGCTTCTGGAAGTGGTGAGTAACTTATAAATGTGCACTATTGACTGCCATTGTCCGAGACGCTACAAATTAACTTCACAGCGGCGAGTATGAACTTACTTACTTGTTACAGAAAATGCTTGTGTGGGTTGCAGTCTGCAGTGACATGTATTTAAGAGAGTCTTAATGGGAAACTAGAGGCCTCGGGCAGGGCGTGTTCTCTTTCATTCAGTCACCTTCAGGCGTCTCCGTCATGAGCGCACCGTGGAGCCGCACTAAATCAACAATACATCTCAGCCGATACTTTTTTCCCCCCGGTTCTCTTTAGAAACTCAATCTTACAAATCACAGCGCTAACTCCCAACCAGATTTCTGTTTTTTTTCTTCTTTTTTCCTTTATCATTGTGTAACGTAGGCGTGTCCCAATACAATTACTCATTTATACAGGTGTAGTTAAACGCTTATCCCCGCGGTTCTCTACTGGAGCGGTTTTGGGATTCACCTTTCAACATCAAATCCAAGGACAAAGCCGTGACCCCAAATCAACTTTTTGTTCCAAAACGTTTTTTTTTTAAAAGAGTGGTGGTTTTCCATTTTCAAGGGGTAGAGTGCTGACAAAGCTACATTAGAACATGCACTGACATATTTACTTTTTAACAAGAAAACCTGTAAACCGGACACTCAGGTTAATGTGTGCTGTTGAGCTTCCTCTGTGTTTCGCAAGTCTCCCTGATCTGCTTTTGTAAGCCGTTTTCTCCAACAACACGGGCTTCTCATAAACAAACCGTGGAGTTAATGTGCAATAGAGACGCTGCGAAGTGTGCTGACTCTGGCTCTGTGTGGCAGGAGGGAAGTCCAGCCAGCGTGGACAGCGTGTCTCCGAAGATATCCAAGAGGTGTCCGGTCTCCCCGCAGATGGTGAGGCATGCTTCGGGGCAAAATTCAACCCGGTTTGACTCACCGAGAGCTCGAGACGTTGCCGGGACACCTGCATAAATACAGCTGGAATATGATCCAATGTGATGTGGCACAGTTAACAGTCTGAGTGAAAGACCGGTGCACGTCCATTTATTAGCACTGCTGAACAAAACAAATGTGTATATTGTCAAACTCACTACAATTTCATCAAATATATTCCCAGGTTACTTTAGAATTGTAAAGCCTGGCATAGTGTACACACTAGAATAAAGCAGCACAGTGACTCTTAGAGCTCTCTCCTCACGGTCGGAAAAACCCAGGTTCCGGGGGGTGAAGTTTCCATGTTCTCTCCGTGTCATGTCACTAAAAACATGTACAACAGCGGCCACTCTGTGACTGCCCTGTAAAGGAGCTTATGAAATGTCAATTCAACTGTCCAGGTTAAAAGGGGAAAAATAAGCCATCGAGAGGACATTCATTAAAGAGATAGTTTGTAAGTTTAAATGTTTTACCAATGTAATAGGTTGCTCATTATTGGCACAGTACATTTGCAATAGGATCTTGTGTCTTACCGAAGGGAGCGTTTAGAGAAAACATATTGAAGAAAGAAAAACAGTGCCACATGAATGCTAAAAAGGCCACACGAGAGCTGTATTCACAAAGCGAGGGAGGAGGATCTGTGGCCCTGCAAACCTATCTTTAGCTCCACACGTCTCCAATGATCCCCGGGATTATATGGGCCGGTAATAATAGCCCCGACCACTGTCTTTTATGACTCATCTGCTCATTCTCTGGGGACAGAACATGAATCCACCGCAGTCAGGCTAATGTGATTCACCCTGGACAGTAAAAACCATTGTTATTTAGGACACACTTGACACACCTGTGAGTAACATGTGCCGATGTGGCCTGTTTTGGCAGAGCACGTCTGGAGTGGTGCCGTACCTGGGCACGTACCTGACAATCCTGACCATGCTGGACACTGCGCTGCCCGACACTGTGGAGGTATTTCAAAGCACTATTCACGCAGACACGGGGATACTTATATTAGTAGCGCATTAGTGATCAGGGGTTTTTTCAGCCCGCGGGTCCCGCATTTGGAGCAGGTTCTAACTCGCCCCGGCCCACACCGCAACGTTGTTTCTATTTTTACAACCCGCGCCGCACCCGCACCCATTCAAAATTACGCGTTATGAATGACCCGTATGAACATTACCGTCGTGTCATCCCCTCGCGCTCTCTCTCGCTCCGCAGAGCGCTGTGCAGGAGGGAGAGAGGAGGAGAGCAGAGGTAACACGAAGTCACACACAGTCACACATACCGTGGAAAATAGGAGACACAAAAGCGTTCTCTGGATCACAAGCTGCAAAACGCTGCTTGTTTTATGAAAATCCGCTGCATATTGACGTCAAAAAACCTGCTGTAAATATGACGCAAAAAGTTGTGACTGAATTTAATGAATGCACGTACGGCGGCAAAGAGTGGCCGCGACCGGCATTTTTTGGCCCGCCCCAACACTCCCCGTGATCAAAGGAGAATTTCAAGACCCGACCCGAACCGCGGCAGCCCGCGGGGACCGCAGTGGAACCCGCAACCCGCGCATCACTATAGCACATTACTAAAATGTATGAGATGATAATTGAATCATTATTTTGCATCATTTTGATGGAGCTCCCACATATAATCAGTACCTTTCCAGGGTACACTTAAAAAAGAACAATAAGAAATGTTTCTACCTACTCCACGTATTGTTACGTAGTTATTAAGTGTTAGTCACACTTAACTAATGAATTGTTCATGATTAATTAATAATAATCATTTATTGAGGCTAAATAATGTGTTGACGAAATTGTAATCAAACTAACATAAAACCTATAACTGCATGTTAGCATTTGTATCCAGGTTTTACAATATGTTGTGCTTTGTTTGGTTTCACAGGGCGGTCTCATAAACTTTGAGAAGCGAAGACGGGTAAGAATGTGTTTGTACATTTTAACCAAACATGTGTCTGTACGACATGTCCATACTCTGTGTTCTAAACTCTTATTGACTTTGCATGTGTGTCTGTCTCATTGTAATAAGCTAACAAGCTGCGTTTGATCTTTGTGCAGGAGTTTGAGGTCCTGTCTCAGATTCGGCAGCTGCAGGCATCTTGTTCCCTGTACAACCTCCACCAGCATCCCCAGATCACGGCGTGGCTAGAGGGACGCAAGCTGCTGTCTGATCAGGAGAGGTGCGCAAACAAACTGCACGTAGCTCCAAGTGTGGCTTATGTAATCTGATGTTCACAAGATCAGGATACTGTTACTGACAGTTACTGACTGAGGGTCTGTTGACTCTGTTTCACTCCTTCAAGTATGTGTCCCAGTAAAATGCTGCAAGATGATCATACGAGTGCATTCCTGGCCTCGACAAAATTACATTTATTTGACATTTTGACCCCAAGTACCGGTGAAACTCGGAACATTAGAATATCGTTAAAAAGTGCATTCATTTCTGTAATTCAACTTAAACTGTGAAACTAATTATTATATGATAGACTCATTACATGCAAAGTGAGACATGTATAGCCTTTATTTGTTATTATTTTGATTATTATGGCTCAGCTTGTAAAAACCCCAAATTAAAAATCTCATAAAATTTGAATATTTTGAAAATGGACTGTAAGCCATAATCAGAAAAAACAAAGGCTTGACATATGTTACTTTGCATGTAATGAGTCTTTATCATATACAGTATTAGTTTCACATTTTAAGTTGAATTAATTAATTAACTTTTGCACGATATTCTAATTTTACGAGTTTCACCTATATGTTTACAAAAGACATTTTAATCCCTAACACACCAATATTCAACTGAAACAGCGACTCGATTGTGTCATCACACTGCTCCAGATTTTATCTGTATCTTTATTTAAACCAATGGAGATTTCAAATAGAAAAAATACTCAGTATATGTTGGGTATTTTCCAGTAGTGACACAGCAGCTAAGGGAGTTGTTTCACAGCTATTGTTATCCTCTGTTTGCATGTCACAACAAAAATGGCATGTTTTTTTTTATGGCATTAAGCCTCCTACCTTTTATCCTTGTTAAGTCTGCAGACCTTGTGCCGGATGAACAGTGCCCCTGTGTTTCTCTATTGTGCTGATAATCATGTGTGTTGCAGCTATGAACTGTCCAGACAACTGGAGGCACCGGGGGACGTCAGTTCACCAAACGCCTGGAGCCACAGCTCCATTACAAAGAAACTCTCTTTGTAAGGATTGTTTGCCTGCTTAAACACGACTTACATAATGTACAACCCCGGAGGAGACATTTTTTTGTTCATACACAAAATGTTTTTGTATTGTTGATTTAGCAATGATTGATAATATCCAATCTTTAAAAGCGTCATAACAATCAGGTGCACTAGGGGCATGCAAAACCATTTTATTCTTCACATTCTGGATATAAAATGTGGAGAATAAACCAGATAAAAACTACACCTACAATGAACTAGTCCAATACTCAAAACACATTTACTGTAGTGTAAGTCAAAATAAATGTACACCAAAGATTGACATTGCTGCATTTTGACTCGTCATATCCACTTTTGTCTGCAGTCTCCGTACGATGAGTGACGGGTCCAAAAAGCTGCCTCCAGACCAGATCAGTGTGTCCTCCTCTGGCTCCAGTGGATCTGAAATGGAGGATCCATCCTCTCCAAACTCCATCCCGCTCCAGGTAACAGTTTCTCTGGACGTGTTGTTATTGTTAGCCCTCTTCTACGCTCCACTGTGTTTTGCCTGAATCAGCAGAAGAATTGTGGACTTTGAAGTGATTCTTAGAAGCACGCTGACGTCCATAAAAGTCAGCAGATTTTGTTAATGGGATCAGAAACCTTTATAAATGTGTGCTAAAGGTTGATCAATTCAAGCTTACAAAGAGATAGTACACTTGCTAGTTATGTAATTTAGAAATTATGAATTAGTCTAAAACCAAATCTTGATATTAATGTTCTGGCTTAACGCCCATCCCCACTTTGAGAACAGTTGCTTTATATGTTTTGTAAGTGCTGTTTGAGACCGTAATTATATAATTACCTGCTTAAAGATTTCATAATGTGTCTGTGTTTCCCTCAGCCCTATCCCAGCTCGTGCAGCAGTGAATCGGACTTCTCCTTCGACATGCCTCCTCACACACCCCTGCCCTGCTCCTCCACTGACCCCCAGCTGGACTCCCTATGTTCCCCTGCCTCAGAATGTGGAGGGGCGCGTCCTAAAACTCCTTTGGGATCACACAAGCGCTCTGTGTCCATGACATCGTTGCCCGTCTACAACCGCCAAGTGGCCGACTCCTGCATCATAAGGATCAGTGTGGACCTGGGCCAAAACAATGGGAACATGTACAAAAGTATACTGGTAAGGATGCAGTTAAAGACTTAACCGTTAAGGTGTTCTTTATCGCCCCCTGTGGGATATTTGGTCAATTTCAACCTGTCAGGTGCAGTGGCCAATCACAGAGTAAATCCATCTCCAGATCTTGAGCCAGGTTCACGGTCAGAAGTATGGAGCAGTTGGAATAGTCTATTATTTTAGTACATACTGCAAGCGGCGATCTAGGCCCAGGGCACCATCTACTGGAAGGGGTGCCAAATTTCACATTTTCAGTTCAACTACAATCATAGTGTTTAGTGATAGTAGAAAAAAGGAGCGTGCCAATTAAAGCCCAGTTCTGCCAAAGACACCACATTGGCTGTTCTGTTGTAATATTTTGAAATGAAATTCAGTGTATAGAAGTACTAATTGCAGCTTAATGCCTCAGCTCTTGACTCCATCTAGTGTTCACTTTAGATACCTGCACCTTATTAAAAAAAACAAAAACAGTTGATATTTATAATAATGAGAACATGATTTTTGTGTAGTTAACCAGCCAAGACAAGACTGCCCAAGTGATCCGAAGGGCACTGGAGAAACACCATCTTGAGCACATGAACTGCTCCGATTTCACGTTGACACAGGTTATCTCCACGGATAGAGGTTAGCATCTATTCACCATGTTCATTGCATTGATACAAGCCAAATACATGTGTAAAACCATAACTAAGTCTTGTTTCTCTGCTGTATTCCCAGAGCTGCACATACCGGACAAAGCTAATGTCTTCTATGCGATGTCCACTACTGCCAACTTTGATTTTGTTCTACGCAAATATGAACAAGATCAGAAGAAACCGCTAAGTGCCACTCGGAGCCTGGGAAGATACACAAAGTAGCAACTCAGACAGATTACACTTACTATATGCAGAAGCACTTTATAATACTTTTGATTGAAAGATGAAGAGTTTGCACTCAAGACTATGGTTTTGATCCAAGATGGATGCCCCAAAATATTGAAAGCAGCACATGCTGCCTTCACTGACCTCCTTCTTGGAGGAAGATGGAAACCTGAGAAGCCATTTCAACATTGCCAGTGGCTAACTGAGTTAAAAAGAGAAGTGGGTCAGAGGAGGATATATATCCTTGAACTTGAAGTGAAAGGTGCCAATGTATCATGAGAAACTATGAAAATGCCGTCAACAGCAATCACTGGCTGAATGAGAAAATACATCTCCTTAACTTCTACAATGAATGTCAAACACAAAAGTAAGAAAATAAATTCTGCAATTCTGTGGGATGCATTTATAACAGTGATTATGTCATATGGAGGACAGGGGCCGATCACTATTTTTAAAGGAATCTTCAAGGAAAAAATACACAAATGTTGAAAAATATATATAAATGTTAATAATGTTTATGCCACCAATTTTTATGGAGGACCATGGGTGCCAAAACAATAAATAAATATATAAATAAATATATAAATAAATAAATAAAATAAAGATAACATTTGCAAATAAATGCATGCATTTATTGTAATAAAGGCATTTATTTATTTATATATTTATTTATGTTTTCTTTATATATTTATACATTTATTTTTGTATTTTGTATTTATTTCTGAATTATTTATTTATTTTTGTATTTTTTTTTCTGTATTTATTTATTTATACATTTATTTCTGTATTTTTGTATTTATTTCTGTATTTAGTTTTTATTTATTTATTTCTGTTATTTATTTATTTCTGTATTTATTTATTTATTTCCGCATTTCTCTTAATGTATGCAATTCATGGGGTGGGTCTGGATGCTGCTGCTGTAAGGTGATTGGATTTCTCCATGCAAACAAATTGATGAGCTCTGCTTCAGTCTATTGACAGTGGCACAGAGTGTCTGTGTACACTGGTGTATGAATGAGCGTGTGAATGGGTGAGTGGATACTTGCTGGAAAACACTTTGAGTGCCTAATGTAGGTGGAAAAGCGCTAGACTATAAAGCAGAGTTCATGTTTGGCTATGTCTATGCTGGAGGCGAGATTCAAACCCATGACCTTCCGATCATGAGACTACCAGCTCTACCAACTGCACCACTGATGCCTTTGTACACTCAAAGCGTTTTCCAGCAAGTATCCACTCACCCATTCACACACTCATTCATACACCAGTGTATGCAGACACTGGGGGCAAGGCAGGTGAAGTGTCTTGCCCAAGGACACAACAACAGTATGCCCCTGCAGGATTCGAACTGCCGATCCTCCAGTCACAAGATGACCCGCTCTACCATCTGTGCCACTGTCAATAGACTGAAGCAGAGCTCATGTTTGGCAGTGTCTATGCTGGACAAGGCATGTGTGCGTGGAGAAAGATTAACCAATCACCTTACAGCAGCGGCATCCAGACCCACCCCATGATTTGCATACATTAAGAGAAATACATAAATAAATATAGAAAAAAATACATAAATAAATACATAAATAAATATAGAAATAAATGAATACATAAATAAATAAAAACAAAAATAAATACATAAAGAAATAAATACATACAAAAATACATAAATAAATATATAAATAAATACATAAATAAATAAATATATAAATAAATAAATACACTTATTACAATAAATGCATGCATTTCTAAGCAAATGTGATCTTTATTTTGTGTATTTATTTATATATTTATTTATTGTTTTTGGCAGCCACGGTCCTCCATAATTTGTTGTTGATTATTAATAATAATAATAGATATACTGTCAGCATTGTTATTTTTCCACACAGCTTGATAAAAGATAAAACCTTGCAGTTTTCTCTTGCGTTGCACACTATTGTCATACCTGTTGACTTGCACCAACAGGAGGGATGGCATTCCACTCTATATGACAAAAACATAACAGATGGGGGCAAAACAAAGCTGTGCTTATTATTTGTGACACTCATCTGTACACTAGGCCTACTACACTTTAATCCCCCCTCGCCTCTTAGAAGGAGTGCTACTGTAATGTAAATGGTTGTAAATATGTACAATGTTCTGATAAAGATTTTATAGCTTTCTTTTCAAATTTCTTTACAATGGCCTTTCAATTGTTCTGCTGCTAACTTGTCAGATCAGTCATTTCACTTGTGTTGTGAACTTGTGATGTAAAACGTCCAGTTTGTTCCCGAGATTATTTTATTGCCTGGTGTAATATCTAATCTTCTTGAATAAATAGCTAATGTATGTTAAATAAGAGTACTTAACAAGTAAATTGTCTTAACACATAGGACGGCTGGCCATTTATTCACCATGATACTTTATGAATATGTACAAAGAAAGGAAAAATAAAATAAAAACAAGCACAAATCAACATCCATACGACCTGTTATTGATGGTTGATTTAAATCTTAAATTGTGCTTTAATTACAGCATGACCACTTCTATATCTTGAGCTAAGTACGGTATAGTCTACAAAGCACCATTACATAGTCACAGGGTGTCTGAAGGCCTCACTGAATGTGGTCCACAAGCTTTTTCACCACATCTGAGCCGGGAGTGCCTCACAAAATCACTGAAAGCACTGTGACATTTTTCTTTTTCTTTTTTTTTTTTGACGCTTGGCTAAATTGTTTACATCTAACCACAAGAGGTCACTATATAGCTGCAGTTCAGCTTTCCCAGACTATAACCCTGTACCCGGAGCTGCAATAACAGAATAACCACAGTGAGGCGTTATAGTATCAACTTTGTGCTTCATTCACCACCATTCAGACTGTGTGTGTGGACCCTCCTCTGATGCAACAAAACACACACGATGTTTTATGAATTTATGCACTCGATCAGTTGATTTATTTATGCATTTAGTATTTCAAATTGAAAACAACACAACTAAATATAACTAATAGAAGGTGCACAAGCTTATTCTTCACCTCGCCGGAGAAGTATTTTTTTTTTGTCCCCAATAAAATCAAATCTAAAATAAAGCAAAAACGTCATGCCACAGCCATTCTCTGCTCTGTGCACTTGGCTGCAGCAGACGCTCACTCAGCAGAAGGCTTTGATTCACTCCGTGTGTAGCCTGCGTGTGTGAGAGAAAGAGAGAGAGACAGAGAAAGTGCACGTGCCGAGCGTGCACCAGTCAGCACTTCTGGAGGAGAAACAGGACACTGCTCTTCAGGGCCTCCTCCCATGCATTATGGGTACTACAGCCTTGTCCGGAGAAGGAATAGAGCAGAGGAACGGAAGCACGCTCTTAACCCAGTTAGAACCAGAGGGACAGGACGTTTAAGGTTTTGTGTGTGTGTCGGTGATTCAAATTACGCTGTGACGTGCATTTGTCCATAGAACTGAAGCAATCCCAGACCTGTCATAAAAGGTCGTTGTGTGACAAATATTTCACAGTCAATGATACGTATGTTAGTAACAGTTTTTACTTGCGTACATTCACCTCTTCCAGGACAGCAGCATTTAGACCCACCAGTTAGATGTGGCTTTGGTGATGACGTCCCACACTAGTGCGCCGCCCTGCGAAGGAAACTCATTTCGGCCGATTGTATCCACGATCTTGTCCTTTCGGTCTCATGACCGTAGGTGAGGGTAGGAACGTAGATCGATCGGTAAATCGAGAGCTTTGCCCCTGGACTCAGCTCTCTCTTCACGTCAAATTACCACTTACAGTGCCTCTCGAATGTACTAATACACCTTAAACTTTCATCCATCCATCCATCCATTTTCTTCCGCTTTATCCGGGGCCGGGTCGCGGGGGCAGCAGTCTCAGCAGAGATGCCCAGACTTCCCGATCCACGCACACCTCCTCCAGCTGTTCTGGGGGGACCCCGAGACGACACCAGGCCAGCTCGGAGACATAGTCCCACCAGCGTGTCCTGGGCCTTCCACGAGGCCTCCTCCCAGTGGGACATGCCTGGAGCACCTCCCGAGGGAGGCAACCAGGAGGCATCCGGAACAGATGCCCTAGCCACCTCAGCTGGCTCCTTTCGACGTGGAGGAGTAGCGACTCGAGTCCGAGCTCCTCCCGGGTAACTGAGCTCCTCACCCGATCTCGGAGGGTGCGCCCAGCCACCCTGCGAAGGAAACTCATTTCGGCCGCTTGTATTCGCGATCTTGTCCTTTCGGTCATTACCCAAATCTCATGACCATAGGTGAGGGTGGGAACGTAGATCGATCGGTAAATCGAGAGCTTTGCCACTTGACTCAGCTCCCTCTTCACCACAACAGTCCGATACAGCGACCGCATCACTGCTGACGCCGCACCGATCCGTCTATCGATCTCACGTTCCATCCGTCCCTCACTCGTGAACACGACCCCGAGATACTTGAACTCCTCCACTTAAACTTTCAATCAATCTTTCATCAATCTTTTTTTATATAGCGCTTTTCATACATTTCATGTAACACAAAGTGCTTTACAGATTTAAAAACATTCTCTCACACCCACCTCCTCCCACAAATACAAACACACTTTTGCACATTTTGTCATGTTTACAACCATAAACATATAGATTTTATGTTTTAATTTTTTACTGAAAGTTCACACTAACAGACAACTGTGACGTGAAAGCAAAATGATACATGATTCTGTTATTTTCCAAAAAAAGAAAACAAGTATTCATACAGCATGACTTAATACTTTGTTGAACCCCCTTTTGCTGCAATAACAGCAGCAAGTCTTTTGGGGTTTGACTCTACAAGGTTTGCACATCTAGAGACTGACATTTTAGCCCATTCCTATTTACAAAAAAACTCAAGCTCTGTCAAGTTAGAAGGAGAGCGTTTGTGAACAGCAGTTTTCAGGTCTTTCCACAGATTTTCAATAGGATTTAGGTCAGGACTTTGACTGGGCCATTCTAACACATTAATATGTTTGTTTTAAACCATTCCATTGTAGATTTAGCTTTGTGTTTAGGGTCATTGTCCTGCTGGAAGGTGAATCTCCGCCCCGGCCTCAATTCTCTTGCTGACTCCAGCAGGTTTTCCTCCAAAATGTCTCTGGATTTGGCTCCATCCATCTTCCCAACTATTCTTACAATCTTCCCAGTCCCCGCTGAGGAAAAGCAGCCCCATAGGATGATGCTCCCCCACCATATTTGACACTGGGGATGGTGCACTCAGGACAATGAGCAGTGTTAGGTTTGCTCCATACATAACGTTTTGCATTTGGGCCAAAAAGTTAAATGTTTGTCTCATCTGACCAAAGCACCTTCTTCCACATGGGAGCTGTGTCCTCCATATGACTTCAAACTTCAAACGGGATTTCTTATGACCTCCTTTCAATAATGGATTTCTTCTTGCCACTCGTCCATGAAGGACAGATTTGTGTAGAGTACGACTTATAGTTGTCCCATGTACAGATTCCCCCATCGCAGCTCCTCCAGAGTTATCTTGGGGCACTTGGTTGCATTTCTTACCAGTGCTCTCCTTGTTCGGTCTGTTAGTTTAGGTGGACGCTAGTGATGCGCGGGTTGACCTGACACCCGCGGTCAACCCGCAGAGCCCGCGGATTCGGTCGGATCGGGTACTTCAAAAACACGGCAAACTTCGGGTGCGGGTGGGTCGGGTTACTACAAAGCGCACTTTTATTTTATTTTCCTTACATTGTTGGCTTACAACATACAGTATATTCTTATCCATAAATGCCACACAAACTCGGCAGTGTTTTGTTGAATGGGCGGCACGGTAGCACAGTGGTTAGCGCTCGTGCTTCACAGCTAGAAGGTCCGGGTTCGATTCCCACCTGGACGGGGCCTTTCTGTGTGGAGTTTGCATGTTCTCCCCGTGTCTGCGTAGGTTTCCTCCGGGTACTCCAGTTTCCCCTACCACTAAAAACATGTACAATAGGCCCAGGGACTGCAGGTGGAAATTAGCACAAGTGCTATAACCTGGTACAATGCATCTCTCCTTTCTGAGGCTAATGCATATTGTACACTGTCCCTGTTAAAAAAAAAATGTTTATTTTTATGGGGTAAACGTGTCATGTTTTGTTTAGATGTTGCCTGGCCTATCGCTTCTGTATGACTTGATCACCGCTACAAATGCGGCACAACAGCAGTGCCCAAGCACATACACGTGGTGAAAATAATGCATTAGCAAGAAGCAAGGTAAAACTAAAATAACAAAGACACAGCATCTAACTAACCTGAGGAGAGCAACTTCTTGTAGCGTCAGGTTAAGGCTGCTCCACGTTAGTCCAAACTCCGTTTGACAGAAAGAGTTGTCCATGACGTGGTAAAAAGTAAAGCCTCATGATAGTTTCTGCTCCTCGTTTCCTGATGAGTCCATAAGCGATTTCAAAGATTCCTGCGGTGCAGGGGCAAAACAAAGCATCAAGTGCCCATTCTCCACTGTAAACTCGCGGTCACATGACGCCCTCCCGTTTGAGTGACAGCCAGCTGCAGCCTGACTCATGACGCGGTGTTTTAATGTGTGCTGGTTTGGATCGGGTCGGGTCGGCAAACTGAAACACTTTTCTTCGGATCGGGTGGTTCGAGTTTGATATCCAGCGGGTCGGGTTAGTGCAGGTCAGAAAAAAAGCTGACCCGCGCATCTCTAGTGGACGGCCGTGTCTTGGTAAGTTCGCAGTGGTGCTATACGATTTCCATTTCCGAATGATGGATTGAACAGTGCTCCGTGAGATGTTCAAATCTTGGGAAATCTTTGTATAACTTAACGCTGCTTTAAACTTCTCCACAGCTTTATCCCTGACCTCTCTGGTGAGCTCCTTGGCCTTCATGATGTTGTTTAGTGACCAATACACTCTGACCATAGCTCTGAGGCCCTCCCAGAACAGCTGCAATTTTACTGAGAGTAGATTACACACAGGTAGACTCTATTTAATGGTTAGGGCAAGGTGTGAACTTTCTGCAGTCATTAGGATGTTATAAAGGCAATTTAATGCACTCAGAAAACTTTTCTATTTTTTGAAAAAATAACAGAATCATGTATCATTTTGCTTTCACTTTACAGTTGTCTGTTACTTGTGTGTGAACGTTCAGTAAACGTTCAAAATAAAATCTGTATGTTTATGGTTGTAAACATGACAAAATGTGCAAAAGTTCAAGGTGTATTAGTACTTTCGAGAGGCGCTGTATACTCCACATGCAAACATAAAAAAATGTGCAGTTTGCATCCTTTTGACCGTGATAATGGAATACAACAGAAGTAAGCCAAATAGATAGTGACTCATTATTCTTAATTATGAATTGCTTTTGTGGTGCTCTTTTATTCAATATTCAGGCAACATGTATTCTGTGTTCATGTTAAAACAAAATCAACAATACTATGTTTACAAGATCCTAAAACACACACTCTCAAAGCATACAATTTGCTGAAACAACAAGTCACTCAGCTTTAGTTTGCCACCAGCAGTTATACAACATCTGCTTGTTGAGGTTTTCCCCCCAGCTCAGGCCCCAGTGAATGTGTGAAAACAGTCCCCCTGCTAACAGTGTGAATTCTTCTGGTAAACCTTGAGTGGCAGTTGGCCCCTCATCACCTGAGCACAGCAGCAAAGCTGCTCTATATACCAACAGGCATGTGTGGGTCACGACCCTATCTCGCAATCACTGTTACATGCTAATAACCTCAACAAAGAGCAATGTCCATGTGCCGGGGCCTGTATACTGTGGACGAACAACAGCCAGCTTCTCTATTTCTCCACAGAGGAGGTTTGGGGCTGTGACCCGTGACCTGCACACTCAGAACAGAATTTGACACTCCCATAGAAGCTAACAAGGGAGTATGATTGACAGGTAGGTCTGTCCGCACTCAACTGGCCTCCATAGGGAACTGTAGTGCTAAAGAGCCAATAGACTCCACTAACATTATGTTTTGTGTAGAATCAAAATTGTCCTGCACATTTTTCATCACTGGTCCTGTTTGCCACTGAACCTGTTCTCAGACAGTACATCACGGCCCCAATGATTTGTTAGCATGCCGGGTAAAATATTGAGGCAATTGTGTATAGCATGTTTAATTCCCCCTGCTGCCAGTGGAGGGCGCTCAAACAAACTGTGAGACGCAAACCAACATAGCCTTATATGTGATATTCCATATGCCATACACAGAAATCATTACAAACTGTACTTAGAATATCACTGTTGAAGTGCTAAAAAGCAGGTCACAATTATGCAAGGATGACATGCCATTTTAATATTTAGGAGGAAAACAGGCCAGTTTTTAGTAACAGAATGTCAAAATGCTGATGTTTGGGTATCTCTGTAATGACTGTAACTACCCACATGAAATTAAAAGCACAAACAAACTCAGGTTGAATACGCCCATATTCTTTGGACTACATTAGTAAAGATTGGTTGCATTATTCAGCCGCACAGGTATGATGGTTGTCTGTAGAAAGAATTATAAGGCTGATACACTTCCCAGTTCAAAATTACAAGCTTCAACTTATTATGTGTTGTGAATTATCCATTTAGTTTTAAAGGCCACTTCTTGCTGAAATGTTGACATAAAGTAGAACATTTCTGGGGAAGTACAGATATTAAACAATTGATGATTGATTCTATTCCCTTTTTGCTTTCCATCACATCTGTTGGACAGTGTTTTCGAGGCTCCGTGGGCACATATTTTCTCCACTCATCAAATTGGCTGTGGTACTGTAGATTAATGCCTAATTTATCAATTAATTCCCCAAATATACTGTACCTCCCAGAATACGACAGTACCATTTCAAAATGTCTCACAATAATCAGCTGATAAAACAATAGCTTTGTGTAATAAAAAATGATGTCAAGTGATATCAATTCTGTTTTTGATAATGCATCCACATTTTCTGGGCCCCCTTCCAGATGGGGTCCTAGGCAGTTGCTTTGTTTACCTACCCCATTCCAGTTAATATTAGTTGTATTGTCACACTGTGCTCTTGTTAGAGCATTTCGAGGTAGAAGGTGCTATCTGTACACTCTGTTCCGCCATGTGCCGGTGACATTGTGGAGCTTTGCGTGACCCACTTCTCTGAGTTCCCCTCGTCTGTGTTCGCCCAAACATATTCCTATCTCTGCTGCTTGAACGAGGTCAGACCCGGCGTGTGTTTTCTCTGGATAAACGCTTGTTTGGAGTTTCGTTTATCTTGTGTGTGCGGCGGAGCAGCGCAGCGGTCCTGTCTATTCTTAGAAATGAAGCTGTTGTGCGCATCTCTCCGCTATGGCGAGTTTTACATGAATGGGTGAGTCACCTGCTGACGTGTGGGGCTGGCCGCACACGCCCGCCTGCAGCACATGGCTCAGAGACAACACACTCCCAGCCTTCACGTGCACTCCTTCTCCCTTCCTCCCTCTTTCCCCCCTCCTTTTACCAAGAACCCACCCATTTCCACAGCTCTGCCTTTTGCTTCGTGGACAATGCGCACCATTATTCTTGTTATATTTAAGCCACAACACAGTTTGCCCGGAGGCACAAGTTGAACAACTCATGGTTTTCTGTTCATATTTCAAAGAACATCTTTATTATTTTAAGGTCAGACCAAACTTTGAGTGTGCCGCAAAGGGAAAATCTATATTTTGTTAATTGCCAACATATGTCAACCATTGATACATGATGTAATGAGATATTGTTTGTTGAAGTTTCTTAAAGAACTAATGGCCTTTGCCCTATTCTGGTGAGCTTTTTAGAACAGGCAGGAGCTGGGATTCATAGAAGTGCACAGTATATGTCAGTAAATATTTAGCAGTAATGAAAGATGATACATGTTGCAGTTTACTGGCAACATGACTTGTTTATGTCGTATCATCTGATTTTGCATATTCCAATATTATGTTATTATGTTACTTTTGTATTGTTTTCACTATTTACAAAAATAAGCCAATTGTTATTAACTGAAAGGCAGTTGGACTGAAGTGTCCTAGGTGATGGCGATGGCAATGTTTGTAATGAGAGGAAGTTTTGCCAAAGCAGGTCCACGCTCTGAATCAAGTGTGCAGAATTATGTTATTTTCCCTCACACACAATGGAAAGGAAAAGACATCTGAAAAACTCAAAGTCCCAAATTGTTAAAAGCTGATCAGAGTGATGCAGCATATAAACTATATATATTGGTACAGGACCACAGAATCAAACGTTGTGTAGCCAATAGCCAACAGGGTCATAAGAAGTAGGATGACAAGAAAAGACGTAACGGTTAAAGTCTGAAGAATAATCAAGCATAAAGCCATCATGAATCCAATATGTACCAGTACTGCCATTTTCTGCAGCTGTAACCGACCTGAAGTGTCCAGAAGTACAAGGTGTCCAGTGCTCAGAGACATCGCCAATGTGAGAAAAGTGTAAAGCCAACCTCTATTCATCAAGACGCATAAGCTCAAATGTTTAGAGTGGATCTGGAATGATCTAAAGGTAAAGTTTTTGGTATCAAGTCCAAGTCATGTCCCAAGTCCTTTGCTTTGAATCTTTCGATGTCGAGGGAACGCGGTCATTCTGGGATCATGTTTTCCACTTGTTGTTTTGACTGCCTTGGTTCTTTTGTTTAAAAAGTTATGAGGTAGCACAGGAGGAGTGATTGTTCATTTGAGGAGAGTTAAACGAATTGAGTTTGCTGAACTTGTTTTATTTTGGCATAGACTTACATTAAACGTATGAAATATTCAAATACAGGTTAAGATTAAAATGTCAGGTCGTCGGTATAAAGTAATTTGTGTAGAACGTAAACAAACACATTTATGTATCTTTATTTGTCAATTATTTACAGAGCTTCAGTTATCTGGGTCCCTTTATACTTTGAACACATAGATTGTTTGAGTTCTTGCATCACTTGCACCTCTTGCTGAAAGCAGATTACTTAATATTATTGGCTTACAGCGCTGCTTTGCACAATATGCTTGCACAGTTTCAGGGCGTGTCCACATCTTAGCACCACCCTTCCCTTGTCCGGTCAGTTTGTTTACATTCAGCCATTTGCTTGGCTTCGACGCTCGGTTTTACGGCCCGCCTTTTACATAACCGCTTGGCTGTGGAGTAAAGGTGTTACTGTAATACGTTGTTCTGCCACTGCATGTGAGTGCGCAGTCACATGGGACGCTCTAACCCGGACCTGCCCCCCCTCACCCCCCTCCAGGTGTTTGGATTAGGGCAGTGAAGGGGAGGTCCTTATGGTAAACTGACACCTCGCTTGACTGTCACTCACTTCTCACAGTGTACTTCCTGGACAGTAAGCTCAAGTTGCTTCTAAACAAAGATATTTTATCAGACACTATCAGGTGTAGGTAGGTCTAAATATGGGAGAGATACCCAACATTGGTTTGTGTGTAATGACAGTCAGAGGCGCACATGGAAAACCAAGATCATCATTGACTGTAATCGTTGCTCTCCTGGTGTAAAACTGACAAAGCAATTTCAAGTCACCCCAGAAAGTCTTACGACATTTCACGTTCTAGGATTTAAGTCGGAGCAGTTTTATATACATATACAAGCTTTATACATTTAAAGTTTTATTGCATTTATCATGAACACCTGATAAAACTATATATGCAGTATTATATAATTTATAGTATTTGCTAGGACAGTTATGATCAGATTCATTGACTAATGCGACCCCCACCATTGCACATTTAAGAACAATTTTATATTTTGGCGGCGTAAATGAGGAGCAATGGAAAAATCAGGACTTAAACTTACAAGCCTATTACAGTTCAAGCTAATTTCATGGATGTTCTTTACTTTCTCGTTTTGCCAGAGAGTTTTCAGTATAATATAGAAAATATCGTACAGCTAATAGTGGGCCGGCTCTATTACATTACAGTTGGATGGGGGCGACAGTGGCGCAGATGGTAGAGCGGGTCGTCTTATGATCGGAAGGTCGGGGGTTCGAATCCCGCCTCCTGAAGGTGCACATTGTCGTTGTGTCCTTGGGCAAGACACTTCACCCTCCTTGCCTCCAGTGTCTGCGTACACTGGTGTATGAATGAGAGAGTGAATGGGCCCCCTATGAGAGACCAACAGGCCCGTTTGGAACTATGAGGCCGTCCTTCTGTGGACCCACCACCTGCAGGAGGAGCCATAGGGGACTGGTGCAATGTGAGTTGGGCAGCTCCAACAGCTGCCCCCACGACCCGGCAACGGACAAGTGGGAGAAAATGGATGGATGAAATCATTATGTGGTTTTAAAGTGAGCCAGTCTTTCCCAACCTCACATCACCTGCCTATTCTTTACTGCCCCATTTCCATCGCAACAGCAAAACCATGACCCACCTCAACCTTCACATCTCCTTTTCTTCTTCCCACCCACCACCAGACATTTTTCTGTTTTCATGCATTGCTGGCTTCTTGGGAGAGCACCCGTTGGACACAGGCCTTTTTAACACTCGTGGGACCCGCTGCATTTTCTACTTTCAAATCTATTATATCGCTCATATCTTTACCCGAGTGTTAATCAGTCACTTATTTATCACAATGCACTTGTTTCTCTTTATTAAGTTATTGCCAATTTCCCAGGATCCGTTTTTTAATTACTTCCTGCTCTACATCTTTTCCAAGAAACTATCCTTGAACACAACCATGTTGTTGACACATGGTCTTTCAGTTCATGGTTTTGCAACGGGAAATGCTTTGTTGATCAGTCCACCTCAAGACTGCATTTCTTCAACATAACAGTGACCATGGCGAACTGGCTTTGTTGGTCTTTTGTTTAAAAAAAATGAATAACACAAGGTTAATAATGTTAATAATATCAATTCTAAAATAAAGCACTTTCCCATTGCATTACATAATAAATTGTCCAAACGGTTTTCTGTAGACTAAGTCAGTTTCACTTATTAAACTAACTATGTTTTGTCTTGAGAGTGATACGATCTGCAATGGAATCCTCCAGACTGAGAGCTTATACAAACATTACTTGATGAAGTATAATACAGTGCCTTGCGAAAGTATTCGGCCCCCTTGAACTTTTCGACCTTTTGCCACATTTCAGGCTTCAAACATAAAGATATAAAACTGTAATATTTTGTGAAGAACCAACAACAAGTGGGACACAATCATGGAGTGAAACGAAATTTATTGGATATTTCAAACATTTTATTCAGCCCCTTTACTTTCAGTGCAGCAAACTCTCTCCAGAAGTTCAGTGAGGATCTCTGAATGATCCAATGTTGACCTAAATGACTAATGATGATAAATAGAATCCACCTCTGTGTAAACAAGTCTCCGTATAAATGCACCTGCTCTGTGATAGTCTCAGAGGTCAGTTTAAAGCGCAGAGAGCATCATGAAGAACAAGGAACACACCAGGCAGGTCCCAGATACTGTTGTGGAGAAGTTTAAAGCCTTTATGGAAGAGTGGCAAGAAGAAAGCCATTTCTTAAAGATATTCATAAAAAGTGTTTAAAGTTTGCCACAAGCCACCTGGGAGACACACCAAACATGTGGAAGAAGGTGCTCTGGTCAGATGAAACCAAAATCGAACTTTTTGGCAACAATGCAAAACGTTATGTTTGGCGTAAAAGCAACACAGCTCATCACCCTGAACACACCGTCCCCACTGTCAAACATGGTGGTGGCAGCATCATGGTTTGGGCCTGCTTTTCTTCAGCAGGGACAGGGAAGATGGTTCAAATTGATGGGAAGATGGATGGAGCCAAATACAGGACCTTTCTGGAAGAAAACCTGATGGAGTCTGCAAAAGACCTGAGACTGGGACGGAGATTTGTCTTCCAACAAGACAATGATCCAAAACATAAAGCAAAATCTACAATAGAGTGGTTCACAAATAAACATATCCAGGTGTTAGAATGGCCAAGTCAAAGTCCAGACCTGAATCCAATCGAGAATCTGTGGAAAGAACTGAAAACCTCTGTTCATCCAACTTCCCTGAGCTCCAGCTGTTTTGCAAGGAGGAATGGGCAAATATTTCAGTCTCTCAATGTGCAAAACTGATAGAGACAAACCCCAAGCGACTTACAGCAGTAATCGCAGCAAAAGGTGGCGCTACAAAGTATTAACTTAAAGGGGCTGAATAATTTTGCACGCCCAATTTTTCAGTTTTCTATTTGTTAAAAATGTTTGAAATATCCAATAAATTTCGTTTCACTTCATGATTGTGTCCCACTTGTTGTTGGTTCTTCACAAAAAATTACAGTTTTATATCTTTATGTTTGAAGCCTGAAATGTGGCAAGAGGTCGAAAAGTTCAAAGGGGCCGAATACTTTCACAAGGCACTGTATATGTTACGATACTGTACTGGTTCTGCAATCAAACTATTTGGCACAATTCTTCGCAGCAGCAGCATCTAACCCGATGCTAGACAGATGGATGGCCCCGCTGACACTAATCTACTGCATGAGGTAATGGAGTTATATGGTGTTTGTGCGCTCCAACCCACTCCTGACTTACTGACTGACCTACTTTACCCAGGGCTCACGTGGCACAGGAACACACAGTCTTTTGAGTGCGTTCCTTTCCCAGGCTCGGTGTGTGTAAGCTGTTCTTAGTGTACACACAGAGGGTTGAGGCGGTAGAGTGCAGGTCATTCATCATAAAGCCACAGCTAATGTAGTCTGTGTTTAATCAAAGCCTGCACCGCTATGAGAAAGGAGGTGATGTACAGCATGTGTAATCAATGCCATTAAAAGGTTCGACAATAGTTTGACGTATGGAAAAAATGTGTTGTGCAGAAATAATGGGCCATGAATCACCAGTGGTATCCATGCAACTGTAAAATAGTTAGGAATAGTTAGGAACATTCAGAAACAAGAGCAAAAGGAAAACTTTATCGTATTAATGTTATGTGAGTCCATCAATCCATTTTCTTCTGCTTTTTCAGGGGCCAGGTTATGTGATAGGTCAGGAACCAACGTTTATGTGTCATTGTGCACAGAATGTTGCAGAGAAGCACACTGCTAACTATAGGGTAACAACTGTTTCCTATGGGGAGTTAAAAACTTTACACAGGACTTAAATACTTCACCGGAGGAGACCTCTATGTGATAAATGTAACTGTTTTAGCCTCAAAGCTGAACGATAATGTTAATGTAATGCTAACAAATGTTAAAATAGCATCGCAATCTGCTGATAATTGCTAAGAGGAGGATATTTGTGCACATTTGTACAATGGAAATCAGACACGAATGACCAACGCATTAAAACATATTTGATGATACTGTAAATAGTGACTGGCATAAAAAGTCACTTTGAAGACATGTAAAGATGTGTAGTCTGGGATTTAATATAATATATTTATACATAATATATCCCTGTGAGTTTGTATGGCCGTTATTGTCATTATAACCAATCAGAGAAACGTTTGGTCCGTCCAATATGGCATTACATTGCTCCCTGAAAGTTGTGAAACATGCTTATAAAATTAGGGTTTGGAAATGCGTATTTGCTTGGACCACAACTAACATAAAACATCTGGTATAGGGCCTTTAAAGCAATGCTGAGCAGAGGAGAGAAGTGTGTAGAGACATACAGTATAAGAGTTCCTCACAACAATAGGTTTCCGTTTTTTTCTGTACCCTGTGTGACATCTGTGTCAGTAGAATTTGCATGTTCTCATTATGTTTTTCATTGCTCCATCAATCATTACTACTGAATAAGCAGATAAGTTCAATGCCTGTGTGGTGCTCTCCATGTGAAGACAATGACAAAGTAACAAAATATGAGGTTAAAGAGATCTACTTTCTCATGATAGGTCACATTTATAAGACTTCATGAACCAAAAACAGTGTGGATTGAGATTTTGAGAGAAATTGTTTATGTGCTAATGAATAAATGATCTTTTCTTTTGGATTAATGTGCTTAGTGTGTATTTTCAAGTTATACTAACATAATTAGGGCAACAACTTCAAGTTAAGTGAAAACCCGACTAATACTGTATATTAATCCCAATAGTTCACGTTGAACGCAGCAGACCAGTGGAATGTGCACCTGAGGACTGTCACCTCTTTGACCCACACTGGATTGAACTGGATGAGAAACTGTGCTTTGTTCTGGAGGAGTATCTGTTACACTGTGGGGGCGGGGCTTGAATGTGATTGACATTGACCCGAGACAAGAAGACAATGGGTGTGAGCGATGTGTGTCATGGAGTGCTGTTATGTGCAAATAATTGGCCAAAATGGTTGTGCTCGAATTTCTTGCATTTAACTTTATTATTTTAAATTCACATGTAAATGATACACACTCAAACTCGTGTTATAGTACTTTTGTACATTTGTACTCAATTGGGGCCAATAGAGGTTCAGCTTCCTCACAGCCCGATGGATGAAGTGGTCTTAAATTAAGTTGGACCTGATTCAAATACTTTACCACTCCTCCTTTATGACAGGACTAAAGATGGGTGCACGGTAGATTCCCCTGTCCACTCTGCAACAGGAAAGCTGTCAAGATCATTGTTGTTGAACCAAAGCATAACAGTCTTCCAGAGTTCCCTGAACAGAGCCTCCAAGAGCGTACAATGGCCTCTGCAAGTAAAGACATGCTGCTTGCATGGATTAACCACTGTTGGGTTATCACCTCTGTTTACTCACCTCCATTTTCTGACACATCATTGTAGTTGTAGAGAAGCGGATCACATTGCCCTACTTTTTCATCTTTGTTTAGGTTCAGGAATGTAGTTTTGCAAACTCTGGTTGAGCAAAATATGGCTCTCCAGTCTACACACAGACATGACAAAACATCCTTTAAAAGCAGCAGGCGGGTAAAACACACTCAAAAGGACAAACCTTCAGCTCAGTTGTCTAAATTTAGCTCTAGATCTAGAGATTGATGCCCGTGCGCTGCATTCTGGTCGCCTAATGCTACTGACAGGTTTCCCCAGAGACAGATGATAGGACCAATTTTTCTAGGGACAATAAAGAATACCTTAACCTTAAAGTGAGAACAGACTCATACAACAGCTCTAATAATGGCTACCACGATACTGCGTCGCTACCTGATTATATTTGTAAATACCGTATTTGGGGACGTGCAACAGTTCTTCTTAGTATTTTAGTCACATGAAAATGACTCTAAAAGCATATATTGCACAACATTAGAGGAAATGTAACCTCCTCCATAAGAATTTGTAACTGTGGCCATATTACAGCATAATGCAGCAGATCCAGGTTGAGTCAGACATGGATGACTTCACTGGGCTGCTATGCTGTGGCTGTTATGTGTCTTTCACAGCAGAATGTGACATAGTGAACCCCATCAGCTGCTGGAGGGCCCCTCCGCACACAGGTCTCACTGGCAACGCTTATATTTTACCTATTGCCGCTACATTGGACTTACATCATCCATCGCATAATCAAGAGTAATTTGTTCTTGCATTGTACATTATAATTAAAATCTTAAAAAAAAAAAAAAGTAAAGTAAAATATAATCAAGTAAGACATCTCAAATCAAATATTTAGTTTCTGACTAGTGACGAAAAAATGTGTGAACATTTTTCAAAATTGATCAAACTAATGCTCGTTGGTTTGGTCCAAATGGGAATAAGAAATCTGTCCCTGGGACTGAAGGGCAGCGTCACACATGTGCCTATCTTGGATTTGCGTCATATTTGTTGAATCCAAAGCGCATGCCTAATTGCATTACATCCAATTGACTGTGCACAATTGTTGGCCACTTGATCTTCAATATTTTCTCGAGAAAGAGATTTCCAAAAGCATGAACTATACCCCAGGCAGGAACAATTTTGTTCCGATTAAGATGTTGAAAGGCGTTCACAGATACAGTATAAAGAAATCCATTTAGGAAAAAACTACTTATCATTTTACATGTGATGCGTAACAGTGCAATGAACACCAGAGAAGGGTCAACTTTGTTTACGCTTCCTCAGAAATCTGCTTATTTTCCTTGCAATTAGACGATAAGAGTAACTCCTTGTGACATTCCTTGAGTCAGCTTTGGCACCTAAATCAAAGTCAGCCGCGCCACGTGACTGCAGTTGGGTCTGACCCCACCGGCGGCTGGATATGGTCTGGATTCCTGGAAGCCAAGAGCTTTCCCCTGAAGCACAGTTGGGAAAGATCAAGGTACACACCTCCAAACAGCCTAAATGTGTTTAAGTCTTTAACAGCATACTGACTGAAGCTACATGTTGAAGTCGACTCCAGTGGGGCACAGCGGGTGATGTTTGGCCCTTTAAAGGTTCTGTATTATGAGTTCAGGGTGGGCTTGACCTACATAAACCAATGCCCCCCAAACCAACACCTCCCAGACTGACTATTTTTGGAGTTGACTTAAAGTGTGGACACATTAATGAAACACAAATATGTTGTATTTTAATCATTTTTTTCGCGAAGGCTAACTGGCCTTACCTTCCTTTACCATGTTCATTGTAATGTAACGTTACAATTTCTTCCCACACGTCCCGGAACAATTTGCGACTTAACAAATATTTCTGGCCTTTTGTGATTACTACAGCATTCCCATTTTATTCAAGATCACTGTTGACCAAGAATGTAACTATTGCTTACTATATTTTCCTCTGAGTTCATGGCCGTGCGGTTTGCAACACTCTTGTAAGTAGGTCACAGGAGCTAATGGGTGCCAATCAAATATTTCCTCAGACTCACTTGAGCAGGATGCTACACGGCTTTGCTTTTGTTCTTTTGTCGAATCTCCACCCACTTCCTGCCCGCCCTCCTATCAGCTGCTGGACGCGCACCTGTGACTTCTTTACACAAGGTCACCGTTGGAGGCTGGATTGCTTCCAAAGTCAACATTTAGCATGGCACACTGGCCAACTGCCACTCTGGTGATCAGCGGCACATATGGCTAACTTCTGCCTTGAACCTTCGCCTTAAAACATGCAGCTGTTGTATAACATTTATTTAAAATAGTGTTCACTGTGAATGTCTGCCGGTTGGTTGCATGTATGACGTTGCCCCATATGTGACTGCTGACCTCATTTTCAGCCAAGCACAGATGAGAGACTGAACAAAACAGAGCTGGAGCAAGTGAGGCCAATTTGCTGTTAGCGATCCCTCCTCTTGCAAACTCTCTCTCACACTCAAACACAGGCCTAACTTGGGCCCCCATTCTCTGGCCCAAAGCAAAACAAACATTTCACAGTCCCATAGCTAGCCTGCTTCTAAGGAAACAGACAGGCACATGTGTTACTCAACTTGTGTGGGCGGCCAGTTACCTGTTATTGTGTAATGTCCTACACAGAGCTTTCTGGCCTGACACACAGGTTTTCAAATAAATGAAGGCTACGTGGAATAGTGGTTAGAGGTTTTATACCAAATTTTACACTAAATTATCGTTACCACAAAATTAGGCGACGCAAAATTCATATCGCAAGAAACCAAGGCAGTCATTGAATTTAGCAATTTTTCCTCATATTGTGAATCCTTATACACAAATAACTCATTAGACAATGAGTGGCTTTTGTTGGCAATTTGAACATAGTGGCCAAAGATTATGATAGCAGCAAATTACACTCAATAAATGAGCAAATTCCATATACATTTTAGACCTAATAACTGATCATCAACCAGATAGGATGTATGACTCATTTACAACAGTAAAAGGTCAGACAAACCTGCAAACTCATTCTGACTCCAACTCCATTGTCAATGTCATACGTAGGTTATTGATATTAGTCTTATCTGGGTACTGTCGAGGTTTCCTCACCAGCGATTGCAAACTGGGACAGGAAGTAACTTGATAGGAGATAACTAGTTCACCTTAACTGAACCAATTAGTCGAGTGAGCGAGCAGGAGCAGGCGGCTGTATTGTTGCATGTCAGGGTGCGGCTCTCAACACTATTTGTGGTATTTGCGTTACACCAGGGGCCCACACCCCTTCAACCAAGCTCTGACTTCACCTCTGTGTTAGCTCACTGAAAGGAGCTGTAGGCCCTCTGCCATGGTCTTCAAGTGTACATCTTTATTTATCAATTGTCCCATGATTATTTAGACTGGCCTTTTTGGAACTGATGAAGAACTGGATGCCAGCTCCTCAGTCTTCAGCCCTAACTGCAGAGGGACTCCCATCAAACCAAGGTCTAGGTATGGCCTGTCCGTCCATCGGAGTGGATCTCTCCTTCAGTGTTGTTGTCCTCAGGTTTCTCTCCTCTCCCATGGAGTTTTTGAGTTTTCGCTTGCTGTAAAGGAGGGCTTAAGAATAAGGGGTGCCCACTATCCATCTTGGACATTACATTTGTTTTTCTGTTTCACTGTTTGATGTCTGTGTCAGTACTGGTTTCCAAACGGTTCCTGTTTGTAAATCATAAATATAACAGCCCTGTAAGGCAATGAATAAAAATGAGTTCATAAAAATCAGTACCCTGTGTTAAGTGGTGACTTGTGTCATGTGAAAAAGCGTTATACAAATTCCGTTCCCTTCTGTTTCATAGCCCTGTTTCACATGCGTTGATCCAGTTGAATCTTTTGCATAGGCCTGAATCAAAATATCAGGACACCTCCTTGTTCCTTGGCCCAAATTCTTCAGCAGCAGAATGTTAGTTGTAAAAGGTGAATTTCCGATGCCCTATTTGCCCCATGGGGCAGTTGACAAGAGGAAAACTGTAACAGAAAATCATTCAGGAATGAGGGCAAACAACTCTTAGGGCAAACAACTCTTTAGACAACCATAGACAGTCATTGAAACAGCCACAAAGACAAGTTCTGCAACTGGTTAAGGCTAACTGCGCCCAGCCACCCTGCGAAGGAAACTCATTTCGGCCGCTTGTATCCGCGATCTCGTCCTTTTGGTCATTACCCAAATCTCATGACCATAGGTGAGGATGGAAACGTAGATTGATCAGTAAATCGAGAGCTTTGCCGCTTGACTTAGCTCCCTCTTCACCACAACGGTCCGATACAGCGACCGCATCACTGCTGACGCCGCACCGATCCGTCTATCGATCTCACGCTCCATCCGTCCCTCACTCGTGAACACGACCCCGAGATACTTAAACTCCTCCACTTTAGGCAAGGACTCCCCACCGACCTGAAGCGGGGAAACCACCTTTTTCCGGTGGAGAATAATGGCCTCAGATTTGGAGGTGCTGATCCTCATCCCGGCCACTTCACACTCGGCTGCAAACCGCCCCAGTGCGCGCTGAAGGTCCTGATTTGATGAAGCCAACAGAACAACATCGTCTGCAAACAGCAGAGATGAGATCCTGAGGTTACCAAAACCGGTCACAAATTCTGTCCATATACGTAATGAACAGAACCGGTGACAAAGGGCAGCCCTGGGGGAGACCAACACGCACCGGGAACAGGTCTGACTTACTGCCGGCAATGCGAACCAAGCTCCTGCTGCGGTGATACAGGGAACGGACAGCCCATAGCAGAGGGCCCCGGACCCCATACTCCCGGAGCACCCCCCACAGGGCACCAGGAGGGACATGGTCGAACGCTTTCTCCAAAACCACAAAACACATGTGGGCTGGTTGGGCGAACTCCCACAAACCCTGGAGTACCCGATGAAGGGTATAGAGCTGGTCCAGTGTTCCACGACCAGGGCAAAAACCGCATTGTTGATAATCTCATGTCTGCCAAAGACCGAAAAAGCTGCACAATAGTAATAATTTTAGTAACAGTTGGTCAAATTGGACAATTCTATACATTGATTATTACAATTATTCTGCCATTAACACTATGCCAGTGCCACAATTACGACTGCTTGAACTTGAAGCTTTCTTGCCCTCTGAGTATATAACATCACAGGTGTGCAGGTGACTGAAAGCTTACATAACATCTGCCTTCTTCTACATGACCCAGCTACGGTTAATGTGATTTGCATTTTGCCTCAGTGGGAGCGGCTCCGGGCATTAAGCCACGGTATGTTGATTTGAGTATTTCATAATTTGTTTATTTGATGTGAACAGTGTATGTGAACAGTGTATGCCATTGAACAAAACACACGCACGTGAACACATCATCCTGCAATTGCTCACAAATGCTCTCTCTTTAATACATAGTGTACATAGATACAGGAGTGAAGTGTCAAGCTCAGACTCATGGAGATCATGGTCTTTTTTGTATGTGGAAATGTTAGATGTAACTTCATTTTAAACATAATTATAATCAAATTAACCATAAACATTATTAGGTAAAAAGATTTATGATTTGATTTGAGCTTTTGATAACCCATATTTTCAGCAATGGCCAGGTTGAATGACCAACACACACTGCAGGCATCTTCGCAACCAAAGTTTCCAGATGACAGATGATCGACCAGGGAATCCACAAAGAGCTTTGTTTGTACCCCTCTATTTCACTGATTCGAATATGAAACTCAACGATGTATTTTTGATAGTATAACAGCGATGTAATACTAGCTTGTACTTAGTTAGAAGCCTTGTTTACTTTTCCATAATTAGAAAAACACAGCCTGTTGAATATGTAATGTGGGCCTCCTCATTTACGGATACAGTTGCAGGTCACTGAGGTCCTGCATGCATTGTGTGCATAACAAAGGGCAGACAACAGAGCTTTAACTGGACCAAAGCTGGAGGTGCATGGGAGACGTTCATGGGGAAAACCAAAGAAAAACCTCCACACAGCAAGGACACGAGCTCGACATGACCTAGAACATTGATAGGATGTTTTTTATTTACTTTTTGAATTTTGATTTTAATAACTTATTTTAACACCCAGTTATAAAAACCCACCCAGTAATAACACTGTATGAACTGGTCAGAGCTGGGATCGGACTTCTAATCGTCGGTGGTGGTAAAGCGCTCTATGAGCGCCTTCATTTTGGTTTATCTTACTGACTGATTTCAGCTGGACATAACTTGATTTAAAACAAACTATCATCCACAAAATGTGCAAACTACTTGAGACAACTTAAAAGTGTATAAGTGAGAATTGTTTTACAACAAGCTAATGCTAATTTGACCGTCATACAGCCCGTCCCTCAGTCAGTGCCTACACGACAACGAAACCCATTTTCTGCTGCTTTTAACCCACGTCAGACTTCTCCAAGCCGTAGTGATGCAGATTTACCCTCATTGAGCTCTTTCTTCCCGTCTCCTCTCCTTGAGCTGCTCCAGTCTTTTGCCTATTCGCTCACTGACCTAATTATTTCTGACCTGCTTATGCACGCTGCGCTGTTCAGAATCAGAGAAAGTGAAGATGCAGCAGAATGTGGTTATACAGTCAATGTCACCTTGAACTGGCTCCACGAATGTTGGGGCTCAAGAGCGGATGATCTAACAGACCAGTGAATTGAAAAATAACCTGTCCATGGTCTACGAGGGCACATTTGTCAGAACATGGGGAAAAGGGATAGTGTGTAAAGAATGGATTCTTTTAGCATTACATGTTTTGCTTCACATTTTTGGATAGCCAATCGCTTCCCTCTCTGTTCCATCGAAAGATTTGCCTTCTTTCCACCATCACCACTAGGCAGCCTACATGAGCAGTGGACGACCGCAGTGCAGCGCTCAAACAGCGGTTGGGAAGCGCCATAGACCCAAAGAACATGGAAACTCCACACAGAAAGGCCCCACCCAGTCCAGGGACAACTCTTGATGCGTCAACCAATTAGAAAACCTTATCTAACATCCGTCATCATTTGACATGACAGAGCAATTAGCGTCTCTTCGTCAGTGCAGCTCTTTTGGGGCTTGAGTAGGTTACGTGCCTGACCTGGATCTGCTGTAAAGGACAGTAGGACATGGCCACGATGGTAACTGAGACCGACCCTGCAGCGCCACTGGTAATGCACTTATAAAACTCAGTTTTTACACAAGACACACACAGATTCAAAAGCTTAATATGTTGTTTTCAGTGGCAGCATTGGAGAAAACTCTTGAAAATGACAAGTCTTGAATTAACAGTTGTGTCTTATGTACAACACTGTTTGTCTTATACTGTATGTTCATGTCTTACATTGTTTGTCTGACGTATTATGCCCCTCTTGTCTATGTCATGTACAATGTAAACATCACGTAATACCAATTTTTTTAAAAGGCGCGAAAGGGTCGCTCATTTATATAATTTACTGAGTGTTAGCTGATCTGTATGATATACCAGGTGAAATGAGTACTCAAATAGTTCACACAAGTAAAATGTATAATAGTATTGACTCTTAAAAGTAAAGGTATTTGACACCAATTTTGCAGTAATCTTTATGGAGAATGTTCTTGTTATACAGAAGACTAAATGTGCTGGTGTTTATAGACTCATTCATTGTTTTGTGTCTGATTAGAATGACTTTATTGTAGTATTTAGGTTCACCTTTGGCATATCTTAAAGATGTCAATGTAAAAATAGATGTGTTTAAACCACTATTTAAAAATACCAGCCAGAACTATTGACTCTCATATTAACTTAAATAAAGTAAAAGTACTTTTTCCTTGTTCTCCTTTGCTACTTTTTTTCACTGAATAGTATCGTATTTTAGTCAATTGTCTTATGTGGGGTCTGCGTGGTTAAGGTACTGTAGAGTAGCAGTGAGTAAACACATACCCTGGACCCTTTTCCACATCAGATGAGTACCCAGCTTCAGGGCATGCTTGTGACTACTGAAAGAAAGCCAAGGCAAGTCTTTTATCATGTGATATGTTCAACATTCTTTTTATTTGTATTTTCAACCTTTAAATGCTCCTGTCTTCCACAACGAACATTAGTGTTACATACATGTCAAAAAAGGAAGTGATGGCAATGACTTGTCAGACCACCACCATTGTGAAACACCACTAACTTTGCCTGTTTTAGTCTGCTCACTGATACCATTAAAAACATCGGCAAAAGCACAAACTGATTATTAATACACACTTGAAAGGGGGAGGTCATGAGGCAAATACATGTCAGCACAGTCAAAAGACACAGTAGAGGAACAACACTTTGAAAAGATAGAAAATCAAATTAAAAACATTACAGTGTTGCTCAAGAGCAAGGTTTTGTACATTTATACACAAAAGCCAAACATGGTACATAGACTTTTAATTCCAGTGCAGGACTTCCTGTATACTGCCAGGTGTACAAATACATAGTAGAGGCTTTAACAATAGAGGCACATGGGGCTGGATCCAAGCCTTTCTTTACTACTTTAATACTCCGAGATTGTCAGAGGGAAATGTTGCTGCATACCCCGTTCTAAGAACTTGTTTGATAGATTAGACACGTTCATGCTGCAAAGAATGAGGACATGGGGTGTTTTATCAAGTGAGAGTTTAAACAATGATTTGCAATTTATTTGACTAATTGCTGTAGTGTGGTTTTATATGAATAAATCGTCATCGTTACTGTGTAGTAGGTTTCCTGGGTGACTTTGCAACAGAGTATAATTTATTTCCAAAGCGCTTTACACATTCAGGTCTATGTCCTGAGGGCTTTTCTACAGCGATGGGCATGAACAAAGGGGAAATAAATATAAGGGGTGAATGAATTCAACAAAAAAATTCTGATAAAGCTCAAATAAGGGGAGGCTTGAAGCCTGCAGCAGGTGTTTCCACCAAATAGTTAAAGGCTGGTGGTTAAAGATCAAGAAAATTAAAACATTTTAATGAGGTCTTTAACCTCAAAAACACCATGTTTTCCATTCAGTGCTGTGCCAGTCCCAACAGGACAGCCATGTCTGTGTAAACAGGGCATTAACAAGTGATTAATGCTAAAGCTTAACAATCAAAGAGGCATTTCTTAAAAATGGGCCCACCGTTATGGCTGTACAGTAAGTTGGATCCTTGTGACCGATACACACTTATTTTAGTATTTTTGTTGAATTTGTATTCAAATTTATTTGCAAAATATACATTTCTAACATATCCATACAGTACATTTTAGAAATACAAAACCAAGTGCTTAAAAATAAAGATGATGGTGATCTTTTCTGATATGGAGATGTTGGGGTGAGCAGGGCAGGTAGAGGTAGCGTCTGGGAAGAGGGATGGAACCTGTAGTGTTCATGGTGTGTGTTTCTTTGGTCATGGGAACACGCCCAACAAATTTTGCATTCGATTCTCATTAAGGCAAAGAGCCATACATGTACACTTTGTCAGACATGTCTCAAATTGGTATAGCTCAAAGCTTGTGTTAACATTCTTTACTGACCACAAATATGTCATTTGTAGCATACTGTATCTGATGATAACAGAAAAATTAGGCAGTTCCATTCCTCTTCCCGTCACAAACAAAAGTGCTTTTGTTAGAATGGGAAATATGAAGAAATTACACATCTGTACAATATATACAACTATGTACAACCATACAAGTGCAGCCTTTTAAGTGACAATAAGGGAAAGTTCATTCATTGTCTGAGTGGCCACACAAGTAACCAAAAGAAAAGGCATGATGGCAAAGGGTCAAGGTCCAAGTGCTTGTAGTTTAGTCATGCCTCTTTTGTCGTTGCCCACCTCCTTCCTTTTTCCCACAATCCCTTCCAGAGAGTGTACATGCCTGGACTGTGCCCTGGCCCTCTAGCTTAATGTTGGGCTGGGGAGAGAGTGATAAATAGGGGTGCTGGGGCAGGGGAGGCGGCGTGGCGGAGGGGGGACTTGTTGGTGACTCTTGGCCACAGCTGCCACTGCTTCCTGTACTCACGGCGCGATGCTTCAGTCTGAGCTTGTGGGGCAATGCTGTGCCCTTCACTTCACCTTGAACATCCCGTGTGTGGGAGGCACCTTGTAAAGGGTAAAGTGAGGCAGGATGGTGACCGGTAGAAAGGGGGTGATCTGAGCAGGATGACAAAGGGGACTCATCATCAGTAGAGGCCTCTTTATCAGAGCTGCGATGGTCTCCATCACTGGAGGTGGAGCCGGGCTGGCCTTGGTAATAGCCTACAGTCTCCGGGCTGCCCTCATAAGTTAGCTCAGGGGGGTCTTCCTCTTCTGGGGCACTAAGGTATGGGTGGGGAGGCCGCTGAAGATGTTGGTATAGTTGGGAGAGGCCCTGGACATGGAGGAGCTGAGCGCTTAACTCTTGGTGGTCCTGTAGGTACTTCGGGGGAAGTTGGCTCCCCTGGTACACCTGTCTATCACCAGGTTCATCATGGCTGTCTGAGAGTTCGTATGAAAGGGAGTCTACAAGCTTCTGTTCCAGCTGTTTTGTCGCCTCAGGCAGTGTGTCTGGAATCCTGTCAGTGGTCTTTGGGGGCAGGTTTGCACTGAGCTGGCTGCTGTGCTTCAGGACTGCCTGGAACTCCATATCCTGGCAGCGGGACATACTGTCCACAGCATACGAGCTATTGCTGGAGGAGCCATAAAGAATGACACTGCGCTGGGCTGCAGGGGGATGATGGGGTGCCTGGCTCACAGTGGGGACTGGAGAGACAGGCTCTGGTTGTGCTGGTGTTTGTTGGGGAAAGTGAGGCTGCTGAGTTTGGTAGGCCATCTCCAGGTCCTGAGAGTGCTGCTGGATTTGGTGGTGGGTAGGTACAGAGGACAGACCTCTGTGAATGTTAAACATGATCTGAGTTGTAGTGCCATTGGCAATGTCCATCTCTAGTCTGTCACCTTCCTGTTTGATCTCAAAGGAAATGGGCTCAGGACTGTCTCTGGAGGAGCCATCCGACATGTCGGAGAGCGAACCACGTGGAGAGTATTTGACCAGCTGCCTCTCATTGCGTCCAGACTGCTCAGTTTCAGAGGAGTCCGAGTTGATAATGACCTGAGAGCTGGAGTATCCGTTGGTGTAGTACTGACTGGAGGGTGTGGATGAGGCAGAAGAGTTGCTACCATTCACAGAATTGGCCCCTGTGATCTGCTGGCTCTTTTCAATGTAGGAGGCAGTGTTGATCAGACCAAAGCGCAGCTTCAACTGGAGCAGCTCAGTCTTCAGTCTAACATTTTCATCATTCAGTGCTAAAACACGGTTTTCAAGAACCATGTCATTGAGGCGCCTCTTCTCCCGGGAGCGCTTTGCTGCCTCGTTGTTCTTGCGACGCTTTTCCCAGTAGCAGGCGTCTTTCTTCTCATCAGAAATAAACTCCCTCTTTCGCCTGCATGAGGAATTAGGTTTGGGTTTAACCAGGCGTCCAATACGGGCCGCTGGCAAGGGGGAAAGGGAGTCATCGAAGCCTGAGAAGGTCTCCAGACTGCTCATGTTATTCCCTGAGCCTTTGTTTAATGTTTTCAGAGCAGAAGTCATATTTTCCGTTTCTGCCAAGCAGCAGATGTGTGTCACAGTGCTGGTGCAGATATCAGCGCTAGCAAGTCTATTGAGCTAAGTATCCAAGTTTGCCAAGAATATCAAAAAGAGCTGGAGTTCAGCAATAGTGACCCTCATTTATCCGCTTAAACTGTTTTGCATCAGTGGCCAGACTTTGTGAAGTATTAGTCTGAGTGAATACAAGCCACTCTTCTTAGATGTCGTATCTTTGTGTGTTGTTAGCTGTCAAACATCAGAAGAGCACATAGATGGCGGTGTCCTCGATCCAGTTGGAATCAGCAGGATGTAGGTCAGCAGTCTCCCTCTACACATCTGTTGCATTGGGACCCTGGCTTCTTCCACGTGCCTCGCTCTCCTCTCTCTGTAGCGCAGATGAAAGGCTGTCGAGACAAAAAACATAAAAGATATGTTAATCATTAAGTAGAAATATTTCCAATTCAAGGCCTCAAAGCATTTCCTTTATGTAGAGTTATTATTCAGAGTTTCAGTCTTTTGCTGCTGCTCGGACATTTTTGGCTTTGCCTTTCCCTTACTCTTGGTAACCAATGAAAGGGCTGTCTGACCGTATGGCCTTACCATTGATCTGCTCTGTCTGCGGCTTATGACCCCTGCACTTTGACCTTGAATGTTGATGTTGACTCTTGTGATGTAACACGGCCAATGGGTTCATGCTAAGTGGGTGATCCTGTTTTATCCTCCTCCATTTTTCTATTTGGGTGAACCAGCATTGTAGGGTAAACACATTCGGATTCCCTGGAGTCTTTATCAAAATATGTCCCAGGAAAATATTGGAGGGCAGACAACCCACTGATTAGCCTTCCTTGCCCTGCCCCCCAGCCTTTCATCCCCAGAGGAATGTAGCGGCATTCTCGGACAACACAAGTCAATGCCAAATCGATGATGTGGAGTGAGCAGATAAGACAGACAAAGGCAAAAGTAACAGCAGCCAGTGCCGGTCAAGGATAAAGCAGCTGCGACTCAAGCAGTGAGAAAAATGTGGAAAGGTTATGGCAGCTGGGAGCATTATATATATATATATATATAAAAATATAGGTCATGGGGCGCACAGAGGAGAAGGGGACGGGGCTTGGGTTGGAAATACACGCCCCACTAACATTAACACAGAAAATGTGCTTAACCAAATTCAACTGAACTTGCAGGCCAATCTGTAATGTGTGCTTACTGGAGTTCCGTCAGTCACTATCCAGCCACATTATGGAAATACAAATGCACGCAGCATGCACTAAATATCAAATTTGGCACAAAAACAAAAACTAGACCATAAAACTGCAAAATGTTATTCAGACCAAACCACACCCTAAATTGCATTTCTCACGTTCACATTTTGCTGCTGGGCACGGGAGCGAACACAATGAGGGCAAAGACATCCTCCCCCCTTCCCTCCAGCGTTGTGTCCCACTGACCCAGAAACGCCGGCCCGACCCAACCCAACATAGTAAACACGTGTCAGCACTGTACACTGCATTGGAAAAAAAGTAGGCCAGTGCAGAGAGATCGGGAAAAAATGACACTAAAGGACAGGCATGGACAATAAAATGGAAGGAAAACAAGGAAGAGGAGATGTGATTATTGCCCGAGGAAGGAACGGTTGGTGTTGGGGAGGGGGGCACCGGTTGTGACATTGCTGCTATTGCTCCAATAGAAAGAACGTGTCACCCATAGCAACAAAAAGAAGGAAAACAGAAGGGGCAGCCAATCGTTTCATGCATTTTCTGTCGTCCTCTGAAGCGGTGCTCACATATGGACACAAGCAGAGAGATTGACGTCAAGAGGGCTGATTCAAATACATTCATCCTACTATATGTAATATGTACAAATTACAACTATAAACACACACTATAGTTGGTCACGCGCAATCTGATTCCGTCACTCTCATATTGGACCTTTTGTATCATGTAAACCGGCATGAATCACTGATTACTGGGGCTGTTTTAGTGTAAATTTTGACATTATATTAAGACTCACTGCTAGACTCACTCAGGTTTTGGAATTAAGATTCCCATTTAAAAGAAACAGCTTTAAAATCTTTGATATTTATAAAGTTAAAGATACATCTTGTAGTTGAAATTGAATGTTTTATGGGTCATGGGTTACTACACGACTGGTTGTGCCTTTTAGTTCTTAATAAATATATCCCCCCCCCCATAAAACCTGTAAGAAATCAAAATACATTTTACATCCTGAACCAAAAGCGTGTTTCAAGGTGGATAACACAGAGCTCCATTGCCATGGGGATTTTTTCAAATAGGTCTGAATGACATCACATCCAAATGGTGTCAGTGGGGAAATGGCTCATTCTCACTCACTCGGCGCAGATTTAGAATTACATGTGTTACATGCATGACCCTGGCCTCTAGGTACAGCATCCATTCTTTTCAAGACACATTTACTTTGCTCGACCTCGATTATGCCCTATATTTGTCATATATCTCACGTGTCATCACTGGGCCTCCATGGCACTTGTGGAATGATAGCACAGTGAAAGAATCCAAGTTGCACTCGCTCACACACAACCACAGGTCTAAATGTGGCAATGGGCTTTGGAAACCAGACACGTGTTGCTGCGAAGCGTTTCAGGAAATGGGAGCAGAGCTGAAATAAAATCAAGACGGGAGCACCACTTCAGAGAAAGAAAAAAAATACCCCACCCCCCCTGGGAAGAATGTGATGCAAGGTACGTGGAGGAGCAGGGTATAGGGGGGGTCAGCAGTAAGAGGGTGGGTCTGCCTGAATTCCAGGTCTGGGAGCTCCTTTTTTTTGGAGGAGATGTTGAGGGAGACTGAGTGCAAAGGCAACGAGCCAATAAGGCGGCTTCCAGTCTGACCTGTTTATGAAGAGCGCATGGCCATATCGGCCGCCCACACGGGGAAAACAGCAGTAACACAGTCCATGTGTTGCACCAGTCACATGTGCTCCTTGACCTACTAAATGCTGTAATTCACCTCCCTCTCCCAAACCACAGCACAATAATGAAGTGCAGCCATCATCTTTTATCAACGCATACGCACCAGAGAGCAGAAATAGGTTTTGTGCATTAGCCTGAAAACACCCCCCGCTTTTAAATTCTGAACGGACACAACATCTTGCCCTGATTTGCTTTTTGATGCCATTTACTGTGCATGTCTCCTCTCTTTGTTATGGCGGGGTAGGGATTTATTTTGGTGGGGTTTGGATTCTGCGCTGGCTGCCAGGGGCGTCTCTGCGCCTCTACCCCTCCCACTAGACGAATGTGACCTACATTTATAGCTGGCATAGAGACCCACTGTTACTTCAACCAATTGGCACACACTGCATGGCGCGGTGCAGCATAGCTGTCCACAACGGGTTTCCATCTATTGCATAATCTGCTATACTCTTCAGCTTTTATAATTTTTCCCAATCATATCTTATGCAATGCAGTCTTTAGCGTGTAATGTATGTATTATATATTAAATCCTGTTATTTTTTAGCCAATGTTTAAATTCAAAGTCAGTACAATGGTGGATATATTCAAAAATGCAGGCCTATACATTTTTTTGTATTTTTACTTAAATACATCTATATCCTTATTTGATTTTTTTTTTTTTTTTTCAGTTTTCAGTGATATCTTTACATATCCTTACATTTTGCATCATTATATTGATAAACAAATGTGCGTTAGATACACTCCACTTGCCCATTACATGGCAACAGTTCACCTTCGCACGTGTGGACCCCTGCTATAGGCTACAGCACTCAGAAGAGTACTATTATCTCCTGTAAAGGGCGTACAACAGTGTTTGATCCTTTTTTTTTTTTTTTTTTTTTTTTGCAGAAACACTCTTGTTAAAGCTCGCACAATATTGGGGAAAATATGTTACCCGGCATGCCTCCTTTGTTGCATCTAGTCTGACAAATCGTCTTCCTGCATATTTATTCCTATCCTCAGTCATCCAAGGCAATCGTGTAAGTCCAGCGTAGATCGAACAATACAAAGTATACACTATTCTGAACTAAATACACTTTAATATCCTTTGACAATTAAACACGTGTAAAAGAATCCAGGTGGTCACACAAGGAACACGCAGTACACCCTTGACCCACATTTTCTCCAGATGTTTGTAACATACAACAGAAAAAACCTCACCTCATGGGTGCCATAACCTATCAACTTCAGCCATTCTTCTCCTTTGTATATCCCCAGCCTTTATCCAAATTTGATATAAGCGTGGACGCGTGGAGATCGTATCCGTGAGCGAGTGCTAAATAGTAGTTCCTGCAGCATGCCGCTGTGTGTCCTGGCTCGCGTTGTTGTGCGTCAGACTGCCGCTAAAGGGTTAATAAGCTCACAGAGAGCGAGAGAGGGAGGCGCGCGGCACCAGCACAGCCGCGTTAACCTTTACAAAGAACTGCTACACGTGACACGTAGAAGTGTGTCCTCAGTGCCTGCATGGGATGTTTCTTCCCCCCCAGTTGTCTGCCTCTCCAAGCCTACTAACCCTAAAAGGAGCTCAGTACTACTGTGCGACCTGTAATGCGTGTTACGACTAGTTTACTGTACAAGCGTGTAATAATCATATACTAAACATATGGTGGCAATCAAATGTATCTACAACATAATATTGATAACTATTGGAAAAAAATTGAAATACACCTTTTCGAAAAAATAGAGAAACACACAGTGTATATTGATGTGTGTGCTCCGGGAAAGAGCTTTTAAAGTAAATAAGTGCACGTTAAATATAGTGAATGGCAAATAAACTGCTAAAAGTGATTTTATAGTTATAGTCTATTGCCGTTTTAGCCTAAAGTAGGCTAAAACGGCAATAATAGTGGTATTAAAGGACAACTAAGCAACACATCAACTTTTTTTTAGCTTATAAACTGCATACATGTGTTTCTTATAGTGCTCTACATGTCCTGGTTCGTTCATACAAGTATCACAACATTGAAGAGAATGACATTTACCGCACGTGCACCACTGAAAACATTGCATATATTGCAATTATTGCGTATGGGGCGCGTTGACGCTTTCCAACAAACAAACAAACAAATCACCTTGACTTTGAGCCACCCCAAACAAACACTGTCCAGCCCTACATGCGCAGCGCGAAGCGCACCAGCAGCTTGTACCCCCTCAACACATCACCAGACTCACCTTCTCTGCCTTAAATCCTCTGACTTGAATCCAAAGAAGAATCCTTCCGCACAGTCCAGTTTGCAGTTACCGTACGTGCCTTTGAAAATATGTGGTATTAGCGCAGGTGCACGCAAGAGTAGAGTTTGTTTTCAACGCACCTCACACGTCACGTTACGGAGTCACTCAGTTTCCCTCTCTCTCTTTTTCTAGTTCCTCCTTTCTCTCTCGCGCCGCGCCGCTCTCCGACTCTACCAATGTATGTTAGTAGGTCAGTTGTTGCATAACAGGACGCTTTGGGTGCCTAGTCACGTTTTTGTTTCTCTCCGCACTCTGTCCCTCCTTCTTTGTCTGCCATCAAATCCTGTCACAGGAAAGTACGCTGGAGGAGGAGTTAAGGCCAAAGGGGCGTGGTTAGAGTAATAACCAAACATTTTAGCAAGTGTGAAAGTTGCCTCCTCTAAATAAACCGTTAGCTGGGCTTAAAATAGCAATCTGGACTGTACATTACGTTTGAATATTTCTGGATTGATATTGAGTGGGTTAGTATGACTTTTCCCCACATATTTGTATTGAATTGTATAGAAAGTAATGCCAGCCTCAGGGTTTAATGTTTGGATCAACATCTGGGCCAATGCTGTATCTTTCTATTGAAGCTGCATGTGTGACTGCAATGGTTCTGCAACCTATTTTTAGGGTCCCAACCCACCTGTTGAGAACCACTGACACAGACCTTTTTCTTAATTAAAATGTTTTTCAGATGAGTTCTGGTCCTGTCATTTTTAGAGGTATTAAAGTACAGAACATTGAAAGCAAAGTTTTCTCCAGAATCAGAATCAAAATAGATGTATGGCCATGCAGTGAACATCTTCACAAACTAGGAATTTTCTCTGATGCAAATGTGCAACATGAAACATAAAACTTGGTATAAATAGAAAACTATAAAAAACTTTAAACTATAATGGCGTACATAAAAATAGATTAAGATAAAATAGAATAAAATAACAATTTAACCCAGAACAACAGTGCGAATGGATTTACAAATGTACAGATGTAAGTATTAGCAGTAGTGCAATAGAGCAGTGCCAGTGGCTGGAACAGGTTATAATGTGTTGAGTCGGATTCAGAATGATTGGTGCTTTTTCTGGTCTTTATGAGTCTGATGGCAGAGGGAAGAAAAGCAGTTCTTGTGGCGGGAGGTATTGGTCTGGATGGACTGTAGCCTCCTGCCTGATGGGACATTGGTGAAAAGTCCATGTCCAGGGTGAGAAGGGTCAGAGAGACGGCCTTCTCAGCCGCATGCAAAACAAGGATTTTTGTAGAATGCAAGGCAATTCAAAGTTTAGTTAGTTTAATGTATTGGTTTATTTGATGTTAGTGCTTCACAGTTGTATAAAATAAAATAAAAAAAGCAGATAAAATCAATGCATAGAACACAAACACTTAAAAAAAACACTTACATCCTTGTACTTCTATATTAGTGAGGACACTCATAGACATAATGTATTACCCTGAACCCTAACCTTAATCCTAACCCTAACCTAAACCCAATTCTAACCCTAAAACCACATCTCGACCCTGAAACAGTCCTTCAAATAAGTGAGGACCCCCCAAAATGTCCTCACTTTCCAAAAATGTTCTCCCTCTGTTGGTTAAAAACTCAAACTGGTCCTCACAATGTCGTAATTACAAGAACACACACGCACGCGCGCGCACACACACACACACGCGCACACACACACACACACACACACACACAGCATTTACAATCTGTGATACAGATGAGTTTACACACTCACCACTCATAGGACACATTTTGTGTGACTGTGATTTCCTATCACCCTGAGCAAAAATCCTCTTTGTCAATCATGACTCTGATGTGCTGCCATACCACTGCCATACCCATGTCTGGCTAAGGTTAAGGCATACGTTTGGCTACGATTAAGAAGAGAGATTGGTTCTCTTTTAGGATCAAAACTTTAAGTCTACTCTACACGGCACTGTGGTGCAGCAAGGTTTCCTTAGGGTACTCCTGTTTCCCCCACTACTAAAACATGTACAATAGGCCAGGGTGAATAATGTACAATAGGCCAGGATGAATAAGAGTGTGTTTGAGAGAGCGAGTGTGGGATAACGGATGGAAATTAGCCTCAGGCTATAACCTTCGTGGTGTGTTTACATGCATGTATCCATGTATGTTCATTCACATACAACATGCACTGTCCCGACCAAATGAACAAAACTAAATAAATATCAGGAATCATTATTTTGGGGCTGATCAATGATTAACATACATGGTGCTTACAGCTAGTGTGTATAAACAGTTACTCAGTAGAGTAAGTAACATTTTCTCCAAGTACTTCAGTAAAAGTAGGTAAAAAGTAGTTAAAATTAGTTACTATTACTTGAGTAATTGTTTGGGTCACTACTTTTTACTTGCTCTTGAGTAAAATTATTTTAAAGTAACATTACTCTTACTTGAGTAAATATTTTGGCTACTCTATCCCCCTCTGGTCATCCCAGAGAAACAGATTCTAAAATGAAAGTTTTTCTGCTTGTAGGAAATGTAGGCTCCTTTTTGTGGGCTCTTATATAGTCACCATGGTTTTGATTACATTTCTTCTTTTTTAACAGCATTAGTCTTTTCTGTCGTCAGTAGCAACAGTCATATAAAGATCGTATACTGAATTAGCCCAAATGAAATTGTGGGGTAACCATGTTCAAACTGCCATATCTCCCACGTTTTACCCTAAAGCCACATCGACGTTGTGTACGTAATGTTGTGATGTTATCATAGTCGTCTTTGTGGTGGTACTGTCACTTTACGTGAATGGGAAAAAGGCAATAAAAGAGTGTGTTAGTTCTGGAAATGTGCTAATGGCTTTGTGACTTCATTGTTGAGTTACTGTATTTCATTAGTTTGGTTTGCATTACATTGCTTGTAATGTAAAATGTCATGTTGATTTTTACAGCCCAATTTATGGGAATTAACAGGGATGTTTTGATTAGATATGACAGTCTGTCTGTGAACCCACGACACAGACACAAGACTGTCCAGCTTGTGGGTTCTCAGGAGTCATTTTTTCTTTTCTCTCAAATATTACATTTGTGTTTGTATACGTAGGTTTAGTAGCTGAAATTCTATGCAAATTTAGTCAATTCAATCTAAAATATTGACAAATCAAAAATGGCGATGATGGTTTTATTCAAACTGCACGGCTTCAGGGACAAAGACCCAGACGTGTCCCATGTTGACCATTGAGGTGAAGAAGGCGCTGAGTTGAACGGAACCGCTCTCAATTTACCCAAAGCCCAGTCACCCGGGAGGAGGTCAGACTAGAGTAACTGCTCCTTCACATCGAGAGTGGCCAACTGAGGTGCCTCTTGGTCGCCTCCCTAGGACGGTTTTCCGGGGGCATTCCATTTTAGACAGGAAGACTTAGGACACACTGCAGGGACTATGTCTCTAAGCTGGTCTAGAAATCCCCCCAGAAGAACTTGAGGAAGGGAAGTCTGGGCATCTCTGCTTAGACTGCCACCTCCACGGCCCCGTATAAAGTGGAAGAATATGGATGGACGAATTTGAGGAAAGGAATTCAATTTAGACAAACTCAATCAGCCTATAGTGGCTGATTGAAACCCAGAGTTTCACACATGGCTGTTTAAATTATAAATGAACTGCCGAACAACTATGAATGGATTCTCCCTAATTAACAGTTTCATTTTCTTTCCATTCACTCCCCCCTCCACACACACACACACACACACACACACACACACACACACACACACATACAGGTACACATATACATACACAAAGGGAGTTCATTATGCACACGTGTCCCGTATTGTCTTTCTTCCTTCTTGAGGCTGGAGACACACGCCGCTCGGGGAGCCCTCTGATTGGCTGCAATCCCCCCCCCCCCCTCAATGTCTACCCCTTATCTTTTTTTGCACCCCATCCTCATCCCCAGCACCGATGTTTTGCCCCCTCCCAGCTACGTCTGTGAGCGTTCCCATGGCAACTGTCGCACTGCCTGCCTAGCAACAGGCTTCATCCTTTCAGTGATAAAACAGGGGTAGACCTGTAGAGGAGGGAGGGGCCTGTACAGGACGCTGGTACAGGAGCAGTGTGTTACTTTTAATAAGTAAAATACCAACGCAAACAACTGGGGGCCCCATTGTGAGCAAGGCAAGGCAAGTTTAGCACATTTCATGTCAAAGACAACTCAATGTACCTCACAGAAACACCAAACACACAAAAGCACAATGGAAATACAATAAAAAGCAATTAAAAAACAAATCAATAGATACAATTCAATAAAAATATCTACGTAATGGTCCTATAGTTTTGTTTACAAACAATGAAGAAGCGCGTACATTTTAAACAGTAAGTTGTATTTTTTTTAACTCTTCAGGGATGAGTTAATAAGAAGGCTTACATTTTACAGTGAGCAAAGCTGTCACAGTAATATGGACATCAACCACTAACTGCTACTTCAGCTTCAGCTTTTATTTTATTTTTGGTAAATGTCTGCTCTCACATTTAACTGAAGGACAAAAATGTTATTGCACTGACAGAAAAACAAGATCCGATGTAGGTGCTTTGATAAAACAAGAACCTACTTTTTACAAACCAGATCTATTTTTGTCCCTTTGCTGTAGCCGTCTTTTTAATATGCAGCGCTAGTGACACACCCAGGGCCGACTGGTATGAGATGAAGAAAACCGGAACATTAACATAAAATTAATAATTCAATGGTATTATTATTATTATTATTATTATTATTATTATTATTATTATTATTATTATTATTATTATTTTATTTGTATAATTATCACAAGTATTCACTCAAACAGCAAACACTAGTAGTAGCCTTTAACTTGCAAGGTTAATTCAGTCAGGCACTGGGAATTAGATATGTTGAAATCTTTCACCTTTACATGTTTCAGCCGCCATCTGCAGGCCGTCCTCAGAAGTATGGCAGCTGATACAAGTAAAGGTAAAAGATTTTACCTTCTCTAATCCTAGTGACACATTTAGTCACTAAATGAACCTTGAAAGTCAAGTAGACGCAATGAACGTAACCGAGCAAACTCTGGTCTCTGTTGCCCTCTGCTGGTTTATAGTCAAAACATCCACACAGTTATTTCAGTTCATATATGCAACAAGTTTCCATGTTGTAATGACCGTGTTTCGAAAGACACGACGCCCCGCCTTGTTGAGCCTGGTAGTGTATGTAGCCTACAAGGTGTGGTTTGGAATGGCACACATTCTCCGCTGGCCTCTGTAATTAAACTGTTTTGAGAAGGGAAGGTCTTGTGTAACTGTCGCAGACGCCCTCACATTGTGTAATACTTTTATTGCATACGTTATTCTTACTGAATTGAAAAAAAATCTTGCTCTTTGCAAACCTAATTCTGAAATGTGGGAATATTTGCCTTTCATGTGTTTTGATGATGACCTTACAACAAACTTTCAGTCAGAAACAATAATATCTTTCTATCTGGTTTACTTAACCCCTTTATGGTGTAACACAGGCAGGCAAGACATGTTAGCAAAGAAGTAGCTTATTCATTAACACGAAATTATTATTAGGTTGGTTATATATATATTTAAAGGAATTATATCGACGATAAAGTGGGGAAGAAATAAACACGAGAATGGCTGAAGTTGTCAAGGATTTGTTTGAATAAATACAAAATAAATCTGGTAGTTAATATACTATCGCACAAGGCAAGGCAAGGCAAGTTTATTTGTAGAGCACAATTCATACACAAGGCAATTCAAAGTGCTTCACAGTTGCATAAAATTACAAGAAAACATAAAATAAATCAATAAAACATCAACATAAAGTTAATAATTACAGTAAAAGGCAAGAGTGCAGATAAAATACTTTCAGTTTTCATATGCACAGGTAAAAAGAGCTGTTTTCAGCCTGGATTTGAACATGGTCAGAGTTGAGGCCTGTCTCACATCCTCATGAAGACTGTTTTAGCTGCATGAAACGTTACAGTAGTCTAACCTGCTGGAGACAAATGCATGGATGAGTCTCTCCAAGTCTGGTTTTGACACTATTCCTCTGATCTTAGCAATGTTTTTCAGATGATAAAAAGCTGATGATGTAATTGCTTTGATGTGGCTGTTCAGGTCTGAGTCCATGATTACTCCTAGATTAGAGAGAGAGACTCAAGGTGACTGATAACACTTTGTCTTTGTGTCTGTGGGCTAAAAACAATGATCTCAGTTTTGTCTGAGTTTAGTTGGAGAAAGTTGTTTTGCATCCACAAACTGATCTGTTCGATGCAGTGACAGAGAGTATCTACAGGCCCATGTTCTCCTGCCGACAGTGACACGATCTGAGTTTCATCTGCGTAGTTGTGGTACGACACATTATTGAGTTTATTAAAAGCTAAAGTTGTGTGAAATAAACATGATTCAGTGTAAATGATAAAAAACAAGTATTTATTTTCAAATATATAATTGTACAGACAACAGACCCACCCATGCATAGACATACAAAGTATTTTACTGTAAATACAGTGCCTGAATGGTAATGTGAGTCCCCCAATTCATATTATGTCACAACGATGCAAGTCGTAACCAGTGAATGTGTTTTTTTGTATCCACAGTAACTTCAACAAACCAGTGATAGGAACATGGTGCTTCAGTAAACTACATTGCGTACACTCCGTCTTGTTGCTGAAGTAGTCACAGTGTTGGCAAATAAATTATACACAAAATATATTACACACAAGGATCCATGTGTCTGAAGCCATTGTTCAAATCCTCATACAACAGTTAAGAGATGAACCTCACATACTGTACATACAGTACAATTTTATCTATGGAAAATACAGCACAGTAAAGGTGTATTTTGCCAATCTCTGCTCAGACAAGTATTGGATTTTACCCGGAGATGTTAAATAGGTTAACATGCAGAATAATTGTGATTTCAATTGGTAACCAATTTAGTGCAAAATGTATTTTGGAAACTATTGGATTCAAATGTTTCAGTATTATTATGTTTTCACTAGCGTTTTTCATTAGCAGAATTAATGTGCTATAGCATTAATTTGATATTACTCCAGAATTGTGAAAATATCATTTTTTTTTGTATCTGAAAGATATGTACAGCTGTGGAGCCATTTGATGACAGTGTTGTGTACATTCTTAGTTAACTGTAACATAAACATTTCGCTGCTCATTTTCATTTTTAAAAAGTATTTAGAGTCTGACTTTAGTCAGACAAAAACACATAAAGACAAAACATACAAACTGTCCTGACTCAATCTTCACTGGACTTTGGCCATGAGCTGTTCAGTGAAGAGCCTCTTGAGTTGGGCCACCTCCTCGGTCAGAGAGGAGATCTGGGACTTGAGTGTGTGGTTTTCCTGGCGGTAAACGTCACTGTGACCGTGCACGGGGGACTGGCTGCTGTAGGCGGCTGGGAGAATGTTCTCTGGGGATCGCCTGGCTCTATCCTCTGGCTCTCCATGGTGCACCCACTGTCCATTGTCCAAATGTCCCTTACTCAGCAAGTCCCCAATCTGCTCAATCCCCTCTCCGTTCTTGAAGCGTAGTTTGTGGGGCAGGTTTATGATCGAGTCTGCCTGGTCCACTTTACTCACTGCAATGACAGCGCTGTGGTGGAGCTCAATGGGAGAGTGCTGCAGGTCATAGCCCACCTCCTCCCCTCGACGTGGGGATAGTTTCTCATGGTCACTCAGCCGGTCATCAAAGAAAACCGGACTGCCGACACTTGACCCACCAGGTGTGGAGAACCCTGAATCTTCTGACAAGGTCCCTGCCTCCCTGATAACTCTGGAAGCTAGTGCACCTCCCTGGACATGGCCATGAATGGAATTTGGAATATTGGCATCTCCCCTTTGAAGGTAATATTGGGAATTTGCCTGTGAAGCCTGAGTTAGAGGCAATATTGTAGCGTTAGATGGGTCTTTAACAAGCCCAAATCGGAATTTCAAGGCCAACAGCTCAGCTCTAAGTCGAGCATTCTCCTCCAAAAGTCCCAGAACTCTGGTCTCCAAGACCATATCATTCATCCTGCGCTTTTCTCTGGAACGTTTGGCCGCCTCGTTGTTCTTCTTTCTCTTGTCCCAGTACCCATCGTCCTTTTTGTCCTGTGGGATGAACTCTCGCTTGCGCCTCAGGGTGCTGGACGGGCTCTCTTTGCGTTTGATGGGAGCTGGACGGCCCAGTAGTGATCGGGCCAGTAGGCTGCTGGATGTCAGCATGGATACAGTTTCATCACTGAAGGACACTGGAGTCTCCAAGGGCTGAAGTGTGCTTGTTTCCTGTTGCCCCCTCGTAGTTTCCTTTTCAAACATTTTGTAAGAAAGTCAAGGGCCCACCTGTAAACAAAGCAGATGTCAAAAATTAGTTAGCAGCCAATTCTTGTTCAACATTGACAACAAGTCAATACTGCATCATGCGTAGTTTGCCAATGTGCATCTGTTTATAAGTTTGTTTGTTTGTTTATTTGTTTGTTTATTTATTTGAACAGGGACAGTGTACAATCTACATTAGCCTCAGAAAGGAGAGATGCATTGTACCAGGTTATAGCACTTGTGCTAATTTCCACCTGCAGTCCCTGGGCCTATTGTACATGTTTTTAGTGGTAGGGGAAACCGGAGTACCCGGAGGAAACCTACGCAGACACGGAGAGAACATGCAAACTCCACACAGAAAGGCCCCATCCAGGTGGGAATCGAACCCGGGACCTTCTAGCTGTGAAGCACGAGCGCTAACCGCTGTACTACCGTGCCACCATAGAAGTCTGTCTATCTCTTATTGCCTAAGTGAAACACTAGGTGAAAATACTGAATGATGCATAATAAGGGCTTACCTGTAGACGTTCTTGTGCTTGAGCACTGTCGAGCGCTTGTTGAGCCTGATCCACTGGAAGACACAGCAACAGCACCACCTAGTGGAATAAAGCGTACATAAAAAACAGAGCAAAGGGATTTGGAGCTTACGTAAGCGCTATTACAACACAATATTATGTAACCCTATTACATCTGTCCAATAAAACTGGAGCGGCTTGTACCATAACCTCGGATGCCTTGGCACAGCGTAATGTAGGACAATGGCCGCTGTTAATACGGCAAGTCAGCCACGTCCTATTCGACAACTCATAATCTTTCAAAGCCATTGAATAACACACCCACCGACCTAGAGGTTATGCGAAGCTTTATAATAAGCATAACATGACGCAAAATATACTAGTTTGCTTGAGAAATTGCAGTGATCTTTCTGTTCCAAACATTAATACACTATAACAATTGTTGTCCTTTTTTTCCTCATTAAAAAGCCCACATGCACTATTAAAATGCTTTATGTGTAACAGTAACTATAGCAAATGTTGTGACCTAATATTGCGAGGTAGAATGGTTTGAAGGATAAACTCTTGAATGTTGGTAAAAATTTGCCAAAAGGCTAATTATTCCCTTTTTGTTGTTGACGTTGTTGTTAATAATGCGTGGTGAAATGTTTACAAAAAAATCTGAAAGTTTCTTATCCCATGCCATGTCGGAAAGTTAAAAGTGTTATAAAGTTGGAAAGTGGTCTCACCTGTCGTAAATAGTCCTCTCCAGCAGCTCCCTTCACAATGAATTTGTCCGTAAAAAGTGCGAGTTGTTCCGTCCGCTCGTTGTTTCTGTTTGCCGCGGCTGCGCTTGCTGCCTGTTCCTCTCTCTTACTTAATATTACCGCGAGTGAGACGCGCCTCCCTCTGCTCTGCTCCACTTGGACTGCCGCAGCTCCTATTTGTAACATCGAGTTCAGCCCAGGACGGAGGCTATCCTCAGCTGAACCGCCCTGGCCCCGCTCCCTGCTATGTGGACGTGATGTATGCCCAGTCCCGGCGTCAAGAGGGGGCGTGAGGGGGCGTCGCCCCCTCACGCGGACTGTCCCGCCCCCTCAGTCAAAATCAGTCATTTTTTTATATATTGTTTTCAGTCTATGATGTGTTCAAAACAACCCAAAACTTGGAAGAAACTGCACTGACTCTAATGAACAGTTTTGGAAATTAAAATTCAGAGTTTCCAGTGGTCCTTGAACCCATCACGCACCTCCCTACTATGTCATCAGTGCATCATCCCGCAATAAGGAGTAGCCTGTAGCCAGCAACTATATTTTCTGTTCAAAAGGGACATTCGCAAATGGCTGAAAAGCGACAAACTACACTATCGGTGTCCCTACAGCCTGTGTGCAGTTTTCTCATACTATGCACACACTACACAAACAGCTGATGTTTATAACACAGCACGTCTGTGTCTCTACCACTTCATTTCTCCTCCGGTTTCAAAACCTGACTCCAAATCCGCAAAGATAGGCCTGTGTTTGTGAGCGTGCGAAAGCATGTGCGTGTCCCTCATTGGTCAGGGGTGTCAACAGTGTCACAACATCGCAGTGCAAGGCTGCTACGAAGCCTTCAACTTGGCTATAGTTCTATCAAATGGAGATAAAAGTCGGCGACACGAAGAAGCGGGACGTATTTCAGTGGATTTAATAAGAAAAGGAGACGCGCTCCAAGATGGAGGAGGCGGAGGAGAAAGCGGAGAGAGGCGAGCCGCTAGTGGCGAGGTGACGCTGAACAGTTCGTCTCCAAACTCAGTAAGTGCCGCTAAACTCTGTTCGCGGTTGAAATGTAGCTTGAAAAGGTGGTTCTCGTGAACTTTTGGTGATATAAAGTTGTGCTTTTTCGTGTGGGAATCGCTGTGGCCATGAAATGAGCCGTTTGTGCCGCTGTTTTGACAGAAATGACGAGGGAGGCGCGGCGGTGTTTTTCCGTCTTTATTTCACTTTATTTCGCTTTCTGTGTGTTCACTTTGGGGTAAAATCACCCACAATTCTCCTGTGCGTCCGAAATCGGGCTTAAAAAATCAAACATGTTTGATTTCCTGCGACTGTAGTCCAGTTGCGTCTGACTGCTGCCCACACTACGTGATTCAAACACGAGTCCAGTCGTGACGCCCCCGCACTACAAGACACGACTCTCTGTGACTATAAACACGACTCGGGAATACTCGGCGCGACTGAGAATTGTATCAAAATCGGGCATAAAAATCGTGTAGGGTGTGCTGACCTTAACGTCGTCGCCCCCCCCATGGTTTTCAGCCGCCCCCCCTTCTGTACTGAGCTGGCGCCGGGACTGTGTATGCCTGATGTGAGCGCCTTCCTCTACTATGACTTTTGGTCCCGTTCAGACTTGAGAGAGACGCGCGCGCGCTTATGGTGGGCCAAAGCTGCCAGGGCACAATAATAAAGAGTCAGACAAGCAACAAAAGCTTGCCTATATATAAGCTTACATAACGACTAGTATATGTATTCGACTGAATAGAATATTGTTTATTGCATTCGTTCACCGAGAGCAGCCACATATTTCAAAAGGAGCAAGGTCACAGGTTTGAGCCAAAATGGTTATCAATAAAATTGGACTAGGATGGAAAAATGTATCCCTAAAATAGGATGTAGTATTTAATCAAGATACATGCCAGTCAGCTACATAGCCATTGTGTTAGTATCAATGATTTATTTGATATTTCCTATTCATGTTATCCTGTTACAAAATGCATGGACACTTGATTGATGGTTATTTTGTATGGACATCGTATGTACGGCTTTCTAATTTGTTAATAATAAAAGGTCAATAGCATCATAAACACGTTCCTTGCACTTACCAATCCTTATTGTTTTATTTATGCTCTGGGATTCTCAGTGAGTGTTATATGGCTGTTTTAGTTTTCCTGATCACAAACATAAGATTACAAGGTGGCACAATGTATTCTATTAATCATGAACACATTAATACCAGCCTCATTTTTGTTGCAGATTTCCTTCACGTGAGTTGCCACAGACCGTCAGCATCAGACGACTCCATGACCTTGACTTATAAGAAAGTAAGAAAATTCAATGTTGTTTGCCCTAAGATTGGCACAACATCCCTTTACTCAAACATAGGCCTAATATCTGTTAAAATAATTAACGCCGTGCATAAAAAGCCGCTTTATAAAAAATGAATTCACCCTATTGATCCTATTGTGTCAATAGTGCTGCTTCATGAAGAAGTGCTTTTACAACAATTACTGCTAAAAAACTTTACATGCCACAAAACCACAACCAAAATGTATCTACTGTTACCCAAGGGTGTCAGTGCTACTTCCAATCATAGTTATTTTTACTACTTTTAGCACATGACAAAAAGAATAAAAAGTATTAAAGATACATTTCTTCCATGACTATATTCAGAAACTTTTAACTCCTGACACTTTTACTTCAGCTCGTCACCCCGGGAAAACCTGTCTGACACATTCTTCAATAATTCATACCTCCATTGTGTTCATATGGCATGCTCTGGTTACATAACACGTGCTATGCCTGTAGTGACATGTACCTATGCATAGGCCACGATAATTACTATATCGACTTATCGCTCGATAAGTAAAATGACACTTGAGGTTCCAGCCAAAAGAACGCATCACGGAGAGAATAACAACATTAATACGCACTGCAGGTGTGTCCTCAGATAACTGCACTGTTTGAACATACAGTGAGAGGCGGTGAATGCATGTTACAGTAAGTGCAGTCACGTCAGATCGCGTGAAGTCACTGGCAAACATATCTAGGTTTACCGACAGAGTTTTGACACGTCTAAGCTCTCCCCATAATTACCTTTCTATGTTTATTTAAAAGTCAACTCTTTAAAACCGGCCTGAATGATTACTGTAATTCGCAAATGCTGCATTTATTTAGGTATTACAATGTTTTTTGCAAACCACAAAATAAACGTTGTCCATGCAGTTTTCATTTGTACAATAAAATAGTTTAGACTTCTACTGTAGTATTGTTCTAACTCTTTTTTTGAAATCCGTTTAGAAGTTCAAATTTCCGTCTTCTAATGGTAATGCTCCTTTATAAACAATGTTAAATTGAGGTCAGCACCATTTTTACTTAATACAAAGACTGCAATAAAGTCGTTTTCTGATGGATTAAGCAAACTTTCTCATGTAAAGACCAAATAAGAGGATTATTTGTTACTGGAGTCTTGAAACTGAAGCTGGTGATGAAAAAGAGGAAGTGGCTGTGCAATTGCTGCTGCTGGGATGTAGTGCGGCGGTGGCAGGTGACTGACAGGATTGGTGGAGAGATAAAGCTTGCAGGCTGTTTGTGCCGTATTTACTGCATCACTGTTCCTTTTCAGTTTTTGACCCAGCTTTTAATGCCACAGTGTAGAAACAACTCATGATTGTGGTTCTGTCATTCGTATAAAGTGAGGTTTCAGTCTATTGTGTTACCCCACAGTCCTCTGCATTGATAAGTATTGGAAAACAGTGTACTTAGCATCAGAACTGGATCCCTTGAACTCCAACATCATTGTTGTATCACGTTTCTGGTACTAAAACCTCCCACTGCCTCGTAGCAAGTCAGTTTTGTAATATCAATATTCAATTTCACAATTTGTTTTCCCTTGTCGATCAAATAATGTTCAAAGCAGTACGTTTTCAACATTTGTAAGAGAGGCTTGTTCTTGTGCTTTTTAAATAAATGCTCACAAGCGTAACAAGCAGTAACCTCCCTCTCTCCTGGTACAGCTGAGTTGTTTGCCTTTTACTGTGAACTGCATTTGTAGTTTCTGTGTTCCACAATGTCCTGTTGGATGCTTTTGTATGTCTTTGTATGGGTTCGGCAGATCTTTGACTGCAGACAGTCAATAATGGTCCTGAAGAAAACAGCGTTTTTAAAAGTAAACAAACTGACCAGTGCAGGACACCACGCTCTGAAATGGGGACAAACCCAGGAGGCGGTGCACCGTTTCAGAGGATCAGAGGAGCACTGAAGGCAGCCAGCCTGGTTTCCTCTGGGTGCTACAGTTTACCTCCAAAAACATGCTGCTCCGGTTGACCCACAGTGGTGGCACGGCTCAGTCGTTGTACAATGACAAATAAAGCACTCACTCACTCACTCAGCAGGCACAGGTAATACAACTGAGGTTTAGGGATTTTATATACAGTAACACGCACTTTTTGTGGTCAACATTGCGTAACAACAGCAGCTGGATTTGAGTGACTTGACTTACAGAGCCCAGATGTCACGCACTTAATCCTCCAGAGTCAAAGTAGAACATAATAGAGCTGTTCTCAGTGTTTATTTGCAGAGCCCAGTGCAGGACACAGGCTGTACTCACACTCAGGTCCTGGCACCGACCCCAGAGCGTAATGAGGGTAATAACATTTCACCAACTCTCACTTCCTCTGTACAAGCAGCTGCTATTCCTATCTCTATGTATTGGGCAAAATGGTTGAACAAACATGCAGGTTTACATTGGGTCATAGTGTTGTCATATGAGTTTATGGACAAACTGCCTGCAGTGTGACTCAAGTTTTGTCAGTCCAGTTAGGCCTGATTTGCTGGGACGTGTTTGTCTTCACGCACAAGTTGTAAAAAGATCTTTAAAACCTCAGATCCCATAAGATATTAACTACACACCCACATATCAACCAACCGTCCTCTTTGTGTCTGTGAAATTCCATCCTCTTACAGCATTTTCAGAGTTAATGCAACAGGAAGCGAGTTACGCCACACTTCTGGTAAACGCTTGTGCAATAAATGTATGTGAGCCCGGCCCCGCTACATGAGAAGTGCCTCTGTGATGACATACTGTTTGAGTAAACATTGTTACAGAGGGGGGCAGAGGCGCCATATCTAAAGTATGAGCTCCTCCTATTCTTCTGCACAGTGGATGTAAGACTATGGGCCTAAGGCAAAGAGTTTACAACCTTTGAAGTCATGCCAAAGGAATTTCTGTTAAAGCAGAGTACAGCCAAGAAATGTATTATCGAGTATTGAATCAGTGAAACCTACAAGTATAGCTTGAATTTTTGTTTTATTAAAAGAAAAAGCTCCATAAATCCCTATGTATGTAATCCTAACATCCGTTTATACTTCAGTCTTCACCCAAAGGCAGTGCTTAATTCGATCCCTTGTGGGAAACATTCCCCCAATTTTCAGTTTTTCAGGGTAAAGGAGGATCTAGCAAAGATTTGATCTGATATAATGGAGTTTAATGAGAGTGTTCCGGCAAATGTTTGGGCCTGTTCCCCCGAATCCATCACATCAGACCAAAAGTGTTCCTGAAACTATTAATTTACAAATTAAGCACTGCCCAAATGTTAATGCACACGGACATACTTAACTGTGAGCTGCAGTGAATCTCGCAAATTTGATCACAAGTGCAGTTTTCATCAGAGAAATTGCAATAAGATATATATTTTTCCAAAATTGTTCAAAGCCTAGGAATTAGCGCACGCAAACATGAGTCATAACATCTTCAAAGTGTTTGTCTTTCATCCTCCACGCCTCGAAACGCTCTTTCTTCAGTAGCGGGCAGTGGAAGGTAGGGCACGTAGATTTACTTCAACTATCCCTGCCTTTCTCTTGCCAAGTGGGAGGCAGGGACGAGACTGACCTTAGACTGTGTACGACGGCTCACCGGCTTATGGGAGAGAGTGGCGGGTTATGTAAAAGCACCCAGCAGGCGGCCATTCAGGATGAGGCTTAAAATACCCCCGAAACTAGTCCAAGGGGAATTCGCTCAGCTTGACACACATAACTGCTGGAAACAAGGTCACACAGTGCCCCCGCCCCCAGAGCTCAGTGGGGTTAACTCTGCTGAAATGCCTGGGCGGAAAGCTTAGAACGTTACAAAACAAAAGAGTGTTATAACATTGTTGATCTGCTCAGCCCTCCATAACATTATCTAATGAGTAAGTTACGAAACATGTACGTAACTGAACTGAGTGCATGTTATCCCTGAAGCATATTCATGTCTGTCAAGCAGAAGAAATGCTTACTTTGTATTGAAGTAACCATTCTGCTTCACATGAACCAACCAATACATTTGGATTTATGAGATTTTGCGCCAAAGATAATAACATTAGATTACAATTGATGATGATTTTTACCTTTTACCAAATGTAAACTCAAATCATCAGAGAAGAGGCTACAATGTTATTTCCATAATTGCAAATCACTGCTACTACTTTGACTCTGCACTCATACTTGCAGTACTGTATCTTCTGCAACTCTATATAGCTCTGCTGTACCAACCTCATTTGGTTCCAAAGGTTTTCTTCGATTTATAGAAGAATTAATGTGTTTAACTTAAGCTGTGTGATCTGTGGAGGAGGGTTTCCTTTGTTGCCACGGGTGACTCAAGTCTCATTATCTAAAAACAGTTATGTAAAAAAACTTCGAATCATGGCGGCCCGGTAGTACAGCAGTTAGCGCTCGTAGAAGGTCTGGGACTAAACCAGTTCATCGTAAAGAGGTCACTTTGAAAATAAAATACTTTTACTTTGACCCAATTTAAAAATGTAGTGGACCAGAAAGTAGAGATACAGGCTCTAAAATGTAGTGAAGTAAAAGTAAAACATATTCATCATAACATTTACTCAAGTAAAGTAAAAGTACCTATAATTTGTTCTTTTTACTTGTACTTTTTACTTTGTTACTTTCCACCACTGCCGGTTTCCCCTATACCACTAAAACATGTACAATAGGTCAGAATGAATGAGAGTGTGTTTGAGAGTGCATGGGAGACGACGGATGTAAATTAGTTTCAGTAAGTACGGTAATAATGTAAGCCTTTGCTAAGGTCACAAGGTACTGATTACAGTGGATTGTAAAAGTATCCCCCCGCCCCTTTAACTATTTGGTATTTTGCCACGCTATGGTCCACAAACATAAATATATTTAATTGAAATGTTATGTAAAAGACACACACTAAGTGACACACAATCGTGAAGTGAAATTTCTACATGAATTTTTTAATAAATATAAAGCTGAACAGTGGGGTTTGCAAAAGTACTGTATCTACCCCCCTGAGTTAATACTTTGTGGAACTGCCGTTTGCTGCAATTACAGCTGCAAGTCTGTTGGGGTTTGTCTCTACCAGTCCTGCACATCTTTACCCATTCTTCTTTGCAAAATAGCTCAAGCTCAGTTAAATTAGATAGAGAGTGCTTGTGACCTGCAGATTTTAGTTCTTTCCACAGATTCTCAAATGGATTTAGATCTGGTCTTTTACATAGCCATTCTAACACATGGATATGTTTGTGTTTTCAACCATTCCATTGTTGCCCTGGCTTTATGTTTAGGGTTGTTGTCTTGCTGGAAGGTGAACCTTTGCCCCAGCTTCAAGTCTTTTGCAGACTCCAACAAGTTTTCGTCCAAGATTGCCCTGTATTTGGCCCCATCCATCTTCCCATCAACTCGAACCATCTTCCCTGTCCCAGAAAAGCACCTCCAGGGCATGATGCTACCACCAGCATGTTTGACAGTGGGGATGGTGTTTTCAGGGCAATTTGCAGTGTTGCTTTTACGCCAAACATAGCGTTTTGCAGTTCCATTTTGGTCTCATCTAACCAAAGCACCTTCTTCCACATGTTTGCCAGAACATGGGGCAACATGGGGGATACAGCAAACAGGACTTCTTATTGTTTTCTTTTAAAAATGGTTTGTCCTAGCCACTCTTCCATAAAGGCCAGATTTGTGCAGTGTACGACTAATAGTTGTTCTGTGGACAGTTTCCCCCACCTGAGCTGTAGCTCTCTGCAGTTCATCCAGGGTCATCATAGGCTTCTTGGTAACAACTCTGGTCAGTGCTGTCCTTGTTCGGTCAGTAAGTTTAGAAGGACGGCCGGGTCTTGGTAGGTTTGCAGTGATGCCATACTCTTTCTATTACTGGATGGTGTATTTAACTGTACTGTGAGAGATTTTCAAAGCTTTGGAAATCTTTTTATAACCTAACCCAGCTTTATACTTCTCAATAACTTTATCCCGGACGTGTCCGGTGTGTTCTTGGACTTCATGATGCTGTCTGCTCCCCAATAGTCTCTTAACAGACCTCTGAGACCATCACAGAGCAGCTGTATTTGAACTGACATTAGATTACACACAGGTAGACTCTATTTAGTCATTAGGTCAACATGTGATCATTCAGAAATCATCAGGCAACTTCTGAAGGCAATTGGTTGCACTAAAAGGAAAGGCACTTATGCACATCCCACTTTTCAGTTTTTTATTCATAAAAAAAGTAAAAAATCATGTATACATTTCACTTCACGATTGTGTGTAACTTAGTGTGCATCTTTCACGTAAAGTTTCAATTAAATGTGTTTATGTTTGTGGTCCATAGTGTGGCAAAATGTCGAAAAGTTAAAGGGGGCGGATACTTTTTCAACCCATTGTAATTGTGAGAGAACAAACACTTCGAAACCTCAGAAAAAAACTTTTAGTCTTTTTATTTTATTTTCGAGAAGATCGCCAGACTTGATCTTCCCTTGTAACTTTGTGTCATCTTTCCCCACAATCTCTACTGCAATGTTGGTTGTGTTCACCACTCAAAAGTGATGATTGGTGGCATGAACAAATGTCAATTGTATGATAAGAAATATTCAGAGAAATACCACACATGTTGGATCTGATTTTGGATATGAACTGTTGTCACATCGGCGGCCCCATCTCGATTTAGCACATCACGGCTGTAGAATGTCGTGATGTAAGTCGACACATATTGCTCACTGAAATACCTCAAGAGCACATAACGTAGAACTGTTACAGTGCTGCTCTGACTAGACGCGAGTGGTCTTGTTAGCCTCGTGTTGTTTACTTTATTTCTGAAAACCGTGTAGCATCGACAGAACTGTGGATGCTTTGGCTATTCCCTGGACACTCGCACAAACACGTTTATGTAAGAGCGCGTCTATAGCATACACAGACCAGAATGTATCTCCGGAGCTAAAAATAAGCGATGACTCAGTTTGGTCGTCTTGGGGGCTGTTTCATAACTCCGAGTGTTTGTGAGAGAGTGTTTCTCTAGTTCGGTACTTAACCCTTGTGTTTCATGGGTGGCGCTGAATTTGTTCAAACTTGTCTTTCTTGTGTACTCCTCCAACTTCACTCGACACTTCACCTCTTGCAGCGTTTTACCTGATTGTGTTGGGTTTTTGTCCAGTCAATGTGAACATTTTGCCAGCTTTAAAATAAGTTCATTGAAGAGTTGAAAAGTTCACTGGATTTGATCAAGAAGGCATGTTTAAACTAGAATTGTTGATTAAAAAGTCTCTTTTGTAACACATTTCTAATTGTTTGTTGTTTCAAGTTGTGTTAAAAATGTGTGCAAATTATGTTAATTAGTTAGTTAGTTGGTTGCCTTTGGTTTGCGCCCAGTATGTTTCTAAATAGATATGTTAAATAAAATCTTAAGAAAACTGTTTCATAAAATAGTATTTATTTTATTGCTTTTAGTACAATATACATTTTGAGCCGCTGCCCCCTGTGTGTCTCTCGAGTGATTTTGGCCGTCTGGCAAATGTAATTGGTGACCACTGGATCCACCTGATTCCATGTATTGAATCAAACCAAAGTGACCGGTTTACTCCTATGGCTTCAACATTTACATATTGTAAGTGCGTAGGGCGTTACTGCACCATGACTCAACATAATCCTGGTCAGGACCTATGTGCATGATCCCTAAATGCTGAGTCAGGGTTAACTTGCGGAACAATCCGTTCAGCATCAACAGGAACAGCATTAGCTTTTCATGAAGTGATGTAACAGTGAACCGGCCTTTACCGCATGATTAGTGACTCGTGGTCGTTGTTGTATACATGGCAATTCTTACACGGTTCTGTAGTTCTTCAATTAAACCGATCAGTCAGATGCTAAAAGAAACCACTATAGCTTATTGTAGCGCTGACAAAGTAGGACGACATGGCATTTTACATTAAGATCAATATTATACATTTTGTAACATCCACAAGAAGTGAAAACCATATTTGTTATTCCCTCGTACATTGTAAATGTTCCTTTGTTGATCAATGCGATGTTGTCCGTGACGTCTTATAACAATATCCAATACTATCAATTTACCTCATCAAAATACCATTATACAATTAAATAGTAATTTTGAGAACATCCTGTATTTTCAAAGCATTATTCAATTATTGCCATTGCGATTAGTCAATCGCAATGGCAATAATATTGCAGTTTTTTTAATTTCTGTTTCATGCAGTTTGTGATTCACAGTTGTTAAAAATGCTGCGGTGGCCAGGATTCGTCAAAAGTTATCCAACCTCCAAACATCTTATCCATTTGCACACACTCTCTCCCCGTCCTCTTGGAGGTGCCAGGTAAAGCTTTATCCGGGAAACCACCAGGCTTCCTGTTACCTCCTGTCGGCACTGAAAACATCCGCATCACTTCAGCCTCTGACACACTTGGGGAGAACACACTGGAACTGCCCCAGACCTGCCCCCTTCAAGTGCCGCTATATTTAGACCCTATGTGCGTCAATGCGTCTCCAGAGCAACCACTTCTGATGGTTTGGGGTGAGGGGCGGATTATAAAACACTCTTAAAAGACATGATACGCAGGAAAGGGGTACGTCTGAGGAGGATTATTCAAAAGATCCTGAAAGGTGTTATATAAAAATTATTATTAAATAGCTTTATACAGAAAACACTTGAAGTTTATTTTGAAACCTACTGTAAACTTGTGTGGTGAGTGATACTTCCTACAAGGTAACATCTATTAAAGCTGTGGTAATCAAGTTATTTTGTAGTAGTAGAGTACATTTCATAGATCTACATAGTAAAGACCATGTGCGCTGTTCTCAATCAATCAATAAATCAATCAATCTTTATCTATATAGCGCTGTTCATACATTTCATGTAACACAAAGTGCTTTACAGATTTAAAAACATTTTCTCACACCCACCTACTCCCATAAAACACAATGTCGTATTCACACTCTCCCCTCCCACCTTCCCAGAGACACACCGCACAGACTCAAGGTAAAACAATGGACATAAGGCTGAGATAAGGCTGAGTACAGATAAACCAGGTAAGGAAACACTATCCAAGGAGTCGTCTGCATCGGAAGCAGTTCTGTGTCTAAATACGTACATTTTCTTCCAGCGCAAACCAGGAACTCAGAGGCTAAAATTAGCGCAGTGTTAGCATTGGTGGTCCGCCCTATTCACGTTTCAACTCTGTCTCGCTATGAACTCCGGCTGAGACGAGCTTCTCATTAACTGAAGTCAACAGGAGGGCTGTGCAGGTGGGTCTGTGAGAGCTGGAACGTGTTGCTGAGAGATTTTACTTAACTACCTCCAACCTTCATGGTTCGATTTAGGTAGTAGTAGCTTTAAAACAATCGTAATTGTTGTTTTGACAATATGGAAATTTAGAATATCAAGTAATTATTATGCTCTAACTTGGACACAACAAAAAGGGCTGCAAAAACAGCTGGTTAGGGTTCAAATAACCCACATCACGGTCTGAATCCTGACCTAAATGATGCCCTGTGCAACCATCCATTTGTGACCGAGTGACGGTCCTGCACTTTTGAGGTTTGCTTTCCTCAGTTCTCTTTCGTCCTCATTTGTCGCAGAAACAAACATAAGCAAAAACTCTAACCTAGTAGCTTCTTGATTTGATTGATAATCTTATTTCAATCTACTCCCCGAACATCTGCTGCATCTTTAGCTATGAGGCTATGGCTATGGACAGGCTTTATACCAGGCCTATTCAATTGGAGGCCCGGGGGCCAGGTCCGGCCCGCCACGTGATCTGGTCTGTACACTGGCAAATTCCTATAACAAATAATAACCCTTATCACGATTCACTGAAATGCTCTGCCATTGCTAAAATCAACAGCGTCTTATTAATCCCCAAAAAGTTTATTGGGTCCTCTTGAGTTAACTTGTAAACATGTTCTTTTATCTCAGACCAGTATGTTTCAACTGCACACTTTCTGTAATCCTCCTCAGAGTTGGTCACATTAACATGTGGCCACAACAGCTTATACTCTCATACTGCCACATATGCTTCTGATGCATATGTGGCAGTATGCCTGCAGGCGGGCACTGCCACTTGTAGTTTTGATGGTGATTGGCTGTGCGCGCCAGCCGTCACCTGATAAATAGCACTTCCGTTTATTTGACCTCTGACTTTCTGTACGCCCAGTCTCCCGTGTTGTGGTTGTTGCTCCTTATCACTCTCCGGTGCAGGTAATATCATATTGGTCACCAAATTTAAATATCTCAAGTTGGTAGTAACTATAGTCCCTGTTAATGTTTAGTTGTCGCGGCGCCGCCATGGGCCTGCGTTCTCCCTGCCATGAGTGGATCGGTCGTTTTGACTCGGACCCCGCTGTCAAAGCCCCGAGCCACGCTAATGCCTCCGCTCAGGTTCGTGGCTTGGTCAATCTAGCAACATATCCAAGTAGTTTGTACTCGTGGTAGTGGCGCGTGCCTTTTCCATTTGTAGCCTCTGGCCGAGCAGTGGTCGTCACTGCCTCCTGCCTTTTACTACCTTTTGGTTCGCCTTTTCTGTTATTATTCTCCTGTCACTGGATTCGTGGAGCGCAATGTCCTTATGGGTAACCTGTGGTAACTTGTATCTGAAAGTACGGACTAAAACAAATGACTCAACTAAAGAACGGTGAAATGGACTTCGGACAAACCTGGTCTTAACTAAAGAATGTGATAATAAATGTAAAACTTTTCTATACAGTGCCTGGCCTCTATGATCTATTTACTCAACAACAAACCTAATAATTTTTAGTTTAAACGGCTAAGTTAACGCATATGCTTGGCATCATGCCTTTAAAATAATACAATAGAGCTGGAAGGTGTCATGGATTATCTTATCACTCTAATGGAAAAACTGGGAAAGTATTGTCTTTGTCTAGGGTGTAATTTATTAACGCATGCGGAGAACCCACACACAGAGAAGTCCATGGTAAGCTCTGCCGAGCCAGCTATCTGACCCAGCTATATAGACAAGCACAACATCATACATGGGAGGGGTGTTACAGTTCAGATGTAAATGCACACGACCGATGGGTGCCTCGGATGGTAATGCAAACATTTGGGCCTATTGTGTCTTTGGGTGCCCAGATGGGGGTCGCGGTGGAGACCTTTGTCATGTTCAGAGGGCAGGCCATTTTGGCCTATTGAGAAAGGGCCCCCGTCTGGCGGTTGATTGAATAGCACAGCGGTCACAAGGCGGCAGGACACTATTCTGTGTATTCACACTAAGGCTAGCTTTAGTGGTAACTTGCTAATTAACTAAACTTGCCATAAGGGCCTTTAGAGGCCAAAAGGGCTGAAATGACAAGTGCCAGTCACTGGAGAATAGAAACAGATTCACTGCTAAACTCTTTCCAGAAGATGGTGAAAGCCTGTAGTGGAGCAGAGGGAGCTGCGCAGGTGGAAGAGGAAGGAGGAGGTGGAGCTGACCAGTGCAAGACACCACGCTCTGAAACAGAGGATCAGAAGAGACTGAAGGCAGCCAGCCCCAAAAACCACCTCCAAAAACATGCTGGTCAGGTCGGCCCACAGTGACAGCACGGCTCAGTCGCAGCGGCTCAGGACTAACACCTGAACACTATTTCGTTGTATGCTTGTACAATGACAAATAAAGCACTTACTTACTTACTTGTATTATATTTTATTATAATCCTTTATCTGCTGCTGTGGTTTTTAAATGGGCTTCATCTTAAGGAATATAATTACACTTTATGTTTAATTCTACTTGAGCAATGATGGTCATGAATTTCTCGTTTATCCCAAAAATATGAATATGGTTGGCTTGCCAAATGACTGGCCCAGTGACATCAGAACAATATAGTAAAACATATAATTGAATAGCCCTGCATTATACTAAGGCCATTAGAAAGTACATTAATTAAAGGGCTGTGTAAGTTGTCTCTTCAAGGGGTTCAGTGGTTTGTCTATTTTACCGAACATCCTCGTACATGACTCAGCCCAGTCTTTATACATCAACTACCACCTCATAAAATATCTGACCTTCCAAGTACCACCAGGTTCAAATGGAGACAGATCAAATCTGGACTGAACTGAGCCTAAACAGAATCTGGTAAGCTACTGTTGTAGCCACAGCTGTCCTGGGGTAGACTGACGGAAGCGAGTCAACCAGTCTGAGCCCGATGACCCCTGCGACCACCACCACTCACTCACTCACCACATTCACCCCAGGCTTCCTGGTGTTCCCAAATGGTCTCCCATCCAAGTACTGACCAGGCCCTTCCCTGCTTAGCTTCCAAGATCTGACCGGATTGGGCATAGCAAAGGCGGTATGACTGTATTACACCTCAAAGATCACAAAAATAACAATAACAAGTTCATAGATGTCCAAAGTAGTTCAATTGCAGTGCATGCACTTCTTCTAAAAGTGCCTTATGCAACTTTTTTTTCGAAACATAAAGTTGATATTTGTGCGTGTTTGATCTTGTAGTATGAGTGGTCAGCATGGCACCATTACCTTTGATCATGGTGGCCTCCTCAACGCTCCATGGATCAATTGTTTTGTAGGTTTTCTGGTGAGAGGGAGCACAGCAGTGAAAACCTTCCAAACAATTGATCCCAGCCCCAGCTCTACGCTTTCGCACTTGTTTATGTCGGTAGTTGCTTCCCTTATAAAGACCTCTTGGATATACTGCACAACATTGTTTGAGTCTGATTCTTTTAATGTTTTGCACACCAAATTAGATCTGTCCCTTTATACAAACGAGTCGACTGGTCAAAGTTCTCAGAGACCCTCCTTGTGATTCAGTCGTTTGGGAGATCTCGGAGATCTCAGTGTTATGGTGATGCTGAGTGCCCGGGACATATTGCGCCACTGTCATGTTGACGTGAATCATCTGGAAAGTGGGCCATCTATATCCGTCCTCCCTCTCGTTATGAACACATTATGTAACATCATAGCAGCTTTATATAACCCGCTGAGGCACAGTGCTTCTGCCTAATAATCCCCACCCGTTCTCTAAGTGGGTCACGGATAACATGCACTTGTCGAATGTGCTTGAGCAAATTCGCATTGGACTCCGATAAGTTCCGATGTCTATTTTTGCGGTACTAACCGGACATTAAAGTGGAAATTCAATAACCTTCAGACCACAGCTCCTCCTGGTGTGTGACCAAGGGCCTATAGGTTTTGACCCAGATCTTGAGCTGAAGGATTAACCTACTGTGAATGTTGTAAGCAGATTGGGGCAGCTCAACAAAAAACAACCACAATAAGGAGAATATGCTCACTCTGATGGTTACAACATACAGCAGAGGTCTAAATGAGGTTAATATCTCAATATCTTAGGGGTGACTCAATAAATGTATTCTGACGATATGTTTTCAATACAATAATAACGTGTTTTGTCAGTCTCCTACCATAATTGCCCCCTGAGTGTAAAAAGTGTGCCACTGGTTGTACTTGGGCTCCTTCAGCTGGTACTCTGGATCATCTGCAATTTTCTTATATAAATGCAAGGAACCCACTGACCCACCACCCTCCTGTATGGCAAAGTATGTCATGGTGGAGCCAGAGGTTTGGGCTTCACTCACAAAGCCAAATGGGGCCTTTCTGTTTGGAGTTTGCATGTTCTTCCTGTGCCTGTGTAAGTTTCCCTTAGCACTAAAACATGTGCAATAGGCAATAGGTTGAGTGAGAGTACAACGGATTGAAATGATCCCATGGCTCCAATCCGGCGTGGCGTGTTTACATGTACCGTCCTGACCACAGTCTCATACAAGCCACCTCTTGTGTATTGAGGACAAGCAGCAGCATTCTGAAAGGTACTGAGCGGACATGTTTCAGTATGCAAAAACATTTATATCCAGAGAGCAGAGTGGAAACATTTGTTTGTGTGACTGGGACACGTAATTCTGTGCAGTAATGTTGTGCCGGCCTCACTGGTCGTGCGTGCTGATCCATGCTCAGTCAACTGATAAGGGCTGCTCAAAAACACAATGTACTTTACACAAAAAACACTGAGTTAATCATGTACCTTTACGGGGAATTGTCACTCAAGACAGGCTATTCTTTTGTAATTATTCTAGTAATTTAAAACATCTGACCCCATTCTGGATGCTGGGACAGTCTGTGCCAGTTTCCTCATTTCTTATAAGCGTAATGATTATTTCCTTTAAAAATGTGTACAGGTTTGATACTTTATATAGAGTTTATTATTATTTTAGCTTGTGCCTTCATTAAAACATGAATCAGTCTTTTATCTAGTCATTTATCTTATAAATGAGTAAATATTGTGTCTGAAACACTAGTTGTTGCATTGTCTCACATCTCTTTGGGAGAAACTTGTTTAGATCTGCGTCTCTTCAATGTTAGTCCAAAAAACATGTGAAATTTTGTTTGATTTCTGCCGTGTTCCTGTAAAGTCTTTGACCATGCACTCAAACATCTGATGATTTGATAGTTGCATAAAACGTTTCATCTGCTTCTCGCTCTGGTCATCGGATGTAGCTTCCTGCTGCTTGTGTCCTTGACTCTAGCTATTGGGTATGGAGCAGACTAGAATATTCTCGGGTCAGATCAGGCCATGTTTGTGTGGAAATCTGTGGGCTTTCCAACATTATGCGAAACCGTTACAACATTCCTGCTCTGAATATTCAAGTTGGGCCTGTGCTCCAGGGAAAAAGAACACCATGTTACTACACAAACACGTTACAACCCAGTCTTATTACCCAGATTATATTTGGGTTCATCTGATTCCACTGCCTGTCCTCATATTACTTCATATTAAGGTGATTGCGTAAGAGCCTTGCACAAATGAAAGAAAGTTTAGCTTCATAAACTTGACATAATCTACTCTTAATTCACATCTCTTTATGTATTAAATATGCTTGTGTTGTATGAAAGTTATAATTGCACAATTGATAACAATCTATATTGTTGCAAGTAGTAAAGCAAAGTCTCTGTAGTTCACTGTCGTTCATACCTCCACAAATATGATCTGATGAGATATTTGGAGAACAAAGTATTGCACTGCATTCTTTGTTTTTTCTTTGTTTTTGTTCAGCTGCATGTCATTGGAGAGCAAGAGGTGGGGGTGGGAGAAGCGTTGTTACTTTGCTTGAATAACCAGGAAGAAAAACTACCGGATATTTTGCTTCAGCTGATTAAGATCCATATTTCATTTTTGAACCACTTACTCTTTGGCTCCATCCGTGAGCTGCGCTCCTCATGATGCACCACAGTGTGCAGCATCATAATATACTGAGCCTTTACCAAACTATAGATGACAAGAACAAAATATCCATTCCCAAAATTATGATTAACATTACTTGACTAAATAATTAGAAGAAAAGTAAATTTGGCCAAAATAACCTTTTACCAAAAAAACATAAAAAAATGACAAAATATTAACATAATTTGTGGCATAAACCAATCAGAACCAAATAGAAATATATTATGGCAAAAAAAATAAATAAATAAATAAACTATAGACAAAACAAAAATAGGATTTTGAATAACGATTCCTACATTAAGTCTTTGCTTATTGTGACTATGTAAATGTTGCCTGGGTTCGATTCCCACCTGGACGGGGTCTTTCTGTGTGGAGTTTGCATGTTCTCCCCATGTCTGCGTAGGTTACCACTAAAAACATGTACAATAGGTTAATTATCCGGCCACATGTTTCTGACCATTAGCTTGGCTTTACATTTTGAGATGGGTCCCCACTGCTCCTATACCTACAGGTCGCCCTAGCGGCTTTCAGGATGGGTCAAATGCAGAAAACTAAATTCCCTATGGGGATTAATAAAGAATAACTAAACTTAGTTAACTTAACTTAAATCAGTTGGTGCAAAACACAGCTTTTTGCCTTTTGACAAACACATCCAGACGCTCCCACATAACCCCAATCCTCTCCTGCCTCCACTGGCTGCTGGTGCGTTCTCAACGTTTAAAATGTTGTCATTTGTTTTTAAAGCTCTTCATGGACATGCCCCCCATATCTGTCCGAGCTTCTGTCCACTCCCCGCCCATGCAGAGCCCTGCGCTCCTGCTCTCAGATGGTTTTGGATGTGCGCAGGTCTCGGTCCAGGCAGTGGGGCGATCGTGCTTTGGCCGTGGCAGGGTCTAAACTGTGGAATTCGCTCCCAGTCGACCTGTTCAGACTAAAGACTCACCTACATTTAGACAGGCCTTCCAGAACACTTAGTACTGATCTATTTTGTTTTGTGTGCTGGTGTTTTTATATTTTGTGCCATTTTATTCTGAATGTTTTTTCCTCAGTGTTTTTATATAAAGCACTTTGGTCTGCCAAGTGTTGTTGTAAAGTGCTTTAGAAATAAACTTTGATTGCTTGATTGATTAGTATCACGTCTGCAAGTGTTAGATAATGCATTACAAACGCTTGTATTGGGTTTATATGAGCTTAAATATCGTGATAGTAATGTGAAAAATATATTCTTTGCTAAAGTTTACTCATGCCATCTTACTCAACAAGATGGCATGTTGTTTCTGTTTTTGGCATAGATTATCTTTAAACCAGTTTAAACATTACAATATCCCTCTCTTCCTCTAGTTGTACCGTATCAGTGTTATCTTCAGTTGTGAAATCAAATTCCCAATCCTCTCGTCACTTTACCCTCCTGTATGACCAACACTTGAGGGTAAAGCAATGAGATGTGTGGGAATTGCCGTAATGTGAGCTCATAGAGTCGGACAAATTGAGTTTTGATTGTGCAACCGGGACATTGTGGAGAAGCCAAGTGAAGGGTCTGTCCGGGACAATAGTTGTATTCACAAAGCCAGAGTGTGCTGGGTGCTGCTGTCATTACTTCATACAGCCTGTGTTTGGGAGAATACACAGGCAGAATACCGGCCTTTGTGTGGGGGGAATGGGATAATGGTGGAATCTAGAGCTTTTGTAGTCGTGCAGTGCTGGATAGACAGGTTTCCAAATAAACCTGTATACAGTAGATTTGTAAAGTTGTCAAAACAATTGTTGTATTTAGGGAAAACTTGTCATCAGAGGTGTGTGTGTTGTACTCAATGTATGAGTGGACATGTATTTGAGTAACTGAGCTAAGCTGGAATACAGGGGCTGTTGATGTTTACACTTGCACAGAAGAGAAGACATGAGCGATTTAGATCAGTTTGAAATATGCGCATCTGTCAACAGGAGCTGAAAGTGGAAAGAATGAGTCATTAGTCACGTGTTACTGAGGGGCGCTGATGTCAGACAGGCTGGATCGCTCTCATCACCACCACCATCACTAAAGCCTTGTGTGTTGTGTGTTCAACAGCGGCATCAACTCGCTCCAAACCGCCTCATGTTAACTCCAGCCACGTCCAGTGACTTATATAGTGGTTGTTTTCCTCTTCTTCCGTGAACCAACAATAAAGACGTTTCGCAGAAGAGTGCTTCCAAGAATGAAGGCTACTGGTATTACGAAGTGTTCTCTTCTCTGATTGTTTGTGAGAAAGATATCCTATTCCAAAGAGGTGGTATGACGTACTGGAATAGCTTGTTTATGTAGAATGTAATGTGCAATGAAATCACGCTGCTGCTGGTGTTCACAGCTAGAAGGTCCCAGGTTCAATTCCCTTCCTGTGTGGAGTTTGCATGTTCTCCCCGTGTCTGTGTTGGTTTCCGCTGGGTTCTCCGGTTTCCCCTACCACTAAAAACATGTACAATAGGCCAGGATGAATGAGAGTGTGTTTGAGAGTTTGCATGGGGGACGACAGAAATTAGCCCATATCTACAATCCGGTGGTGTGTTTACATGCATGAGACCCATGTATGTTCATTAATGTGCACTGTCCAGAGCAAATAAACCAATAACATATTATAAAGGACTTATTTAAAAAAAAAACTAGGGTTGTACAACTGATGGCTATGGAATCTAAATTTCAGTTTTAATGGTCACAATTATAATATCGCAAATACAGGCTTTTCAGTCATGTGACTTTTGTTGTTATGGCGGTCATTTTGAATACCGAAGTAGAATTATGCTGTACTACAACATGTAACAATATCTCAACTCAGGATGAAAATAAAAGACAACTGATTGACAGTGGCATTTTTTATGTCCTCGTAATCATTGCTTAAGAAGATAACAGTTAAAACAAGGCCCCAGAAACACACATTTATGTGAAGAAACCAGTAAGTCAGTGTTTAAGCTGCTCAAGATGTAAGCATGCTACCAGTTAGCATTCAGCTTTAACAGCTCAGCTCTGACCTCTCCAAGGGAAAGCCCTGAACCACAGACATCTAGCCTTGGATACAACATGTGACAGAGGTCAGAGCTGAGCTGTTACTGCTGTATTTCCTCAGTGTTCATAGATGTGAGCCACACATGTGTTTATCATGTTGAAGCCATTGACAGTTGGTTGACAGTTGCTAACCGGTAGCATGCTAACATCTTAGGCAGCTTAAACACTGACTCAGACTGAGACTCTGTTGACATGACAAACTGTAAAAATCACAGAGAAAGGTTTTCTGTTTCCTCTTTGAGGTGTTAATTTAGTCTGAGGAGTGAAGCAGATCTTTAGTAAATCCTGCTGTAGTTCGACAGACAGAGCTGCAACGTCTGTGCCACATTTGCTGGTTATATCATATACACGTGTGCGTCTCTGGTTCCGTGTTTTTACTGTTATCTTCTTGAGCAATGATTACGAGGACATAAAAATACCACTGTCAATCAGTTGTCTCTCATTTCCATCCTGAGTTGAGATATTGTTACATGTTGCAGTACTGCATAAATCTACTTTGGTGCTCAAAATGGCCGCCGGAACTATGCGTGATGTCATTGGAAATGCATGTATACTGCAATTATCTTGGTAAAACAAAAATGAGGATTCATCGTTGAAGGCCTTGCACCTTGTAGTTAGGTCGCTGCAGGTGATTGTTGTTTTAGTTTAGCAGTTCATGTAACAGTCTTTTCTCAAAAGTTAATGAATCCAATTATTCAGCTCCTCAAGTGTACAGCTCAGATTGCTGTTAATGCTTGTGAACCCAGACAAATATACTGTGTCAGATTGATTATTCTATTAAATCATATAATTTTATTATTCATGATTTATGTTCAGTGTCCCGCCATCATATGCAAACAGACCGTAAATAAACATGAAGGCAAGATTGTGCATTGATTTATTATCCTTGTGCTGAAAACACCGTCATCAGCCAAAATGATAGTGTTAAATCTCTCGCGATTGCAAAACACCGCAGAGCTTAAACAATCGTCTCCTGGAGTTTCATGTGTAGAGTTCATCAAGCCTAAACTATACTTTGAAATGTTGCAGGTCCTGTTGAGGATGGGTGGCTTGATACAGGTCTGTTAAGGACACATGCATACCTGTGAGACTCAGTGTCCCTTGTCAAAGAGAGTAAATAACCCTTTCAGGTGAGGTGACTGGGTGTGTACTATGCAATACTAACGTATTATGTACGTTATTCTTTATGTATGAATTCAGCCTTCCCTCTCTGGCAGGATGATGATTTGGCACAGCGACTACACAATTATGTTTTATGCAAGTGTTCTTTTGTGTTTATATTATTTTCCCACACCATTTTGCAACAGTACAAGTCCCATTGTCTATAGTATAATATTGTACTGCATGTCCTTGCTGCATGGTTTGATCCTATAATCCAATGATGTGGAAACAGAGCAAACCTAACAGAAAAAAGGGATGTAATCAGAATCAGAATCAGAATAGATTTATTGCCAAGGTTTGTGAACAAGGTTTACAAACTAGGAATTTGTCTCGGTGCAAACGTGCGACATAGAACATATAACACAGAATTAAGATAAAAAATAAGCTAAGAACGTTAAACTATAAGGCTATAAGGGAATGCATAAAAATATTAAATAAATAAGATAAAATAAAGTGACATATGGTAAGACAACAACAATTTGACAATGAACAACAGCGGGATTGTATATACAGATGTGTAGGCATATAAAGTGATATTAAGTGTTATAAAGTGATGAGTGATAGCAGCGGGTCTAAGTGTGGACACACCGCACAGTGCAACAGAGCAGAAACATCCATGAGTTCGTAACTAAGCTACAGAGACTTGTTTTTGTTCAGTCTGTGTGTAATGTTGTTGATTAACAATAATGTGGTGTAACTCATGTAGAACTATCCTTAATTTATATCTTACACTTATGATGTCTTATTTTGACATGTAAATATTGCAGTAATTACGAGGCCTATCTTACCGCAAGCGCGATTCTCTTAAGATTTGTGAATTTACAGACTCACCAAAATCTATCTTGTGTAGCTCGTGCTGATTTATTTGAGTCCGCATTAGCATGAGCTCAACAACAATAACAACAATATTTATTTATAGATATACCATATAACCATAACCACAAGGCAACGCAAAATCTATTTCTCCACATGAACAAACCAAAATTATGATTGTTTTTACCTATAGTATTTTTTCCTATGATTGTAGCATTTCGCCAAGCCCGTGGTGTTCAATGTAGGATATCAACAGGAGCCAATCCTGATATAAAGGTCTGTAATAGCAATCAGGGTTTTTTGGTCAGGTGACAAGAGACAAAATCCACCTGAAAGTTAGTGTTCCTGTCTGCACAAAATATATATTTTTTCATTGTAGCGTTAACATGTAATGGCATTATTTAATCACACAATTGTATCTCTTGAAATGTCAGTATAATCATCATCATGAGATATTTATCAAAGATTCAACATTTGTGGATTCTCTATTTGATCATCTCTTAAAAAAAAGAAAAGAATTACCCATAGAATTATCGGCCCCCGCCCTCCACCTGAAATGATGACATCCAGAAAGTTGTGAACACAACATATTGTCCATGAACCGAACTTCTCATCCCGCCCACCCTTCAATCTTTTGAAATGCCCTTTCGCTGTCATATTTCGCAGGAACAGACCTTTTATTTTTTATTCGCATCATGAATGAGTCAGTGTTAGCCAAGCATTTAAAGAAGTACCTCCCACGTTCTTCTGCACTAAGTGACGCACGTTTACCCCAGCCATTGTGCAACATTGTCCTGTATTATGCATGTGCGAAAATGAATGAATGAATGGTTTATTTTGGTTGTTTGATGCATTTAAATTTCCAAACAGTAACAATAACAAAACAAAACAAAAGTATTCCACCAAAAAAAGGAACAGACTGAAGTAATGCTTATTTATGCCTATCCTTGGCAAATGCTGGCAAGATGCCATTTCATTATGTTCAGGCAATGAGTCACAGTCATATCAATGACCACAGTTACATAAGGATCCTCATTGGTGTACCCTTCGTCGGATGAATTCCTCCTATTGTTATTGTTTAAGCGCACTTTGAAGAACAACTTAAATATAGAGAATGAAAGGCATCGGACATGTTAAGGGAAGGAGAATATTGTCCATGACTATAATAAATGAGTGATTGACTCCGTAGTTAGTTAATCTTTAGTTAGTTATTTAAGCTTACGGTCATTCGTTGAATGCATTATAGCAATGGTTCCTAAAGTGGGGTCCGGGGACCACTAGGGAGCCTCTGAGACACAACAGGATTATGCTTATAAAATTCCTAGAACTGTGTCAACACGTCTGAATCGTGGAAGACTGGCAGGATTGAGACAATACTGCCCTCTAGAGGCGGCATATATGTATTGGAGGTGGAAAAAGAACGTGGGACAGTATATAGTCACACACATACATTATAAGTGTTAGCAGGACTTAATGAAAAATAACACTAAAATAAAAGAGTTTTAAAAAATTTCAATAATATTTGGGCACTGTTCCTGTAAATTACGCATCATGTGTCTTGAGTGATTGTGGTGCAGCTACAGTGAATGGTGCTGTGACTGTTATTGCAAAATATAATTACTATAAGTCTCTTGTTTAAATGAAGATTTGTCCTATACTTTTTTTGAAAAAGCTGAGAAAATGCTCTATTAGGTGGTGCAGGTTGATTATCCAACTAAACAAAGGCAACGCAAGGTGACTTTATTACCGTGCATTTCGTACACAAGGCAACTCAATGTGCCAACTCAAACAAAGAGGTTGTATCACATTTACCCTTTCCTGTAATCGACTTTAGTCGCTCTAATGAAAGCCCATGTGTTGTGTTTGAAGTGCGGCCATTGCGCACAGTGCTGTGATGACCAGGGTGAGTTGGCAGAGGCTGGACTCTGACAGATGGTACTTAGAGACTCTAAGCTGTTTGGCCCGATCTAAAACGGAACTCTCTCGAGTAAATGTGCCGCCAGGTTCAACAGGGAAAGTCTTCTCCATTTTTCACAGCTCATCTTTGCTTTTTACTGTTACTATTGTTCAGCTTTGTTGGCAACTGATGTCTTTTTCAGTTTTCAAACCTCCGAAGATCAAATATATTGCAAAATAACAAAATAAACATTTCCAACATAATTTTTATTTTCTTCCAAAGGTCAAAAAGCAAATTTACATTTCACTTTGGGAAAAATGCAACACTGATGACTCACGATAAAATACATTTTGCAGCACTATTGTTAATACATGTAACTTGTTATTTAGCCTATAAAGTAATTATTAGTCCATTCTGAGCACTGATGGAGTTGCATCCTACTCAAGATGTCAAATTTGGTGTCATGCCAAAAAACTAGACCATCTTTTGGATATAAACTGGTCTAACAAACCATTGTGCGGCGGTGGTGTGTGCTTCGTTTTCCTTTATGCTTAAAACAAACATGAAAACAAACTGAATTGTTATAGTATTTCAGTGAGCATTTACACCCCTCTGACTGTGGGTGGCCTGAAGCATGAATTCAGCATGATTGTATTTTGTACACACTTCCACATTTCTATCTGCCACTTGTGTCTTTGAGATTGTTTCCAAACAAATCTATCATACTCCTCCTTCATGGCATTGCAGAGTCGCTACCTGTCTGAGGTCAAAGCAAAATTCATCTAGTCAATATAGTAGAGCTGGGAGATGGAAAAAAGTAGAACATTGTTTGTCCTCATATTAATTTTATTGTTTCTTAGCAAAAAACACATGCATTTACAGCCACAGGATTGGCTGGTATAGACCGGTCGATTAAAAAGCTCTAAGACAATTGCAAACTGTTATTTTGCATATACAATATACCAGAGGTCGTCACCCTTTTTTACACAGTGAGCTAATTTCACATACCAAAACGATCGGAGAGCTACGTTTGCTTCGAAGACACTTGTAACTAGGAGATTTGTAGCCAAGATGCCAAGAACAAAATTAAAGCATATGCATTGTAGATGTTCAGAACATCTACAATGTGACTTCAATGTAGGAGAGCAGCTCCCAAGCTACTGGTTGGAGATTCCTGCGATACACTTGTGTGTCTGTTTCTCTACTGGTTTAAATACTCTGTTGTCTCAGTCATTGCTGTTTGGCGTCTGTCCATTGATTAGGCCCGACTCCCAGCGCTGCCACAGAGCCGCTCTCTGTCCTGGCGCTCGCTGAAGTCTTGCCTCCTGCTGCGACACAAACAGTTAAAGACATTGAGATTATCTTGACTCTCAGATTACACACCGATTATAGTGCTTTAAGAAACCTGTCAACACAAAGTTGTTAAGAGCAAATGTAATACAAATGTAAGCCATTATTATTATTATTATTATTATTATTACCTGCTCTGCTTTGGTCAGGTCTTTCTTGGAGGGTGGAGGCCACATGCGCTCCAGTTTCCCTGTGGTTTTCTGCTTTGAATCTAAATGACACATTCGATGGGACAATTAGGCACAATTTAAAGACACTCATTCAGTTGTTCTAAAGTGACACAACATGACTTCCTGTTTATCAGTCAGTGTCTCAAATAGTAACTAGATGCACACAGTCATAAATAAAATAATTTATCACAGCTCAGATCCGCTTAGTGACGCTAATTTGCCCTTCATGAGTTACTGACAGCTCATGCCCTCGCAGTCACACTTCGCTAGTCTGTTTGAATATTACACACTCAAATGATATGTACTGTTTGTGATATTAACCCTTATTAATTTAATTTGGTATTTTTGCGAGAATTCACTTGGTAGAGCGACGCTCTGGGCCTGTCCGAGTGAGTGAAGTGTCCTCTGACAGTGACAGGCTCAGGTGTCTGTTAGCCTGGCAGCAGCCCAGCTTGATGCTAATGCAGAGAGACATTAAGGTCTTTGGGCACAGAGGTGTACGGCCTGGGAATATAGTGCTTGGGAAGTTATTGTCAGGTATATTTTCTGTTATGAACAGTTTCAGGAGAAAACCTTGTGAGAGGAAAGGGACAAAAGGCCTTCTTACATTAGTGAATGTTAAGAGACCATGTTGATGCAGGAAGTAAGCCTTATTTTTACTTTTCTCCTACAATCTGTTAATGGCAACTTGTAAAGTATAAAAAAGCCTTTGTGGCTGTATCTCTGCAAATGTATTTTTTTCCACCAAAGCAAAGCACAGGTCACTTTGTCATCCATTAACATTGTCTTCACAATATGACCGTTTATTTATTTTACGTAGTGACATGCTCACTACTTAAATACGACACTGGCATTGTGGTTTTTGCATCTTAATAAACACGCTGAAATCTACTTTGTTGTGAAGTTGGGTGTGTTCTTGTGAAATTGCAAATGTGTGTTTTGGGGTTACTTGGGTAAAACATGGGGTAAAAATGTTTGAGAGCCCGATGAAGGTGAGTTGTTTAGTACTGGATGTTACCTGTTTTAAGTTGGGCGGAGGACTTCCCCTCTTCCTTGCTGACCTGTTTTAACTCTCCGTACAAACTGGATCTCTGTCTGCGTAGCTCTTCCTCTCGTTTTTTGGCTTCCCTGATGTCCTTCTCCACCTCCGGCTGTAGAGACAGCGCTGGCCGCAGCTTGAAGAACGGATTTTCCCTCAGGAGTGGTGAACCTTCTCTAACTGGTTCCGCCTTGGAGTCTCTCCCTCTGTCTACAGATGTTGTTGAACTCATCATGCTGATAGAGTCCATACTTTTGTGCTTGCGTGGAAGTTTTTCATATTTCGGGTAAGGGCTTAAACGTGCGTTGTCTCTTAAGGATGGACTCAGTGACCTGAACGGCTCCAGATGTTTTTCTTTCTCAGAAGGCGACACGAGACGGAACGAATGCGTTCTAATCATGGGAGACAGTTTGTGCGAAAACCTCTCCAGGCTCCGTGTGCGCTCCAACACAGACGGGTAGATCGGACTTTTTAACGTTGAGGTCTGAGGTTTCCTGATCCTCGTTGGACCCTCTGGTTTGTCTTGTTGGAATTCTTCAAACAGCAGCTTGGTGTCCCTCATCTGCCGACTCTCCCCTTTGCTGTACCCTCCTGGGATCTTCCCCAAATTGACCAGCACCAGCTCTCTCTGCATTTCCTGACTGATCTCCTTTTGCATCTTCTGCTCTGAGAAGTGCCTTTCGCCACTCAGAACAGGGTCATCTCCTGTGGGCAGTTGCCCGAGAGAGACACTGCTTTTAAAGGGAATCTCTAGTACATCTGGATTATCTGAGAGGTCAAAGACACCATCAGCTCTCAGTAGATCTCGCCTTATTTGAGAAGCGTGTTGTAACTGTTTCTCAACGTACGTTTCAGCAGCAGAAAGTGTGTGACAGGAGGGAAAGGGAATTGTGTTTTCATTCATCCATGAGTGCGTTTCCTCATTGTCACTTGCCTTACTGTCTCTCTTTTGAGAAGACAATGGGGGCGAAGATGTCCTTACCTGTGCTTCACGGTTTTCATCCTCATCATTGCTATCCTTGTTTTCTTCTGCACCAATGTGTTTCTTCTCAACTGCTCCTTCAGCCTCACGACAATCACCGTCTAAACCCCTGCCTTTAGTCAGTTGATCTATTCCGACAATCTGTTTTGCTGTAGACGCACTTTCTGGTTTGTCTTGTTCTAAATGCTTGCAAACATCTTCATCTGCACTAGTTACTGTTAGATCTACGCAATTTTTGACATCACTTTCCTCATTGCAACTAATTACTTCTGCCCTATGAATTACCCAATGCTCAAAATGTTCTGTCACAGGCAACGCTGATGTTTCAAATTTTGTTTCTTGATCTTTTTGCTCTTGTTCATGAATTTCTTGAATGAGTTCTTGATCTTCGCTGGCTACATTATCTTTCCTCATCAGACACTCATCCGGTTTTGAGGTCGGCTGGCAAATCTCAGCCAAATCTTGTCGCTGTTGAACCAGTTGCAAGCGCTGAAGTAGGTCTTGGCCGTGTAATATTTCAGTTGGTATCTTGTCATCTTTATCAGTTTCTGTTGCTTTCTCCTCTTGAGTTTCTAGATCTGTGTGCTTAATGAAGGCAGCTTGTTCTACATCTTCCACACTTGTTCTTTTTACCCAGTTGTACCCTTTGAGCTCACTGTCCAAAGATCTGACACCCACAGGTTCGCTGTCAATGCCTTCCTCTCCCGAACTGCCTGGACTTTGGATTAGGCTAGCATCCGTTTTGCTTTGATTGTTCTCAGTTACATGTTTGAGATCTTGACACACAGGGTTATGTCCTTCCAAATTCAGGCCAGCGTGGGTCAATCCAGTCTCTTCAACAAGGTCCTCGTCCACTAATGGTTTCAATTCCTCCGTTTGATCTTCTGGTTTCTCACTACTTTTGTCAACTTTCTCCTCACGGTCTCGAATGACACTGTCCTCCATTAATGTCAGGTTTTGTCCAGTGCATTGTATCCCACTTGAAGAGCTTCTCCTTACTACTTCCCCAAAATCCGTTATTGCGTTTTCCATCTCCTCATTCACCTGGCTGGGAATTGCCATTAACTGCCTTTCCCCGTGATGCCAGTCTAAGCACTCGGGATTAGTCTTAGCCGTTGTGGCGTCAGATGACCTCACGTTGACACTTGGGTAGGTGGCTGGTGCTTGACATGTGCTGCCCCCTTCTGGGTCCAAGCGAGATGGAGGGAAAGGTGGTTGTATGAAGACCTCATCCAGTCCCTCGTCGTCCATGACGCTGTAGTACTGGGGAGGGACAGTGGGGCAATGCGGAGTAGGGTCGGTGTTGTCCTGGGACTGTTCTTCAGAAGTTAATGATTGGCTTTTGCTTATCCTCACTGGTTCCTCTAAGTCATCCTGGGGCTCAGGGTTTTGAGCTTCTGGTAAAGTGCATAGATCCATTCTGGTGCTGTCTTTTGACAACCCAAGTCTTTAGTGGAAAAGGTCTTTGAATCAAACTGAAATCAATAAAGGAAGAAAGGCAAATTTACAACTGGAACAAACACTGGAGCAAAGTAGGACTCCCCTCTGTGGTAACTATACATATACCTACATTAATGTAAAACATAAAGAAGTTGGGTCATTTATCCAAGCTGTTCTATAAATCTTCTTCTTTTGGCCTTGAAATTTTACAAGTAGACTACTGATTATGTGTGCCCTGGTCTGTTGTGTATATGCTCTACCCCTAAAATATTACTATACATCTAAATGCTCAGCTTGAGTATTGCTGTTGTGTTGTTTTGGGAACTTTCTCTGTCTGACCTAGCACTGTGTGTTGTGCTGACAAAGAGAAACACTAATCGGCTTTCCTCTGTTTTGGCTCACTCGCTATATACTGCTCAGCTGCTCAGCACTGGACAGCTCCGAAGGGAGTTCTGCAATACGAGGCACATTTTGGCTAGACGGGCCCATGCTTCTTATCATTCTCAAAGACTGTTTGAAAAAAATAAACATCTTGAATCCATATATTACCAGTTCAGAAGCTTTCCTTCATTGCTAATGCTAGTTTTGTGAAATTGGCTGAATTCTTATGCAACAGTAGTTTAGCGTTTCTGTAATTAAATATTGTAGGGGTATAATCTGCTTTATTTCTAACATTATTCAAAGCCTGATCCCACCTCTACTGCTGCTAAGGATTAGCAGCTCCATACGCTCCCACAATAGGACATATTAACACATCAGATGAGATTAAGCTCTTTATTCCATTCGCTTTGGTTACTACGTATTGTAAACACTGCATTACGTTTACATTGAAGATCCACTACAAGAACATTTTGCGTAATACCTGCTCAATGTAATGTTTTCTATGGACTTGTGTACCGCTACATCTGACTATTAAGTTTATGAAATTTACCTTTGTAGCATGCAACTTGATACTACAAACAAATGCATTAGATGCACCATTGTAATTTCACTTTGTAGTTGCACGCTAAATAAGATTTGTATAAGATTTGTAAATATAAACAAAACCATCTAAAAACTACAACTCATAATTGTCTTTAACATTGTTTTTTTTTCTCAATTGACAGAAGCCTAACTCAAAAGTATAAAGCATTATTTCTAAAAATAGAAACAGATTTTTTGAGAAATGGGACGTACCTGTCACAGATTGTGCTGTGTATTGTGTGGCTGTCATCTCCAGAGTGCGATGGGTACAGGCTGAAATCTGAAATGATGATCTGCTCATAGACTAATCAGCTGTCCCCATGTGCCAGGTGAGTCACGCTAACCAAATCCACACGCACAACTGGAACTACGTATCACGTCCTGTATTTCCTGATTATTCTAGTTTTATTCAACAAAACAGAGAGGGGCCTTATTGTGTAAAATTAGTAATTACTGATAGAAACTGCTTTAGTGATGAATTACGCGCTACTTACTTTCAGCAGGTGAATATTTTTCTCAACACACTGTGAATTATGTACTATCATGTTTTCACATTGAACAACTTGTCACATTGCAGTCAAGAACAAGCTGTCCTGGGTCATTATATTTTTAATGATATTGTGACTGTGGCTCAGTGTTTTAAAGGTCAGCTGTTTGAATTACAGCTCTGACCGTGCATGGTGTTGTTGTGTCCTTTGGCAAAACACCTCCTTACTCAAATGAGTGAGTGGTGATGGTGCAGGTTGGAGGCCTCGCTTCTGTTAGTTTACTCCAGGGCAGCTCTGACTCCAGTAGATTTTTTAACCACGGAGTATTGTGAATTGAGGATGATTACACTGCAGCCACTTTGTAGCTTGTCAAGCTTGTAAAGCCCAATACATATCAAAACCATTATTATTGTTTAAAAAACATACATTTTTAACCTAATCACTTTCATTTGTGTGGCTTAATCCAATATTTATATCAAATATGCATATTACTGTATGCGTAAATAATAGCAAGTTGAAGTTCTGCCATATTTCCACCAGAGGGTGTTATTGAATTGTCCTCCAGACCTATCAGAGGGGAAACCTGTATTGGTACATGGCATTTTGTGACATTTAGACCAACATTCAAAAGTGCTTTACATTTATACATCGTCATACAGTGCATTTTCTCTTAAAAATATATTTTGATTCAAAGAAATTGATTTGCGATAAGCATTTATGATGGGCTTATTTTAAACAGACAATTATCACAATAGACATGCAAAATGATGAATAAATTTATGCTCATATGTAGAGGTGAGCCATATTGTATAGTATATTGTTATCGCGATGTCATTTTTTATATAGCTGTGGACACAATATACAGTAATTCATGTTACGCTCAGCTCCATCAAAGCAGCATAAACACTGACTGTGTAGGACACAGGGGCAGGTGCTTCAAAAGTAAAATGAAATGATGTCAAATTAATGTTTGGTGCACTCCTATGAGGCAACTCCTGTTGTGATATTGGGCTATACAAAACCATTGATTGATTGATTGATTAATTAAATATGCTTGAGTAGATCATAGGAAATTGGTATGGCGCTAAAAAAAAAAGAATTAAATATCTTTGCATTAATCTTCCAAATAGGCGTAATTTTGAAGTAATTTGTCCGTTGTCAATTATATCGTCACTTATATTGTTATTGTGTTATTTCTTTTTTATATTGTGATAGAGATTTTAGGCAATATCGCCCTGTCCTACTCATATGTTACTATTTCTGATTCATGTGTATCACTCCTTCACAAGCCTAAAGAACAAAATATTTTACTAACAAGAAAACTGCTCAACTTAATTTACTGCCAAGTAACTGTAAAATAATGATGTATGTCAAACATTCATGTTTTAATATCCTCACATTTGATAGTGTAAATAATATTTGTGGTGGGTAGACATCGCAGTCATTTGAATGTTAAGAACTTTGAAGGCACAATGAGGTACAGACTGCAACAGTCTAAGTATTAGTCCATAAATGAGTCCATATTTGTTTTATTTTCACATAACTGTGCAGCACTGACAGGTCTTACGTTTGGGCTTCCCCTGCCCTTCTGCTATACTGTCGGCCTTTTGCTGTCCTTTCCCCCCGTCCTTTGCTTCTTCTGGAGCCCGCTCACTCTTCCCCTCCAAAGGTACATCCTGAAATACTTGCTTGTCCCGGGACTCTTTGGCTGGAATCTGGACGGCCACTTGCTCTGGAAGAATCTGAGGCGGAGCGGCTGAATCTTGTCCCAGCACCAGTTCCTCTCCTTCATCGGTGATGATGACTCGTTCTGCCATGAGCATCCCTTGGGGCTCCCCTGCTCCCACAGCTTCCTCGTCGGAGCGGCTGTCTGTATATCCCATGAACACGAGGGTGACAGGGCCTTCACAAAGCATTTCACTCTCTGCCACCTCCACGTTTGGTGAGCTGTCTGCCACCGGCGTCTTTTGTCTATCCTCAGAAGGGTCCACTGTCTTTGTCGAGCTTCCTAATCCACCCTTTTCCTTCAGACCGACGCCTTTAGAGCTGTTTCCAGTGGACATGACTTGATTGCTGGACAGAACCTTCCCATGACCACGTTGCGCATCTTCTAGCTCGGTTGTGGTTTGTTTTGGCATTATGGTGACGTCGTCCAGCAGCGCAGTCATGCCAACCCCGTCGATTGCGCTCAAGATCTGTCCGAGTTCTTCGCGGGATGGCTGCACCGCAGACGCCCCAACAGCGTGGATGCTCTTGCGGCCGTCGTCAAAGATGGTGGGGGCCGTTTGGGGGTCAGCCGGAGCGGAAACAGGGGTCACTGACCTGACAATGGTAGCCCCTGTCTTGGGATCTTTCTCCACTTGAACTGCAAGCATTCCCAGGACTATGGAACAAAGCAGAGGAACGGGAGTCAGAAAATGTCATATCCCAAATCTAACAATGGTTAAGTGACGATTATTCCATATTTTATAGCAAAGAGAAAGGTGGCCCCACCAACAACACCAATAACAACAGTAACCGCTCACACTCCACTCACCCTGCGCTTCGATGCAAAGTTTGTAATTTATTATGCAGTTTGTGAAATAATCTGAAAAACATATAGTGTACAGTGGGGCAAAAAAGTATTTGGTCAGTTCCCCATAGATTTCCTATTGGATTTTGGCCAAATACATTTTTTGTTCCACTGTATTTTGTTCCAACATTTCTATAGTTCAATTTGCAGAACTACAGCAGGCAAACTCATGTGCTCTGTCTGGTTGTTTAAACGGTATTTTGCTGCGGCTGTATTGTTGCACGTAATGACTTCTTCTTGTTTTCCTTCATGTTCTATTGGGGGAGCCCTGAGATGTCCTGAGGCGAAATGTTTAACATGCATCTAAACATCTAAACACAGTATTCCCGCTAGAGTGGTGACATTGTAAGCATATGATTCAGGGGGAGGTAGACTCTGAATATAAAAGTAACTTACGGCGCAGTGAATGATGAGCTCTAATGCTGCAGTTCAGTTTCCCACTACTACTCTACACCAAACACACCCCAGTGCTAATAAAACTATTGAAAGTAGGTTGACATCATACTTGGTTATGGTGTGTAGTCCACATGAGCTGTGAGATCAGATGACAGCGCTGCCAAGCCTGGACTTGACATTTGCCATACATACAGATGCACTTTGTATTTGCTCGATATAGCGTTTAAATAAAGACCGGAGACCAGTGAGGCCGCCGTTAACCTACAGTAGGTTTTGCCTTGTTTGCACAGTTGCGTATATGGTATATGGTATATGGTGTATGGTATATGGTATATGGTGTATGGTGTATGGTGTATGGCGTATGGCGTATGGCGTATGGCGTATGGCGTATGGCGTATGGCATATGGTATATGGTGTATGGTGTATGGTGTATGGTATATGGTGTATGGCGTATGGCGTATGGTGTATGGTGTATGGTATATGGTATATGGCATGTCTTTCCTTACGTTGATACATTTCAAAATATGTTCCTACCCGAGCGTCCATCTTGTCCACTCTCATGGTATATCCTTTGCGCCATGGTTAGGCCCCCGTGATCCACTGAGGTATCTGTGGATAAAACAGCATGTTAACTTTGTGTCGTTTTAAGCAGAATCTGACGGAATGGACAGGCTGAGGTGGCTGATGGTTCTGCTGCTGCATCACAACAACAAAATAGTGTACTCGTGAAGCTAGAATTGTGTTTACCATGCTGAGCTGGTGGAAAAAATCTTCTTCTAAAACATTATAATTTTTGAGAAAACTAGACAATTATTATTATTTTTTTTTTTTTTTACTTTTGGCCTGTAGTGTATAAAAGTAGCAATAGATAAAGTTACATATCTGCACCTTTTTTGTTTGTTTATGTCAAGTCAGTTTTCTCCCTGAGCAAAGCAGTCTTGACTTGAACTTGGATGATTGTGTGCACATTCCTGCTGACTTGGACAAATATTGCGCGGTTATTGTTATCGAAGATGTTTGGCACGGCTATAGAGCATTATTAGTTCTTATGTTGCCACTCTGTGAACTCAAACATGGGCACAATTAGAAACAGCGCATGACCATGGCTCCATTCTGTCAGCGCGGTTTAAAGAAGCATTCTTCAGCCCCAGACTTAGTTATGGCGCATTATCATCTGCTCGAGCTGAAAAGAGTCCGGGCCACTCAGAGTGTCTTCAAGCCACAGATAAGCTAACAAGGCCGGCCGTGTACTGGGGCTGCGCTTACCTACAGGCAGCACTTTCAGCCACTGGGCACAAAACTATTTCTGGACCATCCAATTGTAGGGGATTAGAGCCGACTGAAATACTGCCTATGAGCTGTTCCTCGAGTTTAGGCAAAAATGCACAACAGTGTTTTAAATTTGACTAAACATTACATTATATCCCCCTTCTCGTCTACCTAATGAATATCATAGGTACTACTCTATAGTCAGGGATAATGTACTTAGATTAATAGAATATACTGCAGAGACGGTTATCATCAAAGTGAAATGTATGTAATATTATATATACACAAGTAAAAGCAAAGAGCTCCAGTCTGTCCCTCTTTTACACTCCGTTTTCTCATCATCCTGAGTTCACACCTGCTAATTTCTCATCCCCGATCGGTCAAAGTGGTGTCGGTCCATCTTCTTGGCTTTATATTAAGATGGTGAAAGTTACGTGTACCATTTAACCTTGGACTTTATATTCTCATGTTTTCTTTTTCCATTATGCGGCCGGTTTACTCGCGTGCGTTCAGTGTTGTGTGATTTTTATTCTCGGTGCATATTTCACAGCGGTAAAACATGCGGCGGCTTCAGAAGGAGGCCGAGGACAAACCAGAAACATGAATGATGTTCTAAGGTTTTGAACGTCCGCCGGATTGTTTAATGTTAGGTAAGAAAAAGGGAATGTTGAGCCAAGCTGATTACTATATCGAATGCTTTACTTATAAACCTTTTTCCCTTTTGTTGCTCACTCAACACATATCCATTGCAACTACCTCTAACCAATCCCATAAAGGGCAAAAGCTGCTTGCCCAAAGGCACAACAGCAGTTTACGCTTGAACCTGCATAAGACACCACTCTCTGTCATGAGTTGACCTTGTTAAGACAGGTCTGTTGAGTCCGCATGGTTTTTAGAAATGTATATTGAATGCAATACAACTTGAGGTACATGCTGAAGGCACATGAAAGTATTAGGGAGAAATACCAAGGGTATGTACACACGTGCAGTACTCTTGGGATGAGTCCAGGAGTACTTCGAACAAACATACATGTACAGGCCTTCTTAAACTCCGGACTCAGGTCTGGATGTGGACCTCGAGGTGATTTGGTTCGGACTCCGGTGGTGTCTCTGTGCTGCGAATTTTACTGCGATAGCAGAGATTGTTGCCCATAAGTGCAGTTGCAGCTTTGGCCTGTAGGGGAACTCCAATCACAGTCCCTTTGTGTGCAACGTCATACTTTGTACCATGTTTCTAGGAGCTTGCAGAGGACAGGCAGTGACATGTCGGTCATTAGAACTGTGAGTGTCCCATCTGGTCCCATCACTGGGCTGCTCTTTACAATATATGTTTATATATTTTTGATCCATTCCAATATAATTTTTTTTGCTAATGATTCTGATGATTAAATGATTTTGTTTACAAATACATTTCATTTCACATTATTACTATTTAAATGTTTACAAATTTTGTGCAATGAGCATAGAAAACGTTTTTTGTACCTTTGACCTCTGTGATTTTACTTTTTCCGACCTTTTGATTTAAAGTTTGAGAACCCCTGATGTATGACAATGAAAGTCTATGTTCTGAGCAGAAAAAAAATAGTTTTTTTTTTACGATATTAAAAAGATCATTTACTGTGAACTAAAAGAAGGTATGCTATGCTGTACAAAATACAATGTTAAAATTATATTCTGGCAACACAAACAATAAAACTAAATGGCCTAAACCACATTATGGACTGGGATGAAGCTATGGAGAATACAACAATGGTCACTGTCTGATTATATCCTTTTTTATTTCCATGCATCATTTATTATTGGTATTTTTTCCCATAAAGCGTAGCATACAAAAAATATGATTTATTGCCCTGTATTTCCTCTGTCATATGACGCTGTGCACTGATGTCTTCGCGGTCTCTTTTTTAGCCTGCCTGTGAAAACTGCTTTAAAGCCGGTCTTCACGCTGATTCCTTTCATCTTCTCCCTCTGTGCGCCAGTACGTGCAGACCTTTAAAAGCACTAGTCGAGCATTTCCCTGCACAAACCTCACTTAGGCGTATTGTCAGGGCTAAATGCGATTATGGCTTTTGGAATATGGCACACGTACAGTACGCAGCTCTGAGGTCAGCCTCTTCCCTGTGAAGGATGGAGGAGAAAGAGCGTTTCAAAGTACATAATCCTGGTAGACTCACTTTTTCTAAAAATTATATCATTAAGGCAACGTTGCGTGTCTTCCTTTTCTATTAAAAAGTAGTTTTTTTGGTTTATTTTCAAAGAAGACACATCACCAGAGTAGTGTAGTGTAGTAGTTATAGAGCAGCTCGATAGTGTTAAGTGGGTCAAGCATTGATGCAAAAATAAATACATACAAATATTGTGAAATAAAAAACAAAACACTTCTTCTCTATCCAGTCTAACAATCTTCCTTACATCAGTGTGTGAAGAACAAGAAACTAGCCAAAACAAATCATGTCTCTCCAATATAGTACAGACAGACATGGCCATGACGGAGCGGCGTCCACCTGGCAGCTGCCCCGTCCAAAGACTGGCCTGCAGGCGGCCATGTTGGAGAGGGCAGACTGTTTGTGTCTGGCAGTGACAGAGCAAAGGTGTCATCGCCTCAGACAAGATTCGGTCTGTCAGCCCCAGACGACTCCCAACCCGAGCAGAGCAGACCGACCCGCCGTTTCTTCTGGTACGTGTAATTCAAACCTGCTGAGCGATTCAACGCTCCAGGGCTGAGATTGAGCAGAAAAAGAGAAAAAGCTTTGGAGTTTACTCGCCTGCCTGCTCTGTGCGCTGTGATCAGGGATGTGCAACACTATCTTTAGCTGTGGAAAACACAAATGCACAACGCAGACCCCAGAAAGCGCCAGTTGAAATGCAAAATCCTGGAACTTTCTGTTGAATATTTTGGTGATAGTTTGAACATTAGAGCACCGTGACGGGTCAGCCCTATATGTTCCCCCACTTCTTTTGATTAAGATTAGGCACCAGCCCACTATCCTTAAGGTTAGGATTAGGGTTAAGCTGCTTGATATATGTCTGACATTTCACTCTCATGACTTGTGATTGGTTGAAGTACCAACTCACCTACGGAAAAAAAAAATCGCACCTGGGGAACATAGGTATGCACCCCACCGTGACATCTAGCCTTTTCTGCCACTTCTTTACGGGTTTTAAGAATTCATGCTGCTGCCCACACATGCACAACTGATACATGGGACAATTACCATCTGGGCAACTTGACTGTCATCATATACAGTTTAGTTTAGCTCATTGTTTGTTGAAGGGACAGTGTACAAATCCATTAGTCTTTACAAAAGAAGAGATGATTTGTACCAGATTTAGCGAAGTAGCTATTTTCCATCTCCAGTCCCTGGACATTACAATTATAATCTATAAATCTAATCTACAGTAAAATCACTATATAACATACATTATATGCTTTTTCTAAAAGTGTATACAGAACACTAAACATCCATCCATCCTTTTTCTTCCACTTTTCCGTTGCCGGGTCGTGGGGGCAGCTGTTGGAGCTGCCCAACTCACACTGCACCAGCCCCTATGGCTCCTCCTGCAGGTGGTGGGTCCACAGAAGGACGGCCTCATGGTTCTAACCGGGCCTGTTGGTCTCTCATAAGGGGCTTCTGAACCGCTCTTTGTCTGACCCGTCACCTAGGACCTGTTTGTTTAAAATATACTTTTTCAAATTTCGAGTAAAACTATTAAGATCTACAGACAATTTCAGACGGTCTGGAAGCTCATTCCACTGTTTAATGGAGCGAAATGAGAAGGCACATTGAGCAAAGGTCGAGGATCTTTTTGGAATTACACAGTTTTTATTTGCAGTGGACCAAGTAATATTTTGCTCAGAACAAAGTCTGACAAAGTTCTTCAGTGGTGGTGGAGTTGTATTATTAGTGATTTTGAATATAGTTCTCAGATTATTGTATAGAATTAGATTGTCAAAAGTGAGCAGTTTGTACTTACTCAGGATATTGCGATGATGATAGCGAAGTGCCTTTAAAGCCTGATCATACACAGATCTTAGTGGTTTGAGCGTGGTGGCCTTTGCCTGCGACCAGCTAGATAAACAGTAAGTAAAGTGAGGAATTATCATGGCGTTGAAATAAGTGAAAGCCGCCTCGACTGCCAGGCTGTTTCTCATATGTTTTAGAGAGGTAATGTTGTATTTAATTGTGTTGGTTACTTTTTTAGTTTGTGGCCTATGAATCAAACTGTGAATATCCAAAAAAACACAATAAAACATGACCAGTGTTATTCATCACTGTTGACAAAATATTCAGTAAACAAAATACTACGGTGAGCTTTATTTCGACTTTTTAACCTCTGACCCCCGCCTTAACCGATTGCATTTCTCCAGCTCGGCTTTACCCGATTCTAAAAGTTTCTCATTTGAAAGCCAAGGCCTTCAAAACGGATCAGAGCCTTTTTTGTCGCCGCGTTTTTGTCACAGTTTTTCATCGCATTTTTGTCCCCTTTAGTTCCGCTCTTTCGTGGCTTTCTTATCGATTTTTTTATGCTTTTTTGTCGCTCTTTAGTCGTGTTTTTGTCGCCTTTTTGTTGTGTAATTGTTGCTTTTCCGATGCGTTTTTGTAACATTTTGGAGGTGTTTTTGTTGCATTCTCGTCTTTTTTAACCGCTTTTTCATCGTTTATTTTGTTGCTTTTTTGACAAGTTTGACACTTTTTAATCTCAGTTTTCCATAACTATTTAGTTGTGTGTTTTTGTCACATTTTTATTGCGTTATTGTTTTTTTTCCCGCTTGTTTTTGTCGCTCTTTTGCCCCTTTTGTTTGTTTTTAGACTTTGGTAATGTCAAACTGGAGAACATGTGCTCTTTCCATGTGGGGGTTAAGAGGTTAAATAGATTTTGATTCCTAGTTTTGGTATTTTTGTGTTATTATCTAAAATAAAGTTAGAACAAATACAATTCTCAACATACAAGATGCTTGGAATCATCCTTGGATTTGAATTTTAGTGTTGACATGCTCTTGAAAAGCATATGGATAATGCAGGATTACTCAAACGTGCATCCATTCCAGGTATGGTGGCTCCGTGAGTACAGCATTAGAGCATAGTTATAAGCGTTTGAAAGCGGGCCTACAGTAAATCTCCCTGTAATGAGTGTTTGTAACTGGGAGTGACCAACAGTGAGGTCACAGCAGTGAGCTCAGAGGGTGGGTCTAAAGCTGCACTTATGGGAAAGCAGACAAAATAAACACACCACCCCGTAGGTTTCGGGTGATGGTAACGCCAAAATCAAAAGGAACTGGACTTCATTATCACTGTGTAGTCAGTTCAGTTTAAAGTAATTTATATCATCAACAGGAGCAGGGGAATGTCTCTGGGGGGTTATCAGTGCGCCACGTGTGACAGCGAGATACCAGCCTTTGCCGTGTTGCCACTAACTACTCTCAAACGGCAAATAGTTCACTTCTCCTGGAAACAAGTCGTATGTTTGAAAGGGCGTGTTCTGGAGGGAATACGAGCTGACCACTATCTCCACGCTCTCTTCTGAGCAGCTGCCACAGATAGTGTCAAAGTATAAAAACAGGCTGCTGGGGCAATGTGACTAAAGGTATCCAATGACTGTTCAAGTTTATGTCACTTGTTAGTAATGGTCCACTCTTAAAGGTAAACGTGCAAGCTGCATTTAAACTAGCTGAATGTTAAACTTGGTGTGTGACTAAGTTATAGCTCGTTGGCATGTGGGAAACAATAGGTATTGTTTTTAAAGTTAATAGTGCAGAAGGAACAGGACATCCTTTGGCGATACCGTTCTCTTGGAGGAGGTGTTGCAACATTGTTAAAGGTGCATTATGTTTGTGTGTATTTGATCTTGTAGTGTGTTTGATCTCCCAGTGGCTGTGTGAGTGGTCAGTATGGCACCTTTACTTTCGATCACGGTGGTCTCTACTACGCTCCAGGATCTATTATTTTGTGGGTTTTCTGGTGAGGGGGTCCGTCGGCAGTGAAAACCTTCCAAATAATTGATCTTGGAGCGTCCTAGAGACTATTGTGACGGAAAGTAAAGGCGCCATGCTGGCCACTCATACACCCGCTGGGTCACTACTAGGGCTGAACGATATGGACAAAATTTCATATCTCGATATTCATGCCAGATATCTCGATATCGATACGATATAACTATGGGTTAGGTGAAAACTAAGCATTTTTCAGAAAATCTAAATCATAATACAAAAGAGTGCAGTTTATTATTATTTATATAAAATCTATATAGTTTATATCTTGCTTTTTTGATTTTAATATTTTGAATGTTCATATTTCGATATAAATACGATAACGATATATCTTTCAGCCCTAGTCACTACACGGTCTAAAACACAAATATAACCTTTTTTTTTTCTACATAAAAAGTTGCATAATACACCTTTAAATGCTTAACAGTGACAATTGTGAAACGTCACGTTGAAAATATGCCATTGAGCAGACAAAAAACAAAACAAAGAAAAGAGGGGATGTTCTGATTGAATACAGGGAGATTCGTTAAAAGTAGTGCAGTACAAGTATGTTTACTCTATGCAGTGTGTGTCATGAATGAAAGACCTTTTCTATTTCTAGTGCAGTCAGTTCTGAGCTGTCAAACCACAAACATCAGCTGAGGCCCCATGGTCTAAACCCACAAACCCTCATCTTTACTGCAGTGAACTGAAAAAGACTGTAAACTATACCTGTTGAATGAACCTATTTCACATTGTGCAAGGAATTCCCCACACAACAACAGCAAATCACTCTTCCTGTTCAGGATTGAATAGCTCATTGACTTTCAAGTGCATTGTTCTTGGCTGAGGTATTTATTTTGTAGCAACAGTGATTATGTATATCTAAGAGCAAAGTCTGGCTCTGGTTTCAAAAGCTGGCACAACCTCATCTTGTTCAACATCTAATGTTTGACTGCACGACACACAATCACAGTCGAACAAACCAGTGAAACTGAATGTCTTACCTTGTTTGTGTCTAGACTTGTAAATATCCCAAAGTTGTTAATCCCACCTGAGAAATGTTACAAGTGTCCCCTTTTTCTGTGACTTGAGACATGGTCAAAGAGAAGAGCAGTTATCCTGGGGGTGTACTGGGTCCCACCCTCCTCCATGCACTGGCCCCTCCCATTTAAAGTGTCCCACAGCGAGATGTGTGGTTGTGTGCGGGGTAAACTGGGTATTTTTGGACACAGCTGGCGGGGGCCGAGGATGCCGGTGGAAATATTTGAGTGACACAGCGCGTTGTGGACATTCGGAGAGCACTATTAATGTGGTCGGGGGAACGGGTTGATCTCAGGACTCCGCTGGCTCGGGGCACGGGAGGGGGAGGTGAGGTCAGAAGGGCAGGGAGTCACACGTCACTGGCCATTTCAGAGAATTTTTGCGGGAACTGTTGCAGAGGGAGAGACCGACTCCTCCAACAGTGGCCAGTTTTATTAGCTTCTGTGACGGGTTTGGTTTAATTGTGTTGATTTCGTCTTGGTTTTGTCCACATTTGCACTTGCTTGAACTGGCATAACAACTTGTAGCTTTGCAGCACAAGCAATTATTAAAGAGTTGGTGATATGGACAAACATCTCTTTTTATTTTGTTTGGACACAGCCTTTATTTTGTTTACTATGACGACGATGAGGATGTGAATTTACATTACATATCTGATTATTGTATTCTCCATAAACCAGATCTCGAATTAGCCATAATGTACAATGAATTGTATTCAACATGCCTCGTGCCGTCAAGAGCAATAATTAGTTTGTCTACTGATGCGTGCATGTAAAGACATTATGTTTCTGCTCGAAAAGTGGGTAGAAAATGTGTCCTCCTGCAGCCCCTCGCAGCGAAGCGTCTTTGAAATAAGAAGGCACGCTGTGTTATCATTTTTCATTAATGACTGTTGGATCATTTATAGAGGAATTAAACATCTGCCTGGAGCTTGATTGTAGCAGAGAGACAGACAACCAAAAGCTTTTACTAAGAATGGTAGCTCAACTGGTTCGTTCAATGTGAGCTTGAACAGAATGTCTATGCGCTTTGGGTGTGATTTGAACCGGTTACACTCTGGTTGGAGAGTGATGAACAGCCCGCCTTAAAGGTGTAATATCGACCTTTTAAAGCTTTAATCATGTTATAATGAAGGTATTGAGTTCACTTTAGCTGTTTCCTCTATACTGCTGAAGCGCTCCGATTTATTTCTATCACTTAAAAGAATATAATTACTTTAAGTGAAGATCTCTTTTTTTGTAATTTTGTACACTGTATGTGTGCATGTTTGTTCAAGCAACTATTAATAAATATGAAATGTTTTTACAATGATGAAAAACCGTGAAAAGAAAAAAGTATCGCTCTCTGTTGTAGTTGTAAAGGACTAGACTCAATTTTCCCACCATTTTCTTGACATTGATGGTTCCAGTCTCCAATAGTCTTCAGTATTTACAGTTGGATACAGCAGAAGAAAGTTGCCCTGCTGGGCCTGAATCGTATTAACTGCAATGCCATAGTCTAACACTGCAGTATTATACTCTGTAACTGTGTATCATAACACATTGTTGCCATGAGACTTCAAGTCAAACGTTGTGAGTTAACATGATCCATTTGAAGAAAGGGACTAAAGCCTTTTAGTAGGGGTGGGCCAAGATACAAATCCCACGAGAACGAGATGAGATTTTTACACAATTTGCAATAATAAATAATATTTTGCAATTTTGTATGGAGCCATTGTATTGTATTGTATTGTTTAACCATAAGAATGGTAACTGATAAGATCTTACCAATATCCATCCATCTTCTTCCACTTGTCCGTTGCCGGGTCGTGGGGGCAGCTGTTGGAGCTGTCTAAATCACATTGCACCAGCCCCTATGGCTCCTCCTGCAGGTGGTGGGTCCACAGAAGGACGGCCTCATGGTTCTAACCGGCCTGTTGGTCTCTCATAAGAGGCTTCTGAACCGCTCTTTGTCTTACCCGTCACCTAGGACCTGTTGCCATGGGAAACCCTACCAGGGGCACGAAGCCCCCGACAACTTAGCTCCCAGGATCATTCGAGTGCTCAAACCCCTCCACCACATTAAGGTGGCGGTTCCAGGAGGGGTCTCACCAATGTCATGGGTAAAATCATGCAGGCTCCATTTGTGTGCATACCGTTTAATATTAGAACAAGGATAATACATTTGGCTCTTTTGACAGGTGTATTCTGAATACATTTCCTCGTTGCAATTGTAAATAATAGTTAAATAGAACTCAAAGCTTAAAAGTTAATTTCATTGGGGAAAGGAGGAGACAAAGACTTAGATTTAGGAGGAGGCACAGGAGGCTTTAAACATTAAATGGACAGTGATTCTTGGTTAGACTGACCTCTTTCTTACTCAAATAGCCCACTGTAAGCATCCCTTCATATTCTGCGCACTGGCCTCTCCCGCGGTGTGAGTGCGTTGTTTTGCTTCTTCCTGGTCATTATTTCGGCTATTTAGTGCAAATTAGTTGAAAGATCAACTTTCTGCCTAAAAGCGTCAGTGAGGCGTCATCTGCAGCGAACTGTCGGTACTGCATTTTGAATTCGGCGCCCCTATTCGTGCAGAGGTTTGAGATGACGTCAGGGGTTAGAGCTGACGTCAGTTGTCCTGCCGCGCTGGGCTATATAAGCAGACCAGTCTCGCTCACGCCCCCGTAGCGAGTTGGAGAAGGAATAGCGAGAGAATATTTTCATCGATTGTCAGGTTTGCGAATTGTTAACATAGCGTTTAGGTAGATTTTATTAGCATAGCTTTTTGTATTATAGATAATTGTATAGTGTTAGCAGTGTTAGTTGTTGAATATTGTAGTTTTAGTCATTAGTTGCCTTTATTGTTAGATTAGATAGCTGAATTTAGCTTAGTTAGTATTGTTTTTTGAACTGTTGTAAACAGTAAGTACAGAATCAAGTAATTGGCACTAAAAAATTAAGATCTTTAATTTTAATAATTTTTTCATAATTCAACTAAATAAGCATAAAATTGAGACTTTATTATAGCCTTTACTCTACAGAGTGATTATTCAGTGGTAGTTAACGTGTTACATTGGTTAAACTTAAAATGTAGTAATAGAAATGACTTTGGGCTATTTACTTAGGGGGATAACTGTATCTTTGGGTCCACAATGTTACAGACCCTTAGTCAAGCCTTTAAACATGACCTGGATGATTCTGTGTTATCTTCAATGACAAACCGAAAACCATTTCAAAAGGACAGTGTTCCTGCACAATAAGATATATTTTTTATTTATGTGATATGTTTTGTACACTTTGCTGTGTAAAAAATAAAATAAAGCTTTGTAATACATATAGTCACGTCTCTATACCTTACACATTATCTGCTGAGGACACTGAGATACATCTCCCATGCTTACGTAGACTACAGCAAAAAGTCTACATCTAAAATAGATTGATAAATTCTGAAAGGACAGTTCGGTCCCTTAGCTGCGATGCTAACATCGATCGAGCTCAATGCTAAGCGGCTAGCTTTGTAAATTACAGAGGAATCACTCTAATAAAATAAACCAGCGTAGTAAATAGTACAAATTGTTAGATAACTATTACCTAAATATTCCATTGAGTCCTATAAGCCATCTACAGGAAGTACGTCTAAATCTAAATTGCAACCTATCACGAAATCTTGTGGTAATTTGATCTCGCGAGATCAAATTACCTTTTGGTGATCACATGATCAACCCTATTGCTGGGTTTCAGGTGACATCACAGCATTCTAAAGGCCTATAATGTTATATAGAGGTAAAATGATTTTGTTTCGAGGAAATCTTTGGTCTTGTACAGAGAGATCATGGACCCAGTGACTGAAAGAAAATGTATGAATTATCTATGATCTCTCTGTACAACACCACAAATCTCCTCAAAGACAAAATAATTTGACCTGCCCCCCCCCCCCCCCCCCACACCTCATTAAAGCAATAGATGAAAAGTGAAAGTTACAGGTGGGATCTTGTCTCACTAATAGTCTTTAATGTCTTCTGTTGTGAGACTAGCCTCCATATTAGAACTTGCTCAAAAGCTACAAAGGCTGACTGCTAACCCCGAGGGAACCTGCTAGTTCATTTTCACAGCAACCCCGACCCACGCAGCACGAGTACAATCACACTGCCGGGGGATCCTAAACATGAGATGCTACATGCTTAAGTCGCCGCAAGTTAACGGCATGAGACACTGGCGTTGGCAGTGAAGCTAGTTTCAGAGATACCGTTATTTGCACCCTAACAACTCCAACTCTGCATACATGGGGCACGAGAAGAATTCGACCCACATACTTGAACTCGGACAGATGGGCACTTGAAGATGGCGTTATAGAGAAATAGGGCAGGAATGATGATGGCTGAAGCATAGAAATTAAGTGAGGGACGATGCGGATTGATTTACCATGAGGTTTGTGTGGCTTGGGAAATTCCCCAGAAATAACAAAAGAAAGTCATGCATATTCCACATGACTGGTATTAAGACCTACTTTTTACTTCATTGCAAAACACTACTAAAGGCATGTTGAATCAATTGAGTGTGCCGCTTTAATTGTGACAAATGCGTCGCTGTTTAACCCAAATATGGAGGCGATAAGATATTATAACTGCCTCTCTGAGCTATTGGACGCTCCTGGGTGTGACAGCAGAATGGATATGGCAGACATAGTTATAAGCCTGTATCGTCTCTTTTCTCTTGAGGGCTTCAAAATGGCCTCTTACGGATGTCACTTCTCTTTAAGGCTCCAGAAGGTTTCGGGTCTAGAGAGATTTGACAGCACGATGATGAGGAGGAGAAGCTGCACATGGCTGGGCCCTGGGTTTACGGTATCATTTTCTTTATGCCGTTTGAAGAAACTTTGTTTGATGTTCAAATGTTCAATGTACAGTGCATTGACTTAGCAAAGTAAATATTGTCAGTACTTTTCCCTCAAGATGTTTATCCCCTTCCCATCCTCCACTCAGCCTCCTCTCCGCTGTCGTCGGGGTTTATCTATGCAGAGCTACAGATTGTGGGGCCGTGGCGTGTGTGCCTCTTTCAAAGGCCCGGCGTCAGTGCGAGTTAGTTCATCATTGTCTCAGATCAGCTTCAAAGACACACCATCGGCCTGCAGATGGCCGCTGTGTGCTCCGTGCTTGTCCAGTACGTGTTAATGGCTGAGCTCCCCAGCAGGGACAGCTCTGAACGGCGTGACTCCACTGCTTAACCCAGCGTTCTACTCACATCTACCAACAGATCAGTGAAAGCGCGTCGTAATGGATGCATGAGATGGATACAGTTTTCTGAAATGCGACTGCCTATAGGAAGACTCAGCACTGAAGCCCTTGGACTATTTTTTATTGCGTAATAGATAGAACCCGGAATTGTTCTTCAGATTTTCAAAGTCTTTAAATCGTCACCAGACTCGTAAGCAGTTCTGAGTTCAAAGTGTTTTAGCTGTGGCACCATTGATTTCCTTAGCCTAAAATTAAATCTATATTTTCTATTTGTTTTTTTTTTGGTTCCCATTGCCACTACTGCCTGCAGAGGGCACTCAAGGCTAATTCGAAATCCCAACCAACACAGTCCTCGGGGAAGTGCTGAAAAAAAGAAGGAAAAAAAAGTTGACATACAATGGTTATAGTTTGACCATCTAAGCTTGTCCAGTGGCCGATATAATCAACATTGCAAACTGTCATATATTTTCATTACGTGCAGAAATGGTTTTCCGTACCTGCTTTTAACATCTAAAATCTCCCACCCACCTGCCTCAGAAATACAGCCGTATTTTTGGCCCACATCTGAGAGTAAGTGGGCAGCGGTGCAGCAGAGTAGCTCAGAGCAGAACATGCAGTGTGCTGTGGTGCTGATAAGCACATCACACACACAGAGGAGGCAGAGGAGAGGGTCTACTCCCACTCTCACTCCCAAGGATGTTCTGTACATCTGCAGAAGAGTCTCACTCCTTTCTCCCTGATGTGGGATTTGTAAGAAACAGATTGATAAGTTTCATATGAGAACTGTTTGATCACAGCTAATTACTGACCATATTGTGAGAGATCCTATTGCAGGATAAAGGTGTCTTACTCTTGACATTTCTAGTGTATCTGAAAATCCAATGCCCCCAATGGATATTAAATATATCCTGGACGAGTGAGACCAAACCCAAGCATGGCCCAATTAAAAAAACAAGTCTGTATCATGGTTTCATTCCATGTAGACTGCTCTGCTCTGCCCCATTGCCCTTCACAGTGATGTCGCTCCCAGAGAGTGCAGACACTTTTGGCGTACAGTCACAGCTCCACTGTCACGCATAATGGCTTCAAATGGCGTGAAACAGGATTAGCGCTAATTCAAGGTCAATTTGTGGTGCTAATAGAGCCTAAACGCCTGGATGATATGAGACGTTTAGTATGTTACACTGTATGCTGCATGTCACATCACCCCTGGCCATTTCAAGCTTCTTATTCAAAGTACTGTGCATGTTATATATTATCACATGTGTAGCCTCCTGACTCAACTTATCTGTGTAATACGCCAAATAAAGTGACATGTTTGGGCCTATTTTTAAACATTTATTGTATTTATTTATTTTTAATGGTGGGAAAGTTTCATTCTTGTATTGAGTGACTGGAGTCCTTCCACACATGGTTGGTGTAGATTCATTGACAAAGGAGTCAGTCATCTAGTCAAACATCACAGATCAGTGATCACATGCAGAACAGAGGGCCAATTTATTGAGAAGATGACCACTTTTAACCTCTCAACGCCCACCTGAGCTGACCACATTGTCTCCAGTTTGGCATTACCCGAATCTAAAAGCTTCCTGGGAAAAAAAATCATCAAAAGAGAGAAAAAAAATGAGGATGAAAACGCAACCAAAAAGTGACAAAAAAGTGATGAATTAAGCAACAAAGGAGCAAGTTACGACCAGCTTTGTTGGCCTTAGCTTTCAAATGAGGCGTTACACTGGCTGAAAGGAATAGGCCACTGTTTTTAAATACTGAGATATGTTCTTACCTTAGCTTAAACGAGTTGATGCGCAGCTGTCTGGTCTTTACGCCTGCCCTCCGTCACGTAAACAGAGCACAGACGGCGTTAGCATAGCCTCTCCTCCTCTCCTCTATGGATCCAAACGGGAGTGAAGTTAGAAGCGACCAAGCTCTTCCACGTTTTCCCTATTTAAATACGGTTATGTGAGCCTTTACACGATCCAAGTATAGTTACACAAAATTAAACATGTCGATTTTCTATGCGGATAAAAAGGGGAACTATATTGTAAGGCGTAGTAATATTACAGACAGCTTCGTATCAACTCGTCTAAGCTAAGGTAAGAACATATCTCAGTATTTAAAAACGGTTGCCTGTTCCGTTAAAGGCTGTGGGCTTTCTGGTCATGAAGCTTTTAGACTCAGGTAAAATGGATAAAATGCACCCGGTTAAAGCCAACCATGAGGTTAAACTCAACCATGACAGAAGAGGTTACTGAAGTTTAAACGATTTGTTGTGGTCTAAGCTTATTCCTAACTTTCCCAACACATTACTCGCCCCCACAAAGCTCTCAGCAGCGCACCCATGGCACAGTCTCTTCTTCAGTGTGCTGCCGTCCGGGGGGAGACTGCGGTGTCCACGGGCCTGGTCAGCTGTCTGAAAGAGAGCTTCATCCACAATTCTGTCGGAACCTGAACTCACTTCCGTCTTCCCTGTCCACCCTCGCCCAACCCGGCCCCTCAAAGACACTGAACTCTAGGTATATATTATGTGTTTTATGTGATGTATATCTTTAGATTCTAAGTGCATTAGGCTCCATGAGTAAGATTTCCAGCAAGGTTTGACTGGCTGTACAGATTTTGCTGTCGTGCTGCTGTGATAAAATATCTGCTCAGGGGAAAACACTAATTTATCCAAAGCCACAGTTGTGCTCTTTGGATCTACACTGTCAGACCAGATTTATCCTATTCCCATAAACACTCATGAGCATTGAAGACGTTAGCTCTTTATGTCGCATCACACTGATTAACAGGATGCTTTCAGATTATATGTTCTAAACTTGTATCTTTTGGTAGTGTGCTGTCATGCACACAGAGCACCTCAAACATCAGGTCCTCCTCAAAATGCTTTGGTCTTGTTTGGCCATCTTAAAACTCATTCTGTAGTGTGTGCTTGTGAGAAATCTCAGTTGCCCGATGTTTATGTGAGATTCATTAAATAGAATTCTATTTGGTAATTTATCTTTTAACTCTTGTTTGAATAACCCACTTTCTCTGGGGACATGCACTGGCCATATTCGCACAGTGCGGCTATTCGAAGTGGGTCAGCTGATGCGGAGAGCGAGTGGCCATGAGAAAAGAGAGACCATCATGCATTATACAGACAATGTGTGCTGGACACAAAACAACGGAACAGCCTGATACACTCTTTCTTTGATTAATAATCTATTGAAATATTCCATCCATCCATCCATCTATTTTCTTCCGCTTTATCCGGGGCCGGGTCGCGGGGGCAGCAGTCTCAGCAGAGATGCCCAAACTTCCCGATCCACGCACACCTCCTCCACCTGTTCTGGGGGGACCCCGAGGCGACACCAGGCCAGCTCGGAGACATAGTCCCACCAGCGTGTCCTGGGCCTTCCACGAGGCCTCCTCCCAATAGGACATGCCTGGAACACCTCCCGAGGGAGGCGACCAGGAGGCATCCGAAACAGATGCCCTAGCCACCTCAGCTGGCTCCTTTCGACGTGAAGGAGTAGCGGCTCGAGTCCGAGCTCCTCCCGGGTAACTGAGCTCCTCACCCGATCTCCGAGGGTGCGCCCAGCCACCCTGCGAAGGAAACTCATTTCGGCCGCTTGTATTCGCGATCTTGTCCTTTCGGTCATTACCCAAATCTCATGACCATAGGTGAGGGTGGGAACGTAGATCGATCGATAAATCGAGAGCTTTGCCACTTGACTCAGCTCCCTCTTCACCACAACGGTCCGATACAGCGACCGCATCACTGCTGACGCCGCACCGATCCGTCTATCGATCTCACGCTCCATCCGTCCCTCACTCGTGAGCATGACCCCGAGATACTTGAACTCCTCCACTTGAGGCAAGGACTCCCCACCGACCTGAAGCAGGGAAACCACCTTTTTCCGGTGGAGAACCATGGCCTCAGATTTGGAGGTGCTGATCCTGAAATATTGCAAATTACAATTAGATTTGCCTTTTTTATGCACAAATGCATGTGATTCGTGTGTAATTAACAACTTCAGTCACACAACTGGGTGTGTGACTGTTGTGTGACTAAAATTGTTAAAAAAATCACATGCATTTTCATAACACATTTGTTGAAGTTAATGGGATATTTCAGCTTTTTTGACATAGGGCCTCATTTCCTAGTGTTGTCAATTTCTGGAGATTTATTTTATTTTATTCATGCGGTCCTTATATTTGAAGAGTCTAGTGGCGCTAGGCTAGTGCATTTCTACGGTAACATCTTGCCTGCATTAAAAACAGTCTGACCCACTCCACAGTGCATCTGAGGCAAATCGCTTATAACGCCAGACTGCCGATATAAATGTATGTGTCGATAGAATAATTTTAGAAATAAAACTGACCTTGTATCACATTAATTGTAGCTACCACCACGAAGCTGATGCTGCTCAAATACAAGTTATTTTAAATGCAAAATGGTTAAAATTATTCTGTCAACACAGACATTTATATCGTTAGTCTGGCGTTATAAGTGATTTGCCTCCGGTGCACTGTGGAGTGGGTTAGACTGGTTTTAACGCAGGCCTGATGTAGAAATGTGCTAGCCTAGCACTAGCCTAGCACCACAATACTTAAATATAAGGACTGCATGAATAAACTTTTTTTTTTCAGAAATCAACAACACTCTGGATAACTAGGAAATGAGGCCCTACATCAAAAATCCTGAAATATCCCTTTAACTACAAGCTTTTACACACACAAGACCCCATGGAAAATAAATATTTTACACTTATTTATAGTTTCGGAAACCGTCCCAAACCGCTGTGACTGAGCAAACGTCTTATGGCACCGTGGGGCTGAGGTTAAGTTAATAAAGGGACTAGATGGAAGTTTACATTTTTATTCTCGCTACTGGCACCTCAGGTCTTAACGCGTTACTGCCGTTTCTATATTGAGCTCGCGCATGACACCTTTTTGAGTGACAGGATTTTAGAGGCTGTGGTAGTGAATAGGTCTGGGCTCATTCATACACATTAGCACATTGCTGGAGCCGGAAACACATCATTTTAACATTTTTAAACTCCGTCTAGTCCCTTTAAAGTGTGGGAAACTACTTGTTGTTGTTTACCATTTTTTTATTTCGAATGCATTTATGTTTACTCTTGGTTTTTATTACACTACCCATCTAATTATGAAGCATTTGTAGCAATTTCTGAAACGTGTAGGCTAGTTTTCTCTCACAAATTGTGAGAGAATTGTGGGGCCCCACCGACGGTGGCGCAGATGGTAGAGTGGGTCGTCTCGTGATCGGAAGGTCGGGTGTTCGAATCCCACCTCCTGAAGGTGCACGCTGTCGTTGTGTCCTTGGGCAAGACACTTCACCCACCTTGCCTCCAGTGTCTGCGTACATTGGTGTATGAATGGGTGAGAGGTCCCTTGCTGTAAAGCGCTTTGAGTGCCTAATGTAGGTGGAAAAGCGCTATATAAGTTGAGACCATTACCATTACCATAAACTTGTCCCTGTTAAAAAAAAAAATGGGATGCTACAAATATTTGGACCACAACTAAATGGTTACATTTATATAGCGCCTTTCTACCAGCTTTAGGCGCTCAAAGCGCAAGGAACCAGTCACCCATTCACACTCTGATTCACACACCAATGTGCGCAGACACTGGAGACAAGGTGGGTGAAGTGTCTTGCCCAAGGACACAACAACAGTGTGCACTAGCATTTTGGACTTCCTGTTTCATTGTCCATCCATCCATTTTCTTCCACTTGTCCGTTGCGGGTCGTGGGGGCAGCCGTTGGAGCTGCCCAAATCACATTGCACCAGCCCCTATGGCTCCTCCTGCAGGTGGTGGGTCCACAGAGGGACGGCCTCATGGTTCTAACCGGGCCTGTTGGTCTCTCATAAGAGGCTTCTGAACCGCTCTTTGTCTTACCCGTCACCTAGGACCTGTTGCCATGGGAGACCCTACCAGGGGCACGAAGCCCCCGACAACAGAGCTCCAGGATCATTCAGGCGCTCAAACCCCTCCGTTAAGGTGGCGGTTCCAGGAGGGGCTGTTTCATTGTTTGTTATAAAAATAAAAATAAATCTGATATAGGGCCATGTTCTGCCCCGCGGTGTTGAAAAGCAACAATTCTTACAGCAGTCATATTGCAATTTCAATTTCAATTATTGAAATAAGTCTTGCAGCCCTCATAGAGCAAAGTGTATGGAAAACTGAAAACATGACTACACAAACTAGCATGAATCAACCGAACATATCATAATATCTGTCTACATGTTTAGACACCAGTCGAAAATGCTCGCTGGGGTCTATATGATAGACGTTTTCAAGTACATTCTGATGCAGGTTTGGTACCTGTCACTACATTTCTCCACACCCTTCTAGCTCTGCTCCTATGTCATAGCTCTGACCTGCAGTCTCTGGCATTAAAATTTTACATATCATTACCAGGCCATCTCCCCCTAACCGTCTCCCCTTTTCCTCTGCGTTCCTGCGCTGTGGGCCCCATCTGCTGTGTTCACAATGACACGCATCATTTCTCCGCGCGCCTCGGGGAATTTAGTGTTAGCCGGCACGAGCGCTGGATCATGGGAGGGGGGGAGAACAGCAGCTCTACAAATCAAATCACATGAGATGGAATTTAGTTCCAAATCAGGGTAGAAGAGGGGCGCACCTGCTCTAGACTGCACCAGGCTGCATCCACCTCTGTATTTACTTGTGCTGGTGCATGCCATATGCTCATACTGTGCCGGTTCGATTACAAAACTTCATGCATGTTCAAGTCGTCGTTTCTGCGTTGCCTCACAGCGGTTAGCGCTCGTGCTTCACAGCTAGAAGGTCCGGGCTTCGATTCCCACCTGGACGGGGCCTTTCTGTGTGGAGTTTGCATGTTCTCCCCGTGTCTGCGTAGGTTTCCTCCGGGTACTCCGGTTTCCCCTACCACTAAAAACATGTACAATAGGCTAGGATGAATGAGAGTGTGCATGGAGGACGACGGATGCAAATTAGCCCAAGGCCACAATCCAGTGTGGCTTGTTTACATGCATGAGACCCATGTATCTTCATTAACATGCACTGTCCTAACCAAATAAATAAATAAAATTAAAGATTTCCGAGGAGCTCAAATTGGCTATTCATACAGCAGAGTAAAAATAGCTGTGAGTGGGTCGCTTTTCACAATATAAACAGCTGTGAGTTTGTATTATTTTGAACATTTTGTTAAAAAATGTCTAACATCCAGCGGCCGGAGAAGACAAAGGAGGCAGTGCAGGAATGTGTGTCTTTGTTGTGGTGGGCTGATTAATGAAGGGCCCGGTAGACCACAGCTGGAGCCCCCGGCATAACCACACCACCATGCATCATTGGGGGTGTGTGTGAGAGAGAGGGAGGGAGAGAACGAGGGGAGGGGTCTGTGGGCTTCTCAATATCAAAGCGAACGTGTTGGCAATGTGTGTTTAGATAATAGGCTTGAATTCATTTTGGCAGGCCGTTGATGTTAAGATGAATACAATTAACTGTATCCCGTTAACAATTAACGTGTTTGGGTGGCAACCATGGTCGTATCTGTAAAGGCATGTGGTGCAAAATGTCGGGGCATTACAGGACATGCATGATTCACAATGTATACAAATAGGCTATTATAGATACATGTGTGTGATCGATGGGTTTTAAAGCCATCCAGAAAGTCAAGATTCTAATCCACAATGGGAATGCACAGATTGGGTAATGGACAACTATGGTTCTTATACACTATTGCTCCTAACAGTGTTTTGTCATACTTTAGCCCTTCCCAGTGACATTTGACTGGCTTCTGATTCATCGTGTGAATTATTGAAATGAGGCATGATTAACACCCATAAAGGAAAGGTTTTTCACCAGGCTGTTTCAGGCTTTCTGCTCTAGTGCTCTCATACATACATGAGTACACACTCTAAGTATTTGTGCATGGGTGACTATGTATGTTAATGCACGTTTGAGTCACTTCTGGTTATTTGAACCTGTTCAGTGTCTGATTAGGATATACAGTATTAATAACCGTGCATGGGAACGGAGCTAAGCTATTTTGGGAAAATAAGAAACGCCATTGCGACCAAATAATCCAAGATTATATTCAATTTGCACATAATTTACTTGGCAAAAGACTGAAATATGAACTAAAGAAGCACATAGGCGTTTAACCACATAAGACTTGCATTGGACATTCTATTAGTAAGTAGTAAGTGCTTTATTGTCATTGTACAACTGTACAACAAAATAGTGTTCAGGTGTTAGTCCTGAGCTGCTGCAGCTGAGCCGCGCTGCCACTGTGTGCCAACCTGACCCGCATGACCTTGGAGGTCGGGGAAACTGTAGCACTCGGAAGAAACCTGGCTGGCTGCCCTCTGTCTCCTCTGAAATGGTGCCGCACCTCCTGGGTTTGTCCCTGTTTCAGAGCGTGGTGTCCTGCACTGGTCAGCTCCACCTCCTCCTTCCTCTTCCTCCCTCCGCTTCACAACAGTCTTTCACCATCTCTCGTTTGTCCTTTTTTGTTTCCTGTAGCTCCTCTTGTGACGCCTCCACTGTGCTGCAGCTGTGGGGACTCTTGGTGCCTCTTCAGTGTCTCAGAAGAAGAAATGTGTAGGTCTCAAATGGGTTTAGCTGATAAGCTAGCATTTTGTTAACTTTAAAAAACTGCTTTCTTCAGGACCATTTTAGCCTCTCAAAGTAAACAAATCCACCAAACCTCGACAAAACCCGGCAAAGACGTACAAAAGTATTCAGAAAACAATGTGGAACACATAAACCACAAATTCAGTTTGCAGAGAGAGGGCAAAAAACTCAGCTGCACAAGGAGAGAGGGAGGTCGCTTCCTGTTTTCACGTCGCTATTACCTCAATATTTGCAATTTGTGATTATTCATAGTGCAATTTCGAGATTGTGCCCTAATAGCAAGATGGTAAAAAAAATATAAATAAAATAAAATTGTCATTTGTTACATCCAAAATTTGGGCGGTGTCCCATTGCATTCTGAAGGGGGATGCAAGTGCGACCCTGATCGACCAAGGTATAGCCCAAGGAGAGTGCACCCTTGGGATCGCCCTCCAGTGCGCTGGAAACCTTAACGCCCTTATAACAGCCACATTTCTCATTTCCACCAGGCAAGTACCATATCTCATCCACCCTGACAGCCCCTTCGAGACCCATATACCACAAACCATGTCGATGTGCCGAAGCTGCAGACTCAGCACTGGAGAAATAGGAGGGAAGGTGGTTTTAAGACAATAGATTTGTCCATTACACTCCCGGTAGCGGTTACTATTGACGTTCTTAATCATTTATTTAATATGGGTCATGCGAGAGAGCACAGGCGAGGAGCTGGTGGCCCTTTCTGTCACTGTGGCCATGCCATATTCATGAAGAAGGGGAAAGTGGCTGCAAAAAAGACCTTAGGTTTGTGTCTCGATTTGTTCACCTGCTTATGTGTGCACTCACGATAAAATGAGATCAAACCTAGCGTATTCGCCTACTGTTTACGAGGCTATTCTATCTTTATCATCTGGGTTAAAAATGAGTGACAATAAAGCAATAAAGCAATAAAGAATGACCCTCTGTAAACCTCTGAGCAAATCTGTCAAAAAACAAAATAAATATGTTGAGGAACCTTGAAACTATTTCTGATTTCAAATGTTCCACAGAAACCTTCGCTATTTTCTCATTCAAAGCAATAGTTGATATTAGACACATTTGACTGTTCACCAAAGCTGTCTCAAACACCAGCTCTGACCTGTGATGCACCAGGATCAATAGACGTGTGGTCCACCCCCATACCACTGAATGAACTAGAGGTTGGAGGCGACATACAGTCCTCTATGATAATGCATGTGTTGAACTGTGCACTCAGTCATTCTACAATGTTGTATTTACTCATTGGTAATGTTTGATGGTGTAAGATACTCATTAGTCCTGCACAACATTGAAAATGTTATGGTTTGGTGGTGGAGTGAGACCCAAGTGCAAACAGCTAAAAACAAGGTGAAAATAAATTTAATGGACAAGTCCAAGAACAGACAAAACAGTAACAAACCTTACAGGCCAGACCGGGAAAGCTGAACCAGACACACACAGAGCACAAACAGAAACAATGCACCAACCCCGGGAGAACACAGGGGTATAAATACACAAGGAGACGGGACACAGGTGGCACACATTAGGGTGGGGCAGGCAGTCAACACAGGGGAAGCAAAGCAGAAGCAGACAGGACAGACATGTCAAAATAAACCAAACAGGAAACACAAGACGCAACCAAGGGGGAACTAAACAAAGACAGAACCATGACAGAAAAACCTTGTGATACAGGTGTGGAATATTGCAATAACAATATTATTCTGATATTTTACTAAACAGTTTTAACATGGCATGTACCATTCGAAACACAAATTGTGAATCATTTGTTTTTCATCAAATTGTGTCAAAACAATCAATCATTCAATGGTTTTGTGTAGCCCAATATCACAACAGGAGTTGCCTCACAGGGCTGCACCAAACATCAAGCCAATAAATCAGAAGAGTAAATAAGACAATATAAAGTTCAGGCAAATGAAGTATCCAGGCAAACATAAAGTCTTAATAAGTGTCGGCAACAGGTGGTAATGAGCCACGTGTGTGTCCCCAGTCCTTAGACTCTCCAGCACAGTGAGGAAAAACTCAAAAACCCAGTGGGAGAAAATAGAAACCTCGGGGTGAACCAGAGAAGGAGAGATCCACTCCAATGGACGGACAGAAGTCCCTCAGCAGACGGGCCAAGAGGTCCAGTCCTTGTTGGAGCTTCAGTTCTTCTTATGTAGGCGGGGTTCCTCCATTCGGCACAACAAGACCACCCACACCAAATTGGGACCTATTGCTGTCAAATGGAATTTGACTGGTACATTTTAGAGTTAAAGCAGAACTAAGTAAGTTGTGCACCCTAGAGGCCATAAGCAGCACTTATGGTGTCGTAGCATGTAGCGTTTTTTTTTTACTTATTAATTTTCCATGAGAGTAAATACGCTGACAGAAAAGACAAAGTGAGGGAGGGATATTGTACAATGGAGATACATTTGTTCACTCAAACTTGGCTGTTAATACAGTTTAAATGGCACTAGCCTGCAGTTAGCTTTGCCCGTTAGCTTCTTCTTCGTGATTCCATTAGAGTGTATTGGTGCTCCAACCCGGTGGCTGTCAAGTTGCAATCGTGGTTTTCTGGCCAGAGATGAAAGACCCCCAACCATGCCATTAACACTTGTAATACCCCCAGAGTGACCAGGGAAATGATTTATTAAGGTAAACAAGTTACTTAGTACTGCTTTAACTTTTGTGTTTTTCTGAAATGACTTCTTGCGATAGGCGGGATATAGGTGTGATTTATTTCTTTTTTTGCGATTTAATGTGCATCCCCAAGAAGCCAATTCAAGACATGGCATGCATTTCAAATTGTGAACCGTATTGCATATGGTATAATACGCACAAGGAGAAGGCTTTCGAATCAAAAACTGGTCCAGTCCCGAATGTGGTCACTGTGTCTCTGTGTCGTGTCTGGTGCGCAGCCAACAGGCAACCTGAGGGTGTAATCTATGGAGAATATACAGGCTGTGAATAGTGAATACAGATGAGCAACTTGACACACATACTGCACACCCTTCCTCTCCCACTATCCCGCACGCACACGCACACGTCCCCCCCTCACGCACACACGTGTCGTTCCCGCTCACCTCTCCATGCGTCCGCCTTGTGCTCCGGAGCTGCACTGGAGCTGGCTTGCGCTGCACACGAGACTTACGCCACTCCATTCATCAGTCACCGGGAGCGAGCTTATCAACGCGGAGAAATCTGGAGTCCGCTACGGCGTCTGATCGTTGCCCCCCATCGTCTGTGCGGGAGACAGGACGGAGTGGAGGAGCGCACCGTGGGACAAGACGGGAAGAAGGACATTTCGACACCGCAGGAGCTTTAAATTTGCAAAATGGGGAACGAATAGGCGCCACGCAGCCTCATATTTGCGACAAGGTGTCCGAGGTAAGAAAAGAGGAGAAGCCAGTGGCTCTTTGGAGCATCTTTGGAGCACGTTTGCGGTGTCACCTGAGCTGCGCTGAGGCGGGGGGAGTAGCCTTTCTCCTGCTGCCTGTGGTATTTCCCCAAACTGTGCCCTAACTCTCAGCCCCGGGCAAATCATGTAAGTCAACGACCTCATTCCACAGCTAGATCGTGCTAAGCAATCTTACGTCTATACACGTCTTTGTCAATTTAGATTAGGCCGAAGATGCGCGATAACCCCTGTACGTGCTGTGATAGTATAGTCGGCTAAAGTGAATTTGTCTGCGAAAAAGCGTGAGTCAGCACAAGTAGAGTGTGTAGCCTAAATTTAAGGCTACAAATTCCATTGGTGCAATCTGTGGGTATCCATGGGCATATGGGGCAGGTGTCACTGAAAGTATCCACCTTTGCGTGTCACTTACACATGAGAAAACTCCCGTATCTCCCGTATGATGCTGATAACATTGCTTTAGCCTAAATGACTGTTCATCAGAGGTAAGTTGGCAAAATCGTGAAGTGTAAAGGCGATGAATATAGGTAGCTATTCACAACAACAGTGAGAGCTGATGTGGTGTGGTCTGGACAATGGGGCAGGGACATTGTGTTTTTTAATGTTGCTTTTCATCTTAAAACGTGTAGGTCTATATATTCCAGGAAACTGTTGTGTTACTACCATGCAGTAATTACTTGATCTACACGCAAACTACAATGAAATTAACCCTTTATATTTGCATGTCAGGCTAAAGCATTCCACTGTGTGCCCGGAGGCAGGCTTTAGACATGGCACCTTGGATCTCTACTTTTCAACAGGAATCCACTATAACTGGTGCACGTATTCTCATAGATGTATAATTACTCTGTATTCTCCTTTCACAAATTACCCCCATTTTAGGCCTCCCCGACCTGTTTAAATCCTAATTGAATTCACCCTCTGTTGACAGATTGGCCAATTGTTGGTGATTGATGGCCCATTATCAGATTTAGTTGCTTTTCACTGCAAACCCCTAATCAGATCACATGCAGATGGACGAGCTCTTTTTACTTTCCTAATTAAATATGGCCCCCAAAAGGATTTGTGGACATCCATATGGGTCAGTAAGAGCAGAAAAGTGTGAAGTATTGTATACTTGAAGACATTTTATTATAGTTGGAAATCTTTATAATACAAGCACATACAGTGGATAAGCTTTGGTCAAATTCTGGTGCTTTAGGCGATAGCTACAGTGTATTCTTTGATGATACGATGTATAATTGGTGGCACGGCGGAGCAGCAGTTAGTGCCCTTGCTTCATAGCAAGAAGGTTCCAGGTTTGTTACTTCGCCTTTCTGTGTGGATTATGTTATCCCCGTGCTTGCATTTAGTTTTCCTCCAGGTGCTTTGGGTTACCCTACCACAAAAAACATGCACAATAGGTTAATCCTTCAGCCATTAGCCTGGCTCCACATCTGGAGATGGGTCCCCGGGCGCTATGCAGCTTCCCGCTGCTTGTTACGGGTCGGCCAACGGTACCAAAAAGATGGGTAGAATGCAGAGGACAAATGTCCTTACGGGGATCAAGTGTAGTATTCGGTTCTGGCAAAGTCGATTATTGTGCAAAAGTTCTAAAATATTTAAATTATGAATAATACTCCTCTCCTGGAACCGCCACCTTAACGTGGTGGAGGGGTTTGAGCGCCTGAATGATCCTGGGAGCTCTGTTGTCGGGGGCTTCGTGCCCCTGGTAGGGTCTCCCATGGCAAACAGGTCCTAGGTGACGGGTCAGACAAAGAGCGGTTCAGAAGCCCCTTATGAGAGACCAACAGGCCCGGTTAGAACCATGAGGCCATCCCTCTGTGGACCCACCACCTGCAGGAGGAGCCATAGGGGCTGGTGCAATGTGATTTGGGCAGCTCCAACGGCTGCCCCCACGACCCGGCAACGGACAAGTGGAAGAAAATGGATGGATGGATGGATGAATAATTCTGTCGAGACCAGATCTTCAGGTGTTACTCAGGATCATCTGATATTTTACACTTAGAATTTGACCTGGTGGACTTAGAAGGGGATTTTTTTTTCAATTAAAGGGTACTTGTAAAAAGTTTGATAAGCACTGTATTTATTAAATGCTTATTACTGTAAAACTGACAAAAATATCTTCTCAATACATGCCATCTCCATCCATATTATTCCCGTTAGATCAGTGTCCCACTTATCTCTTATTAATCATCAAAAGCTTTTTCTGCCTCATCTGAGTTCAGATCTCCCCCGTGATTTCATCTCGAGATGTGCCACCAACACAACATCTCCCTCGGTGGGCCCTCGAGTGGGTGAGACACTCCCACCAACACAAGAAACCAAAATCTACTGGGTCAACTTCTCTTGTGGGTGTGTGTTACCTTACAGCTATTACTGTGAGACAAGTCTTCTAAGTTGATGCAACTTGGCTGTCTTTGCATTGTCTTCAGGGCTGCAGAGAGCTCTCCTTCATATCTTATTCATCCTCAGGCCTATTCTTTGCAACAGAGAAGGAGGAATTAGATGGGAAAGCACACAAACGCAAGAGAAGAATGACAGGTGAAGCAGGGTTGTCAGGCCCACAATATTCCTGCAGAAAAAGGCAGTTTTTGCGAGTTAAAAAATGTTTACCAGAAGTGTTTGGCAGAAATGTTTACCATATAAAATGTAATAATTCAATCAATCAAAGCTTATTTCACTTAACAACACTTGTGAGACCAAAGAGCAAAGCAAACACAAAACGCAACAGCACTGGTTGTTATCAAAGGTCAGTCTTCTATAGGAAAACCCCTATTCTGATTGACAAATCCTAAAATCTGAGGCCATTACAGCTGCTTTTTTTTTGCGGGAGAGGGGCTGTCCCACATCATTGCGGGAGTGCGGTGACTCTGTAAACAAGTTAAATACATTGGAAATTCCATCTGCGTTATATGTCTTGTCTACGGGTTTTGGGCAGATGTTTTTGGCCAGGTGTGACCGCTGACACCTGGCAAGTCTAGGGTAAAGGAACCAATCAAAGAAATAATCTACCATTTGCTTTGGTCATCATATCAGCAATCGTTCCCCCTGACCATGAGGGGTTTGCTGCAGTACATTGTACACATGCTTTAGTATTCACTTTTGAATACTAAAGCATGCGCAGGTTTGTAAAGCAGGACAATAACGATGTCTTTTTTCTTGCAGGAAACCAGCAGGAAAGAGCGACCCAGAAGACCAAAGAGAGCACAAGATGGCCGCTGAGGAGAAGCCTGGTGTGAAGAGCAGCAGCTCCATAGTGCCCTGCTTCTTGTTTGTGGAGGTGAGAAGTACTGAATGTCATCTATTACATTTAATCCATGGACAGAGCAGTGCCATAATTGTAATATAATGCGTGTATGTGTGTGTGTTTACAAAGCGGCATTAGAAGTGGCACACATAATGTCGGCGGTTTCAGAGTAATGGTGTGATAATGATGAGTGTACACGGCCTCTGGGTCACAGACAGTGTGTCAAAGCTCTGTGTTTCAGAAGATCATTCTTCCTTCTGACTGAGAGCAAATGTGTTAATGTCACTGTAATGGCAAAATGAGGATTGTATCTTGTCACTTTTGCTCCCTGGGCCTTAGCTTAAGCTACAAATATGGTTATTTTTGTTTTATTGAGAGTGTTGGAGAAAGTTTCTTTTCCACATAATTCACAATTCCGTAAGTTTCCACTATGGTTCCACAGTTAGGAGGATATATCCACACGTCACAGAATGCATTTTTCGCTACGCAGTTATAGTACCACATCAATCTGCTGGCTCACGTTTGTTGAAGTGCACTTGAAAAGGCACTGCACTGTCTGAATGGGGCCTGTAGTGTGCAGTGATATCTCCCCTGGCTATTTCTACTTCGCCTCTGCCCCGACAAGGATTTATCTCTACTGTTTTCTATTTTGTCACCATGCTGCAACCGTTATGATTTTATACACTGACACACTACCCAACCTCATAGCTGGGTGTGTTTTTCCCTCCACTTGCATCTGTGCTATCTCTGCCTCCAGTAGTAAATATTGCAAGCTTAAGTGTAGCGTTTGGGACAGCTCAGCCACCACAGTGACAAGTGTGGTCTGTGTCACACTTTCCCCAGCACCAGCGGCGTCTGCGGCATGTACGCTGACTGCAAATGATCTGCGCCATACGGAGCTTATTTGTGCAAGTGTATGATTCATGGAGGTGAGTTTAGCTGGAGCAGTGCCATAGGTCGCACCGGTGGACGCAGAACTCATTTGTGCTGTAAGTCACTGGGAGAGGGGCAGCGTTTATGGCTGGGCAGAGAGGGCCAGTGCGTGAGTCATGGAGCACAGGAAAAAGAGCTACATAAGGGAGTGAGTGAAGTGTTAAAATGCTGCCGAGGTCACAACGCTGTCCCTAATCCAATTAGACTAACCGAAATCGAGAAAACACTGGCTAAGCTCTGCGTTCATATGCTTCAGTCACATTACCGACAGTTACACCTAATACGCAGGGAATTAATTTAAGCTTTGACATTATGAAGCTTTATGCATTAGTTCTCAAAATATCAAACGTTTGTTTAGTTTTTCATTTTTTACTTTTGTCATAGTGATATACTCCATGTTTAATGAATATTTGTTCATGTTGATGTTTCTTTCTAATTTGTGACGGAGTTGGGATAAGTTTTACTGTTTCTTTATGCCTTCAGTAACTACTGACGATTGATATGATCCCTTTCATGAACGCTAAAAAGACTTCTATTCCCCATTGCAAAGGCTTTCTAATTAAGTCAATCTGATGTTATTTGGGTCACAATCTTATGCAGGAGCAGCATCTTCAAAAAGGTCTGATCTACTGAAAGAAGTATTGATTAAAATGTACACACACTGGGCACACACAGTTTGAAATATATGCTCAAAAGAACGAAAGGGAACAAGCTGTTCTTTGACCGGTTTGAGTGGAACAGTTGGACGCAGTCTCAGTTTCTGACTGAGCTTGAATACATATGCATGCATCTTTAGCATATGTATGAACTGAATCAGCAAGGCCTCAGGATGCAGGAGTATGGCTATTTTTTTCCTACTCCTAATATGAATTGTGTATCTATATGACATTAGGGGACACTTTTTGGAACAAAAATGGAAACATAATATGTAAATAGGATGACCAATCTCTCAAAAAACTACCCACATTCTTGTCTTCTTTGTTTCTTTTTTGTCAATGTACCGTGCTCCCGAAGACCCACAGGAGCTTTTGTACATTAGACAGCTATCATTGCACCTGCTAGAGTGGACCACTGTCTTTCTCTGTAAAAGCTCTCCATTAGGCTCCACTGCCACCTGCCGCTCACTGCTGCTGCCCATGGGATCCCCCGGCTATTCCCTGGTCTGCTGCTCTGTACAGCAGACGCTGCACTCCCACTTGTTTGTACTTGTAAAGAGAGAATATAGGCCAACAACATTGTTTCTAGAAAATAAATATATCTGCGCTTTGTTCACAGCGATGACAGCAACTAAAGCAGATAATGAGCTTGCATCATTAGCAATTCAAATGTAATGCAACGTGCCAGTCAATCGGCAGTCAATATTATAATGTATACAATATTGATGTGAAGATTACACAAATGAGCTTGCACAGAGCACATTATACACTCACTGCATTTTTTCTATGATTATTTGACAAAACTGGCACTACGTGTTTAACATCGAAGAAAGCTGTGTGTTTGTTTCCATGCCTATGTGAGCTTCTATATGGAGAGTGCATTAAATATTCTGCAATTACACTGGCCATTCTAGTTATGATCAGATTTTCAAAAATTAAAGTTAAGTTGGTACACTTAATTGCAGACACGAAGTCCAAATTAAGAACGACAGACACATAATAAGAAAAGTTTAGACCAGACACCAGTGACACCACAGTTCAGACTGGTGGCGTGTGGCACTCATTTTGACAAGCTCATAATAATCATGTCCTCACATTGGCTGAGCACGGATCGATAAATGTATATGTGTGAACTGCGTGAAATGTATGGATCCCTGCAGGGGACAACTGTCTTGGCCTTTTCAACAGAATTCCTAACCAGTTATTTTATGCCACATTGAGAGCCCGATCTTGTGTTTGTAAACACAGGCTGTTGTCTAGACTCTTTATCCCTGGCATAGTGAGTGGCGATGTTATGCACGGCAGTGGTCCCTCCCCAAGCTTTTCCTTCTATAGACCATACCAGACTGGAATATTTTCCGAAACTGTGGGTAGCGGTGGATGTGGAGGGGCGCACGTGCCAATGTTTTGATCACGTTTCTGTGGCGTGCAGAACCCCATGCTCTTTAATACTGGTGCTAGAGCAGGACCATCGATATATTCTCTCTCTCAGGACATGGACAGTGTTTAACCCACAGTGGGAGAAATAGTTTGTAGTTTGTCCTGCACGGAATGATTATATAAAGAACAGGAGAGTGAAAGGGAAGCAGCAAGCTCTCGTTGTAGTCGGTGCTTGTAGCACACCACACCTTTTTTCTCCTAAGCCACGCCCTCAGGCTACTGAGGAAAGCACTGGCACACCGTTGTTTGTAGGCAAGATACCAACTTCACCCTGAGCAACACAGGGAGAAGATCTGGCCCTGAGTCTCTGTCTGCTTGAGCGTTTGTAGTTGGACCACAGATGTGCTGAGTCAGTGGTTTGGGAAAATCTTTTCAGCCTCATAAAAGCATACGGAGCTCTAGTCACCTGACTTCAAAGACAATATACGAGCTGTTTTTGAAAAATATTCCACTTAGGGCTAGCCTTAGCACTTTTTGCCCTTGCTTTGGCACTGCATTTGGATGGAATAATATCTTGAGTCATGTCAATGAAGTTTGTAAGCAGGACACTGACTGAGTCACTTTGCAAAATTGGTTTGAAGCAGTTAATGTGATGCTGTTGCTAAGCAGATTTCTCTGCCTCAATATTTTTTCCCACCTTGACACTAGTCTCTCCCTTTCCTTGTGTGTGCGTTCTTTCTCTTTTATCCGCTGATAATCTTTGATCGATCCTCACGTGGCATCCCCTCACTGATGGACTTCTATGGTTCCTAATTATCCTGAAAAGCAGGCATCTGAATGCTTGTCACGGCTCTGGCTTGGCGGGAGGGTGCAGTGGCTGAAAAGCGTGATGCTCCTATTTTTAAGCATGCGGCGTGAAAAGAATCAACACTGAACGGAATAGGTGTAAACGACATTCTGGCTTCTGGGGCGTGAACGACATTCTGGCTTCTGGGGCGTGAACGACATTCTGGCTTCTGGGGCGTGAAAGCAGTGTGAACCAAGGCACTGACAACCTTTCAGCTTTTCAGAATCTCCCTGATTTCTAGAACAAAATCTGCCACACGGACAGAGTTCCACCCATGCATGTTTCACGTGTATCAAAGTGCGGGAGGAGAATTGACAGTGCTTACCGCTAAGCACTCCGCCGCCGCAAACAAGATTGCATTATTGACTGTGAGGGCCTTTAGTGGTAAGCGCTGTGGACGCTACAGTGGGAAAGAAGTGAAGAGGAATTCTTGAATCCGAATACACACAGCCCACTTTCTGTAAAAAATGGATGCTTACCAGAATTGGCAGATGAGGTCAACTATAGTCTCAACCTCAAACCTTGTGGGGTCCATTTCTGTTTGACGTTTGTGCTTCCCGTGTGGTCGGTGGTTTTCGACTGAGTGCTTCAGTTTCCCCCATCAACGCAAAACATGCACAATAGGGAAGTCTCCCAGCGAGGTCCTGACTTCAGGTGCGCAAAGATGTCAGTCACTGGATTTATGAACAAAGCTTGATTTTCGCCGTAACAAATCGGAATCACAATTTGAATAATTCCAATTAGCAAAGACTGCAATTAATTAGGTAGAAAACATACTTTGCAAACAACATAGTTTGTCTTTCAGGCAACTGGTAACTAGGATTTTTCCCACTTAAAAATGTTGACTTACGACCTCAGAGCGTTCCAGCTGAATAGACTCGTATGTAAACAAAACGGCTAATGCTACAACAGTTAGCTCATACGATGCTAATGTAATATGAACGGTTCTCCAAACCAGATATAATTAAAAACATGCGACATAACGTTATGTTGAAAGCTATGTTACAGTTTTAACATTATGCTACATTCAACCACTGGGGGCTGCCATTACTGACTTCATCTCGTATCCGAACTCATAGCAGTCTGGACATGTCCGAGTTTACAAGTTAGTTAATGACCACTTCGAGTGGCGTTCCAAGGCCTTGTTCCAAGTGGGAGGAGGGAAATTTACCTGGAACGCACCGTTAGTCAGTATAAAAGCTGCTAACCAGGATTTGGATAGAAATTAGAGCTGAAAGATATATTGTTATCGTATTGATATCGAGATATAAACATTCAAGAGATCAATATCGCACAAGAAAAATATATCGTTATTGTATTTATATCGAGATATGAACATTCCAAATATTAAAATCGAAAAAAGCAAGATGTAAACGATATAGATTTTCATCAATAAAACTGCACTCTATTGTATTATGATTTTATTTTTCTGAAAAATGCTTAGTTTTCACCTAACCCATAGTTACATCGTATTGTATCGATATCGAGATATCTGACATGAATATCGAGATATTGTCGTTCAGCCCTAATAGAAATGCATGTGATTCTCATAAAAATACAACATTTGCCCTAGTGCCCGTGATCCTTTGTGGGGGGGGGGGGGGGGGGGGGCCTGATTTGACTGCAGCAGAGCCGTTGTGTCATGTTGCTTTGAGCGGAGATGAACTGGGACGTGCTCAGTCGGAGATGGAGAGAGCTGTACCCTCGACCTCTGCTTTTGTTTATTTGTGATCCACACCAAGGCCCCGGCTCGCACCTCATCACGCGTTGCCATGGAAACCAATCAGTCCGCCTCATTCCTCTGCCTCCTTTCATCTTCGCTGCCCTAATCACGAGTCACAGCCGCCCAGCCTGCCATCTTGTTCTGTTGTCTCTTCGATTGCCTCACAATTAAACTCATTTATCCTTTTTTAAACGGAAGACACGCTTATATACACAACACACACAGGCTTTGTTACTGATCTCTCAGAGCTATTCAATCATGCCATTTTTCCACTACACTTTTGTACTTACTGATAATGCAGTACACTTTATTCGGCCCCTTTCTTGTCATTTGATAATAATAAAAACAATAATAATGCAGTATTTAGTGTGCTTATGTGAAAGGGTGAAAGATTGTCATAGTATTTTATTATTAGTCAGTATTTACTTAACTGAAGTCCAACATGAGCCCTGTCCCTTCTCAGTAAATCCATGTTACTGGCCGCTGTAAACACTGGTGTCCACATGACGGGCTCAAGCCACTTCAATTTGACCTAGGACCTTTGTCACACCATTTCCTCTGGGGCTCTTTCAAGTGTACTGTAGCAGCAGCAGTCTAAAGGCTTCTACACATTCTTGTACCACATTATATTGTTGTTATTCATCATAAGAAACATGTGTGGAGTTTTTATTAATGTATGCTAAACATGTGTGTATAAATAGTATGTGATATTTATGTAATACTGAGAAACTTGTCTCCAATCTCCAATATTTGACTTGTATTCTCACGCTCAATTCTGTCACACGATTTTAATGTGTCTGACTTTTTACATTTGCGTGATCATGGTAGCCATATTAATGCTTATGTACAAACTCAGAATCCTCCTGACAAGTGGCTTGGATGGATATCACAAACAGTATCACACCGATGACCTAGAGCAAACTCTAAAACATGAGGGAGCATATTAATAGACAGTGGCATGTGACTTGTTTGGCGTGCTAGAGTGTGTCCAGCAGGGGGCAGTGCAGTAACACAAGACAGAAGAGACTATTGTTCAAATGTATTGAGCAAAAGTATAATGGTACACATTTGAGTGTTATTGTAAGACAACTTTATTCATTTATTTTATTGCACCAGCATCAACTAACTTCCAATCTTTAGTATAAATGATTTTCAATGGCTCAATAGATTGATGTTTGGAAGAACTGTAGCGTACTGAAAGAGGAATTATATTCATTTTTGTACATGTCGTCTCAAGATTACTCACAATTTTATTTAAATCACCATAGTAAATTACAAAGGCTACGGTTACTTTTGTAACAACAAAATATCCTGTCGCCTTGGAGCCATATGTATAAAAAGCTCCTGTGTTTACACCTTAACAAACATGTTTGAAGTGCGCATGATTCTTCTCTAAAATGTTAATGGTTAAATGTGCACTTGAACTTTTACAATATTAAATCATCATATATCTCGGCGAGAAAAATCACAGCCGCTAATTTCAAGGAGCTACAGTTTGAACTAAACTGACTAATTGAAAAAGACCATTTTAACAACGTTTGCTGTCTCTTGTGAATGTGCTTGAGTTCCCCACTAAATAAATACAAATAAATACAAACCTATGCTGTGTGCTGCTGTGGTTAATTATTCATGAGCACTGAGTAATGCACAGATTGCAGGCTGTGTGAGTTGGCAGACGGGGCTCTGAGCTGGAGACAAGTAGCGGGCCAGTAATAGCTGTTTTGCTGCAGCGTAATCTCCATTATGGGCATGCACAGGGTTTCCCTACTGAGAGTGTAACAGCAGGGGCGCGTGTACAAGGTGGAGTCCCAGCAGTGTACAGTTGTATTAATGCAGCTTGTTATCTTGGCTTTGGAGTTCCTTGCCTGAGCTTGCTGGACCATATTCCGTAATGAACGCCATTTTCCTATTATTCCTTCTTCCCCTGCGGGCCACTCCTTCACATCGGATTCTTATAAACCACACACAAAAAAAGGCTCCCACAAGTTTTCGTCTGCGTACAGCGCATTAGAAAGTCTCCAAGCACCAATTTAATTTGTTGGTTCGTCAAACTTGTTCCATTTTCCACAACACTCTTTATAAAATGCAGGGGCTTACCAGCATTTTCCCTTTTGCTTGGTTCAAATTTAGGTTAAGTGAGCATTGTATTATTTGTAATTACCAGACACTTTATTACATTATTGCCTTTGTCTTAATTAAAATCAAGCAAAACGCTAAGTTTATTTTGCCATTGCTTTGTAAAAGGTTTCCTGAAGCATCGTCGTACACACGTAGCTTAATAAGCAAGGTGCGATAAAGCGAAACAGCCGGACATTAACCCGATCACAAAGCTGATGTCTTGTGACTAATAGCTAGATTGGGGTTTTCCTGGTGACTGAATAATAAAATCATCTGTTTTCTCGCCTCTACATTATGAGAATTCCAGTCACCAACTCTGGAACCTGAAGAAGTGACTTTTGAGCACTTTTGTATTTGGATGTTACGTCTTTTGCAGCTTGTGTGTTTCCGAAAAAAGCATTATGTGCAGCTCTAGCACCAACAGGGATATCTGAAGCTTCACAAGGAAGTTCATCTATTTAATTCTCTCCTCTTTGAAAAAGCATTATCAATGACGCGTCATCTATTCACAGTTTCTCTGTCTGCTCCACGTGAATTTTCCCAGAAGATAAACATCCTCCAACTCGGTCAAAACCACAGTGAAAACAACAGCAAATTCTGCAAACTCATTTGAATTTTAAACCATTTGTTCAACTCCCCAAACTCATTTATCATGCGCTATTCTGTCTGAGTAATTGTAATGCTGCACTATAGGTGTAACACATTATTCTGGACTGGTATATTTTCTTTGATAAAATACACAAGTGAAAAGTAAGAGGGGTCTGAACACAAAAACATTCCTTCATAATTCCTTGTCTTGTTCGTTCTGGGCACGGCTGACTCGTCTCCCAGGCGTAGCTCTGGTTTAGCTGTAATGTGTGGCCGTTCCTCAAAGCAACACTTTCCTTTTGGAGCTCATTCCCTTGTGGTTCCCTTGTGTGTCAGCAGGGGGCCTCTTGTCTTCTGGATGACAGATTAGAGATCAGTGCAGACCAGCGGGCCAGTCCGGTCCCGCTGTGAAGCCGTAATTAGCCCCGGCCACCTCCCGCTAAATCAGACAATTTAGGATGATGGAGCTTTACAGTTTGGAGGGGCGCGAAGTGAAAATCCTTTTTGTTCTTGAATGCAACTAGTAAAAAAGGAGCTATAAGCCACACTATCAATGATTAAAATGTTGGCAGTAATTATACTGCTGCTCAAAAGTATGACATCCATCCTTTTTGTACACAACATTTCACTGCATTGTTACAGCATCGTCTTGACTTGTCCCTGTCTCCAACATTTAAACACATAACTTGAAATGGCTCCAACCTTGAGCTATATGTTCAGTTTTATAAACTATTGCACTGCATTGATTCAAAAACACAATCCTTGATCCCTTTTCACGGTGTGTCCACGCTTTTATTACCACCAGATCCATCACACAAACATCACATCTTAGTGAACGCAATACTGTATGTTTCATTTAGAGTCATATACCGGTGTAATCTAAGTGTAATGCAGTCAATGTCTGATTGGTAGACTCCTTGATCCTTGAATAAAGTGGTTAGCCAAACCTAAAGGGACTATACGGAATTTAAAAATGTTAGGTAATTTAAAGTTAAGTATTTTCCTCCCCCTACATGTTCCAGCAATGTCCTAATGTGTAGAATGAGCCCAGACCTGTTCACCACAACTGCCTCTAAAACCCTGCACTGTCACTCAAAAAGTTGTTAATTCGGGCCCGAAATGCCGTCATGCACGAGCTTAATATAGAAACTGCAGTTACGCGCAAGACCTGATGTGGCAGTAGTGAGTATAAAATTACCAACTTGCATCTAGTCCCTTTAAAGCTCGCTTAAGATAAAAGACAATGTGTAGTGTTCAAATATAAAGCAAAAACACTCACATCGATTCAATTGACTGCAAAATCAGTTTAATAGCGTCATTTTATTTTTTACTGAGAAGCTAAGCTATATTTACAGGTTACTCATTATTACTGCAGTTCTTTTTTTTCTCTTTTTAATGCACAGACAGCAAAGATATAAACAAACATGGCCAGTGTATGTGCCATTGTACTACACAAAAAACAAACACACAAACAAATATTTTTAATAACAATTGATTTGAAACTCCTTCCCACACCTTTCCCGAGCACCACATAGTGTTCATCCTAATTGGATCAATGAGTCTAATGTACTCATTGATCCATCCACTTTGCACATATGAAGTAAACAGATAAAACGGTTAGACTGGTTATTACGATCATAGCAGATAATTAAGAGGGAATCGAATGATTATTCAATTTCACCTTCTTTTAAAATGTAAAATATGTCCAAATATGCTAAGTGTCCGTACTCACTGCTTTGATCATCGTGTAAACTTGTTTTGTCTCGTGTAAAATTGATCAGAAAATCATTTGCATCTCTCCATCCTCTTCCACTCTTCTCCCACTGCTCAGTCCTCTCCCTCTTCTCTCGTGTCCTGACCGGGGGGCGCTGTAGCGTGAGTTACGGCTGCACTCCTAATGGACTCTCCCTGGGTTTTGTCTTCAGACCCCTGTGCCTTTCCATCCATCTTCTGCCTGAAAACCCCGGCCTTTACAACACCAAACTGCTCTTTCAGAAAACACGCCTTTAACTGGCTCGAGAGGCCTGACTGACACTCCCGAGGTTACACTCTATGTCCTGACCTCGCTTTGAGGGCCACCCCTGTACATTGTTCCTGCCGGTTCAGAAAAAAGGCAACTGAAGTGCTGTGCAAGAAAAAGAGGCCTTGTTCTGTTAACATATTGCATCAGCCCCTATTTGTCGTCATATTTATTTTGGAAACTACACTTTACTCTGGTGTGTAGTGCAAATCTAGCTTTAGTTTTCCTTTAAAAAAAACAACAACTTTCTATTCACTAAAGCAAGTCCAAGAAAGATGTCCTGAGAGTCAGATCCCAAACTCCCGAACTCTCATTGCCAATGCAGAGATTTTCTTGTGACTTGTGTGGGTTGCTGTGAGATAAAGAAATTATCACTTCTGCTTTCTTTTTCCTGATTATTGAATATGAAACATGTCCTGCAGCTCATTAGATGTGAACAATAAAACTTAACTTAACTTAACATTGACCGTGTGAGAAATGTAACTTGTTTCCAGTGCTTCATTTTTAAATGAATAGTTAAAAGAACACTTTTGGACTGGTGTGAAGGTCTGGTAAAACAGCCGAATAAGTTACTGGAACGCACCCATTAACCACCGCTATATCAACTACAATCTTTGCCAGAGCCCCCAAAATAATTTCCAGCGACCTTTATCTCCCAAAAATCACAAGATCGAGAATGTGTCACTGTTGTCCATAACTGAGGAGCAAAACCTCCTTGTTTCTCATTAATTAAGCACAGGCTGTTGCCTACTTTTTATAGTCAAATGAGTGTTGCCGTGGCAATGTATAAATAGCAACATTTTAGCCATAGAGTGTTCTTATAAAGGGTGTTAACTGAAAACAACTTCAAAGCCTGGTTTCTAATTTTCCTAAACTTCGTACAGCTAGATATTCATCCTGTGATAACGCGGGGTTAGTTACAATTAAAGAAACCAGGCGGGTTTTCGTAAGAAACATTTTAGAAATCTCGCATACTTATGAGGGCCGGACTTTAATTGACAGGCCGTTAGCATTCGGGCTAATGGCACGGGCGCGGCTACGACCGAACTACGTGCCCCGCGAGGGCGGGTCTACAGTGAAGATCTCGCCCTTATGCCCTTTTTAGGAACATGCTCCGTCACAGCAGGGTAGGAGGAGTCTGTAAAGCCGCCATGATTTCCCCCTCGAACGTAGTTATTATGGCAAACGGGGAGGAGTGAGGAGGAGTTGTCTATTTTTTTTTTACAGTCTATGGTGTTAACCCTATAATATAAACAAACTGATTTCCATGATCCAAGATATTGCCATGAGTGTTGCCATGACGTCACTGTGTCATTCTGTGTGTTACTTGCACCAGGTAACAACATGGATCCAGGTCACTAGGGGTAGAGAGTGTATTTTAAGCATGGCACATTTGCTCTCCACATGAGGGTCCTGTGCCACGGGCTCTTTCTGTTCCACGGGAACATGCCCAAACTGTTCCATCTCCATCTCGGTGCCTACTTTAGCTGTTGTCTCAGTGTTGTCGCTACATTTGTACAGGCTCGCACTAACACGGCCCTGTGGTACATTCAGCTCTCGCTTGGAAAGTTTAGAGCTATGAAATATTTAGCTGAGCGCAGGGGAAGTGTTGACGGTCTAAGTAAGTAGGCAGCGAAAAAGTGGAGGGTCAGCCTTTTTGCATGAGAGCTCATAAATCTTCCCTTCGAATTTATAAAGATTGACAACTGTATGTACATCTGTGACTATATACATTTTTGAGAAGCATTTGGTTGTTGTTTGGCCTGCTGTGTCGTGGAGTGAATGAAGTACAAATCCCCTAATAGTCCGGTTCACTATATTTAGATTTTGGTGGAGAGTATGAAAACTATATATTTTTGGAAACTTCAAGGTATAAGCAATGATAAAAACAATGTTTCCATTTGCCCTTGTGAATTGAGTGAATGGGGAGTTCTGGTCATCGCTACGGTAACTCCATTAAACATATGACAAGGGTTTCATTGACTTTTTTTAATTGGAATTACCAAATGAAATGTTCTGCCAAATTTCGTACATTTCCACCAAACTACGTTTTTTACTCCCCATATAAATGTTTGTTCAATTTATTATCGCTATTATCGCAATTTTTTTTTTTTACATATCAGAGCAAATGGAAACATTGTTTTTCTGATTGCTTAGTTCAAAAGGTTTTCACTGTATAGTTGTGATCCTCTCCACAAAAATCCAGCGAAATTACACCGTGAACCGGACTATAAACTGTGTGAAGGGCTTTGGGTGACTTGTGTCCTGTGAAAGGTGCTCTACAGATAAGCTTCCATTCTTTCTAGTGGAAATTCTGTTCCATCCCCAACCAGAGCATAACATTGTTGTCTCCTTGGGCAAGACGCGTCACTTACCGTGTGTGAGTGTGTAAGCGTGTGTAAGCGATTACAATATATGTAGGATGGTGGCCAAAGACACAGATTAGAGAGTGTGACAGGAAGGTAATGAGTGGTTAGTAATTATGATAAAAATAACCCAAAGAAATTGCATTTCGTGGAATTAATGTGTGAAGGCTACATGAGTAGAGCTTTTCCCCCGGCTTTACACATGTAGAGTCCCTATAGGCACGCTAATACGGGACAGCAAATTCTGCTAGAGTGGTGCTTTGAAAAGGTTGAGAAACACTGCAGTCGGCTCATTGAATATTTATGTGCAATAAATGGGGATTGAAAGTAAAAAAAACAAAAGAGCATTTAGATTTTTCTCAAACCAGGCTCTTCATTGTGACTGCAGGAACAACCCCTCGCTACAAACATAGACATAAGCCTTTTGGCTCTGGGCTTGTTTGCAGTAATATGATGCCACTTGCGTTTGTTTTGGTAAATGTTAGAGACAAGGTTTTGACTTCTACTTGTTAGCGCTCGAGGCAGCATTGTACCTCTGCCCTAATGTTGGTCAGTGTCAGCGACTGAACCTTTCCGGCACATTGAGTTATGGTTGTTGTTTTTTTTCTCTTCACATTAAAGCCCTCCAAAAAAAAAATTGCCTGGAAATGGGACATCCCCAGCTCGTCTCCATGGAGGTGTCTGTGCTTTCACTGCAGATATAGCCAAACATTAGGTTTAAATATTTGCCTAAATGCTTCTTTATTGATTGATAAGCAAACTCATTAGGAGCACGTTTGATGTAGCTGATGCTGTATGTTGTGCAAGTTGCTCTTATGACTATTACAGATCTCTTTTGAGGTTGTGTAACACTTGCACCACCTTTATTTTCTAAAGTGTGTTTTTTTTTTTGCTCCCCCGGCCAAGCCTCTATTAATATGATTTAATCCACAGCTAAATCCTCTGTTCGACTCTCGCCATGAAACAAACAACACAAAAACATGCAGCCCTCGGGGTAAAAAAAATAATAGAATATATTAAAGCAGCAGTTCTCCTGAGTGTATTTTGCATGTGAGAGAAAAGAGAAAAGATTATATGGGGGCCTGATACAAGAGTGGGAACACTTTTCTTTTTCTTTTTTTTTTTGTAAAGCACTAGTATAGCATTGTACTGGCCCACTCTTCACCCACACACACTTTATTGTTTTGCTCACAAACATTCAGGGCAATTATAAGTGGGTAGTAATTTTGAATTTAAACCTGATGTACATGAAATCGCAGTATGTTCAGTCAATGGGGCAGTCTCGCAAATACCAAGGACATTTGAAGTACAGGCCGTGAGCAATCCTCTGCAAACAACTGAATATCTGTAAACTGTTCACCCCGAGCTGGTTTGATATCCGAAAATATCCCTCAATGTTATATTTACCGACCAACTCAGCCTCTTTCTTTCCATAAATATGGCCATACTGCTCGGTTTTCGCCCATTTACTCCATTATATCAGCAGGACAGAATACGAAGCGCCCCAACTGACAGCCCTAATTATGTTGCTTCACTGACCACTGCACGTGGGCTCTGCCATGGACACGCAGTAAGTCTGGGGCAGATAGGGTTTCACACGCGCACAAAGCATACATACTTGTTCATATGACATGAATTGACCACCATTCATATTTCATCCTGTAGTGGGCCTCCATGTGATCCCTCGGAAGGGGTGTGTCCTCCCCGCGCCTCACTCGCTCCACTCTATAGTAGATGCAGAGTGGCAGCGAGGACGGCGGCTGCGCCCCTCTCCTCCCTCTTTCTCCTCCCCTCCCTCACTCTTTCGCTCCTCTTTTCTTTGCTTTTTTTTTTTTTTTTCATCAGCGCTCATCTTCTCTCACTGCAATTTTTGAGCTCGTACTTTTTTTATTTTATTTTGTGTGTTACGAATCTCCTATGCATCTCCCGACACACAACTTAGAACTTAGGGGGTCTCACTGGCTGTCCATCGCTCCTCAACTCGCCCGTCTCATTCCGGCGTCCTAACCCCGGGGATAATGTTCTATTTCCAGTTGGTGATCATGGCCGGGACGGTTCTGCTGGCTTACTACTTTGAGTACACCGACACCTTCCCCGTGCACGTCCAGGGATTTTTCTGCTACGACAAGAGCTTCTCTAAGCCCTACCCTGGTCCGGACCACGCCAGCAAGATCCCCCCCGCGCTCATCTACTCCCTGGTCACGGCCGTACCCACGCTCACGGTAAGACCCTCTCTGCTTCGAGTGTTGTCAGCGTTCTGCGAGGCGGGATTTCTGACTTTTCAGCAATTTTAGAGGACTGGAGGGTGCTAGAGAGACCCCCCTTTGCATGCAGATGGGACAGTTTAAGTTGTGAGTATGCGGAGAGTAGTCTTGCACAGGAAAAGTTCAGTGTGGAAATGAGTTAAAATTTGCATGACTGGCCTGTTTGGGAAAAGTTTGCCGAGTATATAAAGCGGTTAAAATTATTATTGCGCTTCCTACATGTTGGGAGCTACGGCTGCACTAATGATTTACCGAATGCAATATCATTCCTAAACAGCATCCTAAATTATTATGTATAAAACCTGGAAAAAAATGTTCTGAAATGTATATTCTGTTAGTTTGCAAGTCATGTTTCAGTCTTCTCTCGAAGGTTTTGACACCTCAATGTAGTGGTAAAACTAATGATGCCATACGTTTTTCAGCATTGATTCCTCAGCTGATGTTGCAAAAACATGAATGAATGAATGAAAAGTACAAAACTCCCACCATTTCTGTATGTAGAAAATAATTCGAAGTGAGACTGCCACGACAGATAAGAGGAAGGAGCAGGCAGGTCATTAGAGACTCATGTGGAGGGAGAGAAGAGCCAAACAGAACAATGAGCTAAAGTTAGAGCTGAGGCAGAGCGATAATGACAGCAGCAGATGCCGGCTGAGAATGAAAAACTCCAGATGAGAGGTGAGAACGAGGCACAGCGCAACACAAAAGCGAGACAGAACAGAGATGAGGGCATGAACATGTGCTGGTGTCTGTGAGAGACTGGGGGGGGGGCTGCCAAGCCCCCAGTGAGGCGGGGAGCAGTGAGCGTGAAATGCACAACACCTGCCGTTGATTCTACGCACAGACATCCTGCACAGCTTACATCCCCAACAGAGCACAAAAAGAGGACAAAACCAGCCTACAAGCACAAAGCCCTATGCCCGTCTGTGCTGCTGTTCCTGGCCAGTGCGAAGACAGCTAATGCATTCACAGAAACAGGCTGATTCACAGGCTATCAGTACGAATGGAGTATGTTTCCTGTTCTCAATCAGTTCAAAAGTTACATATTCAGGTGTGTACACGACCTCGCTCCTAAATCTTAAGATGGGCAGTAACATACTGAAGGTGACACTCCACGGTCATTCGGACCACACATCTAGAGGTTATTGAAATGCTCCTCAGCTCCAGACAGCATCACCACTCGGGCTCATGGGCAGTGAGAGCTCTGGCTCTGTGTATTACACACGCGTATTATTGTGGCTCACAGCACATTAGGGCAGTGCTGGTCTGCTCTAACCTGACAGAGGCCCAGTGGAAAGAGGAGTTTCTGTGAATGGGCCCACTCTGTTTGTGGTGGTGTCTGTGGATCTCAAACACGAAAAACAGTCCTGACCTTTACATGTTAGTGAAGAACTTTACGTCCATCATTGACATTTGTTGCTTAGCAACACACTATCCGTCTGTCTTTTTATTTGAAGATGGTTATTACATATGCACAGCCATCAACAGCACCAAATAGATGGTACAGAGGGGTCTCCTGAGTCACTGAATCTAAATCACAGACAGTATATTGGTCTGGTGCTTTCCCTGATAGTCCAAAAGAGGGCACTTCAGACACTGTCAGCTTCCAACGGGGCCCAGAAATCTAATTAAAAACATCAATCACTCTTCCCATTTCAACAGGAGCTGTACACTGACAGACAGGTCCATTTGCTCATTCTATTATCTTTCATGTTAACTAGATACTGCTACAGTATATTTCAAACACAATGTCTGTGCCAGTCCCACTGATTCATGACAATAATGCAATGACCAGAAGGGCAAACAATGAAAAACCACAAACTATAAAAGAGCATGGGTTCTGTCAAGAGTCCGGACGGTTTGGTTTTATCTAAAAACAGCAGCTTGACCTCGGTTAAAACAATATATGTTTTGGTTGTGGAAGCTGGAGTCCACAACAGACAGATTATAAGAAAAAAATAAAAATTAAATTAAAGCTTGCATTTCTTAAAATTCCAAATACAAATACAAAATCAAATATTGTGCACTTATTGTGGGTCAAAACAAAGTTTGTAAAGGTCACTTGCCTGAAAAAGCTGACACAAGTTTTTGACACCCCCTGGTGCACAGAGTTGGCCTCGGTATGGCAACAACTTTACAGCGTTGCCCTGAGCACTAACCTCAAGGTTTCCCTTTGAGTCTTGCTTTGTGAAAATAAAATAAAAGAATAATATTCTATAGAAAAGTTGACCTAGATTTTATGCCAATTATTGCTTTTACCAGGGTATGATGATGAATGTCCACTGGACCTAAAGTGATCAAACTGTGGAAGCAAACTTCTCACCGTATTGATGTGTGATACCAGCCTTTTGACGTTCAATTTCATTCCAAATAATACCAATCTATGATTCTGACACCAAATCGGAAACAAGTCTTTACAGTTACTGATGCAGTCATGGATTCACATCATAAAATAGAGAATAGAACATAAATAGAGAAAACGTGGAACAACTTGGTAGCTTCAATCAATCAATCAATCAATGGTTTTGTATAGCCCAATATCTGCACTGAATATTAAAGCAATAAAACAGGACAGTAAATAAGACAATGTAAAGTTCAGCGAATTAAGTATCCAGGCAAACATATTGTCCAAATAAGCAAAGAAGCTTCGAACTTGAGCGCACGCACAAACACCAGACAGGTACGAATCAACTCGTCTAAGCTAAGGTAAGAACATATCTCAGTATGGAAAAACGGTGGCCTATTCCTTTAACATTATTGCTATAAGTACAACTTTGATCTATTTCTTGTACATTTTCATTTACCTTAGTCTCTGTAACATTTGTCTCCATGTTTGCACATCAGCCTTCTGTCTGTTAAAGATTGGTTCGTGTAAAGACTTTTTGGTTTTGTCTCATTAGCTTCTTTGTGGTTTTACACTTGTATAACCTCAATATTGTTGCGTATGCTTTGAATCCAATTAACACTTTTCCTAAACACCATTTGATCAATGGGAGTGGCGTCATCAAGTCAATGTGTACTTGACGGTTGCACTTGCCTTTCTAGATAAGAATAACAATCTGAGATTAACAGATCCAATTAACTCCTGGCATTTGCATGTGCACGTCTTCAGCAAAGTCAATGATCAAGCCTTAGACTTTTCATCTAATGAGTCAAAAACTCAGAGTCTGGATTATCCTTCAGGAAAGTCCTTAATATTCTACTGATGAAGTGAATTAAACATCTCAAATAAATGTGAATGCCTCTTTTTTTTTACCAAACTGTTGCTTTATGCTACAGTTTGCTATATAATTCACGGTACAAGGTTGAATCTCAAATTGATAATTACTATAGAAATCAGCTATAAAAACATAACATTCCAAAAAATGTTAATTGTTAAAACAAAAACAAACTTGTTTAGCAAAAGATTGAAATGTTGCCAAGTCACTCGTGACATGAAATTACCATGTCAGTCCATTGTGAGAGCATACTTTAAACCATCCTAAATGACATACGGCCCTCACTGTGCTCTTGTGCTCTGCTAATGCCTGCTGTCAGGGTGCTCTCAGTCATAACGTTGATGCCAGCCGAGCCGCTGTGACGCCAGGACTCTCTGAGCAGCCCCAGAAGAAAAGTATCACCTTCATGCTCAACTGCCCTCTGTCTGTCTGTGTTAGACGTCTTTCTTTTATACTTCACTTCACCTCAAGGCCCCGAAACGCTGAGCTCTACACAGGTAAACAGTTTGGGCCCTGCGCTGTTAACTCTGCCTAATGAGGCGCACGACAGGATGTGCTCAGGGGCCTTCAGGGGCGGACTTGGACAATAATTCAGCCCGGGCATTTTTTGGTTTGGACCAGCCCACCCATAGCACGCAACTCACAACTCCCCCCACCCCCCGCCCCGAGTTACTGGAAATACCATTCCATTACTCACCCCCAGACAGAAGTCTGTGATGGGCCGATGGATGATCAATCCAAGGCACGGGCTGCGCAGAAAATAACAAAATAAATAGGTTGGGTCGGCCCATTTTGGGGGAGTAATGGAAGGGGCAGAGGGGAGGGGGCTGATCATGTGTGCACATGTACCACTGATGTGTCTGTAATGGGCCATTGGATGATTCCATTCCAGAAAGAACGGGTTGTGCAGAAAATAAAAAAATACAAGCGTGCAGATAAAATACTTTCAGTTTTCATATGCTCGGGTAAAAAGAGCTGTTTTCAGCCTAGATTTGAACATTGTCAGAGTTGAGGCCTGTCTCACATCATCATGAAGACTGTTCCAGATTTTAGCTGCATGAAACTGAAACGCAGCTTCACCGTGTTTATTATTGACTCTGGGAACCACCAGGAGACCCCTCCCTGAAGTTCTCAGGGCCCGAGATGGTTCATACGGCTCTAACATGTCAGAGATGTACTTTGGTGCTAAACCATGAAAATACTTGTACACAAGCAGAGCTGTTTTAAATTCTATTCTCTGAGTGACAGGAAGCCAGTGCAGAGACCGGAGCACTGGACTAATATGGTCGTATTTCCTGGTTCTTGTCAGGACTCGAGCAGCAGCGTTCTGGATGTACTGCAGCTCTAACAGCTCGTTTAGAAAGGCCAGTGAGCAGCCGTTACAGTAGTCTAACCTGCTGGAGACAAATGCATGGATGAGTCTCTCCAAGTCTGGTTTTAACACTATTCCTCTGATCTTAGCAATGTTTTTCAGATGATAAAAAGCTGATGATGTAATTGCTTTGATGTAACTGTTTAAGTTCAGGTCTGAGTCCATGATTACTCCTAGATTTCTATCCTGCTTTTTTGGTTTTAGAGAGAGAGACTCAAGGTGACTGATAACACTTTGTCTTTGTGTCTGTGGGCCAAAAACAATGATCTCAGTTTTGTCTGAGTTTAGTTGGAGAAAGTTGTTTTGCATCCACAAACTAATCTGTTCGATGCAGTGACAGAGTGTATCTACAGGCCCATGTTCACCTGCCGTCAGTGACACGTAGATCTGAGTGTCATCTGCGTAGTTGTGGTGCGACACATTGTTGCTGTTTATTAGCTGACCCAATGGAAGCATGTACAAGTTGAATAAGAGGGGTCCCAAGATTGACCCCTGGGGGACTCCACAGGTCATGGAAATTTTGTCTGAGACACAGTTGCCAATTTCGACAAAGTACGTCCTATCCTCGAGATAGGACATGAAACAGTTTAGAGTAGTACCAGAGATTCCCACCCAGTTTTCTAACCTGTGAAGTAAGATCCCGTGGTCCACTGTGTCAAAGGCAGCGCTCAGGTCCAGCAGAACTAATACTGAGACCTTACCTGCGTTGGTGTTCATGCGGATATCATTTGTCACCTTGATCAGAGCTGTCTCAGTGCTGTGACGGGGCCTAAATCCTGACTGGAAAGTATCAAACACATTGTTAGATAGGAGAAAGTAAGTGAGCTGTTGATCTCTTACTTTCTCTAGGACTTTTCCTAAGAATGGTAGGTTTGATATGGGCCGGTAGTTGTTCAGTACCTTGGGATCAAGGCTGCTCTTCTTTAGAAGAGGCTTAATGACTGCGGTTTTCAAAGCCGTTGGAAATGCTCCAGTCCCAAATGAGATATTAACTAACTGAAAGTTGTGGTAACAAGCTGGTCAGCACAGACTTCAGAAATCTAGTGGGCAATTCATCAAGGCATGACCGGAGATAACCTCGATTGTTTTGTCAGTAACATGTGTGAAATGTGTCAGCTCAAGGTGTTTATCTGGTGGCAGGGTTGCTATTTGTGTTGTTGAAATTATTGGAAAATTTGGACTTTATCATGAAAAAATATTGCAAACTCATTGCACTTAGATGTAGAGATTAGTTCTAAGGGCAGTGAAACTGGCCTTAGAACTAATCTCAACTAATCTCAAAATTGCAATTTCATTTTTGAAAGAAGACTGATCTAAACAACATGGATTTGAGAACAATCTTAGTTTCAGACAAACAGTGATGAAAGGGCGTGGCTGGTACACGCATGTTGAAAGTAATTGTAATTACTATAGGTGATCCCCCACACGAAACCCCGTAAATACTGTTTAAGCGGCGCTAGCCCACAGTTAGCTTTGTCTGTTAGCCTCTTCTTCGTGATTCCATTAGTGTGTATTGGTGCAATTGGCCAGAGACACCGGGGGAGATAAAAGACCCCCCAATCATCCCATTAACACGTGTATTACCCCCAGAGGGACGACGAAAAGGATTTATGAAGATAAACAAGTTCGTTAGTACTGCTTTAAGTCTACATTTTCACTTGAACCTGTTTAACAATTACACTTATTCATAATCATGATCATAACTTTCCTTCCTTTGTTTGTTTGTGTAGCCCACAGTGGCAAGTGTGTTCACCACATTGATTTTATTATATTTGACACAATCTTTTGTCAAAAGTTTGCAGCTATTTTACAATGGCATATGAAGGGCTGCGCTTTCCTCTTGCCCTCCAGGCGGCGACCCGGTTCAGGAGCACATACGTGTGATGTCGTTCATCAACTAGCGTATAATTAGGGCTTCTGGGTAATTAAGAGGCGCAGTTAGGCGAAGGCGAGTGGTTGGCTGCGAGGAAAAGGGGGCGGTCCTGAAATATTGAATGAAATATTGAAAATGGCGTAAACAACTGTGATAGCAGCAGATTTATCTTTTCTTCTTCTTTTCTTTGTTTGTTGGAGTAATTCTTGGCAAATCCAGCATCTAAATAAAGGTTTTATTCAATTGATTTATAAAAGTAATTGATATTGTTTTATTCTCAAACACTTGGTGCAAATGGGGGAGGGGGACTCCTAATTGAGGCATTACTTGCAATTTCATGTGTAGAAACACAAAGTTTAATCTGGAAGATGAAGGTGGTGGTTACATTTGGGTGTCACGTCATTGATTGGACCTTCTTCAGATCTTGCTGAGGATTATCCTTGTTTGCAGGTTTGAACCAGAGCTCTCGTTATGGGCCGACTCTGTCAGCTACACTGAGATACAGAAAGGAGAGATTATGTATGATAGACCTTAAAATGTAACACTGACACAGCCATTAGAAACTGATAGGAATCTTTGGTAGATCGTAAAAGAACATGCTGTTTCTGAAGGTTTGCAAACCCATTCAAGTATGCACATATTTCCGAGCAGCATAATATCCAGGCTCATCGTTTAAATGAGGATGACCTTATCTTTTATACTGCTCCCATGAAAACACACATTTTTTCTTTTTCTTTTACAATTTGTATTTCTCTTATAAAACCATATCCTTGAGCTATGTCTGTCAGTCTGTGTGCACATCAATTTGTATTGCAGCTGTCAGAACTTGAAATAAAGAGTCAAATTCTAGGAGACAAAAGACTTTGACAGTGGAACAGTGACGAGAAGTACTGTCTGCAGTGAACAGCTTGTGCTTGAAAGCAATAAAAGACTGTTGGTACCCATTACACTGCATATGCTCAGTATATCCACAATTTGCTCTATTTGTTGTGTAAATGAATATGTTATTTTTGCAGTTGGAACACTGTAGTATGTCTGTGTAAGTTCTCAGTCGTACAGGAGTTGTCCATCTTCAATGAAGGTACTTGATTCATCTTCTGTACTCAGTAGTTGAAGTCCTCGAACGTTTCGCCTCTCATCCAAAAGGTTTCTTCAGCGACAAAGGTCACAATCTGCACGCAGCTGAATATATAGACCAACGGAGAGGAGTTGGGGTAGGCCCGGCTTCTCCTCTCTAATCACAGCTACTCTCACCCGTGGGTAAACCCCTTTGGAGTAGAGCGTCTCTAACGATCTGCTCCCGCCCTGTCTTATTCAATGAATAGGACAGGGCTGACCGATACTGAGGACACTGTAGTATATTTTCATGTAATCATGGCCAAATGGAAAGTAAACATGACATGGTCAAACTTGGTGGTATTTTTTCCTGGTCATTTATGAACTGATATTGAGTCAGTTTTTAGTTTCATTGGGAGGCTTCTGTATCTCATTATCAAGGAAAGGAGGGTTTACTTGTAGAGCACCCAGACTAATTCAAAGGGTTTTACCGAACAGGAAATGCTAAAGTACATGAAATTGCACTTAAACCAAAATCAATAAAACACAAAATTTAATTAATTTAAAGGAACGAGTGATAAAAGGCTTTTCACTGTCAAATGCATGCTAAATAGACCTGCTTTCAAACTTTAACCCTGTTATTATAACATGTCATCATCAAAAAAATACCTGGCGCTCAGTAATCCTGTATACTCAGACGATGTGCCTATCTGCTCACAAAATGACAGCCCACACTCTGGTAGACATCACTCAAAGATTTCTATGTTTCTCTCAATTGTACCATCAAGGCGCCTTCACCAAACATGTGATCCTGTCCATGGTAATAATGTGTGCCCTCTGCTGGCATGTTGTATAACTTAACATTAACGTAACAATTACACAACAACAAATACCAAGGCTAGCTGTGTAAAGTTGTTGTAAAAGCCCAAGTGAAGCATAGGATAAGACCTTTATACATTTCAAAATAGACAGCCTTCTTTTCATTAAAAATAAGGCATTTGTCAATATGATAATTCATGATTCATGATAATTCCCTGTCACAGTGACAGAATCAAGCAAATGTGTCCATTTGTACTTTCCAAAATGCATTCTTGTTCAAAGTTCGAGTGCACGTGCAAAGTTAGACTGTGCAAAATACATAAGCTCAGGGTGTAAAATTGTAGACAGTCCCGCAGCGTGAGGGAATAACCGAGCAGGAGCAGGATTCCAGCTTCTAAGGATTTGAAACATGGCAGGTTCACAACAAAATGGGAGCATGAAATTGTGCTGGATACATTTGGAAGTGGCGAGACAAAGACTGTCTAACCTACTTTTCGGTTTAGTCAAGAAAACAAATGGAGTGAATGAGAAACGACAACAAAAAAGAGTTAAGATCAGTGTTACAAAATAAGATAATGTTCTGAAAGTAGCCCAATACGAGGTCTGCAATAAGACGACACAATGAACAATAACAAGAGACAAACAATGAGCGAGGCTGCAGGTCAGCAGGCTGATTTGTTGAGGCTTCAAATGACGGATTTAGAATTAAATGCAAAATTAATAACACTGTCTTTTGGAGATTTCTCTTTACCCAGTTATTGTTCAATTTGAGTCAGCAGTAATATCATGAGAGGCTATAATTAACGAGCCAGAGCAGGTGCTGGGACTTTATCTCCCCTTTGGTGCCAGCCTCTGTTCCGTGCAGTGCAGAGACAGATCGAGCTCTCAGTGTTGACTTGACATCTAATTGGACGCCACTGACAGCTCCACACTTTGTTACTAACACATGGAGAAGTGCTCACATCTCTGCGCTGGTGTTTTTTTGAGGATTTGAGGTGTGAAGTTTGCAGATTTACCATGTTTATGTTATCAAATCAAATCAAAATCAAACTTTATTTATAAAGCGCTTTTCATACCAAAAGGTATCACAAAGTGCTTTACAGATAACAAACATGAACATTCTCTGTGGTCCTGAGCTCCACCGGCAGGTCATTCCAGAGGCGAGGGCCATAATATTGGAAAGACGCCTCGGGAGACCCCTGCCGGAGGAGCGAAGGGGCCCGAAGGTTCATAAGGTAAAAGCAGTTCTGAAAGATAAGAAGGACCAAGACCATTAAGACATTTAAAAACCATTAAAAGAACTTTAAAATCGATCCTGAAACACACGGGGAGCCAATGGAGCGACTCTAAAACCGGTGTAAGGTGGTCCCCCCGTCTGGTCTTCAGCAGGACACATGCTGCTGAATTTTGTAAAAGTTGTAAACCTGAGATACTCTTTTTGGGAAGACCAGAAAGCAGGGCATTACAGTAGTCGATACGACTGGTGATTTAAAGCATGCATTAGCGTCTCCGTGTTGGCCCGAGAGAGAATGGGGCGGACTCTGGCTATGTTCTTTAGATGATAAAAACCTATCTTTGTGATATTCTTAATGTGTGGAATTAAAGTCAGCTCAGAGTCAAAAATCACACCCAGGTTCTTCACCTGTGAGGAAGGATTAAAAGACAATGACTGTAGTTTGGGTAAAAGTTTCTCTCTCTGGGCCTCAGGACCGATGACTAAAACCTCATTTTTTTCCTGGTTAAGCTGGAGAAAGTTTTCTGCCATCCAGGATTTAATATCTAAAATGCAGTTAGAAAGTGCATCCATTGGCCTGGTGTCATCATCAGGAGACATGGAGATGTACAACTGTGTATCATCAGCGTAACTATGAAAGTTGACTCCATGTCTCCTGATGACATCACCAAGAGGGAGCATATAGAGGTTAAAAAGCACTGGCCCTAAAATCAAACCCTGGGGCACACCACATGTAATTGTATGGACCTTAGAGGAGCAAGGTAAGTATCCACACTTACCATGAATGTCCTGTCTGTGAGGTAGGATGTAAACCATTTGTGGACAGCACCAGAGAAGCCAATGTGTTTTAAACGAGTTGAAAGAATAGTGTGGTCGACTGTATCAAAGGCAGCGCCCAGATCCAGTAGAACCAACACTGTGACTTTCTGTGAGTCATAATTTAATCTAAGATCATTTAAGATCTTTAAAAGGGCCGTCTCGGTGCTGTGGTTTACCCTAAAGCCAGACTGGAATTTCTCAAGGAGGTTATGTGCACTAATGAAATCATTAAGTTTGATAAAGACAAGTTTTTCTAAGATTTAGCTTAGAGTTGGATTTTAACACCGGTTGGATACCGGTGTTAAAATGATTACAGTCCAAATTGCTCTTCTTCAGCAGAGGCCTCAACTTTTAGCTATTATTTTGTTTTCTTCATTGCAGTAACCGCTTTTTGCCAGTCCCTCACAAGTTTCTTGCACACTCCACACTTTTTAGCTGCTGCTCAATTACCGTTTTGTAAATCTTTAGTGGTACAGGAGTAGCAGATACTTGTACACAAGCCGAGAGCGCCCTCTAGCGGCTGTCAGTGTGAAAATAACAAACATTGTGGGATTATAAATGTTTATATATAAGTCGCACCTGAGTATAGGTCGCACCCCCAGCCAAACTATATCAAAAAAGTGTGACTTATATTCTATACTTGTTAGACCAGTCGTTTCCAAAGTTGTGATGAACTCAAAAAGGGAATCAGTTAAAGGCAAAGAACAGTTATGACTAAAATAACTGTATAGGTTACTATCCCCAAAGCTCCAAAGCCACTTCTGTGTTGCACCTCACCCAATGCAACCTACTCAAGAGCACTCACCCAAAAAGTGACAGCGCCACCACTATTATCCCCCTCACTGTGCTTCATCGCTCCATCGCTCTACACATCACGTCTCCATGGAAACTGCCGCCATAAGCTCATCTAATTGCCCGCTAAATGTTTGTCCACAGTTTTAACAGGCCCTGCACCGCCTCTGATTAAAGTGGTTGAGATTTCATGCAGTTTTTTTGGCCAGGAGATGGCTGCTCCTGATGCTCAGTAGGGAAGTGCGCGGCTAATGGAGGGGAGCGGCGGAGCGGGCACGCACTTCACAGAACCACAGCGCTGACTGGCCCCTCGTCTCGTATTAAAGCTCTTAAGTACTGGACCTGTCTACAGTACACACGCCTAAATGCGCCTCAGGCTGAGTTTGGGCAAAAGTCAAACGTGGAACTATGCATGTGCTGTGGGTAAAGGGATTAGCGAGGCATAACAAAGTGTCAGTACTCTCCGGCCCCTCAACATGATTTTTGAGAAATATTCTGGCACACATTGAAATATCAAATTTCAGCTGCTAAGGTACAGTAAATTCCTTTAAAAAAAATCCCCAAACCTCCTGTTAGGACATACTGTATGTACAACATGGCATTTGTTACTTTGAGCAACACTTGGGATGTTTGGCCCTTCCATAATTTGTGCTTTCTACTACAAGAACTTAAAATTCCCCCATTTATCTGACGGCTGCTTTAGGGATTACTTTGTAGTTATCACACTTTTGTCTCTAAGTCTCTTCATGTGTTGAGCTAAGCAATTTAAAATTCTGCAGGATTAGTGGATTATGTTTTTTTGTGTCAAATTGACGCCTGTTGTAATAAGATGACTACAGCTGATCAAATCTTTCCCCCACAAAACATCGTCTGGCCTATTCAGACAATGCCTTTCGAGCATTTTACATAATAGGGCGTTATTAAATATATACACATCTAAGCAGTACAGGGGATTCATAGAATTTTGGGGGGCAAACTCCCATTCCCACTGCTGACTCTACCTTTGTGTCATTGGGCAAATGATTCTATTCCATCTTTACATCGATGTTTGAGACCCGGTTCCTGACTGTTTTTTCTTATTGTCGAGTTAAATCTTTTTTTTTCCCGTCTTATGTGAGGTTTATGAACCAACACTGGGACATGTGTTATTGTCAATGGTCAACCCTATTTATCCGTTCGTGACAAAAACACCTGCACCTATTTTATCCACAGATTTTGATGCCATCGGACAATCGTGATGGTAAAACCTCGGTACAGTGGGCAACACGTATATAGCACCAGTCAGTATAACATTGTTCATCTGCCGTTCTTTTCCAAGTCAATAAAATATAAGTTTAAATGTAAGTTTAAATCACTATTCGCTCCTGCTTTTGTGGTGTTTGCAGATTCTGGCTGGAGAGCTCTGTGCTTTCTTCACTAAGGCAGAAGGGACTCAGGAGAAGACCATTGTGACAGCGGACTGTTGCTACTTCAACCCTCTTCTCAGACGCGTCATTCGCTTCCTCGGTAAACTTTCATTTCATGAATTTGTTTCACAAGAACAGTGCATAATAATAAACATCTGCAACAGCTGCTGTGTTGCAACAAGCCAGATTGAAGCAAACGTGCCAGTTTCCATCTGTTCTAAAGCTGTTCACAAGGACTGATACATTACAAATAATAGAGGCACACATAAAGTCTTCAAAGACCTGTTATTCCCTCCTCCATTGTTTAAAGTGTGCCTAATTAAGATGGCAAGTTTTAGACATTGTCTTATTAATTAGAAGGGTTTACACATGTATAGTTTTGTTATTTGCAAAAAAAAATGAAATAATTTGTTAATTGCAGTTTTTGCAATTTGCATAAAAGCATAACTAAGTAACTCATGCCCCTAGAGGCCATAAGCGCCACTGCAGGTGTCATAATATGTTGCGTTTTTTTTTTTACTCATTAGTTATCCGTGAGAGTAAATACTACGCTGACAGAAAAGACAAAGGGAGAGAGGGATATTGTACATCCAATTACACAATGGAGATATTTTTTTTCACTCAAACTTGGCTGTAAATACTGTAAATATGGCGCTATCCCATAGTTAGCTTTGCCCGTTAGCCTGATAGCTTCTTCTGATCGTGATTCCATTAGTGTGTATTGGGGCTGCCGGGTCGCAGCTGTGAAAGCTGCAAGTGTGGTTTTCTGGCCAGAGGCACCAGAGGGAGACGAAAGACCCCCAATCATCCCATTAACACTTGTATTACCTCCAGAAGGACTACGAAAAGCATTTATTGAGGTAAACAAGTTACTTAGTTCTGCTTTAATTCAACCATTCAAATGCAAATTGCAAAGGTTTGCGGTTACATATCTATCTATAAACCGTCTAAACTGGGGAGTAGTGAAATAGTGTCTTTTGTCCAGATTGTTTATGCCTTAAAAAGGTTATTCTATCGATGTCTGTGTTTCAACAGCTATTCAGGGAGCTCACAAACATTTCTGAGAGTCATACGACCTCTCAAGTATTTCAAAGCATTTAAAAATCAATTTTTGTTCGATTTCAACTGCACAATAATCTGAGAGCGAGGAGATTGTGTTGATAAAATTAAAATGCTCACGATTTTGCATAGTGGCAAAACGCGAAGGTGCCATGTCACACTTGAGCTGATAATAATGTGTGAGGCTATTTCAAGTGGCACCACTAAAAACATTTCCACTTGTTATAACACGTCTCGTCCAGGTGTCTACGCGTTTGGCCTCTTCACCACCACCATCTTCGCCAACGCCGGTCAGGTGGTCACGGGAAACCAGGCGCCTCACTTCCTGTCTGCGTGCAGGCCCAACTACACCGCTCTGGGTTGCCAGTCCACACTCCAGTACATCACAGAGCGCCGCGCCTGCACTGGCAACCCGCTCATCGTCATGGCAGCCAGGAAGTCCTTCCCATCTAAGGACGCGGCGCTCAGTGTCTACTCAGCGGTGTACACAGTGGTGAGTGAATGTGGGCCGCAGGATTGAGTTTGAGGCATGATTTCACTTTATATTTTATAGTTGTTCATGGATTTGGAAAAAAATATAAACAATTATTTCCATACATATACATTATTTAACCTCTTAACCTCCACCTTAATCGAGCACATTTTTTCCAGTTTGGCTTTACCCGAATCTACAATCGTCTTGAAAAAAAAAGGCAAAAGAGTGACAAAAACATGAGGGGGAAAAAAACGATGAAAAGTGACAAAAATATGGGATGAAAACGTAATGAAAAGGCCACGAAAGAGCAACAGAAAAGTGATCAACAAAATAGTGGCGAAAAGCGATGAAAAAGTCCCAAAAATCCACAAAAGAATCGCAGAAAAGTGGCAAAAATGCAACAACAAAAACACACAAAAGTGACAAAAATCGATGAAAAAGTCACAATAAAGCAATAAACTTTTAGATTTTGGTAAAGCCGAACTGGAGAAAATGCAGTCAGTTAAGGTGGGGGTTAAGGGGTTAAGTTATATAAAAATATAAATGCCAACGTGCCCAGAGGTATTTAGTGATGTCAGTAGTTCTACTTTTATCAACGGCTCCAACAAAATAACAGTGTTTCTGTATTGTAATCGCTCTCATGTTGTGTGTTTCCTGCAGATGTATGTGACTCTGGTGTTCAAGACCAAAGGCACCAGACTGACCAAGCCCACCATCAGCCTGACCCTGCTGTGCTTGGCCATGCTGGTGGGGGTGGTCCGAGTGGCCGAGTACCGCAACCACTGGGCAGACGTGCTGGCTGGATTCTTCACAGGGGCTGCCATCGCTGTTTTCCTGGTACTTTATTGTTTACATGAATGTGCCATATCAGTTTCTGTGGGAATGACATCTTTGTGCAAGACTATTTGGAGCTGGCTGAATCAAATACTCTGCTTCTTTAGTTTATTAAGATGATTCCGGTGCTTGCTTTATGCCTAAACATCACTGAGACTTTATGAACCTGTAAAACACGGACTGGAACAGTAGCATTCAAATCCAAATGGCCCGGTGGCTCATTATTTTTATCTCCCCTATTCTCTCAACCATATGCTCACAGGTAGCGCCATCTGCTTTAGCAAAACGTTTAGGCATTTTGGATGAAATTTATGGCAGTGTACACTTATGGCTGTCGAAATGCAATGTAAATCATCCAACTCGGGTGGGTTTACGGTAGAAAAATGTGTGCTATCATTTTGATATTCAAACATTATATTATATTCGATTGTTCTGAGAAGCTTCATACTCACTGCAAGTGTTTGAGCTACATACGAATCAAATAAGAGTGAAACAGAAATGTAACTGTTTGCTTAAAGTGATAGTCTGTCAATTTAAATGTTTTACAAATTTGACAGATGCGTTTAATTGATTGTCTGGGTCTGCAATTCGACATTGATTCATTGATTGATTGACGTAATGTAAATTAAATAATTATGTACATTTTTAAAGTCCCTCCCAACCTATCAGCATTCCCGGTGCCATAGCTTTGACCAATGAGACGAGCTTTCTTGTGGCCTGTCAGGGCCAATCAGGAGGGAACTAGAAGTGGGTTTCAGGTCCAATCTTTCTTTCTCTCTCCCCATGTTTGCAATGTTACAGACCATCATTTACAAATATATTTCATACTTAAAAAAAGGATTCATAGATGCATACTGTACTGTACACGGTTATGTTACTTGCACTCTCTTGGCTCTCCTTGTGTAGGTGACTTGTGTGATCAACAACTTCCAGCGGCTGCAAGCCAGTGGGCCTCCTGCTCGACCCCAGCGACCTGACTCCATGCTGGGGGTTCCCATGGTGACGCTGCCCTGCGTGGAGAGCCCTTTGGAAAAGTTAAGCGGTCCTCAGGTAAGGGCCAGTCTAGGTAAGGCAGAACTCTAACTACAGCATTGTTTACGAGACACTGTTGCACCCTGGGGACCCGTCTCTCCTGCTCCCTCAACAATTAATCCCTCAGTTTCCAAACTTTGTCCAAAATATTGTTCTTGGTATTTATTTACATAGAGTAAGGGCATAATAAAGGGTCCTGAGGGTAATGAGGTATCATGCAGAAGTCAGGACAGCTGGTTTCTGTCAGAATAAACAGCCCCCTCCGACGCCTGATTTCCCTGAATACTCCTTGAGGAGAAGTAAGAGTCTAAATCAATGCAATTTACTTCTTTGGCGGTATGCCCTGCTTCACTTTGTCTTCTAACGCTGCTGTTTACATGCCAGAAATGTGGATTTTATTAGTTCTTGTAAACAATTGGGATGAGCTGTAGTTGTAGTTGTATTGCGAGAAGCTGACAGGTTGTGCTCAACTACCTCGGACTTTCATGGCTTGAAAACAGGATAAAACCGGTAGTGCAGCAGCATTAAGTTGGATAATTTAATGCCTCGAGCACATTAAAGTTGATTTTGTCCAAGGCACTGGGCAACAATGTCCCTCAGAGTGATTTGCCAAAGAGCTCCACATACTTACCTCTCGGATTAATATACTGACACGAGTTGTGGCGTTTACTTGTGAGGCTTGTTGTTGCAGTGTCCTGTGGTGTCTGTCGCTAACCCTCTCCTGACTACCTCTTTCCTCTGTCTCACTCCCTCTCTCCTCTCTGCAGCATCCCGCCCTGTCCACCTCCTCCCCCGCTTACAACACCTATGTGCAGCCATTCTAACCTCTGCCTCCGCCCCTCACCTCTCGCCCTCTGTTGCCTTATTTCTGTTCCGCCCCGTTTGGTTCTTTTCTCTCTGTTCCCGCCTCATTCCAGTGCATTGCTCTTGATTATTCTTTTCTTTACTTCTCTTCTCTCTCCCTCGCCACCTGCTGTCTCTCCCTGCAGACTCCGCGGGGCTCCCCGTTCGGCGAGATCACATGACCATCAGCCCTATCGGTTCCCCGACCGCCTGGGTGTCTGCACACGGGCTCGCTTCGTCTCCAGCGCAGTCTAGACCAGCCGGAGCAGCACTCCGCGCAGTGTGCGGCTCGCACAGCGCACGGGACGCTGCACCGCTCCTACTCCACTCAGGTCTAGAGCCGGCTGCACCCGGGGAACCGATAGGACAACTGTGGACTTTACTGGACGTCCAGTGAAGGAATATGAACATGAGCAACTTGTTTCGTTATAAGTTATTTTTATATAAACTTAGCAGTGAAACTATCACTGGACATTGTGGAACACAGTGATTGTGTTGCTTGAAGCGCACAGGGAGAGCAGACTTTATGGACTTTGAGATTTCAAGTTTGGATGTTCGGCGGCACAAGGACCAAAACAACCCGACAGCACGAGAGTCAATTGTGCGCAAACCCGTGTATGTGTTCACTGTAACACTTTTCTTTTTCCACTTTTGTTCAAAACAATGCACAATTCACCTGTGGCACCAGAAGAAACTGTAGTTTTTTAATTGTTACTCCTTAACGTCATTATTATTTATAAGCCAGGTTGGGTAATCATTGATAATGCAAGTACTTGCTATCAAAAGCACATTATTATACAAGCCAACAAGCTTTCACAGCTCCTCTTCACTGAAAGCACAGTCATCCTCAAACCAAAAGGGCACAACATACTCATACTTGACTTTGTTTAATAGGCCTGCATAAAAACGGATAAAAAAAAGGCTGTGATGTTGATCTGACTGTTTTATTTTAAATGAGGTAAAAGAGGTTATTGTTCCCTGAGAGAAACATGTCCTTTGCATTTGGCCCATTCTTCAAATCTTAAACTAGATCCTAGGTCAAGAGCACCTGGCTGGATGATTAACCTATTGTAGATGTTTTATTGTCACTGAGGGAAACCAGAGCCGGGCCGGGAATCAGGCGACACATAACTGTTTATCAAATCTGCCTTTCTTAACAATAACAGGACACTTAACTGTGTCCTCTATTGGCTCCTGATATTATTTGCAATTATCCAACTAACTCATCAGTTAATGATTTATGCCTAAACGTTCAGGCCACTGACTGGAATTATTGTCCTGACTGTGTGTTAGGACTGGCCAGGCACAAATTATTTTTTTCATCAAATTTTCTATTAATGTGAATAGATGAAATGATCTCCAGGAGGCATGAAGTTACAGATCAGACATGCCCATAACATCAACAAATCTGTGAACTAGCAGCGATTGCTGGATTTACATCAAGGGTCTGAAGGTTTTGCCGTGGCCTTCACAGTCTCCTGACCCAAACCCCACTGAAGATCTGTGGCTTAACTTCCAAAGAGCAGAACATGCACGACAGCCCGGAGTTTCAGGAAGAAAGGGCATAAATCTCACAAACTAGAATTGAATGACTCTTGGCTTCCTTTAAAAGTGTTCAAAGTTGTGATACTTGCCCTATCATGGGGCAACTAGGTAACTCATCAGGTGCCCAAATGTTTGCTGTAGCTTTGTGTCATTTTACGTTGTGTTGAAAATGTAAAAGATGAAAACAAAACTGGAATTTATATAAAATGTTATGGAAATGTTTCATCATCATTTCATCTCCCACTTGCTTCATTGCTTACATTAATAGAAATGTTGATCCCGGGTGCCTAAACGTACTCCTCCCAGATGAACACAGTCGACCCCTGCTTGAGCTTTGTACCAGACTTGGATTCTCCTGAACACATTGAGAAGATCCCCCTGAGGACCACTGCCTGTTTATGGACATGTACATATGGTGCAGATGCCGGGCGCGCTCCATGTGGCGTGACAGTTTTGCTGATTTTGATTTGCACACTCCCTTGTCCCTGACTCACCCGTCTCGACCTGGTGTGTTAAACTCTGCGTTGTCGAGTGAACTGTGGCGCCGGGATGTCGCCGTTAACTTCACGGTGCTCCGAGTTGGCTCGACGCACTCTCATACGGGGACGATAAAGAGCACATTTCAAACCAATGGAGGCACACTTACACAACCCCCCTTTCTCCCATTTTTAACCTGTGTGTTGTACATAGTCAACTACTGTAAATCTTTTTGCATTCATTTGTGTGTGTTTTTACACCAATATCACCAATGATCAACCCTGATATTTCAATTTGTTCATGCAAAAGTCTAGACAGCTCGCTCCGTGGCCTTGTTCAGACCTAAAATAAGCAGGCATTTTGGTGTTTTTATATATTTATTTGTTTTGGATTGTGCGGGAAGGTGATGTATTTGTAAACATTATCACAATAGACGAGATCAATACCTGCCATTTACTTTAAGGACTGTCATCATTCGAGATTGAGCGAGGATCCGTCAAGAGTCATTTTAAATTCGAGTCTGAACAAGGTTAGTCTTTCACATTAGCAGCACTTGTCCACGTTGGTAAAAGAAAAAGGGTACCGTAATGTAAACGGCGGTTTGAAATGACAAACATTTAATGCACATTATTCTCTGGGCCCCTAATCCAAATATTGATCTCAGTCACAACCTTGCTACTTTGGCCATAGCACTTGCCATTGATGACTTCTGTGGTTTATCTTTAAGGATTTGGAAATTGTGGCCAAAAGCACAAGCATTTACAAAGGAAATCACGCAGCTGAACATCTGTCATGTTTTATTTCTTCTAATTTCTCTTTTTTTTTTCTGTGAAAACCAACTTTACCTTGAATGAGTCACTACAGTTTTCAATGATTATGCAACATTTGATAATTTTCTTGTTTCTTGTTTTTCACCTGACTGGATCATAAGTTATGTGCTTTTTATAGCAGCATCCCAAAAAGGTTCAAGAAGCAGTCTTTTAAAATGCACGTGTCACCTCCCGTCAGACTGAGGGAGTGAAGAATCCTGAAGGGGCGCACAAAAGCCGGTTCAATATTGCAAATCAAACTAAAAACTTGTAGTATGGCCATAGAATTTCATCCAGACGAGAAGCTTCTTCAGCTCAGTCGTAGCCCTGGTCTGATCGACCGAGAGCTTATTTAATACACATTTCCCTAAATCTGATGGGAGTATACCGTTTGACATCGACCAAATAGGGACTTTTTATGTGACCTAAACGTTTAAAACACAAAATAGAAAACTTTCATACATCAGAATCCAACACAGAATCTCACTTTTTGTAATAGTATTCAAAACAGCAGCGATGCCAATATTTATTCCACCAGTTCTTCTATTGTTAGATGTTCACGGAGTCGTTCGCAGCAGGACTCCGGTGTTAATGGGCTAAAACCACTTCAGAGCAGCAGCAGTGGGGGCTGTGCTGAGGTTGGGGTACGCGCAGTGGTACGAGCGGCACCTCTGTTGCGACGTTCCCTGTAAAGTCCCGTTTTAACTGAGAACAAACGCACTGCGGCTGACTGACGCGAGAGTACAAAGCGGTGCGCTGCCTCAGATCTCCACTCCGAGGAGAAACACGATTCCTTTGATCGGCGCCGGGCAAAATCCCTCTGTTTTGTATTGAGAAAAAAAAAATAATGTGTGATGAAAACAATAAATGGATTCCGCAATAAGAAAAGAGAGGTGTCGCCGAGCTGTTTGTTTTGTCAAAATGTGTGCTGTGACTGTGTTGGCATCTCTGTCCTTTGTTTATCAAATAGACATGAAATTTCCCAGTTCCCAAAATTGAGTTGAATAATGTTTCACAATTTGTTCTAAATAAAATTTAAAAAAAAAAGCTCTGAACTCTGTTATTGTGTCTCCTGACCTCTGTCTGACCCGTACATCCACAAAACATCTCCAGAGCTTGAGGTAAGATCTTGGTCTTGGCTGGAGAACTAACTTTTGGTACATATAGTTCACTGACTTTTCACGACAAGTCCCACATTTTCAGCTTTCCCATTGTCACCACTAAATCTGGTCTATAGTTTCACAGTAGGTTGTTTGAGTAAAAAAAGACATATTTATTTAACGTCTTACCCCCCCCCGCCTGAACCGAGTGCATTTCTCCAGTTCGGCTTTACCTAAATCTAAGAGCTTCTCGACTGGAGAGCAACAGTGTAACGCCTCATTTGAAAGCTAAGATCAACAAAAGTGATTGTAACTTTTTGGCACGTTTTCGTCACATTTTGTGGCTTTTCCATTGCTTTGTCGTTGTGTTTTCTTCTCTTTTTTGTATTATTATTATTATTTTTTTTTTTTTTGGGGGGGGGGGGTTTGTCATGTTTTTGTTGTTTTTTTTCGTTGCTTTGTTTTCGTGTTTTCGTCATGTCTTTGTCACTTTTGTCACTTTTATGGTGCGTTTTTTGCTTTTCTTCCGGCACATTTTTTGTTACGTTTTTCGTCCTCGTTTTCGTCGCTATTTTGATGCTTTTCTTTTAAGCTTTTAGATTTGTGTAAAGCTCGGTTCAGGCGGGGGGTAAGAGGTTAAGCAGAAAATTGAGGAGCCAGACCGGTGGCCTTTCTGTGCTCTTCCAGAATGGACGTATGGCCAGTCCGCCCCTGGCTTTGAGTGCCTATAGTAATATAGGTGGAAACGCACTATATAAGTGGAGACCATTTATCATGTTTAAATGTAATGATTAACCTTTTTTAAAAGGTATTTTTAAATTGATAATAGGAATGCTAGTATGTCTTTCTATTTATTGTGTGCCTTGTTACGTGGTGTGGCTTGAAAAGATTTTCGAATAAAACAGACTACGCCTGCAGAGGACATCCACTGTTTTAGGCTGATGGAGGAAACGCCATAGTATGAACTTAGAAGCTTCATATTTAGAAAAAACAAACAAAAAAACATTTCTTGCGTTGACAAATGAATGTTTTATACACTCCCTCTAAGGACCCCTCCCTAATCAGATCCCTTTCTCATCGGAACAGATCATTAAAATGTGCCACTCTTCACCAGTCTATGTGTTAATAAAAGTGTCCCCCAGAATCATTTTAAATCCTCTCAAATTATTTCCTGTTGTCGGAGTCAGTGCACTTCACTCTTACGGCTCGGTACTGCCATCATGTGGATGACCTGTGCAGCGCACCTTATTGTGTATCCTACCCTTTTCTAGACTAAAAAAAAAAAGGAACTATTACCCCAGGATTTCACATAATGCGTTTTTAATAAGCTCCACAACCCAATTTAAAAAAAGGTTTATTATATTTCAACTTTGGCAGCTTTCAAAATATATCTGACTTTGGAAATAAACCTATTATGCAGTTGCAGGTGTATTCCGCATGGTGTCACTGTGCATCCTAGTGGTCACTCTGAGAAAGAAAGGGGCCTTGGCCTTGGATTTCTCTTTTGCGCCGTCTCTCGCGAAGACCGGCGCGTATTAAAAATGAATCCAACAATCAGGCAAACTAACGAGCTCTTCTTCACCCGTGTCTGCTAACGAGCCGTAATAAGATTTTATTAGCCGAGTCCCAACTCGACACTCAATCTTCCCCGACTGCTCCTCGGTGTTGGGTTTCTGGGGGGATTTTCACTCGAAATTACACCCAAAAGAACTGATCAAAGAAGTTGCACGCAAAGGCTGACTTCTAATTGCAACCGGGTCGCTTCTCTCTCTAGCTTTTTATTATGTTGTAGCCTACCTGTGATTACTGGGGGGGTATGTGGTAACGAATAGGATTTTAAATGGTCTGCAAACATCCCGTGGAGAAAAGTTCAAAGGATGATGGTGTTTCCGATGCCACCTGCGGAGAGGTTTCTGCGCGCTCCTCGTTAAAGCGAATACACGAACCACGCCCCCGGTTAGGTGACTGGAAATGTGAAATGTTCCGTGTGCTCAAGGCAGTGATCCGAGCATGTAGAAAGGAAGAAGAAGAAAGCTATCTATGGTTGATACTGTAACCAGAACATAGCCACGGATTTTAAAAATACACCAAAGAAAGGAGCCGAGGAGTTTACGTAACATGGAGGCAATTGAAGAGAGTGAGTGAGGACCGGAAAAGAAATGTGTTACATTTGAACGTTAACAGGAGGTGCTCTTTGTAGGCCATGTCTTCACTTACAGATTCCACCAGACTGTAATGCATCACACATATATTGGCCTATCCATGGGTTTACGCATGACTTCTTCGTAAGACAGCCTTTTTTTAATTTTTTTTAGATTATTAATTGTGGCTTTATTTATTTATTTTTTCATTCGAAACCCGTGGACTGAAAATGCCCTGTATGTGTATACTCGTAATAATAACCTAAAGGCCTTCTGTCTGTTGTTGTTTTGTTATATTTGTTTTGTATATTCGTATGGTTGAAGACTGTTGTGGAGCGGACGGAGCCGCGCAGGACGAAGGGGGAGGTGGAGGAGCTGACCGGTGCTCGGGAGGCGGGTGTTGTAGGTGACGTCGAGCGTTTGGTAGCTTGCTTCACTCACTCGGGCACATACTTCGCGACCAAGCGCGAGCGATTGGGTCAAATCAAATCTAATCTCTGAGAACTTTAAAAGGAGTTCACCCCTCCCACCTGAAAAAACGGAGCTCAGTTGTGAAGATCCAGACCCTCTGTACGCAATGAGTACGAGGGTGTGGGAAGACCAGGCTAGAATTGGAAAGGGATACGCAATAAACCATTTAGAATGTACACGTTCTTTGTTTGTAAAAAATACGCCATGGATCCTTTTTAAAGTGCATATGACACAGACACCATTTTTGCTAAAACATATAGTGAACACTATCTGTTATATAGATTTAGTTTGGCCATTTTTGTGATGTTTATAGTTTCACTTCTTCATTGGACACCGACAGGAAGTGACATAGAAGAAGGTAAACGATGTTAACACCGGGCTCACGACAAGCGGAAAAAACGCTTTCCGTCGCTCAGCTTGCTCTACCTCCTTCGCCGGTCCGGAGCACGTGGAGGCGGGGTTTGAGACGCGACTGAAGATCATGTTCTGTGGTTGGTGGTCGCCGCTCCGGCCGCCCGTATCGTGCCGCGCTCCTGTGGATTTCCGGAGGCTTCTTCCCGGTCGCCAGGCAGCACAGGGAATGGAAGCTCGCCGCTCTCTTCCCCTCCGCCACTCGAGGTGTGAGCGCGGTGTAAACTGTTGCCGTGCAACCATGTTAAAGTCAATGGGAAATGAGGCAAACTGCTATGGAATGTTACCTTCTGCTATGTCACTTCCTGTCAGCGGCTTAAAATGTTAATTACATTTCATTTAATTAAAATTAAAATAACTTTTCTGCCCAACATTTCTTCATTGCTGCTTCACTGAAATAAAATGACAATCATGCAATCCATCTAAATAAGTTATGTTTTTTTTAAAATATGTCTTTAACTTATTGAGCTATGAACTTAACTGGATATCTTACACGGGATTTCAAGTGTTGATGAGTGATGGATTTACAATAGAGTTTATGTGTATGATGTCATAACATAGGAACAGAATGGCGGATGGCGTTCCAACAGCATCCAATTGAGTGGACAGTCTGCATTGTTATTCATAGGTTTTCCACTCAATTTACTATGTTGAAGGTTCTATTTCGATTTAAAATGTGCACACCCTCTATGGTCATGATGTAGAATTTGATGATGCCAAAATGATGACAAAATCTCAGATAGAGGGCAGGGGTCAATACCACTCATTGGGGGTATTGACCCCTGCCCTCCAAACGGAAAATGCACTTATGTCTAATCATTTTCTTTCTAGGCATTAGGTGTCCAAAACCGTCCGTCATAATCTTTTGGCTGAATGGCCTTTTCAATGAGGAAGATCACACCCATGTTTATGAATATGGTCCCCATTTTTGATTTGATCAGAGTTCATTTGTGCTGATAGACGACTTTGTACCAGTTGTATTCATTCATTTCATTTATAAATCGATCCTTCTGCATAAACAATATCTTTAATAGGCTCCTAATTCAGAGAGTTACCTGTTCCAGTTAACTGCTCGTCTATTTCGGTGTACACTATGATTAGTAGCTGTTGTTTTTGTTTCCTGCTGTAGTCCATAGCATGCCACAACATACAACATTTTGTGCATATCTTGTTTTTCACCCGCGGTGCCCTCCCACACATTCCCATGGCGACCAGTTGGCTTCCAGGCTACACCAAACTATGTTATGGAGTAATGAGTTGGACATTTGGAAACTAGGCAGTCCTTCGTGTTACAGTTATTTTCTGTAAAACCAGCTCACAGATTTCTATAATAAGCTGATACTTACAAAGACAAGTGTACAGTTCAACCCCAAACTGAGGCCAAGTCGACAATTTAGGTAAGATGTTTTGCTCAGGAACACAACAATATACAGCATGTTTGAATGGACGACGTTTGAACCGACAACCAGACTTGGACAGATTACTCATTTAAAAGTAATCCAATTACCAATTAGGCTTGGTTTAAAGCCTATACTGCACACCTGTGGCGCTGCTACACAAAAGCTACATTCCATAAGCCTCAAGTAGCATACAATGATGCTCTTAGGATTCTTTTGAAAGTCCCTCGCTGGGCAAGTGCCCTTCTGCTGTTTGTGCAGAATAATGTGACCACATTAAATGCTGAAATAAGAAATGTACATTTATGATTAGGCTCATGGACTCACAAAATGAAATTATAATTGTTCTTATAAGACTTGACCAGAGCAGTAGGGAAAGCTCGGTGCTTTGGACGCACTGGAGAAACTTTATATGGACTCTATTAGTGATGTTTTATATTTCGTCCGTCTGTCTCTTATATGTTTTTTTGGACTCATTTGAGTCTGAAATAAAAACATTGATAAAAAATAATAATTAATAAATAATAATTACTCCTTCTAAAAGTAATCTTGTTACTTCTTTGATTACTATATAGCAAAAGTAATCTGATTACTGACCACGAGTTAGTTTAAAACATGGTCTGTTTGAGTCTGCCCCCCTTACATGGCGTTTTAACATGTATCATGTTTGATGATGTGCAGCCCTTTCAAGTACTTTAAGTTTGAAGTGGAGGTTTTTGCAGCTGAGAACGTCTTGTTTCCTGCACATAACCGACAATGGACCACAATAGTCTTTGCTTTCGTTGGTGTCTATATTTCCAGCCGAAGACATTTTCAGATGTCAAAGTATTTTGAAAAAGTAATCAATAGTTACTTGATAAAGACATTTTAATCTACAATAATTACCAGTTTTGCATTCGTAATTTGTTCCATGACGGAGTTACTTAAAAGGAATTATTTAGGGGTCTCTTACGGCCACACTGCTGGCAGCCTCCATATGGTCGGTGAATGTTTATATCATATTCCAAATCTACTGCTTAAAGTGGACATTTCACACAAATTGTGGCTTTTAAACATTCTTTTGGGCACCTCAGCTATAAAACACATTTATGTTTACGGTTTTATACCTTTCAGCTATGTTGTAAATGTGAGCTATGATTTCAAATTGGCCTGGAGAGCCCTCTTCAGAAAGTAGCAAGAACAAAATACAAACAACTATTTTTAATTTTTAGCTAAGGGCATGCTGGGAAATAATGTAATAATGAACCCACTGTGAACTGCTCACAATGGGTCCAGTGAGAATTTAAACATCACTCTGACTCAACATGTTCTGGGTTCTGTCTATTACACAATTAAATGCATTATTTCCGTATACTTTATGCTTGCTCCCTTACTCGAGGGAATGAGGAAAGAGAAAAAAATAAGTATTTTGCATGTCTCCTTTAAATGAAAATGTTTGAGTTCCGCTATACTCGAAAAAGTTAGAGTAATTTATTCATACAAACAGAAGGTCAGCCTTCTGTGACTGTCAAATGCATAAACACACCGTCTTTTAATTAGATGAAATGGAATTTTCAGATTTGATTCTTTTACTTCTGCATTGTTCTGTACAAAGCTGGCAGATGAGAAGGGCGGGAGAGAGAGGAAATCTATAGCAAGGCAGACGACCGGGCAGCCCCAGCAGAGTGTCATGTTGCAGCCAGCGAGGGGTGTCTTCCATCTGGAGGAGCTGAGGAGGTGTCTGGGGAGAGGGAGAGCAGGAGGAGGCTCAGGAGAAGATGACGAGCGTTTAGAAAATGCCGGTGCTGCACTCCCCCTTGGACAGTTTGGAGATGTGCCGGTCAGCTGGAAGTCACAGGTCAAAACACTGCTTAAAGTCGGCATATCATCCATAATTGTGGCTTATAAACATTCTTTTGGGTTCAGCATTGATATCTTACATTTTATACTTTCAGATAACGTCTATGCAAAAGACGGTGAGTAGTATAGAGAAACATCGGCTGGTCAAGATTTAGAATCACCATGGAGTGTCCTCTGCAGGCGGTTGTAGGAATTACATGTGGCAAAACAGTAAATACAAGCTTTCACTTTTACTGCATGTGAGCAAATTGATGGCGCTGTGAGTAACAGACCTTGGGCGCGGAACTGTTCAGAGCCGGTCTGGGTATGATTATGTGTTCCACTCAAACCTGTGTGAGTGAATTATGTATATTTGGGTGAACATTATATTGTGTTTCAAAGCTAAATGGCTACAATAATCTGTATATACTAGCAGTGACCTGAACACACTGTAGCATAGGGCTTCACTAGAGCTACTGATTAAATTGTACTGTAGAGATAACATGGTAATGCAGGCCGCTGGATACATTCAAAACATCAGGTGAATTTTTACAGCTGAAATATGTAGAATTTAAGCTTAAAACAGACTGTCTGTTCTTGTTGAATTGCAAAGTCAGAGTTTGGCTGTGGCTGGTGCTGTCCATGGTGCTAATTGGTCCCACATGCAGATATGCTATTGAATTGAGACAAGCCGCTGACTGGTTCAACCTACTGAGCAAAAATACAGAATCAACAAGGAAAGCCTTCAGCCCGGGTACAAGTTTCCGTGATCCCAATTTGAATCTGTGGAACATTTTGATTGAAAGTCACATTAAAGTCTTACGATAAAGTATTTAACCCGTGTGTCCTTACAGAAAAGCCAGACTTATGTGTGGCTTGTTTTTTTGTTGGTTTTTTGCTTGTTAGAGAAAACCGCTGTGTATGTATAGCATAACAGTTCATGGTGTTAGCAACCTTCTCTTAGCGTGCAGTGCGTATCACTAGGATCACTGAACTGGTTTATAGGATTTTATGTGTAAAATGTAAAAAGCCATTGTGCCATGCAAGTGAAGTAGTTCAGTTGCACTCTGACCAGGGAGCAAATGTTATCTGTCTGCTGAACGGCGATGGAAGAGCAGGACAGTGAGTCACTGCAGCGCGTTTGTATCTTTGTCAAAAGCTATTCACCGTGTTTAAAGTATTTTAAATGGACCAATTAAAGCTACTTGATAAAAGACCTGAAATCATCTCCTAACTCACTTCATGTTTTTATCTGGTACTGGAGAAGGATTGGAATGTGAAGAGACTGTGAATGAAAGACACTTTCCTGTTTTGTGAGCTGACTCTGAAGCACACGCCTGACAGTTTGTGATTTGACAGCGTTTAAAATTACACCCTTGACGTAAGATTACTTTAATGTCGGAGAGTCTTTCTGTTCTTTCAGAAGTCGTTTCCTGGATTTATCCTTGACAGTTGGACACAGATGTGTATTTTGGTGTAGCCCATAATTTTCAGTGCGGAAAGGGTTTCTTCTTTTGATACAGAAAATACTGGAGAAATAAAAGTCACTGGATTTGTAGAGTCCAGCATCCTGATTGTAGTATATAGTTTGAAATGAAATGTGAGATTTAAGATCCAATATGATCGATATTCAGACTAATAGAGGACAACACGAAACACACTTTTTCACACCAGGGCACAGCTCTAGAGTCAGAGTGTTGTGAGAAAATCACACCATGCTAAAAACAATAGCTCATTAAGCCTACGCAATCATGTTGTGTTATCAAAGGTACACAAAGCAAGCTCAGCCACACTGAGACGACCACATCCATGAACATGTCACATGTTTGGAGGAAGAAACAAGCTCACTGACTGAAAGTTGTTTTTTGAAGTACAAGATGTTTCACCTCAGATCGGTCGAGGAAACACAAGGAAGTGGTTCCATGTTTTTTTAAAGGTCAATTGTCTTCTGCTGGAGAGGAGCAGGCTCTGGGTACCTCCAGTTGCATTTTATCATCTGTATTCTCTGGCGCTGACGTTCTGAGGCATCAGTACCACAATCCCCTGTGTGCTCTGATCCATTTCTTGATTTCTCATTCCAAAATATGTACAACTCTGTTACGACTGCTTTGACTGTTATGTTGTAAGATTGCCTCAGCCAAATAGCATGATCAAATAGTTTTGTTTAGTTTTTTTTAATCTCCGCTTGAAGGTGTTCTAGGTGACTGTGATTTCAAAGGATACATCAAATGAAGGCTCTTAAAAGCCATTCTGTTACTGTTGCCATGACAACTAATGTATAGATGTGTATGAGGTATGGGGTCAACCTGATGGTAAAGGACTTTTTAAAGTGGGTGACACAAATACATATTTACCAGTGGCGGCTGGTCCATTATGGGCGGTGGGGCGCCGCCCCTCCTATCAATTTTTGCTTCATCGTGCGCCGTAACAGCGTCATAAATGTGTAGTTTAATGCCTGGGGCGGCGATGAACAGCGCCCTCGCAATCTAACCAATGGCGCTCTAATTTGTACTGTTGGTACAAAACACAAATCAGTGGTGCAAAACTAAAATATGTATAGTGACTATCTTTACACAAAAATGTCATTTCATCAGAACATTTTTTTTCCAAAAGCATAAATTCATTCAATGCTTCTTTATTTTTTAGTTTAATAAAACTAAATAAGTTTAGTTTTGATTATAATCTGCATAAAATAATAATATTAAATGCCCCAAAGATACCTTTCTTGTTTAAGTTAAAAACAATGTTTATAAGTATCTTTTAAAATATAATTGAAGGTAGGAATAGGCAACAGCCCCTGCTGGTTTTCACATCACCAGCCGCCACTGATATTTACGCTAAACATTTCCACTGACCTCTCTAAAATGGAAAGATTAATACTTTATGAGGCACTAGATTGCTTTCCTTTAAAATGAATTGTTACTTTAAATAGTAGGCAAACAGCTTTATGTATTGAATTGACATCTACAAACAGGTTTGTGCCATGTTTCTATATGATCGCACACTATCACCTCTAACCAAGCGTAATGATCGTTTTGCTATTAGGCAGGTGCAGAGTGGAGTGTGTGTTTGCTGTTGCACATATGTAATGGTGCACATGCATTCTCACACATGCACAGACACCAGATGTCAGCTCAATATTAATTTAGTTAAATTATAATTGTTCAGGCAGAACTGCAGGCTGACACAACTAAATTACACATAAGCGTGCCTTATTGATTTTGTGTTCTGTCCACAGGGTGTGAAATAAAGTCAAAGTATTACCCAGGCATCAGGAGAAAGTGTGCGGCGCGACAAGGACATAATGTATACCGTTAAAGCGGCTTCTCCAACATGACTAGCAATTACAGATGGCCATTGAAGACGCACTGAGATTCAATCAGCCAGAGTTGAGCCTGGTAGCCAGCGCCGGAGCGGGGTTAATGACTAGATTTGGCTGTAACCAAGCATGCAGCGCCGTGAAGGGGTGAAGGATAATGTTTGTTTAGATACACGGCTGCAGCGTCCACGGATAATGTCTTCATTAAGTATTGATGCGCTCGCACACGCTGGCTGATTGTATCTCCTCCAGCGACTCTCAGCACCTCCACACCTCCTGTGTCTGCACTTCATCACAGAGCCCCGAGCCCCTCCTCAGCTCAGCTCCTTGACACCTCCTTCGCCACGGCCCCCTCCACTCCCTGCACAGCTCTGTCTTCATTGGCTTTCTTTTCTTCTTCTTCACTTGAACATAGCTGCCCCCTCCCTCTGATACCACTACCCCCATCTCTCTACACACACAGCCCTTGCATTATCTTTCCCGGAAATTGCATTTCCAGCACAGCCAGGGTCCCATTATGAAGCGGGAGCGACATGCTGTAACCTTTTTAAAAAGCCATTAGTGATGCACCTGCCCCTCCCTTCCTTTCTTCACACAAACCCCCTCCCTCCCGCCCCCCAAGTGCCTGATCCGAGCCTGTGTATACAGCAGCCCCCCCCCCCCACATGCGCACTGTCCCCTCCGGTTCACCCTTGCTGACCCCTCCCTGGCCATGTGGCAGCAGTAATGTTATTAAGAGCCATTATAGGCCAGCTCATGCTCCCGGGGCAGAGCACGGGCCAGATGTAGAGGGGGCCGCGAGTGCCAGGGGGGGTCAGGTGTAAAGTACCATTTGTACAGGCACTGACAGAGAAAAGAAGGGGATTGGATTGGGCTGGGTTGGGATTGGAAGCTTGTACACAGGGAAGTTTCATACCAATAAGCTACACATGGTATTTACACTACATACACTTCCTTGTGGCGATGGGATATATCAGTGATATGCCCGATCCCGTCAGACCTTGGAAGCTACGCAGGGAAGGGCCTGGTCGGTGCTTGGAATAGGAGACCGTTTGGTAACACCAGGAAGCCTGGCTAATGGAGTGGGTGTTGGAGTGTCGGAGTGGGGCCGATGATGGGGCACCCCAGGGCAGCTGTGGCTACAATAGTAGCTTACCACCACCAAGTATGGAGTGAAGGAATAATGCAATGTTGAGTGTCCAGTAAAGGACTATATAAAACCAGTGCATTATTATTATTATTATTAAAACCAGTAGCTTGAAGACCAAAAAAAGGCAGAATCTCGTATGTTCTCATCTACTGAAACAGAGACATGAACAAGGTCCTTCTTAACACTGGTCTAACTATTTGAAATCAATCAACACTTTATTGTCATTGTCATTTTAAATAAAACAACCACATTTCATTGGAGTATTACATACAACACTACATAGTATGTTGGGAAAGTGCATAACTAAATGGTCCATCCATCCATTTTCTTCTGATTTATCTGGGGTTGGGTCGCAGAGGCAACAGCCGATCCACGTACACCTCCTCCAGCTGTTCTGGGTGGACCCCGAGGCGTTCAGGCCTCCTCCCAATAGGACCTGCCAGAAGGCATCCGAGACATGAAGCCCGAGCCACCGCAGCTGGCTCCTTTCGATGAGAAGGATCAGCGACTCTACACCGACCTCCTCCCGGGTAACTGAACTCCTCACCTGATCTCGAAGGTCTCAGCCACCCTGCGAACTAGAGGTGCAGCGATCTGATCAGCCACCGATCATGATCGGCCGATCACGGCCTAATTTTTGTGATCGGTAAAATGCGCCGATCAGACAGGCCGATCAAACGTAGATTTCACAAACTTTCTTTTGGCGGCTCTCCTCGTTTCAGGACTGCAGTAAACAAAACAACCACGGAGCTAGAGCTAACCCGCTACCGCTACGCTTTAAGACAAAAGCATAATGAAGGTTTGTGACCATAAAGTATATTTGATAGGACTTCTAGGCAAAGGAGACGATGTGCCATGATTTACATTTGCAACTACCGACGTCACATGTGCGTTCCGTAGGTGATACAGACGAGATATTTAACACAAAACCGTGCTATATGAAACGCATGTGAAACTACAATCAGGCAGGGGTCGTTGTCTTGTCTTATTTCACTGAGAAAATGTGCTCTTTAGTGCTGAAGTGTCACTAACTGGCTGCTAGTCAAAAGAGAGAGTAAAACGCGTATGTGTTTGGCACCTCATGTCGCCGTCTCCTTGTGGAAGTTTTCTTCTCTTTCTTCAAATATTGTCCAAAGTTATAGTCCAAAACCAAAATGATCCTCCTAATTCCACTCCTAATGTTTAGGCTGAGTGCTCCAGTGGCCTCCCCACTAATATCCATAAGGCGCATCTGAAGCAACTATGCATCGCAAAGTAGGACAGGGATTTGATTGGCCGAAATAATAGTGGATGTGCTGGAGAAGGCTTTGCGCAGTGTTCACACTCTCCCATCATCAATACAATATCTTGGTGAAAGATTAATGCAACACTGACATTGCAAAAGTTTATTGAAAGAATAGTAGTCCATCGAAGTATCAGCATGTGATCTTTTCTTGTGTGTGGTGCCTTGTTTTTGGTCAAGGAGCGTATTATTTCAGTATTTAGACGTGAGGATCAAGACTTTCAATACTGGCACCGGAATCAAAACAAAGATCGGAAAGTTAAGTAATTGTTAAGCCTTTCCTTCCCTCATTAACTCATGGTGAGATTAAAGGGAATGAGATGGATTTGCATTGGTACCAGTCCAGTGCAGTAAATGTATTCTGTAATCTCTGATCCATTTCCAAGATAAGACAAAATGGTTAGAATGCCATTAAGAGGAGGACCTCCATAGTTTGTCTTGTTTATTTATTGTTGCTCTAATTATACCCCAGCAGTTCGGAGTAAAGCCTCATTGTAAATAAATGGTACTTTTCCTGTCGACTTCTGTATCATTCCTGCCTCTGCTTTGTGTTCATTTGCAAGCAACAAACGGTTGAAACTACCTGATTGCAAGAATGCACTCCCCCCCCCCCCCCTCCATACCACCTACGTGTACACCAATCTGCATATGTTTCCCTATGTCCTCTATAGGTGCTATTGATTTGTGAGACTACAGTGCGTATGAATGACTGGATGCATACGGCAGAAAAGCGTGGAGTAGAAAAGGCAGGAATGCAGAGGGGAGCTCAATCGATAAGCATAAACAATGAAGTGTCTATCTCTCCAGCCCCCATCGAGGCTCCCTTATCGAAACGCAAACAGCGGGCCCGGCTATCGTACTCACCAATGTAAACACGTACAGTACACACAAGCAGACACACCGCCAAATCAGAGCATCTGCGTAACGTCACTGTTCAAAGTACCGCCGCACTATCCGCCACATGTTCAATATGAGAGTCTATAAACAGGCTCAGGGCCCGGGGGTTTGCCTCTTGTTTTTCTTTTTTTAAGAGAACCAGAAACATGCACATAAACTGACAACTTTGGGGTTTTTGGTAATGATTGACTGCATTTGACCCAAGTGTAAAAGATGTCTCCTTTGATGACTCTGTGTGATATATATACGTAGTGGGAAGAAAAGGTTAAGTACACCATTTGGAATTTGTCACATTTCTGCCTAAATTGTTCATAAATTGTGGTCTGATATTCATCAAAACATAAGAATGAGTAAACAGTGTCTGATTAAACCAATACCACCCAATCACTTACCTTTTATCATATTTGTATTGGCCATAACATGTAAACATTCAGAGGAGAGCATGGAATAAGTAAGTACACCAACTGAATATGACTGAACTGCAGCAGTTTTGTAAAGAGGAATGGTCCAAGATTTATCCTGATCGTCTAATCTTCTCTACAGGAACTGCATTTAATACAAGGGATCACTTACTTATAGGGATGGGCCGCGAGATCAAATTGCTACAAGATTTCTCGTCACAGTGTAAAATGATCTCGTAATATTTTTTTTTCTTCTTAAATTTCTTTTTTTTTATAGGCTGAAATTTAGATATAGACCTTCTTCCTATAGACTGCTTATAGGACTCATGGGAATATTTAGGCAATAGTTCTCTAATAATGTGTACTATATATTTATTGGAACTTAAAAAAGAAAGAAAACTTTGCCTTTGGAAGAGGTCAGTCTAACTACAGTAGAATCACTCTCTGTTTAATGTTTAAAACCTCCGGTGCGTCAGTGTCTGGCACAGGAGGATACTAAACCTGTCTCCTCCTCCTCCTCCTGAAATCAACTTTTAAGCCTCGTTCTAATATTAAACTGTATGCACACAAATATAGCCTGATTATATTGGTCAAATCTGATCAATTCCCATCTTTATTAGTTGGTTCATTTTGTTACAAACAATACAATACAATGGCTCCATACAAAGGAAACATAATTGCAAAATATTATTTATTATTGCAAATTATGTAAAAATCACGTCTCGTTCTCGTCTCATGGGATTTGTATCTCGGCCACCACTACTTACTTATTCCATGCTGTAGTGAATGTCTCAGGTCTTCCCGCAAAATATCTTGCGTTCCTCCCAAACATTTCAACTTTGGGTTCATCAGTCCACTGAACATTTTTCCAGTAGCGCTGTGAAGCATCTAAGAGCTCTTTTCGCAAACCAAAGTTGAATTGGTTGGGAGGAACACACAACGTCATGCCTGGAGGAAAAATGGAACAGCACACCAACATCAAAACCCTGTGCTCACTGTGAAGTAGGTGCAGGGAGAATCATGGTGTGGGGCTGTTTTGTTGCCTCAGGGCCCGGACAACGAGCTATCATCAATAGAAAAATGTAATCACAAGTTTATCAAGATATTTTGCAGAAAGACCTGAGGCATTCACAACAGCGTGGAATAAGTAAGTGCACCCTTAAATTAAATAGCAATAACTGCTTTTCTGTAGTTGCAGAATAGACGCTCACAACGATCAGGCTGAATCTTGGACCATTCCTCTTGTGACAGGAGGGAAGGCAGGGGTCGCCTTTTTTTTAGATGTTAGAAATAGACACAGGTAAGTCTGGCAAAAAAGAAGGTATGAACCGAGGCAGGAGTTGTAGCAAAAATATATTTCTTTATTGTTCTTTAATATAAATAAGACTTTAGACTAAAACTCTGAAGAGAATCTCTATGGGTCAGCTTAGATGCTGAATATTTCGCAGGAGGCCTACAATGCCAAAAAAATACAAATGCACCAGTTGACCTGCACTATTACATGTGTAACTCAACTTATAAAACCAATTGAGAGCTTAATTAAACAACAGTGGCGAAACTGGTGAACCCAAACATCCAGGTTAGTCCACAGAAGATTTCTCTTTTACCATATTGAATATTTACCTTCAACATACAAACTGGCTCACATTAGGGGCTTGGGCGCTTCCCAGGAGTAGCTGTCCCCAACCGCAAACTCCTTTACACACCTTAGCCAATTAACAAAAGCAAAACATTAGCGACAGATTAGCTTTCAATAAAAGAAACTCAAAAGACAAGTCTACTCACACATGGCGACCCTCACAACGGCCCTGCAATGACCCAGATGCTAAGGCATGCACACCTTTTATCACTCTGCTAATCAAGAGGGTGTGACAGAGACTGGGGTGGTGCGTTCATGGGGTACACCAGCGTAGGAAACTACTCTACCTCGTCACATCTCTCCCCCCCAAATGAATCGTTGGCCCAACGATTAGTAACACAACTTATGGCTATGGCTGGAATATAGCTGTGGCCAACCTACTAGCACCAGGGGCCAGAGAGGGAGCCGACCCATGTCCCTCAATCCTGGCAGGCACATGGCGGTGATGGAGCTTGGAGTGTTCTCCTGCCGTCTTTGGGGAAGACTTCCCGGGAACCAGTGCCATTCTAGGTGAACGTCGCTTAGCAGGTGCGGACTGGATGCAGACAGATTCCCCAACAGGACAGCCTCCCACGCGGTCTCCATACCATCTCCTGCTGCAGATGCTGCCCTGGCCTCCATGACTGCCTTCTTGCAAGCCTCCCTTCAGTGGGCCACTGGGAGGTCCAGAACCAGATTCTCCCCCTTCTCTGAATTTATCCCACCGTCGTACTCCCTCCACTCGAATGGCCTTGCCGTCTAAAGTTGTACCTTTCATAGCCTCCAGTGCATCCTCAGCACGCTTTGCATCAGCGTACTTGACAAAGCCAAATCCACGAGAGCGCCCAGTGTCTGTGTCCCGAACAATATCCACTTCTTCTAAGAGGCCATATTTCCCAAAAACTTCTGCCAGTTTGTCCTCCTTAGTAGCAAAACTCAAACCTCCAATGAAGAGTTTTCCCCAGTCCCGCCTTTTCCTTCTCCGTGGCCGACGAGACTTGAGTGGTGGTACTGTTCTGATACCAACCGGTGGGCTGGTTATTACTACCCGAGCCGAACCTTCTGAATGAATGCACCTTGGACACACACATGCATTACAACGAGTCCTGTGACTAGGCTGCAAACACCAGTGACACATAATGTTACCCGGACCTGGAGACCCAAACCGTAAACCCGACTGAATCACTGAGAGAACTTTAGTTATCTGGTCCAATTGCTCTTGCTGCTTTTGTACTAGAACTGTTAGTGTAGCAAACTCTGAGGCAGTAACATTAGTGGGCAACTCAGACTGGGGGGGCTTGATGCTACTCTGCACTGTGCAATATGCCCCACCCTCAGGTCCCCCTCCAATTGCCTCAACGCAAACGTCTAACAGAGTACATTTAGGATCTCCACATAAACAGTGACTGTCCATTGGCAGGTAAATGGCATGATCAGCCTCACGATTCTCCAACAGTCCCCTTGACCACAGTCCAGCTTGTGCAGCGTCCCGCTCCAGCCGCATACTCTCCTTCTCAGCTTCCAGACGCTGGACTTTATCCCGGAGCTCCTGCAGCTCCATCAAGGCACAAGCGGGGTGGGCACCTCTTTCACTTCCGGCGAGGGTGGGTCTCCAACCAGGTCCGACGGTGTACCAACTGTTGCTCAATTGAGCTCTCAATCTGCTTCCATTTCAAATAAACTAATACACCAAAACTAAAACTAAATTATACCACACTCTGCCTCGTTTGCCAGTTCCTGCCGACAACGCCACTTTGTGACAGGAGGGAAGGCAGGGGTCGCCTTTTTTTTAGATGTTAGAAATAGACACAGGTAAGTCTGGCAAAAAAGAAGGTATGAACCGAGGCAGGAGTTGTAGCAAAAATATATTTCTTTATTGTTCTTTAATATAAATAAGACTTTAGACTAAAACTCTGAAGAGAATCTCTATGGGTCAGCTTAGATGCTGAATATTTCGCAGGAGGCCTACAATGCCAAAAAAATACAAATGCACCAGTTGACCTGCACTATTACATGTGTAACTCAACTTATAAAACCAATTGAGAGCTTAATTAAACAACAGTGGCGAAACTGGTGAACCCAAACATCCAGGTTAGTCCACAGAAGATTTCTCTTTTACCATATTGAATATTTACCTTCAACATACAAACTGGCTCACATTAGGGGCTTGGGCGCTTCCCAGGAGTAGCTGTCCCCAACCGCAAACTCCTTTACACACCTTAGCCAATTAACAAAAGCAAAACATTAGCGACAGATTAGCTTTCAATAAAAGAAACTCAAAAGACAAGTCTACTCACACATGGCGACCCTCACAACGGCCCTGCAATGACCCAGATGCTAAGGCATGCACACCTTTTATCACTCTGCTAATCAAGAGGGTGTGACAGAGACTGGGGTGGTGCGTTCATGGGGTACACCAGCGTAGGAAACTACTCTACCTCGTCACACTCTTTACAAAACTGCAGCAGTTCAGTGAGATTCAGGCGGTGTACTTACGTATTCCGAACTGCCCTGTGAGTGTTTATGTGTTATGGCCAATAAAAATATGATGAAATGTAAATGTTTGGATGGTATTAAGCAGACACTGTTTACTCATTCTTATGATTTTGATGAAAATCAGACCACATTGTATGACTAATTTAGGCAGAAACGTAAGAAATTCCGAATTTCAGCTCAGTCTTGACACATCGGTTTGTGTTTTGGGTTTCTGCTGGCAAATCCAAACAAATCGTGGTGAATGATGAGGGTGACAATTGGTTGTACTTTCTAACTTTCTGATGCCAAGAACCCGCAAAATAAAAACGTGCAATTTGGAAGAGTTTTGAGAGTTCAGGATCCTAGGAAAAAATGTCTCTACAAAACCACATAATTGTGACAGCAAAACTTCACTTTTGTATTTTTACAATTCTTAGTGATTGAAACTTGTTCTTGCTTTGCAGTATGTAATCCACTTTGGATTGAATTTCAAAGGGGGAAGCTGTGAAGGCGTATTTCCATCCAGAACGTGATTGTTACGATGCTTTGCTGCACGTTTGTGATCAGGTCCAAAATGCCAAATGTGTTTCTTGCACTTAGCACACAACATGCCCAAACGGTCTGCCACGAGACCGCACTCAAACCACCACTTTCCCTCCCGTGAACAGCCACAAATGAGTGTCGTCTGTGTTTCCACTTTGACAAACACAAGCCCCGTCGTTCGATATCGAGTGAATTACATTTCTGTATGATCACATTAGATTGTCAGAGACAGTTTCGCTGTTTCTTTGCTCGAACAAAAAAACAAACCCAGTCTCACTTTTATCGGTCGCAGTGAAATAGACTTCTTAAACCTGGGTCAGTGATATTCTTGCAGCGTCGTCCATTTGTTCTGCGGTAATACACGAGAGATTGTTTTTAAGATTTTAAGATGTCGTTTTGTTTCAGCCTTTCGTTTCTTTGTTTGACCTGCTTTGCTTTCTCACCGGTTTGGACCACACCATGCAGTCCAGGGCTCGGTTAAATGTTAAAAGCCGCCCTCGATGCTTTGTGACAGAATACTGCTGTCTCAAATAGTATGACTGATGTGCCAGGAGCATTTTCTCAACAACAAAATCAATTCCTTCATCTTTCTGTGACTATGGCCTTCTACGACGCTACTTTTTGGCCAATTGAATCCCGGGCCACTCTATTTACCTGTGTATATACTCAATCAATCAAAAAGCACTGCGAACGCTCGGCTTTTATGCTGCTACAGCCTCCCGCTGCAAACTGCCTTTAGCTGACAGAGAGACTCCAGATCTGGCCAAGTACGAAGCCATTTCTGTATTTATTTGCGATTGTCGATAAAAATGCATTTTGCGAGGTAATCAATATTAGCCTGTGCGCAAGGAACCACTTGTAACCGTAACAACAACACACAAAAAGCTCCGGAGATTGGCGCGCACAGGCAGCAGCTGAGCCTATTGTTGTTGCACTGTCATGTAGCGTTGTGGACCACACAGGCTCGCATTATTGTCCAATTAGAATGCAGAGTGGAGCCAAGAAGGCCAACGGAGAGGAGAGTGGCACAGAGCGGGAGAGGGAGAGAGAGGAAGCTTGAAAGAAGCCAGGCACGCAGACAGACAGTAAATCCAATTGCATGGGCAGCATCCAGGAAGCGGATAGTGAGAGATATCCAGGAGGAGTGAGGAGGAGGAGGCGTATGTGTGAGGGGGGGCTTAACTCTACTATCCCTGACCCGACTGCACTTGCACACAATAGGCCTGATCCCAGCGGCCAACTGTCAGATCGAAAGGACTGTGCAAGATATCACAATTGTAAAATACAAAACCTACTTTATGAAGCATTTATACAATTCGCTTTGTAGTCAGTTCTATCTCATGTAAAGCAAACGCAGAGGATCTAAACATCGATACTCTCAAACCCTTCGTGCAAGGGTTCAGCTGCCTGACAGCCTGGTCAGTCAGTTTGACCTGCTACTGATTGAGACTTAGCATGATTGGAGAGGCTATGGCGAAGTTTAAACAACAACAAAATCGCGGTACGTTGGTGTCGGGCGCATGTTTCTTTTACAACAACTTACTTTTACTTTAGAAAGCTCCAGATTTGCCTCAAAAGGCCATATTCATCCCAGGCTGGAAGAACACAGAGACAAACCATCTTCCTCTGTCCACCCATGGTTCTGTTGACACGCCGTCGTTTTCAAATACAGTAAAAGCAGATAGAGAGAGGACGAGACTTCTATGTTTTCCTTGAGACTATTGCCGTTTAAACGTGGCCCATGAGATCGGTGGTGTGGTGTCTCCCTCTGAAATTTTATTTATTTATTGGTTTATTTGGTCGGGACATGTTGATGAACATAAATGAATCTCATGCATGTAAACAAGCCACACCAGATTGTGCCTTGGACTAATTTCCATCCGTCGTCCCCCATGCGCACTCTCAAACACACTCTCAGTCATCCTGGTCTATTGTACATGTTTGTAGTTGTCGGGGAAACCGGAGTCGCTACCGTGCCGCCAATAACCCTGTTATAAAGCGGTCGCATAATTGCTCTCTTGGAAAATATTGTCAAGTGTAGACCTCCATCCATCCATCCATTTTCTTCCACTTGTCCGTTGCCGGGTCGTGGGGGCAGCTGTTGGAGCTGTCTAAATCACATTGCACCAGCCCCTATGGCTCCTCCTGCAGGTGGTGGGTCCACAGAAGGACGGCCTCATGGTTCTAACCGGGCCTGTTGGTCTCTCATAAGGGGCTTCTGAACCGCTCTTTGTCTGACCCGTCACCTAGGACCTGTTGCCATGGGAGACCCTACCAGGGGCACGAAGCCCCCGACAACATAGCCCCCAGGATCTTTCGGGCGCTCAAACCCCTCCACCACGTTAAGGTGGCGGTTCCAGGAGTTGAAGTGTAGACCTCTGATCTCATATTCAATCGTTTTCTTGATTTTAATTGGTTTTGTCCCATGTGCAATACTTTTGACCCTTGATCTCACAGCAATAGCAGTGATAGCAGGTTGTACAGCTGCAGTAGTTGTTGTACATGTTGTATTAATTTATTTGGTTGAGAGAGTTGGGAGATGCTGCATAAAACATAAATGCTAGATTAGCTAGACACCGGAGGCAAGGCACAACAGCACTTGTCAGACCAGGGATTGGACAGCAATACAGCAGATTAGAGAGGGAACACTTTGTACACAAACTTGGAAGAAATGGCTGTGTCCTAACAACACATTTGGGTGTTTTGTTTCCAATGGAATAGTGAAGAAATTTACGCGGGCACTTGTTCTTTTGAAAATGGAACAAAACTATTTGGAATTGACAGCTTGTCATCTTTGCACCCCAGTTTTGGGTGACGAGAAAACAAATATGCAACGGTCAACGCAGTGTTTTTCCCATTTTTGCCTGTGCTATGCTAAGTGGTTTGATTCACATAATTAGACATGAGACTGAGGGAAGAAATCAAATCTTTCCGCAAGGTTGACAATTGTAGAATTCAATAATATCGACCTACCAAAAGTTACTCTAACTGGAGGACAACATATTTACATATTCCAACACCATGAAAAGTAAAACATGGGCTTTGGGAGTAAAAGCCTTTTTTCAAAAAAAGTGCAGTTTTCCTTTTGGTCTCTATTTAGTTCCAGTCATTCGATGGCATTGCTTATACATCTTTTGAAATTAGCATGAAATACCCCACATCAACAGGGAATGTATTGGTAATCCATTTATAGTATTATTCATATCATATAATATACTTTTAAAAACTTAACCTTATGTAGGATATATGTATACTGTGAATACGGTTGACAGCGAGTTACATTCAAGCATAAACAAATTGTTTCTCTTCTGCTTGGAGCCTGTTCTTGAGCACATTTCACTTGAGCCCAACAACGCACTGGTCATTCGTCATATCACTGCTGTAGCTGATCATTTATAAGACATGTAGTAATTGTATAAGATTAGAACATGGCAGTGTTCTGGTGACGTAATGGACAGTATTCCCCTTTGAACATTGCTCTGACACTCGTGATTGTATCCCAGCATCAATTTTTAGATCCCAATGTTGATCTTTAATGTCTTTATGGCGCCATAAAGAAATTGCTTTGTACGGCCCCTGCCTGTTCATCTACGCAGCCATCTATCGGGCCACTGACCGGCTATCTGCCGTGTCCTTTCAGCGTGTTCTTTTATCTGTGATCTGCAGCCAGCCCCGTGGCACCCCTCCTCACTCCTGAGCTGCTCCCTCCTAACGCGCTGACACCCAATCCCCCCCCCACTGGTCGATACATGACATCATCAGGAGTGGACATGAGCTAGCTGTGGGCGAGGTGCCGAGAAAAAAACACACAGAGACACGCAGTACTCACAATACAAGACATACAAGATGAGAGAACTGGTAGAGATTTTAGTTTCTTCAGGACAAAGTTTTAGCTTGAAATAAATCACAATAATAAGCTAGAAGAAGATCTTTATTTATATAGCGCCTTTCACAGACATGGTCACAAAGCGCTTTACATGAGAGCATTTTACATTCACTCCATACTCATAGCTAGAGGTGATTATTGTGTTTTGTTCATTTATTGTTTTGGCAGTCCTGGTCCTCCATACATTACAATTTGTTTTCAATTAAGACAACACAATTAGGTTGGCGTGATGATGACTATATATTTGATATATTTGATTAAAGTCAACATGCCATGTCCTCTCCCCCGTCTGTCCTCACCGAGTCGACCGATGAGTGATGGACCTCTGCAGTGTAAGTACAAGCACAGGAGAACCACGGCCAGCTGTCACACATGCACCGCTTCACCCCACTTAGCACGGCAAATCAAAGCTCCTTCATCTCAACGCTGTGTGATCAAGCCTCAAACACGTGGGAAGCTGACAGTCTGATGGCTCTCATCCTGATTGACGGACGAAGTGGGAAAAAACGTCGCAAATTATACTTTTTTTTCAAAAAAAAACAAAAAAAAGAAGCATATTTGAACCAGAAAATAATGTAACAGATTAAGGAGTATAGGGTTGAACTTAAAAGCGTGATACAAAAAATAAGGATGATTCCAATAGTATTTGTGAACGTTCTAATTTAGTTTTATTTATTTAGGCAGTATTAAATATTTGTGCACCTGTTCAAATGGTTACCAAGTTTAGATATTACAGTAGGTTAGTGATGCAGCGACATGTGGCAGGAGGTGAACATGGAGATAATGTCAGTGTTAGGTGCCCCAAGTGCTTCACATACAAAGATAAACAACAACAACAACAACATTTTCTACTGGTAGATAACACCATCTACCTGATTCAATTCTGTGCTGAAGCTTCGTAGCAACTTCCCAAACATAGTCCCTTCCAGTTAATTTCCTCATTCCAGCCAGAAATGTCCTGACCTTCCTCTGTGCTATTAGCTGGAACAGTCTGCTTTAATCACAGGCCAATTCAAATAGCAAGAAGACTATGAATAATAGCTTTAGTGAATCATATCTTTAAACAGAAGGGTTCCTGCGATGCCAAAGAGGAGATACAACAAGTGCTTTTTGGTGTTGATAAAAAGTCAGTCAACAGTCTCTACTGATTGGACATGCAATCTGCCCTTTTTGCAAACATTCATAATCGAGCACATATGTTTATCTAGTAACTGTACAACCTTTACATCCTTCTACATCTTTAGTAGAAGGACGTGTGTTATAAGGGAGCAGCAGTGGCAGCGCCCCCCATCAGCTTAAATACCTGTGATGAAAGTGAGATCAGAGTTTCAACCAAGGAGAAAAGATGCTTTGAGAGCGGCCCTAATCATTACAACATAATCCTTCACTGAACAGAAAACGGGGCTATAAAATTCAATCTACCTCCTATTTACTCCTGTCTCCTCCAGCGTCACAATTGAGGTTTCCAAAGTGGGCAAGCAAGGCTGTAACAACTAGCGTTCTGCCCCTCGACGTGATAGGAGTGTGTCGAGTAATGGAAATAAGAGGAAGTCAGATCACAACAACAGCAATGCCTTGGCCATGCTAATAATAACTATCATTTTCACTCAGGCTCGAAACTCGCTGAAGAGAAACAACAGGGCAGGGCTTTGGCAGATCTAGCTCCACACCTCAAGAGGGGTTTACCTACATTCAGGGAACGGACAAGTGCAGTCACTGAGGAAGTCTCTTGGATGAGAGACAAAATGTCCTCAACTGCCAAAATGTGAGAACTGTCGCAACAAGAGCACCCATAAGATTTTCTCTCTTTGTCCGTTGCATGTTTTTGAAAATATAACAAATACTAGTGGGCCAAACTAAAATGAGAAAGGAGTAGAGATGGTGTTTTAGAATCGTATTTCTTTCACTTTTGGTCACGGCCTGAGGTGGGCAATAAGCTCAAAATGGACACACACTGACAGACAATTCCTCACAATTGACAATTCATTTACTAATAATGGTAGAGCCACCAGTTGATCAATGGTGGGAACAAGTTGTACAGATCCAATCGCTGCAAAACGATGGGAGACCAGGCTTTTGCGTCTGCTGCGCCGAGATTGAGGAACGCTCTCCCGAGGGAAGGACTGCTGACTCCACTGACAATCCCTGAAAGTGCCTGATACCTCACATATTTAACCGGGGTTTACTTATAGTCTGTTTCTTGTCATTCGATAGATAGATTATTTTCTTTAATTGTATGTTGCATGGAGTTCAAGTATCTCGGGGTCCTGTTCACGAGTGAGGGACGGACGGAGCGTGAGATCGATAGACGGATCGGTGCGGCGTCAGCAGTGATGCGGTCGCTGTATCGGACTGTTGTGGTGAAGAGGGAGCTGAGTCTGAGGCAAAGCTCTCGATTTACCGATCGATCTACGTTCCCACCCTCACCTATGGTCATGAGATTTGGGTAATGACCAAAAGGACAAGATCGCGAAATTAGCTTTCTTCGCAGGGTGGCTGGGCGCACCCTCCAGATTGGGTGAGGAGCTGAGTTACCCGGGAGGAGCTCGGACTCGAGCCGCTACTCCTCCACGTCGAAAGGAGCCAGCTGAGGTGGCTAGGGCATCTGTTCCGGATGCCTCCTGGTCGCCTCCCTCGGGAGGTGCTCCAGGCATGTCCCACTGGGAGGAGGCCTCGTGGAAGGCCATGGACACGCTGGTGGGACTATGTCTCCGAGCTGGCCTGGTGTCGCCTCAGGGTCCCCCCGAACAGCTGGAGGAGGTGTGCGTGGATCGGGAGGTCTGGGCATCTCTGCTGAGACTGCTGCCCCCGCGACCCGGCCCCGGATAAAGAAGAAAATGGATGATGGATGTTGCATTTCTAATGGAACAGTTTGCATTTCATCCTTATTGTTTTAAACGTATAGAGATGTATTTTTATTTTAAAAAAAATGTTTAGGATGCATAGAACTATTTGTTGGCTGGTCGCACCAAAGTTAACATTTGAAATTGCCTTCATTACAGTTTTAGGGCCCCAAACTGAATATCTAAATGAGACAATCACCAATGACTTTGCTGTGTATCCACTTTTGCACATGCTACTTGTTTTGCAGAAGAGCAAACGCTTAAAAGACCCCTCAGTGTTTTAAAAAAGGTACTACAATGGAGCCTGGGTTGCCTTAGGCTGCATAAGAGGACACAAACACAAGTTTCACTGTGTGAACCTGCCAGTCCTCATTTGAAAGCTAAGAACCTCCAGAATTCACTGGAATTTGACATACACTAGCGCTAAATAGGACTTTGTTGCCAAGTCCCTTTGTTCATTTTCAAGTTGGTTTTAGCCTTATCATCCCGGCAACCCAAACACATTCTGCTTTCTGATTGGATAAACACACATTTTATCATGTAAAGCTGTGTTTATTTGTAATATTCGTTAGAATTGGCGGTAACACTTTATTTTACACTACCCTTGATACATTGTACTTACATTAAGTACAATGTAATGTGCTATGTAACAATGTGTAATAACTTGTACCTACAGGTTACATACACAATGGAGTAATGTGCATTAGTACTTTGGAGGTACATAATGTAATAAGACATAAGACCCTAACCTCAAGCCCTAACCCTAAGGGTCTTATGTCTTATTACATTGTGTACCTCCAAAGTACTAATACACATTATTCCATTGTGTATGTTATACATACGTACGAGTTAGTACACATTGTTACAGAGCAGATTACATTGTACTAAATTTAATTGGGTACAATAGTGTTACCAAATTGTCTCCGTGCTTACTTCGTATCATATAAGGTCTTACACACCTTATTTTTGATTGACTTTACCTACACTACTTACCCATTTGCTTGCTCACTTACAAAAACAACTTCCTTATTTAAGATAGAGACGAATAAATTAAGGATAAATGAAAAAGCAAACAGCAGTTCTTTTGATGCCGTGTTTCAGCCAGTTTCGGAGGGCCATGTCGTCTGGTGAGTGTGTGACGTGTGTGTTCCTGTTACCTCTCTCCCTCTGCCAGCTGGATCCTCGCTGTAGCGCCCGGACAGCGCGATCAAAGAGCAGAGGAGGAGAGGAGATCTATACCACCTCCGCCTGCGCACGGCCAGGAGGAAGCTCGATGTTTATGGCCGGCAGTCTGCGAGAGCAACTCACACACACACACGGAGACAAAACGCAGGGAGGAGAGGAGTTTGTGAGCTACGGCTTGTAATATCTTGGAGGGCGGAGAGGCATTTGTAAATATGTCTGACACTATAAGCTGCCCGTGGCGTTGTGGGGTTTGCACAAGCTTACACTGTAACTTCTGCGGATCACGATAAAGTCTGCCAGAGTGCTCTCACTTTTGGTCTGTGTTTTTGGGCAGAAGAAGCACGAAGAATAGCAGGGAGATGATTCCTGCTATTGATGATTCTTTTTTTTTTTTTTTTATTCTTTGAACATTTCCAGTCAGACTTACAGCATTTAGATCTTGATCTTTCTGTATCATGCACTGTAAATTCCAACTCATTGCACTTACTTGGATTAAGTTGTAAACCCGATGCATAATTAATAAGCCCAATGTTCAAGCCATGATTACTAGTAACGCTAGTATAATTAAGAGGGATTTCACAGTGGTCATTACTTATGGTACAAGTTCTGATTACTATTCATGTAAGTACAGGCAACTGGGAATTCCTAGTACTGATTACTTTTGTTACTTAAATATGGCCTTAACCTGTACTATTATTCTTAGTAATGTTCCCTTTATGGTTTATTTGTTATTCCCATAATTAAGTTTTGCAAATTTAGTCCAAGATATAAAGAAATAAATAAACCATAAAGCTTTATTTATAAAATAAATACATTTTATTTCACATCCAACTTAAGGCCAATTTTGTCTGAATGTAACAATAAGTGCAGCTTACCTTCGGCCTGGATGCTAAATTGGTCTCAAAGTTTTCACAGCAGTTCAGATTTCTGTAAAACAAAAATTACAATTAGTAAGCACACTATAGCCAAATCAACACAATTACCTTATGACCTCAAGTAAAAGATCATGGACGTCCTCAGAATTTTATGACAAGTAGAATAAACTACATCATATAAAAATCAGGACTAAACAGTTCTGTACTAATAAAGTCCAAACCATAGGTAAATATTTTTGATGCAAACGTTTGAGTCCTGTCTCACCTCAGTGTGTCTCCAGTCCCATCAGGTCTTTCTACAGCTGTACTCCTCAGTCTGACAATGGACACACACAAACCATTTAAAAGATTATTTTACTGAAGGACATGTTGTTTACAAAAAACTGATGATCCTTGATGCTGAGTCAGTCTCTAAATCTTTAAAGCAGTCACTGTCTGGGATAAAAGAAAAACTTGAATTATTACCAGTAGTCCTAGATATTCATACATTCATAGGGCCACAAAGCTAATATGTAAATGCTGCACTGTTGGCATTGTGTCTTCATGAAGTGGCCAACAGTCTATGTGCATCACGCTGGATTAAAGATACAAAAACATGCTGCTGAGCCATTATACACTGTGTACCTCAGAAGCATAAGTGCGGACATAAAATACAAGGCAATTTTTTTTATAAGAATTAGTCTATTCTTGAGACAAAAATGACTTTTTTTTTTTTCATTCAAAACAGTTCAGTGCAAGCTGATTGGCTTATTCTGCACATGTAACATGTGGCCTGAACCAATCCAACATAAGTTATAGCTTAGCTTTGTCAGTTACAGTTACTAGACAGTCACGTTGTCATGGTTTGGTGGTGGAGTGAGGAAAAATAAAAACCCAAAATGCAGGACTGCAACAAAAATGGTGAGGTTTAAATAAATGACGAAAACCAAAATAACAAAGACACAAAACTCAAACAAACCACGACACGACAAAGGACAAGGGAAACACAGGGGTATAAATACATGAGGAAACAGGGTACGGGTGAAACACATCAGGGCGGGGCAGGCAATTAACACAAGGGAAGCAAAGCAAAATCACAAGGACAAAACACATGTCGAAACAAAACACAGGACTAAACCAAAGACTACATACAAAACCAGGGGAACAAAAGACGAATCATGACACAAGTTCCCGTTACAGAGGGGCAGTAGAGAAGGGGAGGTTAGTGAGAGTCACTAAAACCATGTACTGGATAAACAGAAAAGCAAGTAAAGCCAAAGTTAAGTCTATATTATTCAATACTGGCAAACCCTAGTAAAGGGGACAGAATCCTGTAATGGATACTTTAGGAAGAGCGTAAGCATAACAGGACTACAAATAATATCATGTAGAGTTTGTAAATTCTGGCAAAACCATGTTTTTGGAACAAAATGTTTTGCTGTAAAATGGAAAAGCAATTAACCACAATTTTCTCTTGAAAATGTACTGCTCATTTGTTGGAAAGAAGACAATAAACAATTAGATAAATCAGACCGGAGATTCTAACTGAGTGCTATGACTTACCCTGACAGCCTACGTGTGCGGGTCTCACGCCAGGCGGTCTGACTGCCTGTACTTTCCCTGCACTCAGTATATGAAACATACAATCATGAATATTAATAAATGGGCGCATTCTTCACAATCTCCTTTTCTTGTCTCGTGCGCTGGGTCAGAAACTGCCAGTTTGTCCAACGTCCTTGATGCTAGATGTTTTTGCAACTGTTATCAGGGAACGGCATAGAGCAAGAATGCGGTGTGTTAGTGTGTGCGTGCAGGATTAAAACGCTCCCATGTCTACTCAACTGTAACATAAGCCCAAACATATTAAACATATCTAATCATTATGAATCATAAAATGAATGAATCCCTTCACATTGTATAGAGGGTAATTATTATTTACAGTGTGGACAATGACGGGACAAATTGCTGTCCATGCTCTGCTACAACTGCATGCACTAAGACCTGAATTTGAACAGTCATATTAAGTCCATTACGTCAGGGGCCTATTACCATCTAAAAAACATTGCTAAAATAAAAAACATAGTGTCCAAACCAGACTTGGAAAAGCTAATTCATGCATTTGTCTCCAACTGGCTAGACTATTGTATTGGCCTGTTCCCTGGCCTTCAGTGACGTGCGGTGAGGTTTGTCGCTGGTGAGGCACATGCTATTGACTCCAATAAAAAGTGAACAAAACTGCAGGAAAACATGCAACTTGCATCTGGTATTCTCTTACTTTGAAATAGCATTCATAGCAACACATTTAAACATAAAATACATTCTCATGATATTGCAAATAAAAATTAAAAGACAACATTGTGAACCATCCATAAAATCTCAGTCTAATCAGTTTTTCCTTTTACTAACTCCTTTGCGTTTAAATTGCCTCTCCTAAACCGTGCAGAGTCATAAAACAGGCTGGTTTTTCACGTGTATGAACAAGTCGTTCTAATGCCTGATTATTTGGGCATTTTTTAAACACGAGATTGATTAAAATCAAAAGCAAACCCTATCATTTTTAAGAGAAGGGACTTGTTTTTATAAAGTTTATTGTATTTTTTTTTATTTTTGTTTTTTTCAGGCCTGGCCTCACCTGCCTCCCCTGACCGCGCGTCACTGCTGGCCTTTTTTAAACGAGCTGTTAGAGCTGCAGTATATCCAAAAATCTGCGGCTTGAGTCCTGACCAGAACCAGGAAATACGACCATATTAGTCCAGTGCTCCGGTCTCTGCACTGGCTTCCTGTCACTCAGAGAATATAATTTAAAACAGCTCTGCTTGTGTACAAGTCCCTTCATTGTCAGGCACCAAAGTACATCTCTGACATGTTACAGCTATATGAACCACCTCGGGCCTTGAGATCCACAGGGAGGGGTCTCCTGGTGGTTCCCAGAGTCATCACTAAACACGGTGAGGCGGCGTTTCAATTTCATGCAGCAAAGGTCTGGAACAGCCTCAGTGAGGACGTGAGACAGGCCTCAACCCTGAGTATTTTTAAGTCCAGGCTGAAAGGACACCTTTTTACTGCTGCCTATGGAGATTGATTGTATTTTAATGTAATTGTATTGATTGATTTATTGTGTTTTTAATGTTTTTTATTGTATTTTGTATTGTGTTTGGTGTTGCTGTGAGGCACATTGAGTTGTCATGTACATGAAATGTGCCGTACAAATAAACTTGCCTTGCCTGTAGCAGAGAAGTGGCTCCTAACCTTTGTTGTCTCGCGTACCCCTTAAGTCTTTAATTGCCACTCAAAGTACCCCCTATTCTCTTAATCACCACCTGAACCAGGCACATTTCTCCCGTTTGACTTTACCCAAATCTAAAAGCGTTTAAAAAAAACTTCAAAATAGCGACGAAAATGAGGATGAAAATACAACAAATGAGCGACAAAAATACAATAAACAAGTGGCACAAACACAATTTAAAAAATGATGGAAAAGCAAAAAAAGAGCCACAAAAACACAGTAAAAAAGCGACAAAGAAGCAGCAAAAACATGCAGGAAAAGCAACATTAACGCAATAAAAAAGCCACAATAACATGACAAAAAGTGTTAAAAAACAAGGAAAAAAACGATGGAGAAAGCTTCAAAAAATGACAAATACAAGACCAAAAAAAGGAACGCAACAAAAAAGTCACGATCAGTTTTCTAGGTCTTTCAAATGAGGCCTGTCGGCTGTAAGCTCCAGTTGAGAAGCTTCGGGTCCAGCTGGAGAAAATGCACTCAGTGAAGGCGGGGGTTAAGAGGTTATCTCGCTTGTGCTGCGAGTTATTTAGAAAATGATCAACGGAACTCAGATGTATAAGTATTTTTGTAGTGTTTTCATCATTTTTTTGATCTGAAATAACTCCAATGACCCCCTGCTCATGTACCCTCTGGGGTCCTTGCACCCCTGGTTTGGAAACACTAGGTAAGAGCGCTGCTTCCCATAGTGGGATCTGGGGCCCCGTAGGAGGCCTCAGAGGCACTGCAGGGGTACATGAAAAAATAAAAAATAAAAATGTTTGAAAGAAAAATCACATTTATTACTTTTGTGTTACGTCACATGCAATTTTACATCATTTTTTGGATAGAATAAACTGCTACTGTTGGCGGGCCCCGTTTGATCTTCGGATCGATGCGGGGGCCTGTGTATTCGAACATCTGAATAGGGTCGCAGCGCACACGCGTCATTGAGCACTGCATAATGAGATCAATTTAATACGTGCCATTCTTGACCCTTGAGTTTTCGGCCAGAGACTGACAAAGCGTAGCATAAAAAATACACTATCAGTTAAGAGCCTTGTTATGCCCTTTTAGTTTGTTTTCATTATACCACATACTCGTGACTGTACCCTGCTTTACCCTTGAGAGGATGATGTGCCTCAAGTGGTCTGAAACAAAATCCTCCATCTTTGTAGAAAATTGCCTATGTTTATTTTCTTGGCAATTTTATAGCTATTTCGCTTCATATCTATATACTGTACCTCGACTTATTTGAAATTATGTTGAAATGTGTTCCCCCCAAAGCCAGGAAATATATTCATTACATGCTTGTTTTTTTGTTTGTTTTTTCCCCCGACCAGTGAGAGAACGGGATGTAATGGACAATTTGCCGAGTGTTCCGCGGAGATTGTTTATACGTTTTGTTTGTTTTTTGATTGGATAAGTCTGTGTTTGAAGCGTGCAATCATTGGTCGTTTTCGGGCGACAGAGCAGACCGGACACCAACTGTTACTGTTTGGCTCCTAAATATTTAACGGCACATGCTTGTAAATGCTGCCATCGGAGAGACTGCGCTTTTAAGATGCTGTTTATGTATAGATGCAGGTTTTTCTTTTCCGGTTTCCATGAGCACCGCATCATGATCTTAAATGAGCGATACTCCTTCCGGATCCAGTAACAAAATGCATGCAGTTGCTAAAGTTTGCTTTTCTTCCACTTCCGACGCATAGGGGCAGCTGCAAGCCTTGGCTGAGTAACTTTATTGTGCGACTTCGTGGGAATAGCTTGGCCATTTCGGAAAAGATCATGCACAAATTTGGCCTAGAGAATAAACAAAAAATAACTTGCATAAATCTGGATTTTTCCCTCCGGTGGCGTTAACATTTCCACCAGAAGCTACTCCATGTTCAGTGTTTTCCCCATAGAGTGAGCCGAAACTGCCAACAGGCATGTTTGAACAAATGGGGGGATATTGTCTGATAAACTTGGACAATTTGTCAGCCAACTTATTGGGTAAACATTTTTGTCTTTTCAGACTGTGAAATATTAACACAGTCTGTAATACCATTCGGATACAATTTAAAAATGAAGACATAAATAAAACATGGTGATATTGCTGAGGTGGAGGGGACAATGGAGAGGTATTCTAGTGATGGAAAGATCATATTTAGTTCGTGTTGGGTAGCAACTGAATACAAGTATTCAGAATACGTATTTAGAATACTTATTTTGAGTAACTGCATTCTGGTAAAGTTACACTTTAATTTGACAGTATTTAGAATACAGTTACTTTCTCAATACCAAGGGAATACATCCCAGTACTCAATCATTACATTTTAGCTCCATATTACACAACATTATTAAGAAAGAACACCGCGCATCACGTGATGCTATGATCTGCAGTAACAGAATATGTTACAAAATACATTTTAAGGCAAGTATTCAGTATTCAGTAAGTAAATACCATTTCAAAGTATTCTCCCCAACACTGGATGTGGTCTTTCTGTCTTATACAGCGTTTTTCCAGACCTTCAAGACACTTTACAATTTCATGCATTATAGTGGTAAGCTACAAATACCGTCACTGCTGCCCTGGGACTCTGTGAAGGAAACGTGGCTGCAAATCTGTGCCAATGCCCTCTCCAACCAGACGGTACACGGCAGCGGCCGCTGGTGTGAGGCGGGGAATCCACACAAAGTTTGTGCATGCAGAAAACAAAACAAAATACGAAACATAAATATAAAAAACATCGTAAACGTCTCTGTGGCTGCAGTCCAGGTTCTAGTGTCTCTGGTCCAGGTTCTAGTGTCTCTGGTCCAGGTTCTAGTGTCTCTGGTCCAGGTTCTAGTGTCTCTGGTCCAGGTTCTAGTGTCTCTGGTCCGGGCTGAGCCTCTGCGCTCGGACCCGTGTCAATGCAGCGCAACATTGAATCAAGTCCATAAACATTAACGCTGTCGCCTTGTTTCATGTTTAAATCACTAATGAGGATAATATGCGATGTGGCGATGCGATTCATGCTGTTAAAAACTGTTTTCCTGCTGTTTAGTGTTTAGTTAAAATTGGTGTATCATGTACACCACCTCCTGACTTGGTGCGCTCAGATTGATAAATGCCAAAACAGGCGGTGATTTTTCGTACAACCCACATACGCTCTGATTTCACCGTACGCAAGTTTGATAAATGAAGGCCAATATGAATAATTATTGTTCAGGTACTGATGGTTATTAGTAACGTTCATTTTGTGCAGCACTAGCCGCTGAGCCACTGCGGCCTCATGTTTGTCATCTTTTCACAGTTACAGTCAGAACACAGTCTTAGATTCTGCTTATTAAGATACATAAACCTATTGTAGTCTGCGGATATGCTGACCCGCAGTCTTTAAATGATATCATCCTCCTGTATCTGAAATCCTCTGCACTTCATACCCTCGAACTGTGGGTTTCGAAACGAGGCAAGGCTGCGGAGGATTCGAACACGCGCATCCTTGGTTTTTCAGCCAAATGGAGGACTCCCAAGAAAGGATTCTTGGATCTTACTTAAACTTACATCAAGATGACTTTTTTGCACCAACTTCCTTCCTACTTTAAAGCTAACTTTAAGTTACGGGCACAATAAATATAACACTTCAGAGCTTCAATGTAGCAATGTTCACAAAACATGCATTATTTATACATTTGTGAAACATATTTTTTCCCCATTTGCTCTTGACTAACACTAATGTTGCATCTCCAGAGCATTTGAAATATAATACAATATAGCGAACATTACTCTGTCTGCTCATGTTGTGTTGGGTTCTGGCAAACTGTGAGTCAAAGATGTCATCGTCAAAGTGTGTTCATGTTCGCCGACATATTCTACGTGTTTGTGCTAGCTCTCAGTCATGGAGGAGTTGTCCATCATAGACAAAGGTTCTTGACTCATCATCTGTTCTCTGCAGTTGAATATCGACTAAAGAGTACCGACGATGACTCAAGAAACTTCGTCTGTCATACAGTATTTAGCACCACTGTGTAACATGAACAGCTGCAAACGTATGTATTTCTGTGAACAGAGGGTGTGGATATTATACATAGTACAAATTGATTATAAATGTGTTGTATTGGCTACACCGTCCCTAGTTAGTAATGAAAGTTTAACACAAAAACAAAGGGGGTAATGTATCAAAAGAGGAACTAAATAGCAAGTGCAACCAGGAAGTTAAATGCTGTGTAAGTAAACAAAACAAAAAAAGAGTAAATGACAACAACAAAAAAGTGTTATTTTCCAGACTATACGTCACCCCGCAGTATAAGTCGCACCAGCTCAGGCAGCTACCTGGGCATGGAGGCGTAACTGCACCGTTGACAAGCCTCTCCCGGCAGCACGTTGTTCAAGCTCTCATTTGCGACCTTGTTCCTCTAGCTGTGGCCATCTAGCTTTTAGCTCGATTAGCTTTTTTTGTTTTCTTCATTGCAGTAAGAGTAACCTCCGCTCACAAGTTTCTCGCCCACTCAGCACTTTCCTTCTGCCGGCTCAATCACCGTTTTTACTTTTTTACTTTTTTTATTTTCAGTGGTAGTAGCAGATACTGGTACACAAGCCTAGAGCGCCCTCTAGCGGCTGTCAGTGTGAAAGTGACAAACATTGTGGGATTATATATTTTGATATACAAGTCGCACCTGAGTATAAGCCGCACCCCCAGCCAAACTATGAAAAAAAGTGGGACTTATAGTAAAATACCATAAGTAAATGAAAGCTTAGTAAATGACCCCCAAAACTAAAATGATCTGCGGTGTCAAAGTTGAAGCACACCATGACCCGCCATCTTACGCTGCATATCGTTCTGTACCCGCACACTCCGCCAAATAAGCCTGTATCTTTAAAACTTAGAACTGTTTAATGAACTGTTTGAGCACAGTGAATGGTAAATCTGTTCAGAAATGAAGAGGGGCCCAAAACAATTCTACCCAGGGCATGGTTTTGATGATAAAAAACAATTTAGCATTTTTCTTAAATGTAAAAAAAAATAACAACAACCCCGAAACATTCCCTGCATCCTCTTAATTTCTAGTACAAAGTGTTTCGTGGACAAAGTATAGGGGACTGTATGTGTTGATGTCGTGGGGTGCCATTTGACACTGCCCCCCCGGCCCGGTGTCCCACGCCGGACCAGATGAGACCAGGCAGGGAGCAGCGGGGGGGGGGGGGGGGTCATCGCACCTCTCCCCCCTGCATGTCCTTAAACGTACAGTAGCGTGTAATGTATGTGCCTTTGACTGTAATCTCCTGTGTCAGTGCAGCCCGAGGCCAGCTCACTTCTATTCTGGAAGTGTCCGCCACATGTGAGGGCAGGATTTTCTGCTCTCCTGTGCTGCTGCTGCACCCCCTCCTCCTCATCCCCAACCCTGCTGCCACCTCCACCCCGCTGCCATGCTGTGTTCCTGTTGCCTGGAGAAGAGAGCCGCGTTATCCAACCGACATACCGGCAAACCTTCAGAGTTCATTCCCATACGTCAAAGCAGTGTTCCCCCCCCCCCCCCCCCCCCTTCTTCTTCATGTGACAGTACATGACGGCGCTAAGCAACTGTAGCTGCTATTATAAGATGAAAGTGCTGTATTTAAGTTGTTAAAAAGTGAGAAGAACACTAATTACAAGGAAAGAAAAAAATCTGACTGCATCAAAGAATGAAATATAACCCAGTTTCTGTATGAAATCTCGCAGGTTGTGCGAAAGTGGAAGATTGCGATTATCTGAACAAATTGCTCACTCGAGGCAGATGAAAAGAGGAAAACAAAGGAGAGCGGGATCACACCGAGTCAGTAAGTCTCATGAGCATTCATTGTGCTTTTCTCAAACTGTTGTTTTGCAGGTATACTTTTGGTGGTGCTTGGGCTTCTCCGGGTGGTTCTCATGGTTCTCATGCAGTTTTAGTCATTTTATTTAGAGCAGGGGTAGGCAAGTTTGTACAAATAGTAATGTTATTCCTCACATAGACCAAAGAGGGTGATCTTATGGTCCCCCTAAGAAATGTACAATATCTTTTTTGTATTTTAATGGCGTTTAGATCTGTGTGCAATCATGTTTTTCAAAATCTTTTGGGGGGCCAGAGCAGCTACCCCTAAGTTATGTGGGATTTTTCTCTTTTTAGACATGGTTCATACCCAATTTTGTTTATTTTCTCCCCATTTTAGAACTGGTTTAGTTCCGGTTTTATCTTGATCTGGATTGCTGGTAATTGCACATATCACCAACCTAATTTTAGGTTGGGAAATGCTCTTAAATGTATTCGGGAAAATCCACTGTTACCATGGAGATCCGCCATGTTTTCAGCTGTTAGCATACATTTTCCATAGACTAACATTAGCTAAAAACAGTAGCTATAAAAAGTGGAGGAAAAAGCTGTGGAACAACTCCAATAGCTGCTGAGGTATTGCTGGTAAATACATCTAACTTACTGTGGTGTCCAAGTGTTTTAATGTGAACAACAATTGCAGCATCTTAACTTTTGAAATCTCCATTAGTTTATAATTGGTGCTAAGCCCATGATGCTTAGCGATATCCTATGACATCACATTCCCAAACTGAAGAGCAGCGTTTCCCAACTGTTCCAGCCTTAATAATTATAGCCTTTGTTAGTCCCTGGACATTTTCTGTGAAGGCATATGTTTTAAGGCCGACTCTTGCACCAAACAGTTCTGATCACTTCGGTGCATATTAGCAATGTAAAGTCTGATTATGCTATACGCTAATCGCTGCAGGTTTGAGAGACAAAAACATGCAACAAACCAGTAGCAGTGCGGCCGCCATTGTGCTATAGCCTCCACAGGAATAATAGAACAGATATGTTCAGCTTTAGTCTATAATGAGAAAACTCTGGTTGTCAAGGATATTCCATTTTTTTTTCCCTCTCCAAACAAGCGAACAATACAGCGAAGAAACACAGGTGCTTGCACTGTCAGTCAAGTGTCATCTTTTCATTCTGCAACAATGCCACACAACCTTGGAGATTTGAAGCTAAACATGTTCAGAGTTTTAAAATATATATATATATATCTGTTTGACTATTCGGGCAAGTGACTGAACGGTGGAATGAAGTTTCACTACCACCCGAAAACGTATTTCCACCTGGTCCAGCGCCAAAGATCTAAGCCTGAGGAGGCCACAAACATCAGTAAAAATTCATATCAAACGAAACAGAAAACTACGACTGCAGAGACTGGTTTAGGAGACAAAAGGATAAAATACTCCTCACATTAGGTTACAGCCATAGCAACAGACTTTGCAGCATATCATTGCATTTCGAACTGTTTCAGATTACATTCTTTTATAAGGCTCTGTGTTTGAGTAAAGAAGACACCAACAGTTCCCTTTAAAATCTACAATATTTACTTTTTCATTCAATTCTTTTTTTTTATTTGGGGGGGGGGGGGGGGGGGGCTCAGTCTTTTTTATGACACTACAGCATGCCAGGCAGTAACAGTGGGAGAGAAATTCAGCAAAACATTGGAGCCTGTACCTCAGAAATGATTCAGAAGTCCTTAACAACAATAGAGATGCATTAAAAGTATGTCTATCTCTCATCCTGTTTTTCATTCAAAATTCATTCATTTCATTCTTTTCATTCAAATCGTATGCGTTACAACTTGCCGGAAGCTCCCTATACTCCCTGCGGGTCAGTGTATACTTCCTGATTTGGGATCGATTAAAGTGGTTAATTATGCAACGCGGGCTTCCAACCTGCTGCAAATCTCTCTTGTATTAAAGCCTAAAGATCCTGTTTGAACAGTAAAAAAATAATAAAAAAAAATAAAAAACTTGAATCTAAGTTTGTGGTGTTCAACTTAGCCCTTAACCGGTGCCACCTCCACCAGCTCACCCCTGTGTGGGGGCAGAGCAGGTGGCCCACTGGCAGCAGGGCAGGGGGCAGAGGGAGGCACAGAAGGGCGGGGGTCTTTGGGAGCTAAGCCAGGCTATGTGCATAATCAGAGCAGGCCTTTGTTTGTGTGGCCCGTCGGAGGCGCGTGCACCGAATACAAATGAGAGTGTGACAGGAGCAGTTAACCTGCAGCTATATATAGACGGCAGAGAGGGCCCAGGACTGGAGCCAGCAGGACCGACTTACTTCATAATATGTCCCTGTTGAACTTTGTCTTATTTTGGCATAGGTTTTGTCTTTCAAATTCAGCTACAGTTCAAATGAGATGAAGCGCTTTACCCCCGCCTTAACGGGCCACATATTCTCCACTGAAACTTTACCCAAATCTAAAAGCCTATTGGGAATAAAGTGTCAAAATAGCGACAAAAAACGAGACGTAAATGAGGATGAAAAAAGCAGCAAAAAAAGTGTCGAAAGAACAACGGAAATGCAACAAAACAGGCGACAAAAAAGTAACACGCTTTTAGATTTGGGTAAAGCTCAACAGGAGAAAATGTGCTTGATTTAAGGTGGGGGTTAAGGGGCTAAATGAGATGGAAAATTCAAAATAACAGTTCCCTTATATAGTTTTATATAGTCAACTTTCCAATTGTTAACCTGTTATCTGCCATCTTGGAGTTAGGGTTATAGCATTAGCATTAGCTCACAGCCTATGTGTCCGTGTGATATCTCCTTTACATCACGTGTGCAGTTCCTAACCCTAGTCATAAACATAACCTCTGATCAGGTGGGTTGGCCAGTAACAGGTTAATATTGTTCATGTGGGGCGCAGCATAACAACAGTATGGAGAAAGACGTTTTAATATCAGTAGCCTATAATTAATATTAGTTAAGGCAACACATGTTTGGGTGGATGAATACCACTTATCTTTAGTCCAGTGCGAGCTGAAACGCCTTTGAGCGAGAGAAAACTCCATTTCAAATTAGTGCTGTGACCAATGTGAATGGTTTGATCATAATCAACACTGTCTGTTTGTTTTTTTTTTCCGTTTTTTTATTCCGTTTTACGTGGATTTAATGTTCGCGCTCAAGACAATTTTGTACAGATTTGATCTTCGAAATGAAAAATAAAAACTAAGACAGCAGAGCAGGCAACACGAGTGAAAGCTTTTTTGTACCAAACGGCTTCTTTTTTTTCAACAGTGGCACCATTTTTCATTTCTAAACAAGTTTTTTATAAGGCGAAAAGTTGTGCCCCTCGGCATAAAAAACATCAACATAAAATGGGGGAAAGTTTATTCCATATCCAGTGGAATTCATTCATTCTTCCTTGGTATTTATCTGACATTTCAAAGCATACTCAAAATCATTGTTTTTTTTCCTTCTTCAAATATTTAATAAGGAGCAGGCTCATCTTTTCCTCCCAACAGGTGCGTAAGAGAGAATCAAAGCCCGGACCTTCTTGCTGTGTGAGGTCCTAACCACTTGATCACGCCGCTTATTTTTCACTGTAAGCACTTTTGGATGTAACCAGATTTTGCCCCTGTTGGTCCCAGCCTTTGCATATCTTTTAATTACGCTCCCTCTCCGCCAGTTTCCATCTCAACCAAAGCAAGCCAGTGCAAAGCTTTGACACAACACGGAGCCAGCTGAACTGCACTGACGTTTGCTCTGGCACCGAGATGAACTCAGACAGGGCCAAAAGTGAGCGAATAAATAAAAAGCACATAGTCGCATGGAGGAAGCGGGGGAAACGAGGGGAGGGGGAGGGGGGGGGGAGTGGCAAATGAAAGATAGGGCGAGGGTGTTTAATAAAGCAGCAATCCGAAGCGGGGGCGTTCGAAGGGGGTGTAGAGGGGTTGTGGGGATGAGAAATGTGCTCATACCGGGGCGCTCTGAGCCGACTACCAAACAGCCGAGACACGCCGGGACAGGGAGAGGATGAGGAGCTAAGGCGGTTCAACCTGCCATTCACAAACAGACAGACTGAGAGCGGAGTGGACTGGGTATGAGGTACACGGAATGAAAGCAACTGAAGATATATTTTTAAGGCGCCTTGAGGCTACAGTATGCATTGTTGGGGTTTATTTAGACATTTGGACCCCTTAGCCTTGGAATTTCAACCCCATAAACTCACAAATATCCGCACAAAGCAGGGGTTAAGCCTTAAATCAAGCAAAAACAAAAGCCTCCAGCTATGACCAAGAGATACTTTGTACGAAAGGCTATTTGAGTGCCAAATGATCAAAATCTGTTTGCTGTCTTCACTTTCAAAACAAAGAGGATCCCTACCTCCTGTGTGCACACTTAAGGATTATAGTCACAAGCTGTGGATGATGGCTGTAGTGTGCAGTTTCCATCTCCAGATTAATGATCTTGGTCAGAAAGACCTAGTCTGTTTTGGGTTTAAAGGGGAAACTGGAGAGCACACTCAAACACCTGTTTGACCAAACAGACTCCAAATGGAGAAGGCTCCGGAAATTAGCTCTTGTGCACCTACTGCATGCCCCAAATTACAACAAATAAAGGGTTTTACATGAAATTATGCTTACCATGAACAAAAGCCACTGTTAACTTTTAACTGTTGTGATCTGGGGTTGCTCCAGTTGGTCAGGTACAGGTTCAGCAACACTTTAGCGCGACTCAACCGTGCACGTCAAAATCTACGTGCACGTTTCGACTCTACCCCGCACACCTTTCTGTTGCCACCACACACTCACCCGCATTTGTTGTGGGCGACACCCCCACAGAGGAGCACGCTGTACAGATCGTCATTAAAGGTTTTGTAAGCCGTGATGAGAGCAAGTATGGACAAATGCTGCCTTTTGGTGGAGTTATGGAATCATTCAGAGGAGCCAAGCTGTATTCAAACAGAAAAGAAAACGCTACATACAACTATGAAGGTAAGCTACATGCACATGTTATGCTAACACCAACTAAAGTTAACAGCGGCTAAATGCTAATATCGGCAAAATCACCTTATAGCACAGCGGTATGATGTTGTGAAATATTACATCCGTATGACCTGCGTGTCAATAGTGAGGGCTGTTCACTCTCCCTTTGATAATTCTCCAAATCCAGATCTTAACCCCCTTGAGAATCTTTGCGATGTGCTGGAGAGGGTTTGTGCAGTGGTCACACTCTCCCATCATCAATACAAGATCTTGGAGAAAAGTGAATGCAACACTGGCTCTGGATCGCAATGTCAGATGACTGAACACTTTATTCACTGTGTGTCATAACTTGTACTTATGTGTTACATGCACGATGGAATGATATGTATTTGTATTTTAGAGGTACATAATAAGGGTTTTATGTCTTATTACAAAAGGTACCTCCAAACTACTAATACACATTATTCTATGGTGTATGTACTACATAAGTGCAAGTTAGTACAGATTGTTACAAAGCAGATTACAATGTACTACATTTAGTTAGGTACAATGTGTCGGGGTAGTGTAAAATAAAGTGTAACCGACATTTCTTATGAAATAATGCCACAGCGAATGCTTTTTTTGTGGTGACTTTTCTTTTGCTCAGACTATGTAGTTGTTATGCTTTGCTTTATAAAGCTGCTGCAACAAACCAAAAATGTGTCACAGCAGACCCCTCAAAGCTCTGTGAGTGTACCCAGCCCTGCATAAAAGCTGTACCTTACCCATGAGTGACATAGTAACTTACCTTCTATCCGACCAGAAACATCCCAGCCTCATCAAAGTGTCTGATCTTTTGTTTTACTTATAGCATCACATATCAACAGTTTGACACACATTCACCCACACCATTATACATCCCGACACATTTTGACAGATGTCTGGGCCCAACCTCTGGCCAGGCAAACCCCGGTCCCCGAAGCCTCTGTGCAGCCCAGGCCTTCCCCGCCGCTCTCCTCCCACCTGCTCCGTGTGATAGATGTGAGGTCAGCGCTCTCCCCCATCCTCCATAAAACCTCCCTGTGTCAGCAGCATAAAGGCCCTATCGTGATGGACTTTGACAAATAATAAAAACGTGATGTATGGCGTCGCAGTCCCCGCTCCGTGCCCACCTCGTCAGCACCTATTATGCAATGACGGAGCAACAGCCCATGCTAACGCCACTGCTACTGCATTTTACTCCTTCTCCCCTGCACTGCCCAGGGAGCTGAGCTGTGTAATCCCCCCAGGATAAGGCCAGCTTTTGGGGCAGATTTGGGGAGCGGAGATCCCTTCTGAAGCCGGCAGTCTTCAGCTGTGGAAATTCAATGCCTTGGAAGTCCCGCGGGATCGGATTAGGTGGGATATATAGCCAGTCACTCTAGTCTATCCACTCCACACACCATTCTAGAGCCGCTGTATACATTATACATATGGGAGAGGCGTATGTCCATCAATTGCAAATGGCAGTGCAATTTCTGAAAAGCAGAAATGTGGTTAAAATGGCCACGACAAACGGCTTATGGTAATCTCTAGAACTAAAGGCATAAACTGCAGTGGAAGAGGACGATTGAAAAGGAATTATTCATAGTCCGAGGCAAAAATCTCTCGATAGAAAGACTCAAAACCAAGGTTAAACCAGGATTATTTCAAAGGCCAGATCCAGGACTAAACTCAAGTAGAAAGGGTGTGATCGGAGGCCTGATTTAGCACTGAGATAGGGGGTAATGAATACCATCCAAGGCAGATCTGTTTTACTCTGTGGGTGAATTCTTGAGCTAAAGAAAAACCTTGGATTAAACCAGGGTCAAAACGAGTGCTAAACTACAAGCAAAAGATGAAGACAAGAGACAATCAGGACTTATGCCGAAGTTAAACCTCTGCTACACAATTCGGGACCAGTGGTTCTCATGTTGGCACTTTGTTATCATGTTAGGCAATAGTCAATAAATGTCTTGATGTGAAATGTTGGAGAACCACTCTCCAACTACTGTCAACCAAACCCGTGTTTCAGCTAAGCAGTCAACTCCAGGGCTAAAACCCAGGGTTAATAAATGGCTCTGTCGAGGCTACATTAGTTGTAGAACTTGGTTTTGGAACTTGGACTAACGCCAAATGAAATCCCAGACAAAATCACATTTTTGTATGAAACAGATGTTTAACAAGAGTAAACCAGGACATTTACGTAGGGCTTATTACAAATTGCAGTGGCTACGTTTCTGCCATATTTTGCTTTGCCGTGTTCCTTTTGGAAGTAGGCTATTTTTGTTGATTCCTGTGTCCCTCACTCCATCAATCAATCAATGGTTTTGCGTAGCCCAATATCACAACAGGAGTTGCCTCACAGGGCTGCACCAAACATCAAGCCAATAAATCAGAACAGTAAATACGACAATGTAAAGTTCAGGCAAACATAAAGTCCTGATAAGTGTCGGCAGCAGGTGGTGAAGAGCCGCGTGTGTGTCCCCCGTCCTTAGACTCTCCAGCACGGCGAGGAATAAACTCAAAAACCCAGTGGGAGAAAAGAGAAACCTCGGGGAGAACCATAGAAGGAGAGATCCACTCCCATGGACGGACAGGAGTCCCTCAGCAGACGGGCCAAGACGTCCAGTCCTTGTTGGAGCTTCAGTTCTTCTTGTCTAATCCCTATAGGCGGGGTTCTTCAGTTCTGCAGGGTTTCTCCGTTCAGTCGCAGACAACTCACGTTCAACCTGTCTATCCTTTCCCCTCTGTTTCTTTCCTATAATATATTTTCTCGGATATTAAAATAAGCAATCAAGCCGTGCTGAGCAGTTTCGTCCACACTTGCACCGATTTCTGTGTGGTGGCAAGTTCTGTTTGATACACAGTTTTTGCATGTTCTCCCCATGGTCCGTGTATCTCTTCATGTTTCAAACCACCGTGTCAAAGGTGCGACTCTCTTTGTTTCTCAATGTTGAGGCTTTTTTTTTTGTATAACAGCCCATTTTGATTGGCCGCCTTCCTCACGCGGCGTGTAGGTGGACTGCTGTGCGTAATTTGGGAAAAAGTTAATTAGTCTGCCGCGGTCACATTCGGGGCAGGCGGCTTTCAGAGTGCACCTCTCTGAGGCTCTAGGAACACATCCCATAATAAGCACCGCTCTATGCGCTTTTACTTCTCCCCCTCCCCCCCTTTCCTTCACTTAAACCAAGGTTACATATGAATAAGCCACGCAATTTAGACTCGTTTGTAAAATAGAATTAAGACAAAAGGCGCATGGAGAAGTGACGAGCGCATCCCATTGGCTGCGTTCAGTTCGTTAAAGGGTGACGTGGCCAAGAGTGTGGAAGGAGAGAGGGGAGGAAATTAAAAGAGAAGAAGGAGAAGAAGAAGAAGAAGAAGAAGAAGAAGAAGAAGAACAAGAAGAAGAAGAAGAACAAGAAGAAGAAGAAGAAGAAGAAGAAGAAGAAGAAGAACAAAAAGAAGAAGAAGAAGAAGAAGAAGAAGAAGGAGGAGGAGAAGTAGAGAGAAACATCGGGGTTTTGTGATTCGGGAGTCCAGTCTATCGGAGCTGTCACTACGTCTTGATCACCGAGACTTGCATTGGCTCGCCTCGCCCCTTTGCCACGCTGGATTCGCACAATGAGGGGGGCGCGGGAGGCGCGGGAGAGAGGGAGGGAGGGGTGGGATAGCGGAGGAGAGAGTGCTGGTGAGGCTATAGCAGTAGAATCTGGGATTTGAGTGAGGGAAAGAGTACGAGACAGGTGTGCGTTCTGGCATGGTGTCTCCTCGGGATCTGAATCTCACTCAGTTTTTTTTGTGTTTTTTTTTTTGCCCCACGTATCTCCTTTACAACTGCAGAGTTAAAGAGGGGGGCGTTTCCCATGTCTTTCCGTGAGCACACCGCTCTCCGCGTAACCCGCCGAACATCTTGGGGGTGCCCAGACTTCCAACAATGGGTAAGTATTGATAGATGGATAAAACTGAGACATGTTTCACGGCATGGTTATATCGCTGCTTCTTCACTCCACGTTTGGCTAGCTAGACGTACTCGGACAATGTGGCTCTAATGCGCTTCGGGCAGCTGTCAGTGTGGTCAGGTGGATTGTCTTTTTCTCCCCCCTTTTTTTCTTTTCTTTCACCCCTCAATGTTTGAGCAGCTAAAAATGATCATAAGGCGCGCGTGTACAATGGCAGCTCTGTTGTCACGCCTTGTCAGTCATTCATTTTATTTATTTATTTATTTTTTACGCACGGTGCATATAGGCTGTAGTTGCTTGTTGCTTTTACACTTTCTCTGTACAATGTGTCTCTTGTGTGGATCGTGTGCAAAGTAACTTCTCTAGTCATTCATTTTTAAAGCTTGTTATTGTGTTTCATCATTTTAAATACGCCGTGATGTGGTGATGCAAGAACAGAGTTTTCTTTCTTTCTTTTTTCCTTCTTTTTTTTTTGCTTCATTATATATATTTTTTTTTCAGTTTTTTTTTTTTTTTTGGTTTTTGGTCCGACATCCCAAATTCTCTTTTAAGTGTTTTGCTAAAGATTTACAAAGCAGTTGTAAGCTAGATGTGGTCTATCTCTTTGCATGGACCCTTCACCACCATCTCCTTCTACTCTCTCTCCTGAATGCAATCCAATAAACAACAGCGAGTGATATCCCCCACCTCCCCCACCCCTTCCAAACAAACTGGACACATACACGCCCAAAGCCCATTCCGATCGATTTGAATTTACACCATTTGCAAGTCCGTGCAAAGGCAGAATTTTCCAAGTCTTTGCCTCCCCTCGCTGCGCGGTGTGTGCTGCTGCTGCTGCTGCGCCGCGCCGCTGAGCCCCCGAGGCACATTGGCAAAGCATGAACTCCGTGAACTCAATCCTTGTCCATTAAATTCCTATTGATCAAGCAGCGGAGAGAGACATAAAGTTCCATCTCGCTGGGTTTCCATGCGGGCTTCTCGCCTCGCTACAGCGGGCTCCGAAGGCGACGGAGGGAGGCGAGGAGGAGGAGAGAGAGAGAGGGGAGAGATTGGGCTGAAGCGCGGGGAATGCATTAGCGGAGATGGATGGGTGGATGCTGGGGAGGAGAGGACCGAGCGGGGTCTGGATTTTTAAACACTGGTGATATTGGGCAATGCGGTTTTATGTGCATTTTATTTTTATTTATTTAAAAAACAAAAATTGGTGACGGAAGGGTTGTACATATAACTAGAAGTAGAAAAGAAAGAAAGAAAAAGCTGTTTGTTGACTTCAACAAATGTCTCTTAAAAGTACAGAATATGAAAAAGAGAAAATGCATCTCTTTAGTATGTGTTTTATTCAGAGTCAGTCTGCAGAAATGTGTTGAGAACAAAGAGCTTTTACAAAGCCTTTTCTATCCATAAGTCAATATAAGACATCCTGGCATTCAAACAATGTGTCATACACTAATTTGTCATTATCGCTATAGTTTTGGTCAGCGTATATAGTATATATATAAATATTCTCTACTTCTAAACACAAGTTTTAACAGTCATACACACATATTTAACGGTTTACCCTTTGGCTTTCCAACCGCGTTTGTGTCAAATTTATAACATCCTCGAATTGTCTTCTTTTCCCATTTGCCTAATCAAGGTATTAAAATCAATTTAATACCTTTTTATTATTATTATTATTATTATTTAAGTCTCTCACCAAAGCTCAGAACAGCTTTTGAAACTGAATGGGGACTAATGAAGTCACACCCATCCCGCCTGTCCATTCTCCATAAAATACACCAACCCGACCAGGAAGTAGCTCTAAATTCAAGGCGCCAATCAATTCTTTCCTCCCCTTCCTACGGCTCTCTCTGTGGCCATGGATTTATTGATTTTGGTGTGTGGGAGTGGCCATTCGGAGCACATCTAAATACAGGAGTGACGCATAACATATTCGACTGCTGATTCGGTTCGATTAATTGCTTGTTGCATCACTGCGCAGCTCATGGCCCCTCATTTACCGTACAGCTTAAGCCGCGAGTCATGGGATGATGGTAATACGCCCAAAGCAGCCCGGTATGAAAAGAAATGGAGGATCTCTCTTTACTCAACACATTAGTATCATATTATCCAAAATGTCCTCATGCCTTGGGGATAGAGGCTTGGGGAGGCACTGGGTTTGGGCACAGGCGCAGCTGGAAACACCCATGCTGCTTCAGCATTCATAAAGAGGTAAAATTGATAGCCTAATATGTCCCACACCCCACAGAGAAGCCGTCGAACAGGTATAACTCAATAAGCTTTCATTTCAGCTCTACAACATCTAATAAAAAGCAAACTTAAAGAAACAACAAGAAAAACAATAGTTAACAATAAACAATGTGTGCTCACAATAAGGGGCAGCAGATGGAGGGGAAGGGGAGAATTCAGCTGGTGGATGAAGCTTCGCGCCTTTCAGTCAGTTGGTACTGGCACCAATCAAGACTTTGCTTTTTTCTATACCCAGTCTTTGAGAGAGACAACAATCTAATTCCAAATGTGCTACAACCAACATAGTTACAATGTCTTGAATATTCACCATTATAATAGGACTTCAGGCTATGGATCTACTTCTTGCGTAAAAAAAAAAAAATCAGTCCATCGATCGAATGAACAAGCTCCTTCACTTTGTTGCCAAGAGAAAACTGATTGGTGGACGGTTCGTAAAGGGGGCTTTTGTTCCTAATAGCCTACTGTTTGGTCAGCTCCCTCATTAAGGCTCCATTCCATTAAACCTTTTCTTTCCCGTCTGCTGCTTTGCCTTTTGTAAAAGAAGAAGAAAAGAGAAAAAAAAGAATCCATGCATTTCTTTTTTTTTTTTTACTTATTTTCATGACTTCTGAGCTTCCCTGAGATCTCGCCCCTTTGTGTAAAACTGTTGTCATTTGTGCATGCTTTTTTCTCTCTCTTCCTTTTGGCGCAGTGTGTGTTGCCTTTACTATGCATGCGGCTCAGTGTGTGATCGACATGAAGCCAAACGGGGGGAGACTACCGTTTAGCAGCGCGGCAAAGCGGCACAGGGGCGTCCACTGGGAGCTGTCCTTGGTTCTGATCCATGGCCCTACACCACCTCCTCTCCCTTACTCCCTTTCCTTGACTCCTTCGCGGTTGATGAATGTGTACATGCCAACCTTTATGTTAAACATACCAGCGCTGCGTAATTGTGTTATAATGTGTATTGCACTGACACACGACAAAACACTGTGTGCCTACTTTTCACGAGACCAGTGAAGTTTAGCAATACCTAGATCTGATTATGTGCAAAGTAAACATTCGTAAACTTCTAGCTAGACACATTATTACATTGATGCTATAGTAAAACCAATATGTGACTTTTAACATGTGAAAAAGTTGATGACAAGCCCTCAAAACCTGTTCTTCTGTTAAAGTAAAAAAGGAAGGCTATAATTCAAAAGAGTAAAAGCATTCGCAGGCCCTGTAATGATTCCCCTGGCTCCAAGCCTGTTGATTGACGTCCATTTTGGTTGGCTAATGGCTGCATAAATGTATGTGTGAGTGCGCGTTTTGGGGAAGCGGCGCGGGAGGTGGGACCTGCCCATCCTCTGAGGGCCCTGGATGGGGGGGGGGGGGGGGGGTTGGCAGGGGGAGAGAGAGAGAGAGAGAGAGCGAAAACAAAAAAACATCTCGCATGCGGTAATTGCGCTCCCTTTAGAATTGTAAGGCATACATTGACATCTGTTTGATAATTGGCTACCATGGCTCGGCGGCGCGTGTCATGCTAAATGCCGGTTTGGTGGAAAAGCACGAGGAGAAAGGAAAGATCCGAATAGGGAGGGGGGGTGAAAGTGTGTGCATGCGTGGAGCTTATGCCGTTTGGGGGGGGGGGGGGGGGGGGTGTTGGTGATGTTTGGATTTATTTGGTGAGCGCTCCACAGGTCTCCCGCGAGCGCACACTTCCTGTCGTTGTCTTTTTTGCTTTGAAAGAAAAACTACTACCTGAAGTGTTGCCGCAGCCTGCATTTAGCCTGACAGATCACAAAAATATAAGTGCTAAGTGTCAAGCGATTGTTTACAACTCTTCTCCCTCGCTAACCCACCCACCCCCCTCATCTGTCTCTCCAGAGCCTTCGGGGGGGGGGGAGGTTTCAGCACTGATTTGGAGCCACTGAGCCAGAAGCCGTATTAGCTGCTTCCGCAATTTGTTCGGAGCTTTAGATGGGGGGGGGAGAGGCCGTCAAATTGCATAGATAAATATGCTGAATAATTGATGCGGCGCGTAGTGGGGAGCAGACAGGCTGTGGTGTATTCTCCCTGGGAGTGAATGGTACAAGGCGGGCTCTCATCCGCGCACTTCAGATCTATCCTCCATGTGCGGCTCCCCTGACTTAGACTTCTCTTGTCTGCGCTACAACGGTTCAATCAAATCCATTATCAAACAAAAAGAGGAATTCCTTTGACAGCGACGCTCAAGTTGACTCGAACATTTGTAACGCAGCAGTTGCGCGCAAATATTGGCAGTGGAGGAATTAAGCACATGAGTTTCAGAGTTGTTATTGTTTTATGAATGACTAAATTCACACGAAGATCACGCTCATGGATCAAACCATAGTAACCAATTATAGTGCTGTTACTTTCACATTTGACATTGCTTTAAATCATTATTCTCTCCACGTTATGCTACTTTGAGTAATCCTGTTTACTTTGGTCATTTCTTCTTCTACTGCTAAAGCTCTCCAATCCGTACACTCTGAATGAATATAGCATCATGAATGAAACATGAATGGCACTTCCAACTTTTAAAAACCTTTCCCTCCGTTCTGAGAAGTTATGCAGTCAAAGTGTGTTCATCACTGCGCCATAAAGTTGCTAGCATGCCATAAGGTGTAATTGAAAGCTTGTACACACGGTGTCTTTCCCACTGCTGCCTATAGAGGGAGTACTTTCTGTATTACCTGTAGACATCATTCCCAGGACTCAGAGACATTTGAACGCACTACCTTTGCCAACAGACCTTGAGTAAGGGAATTGTTGTCCGTGTGTGAATGCGTTGAGTGGTCGAATGACAGCCATTCACTCTCATGTTCACTCACAGTTGGACAATTTGAGTCACCAACTATTTTTGGACAGACAGTGGATGGGAAAAGAACCACAGTAACATGGGAGGATACCATGCAGACCCCATCCACACACCCAGAAACACTAGCCTCCGTCAAATATTCCTGGACAAAGTGCTCCAGCTTCACTAACCAGATTGCGAATATCATTTTACTGTGTTATGGACGGTACACTGTATTTGTCTGATCCGTGCAGGGCTAATAGTAATGCTCTCATTTGGGGAATCGTGCTGTATTGGATGACTGTTGGGAAGTGCAGGCTGGGTTATGGGGTTAGATGCTAAGTCCCCCGGGATCCCGGCAGTGTGTGGGGCGGCTTCTCCTCACCCCCATCTCCTCACTTCCCTAATGCTGTCTAATGTGAGAGCTTATGGCGAGCGGGGAAGAGAGACAAGACTGGTAAAGACACGGGGATTGGGGATTTCTGGGCTTTTTGAAGCGCGCTGTATACCGTCAGGATACAACCTCCCATCAAGAAGACAGTTTATCCTTTTCTCAATCCTTCTGTGGAAAAACATGGCTTTAGACAAGAAATTGAACTACCGGGACCGTTCTGGAAATCTGAACTTAATCAATTAGATGCTTTTTCTAGTAAGTCAATCATATAGGGAAGGCTTGATGAAACTCATGAATTCAGGCAGTTGAGATTTACAAATCATCGTAACCGGTGAAATGTTTGGGATATTAGCTGAATTAAGAAATCCAGGCCTTTATTTCATTAGGGATTTATTTAAATTTTTTTATTGGCGAATGATACCATGTTTCTTTATTGTAGAGAAGGTTCGCCCCTCCTCACACCTGGTCTGTAGCTTTGCTGGGAACGGGACATCACCGCCATAGGTTAATGCGGCATCTTCTTGATAAGCCATTGCAGAAAGGGCACTGTCTGATTATGAGGAGCAAGCTTGTTATCGCATGGCTTTTGTGTTTTGTTTTGAGTTCAGCTACAGACCCGTGTAACCTGTAAATCGTTCGTGTGGCTTCAGCAAAATAAAAGTACGCGTTTGATTTGTATGTGTGCCTGAATTAGCCCCCCAAAAAACGTAGTGATAAGTCGGTAGTCGAAATTCTGTGGCTAGTTACTGCTGGGCGAGACTTCTCCTTTGACTATATATACAGTACTGTGGGATAATAGATTGTTTGTTGGCAGATTTGCTTCTTCCAAAACCTGTACTTATAATTTCTATTTTACTCCCAGGGTAAAAAAAAGAATAATAATAATTGAAACACGTGTACAGTGACTCCTGCACCAGAACGTATACTATCAGGCGGCAGCGTCCTTTTCAAGAAGGAGCCGTTTTATCCGAGCCTCCGCCAGACTCGCCTTTGAAACCTAAATGAAAAAGAAAAAAAAAGAGTGGTATTTCTTACGCAGAGGTGTTTCGAATAATAGCGGGAATCACGTCTTTCATGTAGTGTCTTTGCAGAGCGGAGGAGCACGGGTCCGTGAGCGTTTGATGGGTTAGGCAGAGGAGGGGTGAAGGCGGCTTATCTCTGCCTGACACGGCTAATCATCAAGCGGGGAAGGCAGTCCGGTTCGAGCCCATACGTACACATACCCCCCCCCCCCCCCTCCCCCATCGTGCGCATTCGCCACCAAGTCAACTCAAAGATACCGTATTGACTTTACCATTTAAAGACACACAAAAAAAAAGCAAGAGTAAAGGGCTATTATTTCACAAACCTGTTCTGAAATGTGTTCAGGGGCTCATATTTCAGTCTCGTCTCAAGGTGCACAGTGAAATGAAGAGTGATTTTAAAACACAAATCTAATCATAATCTCAATTACTTCTTTGTCCAAAACCGTTCCGCCCTTGTTACAATTGGTCATTATCCATTATCCAAACGCTGTGGAGACCCTACATGCAGCCGGCATTATGGCGAGTGTTAATACAACAGCAAAAAAAGCATGAGCCAGCATTTATTGTTCAGCTTTAAAGAACATTATGTGTACTGCATTGTGCATCTTCCCTCATTATCCCCTCCTTTCCGTGGACAACAGCGCGGTAGCCGTGGCAACCCCCTAATGAGCTCTGTCCGGTTGTAACGATGTTAGCTATAGGGCTGTGGGCGGAGTTGGCTTTCAATCAATCGTATTGTTTTATTCTGTTTTATTTTTTTTTGCGAGGCGTTCAGAACAAATTGGACTGCGACGGACGCAATGATTGAATGACTTTATTGTACATCCATCCACAGCCATAGACATGTACATCCTTAGCATAGTTTATCTGTATGGTAACCGTGGCAACCCCCTGATGAGCTTTGTCCAGTGGGAGCGACCAAATTAGTAGCAGTGAGGCTGGTCACTTTATAATTGCCAAAACAATGCAGTTGGCCTGGCAGGTGTTAAAAAGTGTTACTCATTAGATGAGCTGGTGATTCATGCATTACCGTTAACCTTTCAGCTTGGGTGTATAGCCTGCATAATGTTTACTTCGGTGGTTGCTGCGGAGAAAATGTAAACCCACACTCGCAAGTACGGGCGTCGCTAAAGTGGTGGCGTGTAGGCTGGCAAGGAAGCGGAAACGGGCAAAGGTTTTGGTAAAAAATTCAGGAATCATTGCACAGATATGGAATCATTACAGTAGGGGTGAAACAGGAGTCACATATCCTAAAAGCTTGGCCTGATACATATCTCAACTCAGCTTTATTTATAGAGCACCTTTTACAACTCAAAGGGCTTCATTATAGGATACATTTGATCGTCTTTTATATGGTAGTATGAATGCAAACACACGCCATGCTTCCAATACAGATTCAGCTATAGGGGCATACATATCTTAGTTTTCTTAGGCAAAGGCGGACGAAAAAAAGGAAAATGTGTCTGAGTTCAAACGGACTCCTCTTATAGAGTTGCACTTGTGTGGCCGGTGCGTCGGCTTGTCTCTCCGTTTCCATGTGGTGGTGTGCCTCCTCTGTGATGAATACCCACCACTGTGCTGTTCGCTGATAACCACACAGACAGACAGGCAGGCAGCTCACACGCTCACTCACTCACGGTTCCACGCATTAGGTGTGAAAAAAAAATAAAAAATTACTCTAAAAGCTCCAACTTTATTGCACCCCGGTGAGCGACGGCACAGTGACTATTCATGTGAGCGCAGCGGTCCATCACGGCTTGCCGGAGCGTTTTTTTCTTTTTCTTTTTTTTTTTTAACTTTCTCTCTTTCTCTGTTTGTTGGATACTGCCGGAGCCGCAAGAACAGACCGACTCTCCCAGTTTTATTAATATCTTTTGGTCTTCCCCAGGACATAATAATAACTATCGCAAGACAAAAAATACTGTGGAGGCTATTTTTCTGATCCATGTGAGCAACAAGGAGACGACTGTTTTCAATGATTCGATGAAATGACGCAAATCTGCAACATGTCTCACACTTTATCATGTTTAATTTAGGATTTTCCCCTCTTTGGTTTAGTATGTTATATTTTACAACTTCAAATAATGCATGCAGATAGAAAGATGCCTGGAGGCTGCCTGGAATTTAAAACAGAAACACCACCGCATGACAAGGGAAAAAAGATGCCAAATTGTTGTACAGAATTGGCCAAATTAACGTTTTCAGTATTGACACCTTTTTAGAGCTTTTTTTTTTTTACCATTTTGCAAATTTGTTCTCTCATCAATAAACACACGGGGTTGTGTTTTGAGCCGCATCTTTGAGTAAAAGTAGTAGAAGTAGAAGTAAAAACACATCGCGTCACTACAGCCACACGGACCGCACAGCCTTTCTTTTTACACATTGAAACAGCTGCACAGCAAAGGGGAGCAAGAGGAGGAGGGGTGGGAGGGGCTAATGGGTAGATCGTATGAAAATCAGAAGGTAAAACTACTGGGTGTTTTGTTTAGGCTGTTCCGAATCAATATGGGATTTCTAACCAATAAAGTGTAAGATAGTGAAAAAGATGCGTTCAAGCAAATACCTGCAAGAAAGCATATTACCCGCTCTTTAAAGGAGCTATACGTGACGGGTAAAATATTTTTTTGCTCTATAAAAGTATGTTGTAAAAGTAGTCATTTGTGAAAAAATCAGCCAGATGCATGAAGTTTGCGCCGTATTATGATTTGTTGATGTTGTGTATGGTCATCCAAAATAGTCGAAATGTGACGAGAAGGGTGACGGTAAAAATACCCATTTCGTCACATTTTGACTAAAAAGGTTCAACATTAGGTATAGTCCCTTTAAGACAATGCCATATGTTTGATTGTTGCTTTAAAGGAGCACTATGCAACTTTTGATGGATTTTGTTTTTTAAATATTAATACGTATTTGACCTTTCCAGCAGATGCTTAGGTGGTTAGCATAGCGCCTTTAGGCCTATGCTAACCTGGCCTGTAGGACGTTCCAGGATCAATCATTTTTTTAGGTTTTCACATGCATTCCATTTTGAAAACCTACCAGAAGAAAAATTCAATAAAACTGATCCTAAAGAATCATAGGAGGAAAGTAAAGACGCTAAGCTAACCACCAATACAGCCACTGTGTCACTGAAAGGTCTTTCATAAAAAGTTGCATTGTGCACCTTTAAAGGGACTAGATATTCTATGTGTATGTTTGACAGTTTTTGCCTGGTTACGGACTACAAACTACAGAAAGAACATTATCCGGACATTTTGATCAGTATAGTAGATTATTTATTTATTTATTTTTCTTTTGCAGGAAAGTTACCCATTTTATTTTCTGTTCTTTTTTGCCCAGTTTCAACCATTTGTCGCTTGAGACCCATCCAGCACCATAGACCTACTCCCATACAAAGTACTGTGTGGGTAGCAGATATGAGTAACAGGCGGAATATTCTGATCCAATTATTAGCTTAATTGAGAAGCCTAGCCAAGCATGCTTAATCATCCATTCCTATTCCAAAGTATCCTTCACTCATGCAGCCTGGTATCTTACCTCTCATATCCATTTGCAACAACCAATCATTTTACTCTCAGTCAGACAACAGCACGTCCCTGCAGGGCCACGGTATATATGTCTGCATAATGAAAGATGATGTTTTTGCACAAAATTATAAGCTGTATGTGGATAAGTAATATTCTTAAATGTCTCACATGGCTTTATATAAGGGCCATAAATTATGCACACACTTTGAATGTGCACGTTTTTCTGCTTGAATGGGTGATATTAAATTCATAAATATTACATAAAGTAAAAACAATTCCCGAGGTCAGAGAGGAGAGGGATTATTTTTTCCTTCTTCTTCTTCTTCTTCTCCTTCTTCTTCTGACAATGACAGTTATATGTTCAGTAACAAATTAACATGTGAGCAATTTATTTAACAATAGAATACACAAATGTTGTTTGTAGTTCATCCCTGGTTCAGTCCATAGAAAGTTATGATTTAGTCCTGGTTTAGAACTGGGTCAGTCCTAGTTTGACTTAGTTCGCTGAAGTTGGTACCTGGGAGACAGATACTTGAACTGCTATATAATGTAAAATATTTGAGGATTCAGCACGGATTACGCCTGCGTGATATGAGGAATACCACTAATACTTTACAAAACCATAATTTACACAGTTAGGCCAAACTCTTCAGCAATTTGTTTTGTTTTTATCAAATCAAGACTTCTAAAAATTCTCGATCAGGAAGTCAGTCAGATGGAAGACCTCCGTGATTCTGCAAAGTATTGTGACTTTTTGCGATATGCTGTTGCAAGAGTTTGTCCGTGTTGTTCTATATATTTCTGTCAGTTTGTAAGGTAACAGGTATTTGCGTGGTAGAGCAAATTCTATCATAGACATGGACAGCTGTTTAAACTTAAAACTAACTAAACTAAAGCGTATCAAAAATCTATTTCTTTTGAATGGTTAAATGAAATCGCAGAGACAGCGCTTATTTAGACTGTACTGTATCCTAAACAACTAAATATTCTGTTTCCATAGGGCCTTGTTTAAAACCTGCTAACCCAGACTTCAAGTTGCATGTTAGCTTAGCAGTTCATATTATCAGTCTTCTCTCAAATGTCAACGCTCCTGGGTATGTTTAAACTGTGCACAGCGGACTGAATCTTGAGTGCTAAAAGTGCTCCACATTTCCCTCCTATATTGACTGTGTTTTCTCCTTCCAGGGCGTGGACTCCGACTGACACTTCTTCCTTCACGAGCCCCACCCTTCCCTCCATCTCTGCTGCCTCCACCCCGTGGACAGCTACAGCAACACCTCCTCATCTCCCGGCGCAAGCGCAAGGTGGAGGGAAGCCAGGTGGTCGCGCCCCGTATGCTCCCGTCTCGACCACGGGTATTCTTGGGTTGATAATACAGATGTCGATGTTATTGCTTGAGAATACGCGTAGCTGAGCGGAAGCCATGGTCTCCAATGATATGAAAAAACAAAACAAAGTAAAAAACCAACGCCGCCATCTTCCAGAGCAGATCTCCTCACGTAAGCTCCTCCCTCGCGTGCATCACTTACCTTTTTAGCTCCCGATTGCTCATCCGCTTGACAGGTGCCCTTATCAGTGCGCGCCTTGGCGGAAGAGCGGGGAATCCAATAACGTGGCATGGGGCTATACGCGGGACTTGCACTTGCTCCCCCATGGCTCGCCGCGCATAAGGTCATAGTCAAAGAGCAAATTCAATATGGAGGTAGGCCGGTGCCGGTGAGTATGAAGCGGGGGGGCTGTGGGGGAACATAGGGGGCACGGGAGATTCAAAAGTCAGGACTTAAATGCGGGGCCGGCTGTTTGCAGAGCTGCCTCGGGGATGGAGTCCGGGAGACAATGGACTGTAATGGAGTGTGTAAGAGAAAGAGAATGTGGAATAGCAGTGTGGTCTGCCAGGCTCCTTTACAAACTGGCAAGATGGTGGAAGGGCTGGCAACACACAATTATTTAACCCAAAAAGTCAATTGTCAAATTGTAAAAAAAATTAATAAAAAAATCAACTGGTGAATTTGTTTATGCAGCCTAAGTCCGATCCTGCAGGATCAAATATTCTTCCAATACAAGTAAAAGTTACTCAGTCAAACGGCTACTTCAGTTAAAGAACTGAAGTATTTACTGTAGAAAATACTTCAAAATTAAAAGTGAAATGATTCTGAATAGGTCAAGTGTTGTGAATAATAACTTTGCTACTTTAATAAAGAGTAGATTCTTCCCAAATTACGGCAAAATGGCGGGTACAAAGTTCTTTTTTTGTTGGGAGTTAGTGGCGTTGTACATCTGTATTGCGCCATCTACTGTTCAGGAGTGTTCATCATGAGGCTTTTAATTAACAAAACATACAGTCGACTTCATGCTTTTTACTCTGAAGCCTTTATAGAAATGTAGTGGAGTAGAAAGTGGTACATTAGTCTTTCAAGTGTCTTTCAAGGGTAGTGGAGTAAAAGTATTATGTGTCTCATGTAAAGCGCTTTGTGACCATGTCTGTGAAAGGCGCTATATAAATAAAGCTCTTCTTCTTCCTCTCAACAAAATACATCTACTTCAACACCTGTTTATATCTACCAAGCCATTTTTCGACTGTACTTTTTTCTGCATTGTTTTACTGTTAAATGAGTGAAAAATAGTTTTGCTCTCCACATGGAGATTGTTTTATGCAATTTCCCTGCTGCCGTGAACTGTGCTTACTCACCATTGTAAACCTCAGCGGAGGCAGCATAGGTCAAGCGCTTCCTTAAATGCCATAGTTCATCCATTCATCTCCCTCCGCTTATTCCCACAACGGCTGATATAGAACAATGGTAAAAAAAAAAAAAAACACTGAATTGACATTGAGTTGACAAATTGATACTCTCTACTTAAACTCACAATGTAACAAACAGAATCGAGTATAGGGCCTCTGGCATTAAACGACATGACATACCACAGGGGCATTCTTGATGTGAATATGATGCGCAATAAAGGGAATATACAAATCTCTAATTTGAGGAATGCTTTAGATTAGGAAGTACCGCAAAGGCATAAAATCTCGAGATAAAAAGGTGCACTTCCCAGCCACAAATATCAATTACCCCAGCAATATCTTGCAGGGTGGTCCCCTCCATCACTCCCCCCTCCGCCTCTGCGCTGGGCCCTGGCTCATATTAGTGTTACAGTAATAGGGTGTAATAAGATTATTCAAATCCCTCTATTTCGCTGAGGGAGGATGTGTTGCCGGGGCTCATCCCTGTAAAAAGGCCCTTTGACAGAAAGTGTGTCTGTGGGCTAAAGCCGATTTTCCGCGCCCCGCTCCCGGGAGACTGCGTACCCGTCTCTGTCTCTCACTGTCCCCGCGCTAATTCTGCCGCACACGCCAATTAAAGAGCACATCGATCCTACTGCCTACACCCATTACCTGCTCCAGCGGGCAGCCGTTTTGTGATCTTTGATTGATTCAGGGGAAAACAGCGTGTGACTGGGACCTCGCCTCCGATAGGTCACACATGTGCGACACACTGCTATGTTTGAAGAGGACATGTCGCGCATAACTGTGGGGGCGCTACACCCCCATAGCACCGTCAGAGATTTTAGCCCATTTCCACCTCGTTTTCTTTTTTTTCTTCTTCTTTTTTTTACCTTCCAATGCACAAGGACACTATATTATCTAAATACTGTCTAAAATACACCAGGGAAATCAATTCATCTCTAATTAAAGCACTTGGTATACACATAGAAAACTGCGGCCACAATCCAACGCTTTTTAAAAAATGCTACAGATTTTTACCCTCCAGCAAAACCTCTTTTGACGTCAATGATTAAACCTGCTCAGCTATTGAATGCCGATTAAAGTGAATGTGAGTGTTGGAGCAGCATGCGCATATTTCACAGATAACCAGTAACGAAAGCACCTGAGCAATTCTATCACAAAATAGCTTTTGAGCATCGTGTTTGTTTTCTATCTGTATTTTATGTATTTATTTTTTTAACACAACATTTCCTAACGTTTGAGCTGCTCCTTAGATAATGAAAATGTATTTTTGCTCAGTGCAGCCAACCGTTGTAGAAAGAAACACTGCATGGTTTATGTTGCCCTTTGTACTGTTTTCTTCCTACAGCATCTTTGTACTTGACTCTGGTGATCGCATTTGCAGACTGCCCCTCCACCAGACTGCAGCATAATAAACTGAATTAGTCATAACTGCCTCGTAAAAAATCTGCAGCAGCACTGTACCGCATATATATACGCTGCCCCATAAGGCCTGAGTCTGGGGAAATCTATGTCTGTGTTTACAGGCCAGTCCAGCCGTTTCTCCAGATGATATTTACACTCATGCAACTGCACTGCTGTTCGAGGCCACTCCACGTACTGGGCGTCTTCACAGCTGGACAAATGGCCAGTGTCTCCAACATACAGACAGGCGGACTATGTGATATTGCATAATACGTTGTGTTAACTGTAACCAGTCCCCTCTCCGATATGCATGATATTGGCACCAGAGCTTAAAGCCACACTGTGTAACATTCCTCCCTAGTTTCATACAGGCATTAGTTTCATTACAGGTGTTTTAATGGTAAGAAATAGCTCTGAAACCTTGAATAAATTAATTTAGTGGTGGAACTGTCTCTCCCCTCTCGTGTTCTTATTGTATTACCATATAACACGCGTATAACATATAACACACGAAAGTTATACCAACTTTAAGAGTTGCAGTGAACTTTTGAATGTCTTTGTTCTCTAGCAACAGAAACCATGGCACAGTGGCTATTTTTCGTTAGATATTTAAAGTCTTTTAACAATAGATTAGATGCTGTTGCCAGGTGTAGATTTTTCTCAAGGCAATCCAAAAATAACACAATCTAATATATAATAATAATGATAATAAGGGAAGGAAGTTTAAATGTTTTCATATTATTGAGCATAGCAGCAGAATCAAGTATACACTTTGTCCAAAACAAAGAAACTATTTAACTCTGTCAGCTGCTGCATCAATTCAAGTGTCAATTCAATTTAGAGTTAACTTTTTAGTTAATTACTGAAATATTCTACAGTGTAAAATCTCTATAGGTTTAACGTTACCCCAAAAGAAAGTTCACCACTGTGTGATGACATATTATAATATTATCGTTTTTGTAGAGCATCATGGGAGTATGTAAAAGGTTGCCTTCATGTGACAGAGAGTTCATGTGGACTGGGGAGCTGGTTTTCCCGAGATGGAACGTCATTATTCCCAGTTGGTTTGTGAGCTTCATGGGCTTTTTATGTGGGAAACTGGGGATTTGGACGATGGCAAATAAAAAAGGTATTTTATCAGAGATTAAAGACTGTTTAACTGAGCTAACCATTTAAATGTAGTGTTAACATCTCAAAAGACTAACTTTGGTTTGTTGGTTTTATAAAGTATCACAATTAGTAACTCCAAGGATAACAACAGCGCACACAAAACAAACAAAAAGTAACACAGTTTAACTAAAAAGCTCACATTAAATGATAAATTGACTACCGAGTTGATTTCCTCCGTCAGGTGTCGGAAGCTTGTTTTAACCCGTGTTCCCCAGTTGAACAGGCGCTTTTTCCATTAGGAGAAAATCTTTTGCACGGTGGTGCAGCGGTTAGCGCCCGTGCCTCTCAGCAAGAAGCTCCCGGGTTCGATTCCCTCGTAGACGGGGCCTTTCTGTGTGGAGTTTGCATGTTCTCCCCGTGTCTGCGTAGGTTTCCTCCAGGTACTCCGGTTTTCCCTACCACTAAAAACATGTACAACAGGCCAGGATGAATGATGTGTATGTGTGAATACAATCCTTCCTTTCTTTCTTTCCGAGGATCATTTGAACGCGGCATAAAATTGGCAGGGAGTTAAGAAATGTAATGGTGGTTTAGGTTAAAATCTCTGTAATTCTTATCCATATGGCACCAAAACTTGCGCCAAGTCTTCTTTGAAAACAAGGTACAATTATTTTTCTCATAATGGAGTCCAAAAGTAATTACAGTATTTAAAAACATGGATGTGATGTTGGTAAGTTGAAAGGACTGAACTGAATATGGTAGTTTTGGAGACCTAATCCCTGACAAATAATCATGAGGGTAAAGATTTGTTGATAGACAGTGAATCTTTTCCCACCGATTTGTATTGGCCCCAGAAATTACAACTCCATAAAATTTGAGAAAATTATTTTCTTTTTTTTCTTTTTTGATGCATGTCACATTTCACTCGCTATGCTTGGTGTAACTTGTGATTGCCACAGCTTGGTCTCTGCCTCAAGACACAATGTAATTCCCAGCCCATGATCTCAATGCTGTGTGCTGTTTCCATAGAGATTTAAGTTATTTAGATGCACAATTAAGTGGCCCACACATTATACTGTTTACAATGACATGTAATCAGCTCCACTGCCTACTCCTCCAACACCTTAAGTCACTCGCCGAACGCCTCGCACGGGCCCAGGTGATCGGAGTGATTTATGCATTGTTTTGACATAAAGGCTGTGAAACATATGCCTCGGCCATTATAGCGTCTCAATCAAGCGCAGTCAATAAGAACTACTCGTCCCCTCATCCCCCACCACTCTTTCTGTAATAACCACGGCGCTAAGCAAACAGACAATAGACTCAGATTGACCAAGTGTGCCTGCAGCCAATATAATGCTAATTTCCACCCCTCAATGGGTCAATCCATTACAATTACCCTTGTAATATTTGCCCAGACAAACAGCGTTGGATAGATTGAGAAGGGACGACCAGGTAAAGACCGTCTCAGTGTCTCATCATTGATATGGGGTGTACAACTCCATATCAATGGATCAGTTAAGTTAACTCAACACACTAACTCAGTGGTTGTCAAACTGTAGTGTGCAGACTGCTCCTGACCCCTATGTATTCTGATGTTAAATCTTAAAAAAAAAAAAAAAAATCTCACAAAAAAGGACTTTGTATCTTGGGCAGTGAATGGAATTTACCACAGATTCCATTTAGCAAATGTGGCTGTCTTTTTCAATTCTTGAACCAGTTGCAAGTTGTTTGTTTGTTTGTTGCTTTATTTGTCATTATACATGAACTGTACAATGAAATTAGAGCGTTCCCAATGTTGGTGACATGAGCTCTCAGTCATCCAGGCATGTTCAAAGCTGGAAGTTAAGGTATTCAGCTTCTCGACAAGTGGAACAAACTGTTCCAAATGAGAGGTATGTCAACTAAAGAAGATCATTCACAGTAGGCTATGATTTCAAAGTTCTGTTGCCATTACTTTGAACCGTTACCACAACAAAAGAGGTTTTCAAATATCTTCAACTGGACTTGGTTGATTGACTTGAGGACGTTTCGCTTCTTCTCATACATGCAGTTGACAACACAAAACCGAATAGGCCTCCTGCGTATGTCTCACCAGACTTACATTTAACTTCAATATTTGAACATCTCTATTATGATAAAAAAAAAAGTTCCTGGATGACTGAGAACCGAAATAGACTGCCACAATAGACTGTTTTGGATGCTTAAAATTGTCCAGTAATGTGTAACTATTTCCAAACCAGTAATCAGATTAAAGTTACTATATAAGTCACTTTGAGTTACTACCAAGCACCCACGACAAAAACCTAAACAACAATGGAGGCAGGAGAGGGATGGAAGTGCAGTGGCTATATCGCTCCACTTCCGGGTCCAACAGAACTTTGGGATTTTGCTGATTTTAATACGCTTTTGAGCTCACTACAAGGCTCTTTTTAAACATCTGATCGCAAACGGAATATTACGCTTACTCTGAAATGTGTTTAGTAGAGCTTTTCTGACATTAATTATCTTTTTCATGCACAATGGAGGCTTATTTTAAATACAAATATATCATAATTTTGCCTGGAGAAATGTTGAGCTATATGATTCTAATTAAGAGTAAACCCGTTGTTGTCCTTTTATCTGTTGTTATTTCTGCAGGAGATTCAGGTAAAGTTGCGTTTTTTTTGCTGTGTTTATCTATGGAGCTCTCAACAGTTTGGACCCGGAAGTAGCTTATTATTATTGCGCAGGATGTCACACCTAAAGCAGTACTAAGTAACTCATGCCCCTAGAGGCCATAATCGCCACTGCAGGTGTTGTAGCATTTAGCGTTTTTTATTTACTCATTAATTGTCCATGAGAGTAAAAACTACGCTGACAGAAAAGACAAAGGGAGAGAGGGATAGTGTACCTCCAATTACACAATGGAGATCTTTTTTTCACTCAAACTTGGCTGTTACTGTTTAAGTGGTGCTAGCCTGCAGTTAGCTTTGCCCGTTAGCCTGTTAGCTTCTTCTTCGTGATTCCATTAGTGTGTATTGGTGCTCCGACCCGAAGGCGGGCAAGTTGCAATTGTTAATGCATCATCCCATTAACACTTGTATTACCCCCAGAGGGACTACGGAAAGGATTTATTAAGGTAAACGTTACTTAGTACTGTCTGTGTAAGTTCTCCGTCATATACAGAAGTTGTCCATCTTCAATGAAGGTACTTTATTCATCTTCTGTACAACTTCTGTTCAACTACTGAGTACAGAAGATGAACCAAGTACCTTAATTGAAGTTACTTAGTACTGCTTTAACAAACATATGAGTTTTTGTCAGCATTGTTGATGTTACTGTTAAAATGCACTTCTAATAAAGTGAATATTGTTAAAACCGATTGTCATTTGTATGTTGAGGCGGTATTGTCGGCAGCTACTGAATGTAACTAATAAAGTAACTTGTGATCTAATTTAGTTACTTTAAAATCAAGTAATCAGTAAAGTAACTAAGCTACTTTAATCAAACAAAAACATCTGCGAGGTTGAGAAGATTTGATTGATTGATTGATTGATAGCTCCTGTGGACCCACCACCTGCAGGGGGAGCCATAGGGCCTGGTGCAATGTGTTTTGGGCAACTCCAACAGCTGCCCCCACGACGGACAAGTGGAAGAAGATGGATGGATGGATGGATTGATATTGGCAGATAAAGTATAAAGAAGTCAAGGTGTTGACAATTGCAGTGCCTCAACATGGCCATAATTGCAATCATCTTGCAATGACTTGGATTGTTTTTCTTAGTAAAAGTAACAGTTCGCAGTATTTCCACTTCTGGATGGGTCAATATCTGACATGTGTCTACACCAACAAAGGGGTATACATATGGACAGATTATAAAAAGAAGCAGAGGAAGATAATAATAATAAATAAAAGGCATGCCGCGGGTCCAGACGAATGGGAGCGCAATAAGGCGTCTCATTACGGCCCTGTGGTTGCCTGTGCCGCTCTGGTGCGATGTGCCAGATGAGATGGGGAACAGAAGGCCAGCCGCGGAGCACGACTCAGATTAAGAACCCTTATTGCAATGATAATCACTGTTTGTCATCCGGTGCGCACGTTTCACACCTGTGGTAAATGCAGAAGGAGAACTTGGTTAGAGACTGAAAAAAAAAAAACATGCACGCCAGCCCTCCATCCACCAAAAACAGCCCCTCTCTCTCCGGCGGCATATGTGCCAGAGTGCCGACGCATTTAGAATGAACAAATAGATAAAGATAGAATTAAATAAATAAGTAACAATCACATGCATTGCTACTCGCCGCCGCGATGCCTGGCAACCGGTATCTCGCCGTTGCCTTGGAAACAGTTGCTACCAGAAACGTGGAGGTGATTGGCAAGCGTGACAACGAGGAGGGAGTAACATTTGACCCCGGCTCGCTAACAAGGGGGAGGCGAGTCGGGAGGGGGGAGGGGGGCAGGGGTGGCTGGGATGGTTTGGGTGGAAAGCTGAGGGGAGTATGTATTTTGGATGTGGGAGGAGCAGAGGATGGAGAAGAGCAGAAAGGAGAGATGCACACACTGAAGCATGCTCTATACCTCTCCCTTCACTATGCAGTCTGCTGTATACTCTTCACTTTCAACAGCGAGGCCATAAGTCATGGAAGGAAATGTGCAATGCTGCCAAAAACCTTGAATCAAGTAAAAAACATGTGTCTTTTTGCACAGAGCGCACAGACATAATTGCTGACTATCAATTAGAGGCAGAAATGCATTTGAATTGAGTGAGATATACCTAATGCGTTTCTGAAGGCTGTAAAACTTATTTTTTTATTTCTGTCAAGTGCGTAAAGTGTATGTTACAGTTTCCAAGTCAATGTAAATGCTCTTGTATACAAGATAAAAGTTTGGAAATTAGGCCTGCATTTGACACGTGCATTCTTCAATACTGCAGGGTTTACTGTGACTGTGCAGCGCCCAGTGAGGGTCTTATCGTGCATGTTTTTTTGGACTGGATGTAATGGCAAAAGACAAATCACTTATGATTTTTTTTATTTCTCATTGACACATTTTTTTATTTAATTACCCAAAATGTATTTTTTTTATCAAGCATAGATAAGACACCTTGGTCGCATTTAGTGCATACTGCATCTGACTTTGTATCACTGTTGTACAACGTTTTATACCTCAGTGAATCTGGACTGTAAGGAGGGCGCCTTGATAAGAGTCAGGCCACCTGAAAATATAGCATTGAAAAAAAAAAAAGACTTAATCTCACGATGGAAAAATGCACTTATACATCAGTTCTCAGAAAAGATTTGAGGCAAACATATTTTTTAACAAACTTTTATGAAATAAGCATATCTGTCTTTCTTAAAAACAAAGACTTGCAATAAACTCAAATCAATTTACATACGTTTTTGTAATACATACTGTGAAGGGCAAATGTAAGTGCAGAAAAATCTATTCCCGCAGACTTTTACTCTCTAACGGCCCGCCCAAATAGAAATGGGGCTTTTAGAAACACATCACTTCTTTCTATCACTCTTTAAACTCTATCAAGGCCGTAAGACAGTGAATCGAATGTGTCGCTGTCAGAATGAATAGTGGATGAACCCATTTTCAAATTCCAAAGTAAAATTGTATTTTAAATATGTCGACCTTGCTGCACAAAAATGTCATTAAATGCTAATGTTCACCTTGCTTGCTTTATTTTTTGGTGTGAGAAATCTATAGATAGCTGGTTAGATTTGCTCTAGAGTCCCACATCTAGCACACCTCCAGAACCCTACACACACAGAACTAACTGTCCTCCTCTCACTGTGCATAGCACCCCTCCAACTGTCCACAGTTCCTCAAGGTCCGCCAGCTCCCCCACCCACAGGAACTCCACCCCCAGTCCCGCCGCCACTAGCCTCTGAAGCAGCAGTCTGGGATCTGTGCATCCAGAACCCGCCATTGCATTCCTTCTGCTCAACCAGATAGATAGACAGATAGATACAAAGAAGGAAAGAGAGAAGGAAAGAAAGAAAGAAAGGAAGGACTTTGACTTTACACATACATTTATTGTCAATGTGTTACTCAATACAACTCATAAAAACAATGTTATTAAAACAATTATTATTAAAAACATCCATTTGCTCTAGAGTCCCACATCCAGCACCTCCAGAACCTACACACACAGAACTAACTGTCCTCCTCTCACTGTGCATAGCACCCCCTCAACTGCCCACAGTTCCTCAAAGTCCGCCAGCTCCCCCACCAGAGAGCTGTACAGGAACTCCACCCTCAGCCTCGCCGCCACCAGCCTCTGAAGCAGCAGTCTGGGATCTGTGCATCCAGAACCCGCCATTTCGTTCTTTCTACTCAACCAGATTCCCATTTTGGCCTGCTCCAGGACGTAGTTCAGTAGACCCACTTTCCTCCGCTGCGCTACAGAGAACCTAGGGCCATAGATAAAAAGTTCACTGGTCAGAGTCTGTCCTAAGCGCTCCATCCAGTCCTTCAGGAGTGCGAACATGGCAGTGAGGCGAGGGCCGGACAGCCACAGGTGCTCCAGTGTCTCTTCTTCTCCTGTGCAGAAAGCACAGTGGCTGCTGGACCTTGGGTCAAAGCGGGCCACGTGTCTGTTTGTGGCCACAGCCCCATGCACCACTCTCCACTGGAGATCCGCACAGCATTTCTCAATCGGAGGACGGTACAGGGACTTCCAGCTGCCTCTGGGAGACGACCCCGGGGCCAACACACCTGACCACCTAGACTCCGGGGCGGCAGCCAGCTCAGCTCTGTGGTGGACTTTAGTAGCTGTGATGTACAGATCTTTCTTCGCCACTGTGGCCATTGTTGGCAGGATCGGGAAAGACAGAAAGCTTCCGGCCGTTCCCTGTTGTGCTCCTACAGCCTGCACCGAGAGTGGAGGGAAGGGCCAAGGGTGGACAGGTGGACCGACTCTGTAGATCCCTAGGGCTTCTCTGAAGCGCGATGGGAGCCCGCTCCGGACCTCCTGCAGCAGCCTCTCCATCACACGCTGAGACCTTATCCCAGTCTCCTGGCTCAGCTGGGCAGCACTTTTCCAGCCTCCCTTTGTCCGCATGTCGGTCAGCCTGGTCACCCCTGCATACACAAACGCCCGTCTCACCTGAGCAGAGTCCAGGACGTCACTCCTGACCTCAAGGTTGTAGAAGAGCGGTTCTTCTCCTGCACGACCATAAGGCTCCTCTCGGGAGAACGACAGCACTGAGCTCCATGCTCTCAGCACAGAGCGATAGAAGACTGTAGTGCCCGACAAATCCACTCAATTGAGGTCCAATAGGAACAGGTGTTTATCATAAAGAAAGGAAGAAGGAAAGGAAGAAAGAAAGAAAGAAAGAAAGAAAGGAAGGAGGAAAGAAAGAAGGAAAGAAAGAAAGAAAAAGAAAGAAAGTAAGGAAGGAGGAAAGAAAGAAGGAAAGAAAAAAAGAAAGGAAGGAAGGAGGAAAGAAAGAACGAAAGGAAGGAGGAAGGGAAGGAAAGAAAGAAAGAAAAAAGGAATGAAGGAAAAAAGAAAGGAAGGAGTAAAGAAAGCAAGTAAAGAGGAAAGAAAGAAAGAAAGAAAGAAAAAGAAAGAAGGAAAGAAAGAAAGAAAGAAAGAAAGAAAGAAAGAAAGTGTGAACCTCGGGTACATGCACCGATGAGGCATTTGTTGGCATCAAAACCCAATGACATTTTGGCGATTGACTTTTCCTTACTAGAGCCTGCTCGGGATGGGAGGGAACTAGTGTTAGTGATGACTGATGTGTTCTCTAAGTTTACCCAGGTCATCCCCACCCGAGACCAGCGAGCGACCACAGTGGCACAAACATTGGTCAAGGAGTGGTTTTATAGATATGGGGTTCCGGCTGGACTCCACTCGGATCAAGGCCGTAGAGAGGAAGTGGTGCCGACGGGACAGAAGGTCTACCTCCGTGATTATGCCCACAGGGGCCGAAATAAAATCCAAGATGCCTGGGCCCCGGAGGTATTCATCGTGCGGGGACCAGTGGGCCCTGGACAGCCTGTGTATGCAGTTGCTCGTCACGACAGGCCCACCGAGGTACGCTATGTACACAGAAACATGTTTAAACCCATACCCTGTAATGAGGAAAGAAAGAACGGAGGAAAGAAAGAAAGAAAGGAAGGAAGGAAGAAAGAACGGAGGAAAGAAAGAAAGGCAAGGCAAAGAAAGAAAGAAAGGAAGGAAGGAAGAAGGAAGAAAGAAAGAAAGAAATTAGGAAAGGAAGGAAGGAGGAAAGAAGGAAAGAAAGAAGGAAAGAAAGAAAAAAGGAATGAAGGTGGCGCAGATGGTAGAGCGGGTCGTCTCATGATCGGAAGGTCAGGGGTTCGAATCCTGCCTCCTGAAGATGTACGCTGTCGTTGTGTCCCTGGGCAAGACACTTCACCCACCTTGCCTCCATTGTCTGCGTACATTGGTGTATGAATGGAGTGAGTGGATCCTTGCTGTAAAGCGCTTTGAGTGCCTAATGTAGGTGGAAAAGCGCTATATAAGTTGAGACCATTTACCATTTTACCAAGGAGGAAAGAAAGAAAAAAGACAGGAAGGTGGAAAAAAGAAAGGAAGGAAGGAAGGAGGAAAGAAAGAAAGGAAGGAAGAAAGAAGTAAAGAAAGGACTTTGACTTTACCACAACGTTTATCGAGATGTCATTCCTTCCCTGACCCCCTCACAGAACTATAGAGGTGCTCCACTCTGAGCATCAGCTCTGGGTCGGTGTATCCTGAGCCTCACATCTGGTTCCTCTGCATGATCCAGATGCTGAGCTTTGCTTGGCCCTTTGTTAGGATCCCCACTCTTCATTGAGCCCCTGAGAACTTTGGGCCACAGATTAGAAGTTCCCTTGTAAACCACGGGCCCAGTTCATCCACCCAGCGCCCCAGTAGAGTGAAGAGGGGAGCGAGCCGGGAACAGGACAGCCACAAATGTTCCAACATTTCCTCCTCAGGGCAAAAAGCGCAGTTCCTATTTGTCCCAGGGTCAAAGTGGGCCACATGTCTATTCGTATAGCCACAGCCCCATGGACCACCCTCCACTGGAGATCAAGAGGAAAGGAAAAAAGGAAGAAAGGAAAGGAAGAAAGAAAGGAAGAAAAAAAGGAAGGAAGAAAGAGAAAGAAAGAAAGAAAGAAGGAAAGAAAGAAAGAAAGAAAGAAAAGAAGGAAGGAACGAAGGAAGGAAGGAGGAAAGCAAGAAAGAAAAAAATGGAAGGAGGAAAGAAAGAAAAAAGGAAGGAAGGAGGAAAGACAGAAGGAAAGAAAGGAAGAAAAAAAGAAAGAAAGATAGAAAGAAAGAAAGAAAGAAAGAAAGTATACTGCATTTCAAAAGAAAGACTTGATTTTGTCATTGACTGCAGGGATGGACACGAAGCACAGCACTGGTTCCTTGCTTCAGGCGGCTCGACTGTGACCATGAGAGGCGCGGATGGAGAGAGCAGGTAAAGGAAAAGTACATTTAGAAATCTATGCCCTGAAGCGTCTCTCCCCCTCCTCCCGCTCACTGCAGTCTGCTCTATAGTGTGTACACTGCCAGTGCAAGGCCATAAGTCACTGAATTGAATATGTCTGTATGCACGGCAGAGCGCATGAGCGGGAGACGCATGTTGCATTTGTGTATTCAGGGCAGTCAGATATGAACTATGGCTATTGTGAGTTGAATGAGAGAGGGAATGCAGACTCTAAACACATCATCACAACAGTAGCTCAATTATTGGAAATCAGGGAAAAGGGACTTTGTTATATGCACCTACACTGAAAACATTTACTCTATTAGCAACATTATACTATACATTCAGATATTTCTCCTTTTTAATTCTATTTTATTTTATTACATTATCTTGGATGTGGAATGGAATAAAAGCTCATTTGTATACTTTTCACATGACACAAGTCACCCAAAGCGCAGTGTAGTCGATGTGTGCTTCATTCACTCCACACGCAGTGGTGCTAAGCCGTAAGTGTAGCTACAGTTTTCCCTGGGGTAGACTGACAGAAGCGCGACAGCACACATTTGCAGCAACGGCCGGTGTGGACCATTTGTGTGCCTATGTGGGGTCAGCGGGAAAGTGATGCTCGTGTTCAAAGAGGCTGTTTTAGAGCGAAAGAGTCAGTCAAAAAAAAAAAAAAACTTCAAACCTCATGTTGCAACATCGGCGCTTAAGACTGTAGACAAAAGAAATCAGTCCATACCTTATGAGAGAGGTCTCTAGCCAAAACAGGTTCTGAAAATTGTAAATGATCCAACACGGAATGCAGAACTTAGAGATACTTCCTTCTGGGCATTGGTTCAGGTTGCCAAAGTGCAAAGATTTTAAATTCATTAAATTCATTTATTCCGTTCTCAATGTGGTTTGTGAATAAGAATATGTTGAAGCATCTCATCAGCTTTTATTGTTACTCTTGTCTTCACTTATTATCCATCTAAATGTATTATTAATCTATTGATTTTATTTTCACCAACAACAACAAAAATCGAGCTTGCCAGCCTGTTACAGTGACAACATCAATAAAAATAATTTTCATTCTGATATTCTTCCCACTGTAAGTTCACGGACACATAATATGCGGCAGGAACCATTCGTGTTTTTCATAAATGTCTGCGAACACAATATACTGCGAGGGGACGGAAATTCACTCATTACGAGTGGGAAAGTTCAGCCTCTTTAACATGTTCCCATATCTGAACCATCATGGGAGTTTTTATATCTGTGTCGTTATTCCTGATGTAGCAATGAAAGAACGAACGTAAACCTGCTTTTGCTTTTGCGTCATAATTCACGCTCCTTTTCCAGGAGACCTCCTCCCGTACGCTTGTGTGCCGTTTGACTGTCTTTGCCGTGGCTGCCTTCACTCTTCCGCTGCTCTCCCTGCCTGGCTAAACTAATAAGGCTGTGATTAATGGTCTGCTAATTGCTGTAATCTCGGATAATTAGAGTGGAGAATCTTCAGGGCTCCGAGTGCTTAGCGAGAGATGCATGTTGCACTGATGTGGAAGAAGTACAGGTCTGGCAACAACACACGGCATATGGATAGACTGGGGGAAAAAGTTCAGTGAATGGACATGAAATGAACTCAATTGCATCTTGACAATAGATAAATGCTTTTAGTAAAAGCCGTTGTAGCATATAGCATTTATAACACACGCTCCTTATAGTACATTTTAGCAATAGCTATGTTTGTTTGTTTAATTTTTCAGTTAAGGTTGCTCAAAAATAATTGATCATATTTCAAAGTTGAATCTCCTGCCGACTTGCCAAAACCCGCGAACACCCGAGAAGTTCATCGGGTGGGGCGAGAGTCGACTTTTGCCTGAGCGGATCAGCGATCTCGGCCAGTTGTAGTCCGACTAGAGCAGCGTGTCACAGCCGAGCCGAATCAAAGCGCTTTGAATTGGTTCATAGTTACAAAAACATAAACACAATATCATGTTAGCTACTTGGGAGATGCTGTTATCCAGCAAAGCTACTTGTCCAAGGAGGATTATGATGACAGGAGAGCTAACTTTAGAGGCTGGATCAGTGTCCAGAAAGTGGCTGGGGACATGAGACAGATAGATGATTTCCATCGGAGCTACAGCTATTGATTGATCACATGAAAACAAGAAATAAGTCAATAAAACCATCAAGTATATATAAAGTGGCCTTTAAAATGAGTGCTTGTTGAATTTGTAATTTATTACACACTTCTCATCAACAAAGAGCCGGGACCTGGTGTAGGCTATCACAGCATAGCATCGTAGCCTTTAGCCACTAGCCGTGAGCGCTAAAACACAAATAATCGACCTCTGTTCATGAGTTTTAGAGGTGGATTTCAGCCTACACTGGGGAAGACCAGCTAACTGGCATGATTAGAAGAACCTGGAAGGCATGACGCATACACAGGCATGTGTTTGGAAGGAACAATGTACAAATGAAGCAAAAGTCCAGGTTAGGTTTTGGACGAGAATACAACACTGCATTTACATTGTCTAAATCTTAAGTAGATTTTGCACATGGCCTTAACCTTTTGCCACAATACTAAAAAGTTGCATTTTGTCAAAGACAACACAGTCATTTCAATTAAAATTACTTCAAGCTTTTTGCTTTCTGCTAATTATTCCATTGTTCTCACAAAACGGCTTGTTTTGCTTTATATCAGCACTGCGCCGAATTCTCCTCAAAGTTGCAATAACAAACATTATGGCCTTTTCAAAATGGAAGACTGGGATTTGTCTAATTATTTGTGCTGCACTTATTTCTAATTAACTGTGAGAATTGTGTATTCGTTTGGTTCCGGAAGCGAATAAAGTGACCTTAAAATTGACCTTTTTTATTTTTTAATAAGCGGAACATTTGCAAAGGATATGTTCCACTTTGTACATAATGTGTTCATAGCACCAAAAAAACGTTTCTCTTCTCATTGCTGTACCTTCAGAGACCGCCTTAATGGCATCTGTTATGGCTGAAGGTGAAGTGGGTTGTGTGCATGCTGTTGAATGGTGTACACACATTCAAATTGAGGCTGAACTTCTGTAATTGAAAGTAACATTACACTGAGCAGCCCAAGTCAGAGGTAAAAAAAATCACTCAAGGGAATTGAAAGGACATAATATTGTGCCTGAAATAAGTGGAATGAGTTAACAAGGGATGGAAGGAGAAACTACACGCATTCAGTTTGAGCGGTATACGTCATTCATGGACATTCATTTGTGCATACAGAGAGCAATGTTATATGGATAAAATCTGGTCATTGCAGATACACAAATCACGGCAAGCACAGATTGTACTGTCCCTTCAATTAGAAATTGGGTAATAGGGTTCATTTTGTGCTTTAATTTCAAGACTTTCATATCTCATTACGTAATATGAATACTGTTGGAAAAAAAAAACATGCAGCATATTTCCTACAAGATTTAAGAGTTTCCCAGAAATAGTTTACCATCAACTGGTAATAATCATTTGGTGTTTTTTTAGCGCATTTACTATTTGCTTTGTTTGGATAACTATAAGTAAACATGCTATGGTTGCATTCACATCATGAAGGGCCAGTATTTTCACATAAATATATGCAAAAGTGGTGACAATATTTGAAAATATGTGCTGTAATGTGTGGTGAATCCTTTCATAAATAATGATCAGGTTCATCTTGTGCAATTGGAGACCTGTTTTCATCTGTTTTATCCTTGTCCCTTACAATACATTGAGCTAAAGAATTAGGCTATACACATTCACAATCTTTGTAACCCCCACAGAGTTATGCAAGCCATCTGAGATAATGACATTAACATGATCCTGAATGAACGGTCACTCTGTCCACAACACTTCTTGTTTTATGTGTGATTTTGGTCGTCCCAACAAGGTCGACGCATTGAGCCTGTGTGTTTCACTTTACTCATTTCTAAAAAGAAGTAACCCAAATCAAAGTTAATTTACCCATAATTAGAGCGTTTCAATGAGTCATACAGGCTAATGGTCGCATTAGTGACCAATGGACACTGTGATGTCATCCCCTGCGTCAAACAAAGAAAATGTTCCTCTCTGGGGACAGTCATTTCAAGTGGATCGAATTACCATAGTTTCATGAGACAGAGGAGGTAGACAGCAATGCATATCAATACTTCCTGAGCTCACTGTAGCCTAAACGAGACACCAAATAAACTATCGGAGACAGACTCTTGGGCCTCCAATGGACAGGACAGCTTGTTGTCTTTGACCCATTTCCCCCCTCACTGTGCGCCCGCAGTGGCCCTGACGCGCTGGTGTGTCTATCGGCCTGTGTTTAAATCCAGAGGTGTGAAGACTGCCCCCCCACCACCACCACCACCACCACCACCACGCTCTGGGACATCCACGCATGTGTGTCCACCATCCACACGCTTCTACACACGCGCCTCCTGCGATGAGGTGGTCAGCAGGTAACCCGGAGTGACAGCAGCGGTGTCCCCCCCCCCCCCCCCCCACACACACACACTTACCCATACTCCCTATACCCACACACACAGCTGGAGACACTCGCACCCTACCCCCCTCCTTCTCCTCCCTGTCCCGACCCAGTTTGCGGGGCAGGTGGGGCAGGTTACGTACATACAGGCAGATGAGTCGGGCCCCAGCGTCACAGACAGGAGGGCGCAGCTGGTCACACACGCGGGGCGGCTGCTCTGCTCCGGTGGTGCTCGCGTGAACATTCTGCACATGAGAGGGGTTAAGCAGCAGTGACAAGTGCCGGGGAACGAGAGCGGAGTGAATGGGATATGTGTACGGTGTTTAAAGCCACAATGCGGAACATGCTGGGTGTTTCACTGCAACGTTTCAAATAAGTGTTACATTAACTTACTATTAATTAACTACGGGATGAAATCAGTCATCTGTTCCGTAATTACATGTTTTACTTTTAGTTAAAACATGCAAAACAACTTATTTCCTTTGTGAAGTTACTCCTCATCAAGTATTTTGACCTTCCAAGTACCACCAGGCCTGAATCCAGATCAAATCAGGACTAGACCAGGCCTGAAAAGCCACTAAAATAGACCCAAGTTGGACTAATGTGGAAAAACAGAAGAAGAAAAAACAGCAAATTAAAGCTAAATGAAATCACTTCTAAGTAAAATGAATAAAGCATAGATTTGTATATGACCAAATAACTCCTGAAGATCCAGCAAATGCTTTGTTGCAAAAGCGTATAGGAATATTTCGATTATGTTATCCCATTGGATTAATATTGACCATTTATCTCTCTTTTGTGAACAAAATGCTATGACTACAAATTGTATTTATGCTTTTGTTTCCAATTATATCAAGCACATTAATATCACTTTGAATAGAAACAAGTAGCTTTAGGCAAATGGACCAACACTAGTATCATTAATCTACATTAAAACATGTCTTAAACCCTGAGTTGCCAATTTCAGGAAATGGCTCTGCATACACCCATGTTAACCCCTCTGACTAAAGCCCTGGCTGCATGATGATAATAATAATAATAATTGTGATAACTGGTTGGCAGTGAACCACTTTGCCTCTGGAAGCTGAATAGATGAATAGCTTTTGCTTGTGCATAACTGTTACTTACTGGAGTTGTTTTAGTTGGCCCGTGTGTGGGCGTTTGAACGGAATAGATTGCACATGGCATCACACAAACTTATGGCACCCCTCCCTCCATCCCCCGCTCACTCACCCGCCTCCACACACCACGCGCACAAAACACACACACACACAAATATATACCGGGGCCTGGCATTGACTCCCTGCTTATAACCAGTCCGCTCCAGCTACTTTGCATTCACAACATTATGTAACATGCACCAGAATCTCCATTGGGATTGGGCAACTTTTTTTTTTTTTTTTTTCAAATTCATTTATTTGGTTTTGACAGAATTATTTGCTCGCTGACTTGCGTAGAAATGAAAGCCTGTTGTTGGATTTGGTGCACTGATGCAAGAGCTATCGAGCGTACCCCCTCAGAGGGCCCTGTGGAGCAGCGTAGCAACATGATAACATCAAGTATGCCATCTTGTGTTCATGACCAGAATGACAATGAGCTGCCATCCATCAGTGGGGGTAGAGCAGGGTGTGTGTCTGTGTGTGTGCGTGTGTGTGTGTGTGTGTCTGTATATATGGTTTATGGAGCCAATTGACCTGACTACTCACCAGCACTACGAGAACCTAAGGGGATTAGCAGGACTATGCTACGGTCCTCATAAACCAAGATTTTGTATTTTCATTTTTAGCATATAAAGAGCATAATTTCATTGTTTTTCTGAAGTCCTTTTAATGCTCAATGATAATATATCATGCACATATCAAGTTTTTTTAAATTCTTAGCTTTTAAAGACCATAAATTGAAAGTTTATTTGACGTCCATATAATACCCCAACCTGACTTCTTGTGTATGGAGTGTATGATGTGCTCCCCCTACCCTACTCTGGCGGTATTGAAGGCTCCATTGTGATTGGTTCTTTATGGGGACACGTGCGGGATATGTGTCCGGGCATGTTGAGTGATTTCGGAAGACATCTAATGGTAATGCGAAGAAGAAGGACCAAGAGAAAGTTCACTCCAAAGAAGACAAGAAAATATATTGGTAAGTATCTAGTCCTTGTTAAATATACGTTATCAAGTATTTTCTGAATGGAACTTAGCCCCGGCCTGGAGGATTTATCCCCGGGCTGGATGATATGGGGACCGGGCTATTGGGTTTTGGAGCTGGCTGTGGAACTTAGCCCCAGCCTTGGTGAGTTTTCCCCGGCCTGGATGAGTTGGGGGGTGTAGTCCGAGGAGGGGTGCTTAAGAGTGGGTCCGAGATGTGGGCTGTGTGTCCCCGGAGGTCCAGAGGAGCCAGGGGGGCGAGTGTGTGCACGTAGGCCGGGGTTGGAGTGCCCTGAGCCGGGTAGTGTAAGTGGAGTAGAGGGTGGGTCATTGTGGTGGATGTTGGTGCGGGGCTGGTAGCTTTAGGAGCAGGCTGGTCAGAGGAGGTCCAGAGGAGCCAGGGGGGCGAGTGTGTGCACGTAGGCCGGGGTTGGAGTGCCCTGAGCCGGGTAGTGTAAGTGGAGTAGAGGGTGGGTCATTGTGGTGGATGTTGGTGCGGGGCTGGTAGCTTTAGGAGCAGGCTGGTCAGAGGAGGTCCAGAGGAGCCAGGGGGGCGAGTGTGTGCACGTAGGCCGGGGTTGGAGTGCCCTGAGCCGGGTAGTGTAAGTGGAGTAGAGGGTGGGTCATTGTGGTGGATGTTGGTGCGGAGCTGGTAGCTTTAGGAGCAGGCTGGTCAGAGGAGGTCCAGAGGAGCCAGGGGGGCGAGTGTGTGCACGTAGGCCGGGGTTGGAGTGCCCTGAGCCGGGTAGTGTAAGTGGAGTAGAGGGTGGGTCATTGTGGTGGATGTTGGTGCGGAGCTGGTAGCTTTAGGAGCAGGCTGGTCAGAGGAGGTCCAGAGGAGCCAGGGGGGCGAGTGTGTGCACGTAGGCCGGGGTAGGAGTGCCCTGAGCCGGGTAGTGTAAGTGGAGTAGAGGGTGGGTCATTGTGGTGGATGTTGGTGCGGAGCTGGTAGCTTTAGGAGCAGGCTGGTCAGAGGAGGTCCAGAGGAGCCAGGGGGGCGAGTGTGTGCACGTAGGCCGGGGTAGGAGTGCCCTGAGCCGGGTAGTGTAAGTGGAGTAGAGGGTGGGTCATTGTGGTGGATGTTGGTGCGGAGCTGGTAGCTTTAGGAGCAGGCTGGTCAGAGGAGGTCCAGAGGAGCCAGGGGGGCGAGTGTGTGCACGTAGGCCGGGGTAGGAGTGCCCTGAGCCGGGTAGTGTAAGTGGAGTAGAGGGTGGGTCATTGTGGTGGATGTTGGTGCGGGGCTGGTAGCTTTAGGAGCAGGCTGGTCAGAGGAGGTCCAGAGGAGCCAGGGGGGCGAGTGTGTGCACGTAGGCCGGGGTTGGAGTGCCCTGAGCCGGGTAGTGTAAGTGGAGTAGAGGGTGGGTCATTGTGGTGGATGTTGGTGCGGAGCTGGTAGCTTTAGGAGCAGGCTGGTCAGAGGAGGTCCAGAGGAGCCAGGGGGGCGAGTGTGTGCACGTAGGCCGGGGTAGGAGTGCCCTGAGCCGGGTAGTGTAAGTGGAGTAGAGGGTGGGTCATTGTGGTGGATGTTGGTGCGGGGCTGGTAGCTTTAGGAGCAGGCTGGTCAGAGGAGGTCCAGAGGAGCCAGGGGGGCGAGTGTGTGCACGTAGGCCGGGGTTGGAGTGCCCTGAGCCGGGTAGTGTAAGTGGAGTAGAGGGTGGGTCATTGTGGTGGATGTTGGTGCGGAGCTGGTAGCTTTAGGAGCAGGCTGGTCAGAGGAGGTCCAGAGGAGCCAGGGGGGCGAGTGTGTGCACGTAGGCCGGGGTAGGAGTGCCCTGAGCCGGGTAGTGTAAGTGGAGTAGAGGGTGGGTCATTGTGGTGGATGTTGGTGCGGAGCTGGTAGCTTTAGGAGCAGGCTGGTCAGAGGAGGTCCAGAGGAGCCAGGGGGGCGAGTGTGTGCACGTAGGCCGGGGTAGGAGTGCCCTGAGCCGGGTAGTGTAAGTGGAGTAGAGGGTGGGTCATTGTGGTGGATGTTGGTGCGGAGCTGGTAGCTTTAGGAGCAGGCTGGTCAGAGGAGGTCCAGAGGAGCCAGGGGGGCGAGTGTGTGCACGTAGGCCGGGGTAGGAGTGCCCTGAGCCGGGTAGTGTAAGTTGAGTAGAGGGTGGGTCATTGTGGTGGATGTTGGTGCGGGGCTGGTAGCTTTAGGAGCAGGCTGGTCAGAGGAGGTCCAGAGGAGCCAGGGGGGCGAGTGTGTGCACGTAGGCCGGGGTTGGAGTGCCCTGAGCCGGGTAGTGTAAGTGGAGTAGAGGGTGGGTCATTGTGGTGGATGTTGGTGCGGAGCTGGTAGCTTTAGGAGCAGGCTGGTCAGAGGAGGTCCAGAGGAGCCAGGGGGGCGAGTGTGTGCACGTAGGCCGGGGTAGGAGTGCCCTGAGCCGGGTAGTGTAAGTGGAGTAGAGGGTGGGTCATTGTGGTGGATGTTGGTGCGGGGCTGGTAGCTTTAGGAGCAGGCTGTGGAACTTAGCCCCAGCCTTGGTGAGTTTTCCCCGGCCCTGATGAGTTGGGGACCGGGGTATTGGGTTTAGGAGCTGGCTGTGGAACTTAGCCCCAGCCTGGGTGGTTCTTTGTAGGTTCAAGTATTGTCTGTTTATCTTTCAGAGTGACACTGGGAAGGACCAAAGGCAGGAGATGGCACAAGAAAAAAACAACCCAGACTCAGACCCAGACTATGTGGGTGATGAAGATTTAGATGAGCTCCCCCATCCAAATATATGGCTGACACAAAAGTCGGATACAAGTCTTGCTCCTGCTTCTAGTGCACCGTGAACCAGCCAGCAAGGTAGTTCTTCATACACCTCAGAGTTGCATTCAGAGAATGGTCCACAAAGAGGAGACCCACAGCGGACAAGTTCCATAAATTACTGCTTTGTCTGCGGTAAGCCCCAGAAGAAAATATCGAGACATCTTAAAACACACAAGACCAATGCAGAGATTGTACAAGTCTTTTCCCTTACTGATGTCAAGGAGCGCAACAAACGGATTGAAAAAATTAGGAATAAAGGGAACTTTTTACATAATCAAGCAGTATTACAAAGTGGGAAAGGGCAATTGAAAGTGAAGCGACGATGCAAAAAAAAAGCTTTGGATGGAAAGTTTATTCACTGCATGTATTGTCAAGGCATGTTTCTCCGCAAAGAACTATGGAGGCATACTCGCAGGTGCCCTCACAAACCCGAAGATGCAAACCAAGAAGAGACGTCTGGAAGGAGAAGGATCCTCGGCTCTGCATCAGCTCAGGATGCCGCCTTATGTGCGCAAATCTCGGGTGGGGTTTGGAAGCTTCTCAGTGTTATGAACGTGGATGAAGTTGGATCAGTTGTGCGAAATGACTTCTGTATTCTCCAGTTTGCCCAGTCACTTTACAACATTCATGGACAAGATACAACAAAGTATGAATACATAAGACAAAAACTGAGAGAAGTGGGACGTCTGCTGCTGTGCTTGCGGACAGATTTCTCTGTGCCGACCCTGGAAGATGCTGTTAGGCCTGCAAACTTTGAGAAAGTGGTACAAGCGGTCAAAAAGGTAGCAGGTTTTAATGATGACAATCTTTCGTACAAAACCCCGAGCCTTGCTCTTAAACTCGGCCACACACTGAATAAGATCTGCGACATCATCCACTGCCGGGGCTTGATGGCAGAAGATGAGAAGCTGGTGAAGTATACTGAAACATTTAAGAAGTTGCTCAGTACCAAGTGGAAAGAATATGTATCTCACAATGCCCTTAACACACTGAGTGATGCCAAGTTTAATAAACCGTTAACCTTACCATTCACTGAAGATGTTGTGAAACTTCACAAGTTTTTGGAAAAGGCAGCAGAAGAGGCCACAAGCAAACTGCAAGAAACAGATGATGCTCAAACTTATGCCCGTCTTGCCATGGTGTTGCTCACACAAATCATTGTGTTCAACCGTCGGCGAGCTGGAGAGGTTTCCAAAATGCCTCTGAAACATTTTCTGGAGAGGGATAATCAACAACTTCATGCGGATGTAAGCCTTGGTTTATCGGACACAGAAAAGAAGCTCTGCCGGTATCTAAGTCGCGTGGAAATTATGGGTAAAAGAGGGAGAAAAGTTGCAGTTCTTCTCCCCCGACCTGTTGTCAATGGTCTTACACTACTCACAAATAAGAGGAAAGAATGTGGTGTGTCTCCCTCAAACCCATTCTTATTTGCACGACCCAAAGCACCAACCCATTATAGAGGAAGTGACTGCCTGAGACGTTTCTCCACACAGTGCGACACAAAGTACCCCGAGCACCTCCGGTCGACGGGTCTCAGGAAACATGTGGCCACGCTATCTCAAGTCTTAAACCTCCAGGAGAATGAGCTGGATCAGGTGGCAGACTTCCTTGGACATGATATCCGCGTACACAGGGAATTCTACAGACTGCCTGTTCCAACAACACAACTTGCAAAGATATCCAAAGTATTGCTTTTAATGGAGAAGGGATCCATTTCCTCGCTAAAAGGAAAGACGCTGGAGGAGATTGAACTTGAAGGTTTGTTAAATGTATCTCTTATCTGGGTGTGCATGTAGGGCCGGGGTAGGAGTGCCCTGAGCCGGGTAGTGTAAGTGGAGTAGAGGGTGGGTCATTGTGGTGGATGTTGGTGCGGAGCTGGTAGCTTTAGGAGCAGGCTGGTCAGAGGAGGTCCAGAGGAGCCAGGGGGGCGAGTGTGTGCACGTAGGCCGGGGTAGGAGTGCCCTGAGCCGGGTAGTGTAAGTGGAGGAGAGGGTGGGTCATTGTGGTGGATGTTGGTGCGGGGCTGGTAGCTTTAGGAGCCGGCTGGGGATCTTAGCCCCAGCCTTGGTGAGTTTTCCCAGGCCTGGTGGCTTTAGGAGCGGGCTGATTGAATTGAATCCCCCTTTTGTTTTTAGATGAAATTCCCATCAGTGCAGATGAGGCCGAAGAGGAGAGTCACAGTGACTCGGGGGACTCTGCTGAGAAACAAGCGGCAACTGTGGTTATAGATGATGACCCGATCGACATAGCTGATGGAGATACCTCTGATTTTGAAGGCAAGTTCTTCTGTTTACTCTTGTAGTAGTCTTGCTCTGACTTATTCACATTGTTTTGTTTAAATTAATTCCTAATTTTCCTTTTCAGAGGCAGCACAGAGGCCTGCAAAGCAACCTGGACCAAAACGCAGAGTGACAAAAAGAGCATGGTCAAAGACTGAAGAAGCAGCTGTAATGCGGCATTTTAAAAAACACATCAAGAGAGGAAAACTGGCCACAAAAAATGAAGTAACTCAGTGTAAGCAAGCAGAAATGGCCTTAAGTCAGAGAACACTGCAGAATATAAGAGACTTTGTGAGAAATCGTGGACTAGCACATAAAAGACAACTAAAGGTAAAAGATGGATAAGCATGGAGTGTATGTATGAAGAACATTAAAACTTTTCCAGCCTCTAATTGTGGTTCATCCATCCATCCATTTTCTCCCACTTGTCCGTTGCCGGGTCGTGGAGGCAGCCGTTGGAGCTGCCCAAATCACATAGCACCAGTCCCCTATGGCTCCTCCTGCAGGTGGTGGGTCCACGGAAGGACGGCCTCATGGTTCCAAACGGGCCTGTTGGTCTCTCATAGGGGAATTGTGGTTCAGTTATGTTTAAAGTCCTCATAATTCATCTTTGGTCCTCATGAACCACCTTCTGGTCGGTGGCTGTGTATAGACAACCGTAGCTGATACAAGGATGTTAAATAGACCTAAATTTTTTTCAGATTTTTTACAGTTAGTCTATCCAGAGCTTATCTCTCTAGGACCTTGGGAAACCATAGTCCTCTTAAACCACACCAGGGTTGGTTTTTCCAAAAGGTCAACATAAACCATAAAACCACGTATGTGTGTGTGTGTGTGTGTGTGTGTGTGTGTGTGTGTGTGTGTGTGTGTGTGTGTGTGTGTGTGTGTGTGTGTGCGTGCGTGCGTGCGTGCGTGCGTGCGTGTGTGCGTGCGTGTGTGTGTGCGTGTGTGTGTGTGTGTGTGTTGCATCTGGATTGCGTGTTACAAATGTGCCCTTTTGTTAGTCTTTGCACACAGGCAGACCAAAAGGAATTCTCTTTTTGAAGGTTGTAATTCTATTCAGGACTAAATAAAATGTATAGAGGCAACACGTAAAACAGGTTGGGGAAAGGGCAACAATACTCATATTACTCAGACAGATATGTATCCTACTCTAAAGTTAGATAATCAACGAACAGATCCTTTCTCATGGCTTTATGTTACTCGATTCTAGGCAATCCTAAAATAATGAAATGACCTTTCGTCAAGCCCCGCCCCCCTTAGTTACTGTTACTACTACAAACAAATGGTAAAACACAGGCAGCGCAGAAAGCCATGCATGTCAGTAACCTTTTTTGGAGCAATACCGCCGTGATATCCTCCAGATCGAGGCAAAAGGGGTCACAGTGAAGGGATATATTCAAGATATCAAACTATCCAACGAAGGATAAAGGACAACTATTGGCACTAAAGCTACAGACAAGTCTCCAGAAATATCAGAGAAACCTTCTGATCTCTTCCTTAAATGCAACAGTATAGTGTGAATAGTGTGTTTGAGTTGTGTTGTTTTTGTTTTGTTTTTAACTTGTACCTGCCTGGGTGCTAATTAGTCTCCCCCTGAGATGATAAAATATTGGGAGCTATGGTTAGTTCAGACATCGCACACCAGGCTCAAGGGAGCCTCATAATTACCGTAATTGACTAGAGCGTGCATAATGATTTATTTTCCAAATGGTTTTGTTGGATTAGGGCTAATGTTATTGTTTCATAAATTCAACACTCTTTAGCATAAAACGAGGAGTAGAAAGGAAATACGCATGAATACAGTTTTATAACAGAATAATATTCGCTTTATAGTGCGCTACTGATTGGATTTAGCATGTTTACGGGCACAGTGATGCGGGATCTCGTTCAAATGCTTTGTCACTGTTTGGGCGACAGTGGCTTAGGTGGTACAGACCAGATGTCTTAAAACCATAGAAAGACCATAAAAGAATAGACAACTCCTCCTCACTCCTCCCCGTTTACCACAATGACCACGTTCGAGGGGGAAATCATGGCGGATTTACAGACTCCTCCTCCCCAGCTCTGATGAAGCATGTTCCTAATAAGGGCATAAGGGCGGGATCTTCACTGTAGACTCGGCCCTTGCGTGACGTGTAGCTCGCGCAGCTCCAATGCTAACAGTCCGACCCTCACGAGATTTATAAAATTGTTCTCACGAAAACCAGCCCGGTGCCTTTAATTGTAACTAACCCAGCGTTATCACAGGAGGAATATCTAGCTGTAGAAAGTTCCAAAGAATTAGGCACCAGGCTCTAAAATTGTTTTTAATGTGTCTAAAGTGTAATGATTCCTAATCGGAGACTAGCGGCAATATGGATGTACTACAGCAATGGCGGAGCCAACACCTCCAGTGTTGTGGTCATAAAGCAGAGCCACCAGCGGCCATTGCTTAAAACCAGTAGGTCCCAGCTCCTATACTTTAGAGTGTTTCGCAGTGGGTTGTTAAGATTAAGCATTTTGAAGAGGATGTAACATAAAAGGCTTAAGGATAAGGTTTGGCTATACTTAAAAGTACCAGAGTGTGACTGCGGAGGGAAGGAATAATACAATGGAAAGTGCTTTGTAAGGTGCCATCTAAATCTAAGGGATTATTTGTGTGACAATGTTATTAAAAGGTCCGATTGACTATAGTGGTTTCTCTGGACTGACAGTTTTATTGCTGAGATATCCAAGTGCCATAAAAGATAATCAATAATCAGCTCAGTGCACCTCATTCATATCTCTATTTAAATCTCTTCTTGTAGAAACACATCCATAATAACCACGTGCATGGTGTTTGGTTCAGTCCTTGAGTATTACTTTGTTTGCTTTAGCACATGCGGCTACAAATTGCTTAGTTGTGTCCCGGGCATTACAATACCTAATCACGGTCTTTTATCTTCTATTCAGATAACTGTTCCATTATCCCAGGAACTCCTCCTTTCACCTTGGCCTGCTGCATATGGGAGAAAAGATCCAATCACGTCTGCACACGGCCCAGACCTTTGACCCCCTCTCTGACTGGAGCTGTTTACGCTCATTCGAGGCAAACTGACAGCCACAAACAGATTTTCATTTCCACTGACAGGGGTATGCTTAGAATATCGAGATGATGTTGATCGAGTGAAAACCCTCCACAGCATGTTTTCTCATAATCCATCAGATAAAGCTGTAAGTGGATGCAGGTTTATCTTTTAAAGGGCATAGCTCTAAGGTCTCACCATGGTAAATGGTAAATGGTCTCAATTTATATAGCGCTTTTCCACCTACATTAGGCACTCAAAGCGCTTTACAGCAAGGAACCGCTCACCCATTCATACACCAATGTACGCAGACACTGGAGGCAAGGTGGGTGAAGTGTCTTGCCCAAGGACACAACGACAGCATGCACCTTCAGGAGGCGGGATTCGAACCCCTGACCTTCCGATCATGAGACGACCCGCTCTACCATCTGCACCACCGTCGCCCACCATGTCTGTGTGTATAAATGCACATGGTTAAACTCAACCCTGCAGACTCGGATACACACCAAAGCAGTAAATCTGTTCAACAACTCTGAAATTTGTTTACAATTTCATGAAAGTGCAGAAAGCTATACAAAAGGTGCTGGAAGTGGACCGCACCTTTTGTAAAGCTTTTTGCGACAACACTTTTAGAAGTAATAATATCACAAGCACAAAAAGCATATTTGCATTTGGTGGATATCAAACGGTTTCTTGGACACTTTACCTGACCTCTAGCTCAGTAGCTGTAGCGCCACTGAGCCGGGGCCTTCTCCTGAATAAACCCTTCTTCTAACATCACAAATACTCAAATCCTTCAGCTGGGTAGTCCTGATCTATGTTAAAAGCATCAGAGGGTAGTCCCCCACTGCTCATGACAGATTTAAACCCCAAAGGTTTCAAATGCAGAGATTTAAACGAGTGCTCTCTGAGTTTTGTTTGGACCTGGTCTTTCGTATCACGCCAGAACAGATATTTGGATATGGCCAACGCATACACTGGAGATAGATGTCGTCCCAAAGATAAGGCGTTTATTACTGTTGTAACTAGAACCGTTGTTCCTAGTTACAATAACCAGCTGGTGACTCCAGGCATGTTCTTCTTGTTCTTTAGCATGAGTCAGAAGCTTTTTCAGATTTAGTTCAATCCGGACAGTTTGCATGTGACTGAAGTTCGGAATTGGGCTGAGAACGTAATGAAAATGCAAAAGGATATATCTATTACAAATTTGTAGCAGTCGTTTCATAGTGCTGACACAGCTTTTCCAGAAATATTCTTAATAATGAAAACAAAGCACACACAAAAATAACTTTTACTCATCACTGTCACAAAATATAGAGTTGAAACAATATTAAAAAGCCTTTTGTTTGGGAATGTGGTTATAAAAGTGTGATTCCCGCCACAGTGCCATGGTAACTTAAATATTCATACAAGACTGTGCTAATTAGCAATCATTAATATGCTAACTGCATCAGTGAGTGTTGCATGCATAATGCTGGAATACATGATCTTACCACATTATACAGTCAAGCATGCTAGCATCGAGATTAGCTTTCCAAATTACATTTATACATTTACCAAAATGTATAATTACATTGGAATGATTCTGTGTAAGTATTGACTGTGCAAACCAAATCTCAGTAGTCTAACTGTATAAAAGGAACTTAGCAGGTAATAGCACAACAAAAATGTTGTCATGAACAGAACATAAACTTTAGCTTGTTCAGTAAGTATTTATAAGATTTGTTAACATAACAGTAAGTTGTGTCGTGCATTTTTTTTTTTGTATTTGTACGTTTAAAGAAAAAAACAAAGAAAGAAAGCTGAGATTATTGCTTTAGTATTGGCTATATAGCAGGAAAAAATTCAAAGCCGCAAACATATGTGAAAAAGAGCTCCAAGATTTGTTCGAACTAGCATGAACAGCATTCTTCCAGCTGCCCAAAGGCACCTGCATGCAGACTTGTTGTCATTCCCGCAGCAGCCTCTCTTTGGCCCCTCCCCACAGCTTGAGGACAAGTGCACCCGACCCTGTGGAGAGATAAAGTAAGCCTGCTTCACTCAACGGCTGTGTTAATCTAATAAAGCGTGTCACTGCTGCTCTCATTAGACGTCATCACAACAGGTTAATTACAGCCAGTCTACAGGGGACAAGCACTTCTCATGCTCGCAAATGTAAATCAAGCAGTTGTTTACTGACTAAATGGATAAAATGTAGTGGGTAACAAACGTTCAACTGACTGTGTGCACCAAAACAAAGACATTAAATTACTAGCTATGAAGACTTACATGTGTAGTAAGCATCTCCAATAAGAAGTGTAGTTGAGGATCGTGTCTTATGGCAAGGCAAGGCAGGTTCGTTTAGAATAGAGCACAATTTGTACTCAAAGTAATTCAAAAGTGCTTTACAGGACAGGAATACATTGAAAATAGGCTACATCTGGGGAAGGTGCCAATACAATGGAAGACCCCCTGTTCCAAAGAAGCCACGCCCCAAGGACCTAAACGACAACAGGCCGGTTGCCCTGATTTCACATCATGTGATGAAGACCATGGAGCAACTGCTACTACACCATCTCGATCCGCTGCAGTTTGGGTATCAGGAGAAGGTGGGAGTTCAGCCCATCCCCTACCTCCTCCAGATTACCTTTTTTGACTTTTCGAGCATATTCAACACCATCCAGCCCCTGCTGCTGAGAGACAAACTGACGGGGATGGGAGAGGACTTACAGCTAGTGACCTGGGGCCTTTACGAAACCGTTCCGTCCTCCCTTCCCCTACACACTTCCACTCAGGCCTTAGTGAGGGCACCTTCAGAGGTTCACTCATCAGAGAAATTCGAGCTGTGGCACAGCCGATAATGTTGCAAAAATCCCAAGTTCGACTGATCATACTTTTAAATGAAAAAAAAAATCCCTTATGAATTTAAAAAGTAATTCAGATTCAAATATGTCGTATTTACATTATTTCACTAGCAAAGACCACGCCACAACAAAGTGAGATTAAAGAATTGAATGAGTTAAGGATTGTAGAGTGAACTGGAAGGGGGACTCCGTCTCGATAAAGCCCAGCTCTTCAGACCCCCCCTCCCTCGAAGCAGGATAATCAGTGCTGAAAATAAAACAGATGTAGAGGGAGAGAGGGTAGGGTCAACAGTTTCAAACAGACAGGAATGAAGGCTTGGCCTGGTGAGTATATATAGCTCATGGTTAATTAGAGGCGTGGTGAGGTGAAAACAGGATTGGTTGGTATGCAGAGGATGAATGATTGAGGCGAGGTCCTTCTCCTGAAGTCAGGAGTCAACAACATTAACTCCATTTGTTTTAGCTTCTTCAAACTCACTAGTGAGAACGTTTACTCTCTCAATAAAATCATATCAAGTCTCACTGTCGCTTTCTTTTTTATTAATAAATGTCTATATGATGATAAAGTTGTTCAAATGAACACTTAGGTCCTCCTAAGTAAATGCGGAACTGAGGTTGTTTGGTGCGTGTTGCTCGTGGGACTCCTCTCCGGTGTAACACACACCTGTTAAGTCTGCATCGATGCTGACTCGCTGTGAGGAAGCTGATCACCCACTTGCCCTCACTGAGTGCTCCACTTCGGACAGAACTCCACTCCGCGGGCACGCGCAAACTGAGTGTTGGGGGTAGGGTGAGGGCGGAGGCAGCGGTTTCGGAAAGGCCCCAGGATTACAGACTACCTCACTAGGAGAGCTCAGTATAGGTATAATCTGATGTTTTTAAATGCATGATTTTCAGTTTTGCGCACCCAGCCTGTCACCACGTGAGTAACGTGCATACTTTCTAGGGGATCGGTTGTCTGTGGGCCTCGTGCTGTTCTCTGCGTGTTCGTGGCAGGTACAGGCAGATGGGCAGCAGCTGGAACTCTTGGAGATCAGGCCGACGGACCAAGGAAGTGCCGTGTTATTTCACAAACGCAGCGGCAGAGGAAACGCTGCCTTGCTCGTGTCTGATGCGGAGCGGTGTCTGTCGCGGAGCGCGACGTTAAAGCAGGACCTGAAGACGCAGTGACAGGGTGGAGAAGCCCTGCCTGACACGTAAATGCCGCCACGGCCGAGTGCATTCAGTGCCTCTGCTCTGTGCACAGGCACTGGACGGGACGCTCCGGGACTCTCCTTTTAGTCTAGCCTAAGTTTAACTTTTTAATAGTGCCCGTGCCTTTTTAGAAAGCTACTTTAAACTTTCCTCTGTGGGTTTTTATCTTGTCGAATTGTATCTATATTTTCCAATAAATTGTGCATCTTTTTTAACTGTTTGCCTCTTTTTGGTCACACCAACACTCAGCCATTCGATCCATACTCACCATTTAAGCTATAGACACCAAACCCCCACCTCCCTTACATATGTGCGGCTGAGGAACTGCCCCTCTGAGCAGTGCTTTAAGTGGACAAAACGAAGTGCCGGTACTCTATTTTTTTTGCTCCATTCTGTCAGCAGTCCGCCTCATCTCTTGCCTGGCCTGCCAAACGCCATGCCTTTTCATAGATATTTCAAAGACATATATTCTGGGAGCAAGCATGATCTCAACAATTTCCCGGTGGGCGTGATTGACAGACGGCATCAACCAATTAGAGAAATGCTAGATACGTTGCAGTAACGAGGAACACTTCGAACGCTGTTTCTTGCTCCGGTTTTAGGGATTTCATATTTTCCAAATGATTTCAAACAGACAGAGCAGAAGAAAACAGTGTATCGGCCGCCATCTTTAATGTTTTGGAATAGTTCGTGGTGGTGACAGGTGACGGCTTCCGTCTCTTGGTGCGTGATTGGGCCGATGTGGGTAAAATCGTGAAATGATTGGCTGCGAGCAGCCGCCCAGACGGTTCTTCTTTTGAACAGAAAGGAGGAGTGTCTGGCAGGCCAGGCAACCTCATCCCAGGGCACAGAAGTTTGTGTATATCCATATTCACTCCTTTGTTTTGTTTTTATCGCATCTAAGAGGCACATCACTCTCGTGCTGGTCGCCACTTGTGAGAATGACCGCGGCACAGGTCTCAGCCTTCTTTTACTCTGACCCGGTCGCCAGGAGAGCATAGTCACGTGTTTGTATTTTAACTGAGCAGTGATGGTTGAGTTTCACACACCCTCTCCGGGATCCGCTTGTTTGTGTGGACGAGCATCAAGTTGTTTACAGAGGCTACAGCGACACATGGCGCTTTTCATTCATAAAACTCAAGGGTGTATGGGTAATGTAGTCTCTGCTCACGGTGGGACGAATTAGGAAGGATGCACTATGAAGGGCACTCTAAAAAGCGGCGAAGAAGCCAAAGGATTATAACAGATGGGCAAATGACCGTACCGGTACGCTAAAAGCACGTTCTTGGCGCATGGAGAGGTGGCGGTACACTCAAGAGCTATTGAGCGTACCGGCCCACTTAAAGCACTGCCTCTGAGACAGTAGCACCGAAACGCCGCAGGGGACTGCACTCTCTCCTGTCCTGTACACGTCTGACTTCAGGTGCAACTCTGAGCTGTGTCACTAACAGAAATATTCTGATGACAGAGCTATTGTCAGGTGCATGAGGATTGGTGAGGAGGAGTACAGGGCTAACCACCTCCAGCTAAACACAACAAAAACTAAGGAAATTATAGTGGATTTTAGGAGGAGTCAGCCATAGCTGCAACTGGTCACCATCGAGGGGGACAGTGGAGGTTATGGAGACCTAAATAGGTTTACAGCTGGACCACAGATTGGCCTGGTCTGCCAATACAGACATGCTCCGCCTCAAGGGGCAGGCTGTACTTCCTCCAGAGACTAAGGTACTTTAACATAATGTCAGAAGCTGCTGAAGATGTTTCACCATACTGTCATCTCCAGTGCCCTCTTCTACGCAGTGGTCTGCTGGGGAGGCAGCATCAAGAAGGACACCTTGCGGCTCAACAGGCTTGTCAGGAAGTGGGTGAAGACCTCACTCACTTCCATGGCAGAAAGGAGAGTCCTAAGCAAACTCTTGTCCATTATGGATAATTCCCACCACGCGCTGCATGCCACCTTCAGACAGAGGAGCGGCTTCAGTGATTTATACACAAAATTACATGGCAAAAATAATTAAACATAATTTGTCATTACCCAAACTCTGGCAGCTGCGTAAGGAGAAAGAGGTGGCACACAGAAACGGGGACAAAGAACGATACAGACAGGCAAAATAACACTTTAAAAGGGAAGAAGGGAAATGCCAAATCTGTATATTAAGCCCGTCTCCAACAGCAATTCTCCTCAAACGACCCGGGAGCAGTGTGGAGGGGGCTTAAGGCCATCACGAACTACAGTATAAGCCCAAGGGACCCCGGACTCTGAACGACCTGTCCCTGGCCCAGGGTCTAAATACACACTACTGCCGCCATGAGCGCCCATCAGCTCCTCACACTCCAAATACTCCAGAGAACCCTGCCACCCCTGGCCCTCCACTTCATCCTGGAGCATCTGGACTCACCAGGAACCTACGCCAATATCACAGACTCTCCCACCCCCATCTCCATCGCGGACTCCTTCCGTTTCCTGGGCACCACCATCACCCAGGACCTCAGATGGGAGCCGACCATCAGCTCCCTCATCAAGAAGGCCCAGCAGAGGATGTTCTTCCTGCAGCAGCTGAGGAAACTTAAGCTGCCAACCAAGATGCTGGTACAGTTCTACACGGCCTTCATGGAGTCCATCCTCACCTCCTGCATCACCGTGTGGTTCCCCGGCGCTACAGAATGGGACAAGCATCGACTGCAGCGCATTGTGCGTGTTGCAGAGAAGGTGATTGGCTGTGAGCTCCCATCTCTCCAGGACCTGTTCAGCTCCAGGACCCGGAGGCGTGTGGGTCGGATCACAGCTGACCCTTCTCACCCTGGACACGGACTATTCACCCCTCTCCCCTCAGGCAGGAGGCCACGGTCTATCCAGACCCATAAATCCCGCCACTTAAACAGTTTTTTCCCCTCCGCCATCAGACTCATGAACAATAACAAGTCTCTGTAGCTTAGTTACAGACTCATGGATGTATCTGCATTTGCAGTGTGCGGTGTGTCCACACTTAGACCCGCTGCTATCACTTATCACTTTATATCACATCTACACATCTGTAAATACAATGTTGTTCAATGTAAATTTTTTTATGCATGCCCCTATAGCCTTATAGTTTAAAGTTCTTAAGCGTATTTTTATCTTTTATCTTAACTCTGTGTTATGTGTTTTATGTCGCAGGTTTGCACCGAGAAAAATTCCTAGTTTGTGAACCTGTTCTCAAACCATGGCAATAAAATTTTTATTCTGATTCTGATTATAAAAAGGTGAAGAGTGCAGATAACAGAGCTTCAGCATGAATTTGAACGTTGTCAGAGTAGAGGCTTGTTACATCTTCAGAATTAATTTTAGCTGCATAAAACAAAGCCAACCAGACTTTTACAGAACTAAAACTGCTTTAAAAATATTCTCAGAGATTACTAAAGTTAATTTGGAAGTTCATAATAAGCCTGAATAACAGGCTTTTCAGAGCTTTTTGTCACTTTTTTGTTATATTTTTCAATTTGCTGTCAGTATCTCAAAAGCTGGACTTTTGTTGTTGTTGTTTTTTTATATCACGTAATTGTTTGTTTTGCTAGCAACCGCTAAAGTCGAGAAAGTAGCAGAGTTTAACAAAAAAGCTCAAATAAGCGGATTTCCGCATCAGGCACGGATGTCGGGAAGTTCTTTTTAACCCGAGTTGAGCAAGTCTTCATGTACTTTATCCAACTGGGGAAAACGTTTTTCCCAGTTCCAGAGGACCAGATGAAAGGGGCATTATTTTTCTTTTAAAATGCCAAGATCTGTACTACCTGCTTGTATTGAGAATGAAAGATGAAAAACAAATTGCTCAAATTTAGAATCAATGTTGATTGTTGTTTTAAGTTTTAGCATGTTTTTAAAGTGCTTTTATAGTTTTCTAATAAAAGTTAAAATGTTACACCATTTTGTAATTTCTTCCATTTTAGTATAGAATTACATGTAATATTTACATAAACTTTAGCTAAAAATAATGAATCAATACTATTGTTTATGTGAATATTCCCTATCATATATCATATATATTTATAAAGATTAAGTTATTTGAAAACGTAAAGTTTAAGTGAACCTTTACTGAGAAACATGATGTTTATGTGATTTAAGTAGCTAAAGTGTACTTATAGAAAGTCTTTACGCTTTATGGCATCATTTAGATGGCATGTATGTAATAAATTCACATGGAAAATCTGCACCCAATTCAATCACTTAAAGTCTATCGTTTTGGGTCAATTCTTTTGTAGAGTACAATTGAAAAGAAGAAAACTGTAAAAAACAGTAGCCGGTTTTATAATCATTTGCGTTGATTTGAAAGTGTCATTTTGTGGACAAAAATACATCACAATGCTTTTAAATTGTTCTGTAAGTTGTTTCCTGCCTTAAAAACTATTGCTGTTTAGATTATACCGTATCTCAGTGGTTCATGCATTAATCATTTCATTAACAAGACAAATTGTTAGGATACCCGAGGCTACTTCTTTGGCAGCATTGAAAAACCATAGTCATACAGTATAATACATCCAATAATTGTTTTCTTCAAATCCAAAAACATGGCTTTTGGCTCTTACAGTGACTCGTATATTAACACAGTGTCTGTGTGTATACTTGTTAACTCCACACAGAAGTTTTTCACACTGATGAGCTTCATGAGAGTTCAGCCAAAAAGAAAAGAACAATCTGCCAGGAAGCAAATGGATGCACAAATGATAAAGCATATTTAGCCAAACTGCAGCTTTTGGATTTGTCTGACACTCACCTCGTATCATATTTATACTTTTTGTTCTTAGCAGAAACGCATCATGGTATTTTAATGTACAAAATATTGAGTTGAGGAATCAAATGTTTGTTTGTTTTTTTACTTTATGGCAAAAATATTTGTTTGTAAAAGGCAACAATGTCCACAGAGTAAAATTAGAAAAAAGAGAAATAAAAAGAGTACAACCCGCCAGGTCACTTGTGTAAAAAACACACCGTATCATTATAGATACTGTACAATAATTGGAGTATTTTACATGTTAAAAACCCATGCAGTCAAAGGCAACCATTAATGGGACCCCCATATATTCACAAAACAGTATAGCGCTCCAGTCACAATTGGATAAACTGTACTACACTACAAGCACCAAGAAAGTGTGTTTGGGGCCAGACCTGATAGTTGAACTCTCTTTTGATTTTATTTATTTATTTTGGGGATATTTTGTGAAATTTTGTTCAACGTGTCAAAAATTCATTATTTTCTTCGCCCTCTTAAGATGATGAATGCCAAATGTGCCAGATATATGGACGGTGGTGGTGGAACCAGAAAGACAACCCTGTACGGCGTCATCTGTCAAAACACATCCGGTTACCAAAACAAATAATTAAACAGGCGGTGGAGCCATTTTTCACAGCATTTTTTCAGTCACTCTCCAATAACTGTCTGGCTCAGGTCAAAGGTAACTTGAACATATTGTTTCACACTAGGTGCCTGCGGGTCTGACCACATTCCAAAGTCTATTAGTCGGTCCTTTAACTCTGGCTGCGCTCTCCAGCTTATGAGTACGAAGCGTTGGGAAATAATTTATAAGGTTCTTAGTTGCAGAAGAAAGTGTGCTTTAATCCCCGCATGCTGTAGTTATGTTGAAACTGGGGTTTAGAAAGCGAAGTCTGATCAAATCTGATTGTGCCATGAGCTCAAGGAATACTTATGAATTATGCATGAATGCTGTCAATAGATCATTATACGTGTTTATTAGAATACGTCTGACACTGTCTTAAAATTCTTAATCAGTTTTAAGGATTAAGAATTTTAGGACATTGCAATGGATGTTTTTCTTGGTTACTAAAAAAAAAAAGTACTTTTTATGATAAAAAAAACAACAACTTTGGTATACTTTCACATTTTAATAAAATTATTAACACACATACCAAAACATAATTAAACCTAAACAATGTCCTAAAATCAATCAAATCAATAAAACCAATTTTAAAAATGGTGTGCAATATGGAGCTAAAGTTTAATAACTGAGTACTGGGATGTATTCCCTTGATATTTGAAAAGTAACTGTATTCTAAATACTTCCAAATGAAAGTGTAACTTTACCAGAATACAGTTACTCAAAATTAGTATTCTAAATACATATTCTAAAGTCATGTATTTAGTTACTCCCCAACACTGGTGACTCAGTAGGAAGTTATATTAATCAATCATCACATCATAGTGCTTAGAACAAGCGTTTTCAAAATAATGACACCCAGCGGTGCCTCAAAGGTTCAGCACGGGGTCATAAAAATAATTTGTTGGATTTTACATATTTGTTGATACTTTTTTTTTTAATTTGCCCCTAAACTTGACATGCCTTGCACACTAGGATCACAACTTTCATTGTTCACAAAACTATATAAAAGTACATAAATAAATACATGTGAAAGTGAGGGGTCCCCAGTCCATTTTGCGGTCAGTTTGGGGGGGTCGACTCTTGGCCCGAATAAACGTTGAACACACTTGGCCCTGGGTTAAATCATTCACCTGTTATTTGAAGGAAGATTTTTCAGATAATGTTATATAAAAGCAGGCTGTCTGCTCGGGTGTGTATTATCTTCACGGTTGCCTTCTGCACAGCCTCATAATCGGCAGCTAAAGCATTATTAGAGGTAAAAGGTGAAAGGTAAGATCATTCGCAACAACACCGTGGCCTTTGTTCCTCGTGGGCGTTACCGTATGGGAGGTGGTGGGGGTGCGTGCTGACGTCACCACTCGGTCCCTCTGTCAACGCCAAAATAAAACGAGTCCAAACTTTTGTACATCGCTGGTAACTGCGACCACATGGCACTCGGGCTGCGGGGCTAGCACACGTAACGGTGTCCCCGCGGGGCTGTAGAGGCTAGCTGGGGCGATCGGGGGTGTAGCGTGAGAAGAAGCAGGGGGGAAGGCTGTCGTTCCTCCCCTCTCGGTGGACCCCTCGCTTTCTTCTGGGGCTCTCTCCGCTGCGGCTCGCTCCTTGTAGCCGACTTGCTAGCTAACGTCAACTTGGAAGAAAGTGGAGAAGGCGGCGGCTCTTTGAAAGGCAGCTCCTCCGCCTACACAGGCTTATGCCACGGATACGAGGTAAAAATCATCCTCCCTGCGCATTCTGCACACAACAATACCCAGATCACCGATCGTGCTGTTTTGATTTACGCGTTTGTATTCCGAAGGTTCATTCGTGTCTTGCGCGTGCATTTTGCTGGGGGCAGAAGCCTACGTAGCAGTCATTTACAGCGATCAACTTTGCTCTTTAAATCCACTCCCCTCCCTTTCTTTCTTCAGCTGCACCCTGACCAGATGTGGGAAGTTACGTACTTATGCGCCTTATTTTGGCTTATTGACGATCGCTCCCCAACACCTGTACCCACATTAGCCCGAAGAGTGCATTATCTGCAGAATAAGCGCTTCGGGGGTGTTACATAAAGCCGTCTCTTTGAACTGCCAGCACAAGTTGCTACAGTGCAGACCTGGACGGCAATAACAAGCATCTCGGTGAGCGACTAGAATGACAAACAGTGAACGGTGGGTTTCTGAGTCGTCTTCGGGGTGCCAGTGGAGACTGGTGACAACAGAGATGCTCGTGCGTCTTGAGAAGCTGCTGTAGCAATGCGGTACTGGGGCCGTGTTGGATTTCCGAGGGAAAAGGGAGAAACTGAAACGCTATTATTTATGTTTGGTCGATATGTCAATGGGTCATGGTTTGCTGACAGCAGCAGAATAGTGGAACAAGGTCAAGCGATGACGGCCGAGCACCTCTCCCATCCGGCCTGTAAACCGCACAGCGTGTAGGGTAGGCGTGTGTACGTGTGTGCTTCTTCCTCCCGCAGGCCAACGTGAACCGGCCTGCCAGGTGAAGAATGACCATGAATTATTCAGGCGCATGCTGCATATGATCAGCGTGGCCATGGGATGTGCAGTGTGCAGGGGACAGTGAACGGCTCTCTCCGGCTTTTGGGTCCTGCTCAGCTTCCTCCTAGTTGTTTGTATAGTTGAAGACACTTTAGACAAATAAGTTCATTTTAGTGCACTCCCTAAAGCCTTATCATTTGTTAGTTTTCCTCTCTGACCTCAAAGGTTCAAGAAGTTACTCCTGAGCAATAACATGTAGCATTTTTGAAACTACAATAGTGCACATGTATAACAACAAAAGGCCTGTACTGCTCCTCTGGTAGGCAAAGTAGTTCAAAGCTAAAAAGCAAACGCTACCAGCGATTAGCAAGAAAGGGTTCACAGTGGAGGCAATCTTGGTGCTGAAATGATCGGGAGTCTGGTGACGCCATCTGGACTTATTACAAAAGAGCACCACCTCGTGACATCAGCTAGTGCGCAGTCAGACAGACCGACCATGCAGAAGTTTACAACATACATGAAGTAAAATAATCACATGATCGTAAGAGTCATATCCGATTGTTATGAGGCACTGAATACAAAGAAAAAATACAAAATACACTTTTCAGAGAGTACTTGTAATAACACGTATACCACTTGCTGTTACTCCTCTGCTATCTAGCTTGTTTCCCCATTCAATGTGTAGGCAACCCAAAAGTAAGTTGAGATGTTTTTCCAGCACTATTCTTATCAAAAACTCTTTTTTTTTAGAGAAGGCACTGTCATGGAAACAGCTGCATGTTTAATGGTCAGAGACGTGTCTTTTTGTCTCTGCTTCCTCCTTTTAAATATTTTGGCTGCTGCCTCTAGCAAACTTCCCAAACTGCAGCCTGAGGTGGACCATTACATCTAGAAGTGCTTTTTTTAAGTCCTGTCTTTGTCCCCCTGTTCTTTACAGCGTGGTTTGCATGACACTAGTCGTTGTCAAGTAAATATAGCGCCCGCACATGCCTAAAGTGTCATGCGCTGCCCGAGAGCTTAAAGTGCGTGGATTGCTTTGCACAGAATTTCTCAATTTATATGCCGTGCGTTGGCCTTGGAACCACAACCCCGCCACGTTTCACAACCCTGATCTGGAATAAGTCGTTTGCTCTCACTGTTTTTATGGCAAGTCAGACTTATCTGGACACAGGGCAGTGGCTGTGTGCTTTGTGCTCAAGTGGGCTTAGCAACAAAGGGACCAAGTAATACAGTTTGGCCTCAGTTTGTTGGGGTAAATTGGACACAAGGCATAAAGCTTAGGTCACCATTTACCCTCAGTCAGGGAGAGGGATTTATTATTATTATTATTACTTACTCGTATTGTCATAGAATAATAACAATTGTATATATTTCTTTACAATGAACAGGCATTTTCAAGCTTATTTAACTTGGCTTGACCATACACCAAAAAAACTATACATTATTATGCTAAATAATGAGTTGCGCCTTGTGAAATTGTACTAATTTCTGGTTGTGCATTCATAAATTAATTCTCAGTTTGAGCTATTATTACTTCAAATGAGATGTCAAGTCAGTTTGTTATGTAACATCCACAGCTATTGCAATACATAATACACCCTCAGCTAAATGTTCGATTGCCGTATTTGCAATGAGACAAAGGGTCGTTAAAGGCTGTGTTCTGTCATGTCTTCTTTTGGTTTTGGATCTTGATTTTTAAAAATCTGTATTGCTTTGACTGCTTGTCAGTTGCAGAGTCCAGTTTGGCGTCTGAGTCCGCCTCCTCATCCTGCCTCATGTGACAGGAGTAATCCCCAAACTAACACAGTCCGTCTTTGTTTGGTGCTGGCAGGTGGAGGCGCTTCTCTTCACTACAGCCCCTTTAGTGCCAGGCTAGCTTTTCCTCCAGCTAGCTTTCTGGAGGAGACTGTCAATCTGAAAATGTTTGAGTTGTTATTACAGTAAACCAATGTGCAAAACAACCTTTAAGGGACACTGTCGCTTTTCAAAATGATCCCCATCAACCGTTGTATCTTTTTGTTTATTTTTTTGCCTGGATGGACTTTGGCATTCAGGCTCTAAAAAGGGAGAGAATGATGGATAAAGGAAAATGATCTTCTCCGGATGTGGATACTTCTAGCTTTGGAGAGGAGCAGATGTGGAGGCTAAGTTGGTTGATGGTTTTGCTGCTGCAGGTGAACGTCGTAGCTATAGAGGCAGAATTATCGAGTTTGAGAAGAGAAGTACTGCTGACCCTGTACTATAAAGCTGGTAAAAGATATCCTGGATGTTTCTCTTCTTAATATCCAGGACATGAGCGTCTATAGAGCAGTATAGCGGTACTACAAAGTTACCAACTCACCAGGTAATCCAGGGTTTCTCTCAGCGCTGTATGGCCATTCAGATCAGTTGCTTCACGGAGACCGATCGCCTGAATATAAAAGATATCCTCCATGCACACAACTCCGCCAGCGTGCGAACACTCCCACCTTATTGAGAAATTGTGCATGCTCACATTTTTATGTTTAAACGTCTTTGTTAGCTTTATAAGTTTTAATGTTATACTCATTATATTGTGGAATTGAGAAATAAGTCTATTTTGTGTAGTCGTCTAAACTGGCTACACATGTAGAAAAGTTGCAACACATCACTCACACTTCTCCATTTGGCTCAATGAGTTTTATCCACCAGGCTATCAGGAAGCTGAACTCCCTCCCTTCCCTGTCCCCCCCTGTGATTCCACCCCTCACCCACCGCCCCACGCCAAGGACTTGATAGAAATTAATATTTCGATTCTTATGAATCAACAAAATCTTTTTGAATCAAATTCTCTATTTGATCAAAGAGCTGTCTTCTTATTAGGGCCGATATTTGGGTATCGGCTATCGACCGATTTAAAGGAATAGGCCACCGTTTTTACATACTGGGATATGTTCTTACCTTAGCTTTGACGAGGTCATTTGTACCTGTCTGGTCTCCACTTGTGCATTCTGTTTTTTGTGTGTAATTATACTTCATAGTGTAACACCTGCGTAACCATATTTAAATAGGGAAACCGTGGAAGAGTTTGGTAGCTTCTATCTTCACCTCGTTTGGAGCTATAGAGGAGAAGAGAGAGGCTAAATGCTAACGCCGTCTGTGCTGTGTTTACGTTAGGGAAGGCACACGTGGAGATCAGACGGGTACAAAAGAACTCGTCAAAGCCAAGGTAAGAACATATCTCGGTATGTAAACCAGTGGCCTATTCCTTTTTAAAGGCCGATCTCTCCGGAACCAAAAGTGATGGAGACGTTCCAGTTTTTTGCATTGGAAAGAGCTCCGTCAGAGCCACAACTTCCTAGGCCTGAGGGAACTGAGAAACATCGCATTGGAAATCGGTCACAAGTATGTACACCTATTTTATATGGAGGACCAAAAATGACTAAAGCAGGGGTGGCCAACCCGCGGCTCTTGGGCCGCATGTGGCTCTTGGCCAATCAGAGTGCGGCTCTTTGCATGATTGGATATGTTTAATACAATGCGGCTCTTTGCAAAATAATTGGTACATCTTTCCCATAAACTGTAACAGTCTTTAAGAATCTTGACCAAAAATCCAACCATAGTCATACAGACCCTGTTTTCCATCTCTACACACATGAATGAAAGTCTGTCTCTCCTTTTCGAGGCGGCGTGTAAAAGCTGCCCGTGCAGCCCCACTCAAAGCGGGATGTAGTTAAACAACAGTCAGGCTGATCGTGGCACTGGGATCAGCTTCTGTGCATTTCAAGTTTCTGATTAGCCTACTCTTTATTTGATGAAAGTTGGCCTCATATTCACAGAAAAAGATCAAAATTAGGAAATGGAAAAAAGCCGAGCTCTAATGAAGCGTATGATGCGAAGCGCGACATCGTAACGCGGAAATACGCAAAGTCATTGACTTTTCTTTCACATGTAACAAGTGCAACATAAAACATCATCTCAGACGTCCTCCAGAGGCTCCTGATTAAAGTTTATGAACTTTGTGCAGCCTAGAGTGCGTTCTCTGCACAGTCCAGTCAGGACCAAGCTGCGGGCCCTTAGCGCACAGGCCAGGGGCGAATCAGAGGAAGGGGCTCAGTGGGCAGGGCCCCACACACAAATATACACCAGCATTGAAAACAACACAAACTATTCGAAATAATAATATTGTTAATAAATAGATCAAATGTTGTCCCAGTCAGAACAGAATAGCAGAAAATGTCAGTTTATTTAATATACATTTATTTCAATCTTGGTGAGGAGTAAAACTACCACAATTATTGAAAAGAAAAAGGCCAGGCATAAAGTTGTTGTTTATTATGATTAAATATAACAGTTTCATTACATTTAATCATATTAAACTACCGCACTCGGATTTCACGAATGGTCGGTGCCTTTGTGGCTCTTCACAGGATCAAGGTTGAGCATTTTGGCTCTTGGCCTCTGACCAGTTGGCCACCCCTGGACTAAAGTATAAATAAATAAATACAGGAATATATAAATACATTCATTTTGGACAATAAAAATTTAATATTTACATTGATATGTTAAATATGACTCTGAAGTCAAATAAATTAGCCCGCCTAATTAGCATACGGCAACACAGAAATGCATAAATAAATGAAGAAATGTAGAAATATACAAATAAATAAATGAAGAAATGTAGCGACACAGAAATACATAAATGAAGAAATGTAGAAATACATGCAATAAATGGATAAATAAATAAAGGAAGGAATGTAGATGTTGATAGATATACTTTTATTTAGGTTATTTATTTGATTTCAGAGTAATATTTAACATATCAATGTAAATATTTAATTTGTATTGTCCAAAATTAATGTATTTATTTATATATTCCTTTATTTATACTTTAGTCATTTTTGGTCCTCCATAATTTTATGTTGTAGACATTTGCGTATAATTTCATGAGCGACTGTTTTTTTGTTTTGGAATCTGCTGATTTTTGTCTTTAAAACAGGCTCCCTCTGAAGTACCTTCTAAACATGAATGTCCTAAATAAATTAGCCCTATGCCCATCATACAGCCTAATGCTGTCACAGTTCAGCAGTGACATGTTTGAAGCATCATACACAGGTTTATAGACGAGACATTTTTAAACGTGCATCGGCTAATTAAAATCCCCAATAGTCAGCATCAGCCTGAGAAAACCCCACATCAGTCAACCTTTTATTAGATATAAACCTTTACCTTAATAAATGTTAAACTATAGGCTCTTTGAGAGATAAAAAAAATTACATCAAATTAAGTAAGTTAAAATGTCAGCTATTGGCAATGCCAACCCCCTTCATATCGGTATCGGGCCCCAAAAATCCATCGGCCCTGCTTCATCTCTTATTTGGAGCCTTAACCGCCCTGGAGCAGATTCTAGCCAGAGAGGAAAGCAACCCACCTTTTTCTTGTACCAGTAAAACAAGGTTAACCCTGAAGTTGTGTCGCTAACCGACACTCTTGTAGTTTTGGGCCCATGTTGATTCATCTCTGTTTTACCATAGGGTCAGATTTCTGTCAGACTCAGAAAGTAAGGAGCTCATGCTTAAATTTGATCGGAAGTTTATTGATGTTGTCAAAGCCATGTCTGTCCGCTAACAATTTATTTATTTATTAAATTAAATGTTTTGGTCGTGTATAGATAAGATACACAGAACTGGAACTTTCTGCTTCCAAACATAAGCAGCTCTGGACAGAGATAGGATTACAGTGTGTGCTAACAGTTTATCACCACTGCATGGTTTGTTGACTTTAGTGATGATGTGTGCGTGTGTCAGATGACTGAGTCCACTTTTGATTGCTTTGCCTCTTCAGAGATGCATTGAGCGAAAAGGAATAGTAGCTCGCAGACTATTGTTGTTTCTCGATGATGAATTTTAATGTGTGGGTTTGAATTTGAAACACTGGCTTATCCCTTCCTCTTCACGCCGTGCATTTGTTTGTCATTTGTTTATTGTTGTGTTGCCGTTGTACTGAGGTAATGAGAATGAGGCTACTTCAGATCTGATTAGTCATTGGCATGTTTTCATTGTCTCATTCTTATACTTGTCACTTTTTGTATCAGGAAAAAAAACCTGCATTCTTTTTGCTAGACTGAAGAACTCCATTGCTCCCATTATTCTTCTCCCTGTTCACTTATGAAAAAGAAGTGAAAATTGTTTTGAAAGTTTTGTACTCAAGCTATTTCTCGGACAAAACATTTTTGTAACTTTGACACAATGTGATGAGGGGGAGGCAACAATATAACTAAATAAGGAATACCATGACCGAAACAGAACTTGTGCAAATGTTTATGTCCCCATTATTTTTTGTTTTGGGTTCTTAGTCAAAAATCGGAGTCAGAGGAATGCTCGCCATGATTTTTGCATTGTATTGTAGATATTGCAATAAGAATAATTTGTTTGGCCGATTTACATTGCGCAGCCCTAGCCCTTTCATTTTTCAAATCTGTCAATTACGCGGGACATTAGGAGTAGTGATGCTTTTCTGAGTGCACTAGTTCATTTGAATGACACAATTTTCAGCAATTCTTCTTTCTGTGCTACAAGAAATGTTCCTTTGAGGCCGCAGCTTTTGAAGTGGCGTGGCAGCTGTCCACCGACTGTGTGTGTCAGAGGTTGAACTCGTTGCTTCAACTTGACAATCCTCTTTTCTTCTCCCGCTCTGCTTTTGTTTTCTTCTCAGGGATTTCACTGTGTCCTAAACAACTCCCTGTAATCCCCCCCCCCCCCCCCCCTTTCCCCAAATATGCATTATAATGGGACTCTTTCATGCGGCGCCAGAATGTCCTTTGACGTACTGTACCAACATCACGTCGCATTACAGGGAGAGCTTATAATTGGGCGACACAATTAATTGCAATAAAAATGTGAATATCTAGGTAGTAAAAATCCTTTGCAAAAGACCTTTATTTAAAAACCTGTTAACGGTGTGGCGTGACCAGAGGATGATGAGTGAACCTAATGTTTGTTCCAACTCTCAAAACACTTTGTCGTTATCTGTTATAATGTAATAGACTATATTTCCCCCCAGATTTTTGTTGATTTAAGTATTGATTAGGCCTAAAGTCAAATCATGATCAAAACAATTCAGCACCCGTCATTTTAACACTCTGGTAGGGTTTTCATACTTTTTTGGTATACATAAAAAAAAAAAAGGATTGTTCTGAAAATGCTCCCAACGACCAACTTCTGAGACCTCCTCCCGACCCACGAGTTGAGAAATCTATCAGGTTCTTTAAGAAGTTTAGCAGTTTGTATTTCAGTCTCCTCTGTAAAATGCTCTTGGATAAGTTATTACATCTGCATTGTGAAGTGTGAACCTAAACTGAATTTTAAAACCCAAAATGCAATCTTTTTTTTTTCTTTGCTGGTTTAGTTTGTTTCACCTTTTAATTTGCTGCCTTGTCTATCCATGAAGAGGCACACTGCTGATTTAATGTGGATTCTTACTTTCTACGTCACTCCTTCAATAGAGCTGATTGATTTGTTGTAACTCAGGAATATTTAAAGACTGAAATTGAAGAAAGAAAAAAATATAATTTCAGTGGAAGAATTGAGCCAATTCATGCCCGCTTAGTGTTCTGTTGTCTTCACAGTAGATTACACTCTGACTAAAAGAGTCTGCGCGTCTCCCTCTGTCGCACTAAATGTTGCTTTTATAATAACCTTTTCTTTTCTTTTTTGTCCCCCTGCCACTTCTGTGTCGTCCCCACTTTAGGCTGAGTCACCCTCTCTTGTCTTGCACGTCTCCTGAACTGCCCCGCCTGTCCAAAACTTTACTGTCACTCACGTTAGACGGTCCTCTCCTCCGTTCCTTCTCTCCCGCCCACCCGCTGTTGCCAGGATGATTGACAGCCATGGATTGAACCTGTCCGTGTGTGTCCCTCTCCCGTGCCCCCCCTCCCCCTCCTGTCCCCTCCACTCTGTACCGCAGGTGAGTGATGGACAGCAGAGAGCTGACGGTGGTGGCGGGCAGCTTCGTGGGGTTCCAGCTCCTCTTCTCGGTGGTCAGCCCGCGCCTCTCCTTCGCCGTCTCCCCGGGATACGCTCAGCTGCCCTCCCCCAAGCACACGGAGTGGAACTCCAGGTTTGTGAACATCACCTCACACGTTTTGTATTTAGTGGTTATGTTCAAGACAAACTGTTTTCTTATTCTAAAATGTTCTTGATGGCCATTTCTCTGGTGTTATGATAATGTGATTGGACTTAAAGAGCTCAAGAGTTTGCACATTTTCAAACCCACTCTCAAAAATCTTCCATAGGCTTTTTAGGAGGGAAATTACAAAGTTGCAAGAATAGTAACAAACCAGTGTCTCAGGAGTGGTGGCTTGAATGGAATGCTTGAATTCCTAATGGTAATAATATTAATAGTTTAACAGTTTAATTCCCACATAATTACATATTTTAGACATTTAGCCTCGGTTTCTTTCTTTTTTTATGATCATATTTTATTGTCTTTTTGAGCCACATACTGTGTATTTTTGTAAAGAGCTCATGTTTGATAAAATAATGACTTTATTTAAAAAAAATATATAGTTTCTATAATTTTTTTTTATGTTTTGTTTTTCTTTATTGGACATGGGCACAAGATGTGACAAAAGGTAAAATTCACTGATGCAGTGCAATCGTCCTGTACCTTGACTTGCTGAGTCAAGACCGAATACCTGTTGTATCACTGAATATTTCTCCTTAAGTGACACAACTTATGTTTTAGAACAACAAAAAATATATATAATATGAAATTGCCATGTATTTTCTATTAAATGTGAGCTGCAACTACTATAAACAACAAAACTGAAACACAAGCTCTGGAGAAAATGGTTTTGTGCTCCTACTGAGTAAAGGTTAACCGATGTGGGTTTTCCTCAGGCCGATGCCAATTTTTGTGGAATTTGATTGACCAATGCAGATATTTTTGGCCAATATTTTATGCTAATTTTTATGAAAGGCATAGGGCTGATTTATTCAGGACATTCAAGTTTAGTAGGTACTTCAGAAGGAGCTTGTTTTAAAGACAAAAATCAGCAGATTCCAAAACAAAAACTATCTCTTATGGTTCTGAAATTATAAGCCAGCAACATAAAATAAGTTCACAAACTTGAGACCGATTTTTCACCGCAATGTTTCTCAGCTCCACTGAGCCCTAGGAAGTTTTAAGGCTCTGACTGAGCTCTTACCACTGCAAAAAGGGCTGAAATTTAGATGTAGACCTTCTTCCTGTAGACTGCTTATAGGACTCATGGGAATATTTAGGCAATAGTTCTCTAATAATGTGTACTATATATATTGATTGGAACTTAAAAAAAGTATATGAAGGGATGATTACAGTGAGCCATTTAAGGAAGAGGTCAGTCTAACTACAGTAGAATCACTCTCTGTTTAATGTTTAAAACCTCCTGTGCGTCAGTGTCTGGCACAGACATGTTTAGATTTTAAACCTAAACCTGTCTCCTCCTCCACCTGAAATCAACTTTTAAGCTTCAAATTATATCTATTTATAATTTGGAAATGTAATCAGAATATACCTGTCAAAAGAGCCAAATGTATTAGCCTTGTTCTAATATTAAACTATGCACACAAATGGAGCCTGATGATATCGGTCAAATCTTATCAATTCCCATCCCTATTAGTTTCATTAGTTCATTATGTTACATATAATACAATGACTCCATAAAAAGGAATTGCAAATTATGTCAAAGTCTCATCTCGTTCTCGTGGACTCGATCTCGTGTCTCGTCTCGTGGGATTTGTATCTCGGCCCACCACTAGTCCACTGTGATATGTATGGTAGGATTCAAATCTGCCATAGACTTCCACTCGCCATTCTCCAACCAAAAGAATGTCCCAGTCTCATTTCCTTCCATTGGGCACAAAGGTGAGTGCTTAAAAGGTTGTTGGCCTTGTAATATAAATAATTCCTGAAAGCCTTATTAGAGCACGACTTGGTGAATAATTCATATACTGTAGGCTGGAAGCAAATATGTCTTTCACTTTATTTCATCTTCCACTTTGCTTTTGTCACAGCTTTTATATTTTGCCGTAGGCAGTGATATTTGGAGCTTACATTGCTGTTCTCTTATCTTAAACATACCCGGCGCTTTGTCCGGTTCATTCATACAAGTTTGACTGATTTTCTTCTCTCTTCCCACCTGTTGATGTCATGATGTGGTACTACTTTATTCACCAGACTGATGACTGATTCTGATCATTTCAGCATTTCCCACACGAACGCTATCCAGTATGGCCAATCTGACCTTTTAAAGAAAACCTGTCCACCCCATATTGGATATAAATCCATATTTCAGAATTAAGAGGAAAGCCAACCCTGCACGTTGAGCTTTTATTTCAGTCTATAAATGGTGTCTTTGTGCTCGTGTTTACCTGCCAGAGGATGTTCTGACACTTTATTCAAGTGTTTAATTTCACGAACATCAGCAATAAAAACTCCCCGTTGTCTCGGCCTAGGAGCAGTCTGAAAGCCTGTTTCAAAGCATGACCCTGTTGTTTTGCAATTAACTGCTGCTAAATGCATCATTAAAATGCCATCATGGTGGTTTAAAGGAATAGGCCACCGTTTTTACATACTGACATATGTTCTTACCTTACCTTAGACTAGTTGATATGTACCTGTCTGGTCTTTGTCCGTGCGCTCTGTCATGCAAACGGAGCACAAACGCAGCCTCTTCCACATACTGTATAGTTCCAAATCAGCTCCCGTTAGAAGCTACCAAACTCTTCTACATTTTCCCTATTTAAATACAGTTACGTGACGTGTTACACTACAAAGTATAGTAACACAGAAATGTAACATGTCGATTTTCTCAGCGGATAAAAAGGGGTACTATATTGTGAGGCGTAATAATACGAGGAGCACTACGTCCGCGCACTAACACCTAAAGACTTCTCCCCCGCTCACTTCCGTCAATAGAAGCAGCGTGACTTGTAGTGAGCGGGAGAAAAGTCTTTAGGTGTTAGTGCGCGGACGTAGTGCTCCTCGTATTATTACGCCTCACAATATAGTACCCCTTTTTATCCGCTGAGAAAATCGACATGTTACATTTCTGTGTTACTATACTTTGTAGTGTAACACGTCACGTAACTGTATTTAAATAGGGACAACGTGGAAGAGTTTGTTAGCTTCTAACGGGAGCTGATTTGGAACTATACAGTATGTGGAGGAGGCTGCGTTTGTGCTCCGTTTGCATGACAGAGCGCACGGACAAAGACCAGACAGGTACATATCAACTAGTCTAAGGTAAGGTAAGAACATATGTCAGTATGTAAAAACGGTGGCCTATTCCTTTAAGTAGTGTTCATTCGCTAGTGGAGTACGCTGTGTGGAGGATGGGAGTTGTCCATCAAAGCACTACTGCTGAAATGGTGCTGGAGTTCTCCAATAGAAGTAATCCGTCTTAAGTCCTGAACCAACACATTAAAACACCTTTAACAATATTCTGTGTTGGAGTCAATGATGAGGGATATGAAGATGATGACTCTCTGGGTATCGCCCAATCCCATTAAGATTGAGAGGCTTGAAGATCAAGAAACTATTTATTAATTCTAGTGCTGTCCAACAATTCAAATATTGAATCGTGATTAATCTCATTTCATGGTTAACTCGCGATTAATTGCAAATTATTGCATTATTATCTTTTCTAAATGTCCCTTGAATCATCATTCTAATGCTCTGGTTAGGTTTGAACGCACACTTATTTTATGATGTTCTTTACATTGTTGTCATACAACAAAATTTATTTTTATCCATAAATGCCACTCAAAGTAGGCATTTTGTTGAATGTCCAGTTTTATGGGGTAAACGTATCTTTTGCATGTTTTATTTTCTTGAGTTTAGCTCTTCTGCTCCAAATGCGGCACAATAACAGCAGTGCACCAGCAGCTTCATAGCGTCAGGTAAAGGCTGCTCCACTTCGGTACCAAACTTTGTGTTTGACAGAAAGAGTTGTCCATGACGTGGTGAAAGAAAAGCCTCAGGGAAAGTGTCTGCTCCTCGTTTCCTGATAAGTCTATACGTTTCAAAGGTGTCCTCTGTGGTGTTAGAAAAACAGACAAATGCCATTTCTCTTCCTGTAAACGTGCAATCATGTGACGCACTCCCGTTTGAGTGACAGCAGCTGCAGAGCAGCTCATGTGTCAGCTTTGTGTCTCGGCAAATTGAGACAAATTAATTGCGCGAGTAAAAAATGATGCTGTTAAAAATGATTTGCGTTATATTTTGGACAGCACTAATTCATTCCTTTTTTTTATTTCATATCGGCTTCAAATTAATTAATTTTGAATTTCAAATTTAAGTTGTTTTTGTGTCTGTGCTGAATATGTAGATCTCCTAGGTAGAGGGGTTTAACCTGTTCAAACGAAACATCTTCAACACAAAAGAAACAACCAATATACAGTGTATCTACCCACCCATACTGACCGTGTAATTGGCTCACAAATTGGAGAGATCGTCATGCCGTTCATGCAGTGCTTTACTGTTTACAAGCCCCGTTGGACATTAACATTTTAAACTTCCGCTTCTTTGTTGTAAACAAAATCCGGTACAGCCCCTTTTTAATAAATCTCTTTGATCAAAACGTAGAGTTTTGCCATTCACTATTTACTCTCTCCTTCTCCCGTTGATCAGCCTCTAACATACTAACATGCGTCTCTGGGCTTTAAGAAAATGCTGATAAGAATTGTTTATCAAATCACCCAGAAGAATTTCACCATTCAATATTGGTAACACTGTAGAGACATTTTGTAGCTTGCGGCGCACCCTTCCAAAAATAACAAAATGTATCAAAGAAAACTGTTCCTCTCTTCCCCCATGCTGATAATGTGTATAAGAAATAACAAAATCCACCCGCAGATCTGAGGGGACATGCACTTTGTCCAAAATAAAGCCGTGCCGAGGTGTGACATTCTAATGAGCCGCACTGTTTTGGGGAGTCATCACCTCCTGAGACGAAGCCCGAGGCAATCTCATCCTCATTTTCTGAGAGCGCAGCTGTGATCTGAGCGGCCAACTTCCAGCACAAACTTCCCGGGTCATAGTTCACAGGGCACTGACCCGTGGTATAAAAGATGTTTTCCTAACTTTACAAATTGGCGGTAGCTGTGTTCACATACTTTTCCTTGCAGATGGCCTTGGTTCAACTTGTCTGTTCGTATTATGATTATACTGACTATTGAGCAGAATATTGAAAACCAGAGTCAAAGGCCATGTGCTGACGGTTCACTCTAAAGTGGTTTAGCGTTGCATAACACCCAGAAATCTTCGTCTCCAATGTTCTTTGTCTATCATAATAAAAAGGAAGTTGTGGGCAGTGAATACCTACAGAAACCATTGACTTAGTTTTAGCTATGTAAAATTGCTTTGCTCAATGAAGAAGTGCAAGCTTGTTTCCTTTTTACATTTACACAGTGGGAACAAGGGGAGCCAAGATTGCGGATTACATTCAGCCAATTCATTTTAAACATGTCTGAAAGAGTCTGATATTTTTAGCTGTAGTCGATGCACCTTGAGCATTTCTTTTTTGCATTTGTCGGCTATAACTACTAGAATTTTCCAAACTGTTCTCAAGTGTTAATTGGGGTTCTGCAGCGAGAATGTTTAATTAGAGAAGTGTTTAAAAAGTCAAACCGATTTAGGAAACGGTTTTAAAAGTTCTCGGGAACCTCCGACTATTGCTCCTCAGCCAGTGTGTTTTGTTGTTAATACCAATAGATCATTTATTTCTAAGCGTGTACATTCTCATGTTAACTTTTAATACATGTTTATAGGGCTGGGAACTTCGGTCGTTTAGTCGACTAATTGGTCGATGCGGTCGACCAAGATTTTCATTGGTCGACTAGAATTTACGCAGGGGCTTTCAATTGCAGCATCCATCCATTTTCTTCCACTTGTCCGTTGCCGGGTCGTGGGGGCAGCTGTTGGAGCTGCTCAAATCACATTGCACCAGCCCCTATGGCTCCTTCTGCAGGTGGTGGGTCCACAGAAGGACGGCCTCATGATTCCAAACTGGCCTGTTGGTCTCTCATAGGGGCTTCACCAATTCACTCTCTCATTCATACACCAGTGTACGCAGACACTGGAGGCAAGGAGGGTGAAGTGTCTTGCCCAAGGACACAACGACAATGTGCACCTTCAGGAGGCGGGATTCGAACCCCCGACCTTCCGATCATGAGACGACCCGCTCTACCATCTGCGCCACCGTTTTTATAATGGTTTTTAATAATTGAATAATGATACTTTTTTTTTTTTTTTTGACTAATCGCTACATGTGCCATACTCTTGGTCGACCAACCATTTCCTTGGTTGATTACAGCCCTACATGTTTATGAAGATGACCTTCAACTTTATTCCATCCATCAATTTTCTTCCACTTGTCCGTTGCCGGGTCGTGGGGGCAGCTGTTGGAGCTGCCCAAATCACATTTCACCAGCCCCTATGGCTCCTCTTGCAGGTGGTGGGTCCACAGAAGGACGGCCTCATGGTTCTAACCGGGCCTGTTGGTCTCTCATAAGGAGCTTCTGAACCGCTCTTTGTCTGACCCGTCACCTAGGACCTGTTTGCCCTGGGAGACCCTACCAAGGGCACAAAGCCCCCGACAACAGAGCCCCCAGGATCATTCGGGCACTCTCCACCACGTTAAGGTGGCGGTTCCATGAGGGGGGACATTCAACTTTATTGTCATTGCTCAAACACAGTGTCATAAGTTGGGCCGAGCTTCTAACATGTGCAACGTATCAAGTATCATTGTCAAAATGTATTGTTTTTGCAGAGAACAAATGGATAGGTTATGTTTTTTACTGGGCCTTAGAAATAATGTACATCGTGTCCATTTATGTTGAACTGACAGAGATCGTGCAGTGTGATAAGTCCCTGTGTATGAGTAACAAAGTCCACAAGAGACGTGACACAAACAAGTTGTATCTTAAATGAATATTTTGTCTACATTGTGACATTATCACGATATTGATTTGAGTGTATACTATAACCACAGTTGGTTCCTTTGCAATCTGCTCAAGCCTTTTATTTATTTTTATTATTTTTTTTTATCACAAGTGCCAAGAACGGATCAAAGAACAGCTGCAGCGTTGGCAGCATATTTTCCCCGGACGGCAATATTGACACTGTTTCACACAACTTCCTCTGGCTGAATCCCTTAAGCTTTTCCATTCATAGACACTTACAGTGCCCTCCATGATACAGTACTGGCACCATTGGCAGATGCGGGCTGTGCAAAGTGTCCCGTTATGAAATTTGAATAATTTCTTAAAATATTTACAAAAAACTCGTTATCGGAAAATCAGTTTTATTAAGGAAATGATTTGTGTATATGTTACGACTTTGAAATCACATGAGCCAAATATTCCTAGCAGACTTTAAAACTATTCTTTGAGCACTTATTAGGGGTTTTAAGCTTTTAAATATTGTGTCTTAGTATTTTGTAACAAAAAGTACAGTGCCATGCGAAAGTATTCGGCCCCCTTGAACTTTTCGACCTTTTGCCACATTTCAGGCTTCAAACATAAAGATATAAAACTGTAATTTTTTGTGAAGAACCAACAACAAGTGGGACACAATCATGAAGTAAAAGAAAATTTCAAACATTTTTATCAAATAAACAACTGAAAAATTGGGCGTGCAAAATTATTCGGCCCCCTTAAGTTAATACTTTGTAGCGCCACCTTTTGCTGCGATTACTGCTGTGAGTCGCTTGGGGTTTGTCTCTATCAGTTTTGCACATTGAGAGACTGAAATATTTGCCCATTCCTCCTTGCAAAACAGCTGGAGCTCAGTGAAGTTGGATGGACAGCGTTTGTGAACCGCAGTTTTCAGTTCTTTCCACAGATTCTCGATTGGATTCAGGTCTGGACTTTGATTTGGCCATTCTAACACCTGGATATGTTTATTTGTGAACCACTCTATTGTAGATTTTGCTTTATGTTTTGGATCATTGTCTTATTGGAAGACAAATCTCCGTCCCAGTCTCAGGTCTTTTGCAGACTCCATCAGCTTTTCTTCCAGAATGGTCCTGTGTTTGGCTCCATCCATCTTCCCATCAATTTTAACCATCTTCCCTGTCCCTGCTGAAGAAAAGCAGGCCCAAACCATGATGCTGCCACCACCATGTTTGACAGTGGGGATGGTGTGTTCAGGGTGATGAGCTGTGTTGCTTTTACGCCAAACATAACGTTTTGCATTGTTGCCAAAAAGTTCGATTTTGGTTTCATCTGACCAGAGCACCTTCTTCCACATGTTTGGTGTGTCTCCCAGGTGGCTTGTGGGAAACTTTAAACAACACTTTTTATGGATATCTTTAAGAAATGGCTTTCTTCTTGCCACTCTTCCATAAAGGCCAGAGTTGTGCAGTATACGACTGATTGTTGTCCTATGGACAGAGTCTCCCACCTCAGCTGTACATTTCTGCAGTTCATCCAGAGTGATCATGGGCCTCTTGGCAGCATCTCTGATCAGTTTTCTCCTTGTATGAGCTGAAAGTTTAGAGGGACGGACGGGTCTTTGTAGATTTGCAGTGGTCTGATACTCCTTCCATTTCAATATTATCGCTTGCACAGTGCTCCATGGGATGTTTAAAGCTTGGGAAATCTTTTTGTATCCAAATCCGGCTTTAAACTTCTCCACAACAGTATCTCAGACCTGCCTGGTGTGTTCCTTGTTCTTCATGATGCTCTCTGCGCTTTAAACTGACCTCTGAGACTATCACAGAGCAGGTGCATTTATACGGAGACTTGTTTACACACAGGTGGATTCTATTTATCATCATTAGTCATTTAGGTCAACATTGGATCATTCAGAGATCCTCACTGAACTTCTGGAGAGAGTTTGCTGCACTGAAAGTAAAGGGGCTGAATAATTTTGCACGCCCAATTTTTCAGTTGTTTTTGTTAAAAATGTTTGAAATATCCAATAAATTGCGTTTCACTTCATGATTGTGTCCCACTTGTTGTTGGTTCTTCACAAAAAATTACAGTTTTATATCTTTTATGTTTGAAGCCTGAAATGTGGCAAAAGGTCAAAGTTCAAGGGGGCCGAATACTTTCGCAAGGCACTGTGTATGTAAGTCCAATCAGTGAAACCCTGTGATATGACACAACGTACCACAATATATCACAAAACAGCATATTGGTCCGACACTGGATGTCTTATAAATCGGTCTGGAAAAAGACTATTTTGCTCCAGGGACCAAATATTAATCTCCCGAGAATCACAGCTGGAGAATTGCAGAAGTTGGTTAGGTCTTTGGGTCAGAAAGTCTCCAGAGTTGCAGCACATCCCCATAGATTTGTATCAGAAGTGCTAAAGTTAAGAGCGAGGCGAGCAGCTGTGATTGGTGGCTGAGGGGAATGGTGTGTGTTGGCATGGACTCAAAGTACCATCAGCAGAGCACAGACAGGCCTGACTGAGGCTGCTCTGACTGGGAGGCGCTGCGACTGTGCCAGACCGCAGATAAGGAAGGAGTATCTCCGGTGGACACCCGATGAACCGCTCCAAAGGTCAGGGGTGACGCTGTACTGGGGAAGATAAAGGCTCGTTACGCACACGTGGACGCCAGCGCACAATATAGACGTCAGTATAGAGCAGTGTAGACTTGGGTGCCAGAGCTGGACAGCGTACGGTGGATCTGCCAAGTATCACGTGCACAACATGTTTTCACACATCTTTAAATAGTTTTTTTTTTTTATATCATGTTACATTTTACATATCGGTCCAAACCATATGCATTTATTTTCAGTTGTTGAAAATTCAACCAGTCTGTTCATTCCAAGCACTGTAACGTGTGCTTTTTTTTTCTACATTCATAAAACCTTTGACCTATAGTAAATTCTGTTTGTTTCCCTTAACAGTGTACAACGCAACTTTTTATATAAAAGACAAAAAAAACAAAGTTGATAATGAATTTGACCTTTCAGTGACCCAGTGGAGGCTTGGGTGGTTGGCAATAGCGCCTGTAGGACGCTCCGCGATCAATCGTTTTTTTGGGTTTTCACTGCTGATTGTTTCTGTAACCATGGATACGGTTCAATCTATTCTGAAAACCTACCAGAAATCCTAAAAAACCTGAACTAAAATTGATCCTGAAGCATCATAGGCCAAGCTAACCGCCCATACAGCCACTGGGTCACTGAAAGGTCCAATACTTGTGTGCATATATTTGTTTTACATAAAAAGTTGCATAGTGCACCTTTTTAATACAGTCTCCAACAAGTGTCAAATAATTGAATAAAATAACTAAATATGTAACTTATTTTGCGCTTGTGTTCTTCTCTCCACCTACGTCACATTTTAGACACTTATACCACTTTGGACCCAAACAATTTCAAAAGGTTTTGCGGCAAGTTAATGGCAAGTATATTTTCAAACCATTAGCGATTCAATACACATACCATGATCTAGTCTACTCGCTCTTGGTTTCAGAGTGTTTCAAGTGCACCGTTTTAACAATTATGTTTTTGTCTTTTCTACTTTCAGGTTGGTGTCCACAGTCCATGCGCTGATCGTAGGCTTCTTTTGTTTATACATCCTGTGGTTCGACGACGCAGTCAATGCCAACCCAGTCTGGTAAGCAAAACCTAAATAAAGCTTTGCTCAGGGGATTTTGACTGGAGTACAGCATAATCAAACATAATAGTCTTATGGCCGTAAAAAGGTGTGCACTATCCTGGCAGAAACGTGATACTAACCTCATCATACACAGCAGTTATCAGTCTTGGAACATTGAGAATTGAATCAATCAACACGCTGTACTGTTGCACTCCACATTTGTATCTGCTCTCAGCTGTAGAGATGTTCAAATATCGTCGGCCGGACTGGAGTTGGGGACGTTTTGCTTCCGTTTCCAGGAGCCTCTTCTCGCTCAACCAACTCAGTTCAGTCGACGATGGTTGAAAATCTCTTTTACACGTACTCCAGCTTCTCCCCATTGAAGAGCTTCTGAAACAGTGTAGATAAAGTGTAGGTAAATAATGTGGGAGTGAATGATTGTTTGCAGGGAAACCTTGGGACCAGCCACCCACAAACGTAACGGTGAGAGAGGCAGAATAATGATTTGAATTTGCTTCGTACTGCATCGCAACATTCATTTTGCCTTTTTTCTTATTAATTGAATCATTTATTGGCCTTCAATGCGTTGTGACGTGACTTATACACACGTTCTGTTCACATTAACTAAGTGCCCCTCACCGTGACCCCCAGGTAAAACGGAATAAAAATGTGAGACAAAAAAAAAAATCCCTCATTCATCTAATATTTTATAGTACAAAAAGAAAATGGGAAGCGTGTTCTCTCATCACACGGTGCAGGCTGTGCTGGGGATGGATGAGTCCCCGGAGAGTTGTAGATTCACTAGATTTAGGCTTTGATTATTGTCTTACTGTCTGCTGTCCATCTCCTCTGCTGACACTGGAATTTCTCCCCGAATCCATACAAACAAATGAATCTCTCCGTATTCCTTATTTTAATGTATTTTCCAGACCACATGCTTCTCACTCCCCTTTGAATCCACCTCAACAGCACTTCTTTTCATTCCTCACCACAAGAGCATCCTCCTGTGTGGAACATCCCCCCCCGATTTTGCGAAACCTCATGTGACCCCGTCGTCTGGCTGCTGCCCACACATCTCCGAGCGCGCCATGGAATCAATGCAGCACACCTCCCTGAGTCTTATTGTGTCGCTTTAGGCTGGAAGCACCAGCACTGCGCAGCCAAAGAGAGAGTGGGGGGATGGGGAAGAAAGATTAAAGATGCTTCCATCTCCCTGTGTGACCGGGCTGCGTGAAGTGGATGTGCTCTGGATGTCTTTGGATCTACAGCCGTCGGTGTGCTGCCACTGCTCAAATTCTATTGCAACTGAATATGATTTGTGATTTAATGCTTTGAGCGACAATAAAACATGGCCCGCCTTACTTTTCGAACTGTATCCATTTGGGCATCTAGTGTGGAAGATCAAAAAAGCTGTGGAAAAGGAAAGGTTTCATTGCAAATTGATTTAAACAGATGCTCTGCACATACTCTACTTCTACTGGCTTAAAGGAACAGGCCACCATTTTTCCATACTGAGAGATGTTCTTACCTGAGCTTAGACGAGACCTGTCTGGTCTTTTTCCGTGACGGCGCACGCACAAACAAAGACCAAAGATGATGATGTCGGCATGTAGCCTCTCCTCTATGGGGCCAAACTGGGGTGAAGTTGGAAGCGCTCAAGCTCCTCTGCGTTTCCCCTATTTAAATGCGGTTTTGTGAGTAGTAGTTGCATGATCCAAGTATAGTTACACAAAATTAAACATGTCGATTTTCTAAGCGGCTAAACAGGGGAACTATATTGTAATGAAACCTTTTTAGGAGCCCTTTGGCATCCGCGCAGTAATATCTTCACTCCTAAAGAATTCTAACCGTATTTAAATAGGGCAAACGTGGAAGAGCTCTGTTTTAACTTCACCCCCGTTTGGCCCCATAGAGGGGAGGAGGAGAGGCTAAAACATTTGCGTGGCTGAGCGCACGTGTAAAGACCAGACAGGTTCACATCAACTCGTCTAAGCTCAGGTAAGAACATCTCTCAGTATGGAAAAACTGTGGCCTGTTCCTCTAAAGATGGGGCAAATTCACAGACACGATGTTGTCAAGGTAAAAACTCTAAACTGAGTGACTTCAGGACACGTTACACTTAAGAAGGCTCACATTCTGAACATTTTGAGATGATTGGGATTCTTTAGAGATTGCACGGAAGATGTAGCTGCTGGCACAATTCACACCGAATCTTTCCTTCATGTTTCATTCCTTTCAATAATCTACTTTAACGGTGATACAGACTGAAACGCAGCCGCAATCCAACCTATGGTGTTCTTCTGCTTTCCCTCCACGGATTATGACCATTATTGAATATAAGCAAGAAAAACGGTACATTTGACTCAAAAATAACAGAAAATCATACTGTGGCTATTCTTAATCCTTTTAAAGCTGTTGGAAAAATAAGCCCAAACTGGTACCTGTTAATCTGCTCATGTTGGGTTTACTACATCAGGCTATGGGCTTTTTGAGCCCCCTCTGGAGGCCAGGTGTTTCCTTCGCTCATTCGTTTTTTTTCCCCTTTTTATCTCCGCTCCCCTGAGGACCGGATGAACAGTCTCCCCTTTGAGACTCAGCTGCTCTAGCGGTCAATTCTCTTAGCCCCCCTATTTGTCAGCACTACCGGTAGACGCTCACCTTGTGGTAACACCAAGAGTCCTAATTCCCCGCCAATCTGATTGTGTTACGGCATCGTTAAGAGTTGTCACGCTGCTTTGTTCACCGCGCGGAGCTCCGCGGAGAGACTAGTGTTTGTTGGCTGGCTGTCCACTTTCTGTCCTTAATCCAGGCTAACGGGCATGAGCTAGTCACTCTTGTCCTAGGTGTGCTCGATTGGTTTTTCTGGGGCCTGACTTCAATACGCAGAAGTGAAGGTCATGTGAGGAGCGGCTCTGAGTTCACTGCACTTTGGGGCAGTGGCCTCATATTGGGAGCGAGTTCTTTGTCTGGTGCAAGCCAGATGGAGGAGTGACAAAGACTCGTGTTCAGCGTTATTGCCTTGAACCTTGTGAAGTTGACGCGTTCCCCGTCACAAAATTGACTTGGAACATAATGTGAATAGCACTGTTAAATTGAGAGCTGTAGAGGATGGATAAAAAGGTGTCAAGGTTTTGCTTTTTGTTTGAATTGTTGAAATTTTCAAATGGAGCTTCTAGCATTTTTCCTGCAGATGTTTTCTCATTCAGTCTAGACTTGGACTTTTAACCTTCTGCAGAGTTATTGAACACACTGGTTCACATGCAGTACATTTCTACCATAGACTTTTGTTCAACTTCTGTGTGAAGAGCCCTTATATTTCATCCATGGCCAACTTCCTGTCAGTTAAGCCTCTATTGAGAGAAACTGTTATCGTTCCTCTACATTAAACTCAAGCTGGGGCGCTCTAATTGGATTATTGGGAAGGCTCTGCCAGCAGCCTCCAGACTGTCGGACGATCACTCTATCACGGGGCTATCCAAGCTCGGATTTGCTCTCCGCCTTTCTTTTAAGTGCAAGGTAAAGCGATCCTTCTGATCGGGTAAGCGAGTGCAGCGGGAGGCCAGAGCACACATTTAACCTAATGTCCGATAAATCCATATATTGCAGCGTTAACTTTTTGGTGATGCTCTCTTATCAATTCATAAAGCGAGAAAAGAAATTTGTAACCAATAAAATATAAGCTCCAATTTCTTGCTTGTTTTCATTACGTAACAGAACGGTATTTAGCAGCTCTAGTTTAAAAGTGAAGAAGAATGAAATTTGCTGCATGAAGATATGGTTGAGTGCGGGAAATAAACATGTAAAGTTATTAATGTTAAACAGTCAAACGTGAAAAATACATGCATTAAAAAAAACAACATGTTCAACGTTTGAAAATGGCTTGACATTGGAAAGTAGTTGCCGCTCGTTTGATTTTGTGTGGAGGCCAATAATTCATACTAATGTTTGCAAAGGCAAGTAAGGAGCATGTAGGCTGCTGTTCCACATAATGCTCTTCCAGCATATCGCCACATGACCTCTGCCTCTGGTACTGGGATCCGGTGTCATTTGAAGGATGTTATTTCCAACAGAGCGGTCAGCGCAGGGACGTGTTCAACCATACAACACGCTGCGTCTTTTGAACTACCGGTAGTCACTCTTACTTTATGAAACATTAGAACAACTTAACGTAAATCAATCACTATTGAGGCAGGAAAATACCTTCTATTACATAAAATGACAAAATGTGTTCTGTCGGATTTTATGTTTTACATTTTCAATACAAATGGTTTTAAAGTCTATAGTGAAGAAAGCAAAATCAGTCTTTATACATAATCCACAATGACATAGCAACCCCATTACTGCATCGTGCTGAATACAAGCTTACCAGTTATCCATGCCGCCACATCTTCACTGTTTCCTAATAGTCTGGCTTTTTTATTTATTCATACATCATGTTGAGTCTGTGCCACGTGGATTGTAACAGTCAACATTAATTTATTACACAGGCTCATCAGCATTATCCACTCATTAAACTCCACCTTCATTAACCTTTCTGTGTAATTCGTGAGGAACACTTTCCTTAATTGGCCACTGTTTAGTTACAGTAATAGATCCTGAGTTTGATGGATTCGTTATATCACTAAGCTCTTGTGCTTCCTCCACAGGGGTGACCCCAACCTCGTCAAGTTAAATGTAGCCATAACATGTGGCTACCTTCTCTATGGTGAGCCCCTCTCCTGCTCATTACTCACAGCAGCCCGGGAATTACGTCCAGTGTCTTGTAATTTAGTTTTTGAACTCCTGTTGTCCCTGTGCACTGTAGTCTGAGAAAACAAACAGGGTTGTTTAGTCCGATTCCTGACCGACCTCTGCTCCACTTTTCAGACCTTGTGCTGCTGGCCTGTAACTGGAGCACTATGGGAGATGGCTTTTTCGTCTGCCACCACTTTGCGGCGCTCTATGCATATGGATATGTGTTGGTAAGGCTGACGTGGTGCTAATTGTGCAACAATGTAGAAATGTAAAGCTTTGTTTCATCTCGTGTGGTTTCACTGAATATGGAGCACACCGTTAGGGTTCCCTTAACGCGCAAAAGAAAACAACCACGATTAATTGAGGCGCTCCAAAGGCCAAGAAACCTAATATATTATAATTGTATTCAATTGGATTTTGCTGGTGCCTCGTAATTACAATAATGTGCCTAGTTAAAACTTTTCCTGGCTCAAACTCTTTAATTGTGCAATAAATGGAAATGTCTCGGTGCCTGTTTTTAGTATTTTCTGCATATTATCATAGAAAACACAAAGGCGTGGTCAAGTTTTTAGACATTTACATCTAGAATTCAATCGAAGGCCATTCCCTGTCCTTTAGTTTTCCAGCATCAATAACCTCTGACTTCTCTCAAAAGCTTGTTCTTTTTCCAGACCCGTGGTGTGCTTCCATACTTTGCCAACTTTCGACTCATTTCAGAGCTTTCCACACCGTTCGTAAACCAAAGGTAAGTTCATCGCACATGAAGTTATCTAAACAAAGGCCTGATTATTTTCTGTCCGCACAGGTGGTTCTATGAGGCGTTAAAGTACCCGCGCTCACATCGCATGGTGGTGCTAAACGGACTCGCCATGGCGGTGGTGTTCTTTTTGGTGCGTATAGCAGTGATGCCTTCGTACTGGGCCAGTGTCTTTGCCACCTTCGGCACTGTGGAGTTTGAGCGACTTGGTCTGGGCGCGCAGGTGGCATGGATCACCTCCTGCATTGCCCTGGACATCCTGAACACTATCTGGATGTACAAAATCACACGGGGAGCTTACAAAGTGCTGATGGGCACTGGAGGCAGTAAGCGGAAGGGCGCAGCCGAGTGTCCCGACAAAAAAGATCATGTCAATAACCACACGGACTGAGCTGGCGTAACCAATGTAATGTGGAGCATCAGATATGTCTGACTTTGGTCTGCTTAAACTGAATGGCAGAGCAGGCTGGACTCCTCGGGGTGCGCCCCATTAGGAGACTGCTTTTTAACTCCCGGCCGTGGACGTCTCAGAGCTCACAGTTCCACCAAGTGATATGGTACACTGTCAAATTATGCAATATTTAGCAATACGTGATTTGAGTCATAAAGAAGGTTGCATTAAAGACTGACTGACTGCTGTGGGAAATGCAAACGTATTGGAACAATTTTAAGTTTGTTGCAAGCTCTAACCCTACTTTAGAGTTTTTAGATCTTTGTTCTTGGTTTGAGGGCGGGGGGGATTTCATCTTTACAAAGTCACTTCTTTATTCATCCATGTTCAGATTTTTCTTTGCAGGGTCATACATTAATATGACCAGTACGTAGTGAACAGGAGCATGAGGAAGACATTGACTTATTATTACAGCTGCTGGTAAGCTTCAAATGTTTGCTTAAAATCGTTTAAAAATATTTTGTCCCTGGCATAGACAAAAACAAATTATTCTCATCATGAAATTCTACCTCAAGTCTGGATTGAACAAAGCAAACATGCAGCACATTGTAAACTAAGAACTTAACTAAACAAGAGCAGCGAATATGTGCTTGACTTATGCAAAAAAAAAACATCTTCATTTATCTTTTGTAAAAATTAGTAATGGTAAGGTTATTATCAGATGCTATATACCATTTACAAACTCTATAGAGTTTAAGCTTTAGATATATAAATCTCATCTTGGCAGGGTTACATAATTGGTTCAAAACCTGATTTATTTGAGCTGCATAAGGTACTGTAATGTATGTGTTCAGTTCTCCTTTACGTTTTCCAGCCCTTGTTTTTTTTAAAGCCTGCCAAGAAATATGCAAATTTACTGATCAAACCCCTTTGGTCGGTCGACGCCAAACTCTAAATTTACCATACCGCTTGGTGGAAACGAAATAAAGGCCTGCGTATAACAACTTAAAGCACACTTTTTGGCCGTACCCATCTCTCCCCCTCCTCACTCCTGTCCCCCATAAACTTCAGCCAAAGTCCAATCCTCTGAAGTGCCTGCGGACGACAGGAAAGCAATAATGCCCCCCAGCGCCGCGCTCCTCCCTCCCTCCCTCCCTCTCCCCATCCGTCCACTTCCGCCCAGCTAACACCTTTCACTGCACACAGTCTGGATCTATAGGGCTCCTGTCTGCGAGACCTGACGCGTGGCTAACTGTAGACAGAAGAACACCACAATGCCTCACCTGCTGTGGCCTCCTCCCCAAACAAAATGGCGCTGCCTGTATCACCAGCCCTCTGGACTCTTTGTAAAGCGGGACTTCTTTTATTACCGGACTGACTTATATGCATGTTGTTAGGGGAAGCATGAAGCCGTGATCATTATCTCATCGGACCATGTTGCCTTTTCAGTATTCACTACTCCTCATAAAACATTTGAGTTGCATTTAAGTGATTAATCCAAATCTGGATTCACGCCACATTTCTCACTTTAACCGTGAATTTGTCTTGCGTTCTACCTCCTTCATTGACAAAGACTCATTCAGCCGTTTGTTGTATCGTGGTCGTGCACCATCCTCACAGTCGATGCCAACAAATGCAGAGAAAAGTGGCACCGCTCAAAGCACAAAGCGTTCCCGTACCCCCATCTGTGCCGCTCCTGTTGCGCCAAATCTCACTGAAATGGAAAAACTCTTCCTACACAGTATGGGGGCAAAGTTTGGAGAATGATTTCCGGTTCTCACGAAGTAAAAATAAAGCCAAAAATGCTTCCAAATAATTTTTCCCTAAACCCCATGACAATGCGGATTTAAGTGCAATTGTCAAAACAAGTCACACTGTGCAACTGGAATTGGGAGCAGGTAACTTTTAAACAGCGAGGCTCGACTTGATTTTAACGTTGATAAAACATTGGCATCTCTGTTTTTATCAACTATGAACTCTTGTACTTTTTGGTACAACTACAGAAAAGTCTGTTAAACAGTCATTGAATTGTAATCAGTTTTGTTGTATGTCATTTTGCAGTCTAGCGAAAAATCTATACTATATTTATGTTTCAAATGTACGCGTCCATCTCGGCATAGCCTTGCAGTATTTCATTCTGATGACCGATGGCTACAGTACCAGTGATAAGTTGAGAATAGAATATAAGATAAGAATATTGAACTTAAGATCTGACCATTTTCAGCATCATACATTCAACACAAAGAATATATATTTTAGAAATCCCCCCCCCCCCCCCCTAAATTCTCTGCTTTGCAAATGTTTCTCTGCACTTGAAGGCTAAGCAAACCTACTCTACGGTGCTGCTCTTAATGATGGCAACTCTTCTGGAAAAAGCTCATGGTAGCCCACATTCTGTGTACAAATGTAAATCATCTATAGAGCATGGTATCTTTCTGTGACGCCTTAGTGAATAGTATCATCTTATGACGGTGTTATTCTGCTGCCTTTTCAGACTCTTGTTTTGCCCTGTATGCATGTACTTCTGTTCCCTTCCTTGCATGGTTGTGTATACAGTACCGTTCTGCATGTGGATACTCACTTCATTAGCACCAGCCCTTTGCTGGTCTGATGTTTGTATTTTGTAGCCACCTACACTTTTCCCCGACAGATTTCAGAGAATCCTTCAGTCTTTTTACAGAGCTTGCATGTTTACTCTTTGCGCTGCAGCCTGTTCTGATCGAGAATGTGGGCGTTCACTGTGGATCTCGAAAGCACACTCCCTACGGAGCTGTAATACAGTATTTGTGAGCTTCTGTAATTCTGTCTGTCACCACTGAGGAGCGCTGCACGATCTGTGCCTTTTTACAAACGCTGGCGTGACGCAGTTGATTTAAAAATAGCATGAAATATCCATATCTCCTGTCCAGTGTTTGTGTTCAAAGATGTTTTTCCACTGGAGGGCTGCAGGATTATGTCATACTGGCAGTGATTTTAAGAGAGTGTTCACTTCTCTTACTGCCCAAGACATGGTACTGTAAATAAAATAAAATGCAAAACTCAAAGTACCAGTGAATTAGTTGTGTAGCATGATCCCCTCCACTTCCATGTAAACACAAATATCACATGTGGAGCTCGTGTTCAAAGCAAAGTAAACAGTTCTCACATGGTACGTTCTCAGTGGAGACTCTACATTTTACAGTTTTTATAGACTGCCTGCACAATGGCTAATCTGGCCAACTATTGGAATCCAAAGCCGAAGACTGGAGTATCTCATGTGTGAACCTCGTGGCATTAAAATGAGCTTACTGCATCCAAAATCCTTATGTATTTTGGGAATCTGTAGATAGTTACACGCAGGAAGGCCAATATATCACATCTGTCTCCGTGGCCTGCTACTTTCAAAACTGTGAATAGTTGGTAGTGAATCTGGAGGCTGCTCCGTACAGCGGCTCTCATGCACAACGACGAGACTCATGATTCTGTCACCACCAGGAGTTCTGGTACTGCAGGGTTTTTTACTCTATATACGTCAACTTCTATATTTGAACTGAATGAATGAACAGAATATATGCTTGAATGAATAGGCTGCTACTAGAAGCCACCTTGTGTTCTGTACCAGTATTTTGCATCTGGCCTTCACACCGAAGGCGCCTCTCCTTCAAACACTACGTATCAAAAACATTTTCGGACTTGCAACCGCTGTGATTATTGTACGGTACATCAAAGTTTTTGATCTATTACAGGTGGTATTGATTAATGTAATACTATCAATCTGTATCCATGTTTTGCTTTCTCGGTGTAAACAGTGTTTCTGTGAGATAACTGTAAGATTGCAACAGTTCTGCTAATCAATTTAATTGTGGCTTTTTTTGTTTTGTTTTTTTTTCTTTCTTTTTTTTAAAGCAATGCAATTTTTGATTTATTTTGATCCGTACTTTTATTTCCTTTGGGATTTTAATGTGAAACAGCCTACGATACTTCCAGACCCAGACGAATGGGCCGGAGTGAAATCTTCAATGACCACTGCTAATGATGTTATATGTAGTGCTGAAAACTGAGACTTACTTGAAAGTGTTGATCTTCAATAAAGTTGAAGATAATCAAGTTTGTATCACTGTGGATATTTATTATCAGTCTGCCTAAAACTTGGATTTCACCCAAGTTCCTCCTCCATGATAAAATCCACTATTACTCCACACTTTTCTCCCCAAATTTACAAATCAGTAAACATTGCTGTGGAGTCAACATAGCTTCTTTTTTTTTTTCTGTAGTTTTGAAGATTCGAACAAACAGATATTGTAACAGTGCAGTACGGGTATTGATCCACCAGGGGGAGCTCAAATCAAATACTTAAACTCTTCTAGAAGCCTAAAGAGTTCTTGACTTTTGCTTTGGACCCAGAGTTCAGTGAAATCAGGATTCCCTGCTTCAAAGCTCTGGCCCGTTTATGACCAGTTTTCTTGAATGAGGAGGCTGTATTATTTTTGATATGGAAATGAGCCAAAAGGCCTCTTTTCTAGTAAAATTATTATTGTCTGCCTGTCTAATTACCAAAGTCATGTTTTAAAATCCTAACAAACAACTTGGATAGTAGGCATTTCTCGAAGTAACAGGCCTTCTGATTGGCACTGTTTAAGAATGAAATAAACAAGTTATTGCTTCATGCGGATATCCCCAGTAAACCATGAACATAATCAAAGCCTCTACGTTTTGACAGTAGGAAGGAACAACATAGAATCATTAGCCGACCACCACGTAATCTATGGGTATGTTGTGATGTCACTTGAACGGAACCCATTTCCCAGATCACCCATAAATGACCATAAACATACTAACCCACAAAGTCCCTGTTCTGCAGCTGAACCTAAATGGAACTGCAAAAAATAAAGAATTGTCTGACTTGGCAGTTCAGACATCTTGTTAAAGGAACAGGCCACCGTTTTTCTATACTGAGATATGTTCTTACCTGAGCTTAGCCAAGTTGATGCGTATACCTGTCTGGTCTTTGTGCGTGCGCTCAGTCCAACAAGACCAAAGATGATCTGCTCATTTAGCCTCTCCTCCTTTCCCCTATGGGGCCAAACAGGGGTCAACTTAGAAGTGACCAAGCTCTTCCAAGTTTCCCCTATTTAAATACAGTTATGTGAAACGTTACACAATCCAAGTATATTTACACAAAATTAAACATGTCGATTAAAAAGGGGTATTATATTGTAAGGCGTAATAACACCTTAGGGCCACTTCGTTATTAAGCCTTACAATATACAGTACCCCTTTTTATCCGCTTAGAAAATCGACATGTTTAATTTTGTGTAAATATACTTGGATTGTGTAACTACGTAACCGTATTTAAATAGGGGAACCGTGGAAGAGCTTTACCCCCGTTTGGCCCCGAGGAGGAGAGGCTAAATGCAAACAACATCTTTGGTCTTTTTGCGTGACTGAGCGCACACACAAAGACCAGACAGGTACGCTCAACACGTCTATAAGCTCAGTTAAGAACATATCTCAGTATGGAAAAACAGTTTGCTCTATTCCTTTTAAAGGTTAGTTGAAGTTGGCAATAGTTGCTTGCCATAGGAACTGGTATTAGTTTTAATTGATTTGTTTCAGTGCTTAGTCATACTTCTGTGTAGCTGCTGTAAATCTGACTTGTGACGGTGAAAGTCAGCCAAATCCCCTTAAGCTCCTTTAGCTGAAACCATCTATCACTCATTTGCTGGCTGTAGTTTCCTCCACCTAATGTAGGCTATGTAAGCAATTCAACTGCATTACCAGAAAGATTTTTGAAACGCCAAATCAGAGGCGTGGCTGAAAGTGGGGTATTTAACATGGGTGTTGACGGTGGGGGTCTATGGCAGCAGTGATTGAAACCATCTCCTCTCCGTGCACTAGCTTGTGCGCGCCGATCGGTCAAGGGGCTCGCTGTGAGTCTATGCCTGGAGAGCTTTACCAAACATGGTCACATAGCTGAGGCGCAATCAGAATTTCCTATTGCTACCGGAGGAGCCCAACATTCACAGTCTGGAGGATTTGCAAGCTTTGTTTCTCCCAGCTGCTCATTACTTCACTTTATCTCAGGTTTCTACTTAGTGTAATGTGTTTATGGGGTATTGGCGTATAAACAAATAGGCCCATAAGTTCTAAAGTGCTGCATAAACATGACCAAAAGATATTGAATTGGCTTCTACCCGCCCTTTTTAAACTCTAAATTGATTTATTTCTGCTTAGTGTTTTTATTTTTCGAATCATTACCAATAGCCTTCCTATTCAAACAATATTTTATGCTTGTTGGAACCTTTGAGGACAGCTACACATTCCAAATGAATAGAGACATGGGCAACAAAGAGGTAGGGGAGACCTATTTGTCACACTTTTTTTCTAGAGTTTGCTGCTCATCAATAGAAAATCGCACAGGAGTCAGACATGCATTAAAGGAACAGGCCACTGTTTTTTACACACTGAGATATGTTCTTACCTGAGCTTGGACAAGTTGCTGCATAACTGTCTGGTCTTTGTGCGTGTGCTCAGGCATTATTGTGCCTTAATATAGTACCCCTTTTTTATCAGCTTTGAAAATTGACACGTTTAATTTTGTGTAACTATACTTCGATCGTGTAACTTTTCACGTAACTGTATTTAAATTGGCAAAATGTGGACCCCAGTTTGGAGCTATACCTTTGCTGGGAGAGGCTAAATCCTAACAACATTTGCGTGACTAAGTGCACTCACAAAGACCAGACAGTTCAATGAATCAATCAATCTTTATTTATATAGAGCTTTTCATACATTTCATGTAACACAAAGTGCTTCGGGAGCGGCACCTCGGCTGCAGCTACAAGGCCCCAACACAGGGCGCCCGGAGAAGTCGCGGTAGAAACACCACACCTCCATCCAGACACCCACAGGACAGCGCCACAGCAGCCACAGCCAATGACTGCTCCCGAGGAGGAGTTATGCATCAACTCGTCTAAGCGCAGGTAAGAACATATCTCAGTATGGAAAAACAGTGGCCTATTCCTTAAAATGAAAGCTTGAACCCTTGACTTGAAGTAGACCTCGCTTCCTTTTTTCTATCATTTTTCGATAGTTATTTACTGTCAAACACAACAAAATCGACTGTGACAATATGCCCCATATGCGGGGCAAGTTGTCACAATGTTAGGGGTTGGTTGTCACTGAGTTATTGATGTTAACTTGAAATTGTATAAACTTTAATAACTTTTTTTTGCTTTTTGAGATAAAAGGACAAAATACGTTTTCAAACTGTCACAATGCAATGCCAGATGTGTTCCTAAAACTTGATTGATTTTTGTAGGTGTAAAATTTACAAATTCACTAAAATGACCCAAACATACGGCCTCTATAAAAGCTAATGTTTAAATAAAGCGATCAGAAAAACATATTAGAAACAAAAGATTTTTTTTTTTCCACCATTTATACCCCATATGACAAATAACCCAGAGTATCTACTTTAGGAACAATGTAAGCTAGCTAAAAGATGGCTTTAGCATGCTAGCTCTAAAACAGCTATAAATCAAAGCTAACGTCTCTGTCTTTCAGATCAGTGTCTTTTGTTTATGGCACTAATAAAAGGAAAGCTCTAAATTAAAAAATAACCCAGACATTAAAGTTTGGGGAAAGGTATAAAAACAATCCAAATGTGCCCCAGAAAATGATTATTGGAAGAGATGAAGAATACCAATACACATATTATATATGCCTCTAGTGTGGCTATAAAAAGCAATGTTGCAAATGACCCCGGTCTCCCCTAATTAACACTAAACAATATCGTATGAATCAATTTGGGCCAGTCTTTTGAGGACAAGGACACGTGCCCCTTGGATGAAGCAGGTGGGTTCAGAGAGGGGTAAAAGGAGGTCATATATGACAGATGGCTGAGTCCGGCCCTCAACAGACGTATAGGCCTTAGGTTCCAGCTGTTCAGCACCTGGGACAGAGCCGTTCTATGGGGACTATCGGGATAAAAAACACCTGCACTTTGTCTATTCTTTCATCGCTTGCATCAATAATGTGTGCTTCAGGTGACTTGTGTCATGTGAAAAGATTCAAAACTGAATAAACTTGTGCTCCACCGCTCTCTACAAAACAATATCTAAATAATCTTTCCAAATTTATGGCAAACACCTTGGCTATAAACATTTTACATTTTGTGTCTAAATAACCACTTTGCAAACAGAACTGTCACCACCTATAGCTTAAAAAAGCAAGCTAAGTGCTAGTGATAATAGAGTGTGTTTTGTGGTTTTCAGAGACGGATAATTGCATGGTTCCTTTACAAATGTCAGGGTTGAAACAAGAGTTGTTAAAAGGCACAGCGTTAAGTACGTGTCAACAAGCCGCTAATAGAAGTGGGAATTGTTGCTCCTCCACCATCATATTATTTTTTTCACAAAATGTGTCAGAAGTATGTATTCCAGGAGTGATATGCATGAGTATTTCTATGGCAATTATTTTTGAATTATTAGTCATTGAGATCATATGATTGTAATATGTGACGCTGAATGAATCCAGATTGCGCAATCCAGTATTTGGTGTCTCAAACCAATGTCTAGATTCCTGTAAATCCCGAACGAGCTTGGATTTACAGTGAATTCATAGCAATGGCAAGTTCTTCTGTCCCGCTATCCACTCAGGTTGGAGATCTGATGTCATCCAGTGAAGCTCCCCGAGATCCTGAGGCCTTCCTTCTACCATAAATAGGCAGACGCGGCGGACTGAGGAGGTTGGATAAAGTACAAATGGTTCAAGTGTTCTTTTATAGCGCATCTAATCTCTGTATGTCTTTTATTGACTTTATATCTGCCGGCTTCCTGTCCCACCTCCTATTTGAGCTTCTCGTCAAGATCTTAAAGTAGTGCTCAAAAACTATAAATGATTGCACCAATGAGGGGTAAACCGTTGTGTAATAGATGTGGTCATGAGTTACAAGTGAAAATTCTAGGAGCCTAAATGTTTAGGTGTTTATTTCTATTCAATAGACTGTAAGCCACTTGTTTCATGCTCTTGATTGTGTCCGCAGCAGCTGGTGATGATCCAACAGTAGTTGGTATTTGTTTTGCTTGAACATCACCAAGAAGGGACAGAATGTATTTTGTATGGGATTTTCAAAACATGAAATACATTTGATTTGCACAGAAAACTGTTTTCAGTTCATTTTAAGCTGAGAGGCTATTTTTCTTAATTTTAGATGCTCAATGTCACAGTGAAATGTTTTAATTTGCAAAGCACACATTTTCTTGCGCTTGACTTTTACAAGAACAAGTTGGGTTTGATATCACTTTCTACTCCATGTGTCTCAAGTGATAATTAACCTATCATTCAATCGATGTTTCAAAGTTCAACACACAGTAAATTCAAAATAAAAGCAACTTATTCAGGAAAACCGAATTTACAAAAGTCTCTAAGTGTTCGTTGAAAAAACGAATTTGAACGGATTACAAAATCTTCTATTTAAGAATATGTAGCCTACTGATTTCAATAAATTGAGGATACTACTTTTCTTTTACGTTTTTGATCAAATTCTGCCAATCAAGCTATTTGAGCTGAAGTATCTGTGACAAGAAAAGAGAATCACAAATTCGAACACATTAGTGATTGTTTTAGGGTACAAATGCTTAACTGACTTCTGCACTGGCGTTGCCTGTAAAACATTAGCATTAACAGAAGTAAGAAATGGAAAGAAATATAGACCTATACCAAGACAACCGACATCAACAACAACCAACTTGACCTGTAAAAATGTCTATTACACTGTGAAAAACATAAAAAGGTGCTTCAGTAAATCTTCTCCTTTATAGTCCCTCCACAATAAAACATGTGCAGCGCTCGCTCTGAGTCTGTAACAACAGTGATCCAGTCTGGCACATCCCTCTCCACAGCTGATAACTTTGACCAATTTACTGTCTCGAGCTGCTTTAATCATGAAATGCCATCCACTCGGTAAAGGTTAGCTCAAGTAGCAAGTAGCATTATTAGCAAATCAGCCTGAAACAAGAGCCAGCGTACACAGGGACACAGGCAGCACATTGCGCACCACAATTCACTCTGCGTTATTTTTAGTGTGAGGGATTTCGCTCTCGTAGAACATCACCCCGATCCATCCGACTCATGACCAAATAAAGAACGCACATTCCCAGTCCGACTGTGTGCTCCTCAGCAATGTTTAGAAGACCCTGAGCTGTGGGTGACACTTTGTGCTGGAGACGTCTGCGCTCTCAACATATGAACTCACTTTCTTGTGGTATTTTACAGCAAAGCACAGGAGAAACAATCTCATGTCTGAATGCTTAAGAGTCAGGACGATAAAAAGGCAAACAGTTTCTAGGGCTGGGGCGATATGCTTTTGTCACGATACAATGATACATTAGAAATGGGGTCCATACAATTCATATTGCAATTCAATAAGTTTACACAAAATCTATTTTTAAACGTACAAGTCAGTTTTAAAAAGTTATAAACCAATTGCCAAATGTTAATCTGACATTTAACAGAAGAGCTCTCATAGACCTATGCCCTGTCCTGGCAGAATCCTAGATCACGTTTGGGCCACTGACTGTGGAAATAATAAAGCACAGCAGCTTTATGTGTATGCATTATGCATGAAGTATTGCTTTATATATGTGATAGTGAAGAATTGCAATGTGCAGAAAGGTTTGTTAGAACCAGAGACAAGTTGGGGCCATTGCTAACAGTTTAAAATCAAACTCTAGTCTCTTACCAGTTTGAAGATGGAAAAATGTCGAGCACAGAGATGGAGTGGAACCAGCACGTGAAAGGAAAAACATCACGTTCACTTCAAAAGCATATATTGTAGCTTCCTGAGTAAGTACAGTCTCTGGTTGTGCTTCCTCAGGATCTCTGATCTCTTATTGATTAAGAGCCGCCTTCTTGGACATGAGCACGTGGATGTGACATTATTTAAAGAGGTAGAATTTTCCAAATCCATCTAGAATACGGACCTCTCCTAGTTACTGTCGACTCTGTGTAAAACTCTGATAAATAGGCCTTAGGCATTCTCTTAGTAATAATACCTGGAGTACTTTGGCGTCTGCGCAGTAATATCGTTGAAGTACTCTAGGTGTTATTACGCCTCACAATATAGTGCCCCTTTTTATCTGCTTAGAAAATCGACATGTATTAAATGAATTTTGTGTAACTAGACCTGGATCGTGTAACGTTTCACGTAACTGTATTTAAATGGGGACAACGTGGAACAGCTTGGTAGCTTCTAACGTCACCCTGGAGCTATACCTTTGCTGGGAGAGGCTAAATGCTAACAACATTTGCGTGACTGAGCGCACGCACAAAAAACAGACAGGTACGCATCAACTCGTCTAAGCTCAGGTAAAGACAAGATATTATCTCGGTATGTAAAAACGGTGGCCTATTCCTTTAAGTGAATATGACAAACAGCAGTGAGATCTGAAAAAAGGAGTCTTTCCACAGTGCCTCAGTCTGAACTCTCATGGCATTTGTTTACATTACTCACTCACTAGATTTACAGAGCTACAAAAGTTAAATAATTACTTTTCAAACTTGTGAATATTTTGTCACTGACGGCTCATTCTAAGGTTTCTTTAAAACAGATGTATTATACAAAGTGTCATATTTTTTAACACTTGGAATCATGCATCAGACATTGTATTCATTTACATCTCAACCTTTTTCATATCAAAATCCTCTACATTTACATTTTTGACATTAAATGATTATTTATTGTTTAAGTGATTATTTTTGAGTGTTGTCATTGTTTATATCACCCACACTTTAAAATGAACAAATGTATCTGGCACATGTAACATAGATCACTTCACTAGTTTCCTGCTGAAGAGGTGATCACAACATGTTTACTTTCTCCAGTTTGATTCTAAAGTGGAGTGAGGTTCTGCTCAGTGAAGGTCTTGACTGCAGACCATTGCACTAATTATTCTCATCTGCAAATGGACAACAGCCTTCTGCATTGTTGCCAGGAAACGCCATGTGACACCCATGTCCCTTTATTGTCCTCATGACCACCTCAGTCTATCTTTGTATAACACATTCATTCATGGACCTGTCCAGAACCATTCGTTACATCTGTGTATAGGGATAAAAACACGTGTGTGTGGTGTGACGCATGTTGTGACTCTACTGCATTCTTGTACAGGTCACAGACTGAACGCTCAGATGGAGCATTGGAGTAAAACTGGAGAACTACCTCATCAGTCTCCTGTGACGTCACAGTGATTACTCTGGTACTGTTCTGAAGAGGCAAAATGTGGACTATCTGAACCATTTTAGATCAACATCTCTTTTAGAGTTTTTAATAGGATACTGTATTTAGGCTATATTTTCTGTCATCAATATGACACAGGAAAGGTTATGACATCACCACAATTTAAATAAAATAAGCGCATAATCCTAATCTGTAAAATTTAGCATTCAAATCCTTACCAAACATAGCCTATATGTAAGAGGAATATTTGAAATTGGAAGGACTGCTATTGAAAATATATTGACCAACACAGTCAGTCCCGGCCTATTGCCTTCACATAACCATTCAACTTTTGGTTAAATATTTGGTTACACTTTATTTTACAGTGCCCTTGACACATTGTAATAACTAAATGTAGTACAATGTAATGTGCTTTGTAACAATGTGTAATAACTTGTACACAATGGAATAATATGCATTTGTAGTTTGTAGGTACACAATGTAATAAGACGTAACCCCAAATAAAGTGATACCAAATGTTGTTTTCCTAATGTTTTGACGTTTCTTTTGGCTGAGCAAACGGACTACAATTGGATCTGTTGCCTGTCTCGTGAGAACCTTGTTAGGACAGTGACGGGATCGCGATTGTGACATAACTCCGTTGCGTCCAGCTCCCTCAGAGCATCCTTTTCTCGCCTGAAGGTGGAAAAAGTGACACCGATTAGCCTCGATGCCGCAGCGGTGACATCACTCCCGCATGAGGACGCTGCGCCCTGATTGGAGCGCGGCCACGGCCAATCACAGTCCACACGCGCTGGAAGAGTTTAAAACATTGCGGAAAGTGTCTGACAGTGAGACACACGGGGGACAGCTCGGGACTTTAAATCCAATTGGCCTGTGTTTTGGTTGTTGTTTGTTTTTTTGGACTGAGATCTACCGTAAAACCTGCCGTTTTCTAAACCCCCATCCGTTCGTACTGTAGAGGACAGCAGCATGTCAACTCACTTCAGGAGCGGCCCATCCTTCGGACTGTCCGCCGAGGTCAAGAGTAAGGTACGGAGAGACACGAGCTCAACACTCACTGAGGAAACTAATCCTACTGTCGCACCTGATGCTCAACAAAACCAAAACATTGGGAAAGCAGCCGCAGAACAGAGGGTACAGTGATGTAAAGTAGACTGAGAGAAATAGCTCAAAGTAAAAAATGAAAATAAAAGTAAGAATCAACACCTAAACTAAATGAGTGGCTTCCTGATTAACTAATATTGCAGATCCCGAGAAGAATAGAAGTGCTTGACTGGGCTAATGGTGACCTTTCAATAAAACATAAACTACTGGCTGCTACGCATGTATCACGTGTGCCTAAAACACATTCTATCTATAAAGAAACGGCAATGGAAAACTACTACTACTCCTTGTAGTAAGGAACGTTCTTGGGACTTACTACAAGGCGATGTAAGTCTATGATTCAATATTTGGGGCTGCCACAGAAGTGTGAACTCCTCTTACATGTAATATAGTAGGATATACCAATAATAATCTGTCTGGAATGCTTTTCCTATAGGGCCCCGTCTCAAAAGTGATATTGTATAAGAGCTTTATCTGTGGGAGTAGCTTTTTCTCAGGCTCAGGCCCGTCTTGTATTGGGTTTATGAGCTACTGTATCTATCCATATAGGGTATTGTATGAATTTTGGTCCCCAGCGGTAAGTGACCAAACTCATATGACGATGTAGACTGTTAATTGGTGGCATAGGCCTTTTCCACTAGAGTTTCAGAGGGCAGCTGTGACTGATACTCCAGCACTGGGATTATCCCCCTCATCATCATGTTCTGGTGTCTTCTCTGAATAGTGCCATTCCATCACTCAGCACTGCTTTAATCGCACACTTCAATATGCACACGTTCCTGTCATTGGGCCTATTTAGCTCTCACCAGGGTCTCATTCACCCTCTCTCTGGCTCAGTGCTTATTGTGCACCAGTCGATTATGTAAACACAGGAGAGGTGAAAATGCGCAGTGGTTCCCGGGGTATTGACTCATTTCCAGTCACATGTTTTATTCCTTTTATTGCAACGTGTGAACTGTTTGCAGTCTCTGGTGCTAATGGTCAACAGATTGATTTCATTTTATGTAGCCAACCAATTGGCAATTGTTCTACTTGAGAGAAAAAACACACTTGAAGTTACAGAATCAATTTCAGTATCCAAAATACAAAACGTCCTGGTGTAAATATTGACTACAAGCTCAAATTTGATTCACTAATAATGTACTAATTACTGTAACATCATATGGCTATTACAGTTCTTTTGCAACACTGCCATCCAACAAATATACAGAATATACAGAACTGTCAAACTAATACAAGAATCAGATGGATTTAAGGGTTAGCAGGTTTTAGACATGATAAAACCCCCTGATATAGCATATTTGATATTTGCAACAATTCGAATTGTATTTTCAATGCAGTGTTCTGTATTATTTATTGTAGAGCCATAATTCTAACATGTAGCGGAGCATCACTGACAGGACATTCCAGCCATGTGACTTCAGAGAGCTGCGGGATGCATCAGAGCACTGTCAGGTACAGCAGCACAATCCCCTGGCCTTTTAAGGACGCGGCCGGCCTCCGCTGCTCCGGGTCCCTATCCAAACAGTTTACATGGACGTCAGGGAGGACAAAACACTGGGCTGACACACACCAGGCAGAGGGGACGCAACCGGGACAACCGCCAGCAGTGCCAGCTCCTCGCTCGAACATGCTCACACCCGTACAGTCTCCTATAGGGATGTTTAAAACAACGGGTCGACCTATTGTGCTTCAGCTTATGTGTGAAATGTGACGAATGTCCTTTACATTTGACGTATGCTTCTGAACCAGGCAATATTATTTACACTTGGGACCCACCGTCACTGTGTCATGACGAGCCACCACCCAATGAAGAAATCGTTTAAATGTTAATTGATCATGATTTAACAAAACAAATTAAGTAAAGGCTCCTCATCTTATGATATGATCAAATGAGTGATTGAAGTCTGTATGACTGTTTTGACTGTATACTGTTTTCTTAATTTAGGTATGAAATAAACTTGCCTCGTTGAAAGATTTCTTGAAATTTGTTATTGAAATGAAGGACAAATTTTAAGAAAATGTGACTTATTACAGTGTAATATAGTGCATTCTCGGGTACCACGTTCCTCCACACTTTTATTCATGACGTGCATGGCTTTTGTAATGATCTTCATGTGGCCAAGAATTTAAATGATGAATAAGAACCGACTATCCCCTTGCGAGCTGACTCGTAATCGATTTTATCTGGGCATTGGACCGGCGTGAGTGTCCTATGATGTATCCCCTGTGTATTTATTTATTGGTTTATTTGGTCGGGACAGTGCATGTTAATGAACATACATGGGTCTCATGCATGTAAACAAGCCACACCGGATTGTAGCCGTGGGCTAATTTGCATCCGTTGTCCCCCATGCGTACTCTCAAACACACTCTCATTCATCCTGGCCTATTGTACATGTTTTTAGTGGTAGGTGAAACCAGAGGGGGGTAGAGGGCTTGTCCTGTAACTGGCAGGTTGGTTTGAATTAGTCGGGGGCAACAGTGGCTCTGAGGTCAGCAGTTCAAGTCCGGGCTCCGACTGGCGCATGCTGTCATTGTGTCCTTGGGCAAGACACTTTTCCCACCGCCTGTGAGAATGCAATGTGTGAGATGGTGGTTGGAGGGCTCGATTTTAACGTTTGCATTTAGCAAATCGCAACACATTATTTATTTCGATAGTATAATATAGTATAATAGTAATATACACTATAATCGATAGTTAATCGATCGAGTATAATATTCTCATCTCAGTGAGGTTTTTATACAGTTGTGCTTAAATCATACCCTTGCAGATTTTTTTTTATTTCAAAGACTATGAAAGACGACACACAAAAACTTTTTTCACTTAGTGGTTGTGTGAAGCCATTTGTGGTCAAACAACTGGGTTTGCTCTTTGTAAATCATAATGAATAATGAAAGCACCAAAATGACCCTGATACAAACCCCAGTTTTTCATACGGTGTATTGCCCCTTTAGCATCAATGACCGCTTGGAGTCTCTTATGGTAGTTTGATGAGGTTCTTTATTTTTTATGATGGTAAAGTGGCCCATTCTTCTTGGGAAAAAGCCTCCAGTTCCTGTCAATTCTTGGGCTGTTTTGCATGAACTGCACGTTTGAGCGCTCCCCACAGTGGTTCAATGATATTGAGGTCAGGAGACTGAGATGGCCACTAACGGTGCCTTCACTTTATTCTGATGGAGCCAGTGGCATCAGGACCTCAATATTTCACAGTAGGTATGGTGCACTTTTTTGTTGTCAACAAGGCCAATGATGGCCTATGGGGAAATTCTGCCAGGGTATGTAAACCTTTGAGCACAACTGTAAAACCATCTAACCCTTGTTTGGACCTCTATGAACATGTTCTGATAGTCATAGGATATTTCTAAATGTAAATTTGTCGCCGCTGGCCTTTCTTTATCTGGCCGAATCTGCCTGAATCGTCACTGTATAAGGGCAGGTTTTGAGCAAACCCAGAAGAAAGAGAGAGAGAGAGGGGGGGGGGGGGGGGGGGGGGACATGAGTGAGCCCCATGAGTGGAGCAAGCCAGGCGGGACAAGGCACTCTGAGAGCGGGTGTAGGTGGGGGGGTTGATGGTGGTGGTTTGGGAAAGCTTTTTCTCCCTAGTTTGGTGTGATGGAGTGAAAGCTACGCTAACCCCAGAGCTGCTGCTTTTGAAATGCGTGCTTTTATTGGCCACGAATCCCAGACTAAGAAGAATTATCTGCAAAACATTCAGGAATTGGCCATGTGTGGGGGCGTGGGAGGGTAAGGGAGTTTATGAGGTGGTCTGGAGTGTTCTTTCGCCATAATAAGGTAGGACCAGGGTTTACCAAGGTGCTGGGATTAAAGTACATATTCTATAGACTACGTAAATTGTGACTGACTATAAGAGGGGAAAAGGTTTGTCCATGCAATAAAGTTATTAATATGTGTAGACTGGGTATCTCTAAGTGCAGGGAAATGCACTAACCCAAAAGGCGTTCGACATTTCCACATGAGCGTGATGAGTCAAAATCTAGATGCCTTTTACATGTTGAACATAATCTGCAAACATTACAGGGTAAAGTCTTTTTCTTCAGAGTTCAAGATGAGTGTACTACACTTTAGTCCCATAGTTACTTGTATCTCTCTGATAATGATTTGATTTAGTAAAAGTAGCTCAAAAGGCGATAAAGGGTTTGAGGATTCTACCTATAATGTAACAATTTTTTTATGGCATTGAATAATTGAGACGACGACCGGCATGTGTTGAAATAAGAATGTCCACAGGCCTTTTTCATTTCGTTTGTTATTTTTGTACCCCACATCGCTGGCATTTTATTAGCCTGTATAGTCCTCTGCGCCATACTGTAAGATTGTCTTCCCTTATAAGAAAAGAGGGAGTTATTTTAGTAACAAAATCCCTCATATGAAGCTGGACATTGCTGAAGGCGAGCTGTGTCAACGTGGACTTGTAGTGCTGGGCTAGTTTGAGTGCGATGAAAGCTTTTATTTGTTTTGTTCTCGTTTATATCATCATGTGATAAGGGAAATTGATATATTATTTTGAAAATAACAATGTATATGTTCTGATTTAACCCTCTCCTTATTTGTGTCCCTGGTGGAGGTATTGTTTCCTGCCAAATCTTTCTCCAACAAATTCTTTCTTTAACATTATTACATTTGATTACCTATTTGCTGAGTGTATCAAGTCACATTTACAGATTTTCTCTTTCTGCATCAAATACTCAATGTTGGACACTATCAGCTACTTACAGTATTAAGAAGAAACTAAAGTCATTATTGGAGGCCCCTGATCTATTTTATATAATCTCTATATTTTCTTTATGTCTGTGATTTTCAGTTGGCGGGAAAGTATGACCCCCATAAAGAGGAAGATCTTCGGTTGTGGATAGAAGATGTGACTGGGAAGAGGATCGGGGAAAACTTTATGGAGAGTCTCAAAGACGGAGTGATACTGTGCGAGTAAGTGAGCTGTCGACATTATAGTATTATGACTTATTTCACTATAAATGTTTTCACTGCCTCTTAAAACGTGCTTAACTTGACGAGCCTCTCTATTGGCCTCCTTTTTGTAGGCTCATAAATGCCCTCCAGCCTGGCTCTGTGAGAAAAATCAACCACTCCAATCAAAACTGGCACCAGGTACGCCACTCGCGCTCGCTAGAAGAAGGTTATCTCAAGTGACCGGGCTTTTCTCACTTGTACTGACACTGATATATTTATTTATGCACTTTTAGTGGCTCACTATTTAAAGGACGGCAATTTTACCACCACATTTATGGGTCTTTTACAAGGCAGAAAACATAAACAAGGATTTTAATAGCAAAACTTAAAAGGCTGGTGAGAATTCTCACTGGAGTAGTTCTTGAAGAACGTATTAAAAGACTATTTCTGGGGTTACTCGAGAGGTTTAGCTAGAAAAACTGGTAAAGAGGCAATTTGTTTTTGTTGACAAAGGGAAGGTTTCCAGCCACTGTGTTAAACTTTCAACTGTGGTGCATTTTTGATATAGGAGAAAGGAATGTCCGTTTTCTTGCACTTTCTCACAGGCGGAGGTTGCCATGAGGCAAGGCAGGCAGCTGCCTGGGGCCCCCAAGCCAGCAGGGGCCCCCAGAGGGCCAACAGATTTGAAAGAAACAGCCAAGAGAATAAAGTCGCTGCACAACAGCAGTGACATGGTGCAGCGACAATTGGCCGTCGCATATTCCCTTCTCAGAGGAGAAGGAGAGGGAGAAATTGCACTAATAACATGTTGGAGTAAATATGGAGAAGTTATGCGTCTGGAAACAAAAACGAAAGAAAAGGAGAAAGAGGAGGAAGGCGAGCAAGACAGCAGTGAGTGTAATAAGTGACTAGTTGTATGTCCATCTGGCCGTCTCTGAGGTGCCCTCTTCTAGCTGCCTTGATTGTTTTCCATGTATTTCCATTTGTGAAGTTAAGTAGGCCTTGTGTATGATATTGATAATAAACAAAAATCATTATAAAGTAATGTTATATATTCAACATGAGTTATTCATTTAAAAGCTAGAAGCAGTGACCTGTTTAACACAGAACAACAAGTATCCCAAACTATACTGTGCTCCTATCACAATAACTCTTAACAATTCTTTTTTCTAGACTAATTTGATTTTCTTTCTTTCATGTCCAGCTGGAGAACATTGGGAATTTTGTGCGCGCCATCACAGAGTACGGCCTGAGGCCACATGACATATTCGAGGCCAACGATTTGTTTGAGAACGTCGCCCACACGCAGGTCCAGTGCACACTCATCACCCTGGCTGGGATGGTGAGCCCCTTCACTCCTGCACTAACACCATGCGCTTATTGTCACATTCTTGGGTCTCATCTCTGTAATCCTGTGAAAGCCTAATAGAAACAATATGGTTATTAAACTGCTATTTTCCCCCTTGTGTAACTTGCCATTTGTCTGTTCCAGGCCAAGTCCAAAGGTTTCCCCTCCAAGTATGACATAGGAGTGAAGTACGCGGAGAAGCAACAGCGGCGATTTGCTCCGGAAAAGCTCAGAGAGGGACGCAACGTCATTGGCCTGCAGGTCAGACAACTATAACTATGACTATTGACATTAACTTAACCTTTTTCACTCCGTTACCTATTTTACCTACCTATACATTGGAGACCCCCTTTCTCCAACCTGAATTTTCAACTAAAATTACAGCCATTTTATATTTTTAATACTTGACAAAATACTTGACAAAACGTTTTTAACCTCTCAACCCCCACCTGAACCAAGCAGTCGTTACCCAAATCTAAAACCTTCTTCAAAAAAGTGTCAAAACAGCAACAAAAAACGAGGATGAAAATGCAAAAGAAAATCACATAATAAAAGTGATAGAAAAAAGCGATGGAAAAAATGGCACACAAAAAACACAAACACGACAAAAAAAGCAACAAAAAATGACAAAAAAACTATGGAAAATGTGACAAAAATGTGATGGAAAAAAAAAGTCAAAAAGTGACAACAACACAGCAAGGAAAAAGATCTGTTTAGATCAGTTTGGTTGGTCTTAGCTTTCAAATGAGACACTTCACTGGCCTATAGCTCTCCAGTCAGGAAACCTTTAGATCTGGGAAAAGCTGAACTGGAGAAAATGCACTTGGTTAAGGCGGGGATTAAGAGGTTAAGCAATGATCAATATGAAATAAATTAAAAGCAATTCTTCATTCAACTGGAGCATAAGTAGTAGAATTTTGCTGATTGTAGTTGTAGTTATTGATTGTATCTGAGATGCCACTGTAAAGCTGAAATCTTTGCAAATATGAATTGTTTTAACTTTATTTCAGATGGGTACCAACAAGCTAGCCAGTCAAAAGGGCATGACCTCCTACGGCACACGCCGCCATCTTTACGACGCAAAGATTGCCATGGAGGCACCTCTAGACCAGTCCACCATCAGCCTACAGATGGGCACCAACAAGGGAGCCAGCCAGGTTTGTATATTATCAAATATATATAAAAACTAATTAGCCTATTTATAAATACAATTTTATTTTCATGAAAGTTAAATTGTTAAGCTTTGGTTTCATAAAGCTGGCTTAACAGTTTGTTATGATGAAAAATATATGAACAATTACTCAAGGTGCAAACATTATCTTTTTTACACATTTTACACATTATCCAAGACTTTGCTACTAGGAAGAAATGTTAGTACTTCAAGCTTTCATAATATAGTATTTAGCTTTTAGTAAGTGTGTCTGTATATTGTAACAGATCATTGGTAAATCACAAACTTAAACCAATTGTGATTCTATTGACATTGCCCATCCTATTTGTAATAATCATAGATGTAAACGACTACTTCTGTGATTCAGTATTTTGATGCAGAAAAGGCAACAGCATGTCACACTCCCTCTAGTGGATTACCAGATACTGCGGACAGATTTTTGAAACAGAAATACCACATAACCACACTGATTTCACAAAAAGCTCACCTCATAAAAGTAGGTGTACACGTGTAGGAATACATTTATGAAGTGGCAAATCCTTTTGGTCTTGTAGGCTGGCATGACGGCCCCAGGAACCCGGCGGCACATCTTCGACAAGAAGCTGGAGCTGGAGAACTGTGACACTTCCACCATCTCTCTGCAGATGGGCACCAACAAAGTGGCCTCACAGCAGGGAATGAGCACCTACGGCCTGCCTCGCCAAGTTTACGACAACAAGTACTGCACCAATCCAACTGACTACTGCTACGACAACGGCGACGGGGTGGAGTTCGATGGCTACAATCAGTACTCTGACTGAAGACCCCCACATTTCTACCCCGTCTCGCAATCGTTCTTTAAACAACGGCCCAACACCGGTGTCACGGAGACTCTTATTTATCAGCCATTGGATCATTGTTGACTCCACTCCCTGCAGTTTCTCCTCAAACATATTTTTACTTCTCGGAATGTAGTGTTTGTCTTTCCATGAGTAAAATGAAATGATGTTTACACTGATTATAAATTTGGCCAACTCCTTTGTGGAAAAATGCCTTTGAAGATTTGCATTTCAGGCAAGTTAATGTTATTGAAACAGATGTTTCTTTGTTTGGTTTTTTTATCTTTCTATTTAAACATTTTCAACTGCTTTCTATTTTCCTTTAGGGATTTAATTTTCGTCATCTTTAAATCAGTTTATTGGGGAGTGTATTGGTGCTAATGAAGTTGGAGCGATACAGAATCTCTCGCCAAATTTGAGCCTGCACTGGCTTACTCAAAAGGCCAATTAATTTTTTTTTTTTTTTTTGGTTTTTGTTTTGCTTTTTTAAGGGCTATGTGTCAGAGAAGAGGGAGGTGTGATTCTTTTGAAGATGACAGTCTTATGTTATGCTTCCTCCTTTAGTTGTATGCTTTTGCTTTTCATGCAGTTGCTACCTAGCTTCTCCACCTGTGTGCAATTAACAGCAAAGATGGAGGAACGCGGGTGACCAGGACAGGGCAGTCACCGTCTCTTCATACTGTTAACCCACCGAACTTCATGAATGTATTTTTAGGGTTGAAGCACCACATGGTGTTAATTTTCCTCCAAATACTGTAATCTTGGAGTTGAAACAAATTAGTGTCTAATAGCTCCAAAACTAAATATGAGTGGCCTTTGTGTGCCATCTAGTGTTGAAAAGCGATTCTTACCCTTTTTGAATTTTTTGTTTTCTTTGTCCAACTCAATAACATTAAAATTTAAATTAAAACATTCCCTTTCTGTCACTTTTATCATGATTTATATAGATAATTGGTTGGTACTTTGAATGGAGTGTAAAAGTTTATGACATATTGGACATATAACAATTTCAAATTTTGTAATGCAATTTATCTTTCAGTGTTTTTCAGTGTTTTGTACGTCTATCACCAAACCTGGCATCTGTGCAATAAAACACTTTTTAAAAGTTTACCTGTATTCTTGTATTTTTATTATCTCAAAATACACAAGTCAAGTTGAGACTGAAACATAAGTCCACACACATTGTTTGCAGGAAATGCAAAACGAACAATACAAATCTCTGAAGTAGATAAAGACAAAACACTGTTGTTGGTAAATTAATTATTAGAGTAACGTCCTATACAAAGCGCCTGATTATCAAATAAAATGTCATTGAAAAGATACCATATAAATATTGACGACGCTTAGATTGTTTAAAAAGGGTTTTATATCTAAAATGTTGCATGACTGGACATTATGTGACACGGGTGTGAACTTTAACTGCTGTACAAAGTAAAATAATGAAGAAATGTCTAATCACAGGCAAAGGAACTCAATGCAAAATTACTTCTGATTCAAGAAGGGTAGACAGACAAATATGGGAAACATTTACATTTACAGGCTGGCACAAGTGTCCATGATGGACTAAATCCAGAGTGAGGCAGTGTTCTGATCCAGTTAAATAATACCATTATCACTGACAATATAATTAAAAAGTGATGATGGTTTAGGTGTTTCATGGAGATTGATGTATGTGGTGGATACAATCGGCTGGAATATGATTAAGAGAATATAAAAAAATAAAATGGAAAAACATCACTATTGATTGGCTGCTTCACAGGCATCGATCCAGTCACTGTACACGTCCACTGGTTCTGACAGATCTGCATAAAACATGGTTAAGGCTTATCTTTATTGCTTATAGGAGTACATATGTCACACCATACTTTCTCTATTCATATTTCGATGAGTCCTTCCAGTGTAATTCAATTGTACTAATTTCTATAGTATTCTGTCTAATTGTTCAGAAAAAAATATATATGTGTACTTTTTCTGCTTACCTGACACATTACGTAGATTAGTCATTTTGAGGGATGTCATGAAAACAATGCTGTTATTGTCACATTATTTTACATTATTCTACATTTTGGCTGCACAAATCGGTCAAAAAATGGTGACGTCGCATTCCGCCCACAGGAGCACGCCATTGTGGAGGTTGCGTGATTATTAGCTACCACTAAACAGAAGAGTTTGCAATACAAAATTTATGCAGTTGTTGCATGAAAAGTTCCTGTAGCAATTCGGACAAAAAATACACCAAAACAAACGTTTCTATAGGTTTCCTAGGTGGAAAAGATGCCCTGGAGGTCAGGTTGAGCAAATTAGCAGAGGGCGCCAATCAGCTCAAGGATTTCTTTCTCCTTGTGCTGCAGACCAATCAACACAAGGATTGACAGGTGTCATATGACACGCAGCCGAACTCGTTGGTCACGTGTCTTCATTTGACCGATACATATATATAGTAAGTCACTGCTTTGAAAACTATTAGTTGTGTTTTGAGAGCAACAATATTGTTAACAAACTCATTACACAATAATAAGACATTTGTCAATCTAACATTATGACTTAACGTAATTTTATATAAAACACTTGTAATAACCTCTCCATAATTTGAGTATAATAAATCAAAGATTACAGGACATGTAGAAAGTGGTGCATTCATAGCTTTGTTAAAAAGGATACAGGTGATAGGGGTCTGGAACTCCTCCAAACAAACACTGCATGATATAATTCCTGTGTTTCGAGTTCTCTCCCTTAAACCATAGAAACAAAAGTTAGATTGTAAACTTATAATCACTCATTCTTTTATTCATCCAAACTCACATTTTGACATCACAGGACTTCTCGTGGTTACAGAAGGGACAGGTGAACTGTGTGTCCAGGTTTCCTGTCATCTTTTTCTTGGGAGGCGGCTTTCTCTTCGACTTCCTGCGACCCATTCTGGAATGAAAAAGAAATACTTGAATGCCAGGTGCGAAGTGCAAGCTTACTTTTTATGCCATATCGAATATTATATCGATAGTTACATTGAAATCCAACATTTGGACGTATATTGCGTTCAAACAACACATAGTATTTAAGCAGTAACGCTAACTGCGAGCTAGCACGCTAGAGCTATCAACGCATCGTGAATTTAAAGAAGAGTGTGTCTGGGAAGCATAGGGGGAAACCACCTATTCTGCAACGATTAAACACATGTATGCTGCTCGGGATTACCTGGTGTTTTCCTCGTTATTTGTCTCAGGCACAGACGCAGAGGAGGATGCTCCGTGTTCCGCTCACTTTCAGCCGGATGATTCTCCAGCGCAGCTGATTGGTTCACTGTGAATCTGTTCAGTTTGTGATTGGCTCGTAATAAAAACGGACAGCTTTGATAACCAATAGCTGCTTTAGCTCCGCCAGTGAACACCCGCCTTAGTGGGACAGGTCCGTCCAGTTACTTCAATGGTCCAGCCATACATACGTCCATCTTCTTCCACTTGTCCGTGGCCGGGTCGTGGGGGCAGCTGTTGGAGCTGCCCAAGTCACATTACACCAGCCCCTATGGCTCCTCCTGCAGGTGGTGGGTCTACAGAAGGACGGCCTCATGTTTCTAACCGGGCCTGTTGGTCTCTCATAAGGGGCTTCTGACCCGCTCTTGGTCTGACCCGTCACCTAGGACCTGTTGCCATGGGAGACCCCATCAGGGGCACGAAGCCCCCGACAACAGAGCTCCAGGATCATTCGGGCTCAAACCCCTCCACCACGTTAAGGTGGCGGTTCCAGGAGGGGAGGTAAAAATAGATTATGTAAAATAAAATGAATAATAGATCCATGTGTAAAATGGGGTAAGTCTTCTAAAATGTATACTGCACCAAACATTGTCTGTTGGAAAGGTCTTTTGGAAGCGACTAATGTTGGCATTAAAAGACAGGTTTGCAGCACAAGGAATAAACCCTTGGGGTAAAGTTTGTCTAGATTGGAGTGAGAAGAACCGCCTTGCAGTTTGTTTGTGTTTTCGCCATTTGAAGAAGCGCGATTGGTCTGACGTTCTTGTGTGGGCGGGACCTTGTTTCAAAACAATCGACGCAGGAAGCTGCTTTGAACCTTGCACTTACTAGTTGTCCCATTGCTGTCAACGTTGTGGAGAAGATTCAAACTGAGGTGAATATCTCTTGGGCTAGTGTGTCGTGGGTGTGTGCAAGTTTTAAAATAATAATAACCTTAGCGCAAGGGGAAACAAAATCGTCCATGTTTCCAGTGGTTGACTATGGTTAGCCTAGCTGTGACTTTTAAAATGTTCAAGGTGCTGCAGATGACTTGGGCCTGTATTTTATTTAATCCCTGTTGTTTTGAGTAAAAATATTGTAATACCAGCGTTATGACCAGGTTTCCTAACTGTCATCAGTCTCTTATCTCATTGCAGCACCACCTCTAGCCTGCACCACCCCAGCTGTCTGCTAGGAGCACTTATGCAACACTTATCACTTTGTCTCAGTTGTAACTTGTTATTTAGGCAATATTGAATATCCTGAATGCCTTTATTGTAAACACTTGGTAGAACTGAAAGTGTCAATATCAATCTTTGTAATATATGGCACATGATGTTTTATCTGATATTGAGGATTCTGCTTTTTTACTTTGCATTTACATCAGATGGCGACTGAGGGTGAGCCCACAGAAATGGTGAAAGTCTTGCATCTTCTCGTGCTCTCATTTACTTGGGGCATGCAGCTTTGGGTCTCATTTATTGCAGGTAGGTAATAAAATGGCCATGTAGCAAAAGAAACGTTAAATTAAATAACATTAAATTAATTTCTCCTATGTGTGATTAGGTTTTGCCCTGGTGTGGCAGGTCAGTCGGCACACCTTTGGTCTTGTTCAGAGTAAACTTTTCCCTCCGTACTTCTACTGCCTACTGGGGAGTAACTTCATCAGCTTGACCCTATACGCCGTGTACCACCCCAGGGAGCTGCTAGACACTCATGAAGCCATACAGGTGAAAATGACATGGCAGAATGATGTAACTGTTGTGGTGAAATGAGTGAATTTGCAATCACTTCCCGTAAACCATAGCCACTCACAAAGCTATTTGTCTTGACTATTTGCAGCAAGTTTTTATAAGACCCGTGCCGCAAACGGGAAACATGCCCCGTGACCACATTCAGACGTAGTTCAGACTTTGTAATATCAATATTAAATCAGGTTAGCTAAACGATGCAAAATTGATTAAATGTTTTACACTTTTGTAATCTTCATGTAAGGGAGTTTAACTAGACTAAGGACATACTGAAGCTAAGATGTCGAAAGTACTCCTATGTCATATATCTCATAATGTCTGATTGGGATGGCACTGAGCCAATTGTGTCTGTTATTGCCTGAACAATTGATATACAATTCATATGACTGATCAATCATACAAAATAGCTCTACAGCGGCAATGAAAAAAAAGATTCTCTTGTGCACAATTCTCATTTTCACTGTCTTGTTACTGAAAGCTATGGTTCGTATTTTAGTCTCCATTGTACTGTAAGTAAGACGCATGTGTCACAAAAGGTGCAAAATTGTTCTTTTTTAAATTTTCTTTTTTTTTAATCTTACAATATACAAGTCATATACCCTCTAATTAGAATATTTGTGTTACCTTTATGAATACTTTTGTTTGCAGATGCTGCTGTACTTTGTTGCCCTGATCACAGCTGGCTTAAATGTCCAGTGGTTTGGCCCCACCGGCACCGAGGTGATGTTCCAGATGTTTGAAGTGGAGAAAGAGCACGGACTGGGAGGACAGATTGGAATTGGCAGTCAAAAAGAAGAATACGCCAAACTTAAAGAGAAAGATCCCAAGTACAGAGAATACAAGAAAGTATTTGGGCGCTACCATGGGCTGTCCAACCTCAGTAACCTGATAGGCTTCATCTGTGCCACAATCAATTTAGTATATACGGCTCTGAATCTGACCACCGTTTAAACGAGAACCTCTACTCAGAAAATATTGCAGCTTTGTTGTGAAATCTGATTACATTGCTTTTGTTGATAATGTCAAATGCATTGGAATTGTGCAGTAGATTAATTTTCAAATTATTGAACAATATTACCAGCAGATGGCAGTATTTGGACTTATTCAAATTCAGTGCAATAGCATTTCCATTTGTCCAAAGGTTACTCCAAACTTAAGTGAATGCGTATGTTCCATCACAACCAGTAAACGTCTTTGCACCGAAAATATTCTATTTTTGTGTCAGCAAAAGTAAAATGAAATAGCTTCACTCGTGCCTAAGTTCCAATAAATTATAATTATCAATCTTCAGCATGTTTACTTTGAAGTATATTATTTTTGTTTATTTATTTATTTATTTATTTTTTCTTTAACAAATTGTCAAATTATTATTGCACTTCTCAATATACAGTAGATTAAAATATGAACATGTATTTTGAATTTTTGACAGTATGATCAATGTACAGTATAATTTTGTCAAATAATAAACTTTAAAAAACAAACATAGATTCACCTGCATTTGCTGTATAAAGCAAAATGTCTGCATCCATCTCAGTGGGCAGCGGCTGGTTCAGAGCTGTCAGGGTTTAATTAAATTACAGAGAGTGATGACGCACATGAGACTCGGAGTGGGCCAAATGAAACAGCAAAACTCGGCTGGACTGACTTTACCATCTGCAAGTTACACATCAGGCCTTTATATCATTTTAAAACTTCACTTTTGGAAAAGGCTCCAGACTAAAGGACAAATTTGCAAACTGTGTGAAATAATAATTAGTAATTTCGCTCTGACAAAACTTTAACCGGTTTCCTCCTGGCTTAATGTGGTGATTTGGCACATAATTTTGGATCTTCTCATTTGGTCAGACTTGGAACTCAGCACAAAACATAATTTGCGGCCTCATGTGGGGAAAACTAGAATATTGTTTGTTTGTTTTTGTGTATGTGTCAGCCAACTCATTTTGAAAATTTATGAAATTTAGATTTGTCACCATCTCAAGTGTCTCGAAGTCTACAGCTCATCTTTGTGGTGAATCTGTATTTGCTTTATTATGTATAAGGAAAGGAAATGTGTCTTTTGTCTCCATCTATAGGCGGCTTTCTCTTCGACTTCCTGCGACCCATTCTGGAATGAAAAAGAAATACTTGAATGCCAGGTGCGAAGTGCAAGCTTACTTTTTATGCCATATCGAATATTATATCGATAGTTACATTGAAATCCAACATTTGGACGTATATTGCGTTCAAACAACACATAGTATTTAAGCAGTAACGCTAACTGCGAGCTAGCACGCTAGAGCTATCAACGCATCGTGAATTTAAAGAAGAGTGTGTCTGGGAAGCATAGGGGGAAACCACCTATTCTGCAACGATTAAACACATGTATGCTGCTCGGGATTACCTGGTGTTTTCCTCGTTATTTGTCTCAGGCACAGACGCAGAGGAGGATGCTCCGTGTTCCGCTCACTTTCAGCCGGATGATTCTCCAGCGCAGCTGATTGGTTCACTGTGAATCTGTTCAGTTTGTGATTGGCTCGTAATAAAAACGGACAGCTTTGATAACCAATAGCTGCTTTAGCTCCGCCAGTGAACACCCGCCTTAGTGGGACAGGTCCGTCCAGTTACTTCAATGGTCCAGCCATACATACGTCCATCTTCTTCCACTTGTCCGTGGCCGGGTCGTGGGGGCAGCTGTTGGAGCTGCCCAAGTCACATTACACCAGCCCCTATGGCTCCTCCTGCAGGTGGTGGGTCTACAGAAGGACGGCCTCATGTTTCTAACCGGGCCTGTTGGTCTCTCATAAGGGGCTTCTGACCCGCTCTTGGTCTGACCCGTCACCTAGGACCTGTTGCCATGGGAGACCCCATCAGGGGCACGAAGCCCCCGACAACAGAGCTCCAGGATCATTCGGGCTCAAACCCCTCCACCACGTTAAGGTGGCGGTTCCAGGAGGGGAGGTAAAAATAGATTATGTAAAATAAAATGAATAATAGATCCATGTGTAAAATGGGGTAAGTCTTCTAAAATGTATACTGCACCAAACATTGTCTGTTGGAAAGGTCTTTTGGAAGCGACTAATGTTGGCATTAAAAGACAGGTTTGCAGCACAAGGAATAAACCCTTGGGGTAAAGTTTGTCTAGATTGGAGTGAGAAGAACCGCCTTGCAGTTTGTTTGTGTTTTCGCCATTTGAAGAAGCGCGATTGGTCTGACGTTCTTGTGTGGGCGGGACCTTGTTTCAAAACAATCGACGCAGGAAGCTGCTTTGAACCTTGCACTTACTAGTTGTCCCATTGCTGTCAACGTTGTGGAGAAGATTCAAACTGAGGTGAATATCTCTTGGGCTAGTGTGTCGTGGGTGTGTGCAAGTTTTAAAATAATAATAACCTTAGCGCAAGGGGAAACAAAATCGTCCATGTTTCCAGTGGTTGACTATGGTTAGCCTAGCTGTGACTTTTAAAATGTTCAAGGTGCTGCAGATGACTTGGGCCTGTATTTTATTTAATCCCTGTTGTTTTGAGTAAAAATATTGTAATACCAGCGTTATGACCAGGTTTCCTAACTGTCATCAGTCTCTTATCTCATTGCAGCACCACCTCTAGCCTGCACCACCCCAGCTGTCTGCTAGGAGCACTTATGCAACACTTATCACTTTGTCTCAGTTGTAACTTGTTATTTAGGCAATATTGAATATCCTGAATGCCTTTATTGTAAACACTTGGTAGAACTGAAAGTGTCAATATCAATCTTTGTAATATATGGCACATGATGTTTTATCTGATATTGAGGATTCTGCTTTTTTACTTTGCATTTACATCAGATGGCGACTGAGGGTGAGCCCACAGAAATGGTGAAAGTCTTGCATCTTCTCGTGCTCTCATTTACTTGGGGCATGCAGCTTTGGGTCTCATTTATTGCAGGTAGGTAATAAAATGGCCATGTAGCAAAAGAAACGTTAAATTAAATAACATTAAATTAATTTCTCCTATGTGTGATTAGGTTTTGCCCTGGTGTGGCAGGTCAGTCGGCACACCTTTGGTCTTGTTCAGAGTAAACTTTTCCCTCCGTACTTCTACTGCCTACTGGGGAGTAACTTCATCAGCTTGACCCTATACGCCGTGTACCACCCCAGGGAGCTGCTAGACACTCATGAAGCCATACAGGTGAAAATGACATGGCAGAATGATGTAACTGTTGTGGTGAAATGAGTGAATTTGCAATCACTTCCCGTAAACCATAGCCACTCACAAAGCTATTTGTCTTGACTATTTGCAGCAAGTTTTTATAAGACCCGTGCCGCAAACGGGAAACATGCCCCGTGACCACATTCAGACGTAGTTCAGACTTTGTAATATCAATATTAAATCAGGTTAGCTAAACGATGCAAAATTGATTAAATGTTTTACACTTTTGTAATCTTCATGTAAGGGAGTTTAACTAGACTAAGGACATACTGAAGCTAAGATGTCGAAAGTACTCCTATGTCATATATCTCATAATGTCTGATTGGGATGGCACTGAGCCAATTGTGTCTGTTATTGCCTGAACAATTGATATACAATTCATATGACTGATCAATCATACAAAATAGCTCTACAGCGGCAATGAAAAAAAAGATTCTCTTGTGCACAATTCTCATTTTCACTGTCTTGTTACTGAAAGCTATGGTTCGTATTTTAGTCTCCATTGTACTGTAAGTAAGACGCATGTGTCACAAAAGGTGCAAAATTGTTCTTTTTTAAATTTTCTTTTTTTTTAATCTTACAATATACAAGTCATATACCCTCTAATTAGAATATTTGTGTTACCTTTATGAATACTTTTGTTTGCAGATGCTGCTGTACTTTGTTGCCCTGATCACAGCTGGCTTAAATGTCCAGTGGTTTGGCCCCACCGGCACCGAGGTGATGTTCCAGATGTTTGAAGTGGAGAAAGAGCACGGACTGGGAGGACAGATTGGAATTGGCAGTCAAAAAGAAGAATACGCCAAACTTAAAGAGAAAGATCCCAAGTACAGAGAATACAAGAAAGTATTTGGGCGCTACCATGGGCTGTCCAACCTCAGTAACCTGATAGGCTTCATCTGTGCCACAATCAATTTAGTATATACGGCTCTGAATCTGACCACCGTTTAAACGAGAACCTCTACTCAGAAAATATTGCAGCTTTGTTGTGAAATCTGATTACATTGCTTTTGTTGATAATGTCAAATGCATTGGAATTGTGCAGTAGATTAATTTTCAAATTATTGAACAATATTACCAGCAGATGGCAGTATTTGGACTTATTCAAATTCAGTGCAATAGCATTTCCATTTGTCCAAAGGTTACTCCAAACTTAAGTGAATGCGTATGTTCCATCACAACCAGTAAACGTCTTTGCACCGAAAATATTCTATTTTTGTGTCAGCAAAAGTAAAATGAAATAGCTTCACTCGTGCCTAAGTTCCAATAAATTATAATTATCAATCTTCAGCATGTTTACTTTGAAGTATATTATTTTTGTTTATTTATTTATTTATTTATTTTTTCTTTAACAAATTGTCAAATTATTATTGCACTTCTCAATATACAGTAGATTAAAATATGAACATGTATTTTGAATTTTTGACAGTATGATCAATGTACAGTATAATTTTGTCAAATAATAAACTTTAAAAAACAAACATAGATTCACCTGCATTTGCTGTATAAAGCAAAATGTCTGCATCCATCTCAGTGGGCAGCGGCTGGTTCAGAGCTGTCAGGGTTTAATTAAATTACAGAGAGTGATGACGCACATGAGACTCGGAGTGGGCCAAATGAAACAGCAAAACTCGGCTGGACTGACTTTACCATCTGCAAGTTACACATCAGGCCTTTATATCATTTTAAAACTTCACTTTTGGAAAAGGCTCCAGACTAAAGGACACATTTGCAAACTGTGTGAAATAATAATTAGTAATTTCGCTCTGACAAAACTTTAACCGGTTTCCTCCTGGCTTAATGTGGTGATTTGGCACATAATTTTGGATCTTCTCATTTGGTCAGACTTGGAACTCAGCACAAAACATAATTTGCGGCCTCATGTGGGGAAAACTAGAATATTGTTTGTTTGTTTTTGTGTATGTGTCAGCCAACTCATTTTGAAAATTTATGAAATTTAGATTTGTCACCATCTCAAGTGTCTCGAAGTCTACAGCTCATCTTTGTGGTGAATCTGTATTTGCTTTATTATGTATAAGGAAAGGAAATGTGTCTTTTGTCTCCATCTATAGGCGGCTTTCTCTTCGACTTCCTGCGACCCATTCTGGAATGAAAAAGAAATACTTGAATGCCAGGTGCGAAGTGCAAGCTTACTTTTTATGCCATATCGAATATTATATCGATAGTTACATTGAAATCCAACATTTGGACGTATATTGCGTTCAAACAACACATAGTATTTAAGCAGTAACGCTAACTGCGAGCTAGCACGCTAGAGCTATCAACGCATCGTGAATTTAAAGAAGAGTGTGTCTGGGAAGCATAGGGGGAAACCACCTATTCTGCAACGATTAAACACATGTATGCTGCTCGGGATTACCTGGTGTTTTCCTCGTTATTTGTCTCAGGCACAGACGCAGAGGAGGATGCTCCGTGTTCCGCTCACTTTCAGCCGGATGATTCTCCAGCGCAGCTGATTGGTTCACTGTGAATCTGTTCAGTTTGTGATTGGCTCGTAATAAAAACGGACAGCTTTGATAACCAATAGCTGCTTTAGCTCCGCCAGTGAACACCCGCCTTAGTGGGACAGGTCCGTCCAGTTACTTCAATGGTCCAGCCATACATACGTCCATCTTCTTCCACTTGTCCGTGGCCGGGTCGTGGGGGCAGCTGTTGGAGCTGCCCAAGTCACATTACACCAGCCCCTATGGCTCCTCCTGCAGGTGGTGGGTCTACAGAAGGACGGCCTCATGTTTCTAACCGGGCCTGTTGGTCTCTCATAAGGGGCTTCTGACCCGCTCTTGGTCTGACCCGTCACCTAGGACCTGTTGCCATGGGAGACCCCATCAGGGGCACGAAGCCCCCGACAACAGAGCTCCAGGATCATTCGGGCTCAAACCCCTCCACCACGTTAAGGTGGCGGTTCCAGGAGGGGAGGTAAAAATAGATTATGTAAAATAAAATGAATAATAGATCCATGTGTAAAATGGGGTAAGTCTTCTAAAATGTATACTGCACCAAACATTGTCTGTTGGAAAGGTCTTTTGGAAGCGACTAATGTTGGCATTAAAAGACAGGTTTGCAGCACAAGGAATAAACCCTTGGGGTAAAGTTTGTCTAGATTGGAGTGAGAAGAACCGCCTTGCAGTTTGTTTGTGTTTTCGCCATTTGAAGAAGCGCGATTGGTCTGACGTTCTTGTGTGGGCGGGACCTTGTTTCAAAACAATCGACGCAGGAAGCTGCTTTGAACCTTGCACTTACTAGTTGTCCCATTGCTGTCAACGTTGTGGAGAAGATTCAAACTGAGGTGAATATCTCTTGGGCTAGTGTGTCGTGGGTGTGTGCAAGTTTTAAAATAATAATAACCTTAGCGCAAGGGGAAACAAAATCGTCCATGTTTCCAGTGGTTGACTATGGTTAGCCTAGCTGTGACTTTTAAAATGTTCAAGGTGCTGCAGATGACTTGGGCCTGTATTTTATTTAATCCCTGTTGTTTTGAGTAAAAATATTGTAATACCAGCGTTATGACCAGGTTTCCTAACTGTCATCAGTCTCTTATCTCATTGCAGCACCACCTCTAGCCTGCACCACCCCAGCTGTCTGCTAGGAGCACTTATGCAACACTTATCACTTTGTCTCAGTTGTAACTTGTTATTTAGGCAATATTGAATATCCTGAATGCCTTTAATGTAAACACTTGGTAGAACTGAAAGTGTCAATATCAATCTTTGTAATATATGGCACATGATGTTTTATCTGATATTGAGGATTCTGCTTTTTTACTTTGCATTTACATCAGATGGCGACTGAGGGTGAGCCCACAGAAATGGTGAAAGTCTTGCATCTTCTCGTGCTCTCATTTACTTGGGGCATGCAGCTTTGGGTCTCATTTATTGCAGGTAGGTAATAAAATGGCCATGTAGCAAAAGAAACGTTAAATTAAATAACATTAAATTAATTTCTCCTATGTGTGATTAGGTTTTGCCCTGGTGTGGCAGGTCAGTCGGCACACCTTTGGTCTTGTTCAGAGTAAACTTTTCCCTCCGTACTTCTACTGCCTACTGGGGAGTAACTTCATCAGCTTGACCCTATACGCCGTGTACCACCCCAGGGAGCTGCTAGACACTCATGAAGCCATACAGGTGAAAATGACATGGCAGAATGATGTAACTGTTGTGGTGAAATGAGTGAATTTGCAATCACTTCCCGTAAACCATAGCCACTCACAAAGCTATTTGTCTTGACTATTTGCAGCAAGTTTTTATAAGACCCGTGCCGCAAACGGGAAACATGCCCCGTGACCACATTCAGACGTAGTTCAGACTTTGTAATATCAATATTAAATCAGGTTAGCTAAACGATGCAAAATTGATTAAATGTTTTACACTTTTGTAATCTTCATGTAAGGGAGTTTAACTAGACTAAGGACATACTGAAGCTAAGATGTCGAAAGTACTCCTATGTCATATATCTCATAATGTCTGATTGGGATGGCACTGAGCCAATTGTGTCTGTTATTGCCTGAACAATTGATATACAATTCATATGACTGATCAATCATACAAAATAGCTCTACAGCGGCAATGAAAAAAAAGATTCTCTTGTGCACAATTCTCATTTTCACTGTCTTGTTACTGAAAGCTATGGTTCGTATTTTAGTCTCCATTGTACTGTAAGTAAGACGCATGTGTCACAAAAGGTGCAAAATTGTTCTTTTTTAAATTTTCTTTTTTTTTAATCTTACAATATACAAGTCATATACCCTCTAATTAGAATATTTGTGTTACCTTTATGAATACTTTTGTTTGCAGATGCTGCTGTACTTTGTTGCCCTGATCACAGCTGGCTTAAATGTCCAGTGGTTTGGCCCCACCGGCACCGAGGTGATGTTCCAGATGTTTGAAGTGGAGAAAGAGCACGGACTGGGAGGACAGATTGGAATTGGCAGTCAAAAAGAAGAATACGCCAAACTTAAAGAGAAAGATCCCAAGTACAGAGAATACAAGAAAGTATTTGGGCGCTACCATGGGCTGTCCAACCTCAGTAACCTGATAGGCTTCATCTGTGCCACAATCAATTTAGTATATACGGCTCTGAATCTGACCACCGTTTAAACGAGAACCTCTACTCAGAAAATATTGCAGCTTTGTTGTGAAATCTGATTACATTGCTTTTGTTGATAATGTCAAATGCATTGGAATTGTGCAGTAGATTAATTTTCAAATTATTGAACAATATTACCAGCAGATGGCAGTATTTGGACTTATTCAAATTCAGTGCAATAGCATTTCCATTTGTCCAAAGGTTACTCCAAACTTAAGTGAATGCGTATGTTCCATCACAACCAGTAAACGTCTTTGCACCGAAAATATTCTATTTTTGTGTCAGCAAAAGTAAAATGAAATAGCTTCACTCGTGCCTAAGTTCCAATAAATTATAATTATCAATCTTCAGCATGTTTACTTTGAAGTATATTATTTTTGTTTATTTATTTATTTATTTATTTTTTCTTTAACAAATTGTCAAATTATTATTGCACTTCTCAATATACAGTAGATTAAAATATGAACATGTATTTTGAATTTTTGACAGTATGATCAATGTACAGTATAATTTTGTCAAATAATAAACTTTAAAAAACAAACATAGATTCACCTGCATTTGCTGTATAAAGCAAAATGTCTGCATCCATCTCAGTGGGCAGCGGCTGGTTCAGAGCTGTCAGGGTTTAATTAAATTACAGAGAGTGATGACGCACATGAGACTCGGAGTGGGCCAAATGAAACAGCAAAACTCGGCTGGACTGACTTTACCATCTGCAAGTTACACATCAGGCCTTTATATCATTTTAAAACTTCACTTTTGGAAAAGGCTCCAGACTAAAGGACACATTTGCAAACTGTGTGAAATAATAATTAGTAATTTCGCTCTGACAAAACTTTAACCGGTTTCCTCCTGGCTTAATGTGGTGATTTGGCACATAATTTTGGATCTTCTCATTTGGTCAGACTTGGAACTCAGCACAAAACATAATTTGCGGCCTCATGTGGGGAAAACTAGAATATTGTTTGTTTGTTTTTGTGTATGTGTCAGCCAACTCATTTTGAAAATTTATGAAATTTAGATTTGTCACCATCTCAAGTGTCTCGAAGTCTACAGCTCATCTTTGTGGTGAATCTGTATTTGCTTTATTATGTATAAGGAAAGGAAATGTGTCTTTTGTCTCCATCTACTCACAGGAAATGTGGAACAGGGATTTGGCTGCCTACTGCTGACAGGTGTCTAATCCTCAGTGGTACATGTGTGTACAATGTGTGTGTCACATGTAACAACCCACATTTATGACCTCAAAATCATTTAAAAAAATATGTTTGCCCACAATAACGACCAAAACCCCACTCTAAAAATATTGTAAACAACGGATACTGTGTGATCTTGAAGACATTTCGCCGCTCACCTCATGAGGCTTTGTCAGAAACTAACTATCTTTTAGCAGCAGGCTTATACTGATCCGTGAGGAGGCTTGATGTCTTGATTTTGAAAAAAAAAAAATCCCGTCAAGAAAAACTGGATTTGATGTACAAGAACAAAAAATAATAACAACAGCGCACCATAACGTAATAGTGTTGAACTCCTGGTTTTCAGGGTTCTTCAAAAATTGCATTATAATTTTAGTGAAACATGCATTTGGAGCATTGAGTCTGATTTGGAGTCAGCTCTGTACTAGAACTTTATCTCTCATTTCCATACCAGTCTGGGCACAAAAACTCGTTTTTAAGGGTGTAAATGCATAGAGACAAAAGAGCTCCCAATTTTTGCAGTGAGGCCCTGCACTTACTCTGCTGTGAATGAATAATAACTTGGATGGTCTTGGGCTGCTTTACCCTGCCCTCTTTAATGTGGAAATGCAGACCTCATTGGATTTGGAAGATGGTTATGTTGGAGTGGATTGCGCTGACTGTTCGAACACTCATGAAGTATCCTGCAGCCCTCCACCCACTCACCCTACTGCATTAGGGAAACACTCAGCCTTTGTCCAAATGGGCTCTAAATTATTCTGAGCACCAGGCTTGATTAGCAAATGCAAACAGGTTGTGGACGCTCTAATTTGTATGTATTGCATGTTTTCATATTCTTGAATGTGCTGATGTTCCTCTTAGAGTGCAGGAGCCAGTATTTCAGTATTTATTTTGTAAAGCAGGTTATTGTGTAGGCTATTTTGAAGCACAATCATCCATTAAATAATATATTTGTTGACTTTTTCCAACCAGCTCTTGGTCTAAGCTTTATGCCTTTGTTAAAGTGTGTGTGTGTGTGTGTGTGTGTGTGTGTGTGTGTGTGTGTGTGTGTGTGTGTGTGTGTGTGTGTGTGTTCAAATGAATGAGTGAATGTTTGTTGCTAGGCCAAGGTCAAAACAAGGCAAGTTCTTTTATAGAAATTAAACACCTGTTAAGGTTCTCAAGAAATTGTCTCCTTAGGATAACAATAATTTGGGAGTGAACTTTTTTTTTTCGATTTCAGACCTATAGAGGATATTCCTAAAAGAGGACTTGGAAATGAAATTGTTTCACCTAAAATCAAACATACCCTTATTTAGTATAGGACAAAGAAGGGTCCCATTACCGCAAGTGAGTGTACAAAAGATGGTTCATGTCGATATATATATATATGCTATTATTTTAATGCATATGCATACAAGCTGATAAAAATGTGTTTACCTAAATGGTAAATGGTCACATTTATATAGTGCCTTTCTACCTGCTTTAGGCACCTAAAGTGCTTTACATCAAGGAACCAGTCACACATTCACATTCATACACCATATGCAGTCACTGGAGGCAAGGTGGGTGAAGTGTCTTGCCCAAGGACACAACAACAGTATGCACCTGCTGCTGCAGGATTTAAACCGCCGATCGTCCGATCACAAGACAACCCGCTCTCTCGGCGCCACCGTCGCCCCAAAACCCTAATTATTAGTTAATGTGGTAAAACGTACAAAACAGCCTGTAACAGACATTTAAAGGTACCATTAGGCTTGTAAAATACTTTTGGGCCCCTTAATATTAATATTTCACGTTTTAAAATTGACATATAAGACACCAGGACTCGACTCTGTCAATAGCCTACATATAGTGGAGTAAAGCTGTTTTTCAAAAGCTAAAACAAAGAGTTCATAGCAATTGGTGCTTTGTGATGAGGGCAATTTGAGCACTGAAATTGAAAGAGACAACACGGAGAAGCTGCATGTGAAGGCAAGCTTTGATGAATGATTAGCAAAACACAACTGGCATGTTCTTCCCGTGAGAAAACAACATTATAATGGTTGAAAGTTAAAAGTCAATACGGACCCTTAAGGTAAACATTAGTGTGAAAAAGAGGCGTGTGCGGGAGCTGCGACCTCCTACGCATGCGCCAAAGTCCTGGAGTCTTGTGTGTACACTTCAGTGGAGTCACATCATCAAGCCCCTTTTCCGCAGTTGCCGCTGTGGGCGAACAAGTGGACCAGACGGGAAACGAAGAGCCTCCAACTGGGACTGCAGTTGGTGGACATAAACCATATTTTCACCTGCGCACTTGTCTCGCGCTAACTTTGCCACGAAAAACAAAACGCGCGTCAAGGGGCGAGAGGCGGAAACTGTTCGGACCACTTTAGCGCACTGAGGTGAGTGAATATTCAGCATCAGTCATCGCAGATGCGGCCGTAATTTTGATGTAGAAAACGTATTAAAGCATTAGGTTTTTTGGGGGGCCGACAAAGTTGGTGAGACACTTGATGATCTTCTTGTCTGAAACTAATATGGCAAGTCTTGTAATAATGTGCAATTGAAGCTTCTGAGTATTGTATAACCTTTGCTACATCATGCAGTTGTTTCAACATACTGTCTCTGTGTTTACACAGTTGTATTTTCTTTTGTCTAGACCTTTTTAGTTCTTTGGTCAAGCAAGCAGAGCAGGATTTAAATGGTTGCTATGTTTCATTGTAACCTAAGTTCTCTCCATCAGCGCTCCTGTCTGCAAATGCTATTAGAAGTCTGCCATGGCCAAGTCATCTATAAACTTTAAAGAGCCATATTAGACTTTTATGTCAATATCACCCTTAACTTTGTTTCAAGATTTAGGATGCCAGTCCATTTTATACTCTTTACAACTGTTATAATTCATTTCTTATCTTTTTGCAACCTTTTATATAAGACATAGTACATTTAACACATTGTTCCTGTAGTTGTATTTCCTTCATTTGTTTTCGTTTCCATGGGTTATAATGGGCGAGCAGATGTGACAGCTGCTTGCTAATCAATAGTGCTCATTTCCCAGTCGTGCCGTCTCAGAGTAATGAGCTAACAATGCCCCCCTGGCTTCTCCATCACCAAACCCTGTGCAAAGTAAAGGCCTGTATTTGTTTGACTGCAGATAATGCCAGCCAGCGTGCCATAAAACGAGCTTCCATTCTTCTCCCCTGACCCAAAGCTTATCTTGCCCACAGCACCTATTGTCACAGATGATGCTGTGATCTGAGTGATGGCACAAGCAGCAGGTGGAAGCAACTATCAGGACCATCTCATGTGGCCATGCTGCGTGGAAAATAAGCAAAGGCGCATAAAAGCTGAGGAAATTAAGTCAATATTATTCAGCACAGTTTGGTTTGTTCCCACAGGGATTAAGCTCCATCATCAAAACATGTGGCTGGAGTAGTATCACGTTCTTTATGTAGTTTTGAGTAATCCTCTTTTCGTAGTTTCTTCTTCTACTTAATCGCGATCTCTATTTCCTGGATTTTGTTGCACCATAAAGGAAACACAAAACTGTCCCATAATCCATTACCGGACCCTCTACAGAAGGGACGGTTATCTTGTTCTGTAGCCTACATAGTTTTCGGTCTGAAGATGTGAACACTTCATTCGCTGGATGGGGTGGATGTGTACATCGGAGGAGGAGGCTATAAGCTAGTGGTTGTTCTGTTTAAGACAATGGTTGTAATTGTTTATGCACTGGGTTAGGAGAGTTCTTTTGACTGGGTTCTTATGAAGGATGGGCTCTATGTAATAAAAGTTCTCCATTTAAATCAAATCAAATCAAACTTTATTTATAAAGCGCTTTTCATACAAAATGTAACACAAAGTGCTTTACAGTGCTTAAAAATCATTAAAATCGTCCCCACCAGTAAATATACATAAAAACTACAACCCCACCACCCCACCCGCACACACAGACACACAGACACATATACGTACAGACAGCCAGCAGTTAAAAAGTCTTAAATAAAAATGGACATAGAGTTGAGTATGTAAGGCTGAGTACAGATAGACCGAAAGAGGAAACATCATCCAAGGAGCCGTCTGCACCAGGAGCAGCCCATCGGCCACAGAGCGCCAACCCAGGGCGGTGGGTTTTAGGCTGAAACCCAACATTTCAGCCTAAAACCCACAGTTACCCCATTGAGCTGAATAAAGGGTTGGGGACTACAATTGTTCTGTGATGGGGACTTGAAATGTTTCCATTATAGCTGAACGATATGGAAAAAAATCTTGATATATCTCGATATTTATGCCAGATATCTCGATATCGATACGATATAACCAAGCATTTTTTTCAGAAAAATAAAAACATCATAATACAAAAGAGTGCAGTCTTGAATGTTCATATCCCGATAATGATACGATAACGATGTATCTTTCAGCCCTAATTTTTTCTATATCAATAACTTGAATGTTCATATCACGATATCGATACGATAACGATGTATCTTTCAGCCTTAGTTTCCAGTCAGTGTTACAAGCCATTTGAGCTGGTGTAATTGCAACATTGTGGCGTTACATTGTGGCTCGCAATATGTTTAGGAGGAGGGGTTGCAAATATGGTTGCAACCAAAGAAAGCAGAGAAGATTAAAAAAATAAATAATTACCAACAAAAGCTAAAGGAGCAGAATGCTGTAACCTGCTACTTAATGAGATTCCTATTTGCCCATGAGCTGCTCTGTAAACATAGAAAGCATGTGACAAGTTTTGCCTCAGGCTTAACTTAAGTCAAGCTGATGGGAAAGTCAGAAGTAATAGTGTTCTGAGTTGTCATTGCTATGACACCAAATCCGGGAGCCCCTAAAATCATGTGATATAGGATTTTTCAGCATGACAGATTAGGACCCGCATTTACTGAAGCACTGGACTTTGTGTAAATCCCTAAAGACACTCAACAGTTGTGAAAGCGTTCTTTATGTTCGCCTCCTGTTGCAACACCGACCCTCATGCAAGTCTCTGCAAAGGAAGACACCACAATGAAATAGTTAGGGAGAAATAAAATGTTTAATATTGCTTGAGGAGTTTTTATGGGGAAAACTCAATGTCATTCTCCTGTGTAGCAAAAGAGTCAACAAGAAACATTGTACTAGTCTAAGAGCTACATTAGATCCTTTCGCTATAATTGGAAAGTTATACTCTGCAGGGTTTTATTGTTGTGGTTAAAGCACAGACTGTGAAAATGAGCAATAAGCAAAGGATAATATAGTTAACAATAATATAGTTTTACTTTGACAGGGATAGAATGGGGTATTGTAATGTACTAAACTATTACATTGCAGTTACAATTAGGGTTTTGTGATTGTGTTTGATTTTACTATAAATGGAACATCACAGGAAGAACATCCCCGGTTCCAACCCCAAGGGCTTTTTCTGTGTGCGCAGGTTTCCTCTGGTTTCCACTAAAACATGTACAATAGGCCAGGATAAATGATACATATGTAGCTTACCACTACCGTGTGTGTGGAGTGAAGGAAGTACAAATCCCCTAAAACTGTGTGAAGCGCTTTGGGTGACCAGTGTCATGCGTCAAAGTGCTTTACAAATAAGCTTCCATCTCATTCCATTAACATTTAAGAAAAGACTCAAATATGAACGCTCTGCTGACTCCTTCTGCATCCCATCACTAGAGAATGAATAATGCATAAATTCATAAAGCAACTTTGAGCGTCGGGAAAAGCACTATATAAGACTAATGCATCATCATTATTATGATTAAATCCAAGCACCAGATCGTGGGGGACAGAGCCCTGGCCACTGCTGTCCCCACTCTTTGGAACTCACTCCTCTTCAATATCAGAAAATGATGACTCATTGATCACCCTAAAAAACTGCTCAGAACTCCCTGGCTTCAGCTCGCCGACAATCTACAATAACATACCTTATTGTATGTTATGGTAGATTACATACAATAACATGTAATCTGGCGCTTTTGATTTGAAAAGCGCCATCTAAATCATGTTTCAGTACTGATGATGTAAAACTAAACTAATACTATAAACACGGCGGGTTTTAAAAGCTTTGTTGTGTATAGGATATTGTGCTGAACTCGTTAATGAAGCTCTGCAGTTGCTATTTTGCTTGAATTGTGGTTAATAATGTTAATATAATGTTAATAATATTTCAAGATCTAAATAATACATAATAAGGGGTCAATAATCCTGTACAGTCTTACAATCGACTACCTGCCCACAATGTCTAAGCTGTTTGACCAAACAGCCAATAATGTAATATTCTCTGGGATAGCGATCATTAAATCATCTCCAGTTTGTGCACTAATGCCGTGAACCATTTTACAAAGAGCTTAACTGATTCTGTGGTCCACATCAGCCCTGCAGCGCAGTAATATTACCTCCTAAATGTCACTCCCAGCCAACATTGCAACATCCCTGCGTCTATAGCCTCTGGTCCTGCCCTGATGGATCTCTCTCGCTCTGTCTCTCTGTCTAACTCCCTCTGGCTGGCTAAAAGCCCTACAAAAAAAACTGACTGACCCGGCTGCTAATAGGGCTCAAATGCAGCTATAGGGCTTGGTTTCCCTGGAAAAGGCTCAGGGGCGGGGCCCAGCTGCTGCAGTCGGTCAGCTGTTTGTGTCTGAGGGTTAAGAGCAGGCTTTTAGGTGCGCTCTTGTTTTCACACCGGCACCAGGGACGTAGATGGTTTAATGGGGTTTATTGTGATACCTGCCCCAGGAGAAGTTGTGCTTGCATGAATGGTAATCAGACAACAGACTGACAGATGGCGCGGCTTCAGGTCATCTTGAATCTGCACAGGGAACAACTTTGGCACAGTGGGGTTAGTAACAGGATCAGTCCCGTTTATAATCACATCTGCCCAAGCTCTCTGAATAAAGATGCCTCTCCAATGGCATAAACCTTGTTTCTGTGACGTTCTTATTCATTTGGATGAAAAGGTATCTCATTCAGGCGCATTGAGTTGCCTTGGGTACAAAATGCGTGGTATAAATAAAGTTGCCTTGCCTCATTCATTAAACGTTGTTGGTTTCGGAAGCTTGTGTGGGGTGAGAGAAGTTTGGGCAGGACTAATATTATTAAAAAGTAAAAGATCACGTGCCGTCCAGTGCTTAGTTAGAGCAGCATTATTATTCATCGTTTAATCTATGAATTTGTACATATATACTACTATCTGTAGCCATAAAAAAAAATAAAAAAATTGGGGCCATACAGATTCTAACAGATTCTAATACTATTCTCCAAAAATGTATAAAAAAACTTGATAATCTGTTTGTATCACAGTCTCACTTGATAATCTTTTTTTTTTTCTGTTAGATGGCAGCCAATGACTCGAGGCTCCAGCAGCAGGCGTCTCAGAAGGATGCGGCCGACCAGAACTTTGACTATATGTTCAAGCTGCTCATCATCGGGAACAGCAGCGTGGGCAAGACCTCCTTTCTGTTTCGCTACGCGGACGACTCCTTCACCTCGGCGTTCGTCAGCACCGTGGGCATCGACTTCAAAGTGAAGACCGTGTTCCGGCAAGACAAGAGAATCAAGCTGCAGATCTGGGTGAGACCGCTGTTTGCTTTTAAACGCTTTACAGCTTTCTTAGCCAGATAGGAGATCTGTCTGCCGTGTTCCTCCATTTCCCTACAAGTTCCTCCGGCAGCCTCACATAACCAGGAACCTCCCACCCATGCTGCCACTCCCTAGCACAGCTTACTCCTCCCCTACAGAGCAGTGATAGGCAGAACCAGAGTTTGCTACTAAAAAACAACACACTGCAGCCCCGTATGATGCTGGCACTGATATATGACAGTGAAATATAGCCACAGAGCAGTGGAGGCAGCAGAGTTTGATTTGACGGGGGTGACGGGAGGACGGTCTATCATTTCCACTCATATCAATATAGGATTTTCTGTACAAAATGAGTTTGAAATACGCACCTGAAAGGAGTGGACAATCAGGCAGAAGAAAGTGATAAACGAAGGCTAGCGCATACGCATACGTGGAATACTTGTAGCTTCACACTCCCATTCAGTCAACACTATTTAAACGTGAGCGGTGGGAATAGCCATTGTCACATTCAGGTTGTAAAATCTTCCGAGCAGGACTTCCTCATATTACATGCGCTTTTTTTCTTGTAGATACTAATCAGAGCGAGACAAATGATGCATGTGTAATTATTCATTTGTCAACAAAATTGCTCCAGTTGGTGAAGTGTTAAAGACGTGTTGAATTTGAGACGCACATGCTGAAGTTTTCTCGGTTAGCCTTTGCCCTTGGTGAGTTGCAAGTTGGGTCTGTTTTTATTAGTGTATGTATGAAGAAAACACAAATGTGTGGAAATACAGTATCCTGCAATGGTAATGAAATACTCACCTGGCTTCTGCACTTAGATTAGCACAAAGTCATGTCTCCCAGTGGGATATTACTACATGTTGTCCTTTTATTAAGATAGTTTGCTTCAGTTTTATTGATATACACATTTAAGAAAGTCCATATGATGTCACACAAACATACCTGGCCAAACGATCGTCCAAAGGACAACTGAAAACATAATATTGTGAAAAGATGTTCGAACGCTCAATCACTTGTTTGTTGCAAGTTTAAACACCTTTTTAGTATGCTGTAACAATGCTTGTTTGCATTGTAGCCTCGGTAGTAAAACTCCGCTGCTGCTGGTTAAGTGGACAACTAGCAGCTGGTGCGCTGTTTGCTAATACAAACACAAAACCTGGCTTTCCAGGTTAATCTCAAACAAAATGTTCAAGTGTTTGATCCAGTTCACCTCAGGCCACAACTTTACACCCGCAATATGGCAGCTTTTTACATTGCTCTCTCATATCCTCTTAACTGGATTAGCTTAATGAGATCAGGCTGATAACAAGAAGTTTCCAGGTCTATTAAATTTGAGTTGTGTATGTCATTATTACCGCTCTACACTCTCTGCTCCTACATGACCATAACACTCTCAGGTAAACTATTAGCTTTCAGAGGCATTGACAGATCTCCATTTCACATAAAGTCTAAATACAGTGCACATGGATATACAATTGTGCAGTTCTATGGAATATTATCTATACATCAGAACTACGGCTGGGGAAAAAATCGATTTGATATAAAAATCGATGTTCTTTTATTTATTTATTTTTTATTTATTAAATGTGCCAAGAAGAACAAAGCCCACCTCAGGATTTTTGTTGTTCCATTAATCCAAATACAATACAAAGAGAAAGGGTTTGCCTTTGCAATTTTGTTTATGTTGATGCACTTTAATTAAATACAATAAATATATATATTTAAAATATATTTACAGTTCGTAGTTATTTTGTTTTAAATGTGGGAGAAAGAATTGAATCGTAAATCGAGTTTTTTATTTAAAAAAATCACAGATTTTTTTGGGGGTAAAACCGCCCCGCTCTAATCAGACATGAAAACTCAAAATACAGCCACCACAGTCGAACAAAGATGCTAACAAACCAAAGTCTGACCGAACTGATACTGGGAATTCTTATATTCCATAAGCAGTGTATTGAACTTTCCACTGCAGATATCCTATAGCACACAAACACAAGCTAATGCCATTCTCTTCATGGTTAAGTTGTTCAAACAGATGATTCACTTTAGCTAACACTGTGTGAGCCAATGGTTGATGCACAAATGTATGCAGTGTGAATCAGAGGCCGACGCCTAAACAAACCTCCTGCACGCACGCTACCTGATCAGACCTGGCACTGCTGCTGCTCAAATGACCAGGCACTCTTAACAAATACTTTGATTAAAATTGTGTGAGCTGTACTAGACGATTATCGAAGATGTATCAAAGATATATGTGTTTTTCCAACTTTGTTTGAAATAACAGACATAAACCACTGTTCTTTTTTAACACTCTTGATTATCTTTTCAATCCATGTGAGCCCAATAGTGTTGTACCTTCTGTTGAACTTTGTGAAGATTTTTTAAATTATTTTAACAACAAAGTATCTGCTGTCAGGCCCTCCCCTTCTATCAGTGCTTGTGATCCCGCTGTTGCTCCTATGTGCTGTTCTGTTCATTGAGCAAATGTCCACTTTGTGCCTTACTGAAATTGTGAAGCAACTGAGACTTTCCTCCTGTCCTGTGGACACTATCCCACCTCATCTTTTAAAGGAGGTCATTGACGTAATTGGATCTTGTATTGTGAAAATAATAAATTCTTCGTTGATGGCCAGTTCGGTCCCAGCTGTATTCAAACATGCAGTAGTTCAGCCGCTACTCAAAAAAACCTTATCTGGACCCCAACGCTTTGTCTAATTTTAGACCTATTTCAAAACTTACATTTTTGTCAAAGGCCTTGGAGAAAGTTGTTTATATTCAAATCCAATCATATCTTGATTTTAATGGGATTGGGGAGAAATTTCAGTCTGGTGTTAAACCACAACCCAGTACTGAAACTGCCCTTTTAAAGACTTCAACTACTGAGTACAGAAGATGAATCAAGTACCTTCATTGAAGATGCCCTTTTAAAGGTTTTTAATGATATGCTTTGAGCTGTGGACAGTGGTAAAGATGCAGGTTAGTTCTAGTTCTTCTCGACCTTACAGCTGCATTTGACACCGTCAATCACGAAATACTTCTATCCCGTCTGGAGTTGTGCGTGGGCATTAAGGTTACTGCCCTCCAGTGGTTCCACTCGTACCTCACTGGCAGAACGTTCTCTGTGCACCTGGGATAGTACTCGTCCACTGTGTCTGCTCTTAGCTGTGGGGTCCCTCAGGGATCAATTTTGGGTCCAATCCTCTCTGCTTTATATATGTTACCACTGGGCTCTATTTTCCAGAAGCATAACGTTTCCCATCACTGCTTTGCAGATGATATTCAAATATATTTGCCAATTACAGTCCACGCCATTAAAACGTCCTTGACAACCTTGACAAACTGCCTGAGTGATGTCCAGTCTTGGCTAAATATACATTTTCTGTCTTTGAATAAAACCAAAACCGAAATAGCTTTATTCGGAAGTTGTAACCCCCTGTCAAACTTAAATACCGACAGTGTTGTTGGGCCTCTTGTTTCCTTTATCCGCCCCACTGTTAAAAATCTTGGAGTGACTTTTGATACTTGTTTCAAATTTGAAAAACACATTGGATCAGTTGTAAAAGCAAGCTACTTCCAACTGAGACTCCTTGTGAAAATTAAGGCCTACTTGCCACAAAAAGATTTAGAGAAAGCGATCCACGCCTTCATCACTTCAAGGTTGGATTATTGTAACTCCCTTTACACAGGGCTGGACCTGAAGTCTGTCCAGCGCCTGCAGGGAGTCCAAAATGTCGCAGCCCGCTTGCTGACTGGCACAAGAAAATGGGAGCACATTACTCCCATTCTGTCCTCTTTACATTGGCTCCCAGTTCCTTTTCGAATAAAATTTAAAATTCTGCTGATTGTTTTTAAAAGCCTTAAATCGTTGGCACCTAAGTATTTGTCAGAGCTGTTGCAGCTCTACTGTCCTTCCAGAGCTCTGAGGTCTGCGGACCAGCTCCTTTTGTCTGTTCCTAAATCAAAGAGTGTGACCGAGTCTTCTCAGTGGCGGCCCCTAAACTTTGGAACAGCCTTCCCCTACATGTACGTTCGGCTCAGTCTGTAGAGGAGTTCAAAACCAAATTAAAAACTCACCTTTTTGCTTTTGCCTTCGGTTCTATGTAGACCAGATACAGTTTGTGCCTTTTATTTTTACTTGTGCTTAAGTTTTATGGTGTATATTGTACATATTGCTAATGTACTTGTACAGCACTTTGGTCAACTGAGGTTCTTTTAAATGTGCTTTATAAATAAAATTGACATTGACATTGAGGAAAGGTTCCATGAATGGCCATTATAGAAGTGGAAGCTTCACAACATAGAATTTGTTTCTAAATCTACTTGTATGGTGGACTTGCAATATTGTTTATCAAATAAACTTTGTTTATTAAAAAAAGAAATCATTGAACTATATCCTGACGCTTTACAGTGCAGTCTCTTTTTTTTCTTAAATATGACTGTGAAGAACTTTTACAAAGGATAAGACCATAAAACTCTCTAGAATATAACTCAACACATCACACACTGTGTGATATGGTGGGATTATATCATTAAAACATTTTTTGCAAGGAGTTTCTGTATTATTCTGAATAGCTCTGACGTAACCTTTAATGTTGCTGATTAATGACTAAGAAAGGTGGTATTTCCTTGACCCTAGAGAAGAGGAAGTCTCTATCAGCAGCTCACAATACAATTGCACATTCTTCCAGTGCTGTGCATTTGAAGTGTTTGTGAGTCTTCCAACATTATGTTAATAATCTACTAAACCTCTGTTGTCATTACACATTGGCTGCCTCTGGAAACAGTGCTGCATTACTGTGTAGATCAAAAGAGCATTAGGAAAAAGTTTGTTTTATAAGCTACTTGTGTGACATGGCATCTCTGTGGGTGAGACTAGCAGTTGTTAAGCAGTGGTACGATTAGCACTTGTAGTGGCACACATGTTTGGGTTTATGTCCAGTTATGACATGGTTTAAGAGGCATTAGAAGTCATTAAATAAATGGTGCCAAAATTAAAGCCCTAAATGTCATTAAAAAGCATTAATTTAGACTCAAACTGGCATTAAATCTAAACTTTTTTACCCCTTTAGACCTGGTTTAGATCTGGTTTAGACCTGACCTAGTTTAGTCCGGGTTTAATAATAATAATAATAATAATGCATAGGTTTTATATAGCGCTTTTCTGGACACTCAAAGACGCTTCATATTGCATTATTCATTCACTCCATACTTGGTGGTGATAAGCTACTATTGTAGCCACAGCTGCCCTGGGGTAGACTGACGGAAGCGAGGGAACCAGTCTGTGCCATCGGCCCCTCCGACCAACACCAACCACTCACTCACACACTACATTCGCCAGACTTCCTGGTGTTACTAAACGGTCTCCCATCCAAGTACCGACCCTGCTTAGCTTCCAAGATCTGACGGGATTGGGCAGAGCAAAGGCGGTATGGCCTGGTTTACTTCCTGTTTTTGACCTGGTTTAGTGGTTTACTTGTTTAGACCTGGTTTGATTCAAATGATTTTGAAACATCCTGCACATTAAACTCTTAAATACTTTTACTTTTTATTTATAAAGTTAATTTTACAATGCATACTTTTGTACTTTTACTTAAGTAAAACCTTTATCAGATACTAATTTTTGGTCCTGTATCTGCACTTTTACTTAAGAATATCGAGTACTTCTTCCACCACTGCTTTTCAAACTGCAGTTTCAAGCGATTTTGATTAATCTTGCAGCACAATCGGGTGATCCTTTATCTGAAAACTGTTTGCTCACTTTCTATTTCTAAAACTATATAACATTACAAAGTGAACAAGCTTCAGGGATCTAAGGGATGTACATCGGGGAAATTAGTGTCCAAATCGCGGCCTCAGTTCTTCCATAATTCTATTGTCAATGGACAAGGGCTACATGTTCTAAAATAGGCCCATGGTGACGCATGTTTAAAGATCACAATCCTGCTGAGACATCAGAGCCACTGTCCACTGAGAGATGAGTGTAGCAACACAAGAGGATGCACACCAATTACTAATACACTCAACCGGCCATTTTATTAGACACTCCTGCCCTGCTCCAGTGCCTTTGTATGTAAATATATCTCTCTATCAACATGTCATTAAGAGACAAGGCTCAGTTATTCAGAATACGATCATAATAAAAAGTAATAGTTGAATTGAGAAGTGAGAGTTCCTGGAATCCCACAGCAACTGGGAGTGTAATGGAACATTCATGAGCATGTATAGCCCTATTACCCCCTTCTCACTCTCTGCCTTTCTGTCTATCTGCCCCACTATGACATCACAGGAGGTGCTGGCTTCATTATAACACAGTAAACCAGTTACATGTGAAGCCGGACATCCCACAGTGATGAGAAACATGTATCAAAAGGCCATCTTTGAGGCAGGTAATTGGCGTAAACAGAGGCCTTTTGATAACTAGCTGAAAGGTGTAAAATGCAAGGTACAAACTATAACCTTGTCTGTGATGATGAGTATTGGGAGTAGATTTAATATGACAAGAATTAATATGACAAGCATCAGTAAATGTCAGTTTGTTGTTTTGGCCCGGGCTGCCTAAACCGGACAATCATCTAAACCCCAAGAACACAAAAACTACACATGTATATTTACTATGCTACTGCTCTGATCCATGTTGTACTACAATTATAGAAACTTGATTTAATTTTTACTGATATATGTTAGCAAAAAGGAAAAAAGAAACACATAACGCTTGAAAGCTGTAGCCTTCAAATCAGATTGTGTGACTCTGAGGATCTTATTTTAATTATGCATTTTTTGTGTCATTATTTTACCTGTTGCAAGTTCAAGGGAGGGCATGTAAGATGTTTCTGTAAACATTACATAAACAAAACCTATTTATGGCCACAGATATCAGGTAAACCAGTCATTCCCAAAGTCCAGAACATCTTGGCCCCCTTGCTGATGCGAAAATCTCTTGGGGCCCACAATAATGATATATTTATTTAGGCGCATTGAGTTGGCTTGTGTACAAAATGCGCGATATAAATAAAGTTGCCTTGCCTTTCCTTTACTTAATCTATTCAAAGAATATCTTTTTTTTAATTATAATTTTACTTAAATTACATAAAAAGCAACATCTAGTAATGTATTTGGGTTTAATGCTGGTTTAAAGTAGTTTAATGTAGCAAATAAATGTAGATTTCCTTTCAAAATCCATATTCTTCAGTGCACTACTATTTTGAAGACGAGCTTTCCCCCAAAGCACTACAGAGACTAGCCCCCCTAGTCTCTGTAGTGCCTGTTGTGCCTCTGAGGCCTCCCAGGGGGCCCCGGACCCCACTTTGCGAACCGGTGAGATAAACATATTCAAATCAAATTGGTTTCACTGATGACTGTAATGCAGTTATTTTCCCCCACAGTTGTTAATAATAATAATAATAATAATAATAATGCATTAGTTTTATATAGCGCTTTTCTTTTGCACTATTCATTCACTCCATACCTGGTGGTAGTAAGCTACTATTGTAGCCACAGCTGCCCTGGGGTAGACTGACGGAAGCGAGACAACCAGTCTGCGCCATCGACCCCTCCGACCACCACCAACCACTCACTCACTACATTAGGCTTCCTGGGGTTCCCAAACAGTCTCCCATCCGACCAGGCCTTTCCCTGCGTAGCTTCCAAGGTCTGACGGGATTGGGCTGAGCAAAGGCGGTATGGCCACAAACCACAGTTACAAAATGTACATTTACATTGTATTTATTTATTTGAAGCCACACCGCATAGAATTTTATCCAAGCAATAAAATAAAACCACAAGCTTTAATTTTATAACAGATATTTTCAGGTTTTCATCCAAACCCATTCTTTGATTACCCACTGCAGTAATAACCTTTTCTGTGTTGAGCTGGTCATTGTGAACATGTTTTGTACTGATGGCATCAGTATAGTCCTAAATGTTACGCAGTGTACCTTTTAACTATTTGCATTGTTAAAAGTTGTTTGTTTGCTGAGGCCACGATCTGCGGCGCCCTGACAGTGGATGCAGCTTGTGGATGATGCTTATCTTTTAATGTGTATTGACAATGTTTTTATTTTGTTGCCCATTGTAGCACTTTGATGTCAAACTTAAAGTGCATCACAAATTAAATGTATTATTATTATTATTATTAATATGCAATGAGAAAGCAGAATGACTACCACACTTACTTGTGCCAGATTCTAGCATATATCCACGTGTCCTGAGTGCCCTTTAATTAAAACCATTAATAGCTCATTCTACAAGCATCACCTATAACTACCCTCTCTTAAGTTAGTATTTTGCAATAAGGAAGTCATGTAGTACTGTTAGGCAATGCTGCCTCCTTGTGGTGAACCTTCGCTCATAGTAAAATATTATGTGAATGTGCACAGGACACAGCAGGACAGGAGCGCTACCGCACCATCACCACAGCCTACTACAGAGGGGCAATGGGCTTCCTCCTCATGTACGACATCACCAACCAGGATTCCTTCAAAGCTGTGCAGGACTGGTAATCTACCCATTTTCTACTGTGCACAGTCTTCACAAACATACACACATAAGCTCGTTTGATAAAGAAAAACAATGGACAGAACTCTGTATTGTTAATAAAATACAAAAACGTTATAGTCATAGGGAAGATGACATAGGGAACTGCATTTTCTATAAACTACTATTAGCTCATTATTAGACTATTTATTAACATAATTACAAACCATAAGCAAAATATAAAATCATGAGTAATTTAAGGTAGTGTTTGTTTGTGTCTTGGCTACAGGGCAACTCAGATCAAGACTTACTCTTGGGACAATGCGCAGGTGATCCTCGTGGGGAACAAGTGTGACCTGGAAGACGACAGACTCATCCCGACAGAGGACGGACAGCGGTTAGCAGAGGAGCTAGGTAAAAGCTCTTCAACCATTAGATTAGTGTGATGTAAGCTTTCTATACATGCGTTTCCAAGGACATCATGCATAGTTCCAGCCGCCATTTTGAATGCCCGAAGTAGAACTATGCAGTACTAACGATATCTCTACTCAGCATGAAAATGAAAGACAACTGATTGACAGTGGCATTTGTATGTACTTGTAATCATTGCTCAAAGAAGAAAACAGTTAAAACACAGCCCCAGAGAGCGCACATTTATGTGATATAAGCAGCAAATGTGGCACAGATGTAGCAGCTCTGTCCTTCTAGCTACAGCAGGAAGATCTGCTTCACTCCTCAGATAAATTAACTCATCAAAGAGGAAGCAGAAAACCTTTCTGTGTGATTTTTACAGTTTGTCATGTCAACAGAGTCTCAGTCTGAGTCAGTGTTTAAGCTGCTCAAGACGTTAGCATGCTACCGGTTAGCAAGTGTCAACCATTGAATCAACTGCCAATGGCTACAACACAATAAATACTGTACATGTGTGGCTCACATCTATGAACACTGGGAAAATACTAGCTGGTTTCTTCACATAAATGTGCGTCTCTGGGGTCATGTTTTTACTGTTATCTTCTTGAGCAATGATTACGAGTACATAAAAATACCACATGTCAATCAGTTGTCTTTCATTTATATCCTGAGTAGCGATATTGTTACTTGTTACTGCATAATTCTACTTCGGTATTCAAAATGGCCGCCAACAGTTCATGATTCACTCTTTTCTCAAATATGAATGCTCCTGGGTGTGTTTTCAATCTTAAACCTATCACAATCACAATACATACCTTATGCAGATAACATATGTATTGGGCGGCACGGTAGTACAGCGGTTAGTGCTCTTGCTTCACAGCTAGAAGGTCCCGGGTTCAATTCCCACCTGGACGGGGCCTTTCTGCGTAGGTTTCCTCCGGGTACTCCGGTTTCCCCTACCACCAAAAACATGTACAATAGGCCCGGATGAATGATGTGTGTGTAAATGTATGGTGTTGGTCAGAGGGACCGTTGGCGCAGATGTGTGTAGTCGCGACAGCGCTTCTGTCAGGGGAAACTGAAACTACTAACGCTTTGTGGCTATGTCTGTGAAAGGCGCTATATAAATAAAGGTTCTTCTTCATTTTATAGCAACTGATTGAAGTAAAGTTCATAATTACTCCAGACTTGGGGATTTTGGTTGTTTGTTTTTTTTACTAAATTTTATATGAGTTTATATGTTGTTAGCCAACAACATAAATCTTCAGAGCAATAATGGGGGGAAAATTGACTTTGTATACCAAAAGAGAAACCGAAAGTGAACCCCAGACATCACATGCTTTGTTTACAATAAATCCACTCAGAGAAAGATGGAGCTCCCCGTTAATATCAATACATTTAATAAAGAGAACTCGTGTTACAATTTGTTTTGACACTCTATTCCATGTTCCAGGTTTCCACTTCTTTGAGGCCAGCGCCAAAGACAACATCAACGTGAAGCAGGTGTTCGAGCGGCTGGTGGACGTCATCTGTGACAAGATGAACGAGAGCATGGAGGGAGACATGAACCTCGTGTCCAACCACAGGACCCACAGCCTCAAGGACTCGCCCTCCGACACCCAGGGCACCTGCTCCTGTTAGTCACTCTGTGTACTCTGTGGAGACTTAATCATCCTGTGTGCCTCCGATGACAACCATGCCCCGGTGACGCCTACAGGACCAGTCTTCTTCTTTCCCCCCCCACTAATGTTGGCACCCTTAGTAACAAAATGTGTGGTAATTGTTGGTTACAGAGGTATTCACAACCCTCTATTTCCCCCTATATTATTTTGTTACTGATGCTGAATACTTATGTCACTGTATTCGTGTGTAATATTGTTGGGTAATCAATGTATTTTTACTAATAGAAAATATATTTCTATTTATTTATAAAATAGAAATAATGAAAAGAGATCTTCAAACTTTCTGAATCCATTAAGCGTACATGACTACACATACTGTATCTCAAGGCCCAACTGCTTCAAATAAGTTATACCAAGTCCAGGCTATAAAACGATGATCAACTTTCGTCCCCTTTTGTTCATATTTTTCGAGGGTGCCAATATTGTGAGGGTTCCCCATAAGCGGCCACCGTGTGCACTGTAAATAATATTGTCAGTGTCTTTAATTCCCCTCACCCTCAACTGCCTTAACCACTAGCTTTTAACTCTGTACTGAAATGCATTTTATTGTGCAAATCTTCTTACAATCGACAATAGGATGATGGCCTATTGTAATTGGTAGGATTTTATGGAATAAGGTTGCATGTGGCACATAGATACATAGACAGATTGATACGTTCCTGCATAATCTCAAGCCTTCATTATAATAATTTGATATTTGATTCTGCCAACATACAATAGCATCTGGTTGTTTCACACGATTTCACTCATTGCTTTGACTGAATGCCCAGCCCAGTCTTACCCACAAAATGTAGGCAGGCACATAATGTGTTGCACAAGTATACATTCATTAATTGTTTGCATTTCATTTGGGCAGTAATAGAAGTGCATGTGGTAGATGCGCGATTGTGCGTGTACAACTTTTCTTCAAGACTCCGAAAGATTGATATTGACAGAGACCAGTGCCTGTTGTCACTCAGTACTAATGTCCTTGGAGTACATGGTGAGCATGACAAACTTGAAATATTTATTATTCTGCAAGGAGTACTAAGAAAGGGAAATGCTGATTAAGTCGAGGTTTGACTATTTAGTTCTCACTTTGTATCTTTTTACTGTATGTGTCAAACTGCTTATCTCTCATCCACTGTAAGAGCTTTGTGCATACCCTGTATTGGGAATCTTATTATAAGTATTAAACTATATCTTCATTGGTGCATGGCAAATCAAGTCAAGAAGCCCAATCGTTCTATGTATTATCTTTATGTTGCAGTGCCTTCTTTACTCACATTTGCATGCAGGTTACATACTGTCAGTGAAAGGTTGCAGCGATATTGCAGTTGCCATTGCCACTCATGGTCAGCCACCACTCCCTGATGTCGGTGGTCACTTATCTCACTGGCCAATACTCCTGCTAAACAGTGATAGTTGTCCTTACAATGTATGGCAGATTGCATCTCATTTGGACCTGGTGAACTCTGTGGCTAGAATCAATCATTACACTAAATTTAAGCACTGCATTTTAGCAACCAGAGTCTGCTAGTGTTTGAATGTTTTTTTACAGACCACTTGTACGTTTGTCTTGTGATTTATAAACTCTACTCTGGTTGGGAGAAAAATGTATTTATTATTATTTATTTTTTATGTAATAGATGGTTGACAAAATGTTATACTGACACGTGACCTACTCCCTACTCTTCACACACCACTTGGATTTTCCCATTGGATTGTCATGTTTTTTTGTATTGTACAGCTGCAGTTTGGATGCTTAAAGCTACTTTAGGGAGAGGCAATGAGGATTGCCAATACTGTATCCTCTGTAAACTTTTGTGAATGAACTGTATGCCTGATCTGCCCTGGCAGTGGGCCGCCCGGTACGCGCTTGACATATTACAATGTTATAGCCAAAACTGGATCCCACCGTCACGTAGATGTCGCCTCAGTACAGTTCAACGGCCACTCTTAACTTTGTGGTGAGCTGGAACAGAAGTGTAATTTATGACTTGCCTCCTTCCTCCTCCTGACCCCTTCCATCAGGCCGCAGCATTTATCTGCTGTGCCAGAGAAACCACAATACTTCACACATTATCCGCAATGAATATTGCCCCATCTTCCCCTTCCTGCCTGGGTACTCTTAATTGGCACCACAGATTCCAGGCCATTTCATCCATCAACCAGGTATTTTCCACAAAAAGCCGCAGTCGTCGATTTTGGAAAGACCCCCGCGCAGGTACGGCAATGCCCCGTGTTGCATTTTAGGGGATGGGCTTCAACGCCCCCTATGCGTGCAGACAGAAGACGTACACAGATAAGAAACCATTCTGCATCTGGCACAAAAGCAAGAATAGCGTAGTTGCAGCACCCTAGATCTGGAGCAATTTATCAATGCATAAACTTGAATATGTTTTTCTTTGTATGTCCATTTTCATGTGTTAACTCCTTTTCGCTCCAACAAACCCTCTTTACAAAATAGCCTGAGTCGTTTATCATAATGATATTGGTAGAAATAACCGTTTGCCTGAGCCTTTACGCACAGAGTGAGCTCCTCGTGCGCCTTTTACGCAACACACGAAATTTGTACATCAGAAAGCGCGTAAATCCCGCCCGTTTGTGGCGTGCGTACCGCTGTCCCTCTCGCCACTAACCTTGAAAGTTGTAAACACCCCCGTACGCGCGTCTTATCGCACTTCAACAGGCGCGAAAACGAGTTACGCTATCCACACAATATCTGGGTAAAAACAAACCTCCCCAAACAGAATCTGAGGCACACGAGTTAAACAGCAGCTTGTTGTCCAGTTATGTGGGAGAACAACGGAGAAATTAGGCGTTTTTGTTCTCGTGGAAAACTAAAGGATGACCTATGATTACTTAAGACGACTGTTGGCAGTTCACTTAATTGTACTGTGCGCTGCAGGAGTCGCCGTTGTCCGGGGAGCATGTGATTTCGAAAAGAAAGGTAGGTTTGTGATGGCGTTGTGCTAACGTGTTTTGAAAACGAATTTAAGAATAATTAACAATATTTAATAAATGCAACATGTTGCGTCAGTCTTTTCAGTTAGAAAGATGTTGATGTTTGTTTGCAACAACAGATGTTGGACAGCAAATGCTGGTTTTAAGTAAATGTTTTGTTATGGCAAAAGTTATAACTTTTAAAAATGTAGCCTGATTTTAAATGGCTATTAGCCCATTTGAAGCCAAATGTAGTTTGTGTAGCCAACATCTTACCCCCGGGATATTTTTTCATGTAAGAAAAAAAAAATTATATTAACTTAAGCTGTGAGTGTAAATAAATAAATGATTTGATGTGTCTGATCGTCCATATGGTATTCTCTTTGTTTCTGCAGTGTCCATGCTGCTCCACGAGGTTTCAGAAAACCCTAAATGTTTCGCTGAAGGCAAGGTGAACCTGACCTGCTTCTGGGAGGAGGATGAGGAAAGGACCAGCTCAGTGGACCAGTACTCCTTCATATACACATACCAGTACGTACATGTTCCTAGAGTCATTCAAGAACATGAAACTATAACAAGCCCAGTGATGTTGATGTGAAGCCGTGAATTGATTTTTAATTATAATGTTTGTGTTGTAGAAATAAACCCAGCAATAACTGCTCACTTGAGGCATTCCACCTCACAAGTGGGAAGAAGCTGTATGTTTGCCGTTTAAACAAAACCCTGATGTTTGTGCCAATGGACATTCAAGTGAAACGAGAGGGGCGACTCATTCACAACCGCAGCCTGCAGATGGAGCGAACCAGTAAGCTATTTCAATTCAGCATTACTTTTATAATGTGCATTCTGGATGGTTAATGTTGTAAATTGCAATATAGTTCTACTGGATCCTCCTGCTAACTTGACCGTACGCAACGCGGCACAGCCAGGACAGGTCGATGTCAGATGGATTCCACCTCCACCAAAGTACATGGATGATACCATGATGTACAAGATTATCTTTTCCCCCGTGGATAGTCTTATCGGGCGGGAGGTACAGTATGTCTTTTGTGAGTTATGGCTCACTTCAATGCATTATCTCACACAACACAATCATTAATAATATAGCTTTACATTTTCACAATACCAAAGCGTTTTTATTGCATTTTTCATTCATTCTGCATGGTTGTGGTATGCAACTGATGCAGCCACAGCTGTCCTGTGATGATCAATCGGTTTCAATCTGACCACTACCAATCCCTCACACACACACTTACACACAAACACACACACACGTCTTTCCGAAAGACACAACAACATTCCAGGATTTAATGTTTGAGCTTACACTATTTTTCCAATTCACACCCACTATCGTCTGCACACAAGAATTGTGGTAAATTTCCAGGACACTAGTGATCACTGTTTTGTAAGATGAGTGTGTGGTTTGAAGGTGGAGGTGAAGGCGACTTCAGAGTTGGTTCACGGAGGTCTGCAGCCAGCAACCAAGTACAAGGTCCAGGTGCGTGTGAAGCTGGACGGCGTCAGCTACAGCGGTCACTGGAGCGCATGGAGTGACCCGGTCTTTATTGATACGCCCCCTGCAGGTGAGCATCCAGGCAATACAAGGTTACACATATGTGCACTACACATAACTTATTTCTATATATTTTAACCACTTTTTGCTGTCTGCAGTACTTGACCCACTCATCATATCTTTGAGTGTGATTATCTCATGCATTTTCCTGGCGCTGTCTCTCACGATGCTGGTGTCCCATCGCAGGTCAGTAAAACACATGTTCCCAAACAAACTTTAGCCCACGTCAACATACTATATTTTCTCATGTCCTGATTGTTCACAGATATCTGATAAAAAAGGTTTGGCCTATTATTCCAACTCCAGAAAGCAAGTTCCAAGGCTTGTTTACCATCTACGGTGGGGACTTTCAGGTAAAACAAAAAATTGGGGCTGATTGTGTTATTACTATACTTGGTGAATGCTGTACCTTGCCTTCCCCCCGATAGACAAATATTCCTAGTACTATCGTCCATTAAATTAATCAGACTATCTTTGGACAGGAGTGGATGGGACACACCAGTGGAGATCTGTGGCAGAGCCCAAATTTGTTCTATGCTGAGGAGTCCCCTTCATCTCTTGAAGTGCTTTCCGAGCTACCAGTGAACCCCCTACTGCAGGTTCCTCCACTTCCTCCTAAAGGCTTAAGGGTGACCCAGGGAGAGGTGTCTCAGGACGTGAAGACAGATGTGGATATGGGACCGTCTCTGGAACGAGGGGATTCCAATCAGAGTGAAGATTGGACCACGAAGTCACATGATCACTGGCTTATGGAGCGTCTACAAGAAATCCACCAGCAGCCAATTCCATACTCCCAGGAGTCCCAAGACACTTATGTTTCCCTTAGCCATAACAAGAACAGTGAGGGGAAACAACAGGATGCTATCCCAGAGGAGAATGTACCCCTTGAGGTTCTGTTCACTTCCAGGAAAACGTCAGAATCTCACTCGGACTTGGGCTCTGGATCAGGACAGCTCTCGTCCCAGTCTAGCTTTGAGTACTCAAACCAAGATTTGGCCCCCAAGCCCCCTGGATACACCTACATGGCAGTGGCGGACTCGGGGGTCTCCATGGACTACAGTCCCATGAGCAGATCCGAGGACAGAGTGCCAGTATTCACCCATGAGTACAAGAATGACATGTTTTTGAGAAGAGCCTTTTTGACAAGGCAACAGCACATCCAAGACAACTACTGAATGGAATAAGCGGTGTTTAAGCCAACTGGTGAGTTAGTACAGTATGTCCTGTCATGGGGGTACCACCGCCAAAAAAAAAAAAAGTTTGTCAATAACTCTTCTGATTTAGAAAATATGTGTCAATAACCAGTCACTTTTTAATCTCTTAAAAGTAGTGACGGTCCTGCATGTGACCCTAAACCTGAGAGTCAGAGAAATCAAACAAGAGTCAACATTTATATTAATGAATTATTCTTTTTTTTAATCCATACTATTTATTATAGCAGTTGCTTGTGTTTATTTAGACTATTGAAAGGGAAGCTGATACAACTTTTCAACATAAATGAAAACATTAAAGGAACAGGCCACCGTTTTTACCTGAGCTTAGACGAGTTGATACGTACCTGTCTGGTCTTTGTGCCAATGGAAGAGCTTGGTCGCTTCTAACTTCACCCTGTTTGGAGCCATAGGAATATGCTGGGAGAGGCCAAAATGCTAACATCTTTGGTCTTTTTGCGTGACTGAGCACATGCACAAAGACCAGACAGGTACATATCAACTCGTCTAAGCTCAGGTAAGAACATATCTCAGTATGGAAAAACAGTGGCCTGTTCCTTTAAAACAATTACATGAAAAACAGCCAGCCATTCAACACTATTAAAGTGACTAAAGATTAAAACTGTAGGAACAAAGAGAATAAGCTAGAACTCAAACAAAGGAGTCCACTGGTTCATGGATTATATCCCTTTTCTGCACATAAGGAAGAAGAGGTCGGTTCTTGTAAATGTGTAGATTGTATTTACCTGTGTTAATGTTTGTTTTTTATATTTACGTAAGAAAATAAGATTGAAAAAAGAACAAGTGAGCACCTGATGTAAAATGGAGCTGTATGTAAATAAATTATGCAAAGTTATGCTCTCATAACAGTTGAAAAGCAACTGCAGATACATACTTCACAAACCTGTTTCCGATACACACAGTTTTTATATAAGGTAGTCCAAGATTTATTTTAGACCATTTTTAGACCCTGTTTCACCTTGATATGATCTTGGTGATAAATATTTTATGGGGAGGACACTTAAAAGGTTTGTTAAGGTGGTACTTTGAGTTAAAGGTTTGGGACCACTGCTCTAGATCAGTTGTATCTCAACTGGTGGGTCAGAACCCAAAAGTGGGTCGCGAACCTTTCTTTAGTATTTATTTATAGAAAAAGTACAGAATCACTACTTGAGTCTCTTAAAATAAATTTTATCAGGTAATTTTATTATCATAACTTCAGCTTTTGTAGCTTATTTAATGCTTATTCGACAATAATATTTGATGAAAAGACAATATTAAGTCTATGGCGTATTTGGGTCGCAGCTTGTCATCCCTGGGAGATTGTGGGTCCCGCCGTCATTCCAGTTTATAACCACAGCGCTAGATGAATCACTGCTGGAGCTCTACTGAAGTTGGATTGGTTCAAGACAACAATCTTGGCACACAATATACCAAATGAGGGCCCTTTAAAACGTTGTATTACTATTACAATGTTTCTATGTCTGGTTTGTGTTAATAAATAATCCAGCGGAATTAAACAAAACTATACAATTTTCAACAATAAAAAAAATAAAACAGTTTGTCCAGTGTATGTTTGACTAAAATGTTAAACATTTTCTTTTATGTTACCAGTTCAATGTGTTAATTGTTTTCTGTCTTTTTGAACTCCATCAGTCCATCAGGAGATAGCAGGAGTCTCCATTCTTGAAATGTATGTGGGTTATTGAGATCTTCACTCTTAGCCCTAGTGATTCCTAAATGGGACAAATAAATGTTCCAAACCTCCTTGAGCCCACCTGATGTTGCGTCATAGCTCCTATTCTGATCCAGCGTACACCTCACCAGGAAATATCGATCAAGAACATCCAAAACTGGATCAGCCGAGGGCTCCCCACCCTTTTGCTCAGCGGCCTCGTGTGGCTGAAAAGAGGCAATAAGGCGACAGGCCGTGTGTGTGTGCCCTTGCTTCTCTAACACCTGGGAGAGAAAGGAGGACGTGTCACAGAGCAGAGCCGATAAGTGGGCTGCAGAGGACTGTACACTGGTGTGTAATCCACTGGCAGAGCCGAGTGTGGGGTTACACAGGTAACCCTCCAGTCCATCCACAATGATCAGAGCAGGAGTGGAGGGAGAGGATTGGGTAGACTCGTGAAGACCAGCCACCAGCACCAGCAGCTCCTCTAGGGTTTGGGGGTAGCAGAACTTAATTTTCTAGAAAGAATAAATATACATTTAACATTATTCATCTTCAAAGGCTAGTACATGGCAATTCTTCACTACCGTTTAGTATAGCTCTAGTTTTACACTCCTGCTTTATCCGCTGTCCTGTAATAGCTTAACTTAGTATTAATTCCACGTTACTTTAATGCCATCTACCTTGAGAGTGGCTGGGTTCAGCATAGGGACACGCCTCTGCAGGCACACCGGGAGGTTCTGGATCTGAGTCTGGGTGAGGAAGATGACTCTAAGGCCGCTTTCAGAGGCAGCAGTGACCGCGGCCAGCAGCAGCACGGAGCGGCTCATAGCATGGCCCCCCACCACCAGCGCGCTGCGGGCTGGTGCCACTGCGGAGGTCTCAAAGTTTACTGCTGCCGGCCCACTCTGCGCCGCAAACGTTTTAAACACGAGGGTCAAAATGTCTGTCATGCCTTAAATATTATATTAATGTACAATGTACATTATATAAATCATTATTTTTTTCATCAGGTCCGAAGAAGTTCCCGCGGTTGTTTACATACGGGACGCTTGCTATGTCTTCCGTGCACTAGACCTCAGCCAATCTTTAGTTCCTACCTGGTTTATTTAATACAAACATTAAGTGTCATTGTATATTAAGACCAAGTATATATCAACCACAATTCGAACTAATAAAGATAGTAAATTCTCTATTTTATAATAAGAAAATCACATTTTAATCAAAGCTTCCGTTTTACTCGCTACTTCCGCTACGTCACACAATCACAACATCAGCTGTAGGCAAGATGGCGCACACCTTGGCAGACTTAGCGGTTCCATCGGACACAGAGGCTGCGTCGGAGCATGAAACGGGGGTCTACAGACGCTGTAGGGGTCGGCCGAGGTTGACAGACTCAGACCGTGCCAGGAGACGGCATGAATCCCGAAAGAAATACGACGTGAGGCGAGTGTACCTCGGAGAAGCGCATAAAGTGTGGAGTGAGCTGCGTCTGAGGACCAGTCTGAGTGATGCTGGGCTGGCAGAGTACCTCATCCTGCTCCACTCCACCTATGGAGAGAGCGACCAGGACAAGCTCTGTGGGTGAGTCCGTCTGCACAGGATCTGCTGGAGGGTGACCACCGCAATAAGTAAAACAATAAAATAATAATAAAGCAGTTTGGATGGACATTGAGCAAACTGGACTGGAGAGAATACATATTTAAATATGTAATTGATGGATAAATAAAGTCATAGAGCCTGCAGACAATTTCTTTGCTCTTCACATCAATACAAATCTACACTGGTAGGACGTAAGGCGTAAATGGCTGTGCAGTAGACATCAAGCAAAAGAGGCACTAGTGGTCACCCGCCAACTGAACAGAACAATTTGGCTACTATATCTTCTCTGCTTTCAGGAAGAAGACAGAGATCGACCACTCACCAAATCCGATCAATGGTAGGTTATGTACCTTAATGTTTTCTCCTGCATCAACATTTACCTTTTGTTAACGATCCAAATTATAAGGGAGTTTGTCTATTCAGAACACAAGAGAAACCTGGGGGAAATTTCTGTGTATGATGATAAAACTAGCTGGCAAAATGTTGTAAATTTGTGTCGGTACAAGGTATTTACTCACAGAGCCCATCTGCACTAGTGGTGAGAGATGTTTTGTTTGTGTTGCAGACACTAGGGGGCGTGTGTCTAGCCTGCAGAGCATTGTCCATTGGTATCAGGACCACTCTGAGTCATGTCCTCTGGAACCTCAGCTTAGATCTGTGGAGTGTCAGTCCGACTCCTACACGGCTGCTCTGTGGCAGTGTGATGCCTCACACTCGTTTACTCAGTACCTGTGCCCCGCGCAGTGCGTTCAGCCCAGTGACGCTGAGCAGGATGAGGGTGGGCAGACGGAAGGAGAGGAGCAGAGCACAGTGGTAACTGCTGCCTCTGAAGTGAAAAGATCTGTGCACAGGCGGAGACGAAGACGAACTCACAGACGGGCAAAACGTATGTGAACATTTTTCAATCATGTCTTTGTAAAACATTATATACTCTTCAACTATTACACTTTCATTGAACAGACATGGCATGAAAGACCATTGTATAGCATTTTGTTGATTTACATTGTTAAATGTCACACAACAGAAAAAAAGGGCTCAGTTGCCTCTTGAACCTTACAAAGTTTAGTTTTAGTTTATTTGAGCAGTTAAAATTCTGCTCAAAAGGAGTGGGCTGAAGCAAAAGCTTATAAGCGCCCACCCCCGACATCATTGAAATAAAAACAATTAATCAAATCACAATATAGCACAGGGAACATGTTACAAAGTACAAAGACACACAGCGTACCCCTCCGTGACCCAACACAAACGAAAGGAAACACAACACAACTACAACAACAGTCTCATTTCATGTACAATCTCCAACACAAAGCAATTGAATAGATTTTTTTTTGTATTAATTTTTTTTTTTAACACGCCACTGAGGTTATTGCAATATTGCATTATGTAAATTAGTCACACTGTTTGAAAGGTCACATGCTGAGAATTCAAACTAAGTGCACTGCATATAACATAGAAATGTTTGCTTTGCAGGCATGGAAGAACACGAGCCTGTTCCAGATGTAAACCATAACTCCATTAACACGATGGACCAGATCCCGACTCCCTCTCTGGACCCACCCACTGGTGTTACAGAGACAGAGCAGCACCCGGTGTGGGATGTGGAGGGGTCCCCAGGTGCATTTCAGTCCGAGGACGACTGTGAAGATCTGAGACCGGCCGAGGACAGAGAAACACACCACCTCACGACAGTCCCGCCGGGATACCGGTGTGTGTCTTTGGTGAATGGAGTGGAAGGTGTGAGTGAGGAGTCAGTATTGGGTGGTGCAATGCCTCCACCGATGCACGCACTAGATCAGAGTGCACTGTATGACCCTCATAGTCTACAGGCGGTTGTCAGCTGTGAGCTTCCAGACCAGAGGAGCGCCTTGGAAAACTCTCAGGTAAAATACTAAAATATACCAGGACTAAGCTGAAGGATAGGCAAGGCAAGTTTATTTGTATGGCACATTTCATGTCAGAGACGACTAAATGTGCCTCACAACACACAGAAATATAATGAAAATACAATAAAAACAAATCAGTTTATACAATTGCCTAATAATAATATACACAAATATATCTAGATACATGATTATATTATTATTTGTTAAAATACGTTCAATATCCATAGGCAGCAGTAAATAACCATGCTTTCAGCCTGGACTTAAACATAGTCCTAGTTGAGGCCTGTCCCTGTTTGTCAGGGAAACTGTTCCTTTGCCGCATGAAAGTGCAACGCAGCCTCACGTTGTTTGGGGCTGACTCTAGGAACCACTAAAAGACCCTGAGGATCTCAGGGCCCGAGGTGGTGCATACGGCTGTAACATGTCAGCTATATACTTCGATGCCCAACCATGAAGAGACTTGTACACAAGCAGAGCTATTTCAAAGTCTATTCTCTGAGCGACAGGAAGCCAGTGCAGAGACCGGAGCCCTGGACTAATATGGTCGTATTTCCTGTTTCTGGTCAGGACTCGAGCAGCAGCATTTTGGATGTACTGCAGCTCTAACAGCTCGTTTAGAAAGGCCAGTGAACAGGCCTTTACAATAGTCTATCCGACTGGAGACAAATGCATGAATTAATCTCTCCAAATCTGGTTTAGACACCATGTTTTTTATTTTAGCAATGTTTTCAGATGGTAATAGGCCACTGATGTAATGGACTTAATATAACTAAAATTCAGGTCTTAGTCCATGATTACCACGAGATTTCTGACTTGATTTTTAGGTTCTAGTAAAAGATGACTAACAGAGAGGTTGTCACTCTCCGTGTTTTTGTGCGTCAAAGACAATTATCTCCGCTTCATCTGTATTTAACTGGAGGAAGTTGTTTTGCAGCTACAAACTGATCTGTTTGATACGTTGTATCTACAGGCCCATGTTTACCCGCTGTCTGATAGTATCAGAAATGTGCCACCAAAGAAAAACTCAGAGAGAGACCATGTTTTTAATAATTACTATTTTTGTTGTTGTGTGCAGTTAATCATTATCACTGGTCCCAGCTATGAGGCATTAGCATCAGAGGGTATCCAGCTTAACTGCGGCAACATGGAGGAGGTTGGATGCGCTGTCATTGGCAATGTTTCCTACAACCAAATCTGTCCCTTGGACACAACAACCACGATACACCAGGACCAGTCTGTGACAGGTGAGGAGGCTATATTGTGCTACTTCATTTGATGGGCTGGATGGGGCCTTACGTGTGGACCTACCATTAAAAACATGTGCAATAGGCAAGGATGAATGAGAGTTTGTGAGAGCGGGATAACGGGTGCATATAGGCCCAGAGCTACAATCTGTACCTTTCCAACCAATAACAAAAAAAAGACCTTTAATAAAGTGAACTGGACCATGAAATGTTAGGTCCTTATTCTGCAGCAAATCACTGAAGAATCATTTTACTGTGTGTGATTTCCAGTTGGGATTGTGAATGTAATTTATTCCAAAGCTAACGTTATCATTTAGCTTTGAGTGACCAGCAGCAACAGCTTAAGACTGAAGACCCTCAGGAGCTGAGCCCTGACAGAATTCCACACAGGAGCAGGTCGGCAAGATTAATTTAAGCAGGAGTCTTATGAGCATGTTATCAATGAGTGTCTTTTTCTAAACATTTCTCATAATTTTATATCAACCAGGAGGAGAAGCAAACGTGGTCCAGTGATCGAGGCGGATGGGATGCTCAAGATGTTCCACTGTCCGTATGAAGGCTGCAGTCAGGTCTATGTGGCCATCAGCAGCTTTCAGGTACAACATTACTGTATTAAGATTCATTTTGGCTTGTACTTTTGTTTTATTAATATAAAACACAATGCATTTATTCCTTGTAGAATCACGTCAACTTGGTCCACAGGAAAGGTCGAACCAAAGTGTGTCCACACCCAGGCTGTGGCAAGAAGTTTTATTTGTCCAACCACCTGCATCGACACATGATCATTCATTCAGGTGGGCTCACATTGATATTTAAATCTACTATGTTTTTCTTTGTTCAATACTTTTGAATGCGTTTTCATTATTGTTTAATGTTTTAAAAAGGTAAAGGTTCAATTTTGTGCTAAACTGACCTGCTTTTGAGAATGTTATGAAGTTCTTTTCTCAACAACAACATCTAGAGCTGGCTGATATCAATGGAGAACATGTAGATTAAGAATCATATTTTTTGTGTCTACATGGCATACAGAAAGCGTACACTAAAAGGTTTGTGCCATTCCTGTGTCAACAGGAGTTCGAGACTTCACATGTGAAACGTGCGGGAAGTCGTTTAAGCGAAAGAATCACCTGGAGGTCCACCGGCGCACTCACACTGGAGAGACCCCATTACAGTAAGTCAACAACTAGACTATAAAACTCTTACTTGATGTTTGTATGTCTTGCAGTGAATATCTACTGTTCTCTTTGCCCCCAAGTCTTTATTAAAAAATGCCTGGATGAGATTGTTCTAGCAGTAGATCAGCTGTGTATATTTGATGTGCTCATACGTTGTCATTTGTTCAGGTGTGAGATCTGTGGATACCAGTGTCGGCAACGGGCCTCTTTAAACTGGCACATGAAGAAGCACACCTCTGAGGCGCAGTATAATTTCACCTGTGACTTCTGCCATAAGAAGTTTGAGAGGCTGGAAAGTGTCAAGTTCCACAAGTTAAAAAGTCACCCTGAACAACTGACAACATGAGATACGCTGTTTACACACAGGTACACGTCTGAAGTAAGGAATCACAGAGCGGATAAAAAGAACGGCTATGCGGGACATAAGCTGTTTTAGGACCAGGAGGGATTGAATGTTTTCAATTCCTACCTCCTTTGAATTTTGACTGTACTGTACTCTGGTTGCTGCTGAATTTACTAAAGAAATTTTTTTTTTCATTTGTCAATGAACATTTCTCCAAAAAGAACTATGGTACATTTTTGTGTTTATAAACTGAAAATTATGATTTAGTATAATTAGTATTTAAACATTTTGCAAAAATAAATTATTTTGTAATAAAAATATTTGTTCTGAATAAACATGATATTATAGTTCTCTGTCTCGTCTTTAGTGATGAGTTTATTGCAGGTGAGTGAGTGGACTGTGATCAGACTTCCTCTGGGACAAGCTCTGACGCTTTACATCAGATTTGATGCTTTTGAAAGTTTTCCTTTTAAATTTGTCATCTGATCCACACTAAGACAACAATTTGTTTTCTTCATTAATCAGAGTAAGGTCATGGGACTGTTTTGTCCAAAATTCCCCTAGTTATTCTTGGGCTCAGAATCTCTAAAATCACCAAAACAAAAGTTGCACAATTTTGTATCATGGGGAGCAATATTAAATGGTCAGCACTAAATGATAAAGTTATTCATACATGCGCATCTCAACAATTTTTTTAATTTTATTTTAAGACTATTTACATTGTAGATTGTCACTGAAGAGATTAATTTGTGAATTAACACATATTGAATTACAAACAAACAAAGGTTTAATGGATTCTTCAAAATGGCCGCCTTTTGCTTTGATTACTGTTTTGCACACTTTGACATTTTCTCAATGGGCTTCACGATGTAGTTGGCATAAATGGTTTTAACTTCACAGACCGTCTAAAACCATTTCAGGTGATGGCCTCATGAAGCTCATCAAGACAATGCCAAGAATAAAGGGTGGCAATTTTGAAGAATTTAAAATATAAAAATGTTTGAGTTAGTTCACCCTTTTTAGTTCTCTACATAATACCATGTGTTCATTTGTAGTCTAATGCAGTGGTTCCCAACATGGGGGGCTCCTGGGATTGCAGGGGGTCATAAATGATATTATTTGAGCAAAATAAATGTTCTACAATCATCAAATATGAGTAATGACTACAGGTGCATTAAACACTCCAATTTCACTTTATTAGTTTGAGAACCGTCAGGGGCGACGGTGGCGCAGATGGTAGAGCGGGTCGTCTCATGATCGGAAGGTCGGGGGTTCGAATCCCGCCTCCTGAAGGTGCACATTGTCGTTGTGTCCTTGGGCAAGACACTTCACCCTCCTTGCCTCCAGTGTTTGCGTACACTGGTGTATGAATGAGAGTGTGAATGGGCCCCCTATGAGAGACCAACTGGCCCGTTTGGAACCGTTTGCCCCCACGACCCGGCAACGGACAAGTGGGAGAAAATGGATGGATGGATAGTTTGAAATAAATGCTTATTAGCAACTATTTTCATGTTTTGATACATTTGTGGGGGCCACAGTTTTGGACTGGGGGGGCACGGCCCGACTACAGCACACGCAGGGGGACTTTAAGAAAAAAAGTTTGGGAACCACTGGTCTAATGCATTCACTGAGAATCACGCAATGTAAATATTGTTGCAAATAAAGAAAAGCCAATACATAGAATGTGTTTCCAAACTTTTGACCAGTACTGTATAAGATTAACCCAAAAGAGGAAAAGCTAATTCGCAAGCCAAACATCTCTTTTCCCGTCTGGTGCCTTTCTCCTCATTATGCAATTACATATGTGTGCATTCATATTAGTAAAGGGTTTTCCGGCAGGTGATCATCATCCTCTCCCTCCCTCCCCCGGGGTAAGACCAGCACAGCTCTATGGTGATGTGCACTACAGCTGCTGTGGACACTCCCCATGCACCCTCCCTCTCTACACCTATAAACAAGCACAGAGCTAAAATCAACCCACACGAGCAAGAAGTCACCTCTGTAACTATCCACTCTGTCCCCCTAAAAATAAATCAAGCAAGCCTTTGAACTTTAAGTTCTACTGGACTGGATACGCATCTACCTTGTGCTGCTATCTTGTCGTGTTCTTTTATCTCTATAGTGAAGCCATAAGGGACCAAGCCTTTGAAGTGCATCTGTGATTAAGGTAAGATCGGATTTTAGTGGGAATTATTGCTTTTTATACTTTGGCCGTCTTTACCCCGGAGCTGCAGCTTGACAAAAGAGGCAGAGATGGTCCAACAATAACCCTTTTGTCTGTCCAAAGACCTGCCTGCAATTAGTGTTCTCAATGGAATCCTTTGAAAGTTTTCACAAAGGTTGGTTGGACGTTATGTTTATTAAGGATAGAACAAGCAAAGCCATTACAAGAAATACAGTATTGGCAAATTGTACTGTTGAGATGTATGGAGTTTAATAAGCATGTTCGAGTTTCAACGGAATATTTATTCATAATGTTTTGCAAATTAAATTCTTACATGTACAGTAGGATCTCCATTGCGCTCAGAGAACTTCTGACGTAACCCTGACTCTGGATAATGTTAGTGACCGTCAAGTAAATGCTACATCACAACTGATTGTGTGGAGGATGTACCCCACCTGAGACCCATAGTTGCTGTTTAAGATTCCACCACAACCCCTATCAAGAATGATGATAAAGAAGTACATAATGAATAAATGCATTAGAAGTGTAGTAGTCCGAGGAGTGAACCTTGAGGAACTCCTTGTCACCATTACTATAAAACATGTATTACGATTATAAATAATAGATTTTTGAGACTCCCAAATGCCAACAACGCCACTTAATTGTATGTGCTGAGATGACAACGGTATGTTAGAAAAAACGGCAATCACTTTGTCATTGTTTATTGTAATATTCACGCTTTTGCTGAAAACATCCATGTACTTAAAGGTTTTTTGTTGAAGCAGCTTGCAGTATTTTTGGTTGCCGTGCATGTTGCCTTGTTAATAGCTCACTTGTTTGTGACAGAGTGTATTTTGTCGAGGATGGCTAAGCAGAAAGAAGAAATAAGCTGTGTGGGGCTGGTTTTCTTGGGTCAATGATCTTCAAACACATCATTAACTTGATGCAATTCAGCTTACTTTAACAGTTCAGGCAAGCTACTTCCTGTTGTCCAAATGTAACACTGTGGCCTAGTAGTTTCTAATATGTGTTAGCCAGAAAATAGTATGTACATTTCTTGAGAAAAGAGAAGCAACGCACACCAGAAGTAGTCTCCGAGGTGCAGATGTAGGGGGAAATCTTCATAAATCAAAAAACACTCATAAGCCGATGTCCAAATTTTAATGATAGTGATTACGTTTCGGCATTAGCCTTCATTAGATCTTTCTTTTTTCTTCATCTTTGAACCAAAATGTATGTTAACAAATTTCTTACCAGCACTAAAAAGTCTGAGAATCCTTGGTTCAGAATAGAGTATCAATGTAGTATTTACAGCAATTTGTGAAACGCAATCAGCATTTAGCAGAGTCATTGTGTTTATTGTAGCAGCTGGCACCTTGCACAAAGAGCATTGTTCTCCCAATTCTGATGTGCACACCCGCAAACCCGAGAGCATCTGAGACTGGCCGTCATTAATAGTACTCATAGATGTTGTAAAATTGCAAAAGCAGCAACAAGTTGCTGTTGAGGACAAAATGTCAATGCGTGAATAAAACCAATTCCTATTAGCATAGGTTATGCAAGGACGTTTTTTGAAACTAACTAACTAGCACTCAAAAGCTCGCTCTAAGAAGGAACATGTTGTTCCGATGGGGAAGTTTCAAGCTGAAATGTAATGCAACAGTGAGATTAAACTCTCAATAGTAAAATAAAGCATTCACTGTCCATGGCAGTTTAAATGCAAAGCAACCCCACTTTCTATGCAAACAGCTGAGAAGTTTCCCTTTCTGTCAAAAGCCAGTTTCTGTTTTTTCCTTGTTTTTTGTAGATATTTTCCAAGACACACAAGATAATAAACTAAGCAATGAATTAAAAAGTGCGACAATGGGAGCAACCAAGTTTTGGAGAAAATTCTGGCCCATGTCATCTCATTGCCCATTTAACTTGTTTTGAATTCGTTCAACTTTGCATATCTTACTTGAAACCTCAAATAACGTTATATCTGTTTTCTCGACAGCTCCCACTATCTGCAAAAATGTCCTGTGGCAGATGCCTCAAGTTCCTGATGTTTTTCTTCAATGGCATTATTTTTGTAAGTACTTCTGACAGATAAAAAACATAATAATAATGTGTGTGTTTGTTTAATAATGTGTCTTCTTTTAACCTATTAGCTGTCATGTTGTTAGGGGATGGAGACACGAAGAAGGATGATTTTTAATGGGGCCTATTTCGTGTTCCTCATTAAAAATCCAGTTACACATTTACATCAGTGAACATGCTTTGCCTGTTTCAAGAGTTACTCATTTATGTGAGGGAAAACGGACCTAAATGCACCTACTGCATTTTTCTTTGTAATGTAATGACATGTTCTGACCAGTGTATGGCAGTGCAGGGCTATCATTTGTAAAGCCTCATGTCTCTATTTTTCAAAAATATTAACTATTTTTTTCAAAATAGTTCATATTTTTGTCAAATAAAACTTACAATATAATCCTGCTTCAATGTCATTATCTCTTTACTGTAGTTGGACACTTTCACTGTACTTTTTCATATGTCTTTTGGGAGATTTTGTTAAACATTGCTCTTTCTACAATAGGAATAATTTGACATCTTTGGAAAATATTCCATCCAATGCTCCCTTCAGTCTTACCTTTTCCGTTTCCTTTAACCTATAACCAATAGTGGCTATTAGCACAGGGCAATTTAGCCACTACATGGACTGTAGTATAAAGCTCCTGCCGTAACCTGACTTGACCTTGCATATAGTACCTAACCATGGCTGTGTCATCAGCTGGCTGGAGCAGGGATCCTAGCTGTGGGCATCTGGGTGAAGGTGGACAGTGGTTCGATCTTCGGCTTCCTAGAAAAGATCCCAAACGCCCCGTCAGAGCTGGCCCAGGTGCTGAACGTGGCATACTTGCTCATAGCCCTGGGAGGCCTGCTCGTCGTCCTCGGCTTCCTAGGCTGCTGCGGGGCCATGCAGGAGAGCAAATGTATGCTGCTGCTGGTATGGATACTTTTGACTAGTAGTATAGATCGTGTTATCCTCATAAATATCACAATTAATGTATTAGTTTATTTGAGCAGTTAAAATTCTCCTCAAAAGGAGTGGGCTGAAGCAAAAGCTTATAAGCGCCCACCCCCAACATCATTGAAAGAAAAACAATTAATCAAATCACAATAATACAGGGAACATGTTACAAAGTACAAGACACAAGAGCCCGGGAACACGGCATGCACACACACAGCGTACCCCTCCGTGACCCAACTTTACCTGTTATAATTACATTATCAATCCTACGTTAAGCAACATCATACATTGATTTTTGAATTTGCCTCACCGGCAAAAGAGAACCTACAACACACCAGAGCGGCCGTTTCAAAACGGACCACACCCACAAAGCACCTCTACAAATTAACAGAATTTAACGGATAGGAAAGGAAAAGAAACACAACTGAAAGGAAACACAACTACAAAAGTCTCATTTCATGTACGATGTCCAATACAAAGCAAGTGACAAAGGCGATCAAGTTATTTATACACATACATATGTACACACACATCACTTCTTCTTTTTTTTCTTCTTTTTTTTGTTGTTGTTATTTTTTTGTTTATATATATACACACTTTTTTTTTTCTTAAAAAAGTAAAGTATTTGTATCCAACTGCTTTTTTCCCCCAAGTTCTTCATGATAGTGATGGTGATCTTTTTGGCTGAAGTGGCAGGCGCCATTGTACTGTTGGTGCTCAGACCATTAGTAAGCCAGAATTTTCTAAATTTTGTGTGGATTTGACATTATTCAAGTTGTGTTGTTAATATCTACAAACTTCCTCTCTCCAGGTGGATAGTTTGATTGTAAAGTTTGGAAATGTTGCTGTTCAGAACATCAAAACAGACTACGGGAAAAACAAGGACGTCACGGGACTGTGGGACACCACCATGAGCCTTGTTAGAAGCCATTTGCAAACCACAAATTTCAAGCAATATTTTGACTTTTTTATCTCTTTAGTTGAACTGTTGTGGATTCAACAACTACACTGACTTCACCAACTCATCATACCACCTGACCAATGGATATCCACAAATATGCTGCCAGGGTGGAGGCGCCCCGTGTGGCAACTCCAGCAGCACTGTCCCGGTATGTACCAACAAACTACTACCATGTTACGAGGTTGTTTTCAGATTCTAAACTGGGGTGAATGATTTACACTGTATTTTCACATAGAAAGATGATTTATTCTGTAGTATTACTGTCACGGTCCATTTTACAACTATGTTTATCCAACCACACCAAAAGTCACCATGTTGCCTGCCACCAGACCTAATTAATGTTGTGATGTCACCTAAATGCCAGCAAATATTCCTCCTCAAAATGTTGACGAAAATTGTTTTTGTTTTGGTACGTTTTGCTTTTCAGAAGATTCCAGGCTGTTTCAAAAGGATCAATAAGTTAATAGACGACAACACTGTAGTTATTATCGGAGTGGCTCTGGGCATAGCAGCTCTGGAGGTAAGACCTTTAAACAGTTTGGAGTCTTTTGTCATTTCTGAACCTTGTAACATAAAATAAAAAGATTATAACAGGACTGAAATACATTAGTGTGCCTTCATTAGGATCCGTGGTAAAGTCTTGGATTCAGAAAGTTATATACTAATATAGTCTACTTGGGTGTAATGTGCTAGTAACTGTTTAACTGTTCTCCCTGTTTATCACACCAATGCGTAGTATAGTGTGTGGTCCAGTAACAACGGATTTAAAAATTAAGCAATGTGTGTTTCTAACAGCTGGGCGCTATGGTCACCTCCATGATCCTATACTGTCAAATAAAGTCAGCATGAAGCCGAACTAACATGATGTTCTCATCACCAAAGCAACAATACAGCCCTTGGTCAGTGATAAGTTGCAGCGGATCTATGTGGTATGTCCACACTTAGATCCGCTGCTATCACTTTATGCACCTGCACATCTGTAAATACAATCCCGCTGTTCTCTGTCAATATTCTTTATGCATGCCCTTATAGCTTATGGTTTGAAAGTTTTTATAGCTATTTTTTTAAATCTAAATTCTGTGTTTTATGTTTTATGTTGCACGATTGTACCGAGAAAAATTCCTTGTTTGTGAACCTGGTCCGAACAATGGCAATAAAATCTACTCTGATTCTTATTCTGATTCATATGGAATTGTAAAACATACAGATTTCAGAAGACAACAGGTGTGACTATCTAAACAATGGATATGTGACAGCACAATCAGTAGCATTCAGTTATTTCCATGCTATCAATGTCTTTATAAAACAAGCTGTTTGTTGCATAACCTGATGCACATGTGTACATGCATGTATTTATATAATGTATTAGCTATATTTCCAATAAAGCTAACAAAATGGTTGTGTTTGTATTGTGTGTGTTATTTGCTGACTGTGTTCCTTCCTTATTTTGTTTGTTTGTTTGTTTGAGTCTTCTGTGCTCTAAATAGCTCGTTCATTATCCCAAGTGTCCCTTTCACCTGTCTGAGTGAGGACAATGTGTTATCCATTTAACATTAAAATGAGATGTATTACACACAGAACATATGCTATACCCAATGGCAAAAACAAACAACACAAACGTATCTCCCCTATTGAAAATATATGTTTGGTTGGTGTTTAGTGATTTTGGTGTAACCGGTTGTATTATTGTATCTATATCATGTTTGTGTTTTCTGATGGCCTATGGCTGTGTGCGCGTGGCAGTGCAGTCAGTCAGAGGAGGCGTTGGGCGGTCCGCAGCGCGCATGCTCTGGCTGACCCGACAGCATTAACTCAAACATACCTTCACCGCGTACTTCTCTACCACCCCGATGAAGCCCTGCACGCGCCCATTTCCCTACACCTATGATCTTATTTGTGTTTCCGGATTAGTGTTAAACTTTTGAATGTGTCTTGTTTTTTGTGTGTGTGGAGCGGTTCTACCTCGTCACCACCACTGCTGCCGCCGCTAACAGGTGTCTGTCTGCGCCGCCTGAAGAGAGAACATGTCCAATGGGAAAGAAGTAACTGTTCCAGACAAGTGAGTGGGATCTGACAGGAAAGTTGTGTGGATATGGGTTGTAGTGAACATGAAGAGTTCTTGGAATACTTATTTACTAACATTATGGCGCACTTCCTTCACTTCTTAATTTTAGTCAAAGTGATATTTCTGACGACTAAAATTGGACTAAAACTACATTTAAAGTTTTTCATGAGACTAAAACTATGACTAAAATGTCCAGATATTTTAGTCGACTAAAATGAGACTAAATAAAAATGAAAAGGAGGGACTAAAATCATCCAAACTTCTATTGACCGTCTGAAGAGCCTCATATCATGTAAATTCACTGCCAAAGGAACAGCTCTGAGCTTTGTTCATGAGGGAGCAGCTCCATGAAGCAGAGGACCTCGATTAAATATGATTATAATGAATATTATAAATACAAAGTCGATTAAATTTGTCCTAAATTTAGTCGACTAAATTGACTTGCAATTTTAGTCGACTAAAACTCGACTAAAATTTAAGATATTTTTTTGACTAAAACTCGACTAAAATTGAATTCCATTTTTGTCAAAAGACTAAGACTAAAACTAAATTAAAATATGTTGTCAAAATTAACACTGCTGCACACTTTGGTCTTTTCCTGTATATAGGGGGAGCCATGTTTCCACATTTCTATAGACAAAACAGGGGGTCTTCTATATTCATACAACCAATGTGAGTGACTATGTGCCCGGAGTAGCTGTGTTTTTTGCCTCCACAGATGTCTTTGATCCCAAGTACCCTTCTTTCCTTTTGCTCTTTTGTGGAAAAGAAAGACCTCTGTGCATCTAATTGCATTTTTATTGATCGTAAACTAACAGGCTCGTTTGTTTGCATTTCAATGACGTAAAGTTCCAATTTGCAAACTTGTAAACAAAGAAATATTAGGTGTAGGGTCTTTAACTCTTATCCTAACCGTATCCCTAATCTCAACCCTGGGGAACATAGGGCTGTCCCCAGATGTTGGCACTCTGAAGAAAAATACTTTCTACACATTTGTTTTTGTGTGGTGCTCTTTTGTAACAATGCAACTTCTTTAATGCCTCAGCTTTCATTGCTCCTCACATACGCCTTTGTACATTGCTCCTATAGTGCACAATCCTGGTTCTTCAGACCTCTCTTGGCAACACCCTTCCCTATATATACTAACTGTATCTATGCCTCAGCCCCTCACAGATGACCCTCCAGCAGAGCCTGGATGAGTGCATGGAGGCCTTGGACCTCTTCCTTAACAACCACTTCAATGAGAGCTTGGAGAGGCTTAGGCCAAGGTAACCACTATTGCTACACACTTTAGAACACACTGTCCGCTTGTTTTTATTTGTGAGTGCTAGCGTGCTGTCAGCAAAAGATAAAATCGCCTTTGTAACGAGTTGTCAACTAGTTCCTCAAAGTAGACTCTCGGGTTAGTACTGGGTTTCTCCAATGACTCCAGGGTATGAAGTATTTACCAAAGATGACGCCCAAGTACTGGTGAATCAACAGCCCGGAGAGAAGGAGTGCTACAAAATACACAGTAGGATACACAGCACAGGAAAGGGAGAGAGAGGGGAGGGGGTGGCGGGCAGAGGTAGAATAACGAAGCTTATCTCAGCTGCAGGGAAATGTCACACAAAGGCCGACTATGGGGAACATCCGGAGAGTAACTGTAACCATAAGTATGTGGTCATGTATCAACTTATACAGCATAATACTGTAGGCTATATTGTCAATGTAGTTGATTAGGCTGTTAAGTGTGACCTGTTGAATGTTGGTCCACTCCTCTTCAATGGCTGTGCGAAGTTGCTGGACACTGGCAGGAATATTCTTATTCTTTATTAGGATCCCCATTAGCTCCCACAAGTGGTTGCTAGTCTTCCTGGGGTCCTGACATAATATAAAATTACAAAACAGTTAAAATGGAATACATGAATGTTACACATTTCATATAATCATACAACCATAGGAAGCATATAGGACATGGTGACAATTGCTCACATGTACTGAGCTAATTGACCTTTTACTTTCAGCTTGAAGTGTGGTTTACTTTGAGTAGGAACAACCAAAGAATTTGTCGTCACTTGGCGAGTCACATATCTGTGACAAAACCCACTGAATAAGAGTTTGTTAAACAAAAAACTGGGCTGTTTATCCATCAAAACTTGGTGCATGAACATGAGGAACTGGAATACGCTGTTGTATTCGCCAATCTAGACCATCCCAAACATGCTCAATGGGTTACATGTCGGCTGAGTATGCACACTCGTACTTAGAACTCAAGAACCGGGATGTTTTCAGCCTCCAGGAACAGATCCTTGCAACATGGGGCCGTGCATTATCATGCTGCAACATGAGGTGATGGTCCTGGATGAATGACACAACAATTGACCTCAGACTCTCGTCACTGTATCTCTGTGCATTAAAAATCCCATCGCCTGCTCATACCATAACCCCACCGCGACCATGGGCCACTCGATTAACAACGTTGACATCAGTAAACCGCTCACCTACATGATGCCGCACAAGCTGCCACCTGCCCTGAACAGTGAAACTTGGCATTCATTCATGAAGAGAACAACTCTCGATCGTGCTGGACACCATCGAATGTGAGCTTTTGCCCATTCAAGTCCGTTACGACGACGACGCAGCAGATGAGCTTCCATGCAGAAATTCTTTGATTATGCTTAGCGATTGTTCAGCAGCTGCCCAGGTGGCTGCTCTCAGACAATCTCGGAACAAGCTGGATGTGGAGGTCCTGGTTACACGTGGTCTGCAGTTGGGAGGCCGGTTGTGATGTACTGCCAAATTCTCTGAAACACCTTTTTAGAGACGGCTTATGATGGAGAAATTAACATTCAATGCACGGGCAACAGCTCTGTGGACATTCCTGCCGACAGCATGCCAATTGCACGCTCCTTCAAAACTTGCATTATCTGTCGCTGTGTGTAAAACCAAACATTTCAGCGCGTCCTTTTATGGTAGACAGCCTAAGGCACACCTGCAATATTCAGGTGGTCTAGCCAGCACCTGTGAGATGGGATGGATTATCTGGGCAAAGGAGAAGTGGGGCCTTTCCGAAATTGCTCCTTCTCCCTCTCCATTAACTCTCGAAATGCACGTGCCCGCAGAGTGTAGTTAGACCTAATATGATTTTGTTAAATTGTGATTTTATTGGCTTTGGAAAAGGGTCAAATTTTTTGCTACAGTAGTGGATTGTGCCGTCACGGTAAAGGGGCGTGTTCGTTCCATGGGGCGAGGGAGAGTGCGTCTGGAAGTCACAGCTCCAATTTCTCTGATGAGTGAACCTCCGAAGGTGCCCTCACTAAGGACTGAGTGGAAAGGGGAAGAGAGAAGGGACCCGTTTCGGAAAGGTCTTAGAGACAGATTTGAGAACAATATTTGAGAGGTTATTAGTTTTTGTGTGTTTGTATCCTTGAGTTCAGCTCTTGAAAAATGAGCACAAAAACAGTATTTATTTTCACAATCAAAATGTTTACTTTTTCCATAAGAATAATCATAATACAGTAGAAGAATTATTAGTAATAATAAGTAGCCATACTGTGCGTGTATTTATTATTTTTTAATTGTAACTGTACTGCTGTTTTAGCTCACATCTATCAACTGTAACTGAAACCCCCCCACACACACACAACAGCCACAAAATCAGTCCAATCACTGATGGCAGGTCTTCATTTCCTTGCAGTGTATATAATGAACAATAAGGCAATGATTCAAATGCAATGACACAGTGAAATAGATGTTAGTAAAAGTTTGAAAAGCTGTAAAACCTAATATAAATGTGTTGTGTGCAGAGTGAACGACAGCATGTACCATGCGCTCATCTACGCCACAGTGCTGGAGATGCAGGCCATGATGACGTTCCAGCACAACGACCTCACTAATGCAGGAAACACTATGAAGAGCGCGCAGGAGGTCTGTCAGAGGTGAGCAATAAGCTGAACTGTGAAATGCTAACACTGTAGTTAAATAATGAATGAATTTATTCAGACCTTTAATGCCTTACATCAGCATTATACTGTATGTGGAAATGTAAACTTTAAAAAGTATGGTGGCACAAATACAACAACTCATAGAGACTTGTACAAATAAGAATACGGGAATATGAGAAGTTGCAGATTGTTAAGGGATATTTTATTTATATTTACATTGTTCGAACTTGCTAAACTGGTTTGTTTGTGGGTCTGCAATTGTGAAAGCAAAAAAGGTATTGAATATGCTCTCGAGTACCTGTAGCTATTTGGTTGTATGTATAATAAAAGTTGATTGCTTTATAAGCTTTTCACCTCTTTTCATAAGTGTATTTACATATGCCAAACACGTTGACTGTGTTTGCACAGTCAAAGCAATTTGACTGTGTTTGCACATTATCTTCACATGCTTAAACAAAAATAATTCACTTGAGCGAGCAATGTAGGCTTACTGTCTGTTTTTACCAGGTTTCGAAGAAAGTCTCCCGGTTTGAGCAGTAAAACCGGGGAATCTCTATCTGAAGGTAAACACATGAACACAGATCAGGGGTCACCTACTTTAATCTCCTATGAGCTAGTTTTATTAGTTTTACTTGCTTTGATTCTGAAACAGAGTTCACCAAGCGTTGGATTGTTCGCCCACTAATAGGGAACGTGAACATGAACGACATACTTTATACATATGACTCGTTTTGCAAAGACATTAATCAAATTTGACTGATCAAGCTCACGTAGTGATGTAGAAAATCTTTGGGGAGCTACTTGAAACGGGGTGAAGAGCTGTTGGTTGCTCCCAGCTTCGAGCTACAGAATTTAGATTAATATTTAGTATTTTATCTAAACCTGCTTGATAACATCCTCAACTGTCTTCTTTTACTACATCTATTGCTGCTACTGTTGATGACAAAACAACCTCAATCGGGTCTATTTAATAGTCTTAGTATTTACACAGTATTGGTGTGTTTTGTCCGCAGTGCAGCTCCACGCAGAAGTGTGTTATGCTGAGTGTCAACTACAGAGAGCTGCTCTCACCTTCCTACAGGTCTGAAACAATATTTATGAATATATTTGTGTGCATGTATACATTTGCATGGCAGCGTTATAGAAAATGTGGTGTTGTGTCTGAACTTCAAAACATGTTTACAGGATGAGAATATGGTCAGTTTTATTAAAGGGGGCATCAAAGTACGAAACAGCTATTTGATATACAAGTAAGTAATATATGCTTTCATGCACTGACCTGAATAAAGTGCCACTATATTGTGATTGCCAGTGTAACCCCTTTTTCTTAAAACATATCTGAATCCTGGTTGATGAATAAATATGTAGATGTGCTTCCTGCTTCTGTATGTGTCTAAATAACTGTGACCTTCAGAGAACTACATTCGTTCATCAAATCTCACAACTGTCTAAAAGGAGCCAGCCACCTGCACTTAGAGGGAGGGATCTCCTTTGGAATTGGTGCTTTTAATCTGGTACAAGCAGGTTCTTTATCAGCCATTTTCTTCAATAAATATTGTTGATTTTGATTCAGCATAATCTCATTCACAGACTCTATCTTTGTTTCCTCCGCGATTACTCAAACTGTTGGAGTTTGCAGGATTTTCCGGAGACAAGGTAAACAAATGAAATGATTAAATGTATTTCAAAATGTAATTAAATCTATAAATGGTTGTTCTCATGTAGGAGTATGGTCTGTCCCTGCTCAGTGCCAGTGCCACAGGGATGAACCTACGCTCTATGCTGTGTGCTCTGCTGCTGCTCTGCTACTACACATTTTTAACAATAATTCTTGGTACTGCTCAGTCCTCACTAGATTTATACGGTGACTTTAATGAAAGAAAGTAAAGTATCAATATTGTTTTTAGGTACAGGTGAGGGGGAGGTGACTGAGGCTGAGGAGTTGCTCAAACCTTTCCGCCTCCGCTACCCACAAGTAAATGTGCTATTGTGAAGCCTTGTATTATGTTCAAGGTTTCATGTGTGCATTCATAGATTTGACTGTTTTATCCTTTCATATATTACACAGTTCTAAAGAAGATGATCATTTGGGCTTTCCTTTCAGTACTGTCTGTTTTTGCTTTGTCCTTGCTTCTCCAGCCACTCTCTTCACTCCCTGATAAGGTCCAAATAGCTCCCACCTTCAGCTCGCTCCTGCACTCGCATAACTTGGCGCTATCTCCAGCGTGCCTCACCATCCCGGTTTCCACTCCACCTTCTGCCTACAACGGCCCTTCCCACTCTGCAAACTCTGTAACTCTGTACACTGTAACAACGTTCTCGTTGTGAACAAAATTGACCACTGATGTTTCAAGCAGGCCTAAACTAGACTGCCTGACTTTTAATTATTGGCAAAATGTGTATATTGGTTTTAAACATTTCATAAATATTTATTGTATTTCATCTTTCAACCAGGGGGCCATCTTCCTTTTTTTTGCGGGCAGAACAGAGGAGATTAAAGGCAACATTGATGAGGTGTGTTTAGCATCACAGTTCGCCCCTGCCCCTCAGGGTATCAGGCCTAGTGGACATAATCATATTTCATCATAGCCGTTACCGTGGTGATGTTTACAGGCGGTGGCTCTGTTTGAGGATGGCTGTAAGGCGCAGCAGGCCTGGAAGCAGTTCCACCACATGTGCTACTGGGAGCTCATGTGGTGCTTCACCTATAAGAGGGACTGGAAGATGGCTTACTTCTATGCAGACCTCCTGAGCAGAGAGAGCCGCTGGTCCAAGGTACAGCCACCTCTCTGTTTTTAGATTTCTGTCATGAACGTCAAATGTGTTTCCTAAATTGCCTGTTACATTGTAATACTTAAAGTAATAATAATAATATAATGCATCAGTTTTATATAGCGCTTTTCTGGAAACTCAAAGACACTTTACATTGCATTATTTATCCACTCCATTCTTGGTGGTGGTGAGCTACTATTGTAGCCATAGCTGCCCTGGGGTAGATTGACGGAAGCGAGGCAACCAGTCTGCGCCATCGACCCCTCCGACCACCACTAACCACTCACTCACACACTACATTCCCCAGGCTTCCTGGTGTTCCCAAACGGTCTCCCATCCAAGTACCGACCAGGCTCTTCCCTGCTTAGCTTCTAAGGTCTGAGGGGATTGGTCAGAGCAAAGGCAGTATGGTCACGCTGTGGTAGGAGTGTCATAGTTGGGAACAAACTGTAGGTAGCATGTGTTTGGGCAATGTTTGAACCTCCAGCCCTCTGTTAGCTGGTTGCAAAAAATACATAGTGGAACTAATTTGCTCCTTAAACCTTTATACAACTGTTGCTTAGTTCATAAAACGTGTTTATTGGCTCATAAGGATCTGGATCTCCATGAATTGCCTTGGTTTATGAAAAGAAACTATCAAAATGTTATTTAATTGAGAAAAAATAAAGCTGTGCATTTTCCCAGGCCATGTATGTGTACATGAAAGCAGCATATCTGAGCATGCTCCCCGAGCAGGAGGGCAGACCTTTTGAGGAGGATGAGGTACTGCTCTTTAGGTAAGCATAATTTCTTACACAGAATGTAATTGCCTTTATTGGTAAAAAAAAATTCACTGTCATGGCATAACAAAAATCAATTCAATTCAGTTCAAATGAACTTTGCAATAAACTGACGTGAAATCCAGTTACTTCATTTCTGTTAAATTATGAGTCTTTCATACTTTTTTTGGTTTTTTTGAAGGCAAGTACCGACCTTTAAGCAGAAGATCGCAGGGAAGTCTCCACCCACAGAGAAGTTTGCGATCCGTAAGGCCAGACGCTACAAGGCTCCCTGCTCTGTCAGACTCCCAGTGCCAGCGCTGGTAAGGCTTTCACAAAGCTCAGAGCTACATGCTAAATACATTTACATGTAGCTTGAAAGGAAAATATCCTGTGGGGGTTACAAACAACTGCTGTTGTTGTTGTGGGGGCTGTGGCTAAAACAGGTTGAGGACCTCTATTCTAACACCTAACTTGAATTTACTGCAATACAGGAGATGATGTATATGTGGAATGGCTTCAGCATGATCCGGAGGAGGCCAGAGCTGACCAAAGGCATGTTGGAGACTGTGCAGGAGGCAGAGCGCACTCTACAGGACAGTCCTGGTAATAGCAAATATACTTGAGGTACTGCACAGAGCCACACTCAAGTGAAAATATTTGTTACTCTGTCTGCAGAGCATGAGTTCGTGGATGACGACCTGTGTTTGATTCTGCTGCTAAAGGGAGTGTGTCTGAGAAACCAGGGCCAGCTGCATTCTGCTCTGGACAGTTTTCAACAGCTTTGTGACATGTAAGATCTTTCATTCACCTGTTGAACGTGACCAAAGAGGTTTGGTTATTAATCATTACAACTATTGTGATAGAGTGAGACACTCTGAGGGGGATAGTAGTGGTCTGACAGTTTCCTTCGACAGGGCTCCGGTCAGAGAGAAGGGCACGGAGAAGTTATTCCAGCAAACTTTATTATTGGAGTTGGGTACAGGCAGGGATGATGGTGTGGGTACAAATATTGGTACGTATATTTGTATTTGTGTGTGTGTGTGGTGTTCATTTAGTTACGCACACGAGGAGCCACCATCCCATCAAATGTAAAGTCGGGAATGAAGATGGGATGCGCTCAGAAAGGAAATCACATCACTACTAGGCTTTTCAGAATAAAACTACAAGAAATGCACAAGACTTTCCGACAAAGCCGCCCCCAAATTTAGCAATAAATTTGAATCCAAAGGAAAGTCTACTTAGTTGGCGTCATCTTCGTCCTCCCAGGCTGGCAGCCGCACAAGGCGCACGACTGGCCGTAGGTAGGTCTGTCCCTTGATCTTGACTTCAGCTGCCCTGACTCGTCCGTCCGAGCCGGGACAGGTCTTCACCACTCTCCCAATGGGCCACTGGGCTCTGGGTAGCTGCGAATCAACCACCATCACCACCTGGCCATCAGTCAGATTGTCTGTGTCCTTGTGCCACTTCGACCGCTTCTGCAGGTCCGGGAGGTGGCGACGGATGAAGTTGGACCAGAAATGATCCGCCAGGATCTGGCTGTGGCGCCATCTTCTTCTGCTGAGAAGGTCACTGTCCGCGTAGACTGCCTGCGGGAGTGATGCGTCGCGGCGTCCCATCAACAGTAGATTCGGTGTGACAGGATCCGGATCAGCAGCGTCAGAGGAGATGTATCCAAGCGGTTTAGCGTTGATTATTCCCTCCACTTCAATCAGCACAGTCTGTAGCACAGGTTCGGCGACGGTGTGGTCCTGGAGGATGACTTGGAGAGCTGACTTGATTGACTTGATCTCTCGTTCCCACGTTCCTCCGAAGTGTGGAGAACCAGGGGGGTTGAAACGGAACTCAATCTTCTGTCCAGCCAGCTGTTCTTGAAGGGGACCCTCTAATGCGGCAAAACTGGCCTGCAGCTCTGCAGCTCCACCTCGGAAGTTAGTTCCTCTGTCGGACAGGATCTCAAATGGCTTCCCGCGGCGCGCGATGAAGCGGCGGAGAGCCATCAGGAAAGCGTCAGTGTCTATGTTCTCCAGTAGGTCAAGGTGCACACAGCTTGTCGTCATGCACTTGAAAATCAGACCCCACCGCTTTTCTGTGCGCCGGCCCACCTTGACGTTGTAGGGACCGAAACAGTCGACTCCTGTCGACCAGAAAGGTGGCTTGTATAAGCGGAGTCGCGCGGGGGGTAGGTCTGCCATCTGAGGGACCACTGGAGTCGCACGCCATTTCTGACATTCAACACAGCCATGTTGATGGCGCTTGATGGACTCTCTTCCCCGGAGGATCCAATATCTTCTCCTCATCTCAGCGAAAACACGCTCGGGACCAGGATGTAGCAGTTCACTGTCATATTTCTTAATGAGCAGCTTCGTGACGTGATGTTTAGGGTCGAGGATGATAGGATGTATCGCATCTGGGTCGAGATCTTCTGCTCTGCGTAATCTGCCTCCTACTCTCACCAGACCAACAGCTTCATCATACTCTGGAGCAAGCAGAAGCAGGTGACTCTGTTTCGAGATGGGCTTACCAGCAGTAAGAGTTTCCATCTCCTCAGGGAAGGATTCACTCTGGGCTTGTCTGAGGACATGTAGCTCTGCTGCTTGGACGTCAGCTGCTGTCATGGTGGGAATGCTCTGGTCATTGGCCGCCCCGTGAAAGCTCTCATGGACAGCCTTGAGAAGACTGTCCCAGTTGTCTGTATCGGACATGGGCGTCGTGGTTGGAGAGCATGTGGTGACTCCACAGAACACTGTCTTCCGAAGTTCATCCTCGTCCGCTTCTTGGGCTTCTGTGAACTGAAGCACTGGCCAGGAGTCTGGATGTTGTCGGAGAAATGGTGGACCTTGGCTCCACCGGTTCTGCTGGCTGAGCTCGAGCAAGGGTTTGCCGCGAGTAAGGTCATCGGCTGGATTATCGCTGGTGCAGACGTACCGCCAGGTCGAGCCTTCGGTGAGTTCTTGAATTTCTGCAACTCTAGTTCCCACAAAGACCTTGTAGCGACACGATTCGGATGTGAGCCACGTCAAAACTGTTGTTGAGTCAGTCCAGAGATTGACTTGCTGGGGAGAGAGTGACATTTCTGTCATAATGACTTTAGCCAGCTGGGCTCCGGCTAAAGCTGCACACAGTTCGAGGCGTGGCATGGATAGTTGTTTGCGGGGGCTCACTCGTGATCGAGCCATCACAAATGCAACGTGGACTTCACCTTGATTGTCTTGGGTGCGGATGTAAGCGACTGCCCCATAGGCTCTTTCGGAGGCATCGCAGAAGATATGTGCCTCTCGTCTGGGTGCCCCAGTGTCTGCTACTGATGGGACGTAGCATCGGGGGATTTCCACTTGTGGAAGATGGATTAGTTCGCTCTCCCACTGTGTCCAGTTATCCAGCAGAGCTTCTGGTCTGATTGGTTCATCCCAGCCAACTCCCACTCCCCACAGGTCTTGAATCAGGATCTTCGCTCGGGTGGTGAATGGAATGAGGTATCCGAGGGGATCGTATTGTGTTGCCATCACCTTGTAGACGTTTCTCAAAGTTGGTTGTGAATACTCTACTGGTCTGTGGCGGTACCCAAGGCTATCGGTAAGGCAATTCCAGCGAAGGCCTAGGGCTGGCTCTTCTGGATCTTGACGGGGCTGAGAGAGCCACAACTCAGTGCTCGCTGCTTTCGCTTCCACTGGAAGGTGCTCAACAACTGTGGGAATGTTGCTGGCCCACTGCCTGATGTCGAAGCCGCCGCCTGAGAGCAGTTTGCGCATCCGGTCGATGATGGTCTTGGCTTCATCAGCGTTTGTGACACTGGTCAAGCAGTTGTCGACGTAGAAGGCAGTCTCCACAAGGTGTAGGATGTCCTGATGACCGCTGCTGTTGTCCTTCACATGCCGCTGGAGGGCGTACGTGGCGCAGCAGGGACTACAGGTTGTCCCGAACGGTAAAACCTGCCACTCATACACGGTTGGTTCCTCGTCTCTCTTCATCCCTCTCCAGAGAAACCGCAGAAGGGGCTTGTCTTCTGCCCGCAGGCGAACTTGATGAAACATCCCTTTGATGTCACCACTGATAGCCACGCAGTGTTCTCGGAACCGAAGAAGTACACCAAGGAGGGTAGGGCCTAAGGTAGGACCGGGCAACAGTTGGCTGTTGAGGCTTTGACCGTTGTGCTGGTAGGAACAGTTGTAGACAATCCTCGCCTTGCCATTGTGGTGGACAACATGGTGCGGCAGATACCAGGACTCTGTGGAGCTGTCTACTGTGTCAGGGGGTAGAGGTATGGCGTAGCCCAATTGTTCAAGCTTCTGTATTTCTTGACAATAGGTGTTAGCAAGAGCAGTATCTTTGGCTAGACGGCGTTCTGTGCTTCGTAGCTGTGGGAGCAATGCGTGCTTTGGGGCCCAGAGTGTGGGGCTCGCCTTGCGCCTCAGTAGTGGAGTGGCATACCTTGTTACGCCGTCTACCTCTACGTTGATTGTGCGCTGTTCTAGCAGCTCCAGGGCCTGCTGATCTTCTTTGGAGCGGGTCGCAGTCTTTGCGTTGGCATAGGGGGTTATGTCGACTTCCCACAGTCGTTCAACATGTCGCTGTAGCTCTGTGTTGGGAGACATGGTGAAGTAACAGTGAGAGTGTTCACCAGTGAGGTTGGCTGGGCCTTGCAGTGTCCAACCAAGAGCAGTACGCACAGCTACGGGACTCCCAGGAGGACCTGCTCGGACCGGTTGTTTGGGTAGCAGCAGATGTGGAAAATCAGAGCCTATGAGTAGTAGCGGTTGGACATTGTCAACTTTCGGCAGAGGAAGACCTTGCAGGTGAGAGTATCTGCGCATGAGTGACTTGACAGGATAGCTATGCTCGGACAGGCTCAGCTCATCAGCGGTGAAGGCATGTAAGATGTTGTACCTTTGTTTGGGAGAATGAGCTGGGGAGATGTCGAACGAGACAGCAGCTCCTTGTAGATGAATCACATCATGGCGGACGGTGCGCAAAGGCAAGCTTTCCGGCTCTCTGGTTAAATGGAGATGTCGGACTGCTGAGGGAAGGATGAGGGTTCTCTCTGATCCGTCGTCCAGGATAGCGAAACCTTCCAGGGAGTGCTCAGCATTGTACAGGCGCACCTTAACCAGCTTCAGCATTACTCTTTGCGGACGACTCGGGCGGTCAACGTAGATGGTGTCGGGAGCAGCACTGACCATTAGCACCTTCTTAGCCTCTGGGTGACACACTTTGTGGAGCACGGTCAGGTGTTGCTGCTTGCACACTTGGCAAGGCTTCTTGAGAGTACATGCCTCAGGTTTATGGTTCCTGCCACACCTCCAACAGTCTCTGTCTTTAATCCAAGCGGAAATCTCTGATGGAGTGAGCGCTTTGAATTTGGGGCAGAAGCTGAGGTAATGCTCTCGGGCGTCGCAGTACGGGCAGTAAGGCTTCACACTAGGTTTAGTGTTGGGTGACATTGAGCTGCGAGCAGAATCTGGAGGGCTTAATTTAGCTTGGCTTTCTGTGTTGTAGAACACGTTGGATGAAGAACCCTGGGATTTCCTTTGGCCCTTAACTGGCTTAGGCTGGTCCTGGAACATCAGAGCTGCTCGGGATGAAATGCGCTTTGCTTGTGACTTTAACTGAAGCCAAACAGAGAAGTCTTCAAGCGTGTAGGTCTGATCAGTGCCGGTCCTCAGGATGCCTCGGTTTATGCTGTACTCCACAAACCCGTCTCGATAGTTGGTAGGCAGTTTGCTGAGCAGCCTGTCGACGTGGGAGCCGCATCGCAATTCGTAGCCATTCTCACCCTCAAGGGAGCGGAGCATGCCTACTAGACCTTGTACTGATAGGGCAAAGTTGTCAAATGCCTCGGGATCGCCAGATCTTACGGGAGGTGAATTCAAGATGGCACCCAGCTCGCTCTGCACAAGCTGACGCGGTTGCCCATATTTATCTTGGAGAGCCTGGAAAGCTGAGGTGTAGGGTCTAGGATCGTGCATGTATGCTTGGGCTAGCTTGTAGGCGCTTGGTAGCTTCAAGTGATCGAGCAGGACTTGATATTTGAACTGCTCTGTGAGGTGGGCATGTGTATTGAGCAGATTGTCCAAAGCCATCCTGAGTAGGGCAAAGTCTGACTCTTTACCTGAGGTGAAATGAGGTAGAGTGGGTCTAGGAAGGCCATAAGAGGTGGCAACTAGGAGCTCCATGAGGTCTGTGTCCGGTGCTGCCCTGTAACCTGGAGGCGCTGTCACCTGTTGTGGCAAAGGTGGCATGGCGGAGTAAGGATAGGACAGAGTATTGGCAGCTGGTAACACTGGTTGTTGAGATGGAACAGGTGGAGGCACATATCGGTCCTGAGCTTGGCTGTAGACCAGATGTGGCAGGCGAACTGGAGCCAGATACTGTGCTATTGACAGTGGTGGAGCACGTGAGGTGACAGCACTCACGGCTGGTCTGGGCGCCGCCTGCGGAGCTGGGTTGAGGATTGCAGGAGGAGGAGGCATGGTAGTGTATGTTGGCTGTGCCTGGGCTAGCATACCAGTAGTAGCAGGAGCATTAACTTGTGGAGCGGGCTGGACTTGTACTGAGGGGAAGCTTGTCGAGACAGGTGGAAGAATGACTGCGCTGGAGACTGGTGGCGGAACATGAGTAGATGGAGTAGAATGGAGTAGCAGAGGCTGATCTCTGGATGAGGACTTTAGGTTGTACTCATATTCACTAAGGGGCCTGGAAGGAAGGGGACTCTTAATTCCTTCTTCCGTCAGGAAAGACGTGATAAGAGCTGCTTGCATCAATTCCATCTCTTTCTCTTTCAGTCGCCGTTGCAACATCTGATGTCTGGTGATAGTCTCTTTAGTCTTGTGTGCCATCTCTGCTTTCTCCTCCAGCCGACGTCTCTGCCGTTCTTGTTCTCTGAGAAGTTCCTCCTTCTCATGGAGGGCGTCTCTAGCTTCTTTGTCTAGAAGAGTGCACTGCTCGTCCACTAGCGTCTGCTCCATAATCTGCCGCTGCATTTCAGCTAGTTCCATGCGCTTGACTTGCTCTTCCAACATGGCACTCTGTAGCTCGGATAGCCCTTCTGCAACGGACCTCTTGGTTAATGAGTCAGCACTGGCTCGAGATTTTGGTCTGCTACGTTGAGAAGATATCGAGGATCGGGATGACTCTGCTCTCACAGGTGGCAGTGAAAGCGGATCAGGGACTGGGATGTCGTAAGCTGGGGCTGCTGCTCCGAGTTCCTCAGCTTCGGTGGTAGGAGGTACTGTGACTCTCGGTGTGTACCCAACTTCAAAGTTTGCAAGGGATGCTGGTAACTGTATCTCCCGCTGGGGTCGAGAACGCACTGCTGGATCTGCAGATGGTTGTCCTGGCTCCATATTGTCTCCAGAAAGCTGTCAAATCCGGCTCGAAGGACCATGTGATAGAGTGAGACACTCTGAGGGGGATAGTAGTGGTCTGACAGTTTCCTTCGACAGGGCTCCGGTCAGAGAGAAGGGCACGGAGAAGTTATTCCAGCAAACTTTATTATTGGAGTTGGGTACAGGCAGGGATGATGGTGTGGGTACAAATATTGGTACGTATATTTGTATTTGTGTGTGTGTGTGGTGTTCATTTAGTTACGCACACGAGGAGCCACCATCCCATCAAATGTAAAGTCGGGAATGAAGATGGGATGCGCTCAGAAAGGAAATCACATCACTACTAGGCTTTTCAGAATAAAACTACAAGAAATGCACAAGACTTTCCGACAACTATGTTAACTATGACATTTTACAATAGTCCAGCGTTATACACGTGTTTACACTGCAGGGCAGGCCAATATGCTTGAATGCTTCTCCATAAATGTCAACAGACATTTACAAGGTGTTTCGTGCCATGATTTATGACACTAGACGAGGAGGTCCCATAGAAGAGCACTGTACAGTTCATGTAATACAGTCAAGTCCACTCTCGGATGTTGGTGGGTCTATTTGATTGTGTGTTGCCATGTGACCGATGATGTGAATGTGCAGTGACTGGGGATGTGTTTTAATGGTGACTGGTTACCTACATCTACAAGAAGAAAAGACTGATACGTTGACTAACTGAATGAATGAATTAAATGAGTCCTGATAGATACCTTGTGTGTTTGCAGTGAGCGGAAGATTCGCTTTGACCACTATCTAGTGCCTAACGCTTTGGTGGAGATGGGGCTCATCTACATCTATCAAGGCGAGCGGGACAAGGCCATCAAAGTGCTGCGCAAGGCTAAGTATGTTTTTACAGCATATACAGTAATATCCTTCATAACTAACTAGAACAGATGAAGTGAGTGCTGTATGTCTTAAGATTGTCTGACAATAACTGGCTGACATCTTTTTCTCTTGTGCTTTTAGAAACGGCTACAAAGACTACTCAATGGAGTCTCGGACACAGTTCAGGATACATGCTGCTCTAGCCAAAGTCAAGGCAGAAAACGCAGAAGATGAGGACACGCATCTCTGAGAATGAGTTTATCCATGTTTGTTTACCGGACCAAATCTCAAAGACGACTGTAATGGGGCCTTTTCGGGTTAAAGCCCCACATCGGCACCTGAAGTTTTACTTGTAACTACTGAAAGGACTTATCAATTTGACACAGGAAAACACTTTATCTAGATGTGATCAAATGTCTTTTGAAGGATGACGTGTTACCAGATACAAATACTTTCAATCTGAACTATCTATAAAAGCACTCCTGGACAAATCAGCCTTGAAATGGACATTCTATAGCAAAAGAAGCCATTTTATTGGTTACAAGATGGCTAGTAAAGCGGTGTAAATGTTTGTTCATGTCATTTTTATGGTGGTTGGTTTTATCAGTTGAAATATAAGTTGCATCGCACACATTAAGGGAAATTGAATTAGCCACGGGAAAAAAAGAATCACTTTAAAGTAGCACCAGTGAATGTTTTTTAGTTTTGAAAATTCAGTAAGTTAACCTGGACATAGTGAAAAGTGTGCAGATACTGTGAATAAAGTGCAATCGCAATAATCTACTTTACTTCACTGTTTAAAATCGCTGGAGATTTTGCATTTTGTGACCTTGTATGATTGCTCAAAGTAACTGATTCTGCCTACTTTTCACCCCCTTCACAAACAAATTAAATTTTAAGATTACTTTTTTGTTTATCTCAGATGAAATTGAGGTTCAATGCGAACTTTGTTTTTCAAATACTGGATTTCCCGTTTACATGAATGCTATATCGCTTTCCTTACAATCGTGTTAAAGCTCAACCATGGGGTGAAAGGTTTCTTGTCTAAATTATTAGCGATTGTTAGCTCCCCATTTTTACTATTAGGGTTAATGCTATAGATGTCATAGATAATATATTGCATGAACTTGTCAGCCTTTATTTCTGTCATTTAAGCATCAATTGTCCAACTTTGGTACAATTCAAATGTTTACTTTTAATAATTGACAAATGTCATTTATTTGTAATCAACCTTTACATGTGAAACAAAAATGGGCCAAATAAATGTCAGTTTTATTTACACACAGTATTCCTACTGTGGTACAGTCCAGAGGATTTCCATACACATTCTGTCCAGGTTATGAGGCGGCAGCGGGAGGTGTGACAGACCCCGTCTCTTGCTCCTCTTTTAGTCTTCGCTTCAGCAACTTCTTTTTCTTCCTTTCCTCCTTCTCGATCTCTGCCACCATCTCTAAGAACTTAGAGCTGCGAGGGTCCACAGTGTAGCCAAACCGCTCTCTGGCCTCAGTCAAGAGTTTAGCACGCCGGGCCTTTTCCTCTTTGAGCCTTACCTTGGACTCCCGCTTCTCTTTTCTCCAGTCTGCAATCATCTTGGGCATTTTGGCCATGTTCGCCGCTATGAGTTTTTCTCTGTGTGGAGATGAAGTTAAATATCAATCAAGATGACATTTTTTAAATTAAAATTGTTCAGTCCAATAGCAAACTAACAGTTGTCATATATAAATAAATAAATAATCAACACTGTCGTGCACACACATTGGTTTTATTCTAATTCTGTAGCAATTCTAAGTAATTTAAAACTCAGTTAAAATATGGTTCAATTTTATTTATTGAAACCAATTCAAATGATATTTAGAATGTATGTTCATTGTGCATTGTAAGGTATTGTACACATTAGCATCGTTTGACCTCGTTATTACTCACTTGGCTAGGCGCTTTTCTGTCTCCTCTTTCTCTCTCGCTGCTATGTTCTTTCGCATCACTTCTAGTGGAGGGTGCCACTCGTTCTCCTCTGCGATAATCTTGTCCAGCTCCTCGTGAGTGGGCCACAGCGAGACCGGGTCGATGCCTGAAGCCAAACCATAGCGGGCAAACAGCTTCCTGTCATAGCGCGCCGTCTTCTGCCACTCGGGAGTCCTCTCGCTGTCTTTGTCCGGGATGTACGGGTCGCCGAGGTTCAGAGTCAAAGGTTTGGGGTTATAAGAAGCTGTTTGTAATAGAAGTCCATACTTTGAAATGATAGATGACACGGGTTTACAAGTTGAAATCCAGGTCAAAGCCCTTCTACAGACAGCTGTCCTCCTGCACAACACGGAGGACGCCATTGTTGGTTCTATTGGAGAGGACCCGCGTCCAGGTGCCCGCGGATGTGCCTGTACAGAAAGAACGTGGTCTTAAATGCATGAAATTCAACAAAAAGTTACAATGGATTAGCGACGCGTACTAGGCGACCTATTGGAGTTTGTACAAACATTAATCGAGACCAATTAAGTCAAATTTCTGTTTATATCAGACTTATGCCTCAATAGGCAGGTTATCATGGTAATCAAATGACATTTCATCACAATCTGACAATTATTCACCTTAATAAATCCTCTCAAACAACCACCCAATATCAGCGATCTCCCATTGTTTTCAATGAAGCGAGAGCACTGTATTCACCTCTGCTTGATTTGTGACGTAAGACTGTAGAGCCCTATACTTTTGATACAATTGCTGGGTTGCAGGTTCTGGAATGTGTCACCGGACCCAGCGGGGGCAGGAGCCAGTTTTTCCTATTAACAGCATTACACTTTCACAAGTCGTAGCTCAAAAGAAAATGTAAGAATTACAAAAATGATCATTAATATCAGTTACTGGGTCCATGATCTCGCTGTAATAGAACAAAAAATTCCTCAAAAACAACATAATTGTTTCTCCATATAATAGTATTGGCCTTTAGAACGCTGTGATGTCACCTGCGACCCAGCAATAGAGTAACAAGCCAGATCTGGGCTGATATAAAGTTGCCCACACATGGCACTCCAACAGTGTTGGGGGTATTGTATTACAAAAGTAACGAGTAACTAAGGAATATAACATATTAGGCCATTTAAACAAAATACGAGAATATATAATGTGCATTTAAATCTACGAACGAAAAAATGCCAAACTCCCCCCAATAAAATGCATCACCAAATCAAGTTGGACACTGATGTATAAGATCTGCAGTTAATCTCGTCGAAACAAAACACAAGAGAATGGGGAAAGCGAAGAAAAAGGAAATCAATATTACTATTTTAATTTAATATTTTGCCAAAATTAACTCAAAGTAGTGTAATTCAGCTACATTTATGAAACAGTAAAATTACATAATATAGAATATATTAAATGTTTTAAGCAACTTGCCCAACACTGCACTCCAGTAGGCCAAATGTTGACCTAATTTATAAATAACTTATAGATTTTAATGGGCTAGATGTGGACCACCTTTGAATAGTCTGGTACGTGCATCTGGCTTGGCCCTGTTCAGATTTTAACCTCCTAACACCCACCTGAACCAAGCACATTTTCTTCAGTTTGGCTTTACCCATATCTAAAGGTTTCTTGAAAAAAGTGTCAAAATAGCAACAAAGGAACAACAAAAGACGTGACAAAAAAAGCAAAGAAAAAGCGAAAGAAATATGTGGCGAAAACGCAATGAAAATTGTCTTATCTTACACATGAGGCGTTACACTGGCCCATAGGCTGTGACCTTATGGATTTGTGTAAAGCTGAACTGGAGAAAATTAACTTAGTTAAGGCGGGGGTAAAGAGGATAATGTGGGCCAGATAAGGTAACCGGTTGCTGCCTGTACCTATTTATTATGTGGGCCAAATTTCGTGTCTGATGTGAGCCTCATCTGGGCCATACCAGTTTTGCTGTCAGGGACATTTTACAAACATGGACATCGTAAAGTTGTATAGGCTGGCTCTAAATCTGGGATCTTATGCTCTTAAACTTTATGCCAAATTACTCACCTTATCTGTCAGGAGGTTGAAGAAAATATTACCATCCTATATTTCAATAGAGTGTAGTGTAGTTAAAGAAGGGGGGTGGGAGGGAAGCTACTCTATAAAATCCCTTTTTTCCCTTAAATGCTGTCACTGACTCACTGACTTTACTGTTAGGTTTTATTGATTCGTTTCCAATGTCCACAGTAACTTGGCTGTGTTGGTGAGCAGGTGGGCAGCCATGTCACAGCATAAGAGCAAACTGGGGAACTAAGATTCTTTATTTTAACACCGTCTTTGAACATTTAAGGACCACTGAGCTTGGGAATCAACCTTGGAGAGAAAAGGGCTTTGTTTTTAACTGTTTAGCCCCGCCTCTTCCTCTTTTTGAAAACCTCCACCCTCCCACAACTTCTAGATTTAATTTCTTTTCAACATGCACACGTAGAACAAATGGGCCTTGCTCTGGAGTGCTGCACTTCCAGAGACAGATGTCATCTCTTTTGTGCGGTGCATTAAAGATTTAGGGTTCCCATGGCAGGGGTGGCACAGGGCTGAAAGTGGGGGTAGGGGTGGCACAGAGCTTGAAGAGAGGGTAGGGGTGGCACATGGGGCTGGGGAGGGATATGAAGGCTTCATTTGGTTTAGGAGCAATCTGGGACCAGGCCAAGGCATAGGGGATCATTCACTGTGAGATTTGTTAGCAGCAAAGATATGGGAGTTGAATAATGATTTTGGTGCGTGCTCCAACTTGAGTTGCAAGCAGAGCCATCACAGTGGTTGAAAATAATAATGATAATTGCTCCATGCTCATGGGGCCCCAGTAAATGTGACGGTACATTTTTTTTGCAAACCATACAACAAAGGCATGCTGCTTCAATGTAGTATTGCATAAAATATATGCCCATTCAACACCTGCTTTGCTCAATTTTAGTTTTCGCCACTTGAGGGCGACATAAACCAGTTCTACATGTAGGCACAGTCAAGAATTTCTCAAATCCCTGGTACCTTGCCTTAAATATGGTTTGTAAAAGTCATGGCACTGCAAAAAAGATGGGTTGCTTTAACTTGTCGTTTAAGTTTCATGCCAACAGGTTTTATGCATAAAATCTGGCCACCAACCTGTGGTTCTGAATGGACAGTTGGAAGTGACAATAGGCTAATGCCAAAAATGTAAACATTAGAATCATGTAAATGTTAAGAGTGAAACATTGCAATTGTTATTACTAGTAAAATATCAATCAGACATTTAATTTATATGTCAGGACCCAGATCATGTTTATGAAATTGTATAACTTACCTTTACAGGGCCGGCCCAAGCCAAAAATGAAAACATTAAGATTAAGATATTGTTTTATATATATAAAGAAAAGAAAAGAATATAAAATTGGGAAAATAACCCATTAATATTAATTCATTAATTTCTATCTGAATTTTCTTGACCCAAATAACATTCTCTAGGCCTTTTGCTTTTTTTCCCCAAACATTTTTCTGGGCAGACTTTGGATATGAGAAAGGCTAGTTTTATTTTATTTTATTGTTATTATGATTTGTTATATTATGTTTATCTATTCAATAAAAAAAATCAGAACATGTGCTTCATTAAATGTGCGCACAACAGTATATTGGAGTATATTCTGAAGTAAATCTACGATGTTTTACTGCGATGTTACGCAGCTTCCCGAAGGCTTTGAAGGACCAGGGTGGGCTCGTTTGAAAGCTTGGAATCTGTAGTTTCCAACACTAGACCGTCTCTGTCTATTACTGTTCCAAAGTTGTGTCTGAAAATAGACGATGTTGTATTTAGGGTTCAAAAATTAAAGCACAATTTGGCATCCCCTCAGATGGCGCCCTCGGCGGCCGCCTGGGTCGCCTATGCCTTTAAAAAAAAATCGGTTTCCAAACACACTTCCTTCTGATTAAGGCAAGCGTCCCACTTCAGTCACGCTGTTGACTAATAGCATTTTGATTCTATAAAGTTGAAAGTCGCATAGTGTCTTAGTTTTCCTCGCTAAAAGACTGCTATAGTTTGGCTGGCAGGATACATATATATTGATTATTCGTATAGCTTTGAAAAAATAAAACACTGAAAAGCCCCTGATTGAATAAAGAAGTTGTTTTTTCAAAGACACCCAGCATATCTACAAAGTTATACACCATTTGATCATTAAGAATTCTGAGCTCATTCGAATATGCCGTCACATTCATTACCAACCCATTGTCGTCATTTGCCATCACAAAGCAGATCTCATACAAAATCCACCCCAAATGAATCTTTTGTTGGCTTCAAACAATGACGGCTTTCCTAGAATTTGGCATCAGTAAACCAGATTTGTCAGCATTTTCCCCCAGAACAAGGGATGAGGCTGGAATCCAAAAATATATGAAAGCACACTCCTAAAATATCTCCATTTCCTGGTAATGACAGTAGACTGCAGCGGTTTGAAAAAATAAAGAATAATATTAAAAGCGTGTTTGGTGAGGTGATTCCCCACAGTGCTGGTGATGAATTGCAGCCCTCCTCAAGAACATAAGAATTAATAATCGAGAGGTAGATGGTGTTGTCCTTGCCAACGCGGATATTATAAAGTGCCCTCTGACAACTTAAGCTCGTTCTAAAGTCTGCGTTTTTATAGTCGCTGAATTTGCCATTTGGGCTTGTTTGAGAAATGAGCAACAACAAAACCCCCCACTTCATACTAATGTTAAACTTGGATCTATTCCCAATTCAGAATTGCTATAGCCAGCATTCCTTCTTGCAGCAAAGGGAGGGGGTACAAAAAAGAGCCAGGGACGGTGAGCTTTCAGTGGGGAGCAGTGGAGTGTTTTACGGTAATGGGTATACCACATGGAGATACGGTTAGCGACATGGGGTGGCCCCCTGCCTGCTCTCGTGGAAAAAAACAGCAAGAGGCCAAAGAGTGTTCCGGAAAGATTCATCCCAGTGTCCCAAAGGAGATTTTGTTTTTGCTCACTTACAAGTGCAGTGAGAGGAGAATGCTGAGACTCCCAACACATGTACCGAAACATGATGGTTCTAATATTTGAACTATCTTGCTTCCTAAATCTTTGCCCTATTTAAATTGTTTTCATACTATAATGTAAATCTGGACAATTTGGAATGAATTGATATCACAATTATCTTAATAAGCACTAGTCATGCATTATCCATCTATTTTCTTCCACTTTATCCAGAGTCGGGTTGTGGAGGCAGCAGTCCGAGCGGAGTTGCCCAGACTTCCCTTTCAGATCACACTTCCTCCAGCTCTTCTGGAAGGGTTTCGAGGCCTTCCCAAGCCAGCTTAGAGACAGTCTCTCTCCAGTGTTCCGTAGGTCTTCACTGAGGCCTTCTCCCAAGGGATTTGCCTGGAACGATCAGGAGTCATCCAAAATAGATGCCAGAGCCATCTCTACTGGCTCCTTTCGATATGATGAAAAAGTGGCTCTACTCCGAGCTCCTATCAGGTGACTGAGCTCCTCACCCTATCTCTCCAGCTGCCACTGGCCACTTTGTACTTTGTACATCTTGTCCTTTCGGAAATTATCCAGATCTCATGACCATTGGAAAGGGTAGGATCAATCGGTAAATCGAGAGCTTTGCCCCCAACTGAATACAACGTCTGCATCACTTCAGACACTGCACCGATCCATCTGTCAATCTCACGCTCCAACCGTCCTTCACTTGTGAACTGGACCTCAAGATACTCTCCACCGACCTGGAGAGGACAGCCATGTTACTCTGGTTGAGAACCATCGAGATGCTGATTTTCATCCCAGTTGCTTGCCACTCAGTGCATGAAGGTCCTGATTTAATTAAGCTAACAGAACAACATCATCGGCAAAGTACCATAGATGAGATCCTGTGGTTTCAAAATCAGACACCCTCCAGCCCCTGGAGATTCTGTCATTAACAGAGATAAACAAAACCAGTGACAAAGGGCAGCCCTACGCCAGTGCATCTTGGCGGAGACCAACATGGGAACACTGGGAACAGGTCTGAACTACTTCATTCAATTGAGGATAAAGAGCTAGTAGAGAGTGCCGCAACCAGGAGGAAAACCCAAATGCTCCTCCTGAATTTGAGGTTTGACTATGGGTCTGAGTCTCATCTCCAGCAACCTGGAATAGACCTTACCGGTGAGGCTGAGGAGATACACCCTACAGTCCCTCTTCTTGAACAGACGCACCACCACCCCAGTCTTCCAATCTAGAGGCACTGTCCCTGACTGCCACGCAATTTTAGAGATGTGTCAGCCAAGACTGCCCTACAACATTCAGGTTCATTAACAATTCATGTACATTATGTAGCTTTATATTTAAGCAGTAGCAGACAGAGGACATAAAGTTACACTGAGAGAGTTAGCTGGTCCAACTTAGTTGGAGATGAGACCTGTAATGCTGTGAAGACAAAAATAATGTAAAATGGAATCGTAAAAATCTGCCTCATATGACATCTTCAATCATGTTTACATTTCATTTTCTTTGATTCTTTAATTGATGAAGCACACATACTGAAAAGTTGGTAAAAAGCTAGCAAAATTATTGTAAAATAAAAAGACGATTTCAATCAAACCTTGTCTTTCCTTTGAAACAAAAGAAGAGGTTAGTGTCTGCTATCTTTTTCCCACGGTTAGATTAGAGAGATGTTTTATACATGCATCACCTCAAGCTTCACAAGGTCTTGATACTGTGTGCCATGCAGCATGAGGTTCATTAAAAACCTAAAAGCCTTCAAATCATTTTGTACTGTGAAAGTGAAGGATGGTCGTCTTAGTCTGTGCACAGACTGAAACACTGGTGCCTCTTTCTTTCTAAAGCAATCTCCTCCCTCGGTGTCCAGGAGCATAGGTGACTATAACCCAAGAGTAGAACTGAGCTAGGGAAAAGGGCATTCAGCTTCCCAAAATGAATTCCAATCTGACTTGAAGCACAAGGAGTTGGTTTTACTTAATGTTCAAGAGATTTTGTTTGGAAAGAAAGATTCTCATGCAGCAAAATTTGCTGACAAATGGTTAGTCTGATTCATTGAACTTGCAATGTAGTGTTTTAATAGTTGTTCTTATTCAATTTTAACTTTTTATTATTACAAGGACCGAGTGTGTATTTACAATTGTAACCTGTAATTGCGCTGCTTTTTTAGTTTGAAATAAACAAAGTAATACATTTAAGAATAAGGACAACCTTAGGCCATTGTATTCTGACAATGGCAGTATGTATTCCATTTAGTGACACAAAATGGCTCTAACCATAAAATTATCTTTTCTCCATCTCATGTAAACACTATACACATCCACAGCAGGTTTACATAAGCACTTGGCATTTGTTCCACTCACATAATGCACTGGGCTCCCATAGCGGTAAACAAACGTGCCACTGTCTGCCCCTGATACATTAAGATTTTCTCTACAAATCACCGAACCGCCATGGGAACAGAACAGCTTGCCTCTTCGGAAAAAAACACCTATACTGTGAGTGCCCCTTTTTGACAGATTTGTAAACAACATGGACGAAAATTGATCCCCAAAATGTGCATCGATGATTGAGCTTGCTGAGACCGTTCCCGTCCCGAGCGCCGGGTCCTAATGTGTTGATGAATGGCCGCGTCAGGAGTGATGGAGGCTCCCAATTCACTGGTGGCTGCTAATTTAAGTGGAGATTCATCAAACATGGCTACCCCTCTCTATGCGCACCTTCATGCAGCCGAGCCGGGGTCCGCTCAAGATGAATGGAGGTAATTACGGGCGCTACCTGTTCCTGTTGCTCCTGCAGCGTCAGTCTCAAAACCTCTTCATGGGAGAGTTGAGATGGGCCTGTATGTTTTTGTGATGCGCTAATTATCCAAGAATAAAAGATGCAGTGTTGACTCACAAGGCTATGTTGGCCATCCATTTCATATTCTCAAAATGAAAATGATAAATATTAGGCCGAGTAAATTATTGTTAGATTTGAACACAATTTTCCATACATGCTAGCACATTCATTGTAATATTTTTGTCATTGAAATAATACAGTACAAATATTTTTACCTGTATCCGATGTGTCCTTGTGCACAGTCCTCCCTGCACCCACCTTGATCAGTAGGTTTGTGTGCAGGGTTGTAGCACAAAGTTGAGGTAGTGACACATCATCTTGAGCAGGCCTCATGATTTCCATAAGCATATTTAATTCATTACATGGGCTCTTTAAGGGCCCCACCACACTGAGCTCTAGGTAAAGCAGCACTCTTTACTGCCAAAGTTTGGCTGCCATGGCTCTTTAGATTGCCCCAGGGCAATACTCAAATGAATGCACATCATAAAAGCATTTGTCCAATACACAATCTTTGGAAAGATCAAAATATATTATAATAAATCTCAGGGCTTACACAAGGGAAGAATGCAATGTCTCGACACAGAGTGGGATTGTGAATGTTTCCTAATGATCCACTCAGGCGGCCTCTCCTTCTCCCCGCTGCCGTCGGGTTTTGGGTGGTGTGGCTTACACTCGCTCACTGGGCAGTGCTGTTTGTTTGTCCAGTTGGCGTTGATGGTGGCTAGTGTCGTCAGTTTGTGTGAGACGTGCTGCCAGCGCCTCTGAATGGCTCTGCTCAGTGCCAAATCACCAGAGTGGTGTGGAGTAGTGACCACTGATGGAGCAGTTAGGGCTAATGTGACTGAAACATCTCTTTCAGCAAAGGACACACTATTACGAGGCATTATTCAGATAAATTGTGCAAATAAAACAAATTAACAATGACCAAATAAGTAAAATATATATTTGTATGGATGGAAATATGTCAACAGACTGAAATAAGTTACTCTGACACTTCTTCAGCACAACAGGTGAGGGACATTTTCCCTATTTCTGGACGACTAGAGCAGCAGCTCCACTCTGAGCTCCTCCTCTGATGTCATGACCTCACATATTATTATAACTAAATGTAAGGTAAGTAAAAGGTTGTTTTTTCACAATGTTTCCCCTTTATCTTGAAAAGTGCAAAGAGAGCCAGTACTTTATGAAAGGAGTCAGGTTGTTAGACGTGTAATGTTGTTCCATAGGTGACAACCATTTCAAAGCACTTTTAAACCCCCCGAGGCACAGGATCATAAAACTGAATGAATTAAACGCAGAGCCAAGGTTCAGCACTACATTACCAATTCCCCAGACAATAATAGACCAAAGATGTGTGTGGTGAGATTTGTCCTTGCTTTCCAACGCCGCTGCTGCACTCACTTCACAACGCTCGCTGACTGGCCAAATCCATTTGTAAATATCACACACTCGAAATCGATTCTGACACATGGGCCTCTTCTACAAAGGCATGACACTTTTCTTCTTCTCGCAGTCTCTTTCCAAACATTAAGTCATTTTGATGGGAGTGTTCCCAAAGCCACTAACTCTGCTGCAGGTCGATTTGTGACCTCTTCATGTTAGACAGGAGAGTGGTGTGGGGCCAGAATGCTTATAACTGGGTAAGAGTTTTTCTTTTGTTATTTAAAAGCCACACATGCAATAATTTTTTTTGGACCTAGATGAGATGTTTAAGTCCAACATATTGCGCATTTATGGATTTTGGAAGTCTTTGCCCATAAAGCCTTTGGATATCATTTACAAGTCAGCCATTTCTCTTTTCTTATACACATAGACAGTTTTATCTCACAAATTGAAGCGCTTCATCTCCTAGTCTGGTTGAGATTAATCATCAGATTCTAAGAAGACACAACAGAATGCAGAGTCAGCACAATGAATGCATGTACACTATCTTTACATCACACTCACATTTGTCTGGCAAGGGGGGGTTCTAGAGGTGGCTCTCCTCTGTACTGTGGATTTTTATTTTTTGGGGGGTGGGGGGGGGGGCAAACATGGCTCCCATCGTTCCCTTTGCTGCGCCGCACCATCTGTCATCTGCTCTAACATCTGCAAACCCAAGGTGCCCCTGTCACCCAGCGTTACAGCACTGTGTTTGGCTCCTCTGTTGAAGAAGCCTGGAGTGATTCACAGAACAAAATCTATTAGAGGGAATCAGCTGGGCCCCCACATTAAGTGTTGGACTGTTTTTTTTGTTGTTTTTTTGGATAGCGCCACCCGCCTGTCTACCGCGTCTCTACATGTCTGACTGCATGACATCTCATCTACGCACTGACTGACAGCTTGGCCCAAAGATGTGGCTGTTTATTAGGCCCGGCTCCTCTGGATTTTCTTCTTCTTGTGCCGGATTCCACCTCAAAGCAGATGGCTTCACCCCATCCCCAATTTTAATGGAGCTCCTCTCGGTGCACTTCAGCAAATTGCTTAATAATGTTCATGGGATTCTGGGATGAGTGTTCTTTTAACATTTACAATAGTCAGGACTGTTTCCATAGTTGTCGAGGAACTGTGCAAAATTGTGTTTGTGGGCCCCTATTTGCTACAATGGATACTCTAGTCTGCATATAGAAATAGCAAGCGCACATGTAGTAAATGTTGAGTCTAAAAAATTACAGTTATTGTAACGATTCAAATCTTTTTTTACATGTTAATCAAAATTATCAACTCATAAAGATGCCATTATAAAACACACACAATTTTGAAAACCTGAAATCACAACATAATTTTATACTGTTGACTTTTAGTTAGTGCAATGTGACCGTTCAGTATTTTTTCACTTTTCATGTATTATACTTTTGGCTGTAGCTACTGTAAATTGGGTGATTGGTTTCTTTCATTTAATTCTATACTGTTTTGGTGAATGATCAGTCTAAATTTTAGTCTAAAACATTAACTAAAAGAATAAAAACAAACATACCAGCTGCAGATAAAAAACAAAACAAAAACGTCCTTATAGTCTTTGGGTTACCATCTGGTGTCAATCAACTTTTTTTTTTCCCAATAGACTTTCTGAAAAGTCAAAATACTCACCATAATCCCATTTAATGCTACAATTGTATACCCTCCGCCTCACTGTAAATACAATACTGCGCACTTTGTAGCTGGTTAGATGGCTCGGAGATATTTTGGGGCACAAAGAAAGCGGTTGGCAGATGGATTTGTTGTGCGTTAAGACCGGACGCTGCATTAGGCCTATCTCTGGAGTGCACCGCTGTCTATTGCATATGCCTCTGATCTGGATTACGCCAACAAGATCACAACAATATGCTCATTGTCCAGCGCTGTGCAGGGCTATAATCTGTGGGATTATACTCTCCAGTAAACTGGCAACAGCCTTCGAGGATGAGAGGGACAGATAGTAGAGCATCCTTTATGAAGATGGGCTGATTATCCGGAGCCTGATTTCTATTGTTTTTGTCGATAATGGTTGTACTGTTAGCAGAAGTGGCTACAAAACAGACATGGAGCCTTTAGGCTACACGTTTTAAACAGTAGCCTACAGAACCTTTATCTTAACGCATCTGTTAGTAATGTAATAGCACCTTTTACAGAATATTTACACAATTTCACTGACTATTGCACCTTATAGATGCCATAGTAACAATGTGTACTATTCCTGTGCCTGGTTTAGTAATAGGCATTAGTCAGGAATGGTTAAGGTGCATATGACACATTAGACTACATTTTCACAAATATGTAGTTAACACAATTGCATTCAAGATTCATGTTAAAATTTTCCCTAAATCTGGCACACACAAAAAATACCTTTTTATTTTGAAAAAATAAAAACTTCCGCATTGGCCATGGAGACCGGAAGTGACATAGAACGAAACTGCAAATTTGTCCAAATAAACTGCAAACTGTATCTCTCCAACAAACACTTAGTGTGATAGAGTGGGACACTCTGAGGGGGATAATAGTGGTCTGACAGTTTCCTTCGACAGGGCTCCGGTCAGAGAGAAGGGCACGGAGAAGTTATTCCAGCAAACTTTATTATTGGAGTTGGGTACAGGCGGGGATGATGGTGTGGGTACAAATATTGGTACGTATATTTGTATGTGTGTGTGTGGTGTTCATTTAGTTACGCACACGAGGAGCCACCATCCCATCAAATGTAAAGTCGGGAATGAAGATGGGATGCGCTCAGAAAGGAAATTACATCACTACTAGGCTTTTCAGAATAAAACTACAGGAAATGTACAAGACTTTCCGACAAAGCCGCCCCCAAATTTAGCAATAAATTTGAATCCAAAGGAAAGTCTACTTATTTGGCGTCATCTTCGTCCTCCCAGGCTGGCAGCCGCACAAGGCGCACGACTGGCCGTAGGTAGGTCTGTCCCTTGATCTTGACTTCAGCTGCCCTGACTCGTCCGTCAGAGCCGGGACAGGTCTTCACCACTCTCCCAATGGGCCACTGGGCTCTGGGTAGCTGCGAATCAACCACCATCACCACCTGGCCATCAGTCAGATTGTCTGTGTCCTTGTGCCACTTCGACCGCTTCTGTAGGTCCGGGAGGTGGCGACGGATGAAGTTGGACCAGAAATGATCCGCCAGGATCTGGCTGTGGCGCCATCTTCTTCTGCTGAGAAGGTCACTGTCCGCGTAGACTGCCTGCGGGAGTGATGCGTCGCGGCGTCCCATCAACAGTAGATTCGGTGTGACAGGATCCGGATCAGCAGCGTCAGAGGAGATGTACCCAAGTGGTTTAGCGTTGATTATTCCCTCCACTTCAATCAGCACAGTCTGTAGCACAGGTTCGGCGACGGTGTGGTCCTGGAGGATGACTTGGAGAGCTGACTTGATTGACTTGATCTCTCGTTCCCACGTTCCTCCGAAGTGTGGAGAACCAGGGGGGTTGAAACGGAACTCAATCTTCTGTCCAGCCAGCTGTTCTTGAAGGGGACCCTCTAATGCGGCAAAACTGGCCTGCAGCTCTGCAGCTCCACCTCGGAAGTTAGTTCCTCTGTCGGACAGGATCTCAAATGGCTTCCCGCGGCGCGCGATGAAGCGGCGGAGAGCCATCAGGAAAGCGTCAGTGTCTATGTTCTCCAGTAGGTCAAGGTGCACACAGCTTGTCGTCATGCACTTGAAAATCAGACCCCACCGCTTTTCTGTGCGCCGGCCCACCTTGACGTTGTAGGGACCGAAACAGTCGACTCCTGTCGACCAGAAAGGTGGCTTGTATAAACGGAGTCGCGCGGGGGGTAGGTCTGCCATCTGAGGGACCACTGGAGTCGCACGCCATTTCTGACATTCAACACAGCCATGTTGATGGCGCTTGATGGACTCTCTTCCCCGGAGGATCCAATATCTTCTCCTCATCTCAGCGAAAACACGCTCGGGACCAGGATGTAGCAGTTCACTGTCATATTTCTTAATGAGCAGCTTCGTGACGTGATGTTTAGGGTCGAGGATGATAGGATGTATCGCATCTGGGTCGAGATCTTCTGCTCTGCGTAATCTGCCTCCTACTCTCACCAGACCAACAGCTTCATCATACTCTGGAGCAAGCAGAAGCAGGTGACTCTGTTTCGAGATGGGCTTACCAGCAGTAAGAGTTTCCATCTCCTCAGGGAAGGATTCACTCTGGGCTTGTCTGAGGACATGTAGCTCTGCTGCTTGGACGTCAGCTGCTGTCATGGTGGGAATGCTCTGGTCATTGGCCGCCCCGTGAAAGCTCTCATGGACAGCCTTGAGAAGACTGTCCCAGTTGTCTGTATCGGACATGGGCGTCGTGGTCGGGGAGCATGTGGTGACTCCACAGAACACTGTCTTCCGAAGTTCATCCTCATCTGCTTCTTGGGCTTCTGTAAACTGAAGCACTGGCCAGGAGTCTGGATGTTGTCGGAGAAATGGTGGACCTTGGCACCACCGGTTCAGCTGGCTGAGCTCGAGCAAGGGTTTGCCGCGAGTAAGGTCATCGGCTGGATTATCGCTGGTGCAGACGTACCGCCAGGTCGAGCCTTCGGTGAGTTCTTGAATTTCTGCAACTCTAGTTCCCACAAAGACCTTGTAGCGACACGATTCGGATGTGAGCCACGTCAAAACTGTTGTTGAGTCAGTCCAGAGATTGACTTGCTGGGGAGAGAGTGACATTTCTGTCATAATGACTTTAGCCAGCTGGGCTCCGGCTAAAGCTGCACACAGTTCGAGGCGTGGCATGGATAGTTGTTTGCCTATGTCCTGATGACTGCTGCTGTTGTCCTTCACATGCCGCTGGAGGGCGTACGTGGCGCAGCAGGGACTACAGGTTGTCCCGAACGGTAAAACCTGCCACTCATACACGGTTGGTTCCTCGTCCCTCTTCATCCCTCTCCAGAGAAACCGCAGAAGTGGCTTGTCTTCTGCCCGCAGGCGAACTTGATGAAACATCCCTTTGATGTCACCACTGATAGCCACGCTGTGTTCTCGGAACCGAAGAAGTACACCAAGGAGGGTAGGGCCTAAGGTAGGACCTGGCAACAGTTGGCTGTTGAGGCTTTGACCGTTGTGCTGGTAGGAACAGTTGTAGACAATCCTCGCCTTGCCATTGTGGTGGACAACATGGTGCGGCAGATACCAGGACTCTGTGGAGCTGTCTACTGTGTCAGGGGGTAGAGGTATGGCGTAGCCCAATTGTTCAAGCTTCTGTATTTCTTGACAATAGGTGTTAGCTAGAGCAGTATCTTTGGCTAGACGGCGTTCTGTGCTTCGTAGCTGTGGGAGCAATGTGTGCTTTGGAGCCCAGAGTGTGGGGCTCGCCTTGCGCCTCAGTAGTGGAGTGGCATACCTTGTTACGCCGTCTACCTCTATGTTGATTGTGCGCTGTTCTAGCAGCTCCAGGGCCTGCTGATCTTCTTTGGAGCGGGTCGCAGTCTTTGCGTTGGCATAGGGGGTTATGTCGACCTCCCACAGTCGTTCAACATGTCGCTGCAGCTCTGTGTTGGGAGACATGGTGAAGTAACAGTGAGAGTGTTCACCAGTGAGGTTGGCTGGGCCTTGCAGTGTCCAACCGAGAGCAGTACGCACAGCTACGGGACTCCCAGGAGGACCTGCTCGGACCGGTTGTTTGGGTAGCAGCAGATGTGGAAAATCAGAGCCTATGAGTAGTAGCGGTTGGACATTGTCAACTTTCGGCAGAGGAAGACCTTGCAGGTGAGAGTATCTGCGCATGAGTGACTTGACAGGATAGCTATGCTCGGACAGGCTCAGCTCATCAGCGGTGAAGGCATGTAAGATGTTGTACCTTTGTTTGGGAGAATGAGCTGGGGAGATGTCGAACGAGACAGCAGCTCCTTGTAGATGAATCACATCATGGCGGACGGTGCGCAAAGGCAAGCTTTCCGGCTCTCTGGTTAAATGGAGATGTCGGACTGCTGAGGGAAGGATGAGGGTTCTCTCTGATCCGTCATCCAGGATAGCGAAACCTTCCAGGGAGTGCTCGGCATTGTACAGGCGCACCTTAACTAGCTTCAGCATTACTCTTTGCGGACGACTCGGGCGGTCAACGTAGATGGTGTCGGGAGCAGCACTGACCATTAGCACCTTCTTAGCCTCTGGGAGACACACGTTGTGGAGCACGGTCAGGTGTTGCTGCTTGCACACTTGGCAAGGCTTCTTGAGAGTACATGCCTCAGGTTTATGGTTCCTGCCGCACCTCCAACAGTCTCTGTCTTTAATCCAAGCGGAAATCTCTGATGGAGTGAGCGCTTTGAATTTGGGGCAGAAGCTGAGGTAATGCTCTCGGGCGTCACAGTACGGGCAGTAAGGCTTCACGCTAGGTTTAGTGTTGGGTGACGTTGAGCTGCGTGCAGAATCTGGAGGGCTTAATTTAGCTTGGCTTTCTGTGTTGTAGAACACGTTGGATGAAGAACCCTGGGATTTCCTTTGGCCCTTAACTGGCTTAGGCTGGTCCTGGAACATCAGAGCTGCTCGGGATGAAATGCGCTTTGCTTGTGACTTTAACTGAAGCCAAACAGAGAAGTCTTCAAGCGTGTAGGTCTGATCAGTGCCGGTCCTCAGGATGCCTCGGTTTATGCTGTACTCCACAAACCCGTCTCGATAGTTGGTAGGCAGTTTGCTGAGCAGCCTGTCGACGTGGGAGCCGCATCGCAATTCATAGCCATTCTCACCCTCAAGGGAGCGGAGCATGCCTACTAGACCTTGTACTGATAGGGCAAAGTTGTCAAATGCCTCGGGATCGCCAGATCTTACGGGAGGTGAATTCAAGATGGCACCCAGCTCGCTCTGCACAAGCTGACGTGGTTGCCCATATTTATCTTGGAGAGCCTGGAGGGCTGAGGTGTAGGGTCTAGGATCGTGCATGTATGCTTGGGCTAGCTTGTAGGCGCTTGGTAGCTTCAAGTGATCGAGCAGGACTTGATATTTGAACTGCTCTGTGAGGTGGGCATGTGTATTGAGCAGATTGTCCAAAGCCATCCTGAGTAGGGCAAAGTCTGACTCTTTACCTGAGGTGAAATGAGGTAGAGTGGGTCTAGGAAGGCCATAAGACGTGGCAACTAGGAGCTCCATGAGGTCTGTGTCCGGTGCTGCCCTGTAACCTGGAGGCGCTGTCACCTGTTGTGGCAAAGGTGGCATGGCGGAATAAGGATAGGACAGAGTATTGGCAGCTGTTAACACTGGTTGTTGAGATGGAACAGGTGGAGGCACATATCGGTCCTGAGCTTGGCTGTAGACCAGATGTGGCCGGCGAACTGGAGCCAGATACTGTGCTATTGACAGTGGTGGAGCACGTGAGGTGACAGCACTCACGGCTGGTCTGGGCGCCGCCTGCGGAGCTGGGTTGAGGATTGCAGGAGGAGGAGGCATGGTAGTGTATGTTGGCTGTGGCTGGGCTAGCATACCAGTAGTAGCAGGAGCATTAACTTGTGGAGCGGGCTGGACTTGTACTGAGGGGAAACTTGTCGAGACAGGTGGAAGAATGACTGCGCTGGAGACTGGTGGCGGAACATGAGTAGAGGGAGTAGAATGGAGTAGAAGAGGCTGATCTCTGGATGAGGACTTTAGGTCGTACTCATATTCACTAAGGGGCCTGGAGGGAAGGGGACTCTTAATTCCTTCTTCCGTCAGGAAAGACGTGATAAGAGCTGCTTGCATCAATTCCATCTCTTTCTCTTTCAGTCGCCGTTGCAACATCTGATGTCTGGTGATAGTCTCTTTAGTCTTGTGTGCCATCTCTGCTTTCTCCTCCAGTCGACGTCTCTGCCGTTCTTGTTCTCTGAGAAGTTCCTCCTTCTCATGGAGGGCGTCTCTAGCTTCTTTGTCTAGAAGAGTGCACTGCTCGTCCACTAGCGTCTGCTCCATAATCTGCCGCTGCATTTCAGCTAGTTCCATGCGCTTGACTTGCTCTTCCAACATGGATTTCTGTAGCTCGGATAGCCCTTCTGCAACGGACCTCTTGGTTAATGAGTCAGCACTGGCTCGAGATTTTGGTCTGCTTCGATGAGAAGATATCGAGGATCGGGATGACTCTGCTCTCACAGGTGGCAGTGAAAGCGGATCAGGGACTGGGATGTCGTAAGCTGGGGCTGCTGCTCCGAGTTCCTCAGCTTCGGTGGTAGGAGGTACTGTGACTCTCGGTGTGTACCCAACTTCAAAGTTTGCAAGGGATGCTGGTAACTGTATCTCCCGCTGGGGTCGAGAACGCACTGCTGGATCTGCAGATGGTTGTCCTGGCTCCATATTGTCTCCAGAATATGGGGCGCCAAATGTAACATGCCTTATTTCGTGGACAGAATGACTTTTGTGTTACGAAATACATATATTCATTACGAAATCACGTTACATCGTAACGCCGTTTGTCCACGGAATGCACACATTGGTTTGCATTGTGTCCACGAAACACTGAAGAGAGCACGTCGTTTCGTGGACCAAATTGACTGGTGGGCTTTTGCTTTCGTGGACATAAGGCTGAACACTATTCACTGTCGTACACGAAATAAACTTTCGTCATAAAAGTATTGTGATGTGATACAGAAGGCATTCCGTCCACGCAATAGTAACTTCATAACTTACGAAATGCATTCAGTGACACGTGCTTTCATTCCGTGCACGAAATGCATAACGGTATACATTTCGTGAGTCAGCAGTTTACGAAATGAATTATGTGACACGATAATGTCATTCCGTGGACGAAATGCATTATAGAATCACGAAATCAGTTTTGTGACCTACAACAATACATTTCGTGAGTCAGCAGTTTACATAATAAACTTTTGACTCACGAAACAGTGAGTAAACAGTTATGTTATGTTTACGAAATGTTTACGAAATGTCACATAATTCATTTCGTAAACTGCTGACTCACGAAATGTATTGTTGTAGGTCACAAAACCGATTTCGTGATTCTATAATGCATTTCGTCCACGGAATGACATTATCGTGTCACATAATTCATTTCGTAAACTGCTGACTCACGAAATGTATACCGTTTCGTGCACGGAATGAAAGCACGTGTCACTGAATGCATTTCGTAAGTTATGAAGTTACTATTGCGTGGACGGAATGCCTTCTGTATCACATCACAATACTTTTATGACGAAAGTTTATTTCGTGTACGACAGTGAATAGTGCATTCAGCCTTATGTCCACGAAAGGAAAAGGCCACCAGTCAATTTGGTCCATGAAACGCTGTGCTCTCTTCAGTGTTTCGTGGACACAATGCAAACCAATGTGTGTATTCCGTGGACAAACGGCGTTACGACATAACGTGATTTCGTAATGAATATATGCATTTCGTGACACAAAAGTCATTCTGTCCACGAAATAAGGCACGTTACATTTGGCGCGCCATACCAGAAAGCTGTCAAATCCGGCTCGAAGGACCATGTGATAGAGTGGGACACTCTGAGGGGGATAATAGTGGTCTGACAGTTTCCTTCGACAGGGCTCCGGTCAGAGAGAAGGGCACGGAGAAGTTATTCCAGCAAACTTTATTATTGGAGTTGGGTACAGGCGGGGATGATGGTGTGGGTACAAATATTGGTACGTATATTTGTATGTGTGTGTGTGGTGTTCATTTAGTTACGCACACGAGGAGCCACCATCCCATCAAATGTAAAGTCGGGAATGAAGATGGGATGCGCTCAGAAAGGAAATTACATCACTACTAGGCTTTTCAGAATAAAACTACAGGAAATGTACAAGACTTTCCGACACTTAGCGAACCACAACTATATCACCATGAACCTGGGAGAAAATGTGACAGGCTACGGACCAACGATAAGAACAAATGTTGAGCTCTGACATTTAAAAAGGTCTTGATGCAATGAATGGAGATCAGCGCTGATAACGCAAAGAAGCTAGCAAGCTAAAGCTAACTAGCCCGCAGGCTGCAAGCAGATTCATTGAGGATTAGTTTGTTTACGTCCCACCACTCTATGTTCTGCTTTGCATTAGCGATTAGAGATGGTAGAGATGTAAAATGACAGTGGCTGATAATAAACTTGGCCTCTACACTGCCGCACACAGTAGCCATTACCAAAGCTAACCACAGGAGATGACATCGCACGGCTTGCAAACGTGGAACAAAGGCTCACAAACACAAACCAATACATCAGATCAAGTTTGCAGAATTAAATCACACGTGGAGCTGTACCGTGACCCTGCCATAAACAGCAGGATTTCACACTGGAAATAAAAACACCGCTAACAACCATTAGCATGCGGCCACACATCGTCTGTAGCCTGATATTGACAAACATTGGTCGTGGCCACAATTCTCTCTTTAAACCATTGCACACTGGAGACAGAGCAGCTCACGATTTTGCCTTTTTAATGAATGCAAAGAATTGTATAAACATTATAAAATAAAACAAGCTACACCTGAGCTGAAGAAAACTCCACCAGAAGTGCATTTATACAAATACTGGCTGACTCCACACACACAATAACTTATATTGTAATATTTATATAATATAATATTTATTGAAGTAAATTACCAATGCAGTTTAATATAAATATAGCTAATCATAAAATATGATCAAGAATATAAGATAAAATACTGTCAAATACCTACAAAAAAGAGCGGGATCTGCTGCATTTGTAGTGCACCTTGCTAAGGACATATTCCTGTCATTTATATTAAAGTTTTGACTTTTTAATCATACTGTCTCCACAAGCTGATATTTTATGGGTGTAAAACTGTGATATTTTCCTTAACACAGGTATTATCCCACCAAAATCAAGAAGAATTATAAAAACGTGACAACTTGTCATATGCACTTTAGGTCAGGAAAAGGGCCTCATTGTCTTATAGGTTTTGAACATATTATGAAATGATTGATTGGGAAAACGTTACAAATGTTCTAGAGATGTTACAAAATGTGCCATATAATGCACAATTGAGTATTGCGTCTCTACAGGGCGCCATGTGATTTGTTTTCAACTCATTTACACCAGCTAATAGTTAATTTCTTTCAAGAAACTACAACTTACAAGGAAACTATAACAAATACACAAAGGCCGGCAAACGCTTCACACACTGTTGCTAGCGTCTTCATTGTCCCAGCCTGGCAATGGTCACCTTGGTGATTTGATCCCTCATGAATACCAATAGACAAATTGTAGACACAAAATTACAATGTGATATTTGTATTTTGTATTGCTTTATTATGTAAAAGGTTCAGCTTCATTCTCGGCACACACGCTTCTCTGCTTCTGACAACTTTGTCACAAACGCTACATTTCATGAGTAAATGATGAGGCATGGGGTTCTTAAGGAACTTTACTACAATTGTTGTGTATATTTTTGGAAAATTCCTACCTTTTCCTCTTACAGCTGCCTCTTCAGTGAAAGCCTGGTAAGCTCAAACACTCCCTCGTACACAGGAGCAGTGAGTAGCACAGTGCCATCTGGTGCTGTAAGTGGGTTGATGGGGAACCTCTGTCCAGTTAGTGGTGAATGGGTGAGAAAGAACAGCGTGTACCCTGACCACACAGAGGCCACCGCCCTGGCATTAGGCGCCAGGGCTCCCGATGCCACCCTACTGCCACCGACGCACGCATTTATGCTCACTCACAAATGAGTTTAGGACAGTAAAGGGTAGTAAGTTGGGCTTAGCGTTCAAGAGGTCAGAGAAAAGTATAATCAGATGCACTGAATGATAATGATGGAATTTTATAGTGAGTGAGTGATAGTTTCCTGTAATAGAACTGTTTTTTTTAAAGATGTGAAATAATGATTGCTTCTCTGTGTATCATTCTGTATGAATTTTACCTTTGTAAGTATAACTTCAACCTGCCCATGTGCTGCAGGTGGAAAGTATTATTATTTTTTGTATTTATTTATTTATTTTGCTGTGACCTGGCACATGACATCTTTTCATATATTTTTTTTTAGACAAATGTCTTTTGTGCTTTGTCCCTGATAAAATAAATACAATTAAAATTCAGCAACTATGATGCAGTCAAGGGCTTTGCTTTAATACTGTGGGTTAGGCAAATTATATTATAGAAATTGTGAGTGTGTGGTGAAATTTGGTTGCAGATTAAATGTGGGACAATATAACAAAACGACTGATGCAACATATCTGAGGACAAAGAGAAGAGTAATGATCGTATTATACGGTCTTTGTGCTATTGTTATGTGCTGTCTGTAAAACTGTAGAACATGCCTTTGTGTTAATGCGCTTACAAAGGAGATTGTACTCCCTTTTTCTCTCCATTGCTGTGGTTAAAGTACTGTATAAATATGGTGGACGATCCGACAACTTTTATATCTGTAATGATATAATAATTGAGATGGTAAACCCCTGACACTGTTGACCGGTTCCCCCATCATACACACCAATCCAATAATGTTCCTGTACATAAATAGCATGAATGTAATTTGTAATCAAAAAACTGTATATCTGTGTAAATTCAATAAAAAATATAAATACAAAAATACATGTTATTGAACCAGATTGTTAATGTTTTGACTCTTGAAATTACATTTCACTTTTTACTGTGGAGGTCCCCAGAAAATGTTGAAAACCCCCAGAAAATGTTGAGATCTAGTCCATAGTGTGTGTGTGAACAAAATAATACACTTAAAAGGATCTTTAAAAAAAACAGATCGAAACAAACTTTACGGAGAGTGACATTCAACACAGGCCAAGAGAGTGTGAAAAGAGCACCTGCGTAGCCCTAAAGAGTGCACAAACAAGCTCTCAACAACTCTTAGCAACAATACACGCAGTTTACTGTGGTGGAACAGCCCACTCCTGGGCAGAATTCAGCACCTAACACCGAAATCCAAAACTTTTCTTCTCATCTGAAAAACATAATGTTTAGGTAAATCCACAAAGGGAATATCTCATCTCATGTCAACCATTGGCTATTTTTAAGAACTCAGACTAATATAGAAAAAAGATTATTTCAAGTATAAAACACTTTTTGATCTTTTTTGGACATATACCTTTGTGTGGCCAGGCCCAGTACCGGCATTGCAGATCTCACTTCAGGACTGGTATAGCAGATCTCTATTATTTTCTTTAAATATACAGTAGCTACATGCTATCAGCCTTTAGTCACTATGGCTCCTCTTGTGGACTCACCTTTGTTCTATCAGGCCCATTAGCAGTCACCGGATTTGCAGCACCATTTTGTGGAGCTAGCAACATGGATCAGGCGCCGGGTTTTAAATGAGCCTTAGCCTCTCTGCTCTCCGGAGACAGACCCACACACCAACGACGGCCAACAATATGTTTTCACTCTTTATGGATTTTCATAAGTCATCCAGTAGGCCATTAAAATATCTTTCTCTGAGGAACTTATGGTAAGTGTTTCCAAAAAAAGGCTAAAATTAGATGTCGCTCTTATTTTGTGGCAGGATGCACGGAGCCAGTAGAGTTGTAACACGTTACAAAGTTTAAGTCTTCCTGAGGCCCTATGCAGAATTTGACTTCAGTGCCAACCAGACTATTCATAATTCACATAACTTGGAACACAATTGTCAACATCTTCATAACTATAACATTACCAAGTGAAAGTTAAGGACACATTCTCTCACATGTAGTATACGGACTCTTATGGACTAAGTAGTTTGTGGGGGGGGGTTGGTTCCCTGCACAGCTGAGAGACAATGGCTTTCCAGTGTGTTCAAGGCCTTCTCCAGGACATTCTGTCAGTGGGACATGCCCAAAACACCGCTCTCCTTCTTTAAAGGTGCATTATGCAACTTTTAATGCAGACAACAGTTGCTATTAGTGCACTTTTTGACCTTTCAGTGACCCAGCGGCTGTATGAGTGGTTAGTTACTTTCCATCCTGGTGGCTTCTACGACGCTCAAGCATCAATTGTTGTTTAGGGTTGCTGGTAGGTTTTCGTGGTAGGTTACGTATACATTTCATCCAGAAACCCTACCAGAAACCCCCCGAAAACCTGAAATAGAATTGATCCTGGAGCGTCTTAGAGGCCACTGGGATGGATAGTGAAGACGCCATGCTAACCAGTCATACAGCCGCTGGGTCACTGAAATGTGATATACCCACTATTATTAACTTAAAATCTATTTTGAAAAAGTAATCCAATTTTCTCACTCCTGCACTTGAGGATTTAATTTGGGGACCTGATTAAAGCAATAAGGACAAAAGAAGCAAAAAGCATAGAGATCTTTCGACCTTCTGTGTTAAGAACTGGTCTGTCCAACAAAAGTATAAGATAAAAGACTAACTGTGATTGATTGTTTGGGCGATGTGTTCCCCCTTTAAGAATCTGAATAATAGTTGATGATTTGTCTTTAGGCAAATAGTTCTGACGATTGGAATACTCCATGGCGATAATAAGATAATAAGGTGATTTTGACCATATGCAATCATCGACCATACTGCGAGCTTGCTATCACGGCTGAAGGTTTCATTACAACCAAGGGCGAAACACTTCTTCGTGTAACAGTTTTTACGTGTCACGTGGGTTATGCCAATATTTTACCAACGCTTCATTTGCCAAACGTGTCATTATTAAATCTCCCTTTGATTTGATCCCTGCCTGCTTCCACATACCTCAGGTAGCTACAGGGCGGGTGCCAGCGCATGACGGGGAGGGTTCGAGACACGTGATTGGCTGATAGTATTGGGCGAGAGGGAGGAGAGGGGAGAGAGAGAGGGAGGTAGAAGTGAAAGCAGATGGCAGAGCTGGCACCTGTCTCCCACTAAAATCTGTTCAGAGCCCCATATTTTTCTGCCAAAACAAGACTGGTAGTTTTAACCCTTTGCGGCCAATCCTCCCTCAACATTTTGGTTAGGACAGAATGTCTCCGCCTATAAACAGGAGGAGATGCAAATCCACGCTCCTTGTTAGCGAAGAGGGGGTTTGAAGAACAAATTGACTTTTGCTTTTATCTGCCGGGCCACACATTAGCCTTAATATTTACATGTTCAACTTAAATATGCTCATCTACGTGAATATGCACTGCCCCACTTTCAATGAATAAATAAGAAATTACATACATTACAACCACATCAAATCCATATGCATAGTGGTCGTTTTTATTGAGGCTCGATACCTCTCTTTTGGAATTTTCCTGCACCTTCACCTTACACCTTTCGCAGTTGATCATTTCAGCTCTTTAGTCAAAATCAGTAATGTCATTTATCGATCTGTTGGCATCATGTTGCTGTTAACATGCTCTGTCCACTGACACAGGCCTTTTATTCAAGTCAGGAGGGCTTTGCAACATGAAAAGCTCACCATTCCCATATATTCATTATTCTGTTCAATTAAGTGTATTGTCTATTCTACCACATATAAAGCTCAATAAATAATGAAGGAAGGGGAGAGTTCAGCTGCCTGACATCTTGGGGGATGAACCTGCTTTCAGTCAGTTGGACACGGCACTGGTCAAGGATTGGCAGTCTTCTCCCTGGTGGCAGGACCGATAGTTCCCAGTGGAACTCAATGCCCCCACACAACACACACTCGGTGCTCTGGTAGACCCTCTCAGACAGCGGCTGGTGCCAGGAGTGTGGGGCGAAACATGGCACACATTTGGCACACGAGGCTGTCTGTTCCAGGTGGCTGCCCCCGTCTATAAGGTGGATCACTCGCAACGCTCCTTCACATGACGCTGCAACACTCTGACTGATCTGTAGCTTTTGTTTGTCAGTCGGAAATGTGTCAGTCCACAGCCGACCGGGGGCATTGTCAGATATTTTGGTTCCAATGAGAATGGAGTCGATATTATTCATCCATGTCATCAAAATATATGAGAGAGACAGTCGTTTTGTTTTCCGCAGTCAGTTAACCTCTTACCCCATGCCTTAACCAAGCGCAATTCTCTCCAGTTCAGCTTCACTCAAATCTAAAAGCTTCTCGACTGGAGCTGTAAGCCTATAGGCCAGGGTAACGCCTCATTTGAAAGCTAAGACCTACAAAACTGATCGCGTTTCTGTCACATTGTTGTCTCTTTTTTTTAAATCTGGTTTTGTCCTTTTTTGTTGCTTCCTTCATCGCTTTTTCCCCTGCTTTTTGTCGTGTTTTCTTCACGTTTTTTTTCATGTTTTAGTCGCTTTTTTATTGTGTTATTGTTGCACGTTTTTGTTGCTTTTTTGTGGCTCTTTTTTTGCTTCTACATCACTTTTTAATCATGTTTTTGGCGCCTGTTTATCGTGTTTTTGTCGCTCTTTTGTCACTTTTTTTGTTGTATTTTCATCCTTGTTTTTGTCGCCATTTTGATTTGGGTAATGCCAAACTAGAGAAAAGGTCCAGGTCGGGGTTGAGGTTAATAACCCAGTTCACTATCATTGGCTGGTTCACTAAAACAATTGTAATCAGTTTGTTTGTGTGTAGAAAATTAGCCTATCAACGGGTTTTTAATTCATTTTTATGAGCCTATATTATCTAGTCACATGGCGTACAAACAAGTATAACAGTATAAAGTGGATTCAACACTTCCGGGTAAAGCAGCATTGTATTTATTTCTTTTTCTACAAAGTTGACAGGGATAACAGAATATAAAACATTGAGTCAATTACAATTACAATCAACATTTCTCAGTAGATGCACATGGAAATGACCAGTAGACATTAAAATGATGCTTAGCTGGACCAGTGCAAAATTGTAAAAAAAAAAAAAAAAATGGCATTGTATTATTATCAGAAGTTGCACAAAAGAACAAACTGTCCTCAACTTTGTCGTGATTGTAATTTTCAAACTGACCAGCAGAGGGAACCCCTCCTCTCTCTCGCTCTTCTCCAAAGCGCGACTGTCTCAAGTTCAACAACCCCTCGCTCTTGCCGGCCTTTACCTTCAAAGTTTAGGTTACCTTAAATGCTACTACACCTGTTGTCACCGACCCGCTTCAACTCCCCGCGCAACTTCACCAACTCAAAATACTTCCCCGCTTTCCTCTCCCGCTCTGTCTCTCCCTCTCTTTTGGGAACCACAAATTGTATCCAGACTTTCGCACATAGTAACTCACTGTTTTGGGCTATTTGGAAGCGAAACAATCATAAACAAACCTGCGTTGCGTTTCTGGGCTAATGGCGTTGACTGGAGTAGATGAGGGAATAAAAACCTCCCCGTGGGTTATTTTCAAATTGCAGGCTTATTTTTGTAATTGCGGTGGCTATTTTTTTTTTTTTTTTTTTTTAAGCACCACGTGTTTTGGGGCTTTTAATGAAAATGGGCTTTCAGAAACAAGCACTTTTCCCATTTATTTCTCCAGTGCTGCAAATGTAATAATAATAATATAAATCACATTGCAAGCGGTGAGATTCTTGCTGGTGTGCTGACAGACTTTGGTGGAAAAGAGCGTGTGTAGGAGGAGATAAATGGGAAAAGCAGATTTTCAGGTAGCGAGGAAACCTATGAGAAAGCATTTTAACCAAAGAGTTATTTATTTTTTACTTTTTTTACTTTTTACTAAGCTATTTACTAGGCCTATAGAAAAGCTATACAGATTATGCTGTATATTTGGCCTGTAGGCTAGCCTATTACTTGTATCCATATGTAGCATGTTTTGACAGCAGTTTATACTTGTCTAAAAGCTTTCGGGATGTGTTGCTTCCACACAATTTATCATTGTTTTAATGGCATGGTTTGTAAAAAAAAAAAAAGTTTCACAGTAGTTACATTGGGTCTATCTAAACAATAATGGTAAAGTGCCAATTCAAAAATCAATGTGCACTTGTGGTATGATGTATTTGTTCTCTTTGTGTCGCAGTGATTTAAATGTTTTGTGCAAAAGTAAACTCCATCTTTATCAAATGTACTCAACGTTTGGGTCACTTGTATCTTGTAAAGGCAGCACAAAAATAAATCAAATAGCCAATGTTTTAAGAAGAAAAAAATATCAAATTTTGGAATTGAACTCTTCAGATGCATCTTTGTTTCTCTTGGCTCATGCACTTTCATTTATAGGAACATTGTTAGAAAGCTTACAAATAAAATGGGGGGATTTTTGGTTAGTCGTGCCATAAATGATTGAATAAAAAAATGAAAATAGCTTACAATACTTAAGACATAAGACTGAATGTGAGAATGGACTTAATGTGTGCGACTTCTTCCTGAAAGTGTTGAAAAATGGCGACTGGCTCCGGACGTTTTTGGCCCCTATGGAATTTCCATTGAAACCTTTTTGCCCCTCTTCAAGTCAATATTGAACACAGGCTTGTCATTCTCCACATGTTTGTCTGAACATGCGCACCATCGTCCTAACTTTATCCTTTTACTGTTTTTATTTACGCCCTATTCCAAATAATGGAGCTGGCTCCAAAAACCCAGTCAAATTGCTAGCATTAGCGAGCTTGAGTTAGCCCGCGCTGAACGCTATGGGGAGGCCACGCGCCCTCAGTCCATTCTTAATTTTACAGTCTGAGGCATAACATGAGGCCCTGGAATATACAGGCGATAAAAATATCCTTTGTGACAAAGCTTTTATGATGATTAAAAACCATAGAATATTTGTTTTACACATTGTCCCAACTTTTCCAGATCGGGGCTTATACCAGCCTGGTGCAGTTGGCAGTGCCCAGGGGTTGTTGCCATGCAGTTCAATGTGGCGCTTCCATAGACACTCTCACACCAGTGCACACTCAGACACACACTGCCACTAACAATGGTGCGCTTTATGAGGTGCCCACTGGTGCCATGGTAACCCCACCGTTCTGGGCAAAGACGGGCCCGAGCGCTGTGCCAAAGAAATGCCAGGCTTCCCTTCTCTCCTCTCCTCTCTCGAACCTTGCTGCCCAGAAAACCTTTACAAACTTAATGAGTGAGACCAGTGGGCAGACAAATTACAAACGGACTGGGAGCTGGAGCTGCTGTGGAGTTTGACAGTGTGCAGCGGTGGGCAAGAAACAAATCCTTTTTTTTTTCTCCTGTCAGATCTCAAATTTGTAATTGTTTTTGGGTTGGTTCTTTCTGAGCGGCAAATCATTTAAATGTTGTATTGTTAGTAATAATGCCCAAAAGATAGTAAAAGCCCATGGAAAGCAATAATCGTGGAGCCGTGGCTATATGCATTATACTTTTATCATTTAAATCATAGGTTTTGAACCCTGCGCAATCAAGATGTTCGCAACATTTTGACAGCATTTATCAATTTAGTATTATAAACAAATATTTTATATATTTTAGTTTTTGCTAGTCTGAGGGGGTTGTTGGTGTTATGTGATTTGGGCAGCTCGAACAGCTGCCCCCACGACCCGGCAACGGACAAGTGGGAGAAAATGGATGGATGGATGGAGTTTTTGCTAGTCTACAATTCTACAGTCTACGAACAACCGCTTTTTTTCTTTCTTTTTAGTGATTTAATTTAAAAGGGGAAACTTTTCCGTGGGTGGCCATAACTCTTCATTAGACTTTACAATCATACGCAATTTCCAAAGCCGAGTGAGCCAAATCCATGACAAACTTTTGGAGTGCATTACTGCGGTGCGTGCTCTTGACCTGTGAAGTGAATGATCTGGGGCCCTTCAAATACTTCCAACGGGTTCGGACTGAACACCACTCGTCCAGGTGAGATGGAAACCTTCTGTAGGTATATAAATGCAGTTTGGAAATCACCTCGGGTCGTCCAGGCACAGAGCCCAGTCTCCGGTGCGGTTCAGGCCATATGAGGTCTGGCGTGATCCAGAAAAAGAAAGAAAGAAAGAACTGCATTATAAAGGCAAAGAATGAGGTAAGGGTCGCAAAATGGAGTTGCATCTAGTGCTTTTAATATCCCCTAAAATGAGCATCCACGCCAAGTGCGGCCCGTCCAGCAAACTATCATACTAGAATTGGTGTGGTAATTGCCACTTGTCCCTCCGCTCGCACTACCTCCCAGTGAGCCTCTAACACATGTAAAACACACCAGAGTGGAGTGACACACCGGGGAATATAGGCTGTGTAGAGCTGCTGTTGTTCTCGGCTTTAACTCATAAACCATACTGGACTCCAACAGAAGGAGAATAGGACAGATTTACATTTGTGAACTGGATGTAAATGTGTGGACTGAAAACAACAACAACAACTGAGGAATAACATCATTTCAACAGGAGAGACTCACACAGATACAGATAAATGAGGGGGATGTAATTAATAAATTGAATGTTGGCACTTATATCCCAGTAAGTCCCGACTCCTAGAGCACAGTCTCAACACTGGGGGCCTGACAGGAGGAGAGAAGAGAATGAAGAGAAACGTATGTATGTAGGCCTAGGGTGTCCATTGTTCATTTAGCTTGAACATTTCTCGAAAAGCTTGCCACGTTACATCCGCACTGCACTTTATGAAGAACATATTTGTATGATATAGCTTGGTACTGTAGCTCGTCACCTGAGTACACAGTGAGTAAACGATCCCGTTTCTGGTTCCACATTGTACTGAGGTGAACTGCATGCCTCTGGAAGGGCACATTCCTAACCATAACAATTTACCATTGTCGAGGGACGGAAAAACAACCAAACTCATAATGCATTTTGTCTTGTAAATAAATCCACTGTTCCGTTCCAAACACCAGGTCGGACTCTCTCTCACTGTGGGGATGTTTTTTTTTTTTTAACGTTTCCTACAACAGGCATGTCTAATTCACATCAATGTAATGCCGTCCTCATGTATTCTGACTAATGTTTACACCACACAAGCCAATGGATTTGGTTTGTTTTTATTGTACTCATGAGCTGCACATTTCACTCTGCTTTCAATATACTTCATGCAAACAGCCTGCACAACTGAGGAGATTAGGTCTAAGTGTTTAAATGACAGAGCGGGGACACATGCTGAAATATAGATTATAGCCTGCCTTATGTATTAGATTGCAAAGAAAGAATAGCCCCAATGTCACTCGCTCTGGTCCCTTGTACCTTAAAGCAACACCGCGTAACATTTCAGACAAAAACAAGAATAAAACATAAGCATTTATTGTATCACAGATATTTTATTTGTTGAAATAACAAAGTGAAAACTCACTTCCCCTGAGACCTGAGATTTAAGGTCCTAATCCAAAATCTATTCTTTGATAACCCACTGCAAAAAGTGGGAGTCATTAGGAGCACGTTTAGTATTGCTAGCCACAGTATAGTCCAAAACGTTCCGCTGTGCGCCTTTAAACTCCTCCATCTCCATCGGTCACCTTTACCAAACTTTTTTCCACAGACGGCCAAAACAACTTGGTCAAACGCAATTATAGTTTGCACGTAAGTAGATCACATTCAAACACAAGATTAATTTCCCTTTAGCTGTGTTTGGAAAGACTGATTTCCCCATCAACTGACAGTATTCACTGCATAAATTAATTCAGTTCATACCCCTGACTATTACGAGTCTCTGCACTTCCTCACGGGCCAAACCGAAACCCCACAAGAGCCAAGCTGGGGCCTGTTCCTCGTCCCATCCTCACACTGGCAGAAGAACCAGCGCACTGTCCTCAGCAGCCAACCACCTGACTTTCTTCAGCACAGATGCATTTCTTGAGAGGAGCATTAGCCTTTGTGTTTATCTATATGCAGCTGTGCTTGTCTGCTGCAGAACGCCACATTCAGGGCCACTGGCTGTTTGCATGTTTTTCCAAATGGACCAAGAAGAAGGTAAACAATACAAACATCTATCATATTAAATTTCTATAACAAAAGGAGCGCGATTTTGATGTTCTTCAATTCCACAATATCTGCCATTTAGTTGATATGTTTATCAAGCACGTGTTTAGTTGCTGGAAGAGCTTGCCTTTAGAAAGATAAAAATATATTCAGAAAAAAACTCATCTTGTCCAAACTTTCCTGGATGTGGCGTTTGGCTCGTAGTTGGGATACATGTTGTTTAGCCTCATTTGCATATTTGTGATCACACTGCTCTTACATTGGCGCCCGGAGCGGTGTCAGTTTTGGACATGTCCCTGTGTTGGAGTGATGGGCGTGGGTCTGGGTGAGGCCTCGGTGCCACTTCTCTGGCTCTTCCTCACGTCCGGCCCGGCTGGCTGTAAGTGAGCAGCGGACTGCTTTGGCGGAGGAGAGCTTGTCTTTACTGGCGCGTGCAGCATGTGCTTACAGGGAGACTTCTGACCGCTGTGGTGGGCGCGAGGAGGACGGGACCAAGAATGTTCCTTTAAAAAGTCCAAGTTTTAAATGCACAGATGATGGCAAATGTTCAAATCAATCAGGATCATTTCACATTTAAATGTCATATAAATCTGAGAATAAGATCAGATGTTTTTTTCTTATTACTACTACTACTACTAATAATAATAATAATAATAATAATAATAATAAATCATCTTAATAAAAAACAACTATATAAAATAATCTCCTGGAAGTGACTATATAAAAACACAATTTAAAGACATTGAATTTGACATAAATAAACGGTTGTGTTGACAATTGCATGTTTTAGAGACTCTGAAGTTCCGCGTAGTTTTTGTTGGACCTCGTTGCTCATATTTACCAGTATGAGTTGAGGGGAATGTAGATATGGAAAGTGCAGTCCCTCATGTACATTATCATTGTCACCCTGCTCTATAATATCGGTGTGTCGATAAAAGAGAGTTCATTACCAGCATTGCATTGTGCTTTGATTCTCCCCACAGTACTGTGTCCAACGGGCCCAGGTCTAACCTGGCTTCTACATCTGAGCCTGGCCTGGGGCCTCCTGGAACCTGCCTATCACCCACCACCGCCCCATGTACACAATTACACCGTTACACACGTTTTTACTTCTTAAACTATACTGCCCTACACAATGCTTTTAGTATAGGAATAATGCTATCACATTGGATTGAGATAAGTCTCTGCATGGCAGCAGAAGACAGTTGGAACGGGCGAACAGCGAGGCACAGCTGCTTGGAGGAGACTCATCTCGGACTCCCCTCTTCATCCAAACATGCACACAAACACACACACACACACACACGAACAGGCAGATCATGGGCGACATACAGTATATACCAGCACATGCACAGCCCCGGTCCCATAACACAGCTAGCCTGGTTACAGACAGGGCTGAGTGGTCCAGCTGAGTGTGACCGTTTTAGCTTTGCTTGGTGCAGGGGAAGACGATTGGTGGTTTGGTGGCAGCGGCAGGAGATAATGGCGTGGGAGAGGCACAGTGACCCTGGGCGCAGGTGGCAGCTCTGTTATGACGTCTCTGCCAGGTCGTGGTGGATGGTAGGACTCAAGCTTCCATTGGGATTTGTTCATCTTTGTGTGTGCAATGTGTGCTAGATTGTACTCCTTGTGTTACATGTGATGTTGATATTTGCATGTGGATGCGTCACCTGCTGTAAGTGGACTGAAAAGGCCCTACATGGGCCTCTGGGTGACCACCAGGGCCTCTTTTGGTTATACTGAACATCATTTAGTCGCTCTGTCCCACTTGTTTAATTGGTTCTGGAAAATTGATATAATATCAATATTACTTAATATGTCATATTCACAACTTTTGACTCTTCTGACTTTTGCAAGGTCACTCTCAATATTATGTGTATTTGTTTGTGAGATAAACAGCAAATAAAAGTGTATGCAGGACCTATGGCAGCATTTATCTGTTACGCAGTAAAAATTAAGCTGATATTTACTATGATCTGCCTTTTCATGTCTTAACAAACTGCTCAACTGGTCCCATTTTTCAACTATTTGAGGTGGTCACAAGAACAATGCACTTCAGCACATTGCACATAGCAGTACAACAAGAACTTTGGTAGTACAGTATAGTAGTTGTTACTACTGTACTTTAAAAAAAAATCTCTAAATTTATAAATAAGCAAAGCATGTCAAGAACTTGAAATGGTTGCCGATAAGTGTCCTTGAAAAGAACATTTTGATCACTTTAGATGCTTAAATAGACTTCCTGAATTCTAATCACAGAATCATCTGGTGAGTGCATTAGTGATTGACTCTTTCTCTCAAATCTGGGACTTATCCCAGAGGAGTGCAGTTTTTAATTAAATCCTTCTTTACACCAGAGAAAAGGATAGAGAATTTTATCAAGGCCAAGTCAAAGCAGGCAGTACATCTCCATGAAAGCCACTTCCAGTCAGCGAGTGCAGATTGGAATAATAGACAAAGTTTGGATGGAGATGGACCATTTTCATGAATAATCTTACATGTAAAATTTGCATAGTAGTGACCTTTTGAACAGGGTTACTTTACAGCATTTTGGGGCACATCTAGTGAATAGAACTGGAGCTGTTATTTTGCCTTTCTGTGCTTTCTGACACAAACAGTCACATTTGTGAGATCAGAGAGCTGGTCCCCCCTCCATCTCACAGTGACAACATCAATCAAGCCGTCCCCTGATGCACCCCTCAGCCCCTCTCCTGTTCATCTGAGGCCTGACACACTTAGGGCAGTCCCCGTGCAGGACTGCAGTATGTAGGGCAGGAAGACACCCTCGCTCACTCTGGGACATGGATGGGGGATGGAAAGGATGGGGGGCACTGAAAAAGTAAATTTATCTTTTTCTTGTTTCAGTTCAGTTAGTTTTACTGCCAATTCTGCCATATGTAAAGCACATTCAGAGGATCGAATTGGTGCAAAAATATATATATATATTTTTTTATAGGTGAGGTTCTTTAATTTATTATGTAAACTATGGCCCATTATCCATCCATTTCAGTGGTGGTAAGCCACATATGCATATAGACAGACAGAGAAGTGGTTGCCATTCTGATCTTGTGGCCTCTTCTCTCAAACTAGTGGAGTAAGTGGAGAAAAAACAAAACCTGCAAGACTGAATAAGTTACTGCTTCCTCAAATTTGTCTGAGAAGCATTTTGAATAGTAGCAGAAGTGACAGCTGCATTAGTAGTTGCCATGATTTTACTTTTTAAAGAAAAGAAGAAAAATATTGAAGAGTGTTTTTTATTTTTTGCTTACATGTTATTGCAAAAGTGGTAGTGTGAGCAATAGTAGTAGTAGGAGGAGTAAGAGAAGAAGTGGAATGGGGTATTAGGATCTCTGAGGATATTCTTTCTATTCTATACAACATAATCCTCAACATTTCGGACTGCAAGGCAAATACTAACAACTCAAAGTTAACACTCATTTAGCTTCTGTTGCTATGCTGTTGCACTACAATGTCACTGCATAACCTCTCATTGTTTGTAAACATTGTAGATGATGGGCGGGGCTTAGCCGGAGGCAGGAAGCTACGTAGATGCTCAAGGCCGTGGGAACCCAGGGTGCTGAGGGCGCTGCAGCACCCCCTGATGGATAGTTTGCAAATTGCAGGCAATATTATTAAATAGGAAATATGCACAGAAAAAGTGGTTTTGGGGTAAACTTTATCCCTCAGCACCCCCTAATTTAAAGTTATTCCCACGGCTCTGTAGATGCTATGCAATAAACTTTTTTTTTTACAGCCCTGAACATTGTTCTTGCCTATTCTTGCACCCACATATGCAACAGGACAATATATTATAGTATGTTGTAACTTTACACTTGTGATAGATAGTTTCACTTCCACAGTTTTTTTCCCGCTGCTTCATTTCCTGCTCCAGCTGAAGTCACGGATGATATTGAAAGGGGTTTGTCAGTTCTACAATTAGGGGTAGGGGAGACCAGGTATGGTTGTAACATGGGGAGAGTTGTAACACCACCAATTCCATCATTCAGGGATACGATCGGAGTCAAATGATCATTTCAGTGTTTACCCACTTCCTCCCTGATCCCACATGGTGATTGTGATTTTGAGGTAAGTACATTTTTTGACCAAGACTATATTTTGTTTAGTGCTTATACTATTGCACATAAACATATGACTTACATTAGATTAAATTGTAGTTTCTCAGGCAACATGTGATGCACATTTCCCCTGCTAATTTCAAACCATTATGCTAATAGAGCTCGCTAAACAATGGCTGACAGGGGTGGGGATGGTTGTAACACAATCATCCCCTATTTACAGTTAATAACATTTTAATATTTTTACAGAATCCCTAAACAGTGGCAAAGAAAGACTGACAGATTTGTGCCAGCTAATGTTTTTTTTTAAAAGCATCTGATGTGGTCAGAAAGAAGGGCAAGTCAGATCAGTTGCAAGGGCACATGTGATCTGCCATGTAAAAACTGAGCAGATACTGTAAAACACAGCAGAAGCTGAGAGACCGGGGTCCAGTGATCATCCCAGTGTAGGTCACACTGAAGCATCAACAGAGTTTTCTCTGAGGTGCAGGAGGAAGTGTTGGTTGATTATTTGACTCAGACAGCAGACCTGTATTATGGACTAACTCCACCTGAGGTTAGGCATATGACAGCTTAGAGAGCGAGAGAGGCATTGATCTGGATTGTTCTTTTATTTGCAGAGGTTTGAATTGGTGCCATTTGTAGTTAACAAATGTGGGGACTTTGTATAAAAGTTTGAGAACTCTAGCTCAAAAATTCAGTGAGTTACAGGTGCTGAAGCAAAAAGTGTTACAACCATATCCGGTCTTCCCTATGCACATTCACTTTCACTACAGACAGAACTTTCAACTTTCTTTGTGTCAAAATAAATTCCTCATTTATTTCTGTTACCTATTGTGATATCATCCGCATACCCTGTATGATACTTGTAGTAGTTGGAAAATAGTAACTGTAGTTTGTGACCTCTACTGTAGTACTGCATGTTAAGGAATAGCTGTGAGGCCCCACGCGGGATGTGGTCAGAGGGTGCTTCAGCGGACGGTACGGAGGTGATGGGGAGCCCTGCGCGAGCACAGGCTGGCAAACGGGCAGTCTGCCGGTGTATAAGAGCGGCCTGTTGTTGTTGGGCAGATTCAGGCTCAATTTACAGCGATTCGGGCTTCACAAGTGGCTGCGCTGTTTGGCTTGGGCGTGGAGCAGTGAGAACGGACCAGGACAAAGACAGCAGCACGGTGAGACATTCTGTTAGTCTGAGCGCGGAGGAGACGGCGGGATGGGAATCAATGTGCCGCCATAAATCTCCTGTCACTTAAATACGTATATGCGCACAGGCTGATATAGTGCATAGAGCTGCTGTGTTTGTGCTAAATTTCTCAAGAGGGGATTGTGGATGTACACACTGCTTAACATGTGAGGAAACGTGGGTACTCACATGGGTCATGGCAGCACACGTTTTTGTTTTATTTAATTAAAGCAGCAATACTTGTATATGCTTTTTTTTCTAGTTTTGAAACCACGAAAGCCCCAACTTGTGTAGATCTTTCACAACCCTTGCACATCTCGATTGTTCAGGCTCGTGTACAGCTTTGTAGTGGTAAAGCAAAACAAGGCACTCACAATCCTATTTAGATGCACACAGCTTAAGGTCTGATAATTTAAATGTTTTTCCCCCCCACAAACCGCAGCATTCACAATACATTCTATGATGACAAAACCCTTGTTCTTGCCAATAGCTGACAATATTATGATAAAGGAAAGAGGGGGAGCGGCTATGAGTGATGGTTCTGGAGCTTATTATGAGAATGTGTGACATGAATTGTACCTTTTTCTATTGTATAAATTGTAAAAGCAAAAAAGCAAAGTTTAGAGCCTTTTGAGTTCCTGCTTCATGTCATGTTATAAGGTTTTCCCTCATCAAAAACATGCCTAGTGTTTTGTTTCATTCAGTAATGCTGCATAGTCAGTCCATCTTCCTTTTCTGCCCTCAAATACATACATTTGTTTAATTAATTTAAGAAATCCCAAAGCTATTGTGTCCATATTGTAAAAAAAAAAAAAAAAAAAAAAAAAGGCTATAATAGGCCATTTAAAAATCTGGTGTGACCTACCTTCATTGTGCCCTTGCACTGCTTTACCCTCATTGCCCCCCGTGCCCACCACCACCCCTCCTCTAAACAGCACACATCTCGCCCACTGTCCTCCCCAGACAGCCCTTCCCTCCGATGCCCATGTCGCTCTGTCTGGCCCGCCCCATTCCTTTTCACCCTCCTGACCCCTGTGCCACCCTGCCCTGCTGCTGTCTGCCTGCCTCTCTTCTTTACCCAAATTACCCCCACACCACCACCGCCACACATACCCCCCCGTCGCCATGTCAACCTCTGTCCAGACCGCAACTCTCTCCACATCCCTGTGTCTCATCCCATCTCTCAATTCTTATCATTTTTATATGGTTCTACCAGCGCCTTTCTTCCTGGTGCCATCTTTCTCTCTCCCACTGCACAGATGCCTGGCTCGGATCGCAACAGCTGTCTCGCCATGTGCCACGGACAAGTGTTGCCTTCCACTGTAGACTGGTGTGTGTGAGAGGGGTGGCGGGGGAGGAGGGGTGTATGGTGGGTAAGGGTGCTGGTAGTGGATGGGAATGGATAGTGGAGTAGATTAGTATGAATATTCATGTTCTCTTGGATGTGGCACCAAATCGAGAAAATGGCACCGTAGAGGAGGCTCCACCCAATCCCAAATATCAGATAAATAAAGCCAGTTGGTGGAGTGGTGGTCCGTTCTAGGCTATTGTTGTTGCTCCATATTGTCAGTCACTTTGTTTGTGTGCGCTACCATTGTGTTGGTTGATGAAGACAGTTTATGTGACAATTGTCTGTGCGCAAGAAGCAATTTTGTCCTCTAAACAGTGCAGCCCCTGACCAGAACAAAGGAGGGTACACTGAAAAAAGTGATTTTGGTGAGTTGTAAATATAATCTATGTAAACCGTATATATTTTACTCGATTATTGTAGCCAGCCATGAAATGATAAAATAATGGGTAATTTTTACACATGCTACCTAATTGTTAACAGTAACAACTGTTATGTGGAAAATATGGTAAAATATACCCCAAAAAATGTGGTAAAATACACCCCAAAGACGTGAGCCCTGTGGCCTTGCTTGCGCGTGCGTCAGTCCTCGTTCCCAATTGGGCATGAGTCAAACGATCAGACCACGTTTTTCAGCCATCTTGGAGCTCCACCGTCCTTTAGCGCCGGATGCCGACAGACAAATGAGTAAAGGTAAGCTATTTGCATGAGGCTATTGCTGTATATAATGCAGATGCAAATGATAATTTATAACGTGACGAAATATTTCACTTGGCTTGTATTCGGAGCTAAAGCGGAAGCAGTCCGAAGGATTAGCCTCCACGTGTTACAAACCGAAGCTCTTTACTTTTACAAAGACGCACATCAGACACCGGGAGATACAGTGGTAATAATTGTAAAAATTGCGTCTGGACCAGTGCTGAGACGGTCTGTTAGACGAGAGTTTCTTGGATTATGGACTTTTGTGGAGCAGAGGCAGCGATGTCTTAACCGACAAACTTGCCGCTGCGGTGTTCAGCCATGGAGAAAGAGAGGGTGAGCGACGCTTCATTCGTTACAAGTGCACGTAACCTCTTAACCCCCACCTGAACCAATCTTATTTTGTCCAGTTTGGCCTAGAATAAACCCTCAGGTTTGGCTTCACCCAAACGGGGGGAGGAAGACGAGTCTTTGGGTTAAAAATAAGTTCCAACATTAGATCAATGATCATCAACTCGATTGTCCCCCGCGGCCGCCCCGCGCTGTGGCGAGCCGTGGGTCGCGAGAGCACGAGCTCTGCGCACACAGGCAGCGCGAGTCTCCGTGAAACTCCGCCCACCCTCTCCGCTGCTCCTGCTGCGTGAGCTGACACCGCGGCGCTCATTCAGTCCAATTGTAACGAGCCGCTTTGTTGACCCAGTAACGATAACGGCGTTGTAACGACGGGGAGAGTAATGAATTAGATTACTCCGTTACTGAAAAAATAACGTCGTTACCTAACGCCGTTCTTTTAAACAGCGTTATTCCAAACACTGCTAACAGTACAGACCAAAAGTTTGGAAACACTTTTGATGTATCAGCATTTCTTTACTTTTAAACTATTTACTTTGTGTGATTCTCATTGAAGGCATTAAACTATGAATTAACACATGGAATTATGTAGGAAACAAAAAAGGGTGAAAAAGCTCAAAATATGTTTTAAATGTTTAATTCTTCAAAATCAGCACTCTTCATTGTTGGCATTTTCTCAATGAGCTTCATTTAATAAGGTCGACATCCGAAATGGTTTAACAGTTTGTGAAGTTCAAACTATTTCTGGTGACGACATCGTGGTGCTCAATGAGAAAATGTCAAAAGTGTAAAGCAGGAATCAAAGCAAAAGGTGGCTATTTTGAAGAATTTATTTTTTAAATTTTTTCTGTTTAAAACATAATTCCATATATGTTCATTCATAAATGAATACCTTCAATGAGAAACTACAATGTAAACCGTCTTGAACTAAAAGAAAAAACAATTTCGAAAAAAGCGTCTTTTTGTCTGTACTGTATATTCCAGCAACTTAACCAATCATGCAAGATAAACCGAAATGTTGATGTTTAATAAATATTGAAATTATTATGGAGAATAATATGTTTAATGTTTTTTTGTTTGTTTTTTCTGTTGCAGTTAGAATCTGTGTTCATGGACCTTATGGGGGCTGACCCACCCACCCAAACTAACCCCATACACCAGGTATCTTAATATGCAGAAAGGATGGTTCAATTCTTTACTATTTTTTTTTAAAAGAGAAATTTTATTTCACTGTTAAGAAAAATGTCAACATTTTTTTTGTATTAAAAACATTGAAATAATATGAAGGCCTCTTTTATTTTTATTTTTATTTTTTTAAAGGGGGTTATATCTGGCCCTATCTGGGACGGTAGTACAGCGGTTAGCGCTCGTGCTTCACAGCTAGAAGGTCCGGGTTCGATTGCCACCTGGACGGGGACTTTCTGTGTGGAGTTTGCATGTTCTCCCCGTGTCTGTGTAGGTTTCCTCCGGTTTCCACTACTACTAAAAACATGTACAATAGACCAGGATAAATGCGAGTGTGTTTGAGAGTGCACATGGGGGACGATGGATGGAAATTAGCCCAAGGCTACAATCCGGTGTGGCTTGTTTACATGCATGAGACCCATGTACGTTCATTAACATGCACTGTCCTGACCAAATAAACAAAAAAATCTGAATATGTAATGGTGAGAAACTGATATTGGTTAATTTGTATTAGTAATGGACCATTTCTGCATTACCTTGGTTGCCATGGTTTTCATACAGATGTGTCAGTTTCAGAACCAGTAAGGGGGGACAGTTTTAAGTACTTTTGCTGTTAACAATGTGCATAACTGTAAGGAAAAGGAATATACAGCACCAAATCTTGACTCGCTTTCATAGGACAGAACAGTACTTAAATGTGAGTTTAGTTTTGGTGCTGTATATTCCTTTCCTTTAGTTATTCACATTGTTCCCTGTAAAAAATGCTTAAACTGTCCCCCCTTCCTGGTTCTGAAATTGACATATCTGTATGAAAATCATGCCAATCAAGGTAATGCAGAAATGGTCTAACTATTTGTTATTATTGGGTATTATCTACTGGTGATTATTGGGTATTATCTACTGGTGAATATTGGGTATTATCTACTGGTGAATATTGGGTATTATCTACTGGTGAATATTGGGTATTATCTACAAGAAATTAAGAGGTAATTCTACCAAATTTATTTAAGAAATTAAAGTTTTATATTTCAGGTATTTTATACTACATAAATGAATTAGATCTACCCAAAAAAAGTAGATGCAAATTGTTACCTCAGATTTATTGGGTAAATTCTATAGGTTACTTTTTTCAGTGTAATTTAACAATATTAGTCACGGTATTAAAGCTCTATGTCGATCCAATCTCAAACCCAGACTTGATTGGCTAAATTAATTTACACCTAGCATTAATATAACCTGCCTATTGTTTATTTGGTTGGGACAGTACATGTTAATGAACATACATGGGACTCATGCATGTAAACACGCCACAGCGGATTGTAGCCATGAGGTAACATCCATCCGTTTTCCCACACTTGCACTCTCAAACACACTCACATTCATTCTGTACATGTTTTTAGTGGTGGGGGAAACCGTAGTACCTGGAGGAAAACTATGCAGGCATGGGGAGAACATGCAAATTCCACACAGAAAGGCTCTGTCGGGCCGGGAATCGAACCTGGGACCTTCTTGCTGTGAGTGCTTACCACTCGTATAGTAGCTTGTACGCATTTGAGAAGTTTATTTCCTTGCACTTACATTGATGTATTAATCACCTGATTATTTTAACAATAGTGGCCCTAATGCTGATCCCTGAGGTTTACCCCATATTTCTAAGAAAGAGTAAAATGTTGACATTCCTTTTACCCCATACAGTCCTTGGTCACATTAAATTTGGTCCAGCTGATGTCTGCTCATTATTAACATAAATATGGTATGCCCCAAAAGTATCAAGTCCAGGTGTAAGTCAGGGGTCATAAGTCCATTCAAATTGAAATGGAAATATTTAATTATAAAAATATGAAACCCCATGAATACAATCTCGACGAGGATGACTCAGATCAATCAAAGGACATAGAAGTTGGCAGGTTATCTGAGTTTGTGAAAGTTAGTGGAAGTTTCCGATATGCTACTCCCATAATGAGGAAGTGGGTGAAGGATGAAGAGGGCAGGAGGAGACAGAGCTGGGGTGAGGGGCAGTGGATCTGAGAGGAGCAGGACTCTGGTGGCTCTTGCTTTCATTCTGAGCCAGGAAAACAGATTATAGAGAGAGAGAGGGAGGGGCTATACCATGCAGCAGCACTTCAACATCACTCTCCATCTCTCCACAGAAGTACACTCTGGTTCATGGACCACCACCATCATCCTCTCACTATGACGAAAACCAGAAGTCATTCATTTTTTTTATTGCGATTAGGAGGCCCCAGCATATCCTGACATCTTTAGGCCTGCAATGAAAGAAACCCTATTGACTCAATCATACGCAGAACTTTGCATATCTTTGTCATTTCTTTCATTTATTTTCAGAACAGCTACAGAAAGGCTACTTTTTACTTTTCTACACTCTTTTTCAGACATGTAATTTCCCCTGAATCATGTTCTGTGGGCATGTTGGAAATGTGTGTATTTCTGAAAAGGAATTTAATGTTCTGCCTTTATGAAAATATGATTACATTTGTTAATTAAAATGTCAAACTCCAGATTAACAGAGCACTAGCCAGTTTTATTCAAGAAAAGTTCTATGTAAAAAGGGACAGTTTATTATTTGCGGAGGATTTAAATATATTTCCTACTTTGCTTTTCGATTTGTAATTGCAACCATTATAACAATGGAATCTAATTTCACCAGACCTCGATCAACTAATGGCAATTTTAGTGGATCAATTCCCATTCTACTATTGCATCCTTGAGCAACACCCCCACTGCCATTGTACCTAAAATGTCTGAGAAGTGGTTCAGAACCACTGTGTCCAGCTGCTCTTGTGGCTCAGAGTGTAGAGCAGATCACCCAGGTTGGAGGTTTGAGCTCCGATGCTTTTCCTATTGGCAAGACAATGGTGCATGGGCTCCAGTGAGGTGAGTTCAGAGAGGCCATTGGCACACTGTACAGCTCAGCCTAATTCATTATTATTTTATTACATTTTTATAGACATCTGCACCGCACCAACTACAATGATATGTCTATTTTACTGCTATTGAATGAACACCTCCCTGCACATTTACCACCGGCGCATGCACAATCCCCTCATTCACTCTCTCCTCTCCACACAGCGAGACTTAATCACACGTATAAATCCGTCTTGCTGCTGGGAGATAAGCCCTTACCCTCCTGAGATACCCACTCGGAGCGCTGCAGTGGTGGGGCCCTGATAACGACAAACACACACAAAACCGCAGCCAATCAGGGACGCTCCAGGCTCCAATCTGCACCAATCACATCCCACCAACGGACGCTAATCTCTGCGCCTCACCCCGCAAGGTAGCACAGGAGAAAATTGCAATCAGATAAGTGAAAAAATCAGAGGGCATGTTGTAAAGCGCCAGCATGTCACCTGTAATTGCTTAATTGTTTATTATGCTATGAATCTTGAATCATAATGAAAAAGTAATCATTTGGTTTAGATCTGCGGGCTGACGGAGTTGGAAGCTGGAAATCTCCCAAAAACTGGTGGTCCTATAGCTTTTGTACTCACCTCTATGTTCAAAGCCATTCACTCCAGGGGGTTGGAGTAATTTAAATCATGTGCTTAAGCCTAACCTGCATTTCAAAGACAGAAAAAAATGCTTCCGTATAGGTGGTAGCAATTATGGGTGTTATGCAGGATACAGCCTTTAGAGAATTTATAAAAAGGGGGTGTATGAATCTTTTAAGTTCAAATTGACCGAAAGGGGCTTTAGATGAAAGATGTTGACTGTATTAGGTCCACCAGTGCTACGGCTACAAAGTAAAAACACTTCAAAGTTCAGAATGGAGAAGAAAGATATAATAATTGAGCTTGGTTAGTGGTTATTATTTATTTATTTATGGACATATTTATTGGAGGATCAGCCCCATGAGATGCATCATCTCGTTTTCAAGGGGGCCTTATTATAGATGCACAATCAACTGTGGAGCAATTCAATAAGGGGGAAATATCCAATGAGTGGAAGTTCTGTTTTTTTCTGATACCTGAATATTGAAAAGCTAACTTTAGGTTGCTACTCATCCCTTCTCTAGGGATTATAAAACAGTGCATTGAGGGAGGAGAGAAATCAAGTCTCGCTGGGTTGAAAATACATACAAGGAATTAAAAAACAATGAAAAGAAGTAAAGGGCAGGGATGCGGACAAACTTTTATACTGACATACCTTGTCTATGTGGATATGATAAATTGCCGCATCTCTTGCTGTTGACAAGGCCCTTCTGTTTAGGCTGTTTGAACAAACTGGATGTTTGGTGCACAAAACTGGCTCCGATGCGAGTGGTCATCTCCACTGCCTGGTAACAGAGGTGGAGCTAACACTGGACCACAGTCTGGCGAAGGTTCTGGCCAATACACAACTCTGGTGCTGTTTGGTCAGACAATTAGTACTTGTGCCATAGCCTTTATCGGGCAGGTCCAGTTGTTTTCGTGTTTCAAAATGTAAAACGCCTACGTGAAATCATTGCACATTTAAAAAAATCTATATAATATAATATGATTTAGGACTGAAGGCAATTAAGGCCATTAAAATGCACCAGGCTAGGGCAATTGAGAACTGTTTTCCCTGCTTCCCCCTACACAGCCTCCCTGATGTATGTCTTTCCCACATGGCTCCAAACCTCCAGTTCAGTGAGTTCACTTCTCATTCATCCTATAGCTCTATAACTGTCCCGCCTGCGTCTGGGTGCATTCAGCCCCTTCTGATTCGGCCCAGTCCCACTGGCCACTGCCCAGGTCAGCATTCCCCGCCGGGATGTTGCTCGGTGGGACTTTTGTCTTGGTGGGAGCTCTCTATAGTCTATTTGTGATCCAGAAGAGAGTCCCTGGGGGCAAACTATATGTCTCACTTAGACATGTACATTTCTAATACAAACAAACATGAGTCACTTCGAGCTTTCACATTCAATTGCACAAACAAATATATCCGTTTTGTTGTTGTTATTTGTATTGTTTTGGTTTACTCTAGAAGATAACAGTGAGGTTTCAGTTTAGTTGATTTGACCAAGAAGGACTGTCTTAATATTTGTATTGCACTAAAATAGATCTGCCTGCTTCTTAATACAGGGTTAAATGGCACTTTGTTTTTGCATTAGAACTCTTTGTTTCTTTTGCCTAAAGGTAATTAACGTTTTGTAGAATTGTTTCTTCTGTTATAGCTATTTGACTTTGTTGCAAACTGTCCTTCTAACTACGCAATCCGTTTTACAACATTATTATTCACTTTTAAAAGTCCTCGATTTACATAAGCCACAATCAATATCCTGTGCGTGCTGATTGTGGGCGCGCTCTCAGCAGAAACACCATCAGGCCTGACGCTGAAACAAAGCTCTGAAATGCTTTAAACAACGAGCCTGCTTATATAGGCCTACGATATAAAGTATCAGTACAGAACATTTTAATGGCATGGTTTATTTTTGTTTTTGTTGTTGTTGTTTTTTTTTTTACCGATTTACGCATGACGCACAAGAGCCACGCGGAGGCCGCAGCTGCAGGCCGTGCGCAAAAGGCCACACGCAACCTCTCTCCCCCGTTATTGTTGAACATCAGCACCTACGTGTCCAAATTGATATGTAATACCATGTTACATTGTTACTACAATTTTAAGCAAGTGATACTCAGTAAAACGTCGCCATGACGAATGTAGGAAGTATTTGGCCTTTTTCCAACATAAATTATTTTTGAGTCAGTACGGAAATAAAACAATCCAAGTATGTAAAGGCCTGTTTTATGTCATAACATTGATTTTCAGAGTGGGTTTTCTTTGTGTGTGTAATTTATGGCAGAATAAGCATCTAAATAGTATTCCTCTTGTTCAGCGTCTGGCTACAGGTGCTTCTAATATTACCTGTGAATTATAGACCGCAGCTCAACCAGTCTTTCAAACTAAGCTACAGATTTGTGTTTTTTAAAAACACACTATAGGTCCGTCGGTTAAGTGACAGGAAAGGACACTTATGATAACTTGATAATATAATCAGAATGGCAGTTATTGCACGTTCCCTGCCTATTAAAATACATATAAGGCATAATGGCCCTGATTAATCTCACAAAACTATTAATTATCGTTTCAATATCTACATTTGACCAACACATTTGAAATGAGTCTGTTTGGAAGGGGCCAATAAGCCGTTCATTGCTAGATATATAAATGTTGACCTTGTTTTACATGTATTTCTAAAAACATATTTAGAATACATAAGAATGACCGTCCAACATTTGTTTCATTAAGTTTAGTGCTTTTGCCATTGTTTTCCATTTTATGACCATTTTGTCAATAAATAAAAGAAAAACGCACTCTGTCTTTCTGCACCATGTCCTTCTTGGTGCACATAACGAAGCCCCCCTTTTCCTTGTGTAGTGACGTTTGCAGAAACCACATGGTCCACAAAGTTTTTCAGAGAGAAGTGCAGGTGTCCGTTCATGGCCAAGGCTGCGATGTCAATTGGGGATTGGAAATTACGCATGAAGGACGCACGGGAAAATGTGTTTTGACGTGTGCGCGTGTGGTCTACTGAAGACATGATGAATGTTTTATAAAATCAGGCTTAACACAATATTATGGCCATATTTGTCATTTTTCAAACTACACGGAATTTTTTTTTTTTTATATAATAATAGTTAATTGTCTACAGTTAAATGCCCACATTTTAAATAGTAACTTTGGATAAAGTTACCTGTTGCAAAAAATAATAATAATAATAAATGTGATTATTGTTACAGCTTTGTGTTATAACAACTCAAATCTCCGGATACATACCCCAAAAATAGTAATAATTAAATATATGTTACTAATGAATAGTAATAGATAATTGTCTACATGGTTTACAGTTTATTCTGTATCTGCAATGTTGGAAAATACTTTGAAATGATCAAGCATGGAAATTTTGCTTTCATAATACATTAAATGTATTATTTTTATTCCGTCTTTAGGCCTGTATGATAGACATAAAAGAGCTTCATTTTTGTTTAGTGTGTGTGTGTGTGTGTATGTGTTTTTTTTTTAGGCCTACAGAAAAATTTCACTTAAGAAGTATTGTAGACAAGTCAAACTTTCCTATAACTGATGACTCCAAGTTTTAAAGTGCACCTGTCCAGAGGAATAAGAAAATTGTTGGAAAAAACACACACACACACACAAATAAAAACGTCTTTTAAAAAATCGATTTAGATATAAACACAAAAATCCTAGGCAAACAACAGTGAACATCAACCAAAGGGGGGAAATCCAACTGAGTACTATTTGTAATGGAACAAAAAGTCCATTATTTATTATTATGTATTTGTTTGTTTGTTTTTGTTTATGGATGCTTGAATGTTAAATCAAGCGAGACAACACTGGGGCAGCATTTTTATTCCACCCTTTTTTTTCTCTCCAATGCACCTCTGTATACCACAACAGCTGAACAAACATAAAGCAAACCCTTCAGTGGAGCAAGACAAGAAGGCCAAGAGCCAAGACACTTAAAATAAGCCTCACAAAAAGCACACCATTTCTGACATCAGCCTAAATAAGTCGACTATGATTTGGATGAAGTGACTGTAAAAAAATAAATACATTAAAAAAGAAAGACATAAGAAAAATACATTAATCAGAATACTATGAGCATCCAAGACGTTGTTAAACAGCCAGCAGTTCAGTTCAGGAAGCACTCGCAGGGCTTGACCTTTGGACTCACCTCACTTTTACTCTTATACTCATTATCTGACAAAAGTACCATATAACGGAAGCCTGTCCTCATGCCGCGCAGGGCTTTGGGGTACACCGCACGGAGCTCGCTTTCCCGCCCTCCCTCTCTCCTCTCCGGCCCCGGGCTGCCCCGCTCAGTCTCCGGTGAGAGCTACTAATCCCCTGCGTCCACGGTTTACAGTGAGCCCGTATTTAATTCCCCCGCAAAGCCCCAGCTGCCGCCCTGGTTCGCAGCTCAGTGCGCCAGACTTTGGTTATTAATAATTCACCAGCGGCAGGCACAGCGAGGCGAGGGCAGGCATCTCGGTCCGCGCGCTGTCCGGAACGTAAGCAAGCTCGCCATTTCTACAACCCTCGCTGTCCCGTACGAGCGCAAACAAGCGCGATATACGCTGGGAAATCTGCGCGTTGGGTGACCGGTCTCGCCACCGTTGCCGGTGTCAGTAACGAGGATTCCGCGGAGCAACAGCTGATCGTTTGAGCAGACAACGCGCAGGACTTGGGTGGACATTACGTACCGGAGGAGCAAGAAGAGCGGAGAGAGGCGTCCCCCCCCCCAGAACACGCTTTCGGGGGACTGAACTGGGGACGGAGCGAGCAGAAGTCGGATCAGACCTCTTTGGATTAGCAGTGGTGGAGAATGTCCAGCACGGAGCAGGTCGGCTCTTAGGGCGCCTTTTTTTGCTTCCGGTAGCCACGAGACGCAGAGCACTTTTCTCTCTCCCACGCGCCTCACTTTTTGGAAACTTTTTGGATAGTGGAAAATGGGTCTTTGAAAGGGTTTGGCATTCTTCCCTGCACCACAATGGTACGTGCTGTGAACTAACTTACTTTCTCCACAGCTTAATGATGCTTATTACTTGGCTATAAACATTATATATATATATTTATTTTTTTACATTTTCCAATTTTATGTTTGTTTTCTGATCAAAGTCGAGCTAAGTCGCACCACCTACCTGCCCACTGTCACACGTCAAGGTTTAATTTCACACTTATCTTTTTGAAAGTGGAAAAGTGTATTTTAATGTGCAGTTTGACGCAGAGAGTTGTGCCAACGAGTCCTGTGATGTGGGTCACTCTCTACACTATTAATAGCCACATATATGATACGTGCTATCGCGTATCAGTAAATAAATAGGCGCCACAGCGCTGAATAAAAAGGTCAGTGACTTGTGCAAAGAAACAGAATCTACTTTAACAAATGCGCAAAGCGTGGAAAAAAAAGGTTTTCGTGCGTAATTGCAAAGGTGAGCCGTGCAGGATGTTTAGGATGAGTGTGACAGTAGCAAAGTGAAGTGAAGCAAGTTGTCAGAGATCTAACTGTCAAACCTTCATGTTAGATTTTTAGTCATAAAAACAAACAATAATCATGATAAAGATGAGAATCGCTTTTGAATTTCTACAGGTTATAAAAATGTACAAAACATAAATTCCAGCATTCAAGTAAATGCCATGAGTGAAGGAACATATATTTTTGGTACACCATGTGTGCAGAATAATAACATAAGAGCACACTGCATTCATGCCCTTCTGCCCTGTGTACACTAAACACTATTTTTCTTTTCTTCTAAAACAATAGCACCCAGAAAATATACAATACAAAATGTTGAAAATAGAACTGCATTTGGTTTAGCATAGGATTACGCATTACCTTTATAAAAATCAAGGGATTTCTATTTTTGAATGCTTTAAGACATTAAAGAGATTCTTGTTTAGGTCGTAAAATAGTCTATCATTTAGGTCTAAAATAAACCAAAATTGGACTAAATTATTTCTTATTTGTGTGTAAACCAGAAAAACACCTACTGAAACCATTAACACATAAATGAAATGATCTCCATTTGACCCTGAGTACCATGCACCTGAAGAAGCAACCAGTACCACCTTGTACCACAGTTTCTGAACAGTGGCCTTAGACCACTTGGATTATATCACTTTAAAAAGGCCGTATACAAAATTATTAACTTAAGCTGACAATAGGCTTTTTCATCTGTATTGTTATTTTGATTGTGAGATTAGAGACACAAAATGTCTTCATATTGGGGAAGTCGTCTTGAATGATACATGTGTGTTTCCTTGTGTTACCTTGAGATTAGTTTCTTATACGTTTTTATAGTAAGTGCCAAAGTCTGCATGGGATTCTTTCAGCTTCAACATTATTAATGTTCATAAAACCATCCATCACAGGTCACAGACATTGAACCTGCATTATTGCATTGTAGAGGTATTGCTTCCTGCTTTGGTCCTTTTACCCATGCAACATGGATACAAAACTTATAATACACTTTCTTCGTCTTTTGCGTAATATTTTACTTATTAGTAAAAAAAAGTTTAGACTCTTCAAAAGCACCAACACTAAAAAAGTCTGTTTATGGCCCAATCCTCACAACTTCCTTGACCCATAGATTTTCTTGGCACGAAATGAGTCAAGTCGCGCAATAGTTAGGGGAACCTCCCACATACAACCTTGAAGCCGCGCACAAGCCAGGAGAGGGATCTTATTTGCACATGAATATGGAAGATTATTAGTATGAATAATTATTTGTTTACTGCACTGCCATGGCGGAGGCCCAAGAAGCTCATCAGTTAAAATGATACAGAATTTAGGACAGGCCTCACATGGGATTATCTCCGCACTTGTTATTCTCCCACTCGTAGCCACTCACCTCTTTTTTAAAGTGAAGGCGTCGCTGGGAGCCCGTGCCAGGGTGAGTCAGAAAGCTCTGGAGGCATCTGTCAGTCAGTGTCAGATTAGCCCCCCCCCCGAGGCACCCCCCAGATCTGCACAAATAAACATCTCTGCGCCACTTTTCCCCAACATCAATCATATGTACAAAAGCGACGTACGGGTAAATGTAACACAGTCCCAGGCCTGGATAAAAATATACCTGCTTGTTTATTCCGCATTGGCTTCTCTTCCCATTGACCTCATCATAAACCACTTCATTTAACTGAAACATATTTGCAAAATATAATGAATGCATTAATTGGCTGCAGGATGCACTTTATTTAACTTTTAATGTCTGGTATTTACGTGTCTTTCAGTCGTCTTAACCCGTGCCTTACCACGTTATGAGTTGCTATGTAAGCTCTCAGTCGTACAGGAGTTTTCCTATGTCGATAAAACAGTATAAGAGCCATTCTAAAACAAACCAGTGCAGGGGACAACAGGAAAAAATGTCCGTACTGCAACCTGACGCTAGTTTTTCTTTTAAGCGATAGTAAAGATGGATTGATTAAAAATATAATTTGATAAACACAACACAATCATCTCCTTCCAAACAGGAGCTTCAGCACATTACTACTCACTTAGACATATTCAACGTTTGTTGTTATACTGTATTTTATGAGCACCCTCTTTATAACAGTGCTAAATCACAAGTTACTGTTGGTTTAACCATTTCTGAGAAAGTTTGTCTTCTGTCCTTCAGGTTAAAAGCTAAACAAAGATAAACACACATTCAGCAATTTGAAATAATAATAAATAAATAAACAATATTGCAGTCATTGCATTTATTATTTCATGCACTTACATTGGGTAAAGTAATGTCTTGCCCAAGGACACAAGGGCAGTCAAGTTGTCTTATTTGCACATGTATTCGTCCGATTGGACCAGCTCTGCCCAATCGCCTGCGCCTTGGCTCCACTGATGTCACACTTTTACTGTATACGCTATAATGCGCTGAGATGTTTGTCCTGGCCTTGGCGTTTCCTTAGCAAAATAAACAAGACTTGAAGCGGGCCGCGCTAGCTCACCCTCAAGATGGAAAGTCTGCATATATCGTTATGAAGTAAATATTGGGATACTGAGCTCATGGTTCTGTCGAGGTGATGGGGGCCTGAGCTCTTGAAACTGGACTAATCACGGGTCGCTTCCTCGGGATGACAACCGTGTTATATTCGTGTAATGTAAACTGCAGACTGCCGTGTTTGACAGACAGAGTTGCACGCTCGAATTGTTTGTGAAGTTGGAAGACCGTGGCCATCGTGACATTAGTTGCTTCATTCACAGTAATGAAATGATCTGGGATACAAAAGAATCGTCTTAAATTTCACCACAGAAACAACGGCACATTCAGAATTGGTTCACTACAGAAGTTTGCCCGTCAGAGTGGACACCAGGTGTTTCCTGCTGTCAGATTCAATGACTGTCAAAGCCGTGACACCTTAAATGCCCCCTTTAGCAGAGCGCAGTCAAAGCTTTACCATGCTAAAATGTTACTGCAAAAACGAAAGGGAAATTGTATAAAGCTTTGGTGTCTGGTTTAGGTTAAAGACAAGCCATTGAACTCTTTTACTATCCTATACAAAGAGTTTGGGAACTTGTCTCATCCTCTTGGGTTTTGATTGACAAGTAGGTTAAGCAATCAGGTAAGTTAAGTTATATAGTTTGTTTTTAGTGATCCCGTGATCCCGGAGAGGAAAATGTAGACACTCTAAATGAGCTGTTGTGATTGAACAGTCCCAAAATCAGATGGTGGAAGCAATTTGCTGTGAGGAGGATTCCAGATGCTACTGCATTCGAAAGTAGGACCTAGAAAGGGCCAGGAAGCAGAGCTGACGGTATTAGAGCAGATGTTGGATTTTTCATACATCTTCTTACGTTTGATTTATACACGTGCATTTGTATACTTTATTACCCCTGTAGGGAAATCTGTCCTCTGATTTGGACTAATCCTTCAATCAGTGCCTCAGGGACACCTGTCAGGAGCAGTGGGCGACCGCAGTGCAGTGCCCGGGGACACGTCCCATGATCTTCAGCCAGGATCTTGCTCACTATTTCCTAACTAGAAGTTATAACCTACTGAACATGTTTTAAGTTGATGGGATGGGCCCCTCCTGGAACCGCCGCCTTAACGTGGTGGAGGGGTTTGAGCACCTGAATGATCCTGGGAGCTCTGTTGTCGGGGGCTTCGTGCCCCTGGTAGGGTCTCCCTTGGCAACAGGTCCTAGGTGACGGGTCAGACAAAGAGCGGTTCAGAAGCCCCTTATGAGAGACCAACAGGCCCGGTTAGAACCATGAGGCCGCCCTTCTGTGGACCCACCACCTGCAGGAGGAGCCATAGGGGCTGGTGCAATGGATGCCCCCATGACCCGGCAACGGACAAGGTGAAGAAAATGGATGGATGGATGAATGGGCCGATTCGCCCAGAGAAAACTCTTGGAGACACAAGTAGAACATGGAAACTCCACACAGAACACGGAACACAAACCCAGGACCCTCTAGTGCCAGGATTTTTTTTCTGAACACGTCAGACACAATCGGCAAAAATGTAGACAATTATAGTAAAGTATAAAGAGTAATGAAGTAATTTTTTTTTTGGAACGTCATACAGTATCTTGCCTCCAAAAAACCTGTTAAATAGCTTGAACCTCTAGAGACATGTTCTGAAATGCAGGTGATTCTTGCTTTAGTTCAGCGATCTTCTCAAATGTAAATGCTCTTGGACATTGGGATCAATGAACTGAATATTGATTGTCAAAAAGAATTCCGTGAGGAAAAACACAGAGACACATTTTTTCCCCAAATTGTGCAGCCCTACCATACCAACAAGTTGACCGTAAAATCATAAATATGAGAAATAATAATAAACAGTCCAAATCAAACAATAGAAGACAATGTGGGGGAACTAATTACACATCAGTAAAATGTGTAAAGCGTTTGTAGCTCATATGATACGAGCTTTGGCGACGTGTCAACATGGCTGCCAGAACATCATCATCTCCAGCAACATCGAGCCGCGGCGATGTGTAAATCAATACAGTTGTCGAGATGCATAAACGTTTTCTCTGGCTGGGCTTCCACACTCTGCGCACTTCAAATGGGAGCTTGGAAGATGACACTGAGAAGACTTCTGATGCAGATTTGTTCCAAATTTTGTGTGTGTGATCCCATAGCAAAAAAAGCACTATCTACAGCCAAGATTATTCAGCAGCATTCAGCATATGAAACACTAACAAAGCAAAAAAGGAGCGACAAAAGCCTTGTGTTTTCTGGCTCGTTAAAAGCAGTTGTCATCGTGAAGTATTTTGTCGATCTGTGGAGGTAATGATGACGGTTTAGTCACGATATTGCTCATACTCAATGCAACGTTCAATGTCAGGCGATCATGGACTGGCTGTGAATAAACAGAAATAGTACAAGTGTTATCATGTGAGCCCTTGTGTGGGTTGAGTATGTTCCTCCACAGTCTATGTGATTGGAAAAAGTTTCTGTGAGATAAACATGCATCATCCCCAAAGTTCTACGACCAAAGTAACTTCCAGGAGGCTTTTGGTGCATTCAGACCATCCATCAAGTCTGGCCATATTGCGTTTTGCGGAGTCCAGTTTTCAATGCCAGATCCAAGTGTTGATAATGTCATGTTGTGGCCCACATGAACGTCCCGAATCTCCCCAGTTAATCTTTAATGGAGCCCTTGCGTGATCGTGGTGCGTTCTTATTAAGGCGTCCCGATCACGCTGCCATCTCATTTCGAACCCTGCTCCAATTACTTTATGAACACTTAACCCCGGCATTAATTGGTTTCACAAGAGCCCAGACTGCACACCAGCTGCGGAACCGAGTAATTTGAATCTGCTTAATTTGGGAAGGTGCAGCTATCTCCTGCTTTCCTAGTTTAATTTGAAACAATACATGTTTTTTCCCTCTTTTCTCTCTCGTCTTTAGGGCCTTAATGAGGAATTAGAGCCAATAGCATTATTCATTAAACTGTGCTTGCCAGCTATTTATCACTGTAACAATATTAGCATATTTGTTTGAATTTTCAACACTTTTTTAGCATTCGAAACCAGGTTTAGCATTTTTAATAATCTGGCAGGGAATGCGACGCACCAAATTGAAAGCAGAAAAAGAACCGGTAGCGAGCCCTAGAAACATACTAAAAAATCCTTTATAAATCCTCGTGCACATCGGCAACGCGCACACTCGTCTAATTACCGCCTCCCCCGCTCCCCCGTCTACTCTTCTGCACCTCCGGAGAGATGCAGGTGTAAAATATCACATTTTTCCAGGATTTCTCCCTGAGGTGGCCCTGGCTCGGACTCACACGGCACCCAAATTTCTCCTGCTTTCATATTCCGTGATTCGTTTTCCACTACAAACATGTTCCCCCTCCCATCGCGGCCTTGCTTTGAAGTGCGTGCCACATGTGCGCAGGTTTGTTTGCTTGTTAGCAGGTGAAGAATGAGCAGACAATTAGGCTGAATGGATGGAGGGCCGTGGAGGGTGTCTGTTAGTGTTAGAATCTCGCTGCTCCAGAAAACCCGTCGTAGATGCGGCGAGTGATTAGCGCGCTCAGGTCTGTGAGAGTGAAGCTACCTGCCTCTCATGAATGATTATAGAGGTCCTAATGGCTGTGTGCTCAATAGAAAATGAAAGGGGAGGGGGCTGTACATGGTTTGATTAATCCGGTGCCATGAATTACATCCAACACAAACATAACCTTGTGCTCATAGTTGTTACTGGAGAAGTCTTCCTCAGATTAGACTAATGAAAAGATAAAGAAGTAACTTTTGCAGAGTTCGTAATTTTAAGCCACAGCTAATTTTTGTTTGCAACCTTTGTTTTCCACTCATGCGCTTGTCTGTACCTTTGCGCTTGACTTAAAAAAGCAAAAGACTGTCCCTACTCTGACTTGTGAGCATGAGCTTTGGGCCATGACCAAAAGATCTAAAAAATAAAATAAACAGATGATTCATTTATTTATTTGATCTTTATTTAACCAGAAAAGTCCCACTGAGATTAAGAATCCCTTTAATGGGGAGTCCTGGCCCCAGAGGGAAACCTATTGTACATTATTTTTAGTGGTAGAGGAAACCAATGCAGACATGGGGAGAACATGCAAACTCCACGCAGAAAGTGACAGAGAGTTTCCTCCATTGGGTCTGTGAGATAGGGTTGCGTACTCCATGGGAGTATGAAGTGGAGTTTCTCTACTTCTCTGCTTCGAGAGGAGTCCACTGAGATGACATCCGTCTTGAATCTTTTTTGGACGTTGCCCAGGGGGAGATGTTCTGGGCATGTCCCACTGGGAGGACGCCCAGGGGAAGACCTAGGACATGTTGGAGGAACTGTCCCAACAAGCCAAGGAAGGAGCACCTTGGGATCGTCTCATACAAGCTGGAAGAAGTGTGCACATGAAGGGAAGTCTGAGCATCGTGGCTTAGACTGAATCTTTCACTCAGCCCTGGCTGGGAGTGCATCAAATTTAACAAATATAAACAATTATCTCATATGTAATACATTGAACTTTTCCTTTTTGCTCCAGGCATTTGAGATGAATGCTTTCTTGAGGCATTTGATCGAAAGACTAATTTATATTAATTTCAAAATATGCCATATGGATTAGGCATATGCTGTTAAACAACAAAACATGTAGCTGATAGCGCGCGCCATAGAGTGTGACAGAAACATGCCGTGAGCTGCAGGGAACTCCTTCAAACCACTAGTCTAGATTCAAATGATGCTTTAACCGAGAGCTGACCCGTTCACCCTTTCACTCAGTCACTCTATTGTATCCGCAACACAAACATTTTCAGCTTTGAACAACCGTAAATTGCCAGAAAGAGGCAGCTAATTACTACAGGCCATGCTAGTCTGTGATTATCAACATGGGAAAGTATATGGTTGGAGTTTGGGAGCTTAACAGAGAGCCAGGGATGCCTGACAGGGCAAGCATTTTGCGGGACCAATGGTTTTGCATGTTTTTTCTCCAGCGCGTTCCTACATATTAATGGTGACAAGTCAGGATTTGGATTGTGAAGCTAAATGTTAAGGCATTCTTGGCGCTTTGGGCGACTTGCATGCAAACGTGGTCTCGTCGTGAGGTGCTAGGCTAGTAATGATCTTTAGAAGCAGGGGAATTATGCTTTTTTCTGCTTTTTGGTGCTAATTTCGTGCACCTCTTGATCTCTATCTTATTACATTATGTTGGAAAAGGCTGTTTTGATCTAAAGTTAGCCGTGGCTTGGTTTGACATGGTTGCTTCAGCTTGCCATGTTTTCCAAGTTGCCAACTGGACTGGGCAGTTTGAGTTGACTACATTTCACCATCTAGGCTTCTTCGTGCTCATCGGATCAAACGTCAACCAATCAAGATTTCATATGATTTGTTCAGGGAGAGCCAGTCTTTTGAGAGGACTTTCGAAAAGAATAGATCCCAAAGATTCAGCTGCCCATCACGAGTGCATGCACATAGCGAATAAGAGATAATTTTGTAAGTTAATCAATCCACCTTCTAAAGCAAGACAATACATGCACGGCCTGTAGCGGAAGAGAGGACAATGTGAAACCTCTCATTCTGTTGGATATGAATAGCCTGCGCCTGTAGCCGCAGCTCGGTTAGCCCAGTCTGGGACTTATTATGGGGCTGTTTATCCGTACGTCTGTGCATGCATTTGTGCTGGCTTGCGTATTTCTGCATATGTAAATGCTTAATGTCTGCTCGAATTCCCCCTGATATGTTTACCTTACACGCCATTTTAAAGAGTATAACTTTACATTTTGTTATTGGCTACGATCATTGTTTGTTCCACTTCTGCTTCAGAGAAAGTTCTGGAAAATGGGATTATTTTCCTCCTTCATATCTACTTTTAAAACTTTATTGCCCTGTGCAGTCCCAAGTTATTTTTCTCTGTATATATTCTTAGACCGTGCAAACAGGTTTAGCGACGTTTAAATTTAGTCAATGCACAGTTTTCTTACTGATTCAGACTTTTTAAAGAAAGTTCACATAATTTGGATCAACTTTGCAGGTTGAAAACTTAATAAAACTTTGTGACTACTTTTACGCTTTTTCCGATGTACGTTTGTTATCCAGGGAACTAGAGACCGTGTAAAAAGTAAATAAGGAAGAGTTGTTAAAAAAAAGTATTTTTAAAGTCCCAGGGCTGACTCTAGCCAATGTGGTACGGACTGAGCTTATCCTACACAGACACTAAACCGTGTCCCTGCTGACTCTGTCTAGTTAGTCCCGCTGTTTGAATCTCTACAGATATTTTCCAAACACGTGTAATTCTTTGTGTTAGTTTCAGTTTCCTCTCACGCCCCTCATGAACATTGATATTTTTTTGTTCTTGTAATCACAGACGAATTGCAACTAGACATTCCATCCAAAATCGCTCCGAATGCAAACTCGATCTCTCAAGCTCTCTTAAACCTGTCGTCATCTCCGTACTCTATGCCCACCTCTAACAGGTTTAACTGATTCCCAGAGCAGACATTTAAATTTAGCTTGGCAAAAGCTAATGCGTACCATTATAGAGTAAAAAGTAATCGCTGCCGGCTGGTAAAGTAGGCATGACTCCTGTGAGCTCTGGAGCTCGGCATCGAGGTCCCTCCCATCCATGTTGTCTGGACCGGACTCAATTGACAACAGAACTGCAATGGATGCTCATTCAGCGGCCATGTCTGCGTCGGCATGTCCTGCAGCATACAAATGAACGGAGCTGAATGGAAACAGTCTGAATACATGGCAAAGTGGTGTGTCAGGCAGAGCAGCCAAGAGCCGCAACTACTACAACATACCCAGGCACTGGGATGTCCACAAGGCCTCCAAATGGATCCAGGTTGTCCATGACGGCTATATTTACTGTGAAATGTGTATTTTTGGTAAGGCATAATTAGTAACAGAGTGTTTTGAGTCCTATTACTTGCATGGCTTAGTGTAAATTAGTCCATCTGGCATTTTTTGTTTTTTTTGGAGTAATAGAAAAGGTAGAAGTTCTTTCTGTCCTTTATAAATGTATTAAACGGAATTGCTGCAATTGCCCCATTGAAATATGTTGTTATTGCTCCAAATGCGACAAAGAGGTGCTTCAAGGACCAATTTGATGCCTTAATTTGGGCTATGTAAAACACTTTTGGACACCGTACTTTTTGATATTCTTATCTTATGACATATAAAATGTCGCAAAACCTATTCACCCCTATATTTCTGATTATTCAAAATACCTGGACTCATCCTCAGCTGCCACAGACACGAGTGAAGCCCTTTAAAGAACACTAACACCGGTATGTTTTTTCATGTTCCTTATTAGGCATTTTATCAATACCAAAAACTCTAAAGCGGGAAGATAATTACAGTCCCATGTATGTCCTGGGACGTGCCGGACAAGAGTGAGAGTTTGAATGCAGAGAGCTGAGTCAGTGCGGGGTACAGAACAGTGCGGCACAGGTGACACAGCAGGCACAGGAAATGCCTTTGTGCCGCACTATTGTGTGTTGGTACGGGACTAGTGCAGGGCGGAGAGTGGCAGTGCCCGCCTCAGACATGAGGAACATATGGGCTCAGCGAGGCCACTCCGCAACCATGCGTGGATCAGGACACGGATGACACGACTGTATAATTCAGGACAGAAAAATAGACTGTTAAACTCTTATACCTATTATGCAGGATGAATAAACTATCTACCCACATACCCATTTGTAAAATCGCCCTCCTATCTTGTATGAGATTAAAAGCAGTGCTGACTTTTTGGTTAGGACACAACACAAACCACTTTCCACTCATACCTTTTTTGAAATGATGATTAAAAATAAACCAGTGTTCCACAATCAAAGTAAGAAGGGCCCCACAATTAAGATTTCCACATATTGTTCACAACCTCACCAAAGTTTACATTGCACATTACCCATGGATACGTGTGACGCCCGGGTATGGTAGCTGGTGCGACCCGATAATGGGGATAATTTCAGATCAACTGCTAAGAAAAGCATTCATTTGACATTTGAACATGTGACTAATATTATGACTGTGCCTCACTAATGCCACAATGACCGCTGTGTTACATTGCAGGCCACCGAACCCTTTCTGTTGAACGAGGAGCCCACCAGAGGTCCCGGGATGCCTGAGTGCTATGTAGTTTCAGATTCATACAGGGTACGCATTCATCATTATCTTTATTATTGAAATTATTAATATTACCATGATGATTATCCCATGTGTTGTTTTTTCTATGTGTTATTTGAGTCTCTCCTCATTACGCTGACTGACAGTGTGTGTTTATATGCGCTCAGTAATTGCGGCACCATCATAATGTCATTCACAGCTCCCTCTACTCAGCTGCAAACCATTACAATCATTATTTCCACACCGACGTTTAAGAAAAAAGGGCGTCTTTGCAATTTAACCTCACGGGAATGAACATTATAATGACGATATACACTATTACTGTATACGCTGTGAAAATTAAGAGAAAATAATGTGCTGGGTTATTAGACCGGTTAAAAGGTAATGAGTAAAAATGCACAGTGTACATTTATGGCAAAATGTTACCATTAAATCTAAACATTGTACAAAGCAAAGCTAAAGGAGTAAAAACGTGACTGAAACCGCACCTTTGCACATTTTTGGGTTACCATGCACTTTTGATGCAGGCTGACAAAAACAAATGAATCTCCGTCAGATGGACGTCCTGTGTGACTTTGTGACATACTGCTTCTTGCGATATTGATATAGAGTTCGGGAATGTGATGTCATATCGCTAAGCATCGTGGGATTAGCAGCAACTAATTTTTAAAAGTTAAAATATTGGAGTTATTGTTCACATTAAAACACAGTGAGTTAGATGTATTTACCAGCAGTTACTCAGCAGCTAACGGAGTTGTTCCACGGCGTTTTTCCCTCCACTTTTTAGACTGTGTTTAGCTAATGTTAGTTTATAGAAAATGTATGCTAACAGCTGCAAACATGGCGGATCTTCATGGTAACTGTGGATTTTCCTGAACTCTATTGCATCATCTAATATTGCGATATTGATAGTTTGGTGATTTCAGTTTCTCGAAGAGGTACTTGTGTGCACATAGTTTGTGTATTTGCTTTTTGCTATAATCTCTATGTACATTTTTAATAGTGAGAACAAATTAGACTATTAAAACCATTAGCCGAGTGTGAGTGCTTTCAATGAGTGGTATCTTAAAAGTTTAAGCCACACAAATTGTACTAGGCACCGGCACCAAAAACGATTGACTAAGTAGGGCAGGGCAGTACTGGAGGTAGGAGCTCGTTTTCTAGGCTATATACAAGCTTTGTTTTCTCAAGTTGAGCATTTTGCCAAGTCTGAAAAGGAATCTGGGTTGCTCCAGAGTATTGTGTATCTGGGGGTGCTGACAGAAATCAACCATTGTGAGAGTAGTGGAGCAGTGCGGCCGTACGGTGAAGTTGTGCAGAGGGGAGGAGCGTGTGCGGAGGTGGATTGGGTTCCGGGGACAGCGAGTTCAAGAACATTCGGTGAGGACAGGAGCGAGCCCACCTCCAGGTCCTCACCAGGGCATAGCTTACATCTATAGCCCGTTCTCTAGAATACAGTACATAAATGTAAACTGGAACTGGACACTTTCTGAGAGACATTCAAGCTGAGTGCCAATCCAGCGGAGCAAATGCCCCCCTTGATTGAATAAAAGCAGTAAAATAAAGTATCCAATTACGCATATAAAACATCGACGTCATCATAAATTAAAGCCACACCGCGTAACATTTTACCCAATAAATGGAATAACATACAAGCATTTATTTTTATTCCACACATTTTTATTGTTGAACTATACATTTAAAATATGAACAAATAAAGGTGTGTCTTTGCTGTGAGCGGCTCACCGCTCCTCAGACCTGACTAACTTTACTGGGAGTGGGGACGTCTCCAGCTCGAATGCAGCCAAATATGAGATTTAAATAGTTTAGGTCCTCATCCAAATCCATTCTTTGATTACCCACTGCAAACATTGCAATGCAAACATGGAATTGTCTGTGTGTAGGCAGTCACTAGCAGCATGTTTGTATGTTACGCAGTGTGCCTTTAATTTAAGTTTTTTAACCTTTTTAGTCAATATGTGACGTAAAAGGTAAATAATATCGACTATTTACTTTTACAACATGCTTTTATTTGGCAAAAAGAATGTTACCATACAAAAAGAAAAAAAAATCAGATATAGCTCCTTTAAGATTTTTTGACCCATGGCTTTTTTGACATGACAACAAGCTAGTATAGGAACTTCCCTACTGCCCTGCATACATGACTATAGTTTCTTTTTGGCAATCAGAAGTATGGGCCCATCATCTGTGAGGTCTAGCACTACCTGCTGTGTAGTGCTTCATTTTCTAAATTTTATTTTCTGACCTGTATTTTGACTTGTGGAAGCACAGACCAGTCACTAGTGCATTTTTTTGAGGTCAGGCCTTTTGCTCAGGGTGCTCCACATAAATAATACATAACCACGTGGCCATTAGCATTGACATCTGCTAAAGAGCCTTCTACACTGACACACGCTTCCTTATCACCTCTTAGTCATCTGCGTGTACAGCGGGGCCAGGCCAGGTGCAGGAGCGTCGCTGCTTACATTATCACACTTTCTGTTCTCCCACAACAACCTGTTTGGCATTCCCCCGGGCCACATAATCCCCAGGCAGTCATCTTCGGCACAGTCAACCCTTCTGTAATCACGCGTTAGTCAAAGCCCGGGCTCGGATGCAACTGTAAAACTGCGCCGCCGGCCCGGGTGAAGTCATCTCGCGCTGGAACTCTGCAGCAGTGGTAAATATGTATATTCGAGGCGTGTGAAAAAGCCGAGCTGCGGCAGACCCACCAACCGTAGCATATGGCTCTAGCATGTGCTACTTAATGAGAGATTTACTCACCCAGACCACTGAATGTGTGGCTCATTTAAGGAGCTGCGGCAGGGCACGGTTTGCGTGTGTTGCATGCGACTCGACTCTCTGAAGGAGGGCAGGCTGATCCCCGTGTAACCGCATATTTCTGACCTTTTGCACTTGAAAGAGAAGGGAAAGTTTCAGGCACCAAAAGTGCGTAATGCTTTTGGAGCGGCCAGTTGTGCCAGTGCTCCACAATCACAAGGGGTCAAAATCCACTACATGCACTTCGCACTTTGACAATCCCACGATCAAATTATTAAGGTAAGCTACAAAACACAATAGAAATGAATTTGTACAAAGAAAGTTGCGCGCTTATACTGTATGTTGAATCTGCTGTGCATTATTTTCCTGCAAAAGCCTAGAGTTGAAGTGCGAGAGCTACATTTCCTGGGGTTGTGTACGCTCTCCTGACCACACACTTCCCCCCTCCTCTCCCCCGCCTCCCGCCCGTGCTCCCATCTCGGGCAGCGTGCAGTCTAATTGGCCACACGGAGCACCATGTCCCTTTGTTTCTGCAGCCTGGGCTTGTGGTAGCAACGCTCTAGCGGTAGGACCTCGTAAATCTGCAGGACTTTTGTGTCAGCCCCAAAAATCTCTGCTCCGCTCCTTTTTTTTGTTGTTGTTGCAATGACTTCACTCCCGCTCAAAGTCTCCTCCACAGGGAACACAGCGGAGAAGCGTTTCATTTCACAACTTTTATATGAAACGCGCATCGCTTAAACTGTTTGTGTATATGCAGCGATTTTGTTACTTACTTTCAAACTATGATTATAAGTCTTTAGTCGTTTTTTCCTTTTTCTCTTCTCGTCTCCTGGCTTCAGCGACTTGTTTGGCTTGGACCCACTTCACTTGGTTTTGCTAATACGGTTGCGGCTCGCAGACCGGGTCAAGTGTGGTTGTGTAAATATACAGACATTGATCTAAACGCATTTTAACTTCACTGTAATCCGCCGTACATGTTCATGCTTAAACAAATGAGGGTCACAAGGTCAGAATTCAAATGTTTAAACCGATAGGAGCCTGTGTGGTCACTTCCCAGACTTGGAGCGTGTGGTTTGTCCAAAACATTAGTTCCGAAAATGTATTTGGGACTGGCAGCTGCGTGTGGATTTCATTGTGGTGCATTCAAATGCTTCAGAATAGATGAAAGTGTTGTATATTTGCAATAGCAGGATAGTTTGGGAGAAGGAGGTTATATGAGGTACTTGGAAATGGTTATAGTAGCGGCTAAAATAGAAGGGAGTGCATTTCCAGTTTAGAGCGTTTGTAGCGATGGGGCAAAAATGAAAAAGGGAAACGTGTGTAGTTACACCAAAACATAAAACAATCATTTATAAAAGTAATAGCCTAACACTCTGTTAACCTCTTACCCGAGTGAATTTCTCCTGTTCAGCTTTACACAAATCTAAAAGCTTACAGCCTCTGGGCCAGTGTGACACCTCATTTTGTTATCGCTGCTTTTTTTCAACACATCATTGAAGCAATTTCGTCGTGTTTTTGGCTCTTATCGCTTTTTTTGTGTGTCATGTTTTTGCAATTTATTTGGCTGTGCTTTTGTTGCTTTTTCATCTTTTTTTTTAACGCTTTTTTGTCGTGTTTACATCGATTTTTCCATCCCATTTTGTCACATTTTTTGTGGCCTTCTTTTGTTGCCTTTTCATCGCTCCTGTCATTGTCGCTTTTCCGGGACACGCTTTTGTCTGTTTTTTTGTTGTCACTTTTTTGTCATGTTTTTCATCCTCGTCTTCATTGCTATTTTGATGCTTTTAGATTTGGGTAAAGCCCAACTGGAGCTAGTGGGCTCGGTTCAGGTGGGGGTTAAGAGGTTGATTGAGAACATATCATCAAGATAAGTCATCTCAATATTCACTGTGTGCAAAGAAAGCCATTTACTATCCCATACAGAGAGGACTTGCTCTACATGGAAAATGGGAAAAAAATAAATAATAATAAAGTCTCGTGATTGAATTGCCAAAGTTGGATCGACATAAAAATCAACTCTTTTCAACTTTGCGTAATCTCCTCTCCCAAAGTCACATCACATATTGGTATAACTCTCCCTATCCAGCCGCGCAGCTCTTATACTAACTGCCCCCCCCCTTTTCACCACCGTCTCCACTTCCCTTTGAGCTGGACCGGGTCATTAAACGCAACCCTTGAGTGTCCGCTTTACACGCCGCTATCAATGAGCATCCAGCACTCCAAAGGCGCATAATTAGCACCTGGGATCCGCACTACAGCTACACGTTATGTTGTATTATAGAAAACAGGAGAAGAGCGCGGACCCCGGGAGAGAGAAGAAAAAAAAAAAAAAAAAAAAAAAAAGCGCGCTCAGAATGTAGTGCACGCCACGGCTGAGCAGCAGAGGGGAGGGAGAGCAAGTTTTCTCGCTGAAAGTTTGTAGGCTAGAGCTTTTTTTACTAGGCGGGGTTACTGTAAGCTGCAGCATGGAGTGAGTCAAACTGGACGGCGAGCGAATGGATTGCAGCACCAAAGCAAGCTTCCATCCAACTTGAAAAAAAAAAAAAAAAAATACAACAACCTCTCCTCTGCTTTTGCCCTGTCCAAACACAAAAACGTCCGCGATGTACTCACCGTATTGCTTGACACAGGTAAATACTTTCTTGAACTATTTGCTAGCTTGTGTGTTGCGCTGTGGAGTGTCAGACGCCGGGATTTTTCTCTCTTTTTTTTTTTTTTTTGCTTGTTCATGTTTTGTCCATGTGCATTAAGTATAAATTGTCGTCCGTAATCTCTTGCTCCCTCCAACTTTTGTTCCGCTCCGAAGCAAAGGGGGAAAGTTTAGTACTCGCGCATGCTGATTTGAGAGAGAAAATGGCGCTTCTATAGCCCGGTAAAGTATTTGATATGAAAAAGGGAAAAGGAGGGAGGAGAGAGGGATCGATAGATGTCGGAGGAATATGGCAGACTTTGAGGGGAAGTGTGGTGGACGCGGGCGGCGGCGGCGGTAGAGTCGCAGGAGTAGCGTTCAGTGACCACCATCAGCCACACGACAGGAGTACGGCACTGTGCGTAACGAGTGTGTGGGTCCACGCGCTCGGGAGGAGGGGGGGGAGGGGGGCGAGGTGGGGGGGGGTACGGGACGTGGTCGTGCGTGTGGAATGACGCGCGTAAAAACAATGACCCAAGAGATAGTTCACGTATGCACGAAGCAGTGACTTGAACTTGTTGTGGATTATCTTTTTCACATTCGCATCAGAGCTATTTTGCTAAAACCATATTCGCTCTCTTTGCGCTGCAAGTTTTCACTTTCACAACGGGAGTGATTTTTGAAATTAATCTCATTTTTTTTTTTTTTTAAGGAAGTCTTTGCACTTTTTTAAGGTCATTTGTTACGACAACTACCGTTTCTCAGTTGTATTTATGTTTGTCTTCTGAACAGGCACAATTTGCAAAACTTCATTGTGAACCTTTAATAAAAGCACATAGTCAGTGACTGAGTTGCATTGATTTGTTTGGACTTTGATAATTTTAAGTTTTGTTCTGGTGTTTGAAAACCCTTCTGTGGTCAAAATGAGAGAGATATTCCAGCAAGTCCTTTAGCATTTTTATTACTTTACCAAATTCTAATTAAGCGTTTTATGTGTTTTGCTGGGAGGCAATTCAACATTGCTCCGACATGAATCATGACCCAGTGTAACCTTGCAAAAATATTTGTGAGCCGTATTTTTATGGTGCCTATAGAGCGTGTTGCAAAGATGTCTTAGAATTTATTTATTTCAAAAGCTTGACATATGTACATTAATTTTAATAGTAATGTAATCTTGAAGCCGACCCCACATAGAAGAACTGAAAGTGAGAATTCTTGGATTGCTCATATTAATATGAATTACATTGTACAAACTGATGGACACACTTTTTTTGAACTCCAGTTTTGGATGTTGGTGGATGTTTTTACTAACACAGCTTGTGGGACAGATTTGATTGCAGCTTGCAGCTACCAGTGCCACATACTGCATGGACAGACTCCCTCGTCTGACTTACTTGACTAAAATGATCAACCTATCCATTCTCTGTAGTCTTAACATATGCCATTTACTTCAGGGGTTTAGTATGAAAACACAAATGTACCTTAAGAAGAAACAAACCTTTATAAAATCTACACTTTACATCACTCAGTTGTATGTATTAACTTTGTCACTTTAACTGAAAACTGTACAGATGCACGATCAGCTGTATTCTGGACAATTTTTTTGTCTATTTCATGAAGCATATTGTTTGAAATCAGTGCTTTATTAAGAGTTACTTGATCAATAAAAATTCAGTCTAAACCTTTCCCAGGAGTATGAATACTGAATTGTGTGTTTTGGCCGTTGCTGCCTCTGCTCCACACTCCCAGTGCTGGTTTAACTCCGCTTCGGCTGCTCAAATCAGGCTCGAATCTTCACTGGACACGAAACACACTTATACTTTATGTGTACTAAATAAAACACAGCATGTAGCGTGTTTGGCTTTTTATTCTAAAGCTTATCATTTTATATAAAATAGGAAACAATTTTGGTTTCTATAAGTTGATGCTTTCAATACTTTTTCTTGAGGGAAAAATTTAGAGCAGTTTTTTATATATATAAAGTATATCTGTCATTTATAATGAAACAGGCTCTCCTCGCATTTCAGTAAAGAATATTTATACAGATACTTAATATTTAATGTATTGAAGATTTTCTGTAGGCCATAGCCTTTGAACCTGTTTTATGATCATTTGCATGGGTTTAATTTTGAGAATAAATTGTTCATGGTAAAAGTACCAGGTGTGATAAATAAAAGTGACTATTTTTTAATAATAGGCTGTTTAATTTGAGTTTACACTAAAGGCATTGTTGCTTAATATACATTATGTGTAAAGTTGGTTCAGGCTGCAGTTTTGTTTGTCAGGCTTATCAGGCATGTCGTAATTCATGTATTTGCCCCTTTTCTAAATAAACAAACCACTATTGTATGAGCTACAGATTCACAGAATTGATCAGAGATGTGTATTCATTATGCCATGCCATTTTGGATAGCCTTCTGATAAGGAATAAGAATTATTGTAGGCATACAAACGTGATAATAGCCAAAGTTACAACACATTTACAACACATAAGAGTTAAAACATGAGCACAATAGTCCCACTATCCAACTTTCCTCGTCGGTGCTTCCTCTGCTTCTCTCACACACAACCGGTCCCGCACACACGTACACGAGCTCACACCGAGGGAGAGGAGCGCCTCGCAGCTCTGAGCGCAGACGGAACGGACACATTGTGTTTACTGGATCACTTTTAATAATTCCTAAATGGAGCTTGGACTTGATTATGGCAACAATAGTAAACAATGGATGGTATGAATGATTGAGTGTGGCGAGGGCGATGCTTGGACTTACTGGCTTTGTACGTAAAGGGGGAAAGACGCGTAATTAAACATTGCAGTCTAGATCATCTTTCAAATCTATTTTGCGCAATGAAATGTGTTACTATTAGTGTAATAAATAAAGAAGCGATCATAGCAGTATGTGGCCTAAAACGGACATTGAGAATTTACTTTGCTTCAACTTTTACGCAGTTACGTTTCACTGATTTAAATAATCTGTCGTAATATGTTCACACGTCGTCGACATGTTTTGCAGCTCGTAATGTTGTCATGTCGTGTGTTGAGTGTGTGTCTGCTGCGAGGTTTTAACGTGTTGCTTCCCTCTGCCCCCTGTGCCCGCCTGGACCGCTGACCCCTCGCCTCTCCTCGCCTTAACCACACTCTCAACACTAAAGTATTATCCTTCCCACCTTCTAAACAATGCCTTAGTGGTAAGTCCTGTCCCTATTTCTTCACCATAGGTACTCTATATTTGTGTCTGTTTTTGTTATATTTTTTCCATGATGTGTTGTGAGGCAGCAGCGGGCCGCGTTGACCCCGACTGCGTAATTGTATAGTTGGTGCGCTCGAACGCGCACGCTGACGTTTAAAAGTGCACGTTATAAATATACATTTTACAAACACTGAACATTATTTGTTCTTTTTATATAAAGGAAAGAAAGTTTCTTTCTGTCGGAAATTTGCATGACCTTGAATCGCAAGCGCTCTCAATAAGAGGACATGGCATGTGATATTTGGTCACGCTCTTTTCGCGCAACTTTTCACATTATGTCCTCAGTTTGCATGATTACGTAATATTAGTTAGCCTAATATTGCTATTTGTTTACCATCCATTTATGAATGTGTCTCTGTTATATCTTATAACTTTTGAAATTGGAGATATCACGTGGTGACATTAACTAACAGGTTTAACTAGCAGGTTCAGTAAAATGCATGCAAATGTGTGTTTAGAAACCACAAGACTTGTTTATTAGTTTGTACACGCAAAATGATTGTGTTTTAGCATGCTGCTAAATGTTCATGATTTAGCCTGTAGTTGAAGAGTTCAATGACTAAAGTTTGTCCATTGGATGATCACCAAACAAAAATGTTGTGTAGCTATGGTACATTTGACTAAGGTCCAGTTTTGTCTAATGTGCAGCACATGAGCGATTGTCCTATGTGTCAGAATGTCAGTCTGCATGTAGCTATTTGTGTGTTGTATTTTGGAATAATTCTTTTTACCATCTTTGTTTTTTTTTTGCAATGTCAAATTTTGGCCTCAACCTTTACCTGCTATTGCTATTATTACACTTTAACCAAGGAGGACCTACAATAGAAGAATACGATGAATAGTATTATCATGAATAGTTTATTGAACAGATAAACGTTGTCCTTAGACCCAGTATTGAAACGAGATTGCCCCCAGAGCTAGACATTTGTGGCTAAGGTGGAGACAGAAGGGAGAGTGCATTTATATGAATGGTTTGAGAGATCAATAATTGAAAGGCGAAAGATTGGCCTATACCCAACATCAAATATGTGACAGGATGTATAAGTAACACAATGCTTCTTATGGACTCCACCCCAAGTAGGACTTCATATAGTTTAGTGCTCGTGTCTGTTCTGGCTCAAAATGGCAGGGGATGGTTAGGCGTTTTCACATGCTCCAGTCTGGCCTTTGTGATGAGATTTGGACAGAGCTGTGTGTGAGTGATGTTCTCTCCTCCTTCAGAGCTTCTCATTTCCATCACTGTCACCTTCTCTTTGAGCTCGTCCCTGACTTATTGTCTCCAGTGTCTTCACTGAGTGCTGCTCTCTTTATCAGCTCTATATGTTGCTTCAACGGGATGTATTATATTTTTCTTGCGTCAGCCCAGGGCCTTATCGTTCTTTATCATGGGGTTGTGTTTTGAGTGAAAACAGCACTGTGTTCACTTTTATGAAGAGAACGCATGAGCTAATGTGTTTTTGCGCTGCAGCGTTTTAATAAATGTAATCAATATGTGGAGTTGTAAAAGTGGGTTTACAGTGTGAGAGCAAGCCACAGCCTGCAGACGATAGCTGTTCACAACTTTCTCACGTATGGGAGTAAACTCTACTTGAAGTATGCCATGGATATTATTTCTTTGGTGGCAAGGTGTTAGTTCCCGGACTAACAACCTTATAGTAGACCACTACTACCTGAAGTTTCTAGAATAGTATGTACAATGAGCCATTCCCTTAATATGGCCAAAAGGGGAAACAAAATGGCTGCAATCAAAGTGGGGCTGCTTAAAAATGTAGCATGAGACTGCTACTTCTTCTCAAGCAGTAGTTTTGATTACACAGAGAAGCAAAGAATGTCGGTAGTTTGATTTATGGAACTTATGGAACAGCTCCAGATTCACTTAGCATTATCGGTGAAGTAGCGTCATTTCCTGCTCATATTCAGCCGACTGGGTGCCGCCCTACCGGGATGCAGGTACGCTGTATCAATCGTGTGCCAATTGGGTGTCGAATATGGATAGCCCAAGTCACGACTCACGAGACGACTTGGCATCAAAATGGCAACTTCCAGCAATGTCAATATTCACGTGTCTGCAGAAGACTGATTCAGTGTTCCTCTGCTGTATCTGCAACTTGGCCAATGTTGCAAGGTTACCAAGGATATGAGACAAAACTTCACACGAAATAAATAATGAAACAGACGGACAACATTTGCTCTTCAAAAATAGATTCTGTCTTCCCCCTTACACGTGTCAAAGTGGTAGACAATTTGCTGGTAGCTATTCATTGAGTCATGTGATCTTGGTGGAAAGGAAACAAACATTTCGTTGGCTGCTGAGAGATAATCACGCCAATCATTACCATACCAACAATATAAATTTACTTTCACTCTTGCTCTGCCCCACTTTGAATTTGGTCAGCAACCATACGATTAGCCATTTTGTAAATTTTCACCTCAGTTGAACCTGACTAAAATCAACAAGGAAAACTAAGACCTTGGACCAGAATTTGGCTTTCCCGTAACAAATAGCACTTGATCAAACTAAGTTCAGTGGAGGTTAGTTCCTTTACTTCTGCGAGGCCAAATTAATGTCTTTCAAAACATCCATATCACATGATTTGCATGTATTACCGTGAGCCCCCTGGTGGCAGCAATTGAATTATCTTCCTTTAATCATGTTCTGTTTAGTTTTAGCGGGATGAGTCATTGCACACTCTTGGCCAGTGTAGAAAGTCTCTGATAGGTACAGAATATTGAATAATGATATCGCATACGTTTTGGTTCAGTGCTTTCAAGTGAGTTGCCTTGATTTGTATATACTGTGGGTCGGCCTTGCCAGGTTTAGCTTTCTCCATGCGGTTATGGCAACTAACGACTGACGGCTTATACGGATCTCATGGCTTCCCGCACCTAGTTGCATTGGATACTGGGAGGTCATAAGATCAGGCTGAGACATTGTGTTCCTTTGACTTATTTACACCTAGTTTTATAGTCACAATCCAATACGCCGACTGCTAGAATGTAATTTAGACATTGCACTTTAACATTTGAAGAGAGGCACCCATATATTTAAGGTTGGAAGTTTTTGAGAGCCCTAACCTTTGAGTTAGGCAATGAGTAAGCGCAATACAAGTGTAAGGCGTTATTATTATTATTAGTTGACATGATGACAGACAATATTAAAATTACAATTCTACCTCAGTCTTGAGGGCAAGGCTATCCTAGAGCTGACAATATGGATGATTGGAGAAGACCAAAAACCATAGCGCCCATTGCAATATGAGTAGGACTCTATGTGCTTATCTGATAGAATCAAATACATGGTTTCTTTTAGAGGAGCCCTATTCATTTCTCCTGGCTTGAGACCAGGATACGTGGCTGGAAATTTTAGTGCCAGAAGAAATAAAGTAGTAGGTCATGTGCTGACATTTCTGGTTATGTTCCACTCACCCACCATTTTAAACCAACACACAATCACATTTCTTTATTTTTCATTCTCATTTGATGCAGTCTTTGCTTTCTAAGAACACTGTGTCTGACTAACAATCAAACTAAGAAACCAATGAACAATCACCCAATGAACATCTTCTATGCATCGTCAGCACCAAATTTAGCAATAATAATTTTTTGTTTTGTTTGTTTGTTGTCGAGAGGCAGCTTTGCCAGACACCATTGATTCAACTTCTGTGTGTAGGATTTTTTTTCCTTCTGCAAGCAAAACTAGGCAAGGCAACTTTATTTATACCGCGCATTTCGTACACAAGGCAACTCAATGGTGACATGGGAGTCTCTATCCAAGGAGAATTGTAGAAAGTGAATTTTTATGTGTTAGGATTTTTTTCCCCCTGCATACGTATTTCATGTTGCCTCCACCCATCATACTCTTCTGCTGTTCGTCACCCCTGGCATGGATTAGACTTTGGCACAAACCTGGCAGTGCCCCGCGGTACGGGTCCGCCTTTGGCAATGTGTTTTGTGTGGTTCCCATAGCAACCCAACACACACCGCACATGCAAGGTGCTAAATTACATAATTGGGCCAGAACATTCAGGAAACCCAAGGACAGAGACCGACAAGACAGTATAGGTGGAGAGTGAAAATATAATGCGTGTAGACTGGTGCAGGGAAGAGATCAAATACTCAGATTTCATTTTTGTAATTTATTTCTTTTAGAATTAAATGGCATTTTTGCTGTGTTGTTCTAAGTCTACATTTAAGGTGTACCATGTTTTTTAAGTGTTGGGTGCATTACATAAAGGCTCATATGATTTCATTGGAATCACTTACCCTCTCTTTGTACTTGCATCTTTATCTTGATTTGGCTTTGGTAGACTGGCTTTTGTGGCGAGTGTGGGGCTTCACCTAATGAACATGGAAAAAAAAAGAACTGGTGATTATTTGCACTCGTTTTCATGGCCATAACTCTGCCTGTTTCTTCACCATTACTTTTCAGTCATAAATAATGGTGTGGCCTTTATTTGATTATTTACTGCGTTGTGACAAGCAATCTGCCGGGGCAATTGAGGATAAGGTGTCGGAGGCTGTGCACACGTGTGTGCAGTGAGAGCAAGAATGAGCCGGCGCAGGGTTCAAGCGGAGGGCGTGGTGCCGCTGGTTTACACAGACACACAATGACACAATGATTTTTTTTTTTTTGCCGTTCACCATCTCTTCCTCCTTTTGCTCCTGGGCTCAGATCTGGTGTCGGGGAAAGTGCCAGTAATATTCCAGCAGCAGGCTTTTACTTGGGAAACACTTAATAGTCGCTCAAACCAAAATGTTGCATGCATCATGAAATTAGGTGCTTTGCTGTCAACATACATTACAGGTATGTAACAAAGGAGACTATTGATGTGTATGCAAACAATACACTGTTAAACTGATTTGTAACTGATTTACGAGCAAAATACAACATTGAGCATTGAACAGCTAACATTTTTAAATATTCAAAATATGTCTCGCCATTATTTGTTCCAGAGAAATGATTCTTTGTTCATGCGTTGAGTATTTTTGAACAAGTGCCAAAATCAACACTAGAAGCCAAACGTGTCAGTAGAGCACACAGTTGGCTTTTGGAATTTACATCTATCATTGTTGTGCTACTGAAATGTAGACCTATTGTACATGTAAGTCACACAATGACCAGTGTCCCAACCATGTGCACAAATGTTGCATTCCAAAACTTAATGTGACATATTGTGTACTTTGCTGTCACATTAATCAAACAAAACAGCTTTATTTTGTGTTTTGTTGAGAGTATTTTCACAGCGTCATTCACTCAAAAAGTACACTAACTTAAGTATTTTATCCTTGTCATTTATTTCTTTGCGTTAGAAAGTACTCCTTCACAGCATAATTATGATTATTTTTCTGTAGATGAACCACATTTGGATCATACAAACAACAAAGTGCATATCATTAGGCTACGTTAAAAAACGTAAAAAAAACTAAACCTTGCTTTACTGGTCATCCCCAGTGCAAACGGGGTAAGGGTTTAACACAGGTCACCAGTTCAAATAGAGCGCTGTTGTTGCAGACCAGTGACTAACCACTCAAGGTCACTGTAGTGCGGACAATCTGGCCAGTGTTGTTCCGGCCGTTTGACCCCCATCGCCACGCACCAGCAAAATATGTCCTCATTTCAAACACTGAATGCTGCATTGCTCTGCAGACTTCTCCAGGCGTAAGCATTTTATGTAAAGAAAAGAAGTCACGGCATCATCATATGAAAAGGGGAGCTTTTAAATCAAACATGTTTTATGGCGCACCTGCACATATTTAATCACATAAAGCAGGTGTGCACTAAAGAACATTATGGCGTCTGATTGATTGAATCCAAGAAACACAAGTAACGCTTCAATGATATTCTGTCGATAATTTCACGCTTACCCAATTTGGATGAATGGCTAAGAAAAGCACACAAAAGTTTCTCAGATGGTTTTTATGGTGTTTTATGGCAACATTTAAAGCCATTCATTAATCTTATACACATAAACAAACGTGTGTGAAGATTGGCTTACTTAGTGGTAACATGTTTAGTAGCATAATGAATGGATTGTTGGAAAAATAAAATTAAACATGTCTTTGATTTCACAAATCCAAATGTAATCTATTGGGGTCTGTTTATCTTCAGTGGGAAATGTTTATTGGGATAACATTTGTGCTTGGAGGGATTATGGGAAATGTATATAACCTGTTGTTAAGTATTTTCCGTTATATAAATACTCCATTGGCATTGAGGCTCCAGTGTGTATGTAACCTCATTCTTTAATTTCACTAAGCACAACTTCCAATTGTTAGAAGTTTTACCAGAATAGATTTTCTTAATTACTTTAGTTTGTAGACTTACCACTTTTACTCTGTAAGTGTGTAAATAAGTTGCCGGGCTTCTTCTCATCCCTCGGCCCTGATTGTAATTTTTTAATTTTCTTGTTTCCACTGTAACAAGACACTTTGTTCTTTCTTAACCTGACACCAAAGTAAACATGCCCTCCTCGGTTTCTTTTTCCTGTGAACTCATCTACATTGCATTATTGAACAACAACATTGGATTGCATCATGACATGATGTCACGCCTTCATCGGTCTTTCACCGCTTCATTGGTAAGAGCCGGAGGAAAGGGGCCCCTGATTGGCTGATTAAAGCTCAACTTTCATCATGTTGCATTACCTCAAGAGGCCAGTGAGTGCATGCAATAATAAAAAACCAAAAATCCTTCTTTAATTGTAGAGTTGACTTATAAAGAGTGATTGGCCCATGATTATGCCTTGTGGAACACCTTGGGTATTTTTCCCCATAAGCGACTCAAACATAACAAGTAATTCAGGAGTTTTGAAACTGTAGTCAAGGTCACAGAAAAACCCTAAAAAAGCAGCATTTCGACTTGTATACAAAAAAGTTTAAAGTCAACTATATTAGGCATTTATTGGGTTAACATAGGAGCGAAAAGTCTTTTCCTGTCTTGGGGGAGGGTGGAGGAACGTTGCTTGTTGGAGGCTTAGGAACCCACTAGGCTAACAGAAATGAAAACAATTGTGACCTAATTTGAGAAACAGATAGACAAGGTATGCATTTGACAAGATACAGCTCAAATTTAACAGAAACTATTGCACAAAGAAGAATAACCCCGTTGAATCTTATTAACTTATTAACTGCGTTTGATTTTCATTGTGTCCAATTTGGTCACTGGGTCTATCGGGAAAATGACTGTCACCCTGGGGAACTCTGCACCACCAGAGTGCATTCTCTGGAGCAGGAAGTTGGCCCATATCCTAGCCTGAAAATCTATACCCTGTTGCATAATATAACATATCTTTACCTCATATGAACTCGAGGGAAGGAGGTGGAGAGTAGGCAGCTGTGTGCAAACAGAGCTGCGTGTTATTAACTGACTGTCTGTTTGGTAGTGTGTGTGCGTGTGTGACTGGGGTCCTGGCTGCTAACACTCTGCAGGCCCGGGGCATTAGGAGACCTCCATAGCAGTAGAGAATAGTACAGTAGAGCCGCATAAGCCTGCTTTCAACCATGTGGTACAATGTGGTTGAATTTGATATGTCCATTGAAAAAGTTGCAATGGATACCAAATGGTGATGCTAGACATATTGTGTTTCAGTGACATGGGGCGGTGACTAAAATGGAAAAGTACCAAAAAGGGGGGGAAAAGTAACTGTTTCTCTCTTCTGCAGTGAGTTAGATATAGTTCGAAAGTTCAAAGTTAAGCATTTCTTCATCGGTTGATATGTATCGGAAAATATGCACAATTCTTTAGCTAGTATGTTTAGCTCAAATTGACTCTAAAAAAATTAATTAAAAGGATTGAATTGATCAATGGTGGACAGGATTCCAGTCAAACATTTTGTGTTGGTCGCACCGATGCTCTTATCTTTTTCATTCAGGGGTACAGGGACATAAAAAAATAAAAAATAAATTCTTATACTTGTATTGCGCTTTACAAGCCTGTATTACCAAGTTTCTCAAAGCGCTACATTGTCGTCATTATTCATTCACTCCATACTCGGTAGTGGTAAGCTACTGTTGTAGCCACAGCTGCCCTGGGGTAGACTGACGGAAGCGATGGGAGACCGATGGCACGGACTGTGCCATCGGTCTCCCATCCAAGTACCGACCAGGCCCTTCCCTGCTTAGCTTCCAAGATCTGACGGGATTAGGCTTAGCAAAGGCGGTATGACCACATAATGTATGTACGGGGCATAGCTTCTTCACAATAGGGCAGTTCTCCTCTGGTCTCGGCGAGGGCCCATCCTGTCCACAGCTGCAGCCGACTGGAATCAGAATCAGAATAGGTTTTATTGCTATGGTTTGAGAACATGTTCACAAACTAGGAATTTTTATTGGCGCAAACGTGCGACATAAAACATATAACACAGAGTTAAAATTAAAATAAGCTAAAAAACTTTATAAGGCTATAGGGGCATGCATACAAAATATTAATTAAATAAGATAAAATAAAAGTGACTTATGGTAAGACAACAACAATTCGACATTGAACAACAGCGGGATGGTATTTACAGATGTGTAGGCATATAAAGTGATATTAAGTGTTATAAAGTGATGAGTGATAAGTGATAGCAGCGGGTCTAAGTGTGGACACACCACACACTGCAAGTGCAGATACATCCATGAGTCTGTAACTAAGTTATTGGGTCTTGTTATTGTTCATGAGTCTGATGGCGGAGGGGAAAAAACTGTTCAAGTGGCGGGAGGTATGGGTCTGGATAGACCGTAGCCTCCTGCCTAAGGGGAGAGGGGTGAATAGTCCGTGTCCAGGGTGAGAAGGGTCAGCTGTGATCCGACCCACACGCCTCCGGGTCGGATCACAGCTGAACAGGCTCTGGAGAGATGGGAGCTCACAGCCAATCACCTTCTCTGCAGCACGCACAATGCGCTGCAGTCGGTGCTTGTCCCGTTCTGTATCGCCGGGGAACCACACGGTGATGGAGGAGGTGAGGATGGACTCGATGATGGCCTTTGTAGAACTGCACAAGCATCTTGGTTGCCAGCTTAAGTTTCCTCAGCTGCCGCAGGAAGAACATCCTCTGCTGGGACTTTTTAATGAGGGAGCTGATGGTCGGCTCCCATTTGAGGTCCTGGGTGACGGTGGTGCCCAGGAAACGGAAGGAGTCCACGATGGAGATGGGGGTGGGAGAGTCTGTCTTGGCGAGGGGGGACGGTGGGGCTGTGTCTTTCCTAAAGTCCACGATCATCTCCACTGTCTTCTGGGAGTTCAGCTCCAGGTTGTTGTGGCTGCACCAGGACGCCAGCCGGTCCACCTCTCTCCCATAGGCGGACTCATCACTGGTCGAGATGAGACCGATGAGGGTGGTGTCGTCCGCAAACTTGATCAGTTTAACGGACTGGTGACTGGAGGTGCAGCAGTTTGTGTACAGGGAGAAGAGCCAGGGGAAAGTACACAGCCCTGAGGAGTTCCAGTGTTTGTAGTCCGAGTGTCTGAGACGATCTTCCCCAGCCGCACGTGCTGTCTCCGGTCCGTCAGGAAGTCAGTGATCCACCTGCTGAGGGAGTCTCGTCTTGTTTCGTAGCAGTCCAGGGAGGATGGTGTTGAAGGCAGAGCTGAAGTCCACAAACAGGATCCTGGCGTAGGTTCCTGTTGAGTCCAGATGCTCCAGGATGAAGTGGAGGGCCAGATTGACTGAGTCGTCCACAGACCTGCTCAAAAGACTTCATGACCACAGACGTCAATGCCACCGGCCTGTAGTCATTAAGTCCTGTGATCCATGTTTTTTTTGGGACAGGAACGATGGTGGATAAAGATGTCTGAAGACGGGAGCCAGCTGATCCGCGCAGTGTCTCAGGGTGGAGTGGGAGACACCATCCAGCCCCAGGGGCCTTCCGCAGTTTCAGTTTCCTCCTCATGGATGGAGAGAGCTTGGGGGCGGGGTCTGTGGAGGCCTTTGATGAAGTGCTGGGGTCATTGATGGTGGTGGTGGGGGGGCAGAGGTGGCTGGAGTCTCTGGAGTGTGAGGAGCTGGGCAGAGTGCTGTAAACGTTCTGCTCTGTTTAAACTCAGAGAAATAGCTGCAGGATCAGTGTGTATTACATGGAGACCGGAAAATTCAGAGCCGCGCAATGATTTCATGTCACTGCTAATTTATAAAACACAGATGGGCTGGCCTGAAGTCACTTAAACAGACATTATGTACGTCGTGTTTACATTCGTCTCCGTGATGTATTTGTATAACGGGGCTGTGTAATGGCACCAGTCTGGGTATTTGATACTGGAGCCACAGCAGCATACTGTGAAACTTTAACCCCAGTGCTAGATCACTGTTACAGTTAAGTTGTTTTGAGACCAGATCATCAATGAAATGTATTAAGCCATGAAGTACACACCATGCTTTTCACTCATTCGCCAAAGACGTAAAACCATATTTCAGAATAAACTTTACAACTTCTCTCACCTCTGAGTAACTAGGTTTTGCTTGCTGCACTTGTGTCTGCTGCGGTTTGGACTTTTGCTTAGTCCCTTTCATTTAATCTCAGCCATTTCAAAGTAGGAAATTTAATGAACATATTCAAATACATTTTCTCTTAGAGTTTTAACCCCTTAACCCCCGCCTGTACCGAGCACATTTTCTCCAGTTCAGCTTTACACACAAATCTGAAAACTTCTTGACTGGAGCTTACAGCCTACAGGCCAGGGTAACGCCTCATTTGAAAGCTAAGACCTACAAAACTGATCTAATATTTATCCTCATGTTGTTGCTATGTATTCACCTTTTTGTTGGGTTTTTGTTGCTTTTTCATCACTTCTGTCGCTTTTTTGTCGCTCCTTTGATCCTCATTTACGTCACGCTTTTGTCGCTCTTTTGTCACTGATCTGTTGCTTCATCTGTTCTGTTCATGCAAAAATAAATTCAACTGAAAAGATACATGCTTAAATCATGCCACCAAGTTCTCCGTGGCAACCCAATTAGTTTCAAACCATAAACTTGTACTATTTTATATTGCTGTTATCAGACGTTTAGATTTGAGAATAAACAATCTTTTTCCTCTCACACATTTATTATATCCATATTTCTGGGTACACTACAAAGGTATATTTAACTTGGAAAACTTCGACTTGGACGGCTTTCCCTTTTCCTTCTATATTTCATTCTCTAATCTGCCTGTCCCAGCACCACTCCAGTTTCACTCTTCCACCGCATACTGAAAGCCCGCAGCTCTTCCAAGTCTAAAAAAAAAAAAAAAAAAAAAATCCAAATGAAAAAATAGTGCGCCATAATGTGCACCTCTGCATTCCCGCCCACACCGTCCCTATTCACTTTCTTCATAAATCTCTGTTTGGCTGCAATATGCGGACAATTTGCGGTCCCCTTATGAGCTCTAACTCCCAACGTCTGGAAATGGCTGCATTCAGGTGCGCCGTGAAAGAAACGAACATGGAAATATATGGACTTCAGACCCGGCTAAAGGAGAATTTGTTCTGATGATTGCTACAGGTGGTTCCAGTGGTGAATGCACGTTATTTCAGATAATGGTGTAAATGAGGCTGGGCTGGGATTCGTTGCTGCAGAGAAGAGTGGCAGCGGTTGAAGTTGTGGGATACACAGTCCCCGAAAAAAGGCAACATAGGCGTTCACTGTTGAAAAAAAAAGTATGCGGTCAATTAGTCTTTCAGAGCAGTTTTCCAGACGCGCAAAGTCGCTTTTACAATTACACGCATTATTCATTCAGTCTCCATACTTGGTGCTGGTAAGCTATACCCCTGCAGCTGCCCTGGGGTCGACTGGCGGAAGGGTGGCTGCCAGTCTGTTCCAACGGCGCCATCAACTTGTGGGTAAACTGTCTCACCCAATGTACGCGGCAGCAGTTAACAGCAAACCGCCAATGCTTTGGCTTTGTGGTGAACACTCTAACCACTGAGCCATACCATTCCAAAGTTCATTGAAGTTCAAATTAGAGCCCAATTACGTTTATTCTGAACACACTTAACTAACGCGGTGGTTTTGAGCTCAATAAACAATTCGAAGATGTTTACAGAGTCTATAGGTGGAGATTTTATTCATCGTAAACATTGGACTTTCCCTAATTCCCTCTAATCTCCCGCTCCGTGCTAGCATGTGTTTGCTTTAACCCCTATCATTCAGCGACGGTCATATTTAAACAAACTTGATGTCTATTTGCGAAAACCTCTTTTATAGCCATGGCTGTTTGTATTCTCCTTTTACTTTCCTTGGAAGCGGCGCATGATTAAAACGGCCGATACAGGCATATTGAATTCCCTTGGGGGATTGGAAGGAACGCAAATGCATCATAACCATATTATACTAGTTAGAAGTGGTGCAGGCTGCCAAACCATCGGGAGCAGGAGAAGGGAAGCAGTCAAAACAACGCCGTCCCACAAAGAGGAGATGTGACGCAGCCGAACTGGATGTGGCATTTCAGTAGATAGATAGAAACTTGACTCCCGTGGTCCACATTATAAGATACACCTGTGGGAATACAAAAGAAAATATATATATTTTTTTACATTAAAAAAGAGAGCTCAAAATAACTACGCTCCAACTTTGCATTTAGTTAAAATCACACTATGCAAAATCCGATATTAAAGCAGTTTTCCATTTTATTTCCCTCTTTCCCAAAAAGTTTTGTGTCAGAATCCATTTAGCATTTGTGTCGTGAGGGGAGCATGAAGCTGGTGGGACTTGGGCCTGCACAATCCCTCCTCTGTTAAAACAATGCGGCGGTTGTCCTCTCTAACCTAATTACTCCCTCCAGGGGGAGAAAGGCAACAGCACCAAATCCCATCGTTAGGAGCTCTGATCTGGGCCGTGCTGTAAGACAAGCCCTCTTTCAGTGCCCTCCCTCCTCCTGCACACACACACCGCGCCGGCCACACGGAGGCTAATTACACTGCACTTTGTATTTACTTTGTTGCCTCGTCTATCTGCTGGATCCGTGCGCATCCGAGACAGATCTAGGGGGTCGTTTAATATGTCGCAAAATGCACCACAGAAGTCATTTTTGATGAACGTTTGTGTCATATACAACCTTAGTATAGCAGACGGTTGGTGTTATGTTTCGCAGACGTCTCTTGACTTGCTCAGTGATGATGGTTATCTTATGGTACAGTTTCTGGACGTTTTTGACTGTTTCCCCTGATTTGGATAAAGGGATTACGTTTTATTTTAAAGTTTTAATTAATAACAAAGAGCTCTGGTTACACCTAATCCCAATATGTGATCCACATATGGTCCATTCTATTTGAGGAAGGTTCCGTGTCCCCATACAATCTAAACTGGAATTTTGGGAAGGAAGACCCTGCAAAGTGCGAACTTAACGCAGTCAAGACTAGACCCCCTTATTTAGACGAGCCCACTCAGTTTAAAAGTTTTTTTTTTTACTTTATGTTCTAGTTGTGGTTCTTTTATTGTTTTAAGGCTGCTTTGACCTTGGATGTTTTGAAAGGCGCCGAAAATGAAATGCATTATTATTTTTATAGACTGGTGTCATGTGCTGAGGTTCATTCATTCATCCGGTTCATGTGGCATTACTACGTAATAGGGCTGAAACAACTAATCGATTATTGAAATAGTTGACAACTATTTTAGTGATCGATTAATCGTTTTCTGCTAAACACAGACTCAAATAGAGTAAAAATTACATTACACAATTTTGTATTTTTGATGAAAAATCACTGTTTTTAATGTTAGGGTTTGTAGTGTTTTGTGCATTGTAAATTTCATAAATATCTGTCTGTGTCTCGTCCAATCAGAAATCAGAATTAGAACTAAGAGCCTGAACCTTCACTTTAAGTTCACTCCATCAAAAAGAGATCAAGTGCTTTTTGTGGTAAAAAGTTTGATTTAAAAAAAAATAAAAATTCATACACCTTTCATAGCCAAGTGATTAATTGAATAATTGTTAAAAAAATTGGTATATATATCGTTAGTTGCAGCTCTACTACGTAACAGTGTTGTTGAAGCTTCTCACTCATGTCTTAATTTGATCGTTAACAATAATAATCTGTTGAACAATGGCTGAACTGCTTGTGCTCTTTGTTCCAAAGAGTTTGTGGGTTCAGTGTCTTCCCTGCCCTATAGGTGGTGTGAAGCGAGTCGGTGGCTGCAGCCTGTAGTGTCTTCCAGTGCCAGTGCTGGAACTATAGCTGGTCACTTTCAGGGAGCACTCCACACCAACTAAAAATGATACGACTCTAAACCTAACTTCGTGCTTCCAGCTGCACAAAAAGAGCACAAATCAAAAACTGCAAAAGGATATACTGTACAATCGCTTGTACGACTGAACGGTTTAAAAAAATGTCTGCACTACATATTCTTATGATTAAATTTGACTTACATTTTGAAATAAAAGTCCAGCTCGCAGTGCCAATTTTTAAACACATCCAGGAGGTTTGACTTTGAGATTAAATTAAATATAACTCATTAAACTAACGCCACAATCATTTGCACTACACAAGATAATAGAAGTTTAAAACTACAGGGCTAGCGGGTTTTATTCCCTGTGGAGATAGGAAATGTTATTGTTTGCAGAGGACACTATATTGCTATTTGGCAGCACTATAGCCTTACCGCCGGTCACGTGCACTTTTTACTCCACATCCACATGAGTCTGTGCACATAGGAAGCTGAGGAAGGGGAAGTGTGTACGACGGGTCAAAGACAGTGACCTGCGTCGTTTTGTTTCTGTGCCTCTCGTCAGCTGCCATTGTGTCCAGGTCCGGGAAATATATTGTTTATGGCTGCTGGTCTGATTTTTGTCTGATTTTTTATGATCTGGATGAGAAAATGTAATTTGTGGTTGTTTGGAATGCAATTTTGTTTATAAGAACTTGCCACTTTCCAATTTCATTTTAATTTTAATTTGGAAGCTCAAGGTAAATAACATACTTCGCTGGATTGTCGTCAGTGGCATAAAATTAGAGCCAGAAAAGAAAAAAAAGAAAAAAGAAAAATTGGCAGAAATAAAAGTATCTAACATACATTTGTCTTTGCAATTGAACAAAGTGATTAAATCAGTTTCTACAATAAAAAAAAAAAACATGACACAACTTAAAAACTACGTCACAAAAAAAAAAATCAAAGCTTGAATTCAATCAGTTTATAAATTTGATTCTGCATGAACAGCTTCAAAGATAATATTTCATTATTGTCAAAATGTACCAAAACATACAAAATCCGAAGCATGACTGGAGCATGGATCATGTCTGCGCTCTATGGTCGGGCTCCATTTGGGCTCCTGCAAATAGGGACGCCATCTTGTCAAACGGTTAGCGCTGCATTCTCGCTCCTATAACTCCATCTCTGTCTTTGTTCAGCGCCTTTTTTAACCTTCCTTTTACCAATGTTTAGCCAACTCCTGCCTCTTCCTCATCTTCTGCTAATTTATGAAGCGTTCCTGTTTATTCGGCTTCAGTGCCAGCCCATAAAGCCGGCCTGTCGCTGTGATTGACTGTCCCTACAGCCACAACATTAACTCCTTACCTACTTAATATAGGCCCGTGGCCATAGCTCTATAAACTTTAAATTAGGCCTCAAATGGGTCTTTTTTTTGAAGATTTACTTCTCATAGAGTGATAGTTCATGTTTTCAGATGATTTGTTTGTGACTGTTTGGTAAAGCATTTTGGACAGGTGTTGTGCAGCTGGTATAGTCTAGTGGTTAAGGAAGCTGCATTGGACGGTTTTATGCACTGCAAAGATCCAAGATACAAGAAAAAGAGACTCACTTTGCAAATATATTGTAATTATTGAAAGTACATTGATTTGCCAAAACTGCCGGCAACCTTAACTGCAGTACACTACAAACCTATCTGTACAAAGCACACCATATTGACATTTACTCAAATATTGTTAAAAAGTCCAGACAAAAATAAAACAGCTGAAAATGAAAGTGCAGAGGCAGACTTGCATGCAGTGATTCAATGGTGTCTGGAATGCATTGCCGACATGTGGTTCTTAATGACTAAAGGCTGCATCCGCCAGTTTACTTTTGACTTTGGGTAAATAAACAGATGATCTGAACAGTCTAGATGATTTTATTTCCACTTTTTTTGTCGTTGAGGCGACTATACAATTAACTTGGCCGAATTGACTTTCCGTTTGTTGGTCTCTGTGTGTCTAATGTCTTGTGTCGACCTGACAGGTGTTGCCTTTTATGTAAAAAACAAAGCCAAGGCTGCAGTCGTAAATTTGAATTCACTTACAAAACGTTAAATGAACAACAAAGGGCAGCATGTGAGGGTTGCACCTGTTCTTGTTTTTTTTTTTTTCATTTTTGGATCTGATCTCAAACTCCCATAAAAAACTCACTGCAGGAGGATTTTGACAGCCCGGAGGAATTTATGAATTGCTGACATGTATGTCTTTGGCTCTCTGTGACTATAAATATGTCTGGTATTGACAGACTCTCATGGACCATTAGGAAAGTGAGTGAAAGTGGTGATGTGGATGACTCACAATGGGTTCGACAGTTCCAATGAAATCAAGAGTGCGTTGACTCAGTGGACAGCAATCCACTGTGAGTCAGTCCCTTCTCGAGTTTAGGAGCAGGTTTCAAGTCGAGGAATCACATTTAGATTATTTATCTCCCCCCCTCACCCCAGACGTAGCTTACATATATTTAAAGTTTGATCTTCTGGCTTGATTACTGTCTTGGCCTCATCATCAATCATTGCAGCATAATCACTTTCTGACCTCTCATTTATTACCAAACATTACATTTCTATCACATTTTGAATTTTTTCTGAATGTTATGGAAAAAATAGAACCCTGCACTTTTCTTATAGTTTTTTCTTTCTTTTTTTTTAATCATTATTCTGCATATGTCCTCACTAAAGTCTGGGCACACTGCTGTAATCTTGTGTTTGCAGTTCTGTGACCCTAAAGGTAGCAGCCAGCGCTCAATATGCTCCTAAAGATGTTGTAATGAAAGGGAAAAATAGTGACAAATTGCACACAACCCCCCTTTTGTTCCTTTGTGCGTTTCTCCTTATTAGACTTGCATTGTGTCTATTCCGTTCGTATTGCCAGGAGATGTCCTTCTTTATCAGGGCTGGTACAGACACATACTACCACACCTCTGTCAAATATTCGCCTCTGGTCGTTGCTTTTCAACCCCAAACAGTCTACAGGCTATAGTCTATACATCGCACCATGGGGGACGTATGGCTTTAAGCTTTTGATTTCATTTCACTTATGCTGCCATATTTATTTGTGTGCACAGTGCTGAAAAAAAAGCCACATTTCCTGTTATAATCTTTTGGAAGACCAGATCAGCTAAGTGAAAAGAGTGACTTGTTTTATGCTTCTTTTTTTTTTCTTTCTTTTTTTTGGCCAAGGTTCACTCGTTTGATTCGATTTGGAGCTTAGATTTTTAAGGAGTTTCTGCTTTGGTTCATTTGTACACTAACCGTCATCAGTTACTGGGACTCCTAAACAGTTTCTCCCCCTGAATAGTGTAATAATTAAAGTATATTTATCATAGGCCTGTTTGCATTTGGCATTTCTTACTTTCGGCAGGAGAGTTCAGGTTGAATGGGGGAGAGACATTCAGCCAAAAGTCAGAGCCAGGGCTCGAACCCCCTGAACCTGAGGACAAAACAATGCTCTGCCATATGTGCAGCAGCCTTAAAGGGAATATACCTGATTCCAATCCTTTCAGTCAAAATGTGATGTAACGGGGGTTTTTACCGTCATGGCCGTCCTTCAGAGTCAGTATGTGACAAAAAAGGTGAACCCCTTTTAGTCACATATTGACTGTTTGGGTTGACCATACACAACATCAGCAAATCATGATATGGCGCAAACTTCATGCATCTGGCTGATTTTTTCATAAATGACTATTTTTTTAAAGATATTTTATGGGGCAAAAATAATTTTAGCCTATGAATTTTTTTTTTAAATCAGGTATATCTCCTTTAACCACGAGACTATCATCTGTGTTTCATTTTACCTTTCTATATGTAAAACATTACGGCATTTGGACACTTTTTTCTCAAATACATATATATTTTAACCCTCCAAGGAGAAAGGCTTGGGCATCCCTGCATGGGCTTAGTGGTGCAGACTGACCTCTTTCCACTGTTTAGTCTTGTTTACGGCTGGAACGGCAACCTCTGAATTCGCCTTCCTTAATTGTAAAATGGAAGGCAACCCTATTGCATGCAAATGAGTTAGACGTGTGTAATCTAGCGTTGGCTACAGCAAAATGGCAAGCAGAAAACGTGCAGAAAAAATTGACAGAAACAAATAATGTTCGTGATGCAAAAACATATGTAATTTTACCTAATGCAAAATCATATGTAATTTTACCTAATGCAAAATGGAGTGTCCCTTTAAGATCAGCGTCTCCATTGATCACAAAGAATGTATACAAGAGGCCGTATGGGGGGCAGACATAGAGCAGGAGGGGAGGTGGGGGTTGCGAGCTAGCGACGGCGACGGGGCATTTGCATAAAGGGCAAGGCAGCGTGCCCAGTGGTGGAAAAGGTTGGCATGGGGCCTTGCAGACTGGCACAGCGAAGAGCAGGGAGAGAGACAGGGAGGGGCAGAGGCAATAGTGCATCCCTTGTTCTGAAAGAGGAGGTCCCGGGCTGTTGGCAGCGGAGCCGGCTAAATCTCTAGTTTGATTGTGTGCTAGATTGCCCCCTTTATTTGTCTGATTGCAAAGCGTTCAACACCGCATTAGTAGTGGGCTTTACTTTTCCCGAAGTCCACATTCAGAAGGCAGTTTTTTCCCTCTCTCTTGGCCCGCTGCGGGATTGTCTCTACGCATACGTTTGGAATTTAGAGTCCCTAATCAGTTCAGGGGGCTGTTCTGGCGAAGCTTTGGGACTGTCTCTTTACTTACACTCAGATTTAACTTAATTTCAAATTTCCTCCAAATGTTTCATCCCCGAAAACCTGACTCGCCTGAGTGTTATGTCCATCCCTGAGTTTGCCACTCCAGGAGAATGTTTGCATAGATTCTGCCCATCCGTCCATCCATTAGTTTTGAGCATCGGCTATCACTAAGCTGAGCAATTAAGGTTGAGGAACCAGCAATGACCAATGTGAATTGTCCAGCAGTTAATTATCCACAACGATATCCAACAAACATTTATGACCCTTGATTTTCTTTAAAAAAGCTGTTGCCTTTAGGTGTGCAGATATTGTTCTCTGTTCAAGCTAAAATCTCCTAAACCTATCAAATATATCATTGCAAGCCTTTCTGTTATCCAGTATGTTCCACAAATCGCCTGTAACTAAAGCAGGCCTTAACCGGCGCGTGTCCCAATGCAAGTGATTAGCACAAGGACGAAAGCAAAGCCCGTCGACATCTGTCAATCAAAATTACGGCATTGACACTTCCGTGCGAAACCAAACGCTAACAGATGTCCCAAAACATAGCGCTGGAGACCAGTTTGCTATTTCCATATTACTACGTCGAAATCATCATGAAGTCCGGTACGATTTCTCACACACAACACGGGCCTTTTAATTCAAATGCGCCTATTACCGTTGACATAACGGTCTTCTATTCAGGTTGTAAGTCGGGCCGTCCGTGTCCCAATGCCAGATTTCACTGTTACAATTACTGCGCCTGCGAGAGGAACCTTTGCTTCATTCACTTTCGTTCACACTATCTAATAATTACACTGTTTGTGACCAGCTTGTAAGGAGTAGCTAACTGTGGAAGTACTTCTGCTCTGTGTATTGGGCCTTGTCCACAGCACAGGCCACCCATGGACAGTGTGACCACCGACAGCGGAGCTCTGGCACACTCGGTCCTACTTAGCCAAGAAAACATTTGCACGGCTCTGATAATGTGGACCTGGTTTACATGGCTGGGTAGACGCTGAGGCAAAATGTGTGGTTGCATGTGCTGCGTTACCGATGTCAATTGTTCTGCAAATATGAGAATATATTGAAGTAAGAATTATTCGACTCATCAAACGAACCCAAGGTTCAACTTCCTTAAATGTTTTAACAATTATTATATAGAGAGACATTTAGCGAATTGGTCGAACGCAGGGCGCTTGGGACAGAACGGTGCTCCTCCACATGTGCAGCTGCTTTGTCCACTATCGGCTTCCTTTTTTTTTTTAAACATTAATTTTGTTTATTTCTTCACAGCGCCCGGAAATCATTTGCCTTAGCGTTAACGTGTGCACCTGGAGTTGCTCATTAACCTCACAAAGGCCAGACAGAGGCACAGTTTCCCGACACTTCAGCGCTTCAGAGGGGAGCGATTCTCTTAAATGTCACTTTGGTTCGAGGGCCTTGTTTACACCAACGTGCTCTCCTTCAAACAGCTCTGCGCTCGGCTGGCTGCTCGTTTCCCATGTTTGCTTCACTTTCTTCCAGCGCTGTTTGAGCGGCTGTGGCATTTTAGTCTCTTTGAAAAGTATGACTATAAGCCCTACAGCTTTGTTAAGCGGCAAGTTAACACACGAACCTGGAGAGCCCTCTTTGTTTGAGACTGTGTTGAAATTCCCCCAAAAAATAAAAACCCGAATTTGCAACAATCATTTCACTGGACGTGTGTTGTAATAATGTAGTGTGGAGCGTATTGCTAAATCAGTGAGCCTGTGATTCCCTGTGAAGTATGCTTGGCTCACATCTAGATCAAAGATATTCCCAGATATTGCTGCTTACATTCTGTTAAAATGACATGATATCTCCACTTGTGCTGTGATCAAATGTAGCTGACATTCGCATTAAAAATACATCGCCTCCCATCGAATCAAAATGGCCGTGCGGGATGAAAGAGAATGAATTTGTCACAGGCCAAGCGCTCTGTGTTTACCGATTACAGAGCTGCTTTTTAGCCGGGCAGAAAATTAACACCCGCAGTGGGCCAAATGCTCCTAAAAGCTGGCTGTGGTTTGTAAGTTTGTCTTCTCTAGGAACCACTTTAGCGGCGCACGGCTCGCTATTCTGAGTTGTTCGCAGGAAGCTGTTGGTTGGCGAAACTGTGTATTTTTTATATATTTTTTGGCTTCTTTCTACATGTGAAGTAAAATTTGTCAAAAGATTCTTACGTCAAAGCAATGTAATAATAAATATATGTCTTTAACCAGACACCAAAGGAAAAGGACTCATCCTGCAACTTCTCTGACTCTACAATACATTCTTCTTCTACTCCACTCACCAAAATAGGAATAATTAAGGTAGCTCAAGTTTTAAAGGTGTCTTCAATGTCTGACAGAAAAATGAGAAGAAAACAATATATACATGAATAAATAAATATCTCTTTTATCCAATAACATTATTTTCTGTGAAGGTGTTTCCACTATCCTAAAGGGAACTCTTTGGCAGCGATCCGAACCATGCCACCCAGGGGCTCCCTTCCACTGTGGGGTCCAACACCGTTTGGCTCACAAGCTCGGAACAAGCATCTTTTAGTTGATTATTGATGTGGCCTTGTGCATACTTTGATCTTTCGCGAATGCATTCCCCCCCCCCTCCTCTCGATTTAGTAAATATGACGACATAATGGGCGCGTTCCTGTAACTACTGATTTACAAATCATAAGCTCCACTTTTGATTAGAAAGTGCAGTTCAAATGTGCTAGTGACTCCCGTCCAGGACCAGTGGAAATGCGGCTTATGCCTCTAGTTTTACACAATAATTACCACCCCTGCTAAGAATCTGTCAAACGCATATATGTCTCACAATGTTTACAATATTATCTCAAATGTCAAAGACTGGCTGAAGGGGTGAGCTGTTGTCGTCTGATTGGTAATAGTCGGGGAGAGTGGCAGCAGTGTGAGCAGCTCTGCTCAGTTGGCTGGCTCGGTGAGAAAACACTCGGTCATGGCGGCCGTGCTGCTGAGTGGGCCTGCCCTGGCACGGCTGGCGTCTCACGTGCACGCTGCTTATCACGTGCACTCTCCTCCTATCAGCAAGACGCAGGCCATGTCCTTCCTCTAACAGTCGCTGCTCCCGTACAAAAAGGTCAGTCTTCAGGCTCCAGATTTGTGAATAAAAATGTCATTTGTGTTGATCATATTATGAGAGATGAAGATAACCATTACTTAACTGTACATATTGGATGATACAAGCTTTAAGATATTGCATTAGTCCGTGAGATGAAGCCATATTTCTGTCAGATCAGTTATACTATACATGGCTTAGAAAGCTTTGGTGATTTATGCTTTCACAAACTAATTCAAATGTATATGAACAGTCTAACCCCTGAGCCACCCAGTTCATTAACCCAGAAACAAAACAGTAACAGAGTCACCAGTTGGAGCTACTGTATAAGCTCTTGGTGCATCGCATCAGCTGCAAACTTTGCTCTGTACAGAAACTATCTGATTGCGTTGTAAATAAATAAATACATTGACCATGGACAATGTGGGTGAAAACTGTCCAAAGCAGTTTTTTTAGTATTTTTACTTTACAAAATTGGCAGAGCGCTAGTAATGGTCAGAACAATTTAAAACTCCTTTTGAGTTAATTTTGATGGCCTTGCCCCGTTTGTTCTTTCTGTTTGTGTGACATAGGAGTGCATAAAGTAATAGCCAAAGTAAAAAGTGTTTATGGGCACCAAATTAATGCATAATGCATTGCAAACAATGTGTGAAATGGTTCTGCATATGGCTTTACTGATTCAGTATTACAGTATTGCAATGTGATAATTTTTGCACAACACAATTCGAGTGTGACACACGTTTTATTTGAGCTAAGAAACACTTGTGGTATTTCCAAGTGTGTGACTGTACTTGTGTGGCCGTTTGCAGGTGAGACTTGATTACACTATCGAATCATAGCCATGTCGGTATCCGCTCGATCAGGACACGTGCGGTGACCCCCCTCCCCCAGTCCCCCCTCTAGTCAAGAACACCTGCACGTCTCAACAAGCTCAGCCTCTTCACTCACACACGGTTATTGTTTTATCAAATCTTTTAAGACGAGCAACAGCCCCAAGGTATAAGTTAACCTCACTATGATTCACGTCACAAATATGTTTAGTTTTTGTTTTTGTTGTGTCAATATAAACTGATGTCCCATTGTGATTCTAAAAGGAAAAAAAAATGTGAAAGTATATGAAATACATATGCTATCGTCTTGCTGGGTAGTTTCTTTCAGTTGACTGAGTAAAGTGTACAATCATTCCCTTCATGAGTAAACACATTAGCATTGGCATTAAAAAAGATGATTTCGGCTGATGCATCATCGCATATATGAGCTTTTTTTGAGTAAACTTTTGCATTTAATGGTAATAACTAACAAGAGCATCAGCAACATTTGGATTCTGCTGCACCCAGCAGTCAGCCATACTGGTTAGACACTTAGGATAAAGCAGTACCGTATAATCCACTCATATGAGAAAATGAAGTGTCAACAGAGAATAAGCCGTTTATGAAACCTATATCTCACATTACTCAAGATCCTGATCTTAAATGAAATAAGTCAAACACTAATTTGTTAGATGAGCTCAAAGATGCTGTACAGTTTCATGTTGTTTTGCTGTAACACGTAAAAATCACAAAGGACTGTGCTAACACTTAAAAGTTGTCACGTAGTGTAAAGTAGAAAGTGTCATTGTCACATGATGTTTTGTCGTTGCACCCATGAACACATCTTTGCTAATTAGGTTATCTTTAAAATTACAATCGAATGGACCAAAACAATTTTGACCATATATCTTGCCATGTTTATTGTTGATGTCTTGCCAGAGGCAAACTGATGCGTTCCCAACAGTGGAGCCTTTTGGTGGCGTTGGAATGCCTGTGCGTGCCTCTCCTGGTTTCACCCGTAGTCCACCCCGGGCACGTTAGCACATAGCCACCACAAATTACTAACAGATTTTTCACACATAGTAATGTGCTGGTTTGTAAACTCAGAAGAGTGCAACCAACAATCAGCACTGAGCATCACAAATCTTTTTACAGTACACTGCAGTGCGTGTGCCCTACGCTCTTTTATGTAAACTGTAACCTCACCCAGCCCTGCAGCTCCAAGTAAATGACGAGGGAAATGACTGTAGTAACAATGAGGAGGCATGCGGTGGGCACTGGACCATGGTCCGAATAACCACAAGTTAAAAATGGCAGATTGGCGACACATGCGAGGATAAAAGTGTTGTGCGAATTTAAATGTTTCCTCTTAGAATATAGACAAATGTTAAAATAAAGACACCAAGGATGAAAGGCCACATTACGTCTCAGATGTTAGAGGTCAAGTTGACACAAATTACATTTCATTCCATTCATTGTTTAAATATATATATTTTGTATTAGAAGTTAGTTTATTAATTAATTACATTTAAAATAAAAATTACAATCCTAACAAAATGAAAAACTCAAGTCATTTGATTTCACATTTGAGTCGATATCAGGCACATGTTGTTTGTCTCTTAGATGAACGATTGAATCTCCGCTGCTGTCACCTCGGCCTTGTTGGTCACCACTGCTTCTCCTCTGCTGGCTCTCCGTCCATGAGGTCAATGGTAGCCACACTGCAGGGTCAGGGACACTGTGGCTGGGCAGGAGAGGACAGAGCGGTGGCCACAGCGGCGCAGAGCACAGCACTAATGAAGGGCCAGGCGGCTGGGATGGACCGCACTTTTAATTGGTCTAATGAGATGCAGAGTGGCCTGAGCGAGGTCATCCACCGCGGGACAGAGCAGGACAAAGGAGGACGGGGCACGAGGCCTGTCATGATAACGTTTTTCGAAGACGATAGTGCCACAGAAATCCTTGACAGATGATAGTAAGATAAGGAATTAAACACTATTTCATGCTGATACAATGATCCTAATGATAATCCAGCATATTTACTCAGTCAACCCTATAATATCTCAATCTCTGATCAGTGAAGCTGCACCGATCAGAAATGCACATAGAAGAATAGTCCAGAAAAACAATTTTGCTCTTTTTTCATATTAAAACATATTAGGCGATATGGCGTTGGTATTCAATTGGGCTACTTCTGTGGGTAAACATAACAAAAAGTTGCAAATGTGTCTTTGAGACATGACAAGAGTGACTTAATTATTATCAAGGTTTCTCTCTAAAACCGCATTAATCACAACCTTTTAATTAACATGTCTTTCATTCAACGCATTTAGGGATGTAGTGGTTTGACCTCCTTCAACCTCAGACGTGAGTTTCACTCTTTTTGATCACATTTTAATGCACCCTATTGCACAAACTAAATAAACGATGTTAGAGAGCATCTATTTGTGACGTTGGCGTGTGCAGGCTCAAATAACGCCTCAAGGAAACTTGGGTAGCTTGGACAAAAATGAATAAATATGTAGCCTATACATTCATAATTATAGACAGCACGATATTTGTTGCGTTGATACGTAACGGGACGATTTGAAATAGCTGGGCGGAGTGCGCGCGCTGATTGAAACGGCGCAGGAAACGCACGGGCTTTTCAGGGTCTGTTCTCCCCTGACTGAAAGAGTTAAGCTGAAGTTGGCAGCCAACTCCACAGTCTCGGTCAGACGTGCAGAGAATGGAAAAATAAAGGACTTGAAAATCATTTCTTTTGTCTCGTTATAGACGGCTTATAATTAGCTTAACAGCAGTGCAGCGGATATAATGAAGGTAAACGAATTTGAAAAATGAGATCACGCTGCGGGGTGTTCATTTCAGGAATATTAACACATTATCTGGGCCTACAACAATTGCATTTATGCCACCGATACACAGATGATGTTTATCCGGGAAAAGTTCGTCACGCATTGCATTTATTTGTGGATATCGCGTCCGAGCGTCCTCCAATTGCGTCTGTTCTCGCGTTATTAATTGGAAAGGGGTTTGTGACATAGACCAATAATGAGGCACGCGCCTGTCTTTGCGTTAAAGGGTTTGGCGATTTTTGTGTTTTATTGGCAGGATTCTGCAAGTAAGAGGTCTTCCGTCCCTAAAACTAATTATTATTATTAATAATAATAATTATCATTATTATTATTTTTAACACATATTGATAACTCTTGATGGTCTGGATCTTGACTAATTAACGTTTGCGAGTAACATTATGTTATTGAAAAGTCACGTACTGTCAGGCCTTTTGCGCATCAAGTGCACGTATTGCGCAGATGGCTTACGGCGCATGTTAGGAACTCCGGGGGCGGCGGTACAATTGATAATAACACAACTACATGTGTTTCCAGGTAAGGCAGTTGCTTGTATGACATGTTAAATGTTGGTCTTAAACCAGTTCGATAATCTAATATTGAATATAGCTGTTCAGCACTTGGTTGCAGACAGGCCCAGCGTGCGTTTACAGTATAGGCCAATGCTAATTTAGATATCACGGAGGGTTTAAGAGCGTTATTGCATTTGTCTTTCCACATTAGTCAATAAATGATGTGCTTAACGGTTATTGCAACAAAAATAACTACTTGTATTTATTTTATTTTTTTCGGAAGCGTCCATAGCTTAGAAGAATTACTCAAAAACCCTTGTAGTCGAATTCCGGCGACGTGTGAATAGTGGTTTATTTGCATTTTGGCAGGGCGACCCCAGTGAGGCTTGATTTTTATTGAAAAGCAGCTCAGTGAATCACATTGAAGTGCCAGTTATCGCCTCCTAAGATTTCAGAACTGCAGGTGGTGATTGAAGCAGCAAAAAAAATATATATATATATATAAAAATAATTGACTCAGAGGCTACCTTTCAGTCTCTCACGCGTCACAATGAAGACTGCCATCTCCTGTTTTAGTTTATTGGCTCCCTTTGTCGCATTATCTAATCATAGGCCATATCAAAGTTTGGCAGTGGTGAATGACTCACACGGGGCTGAGGCTGAATGCGTTGGTGTCCTACTCTGCCGTGTATCAGATGATGGGTTACAGTCTGTATTTCATTCCAAGATGAGGTGAAGTGCACTATTGGTTTGTACTTGAGCATTAATGTGCACTTAGTTTATGATTCTGCTCTGTTACAAATGTCTTCTTGTGTCCGAGGAGTAATGCTCTATGTCTTTAAACTCTTATTGTATGTGTAGCGGTCTTATTATGAGTCAGTTTGGTCTATTTTCTTGATGTAGAGCATTCACGAATATATATTTTCCCCTTATTTTCATTGTTTATCATTACTGTCTGCTGCATTTTGCTCTTTATGTATGAAAATGCAGCACAAGGTTCTCTAGCCATGGAGACTGTCTGCAGAGCAGGTGCATCCATGAATGACAGACTTTTCGATGAGGCAACATGGCAGCCACTGACAGAGCAAACGCCAAATCCTGCTGGGAGTTCGGGAGTAAATTTAGGTTTGGGTTGATGGGAGCCACTGCATTGCTGTGTAGTAAACAGCTGAGGCAAACTGGGTGACCATTCAGCCCTGAGCAGTCCCTATCATGTGGCTCTAAATCGTCTCATAACTGGTGTGTGCGGGCAGAGAGTGTGGCTGCTGGGTTTGTTTCAGCCTCTTTGTTTGCTGTGGTAAACCCATGAGCAGCTGCCGCTGGTGGGGTCTGGAGGGATTCTGAAGCTGTGTGTCCTCTCTTTGCCATCCTCTGCCAAGGTGGCATTATGCAAGTGGAGCGAGGGGTAGAGAGACAGCGCGCAGAGCGGGCGGGGGGCAACGCGCAGAGGGGGCGGGGGGCCGTGGGGGTTAGGGACGAGGCAACGGCGGCCATAGTAAAGATGGAGGAAGGCTGAAGGCTGCCGGGATTGGTGCAGGAGAAGACTTGCTCCCTTGAACTTTGCCTTGGTGTCAGAGTGGAACTTGTCGATTTGGCAAATAGTGCGGCGTCGGACAAGACCGTGCCTCTCCTCCACTCCCACCTGCTCCCTCCTTCTCTCTCTCCTCCTCGTGCTGCTCTCACTCTCTCCCTCTCTCTGCCACTATAGCACCCCCTTCGTCACCCACCCTCTTTCTCTTTTCCCTCCCTTTCAGCTCTTGAAGCTAACGCATTGGCTGGGCTACAGGCATCTTGTTGCCAAATAGGTGGGCCCTACGCATGTTGGCAAAGACTCAAGCAATGGTTAGGGAAAGAACGCGGAGAGGACGAGAGACGTCGAGCGAGAAACAGAAAGAGGAAGAGAGAGAGTTGGAGAGAAAAGGGGAAAAAAGAAGCGGCACTCAGCTTTGCCAGCGGTCGTATGCGCTCGTCCAACATTGATTCGGCTCTGTATTTTTTTTCCCTGTTCTGTGCTCTGCTCTCCCTGGCCCCCCCATCTGTGTGTGTGTGTGCTGTTGTGTGAGTGTGTGCGAGTCTTGTGCCGGCCCAGGGATCAGAACAGACACCACCACCAATTACTCTTTGCCAAGGATTTTTTTTTTTTTAACTTATAAATAATTTTGGAAAGCTCAAAGGACTGTTTACTTTATCTCTTCCCGTTGTTGAAGTTTTCTCCCTCATCGCAATATTGTCAACATTTGGAATTTTATTTTTTGCGTGTTTTCTACTCTTTTTGTCATTTTGTGCTTTTGTCTAATGAGTTTTTGGCAGTGGTCCGGCTGCGGCAAAACGTGAATTTGCCCATTCCGGGAACCCTTTTTTTCCCCCTTTTTTTTTTAACCCTCTTTACTTTGGCCCGCTCTTTTTTACTGAGCAGCATATTCAGCTAATTATTTTTTTTTTTCACAGTCCCCAAGTTTTTTTTTGTGTGTGTTGTTTTTTTTTTGTTTTTTTTTCATCTGGTATTTCTTCACACTGCCAAACCAACACTTGCTTTACATTGGGGAGCGCGGGAGGAAACAGAAAAAAAAAACTGGTGCAGGAGATTTTTTTTTTTTTTTTTTTCACTTTAAACGCTGTGCCAAATTTATGATGAGAGTGCAAAATGGTAACTACCAGGCCGTCTGTCTTCCTCTAGCTGTGTGGTTTTCTGTGGTGATTTGTGTCTGCGTTCAGTTTGTTGCGGAAATGTGAGTCGGGTTGGAGCTCCCCTTGCATGGTAGCGCAGATAGGGAAATGGTATGGCTGATCTTTTAGCTGCACATTTCAACAGTGGTCTTGTGGCGGCAAAGCTTGGCGGTGGTGAGCGACCGGTGTGTGGCAACCCTGGCACAGGAACGCTGTGGCGAGATCTGGGCTTTGTTGCCCAGAGATATGTAGTGAAGGTATTATAGTACTGATGAATAACTTGTATTTTGGACAGAAAAGTGGGAGCGCACCTCGGCTCAGCACTTTCTTTTTGCATGCTTGTTTTCTGTGTTGTGTGTGTTTTGTGGAGTTTGTGTTTTAGATATTTAGAGCCATTTTACATCTTTTTATTGATACTGAATTTATTATATTTATGAAAGCTTTATATGTTAACTAATTACTTTTTTATTTTCAAGATACAATTTACAATTCAATAATACACTTTTACACTTTAGAAAAGGCTGTTTTTGTTTTGTTTTTTTTAAACAAAATCAAAAACGGCAAACCTTTAAAAGCTGTGGATTTGCGCATTCTGTCTTTTGAGAATGACATTTTTAGCACGCAAACTCCGTTACACTTCACATTCATTTAAAAAAAAAAAATTGTATACATTTTTTTAAATTCAGAAACACACTCTTTTACGCTTGTTTTTGAACCTGCACACGTCTTTACACACTGTTTAACACTGACCATATTCTCATCTTACTTCAGGATGAATTTCATCCCTTCATTGAAGCCCTCCTCCCACATGTCCGTGCCTTCTCCTACACCTGGTTCAACCTACAGGCACGCAAACGCAAATACTTCAAGAAGCATGAGAAGAGGATGACCAAGGACGAGGAGCGCGCGGTGAAGGATGAGCTGTTGGGCGAGAAGCCGGAGATCAAGCAGAAGTGGGCCTCGCGCCTCTTGGCCAAGCTCCGCAAGGACATCCGGCCCGAGTTCCGCGAGGACTTTGTGCTCACCATCACAGGGAAGAAGCCCCCCTGCTGCGTGTTGTCCAACCCGGACCAGAAGGGCAAGATCCGCCGCATCGACTGCCTGCGCCAGGCCGACAAGGTGTGGCGGCTGGACCTGGTGATGGTGATTCTGTTCAAGGGCAGCCCTCTCGAGAGCACGGACGGGGAGCGCCTGGTCAAGTCGCCCCAGTGCTCCAACCACGGCCTGTGTGTCCAGCCGCACCACATCGGAGTGACGGTCAAAGAGCTGGACCTCTACCTGGCCTACTTCGTCCACACACCAGGTATGTCACAGCGAGCCGGTTCACTCCGGGCCTGCACAACACTCACATTATTTACAGGACTTGTACGTTTACAGGAAATAAGGGAAAGCGAAGAATGCAGTTACTCGTCACCTTGTTAATACATTATTAGTATGGTATGCATGGCACTAAAATACTGAAACAGATTAATTGTTGCAAAATCAACAATATGTTTTATGTAGTTTTACGAGAAACCAATCAAACGTGTTAGATTATACTGTTTCATAATAATACTACATGTAATCGAATAGTTCGAATAATAGTTAGTTAGATCATTAGTGTGGTTTGGTGCTGACCTATTATGTCTTTAATTTATTGCTGGTGTAGTTTTGGGTTTATCCTGATTCCTGTGTTTGTATGAATTGTAGCAGTTCAACTTCTATATATCCAAGACTAAATACAAATCCCGCCTCTAATAAGGCACTTTTTTTTTTTTTGCCCTTTTGCCTCTCTTTCTAAAACCATGCAGCCATGACATATTGACTTTCCATACACCTCCGCGGTCCCTTTGCCAACGCTGCCCCTGATTAAGCTCAAAGCAGATCCGGTGCCAAACAGCGATAAACACGACAAACAGCGCTCAGGGCTTCGATAAGCGCCGCGTCTCCACGTTTAACACCGCGCTGTCGTCTCGAGCCTCAGAGGATGTTTCTATCTGCTCAAAAAAGATCCGCCAGACTTCGACAGCTCGCCTTGCAAACCTGTGTTTACTTAGAGATATGTTTGCCTCGCCACATTTGTTAAAGCATTTGTGCGCATATTTGCCTAAATCTGAGCTCCTATGTTTCCTGTGCCATGTGTCAACAAGAGCATCTGCAAACCTGTTCATCTGTATGTGCGGGAAAAAAAACAAAAACATCACGTCTCCATTAGCTGTGTGTAATAAGTGGGACGTTTCAGTGGCTTCTTTTGAGGTGCTCCAGAGAGTGAGCGTACAACTGGCCTGGTCCCAGGGAGCGTGAAAGACGGGCGCACGAACAGCACACAGAATGGACACACTTTAAATAAAAAATAAAATAAAAAAAAACACAAATTTGCAGAAAACATATTTTTATTGAAAAATATAGATACATTGTTTTATATTTTCCTAAAATATTGTGTACAAACATTCAAAATTGTTCTGCTCAATGTAACATTTTGTTGTTGTTCATCTTTGAATAATTCGCCAACAGAACGTGCACCACTGTTATTATAAACATTGTATTGATAATAGTACTTCCATTCATAATAGGCTAGCAGAGTCATTTTATTTGCATGATGCTAATTATAAATAATACGTCTTTATTTCACTCTAGTACTGGTATTGTTTAATTGTAATGTCATATACTATTTTATATATATATAAAATAGTATTATATATATACACACACATGTTAAGGGTATAAATGTATTTAGCTGCTGTATATTTGCAAGTCGTAGATTCCACAAGTACACTTAAATTTTACTGTACTATTAGTGATATTTATAACATAACGTAAAAACCAACACGCACACACACACACGCACACACACACACACACACACACACACACACACACACACACACACACACACATGCTGTTCAAGAATTTGAGTCATATTGTGTCATTTCATTTTCCAATTTGAACTTTCCGGGCGTCAGCAGGTGTCAGCGCTGACTATGCCGCCTTACACAAACGCTCACAGACAGTTAGCGAGTCCTGCTATTATCCCGCTCCTCTTACCACTGGCATACAGTTACAGCCCTTAATGCGGCTCCTTGGCAGAGAGGTGCAGGTTCCTCAGCGACAGAGCGCCCCATGCCAGGCTCCTTTCAGCCCTGTGTGTAACTCGGCTTGAGTTCACGGGAGCCTCGGTGAGCGCCTCTTCCTGTCCCACAATGCTCCGTGGCCAAACCGCCGCTCAGATTAGCTCCCAGCGCAGCCTGGTGCCCCTGCGAGTAAAGCCCTTTTTTTGGTCTTTGCCAGGATTTCGGCAGCCACTCACGACCACAGCTAGTCTTTCCTACGGTGAATCTCAAAATGTAATTCCTGTTACGGCGACCATTAGTTGGATTCTGGGTTTGACATTTGTATTAGTATGTAAGTATTAGAGCGGCAAGTCCTACATTTGAGGAAAGGTGAAAACACGTTAAGACGACTGACCTATGTTGTTGCATTCACGTCACAGAATGGGGGAGGGTGATTTCAATAAATACAAAATCAGTTTTTGTTCATTTTGTTATTACAATATCCTTGTCAAACTCTTACTAAACGTATCAGAATTTAAATCTATGACTCATTGGAAACAGAAGTCGCAATAATAAAATCCGGGATACAAAGATTTAGATGTGCAACTCTTTATCGTTACTCTTGTGCATTCATTTATTTAGAACTGTTGTTTTAATTAGGCTTCATATTTTGATGATCTTTTAATGTACATTGATCATGATGATGTTTATCTATATTTGCAATTAGTTGTGTACACCACAGCTACCAGTTCCCTGTTTCCTGACACAAACAGGGTTAAGTGCAGTTTAAAGTGGACAGACATATAGCGCCTCTGCTCTAACCCTTGGGATGGCAGCGTTACAGTTTTATTCTTAGCCCATCATGGCACAGTGTCTCGCGGAAGCTATCAGTTGTCAGGCTCCACACGAGTGGACCTCAGCCTCCCCTCACCCACCCGCTCGGTCCCGTCCTATCCCTTTCCCTGCTCCCCCTGTCCTACTGATGTCCCCGTGGCCAGCTGCAGGGAGTCGGGGTGAGCCAAGCTTTCATGGTGTGTGATTGACAGGACAGGAGATCCAACCCCCTTCTTGTCCACAGTGTGTATGTGGCTCTGCATTTGTCCAATTATAGACCGGGCTCGCATGCAGGGCAGCGAGAGCGGGGACACATCAAAGCGGTCTGAGGCTGAGCCGGACTTTCGCTGTGGACTTCTGCTCCGCAGCTGCAGAGCTCGGTCCAATGCGAAATAAAAAGAAAACATTACACTCATTTTCCTTTTGACAGATATTTTTGCTGTAGACAGAGCCTTTTATTTTAGATTTGATCATTTACGCTAAATGTACAAATTACCCTCATAATCAGACCAAATCCATTTATACTTTAGGAAATGGGTTTAAACTATTAACAAATTGCTTCCCCCCGACTCAAAATGACTATTAGCTCTGATTCAGGGCGGCACAATATGGGCAAAAGTGAAATATTCAATACGTGTCTTCACTATTGTGATAACGATATAGAGGTTATGCATGTGATGTCATAACATAGCAACTGCAGTTTGCATTGGTCGATTGAAAATGTGCATACATTCTGTGATTGTGATATTTTTACCAAACGATACACCTTTGTACATTCGATTAAATTTAAGTAATTTGTTTTGTCATAAAATTGTGTAATAAAAAAATAATAATTCAGAACCATAACAAGGCTAGAAAAACAAACTAAGCTTTTGTACGTTACTATTCGATATTGTTTTAGGCTGTGCTGGCAAACAATGTGTGTGAATCTGATAAACCTCAGTGATTTTGCGGCGTATTGTTGGGACTTCTTTCGACATGAACACTGCATCACTCGACACAGCAATGATATTATCGATATATTGTGCAGACTTGCTCTGATTTGACATATTTTGCATTTTGTATCCTGATCTAGGCACCACCATATCTGCCATTATTTTTGGTTTTGTTCTCCAGTCATTACAGTAATGTTCTTTAATGCATAGATAATGCACAGCCTATCGGCTGTGCATTATCTATAAGTAGAGTCCGAGTCCAGACAGGTTTCATATTAGATTCATATTAAGATAAGATATTAGGTCTTTTTAACCACAAAAACATGCTCCGCTTAACTCCTCTGTTTGCGCATGAGTTCGATCTTGGTTCAAAGCGACGTCTGGCTTGTCATTTGCGCACTGACCACCGTGGACGGAGAAATGTGTGTGGCCTCCGCTTTAGTCATATTTGGCCATTTCCCTTATTATTTCTGTGGTAATTGTGACCATTTCCCACAGCTCTGTGCTGTTCACGGTTTGAAGCTAACAGGTTCCAACTCCGGACTTGAGAGACATTAATTTACCCATCAACGTGTCTCACCCATCCTTCTAACATTACAAATGGTCCAGAGAGTGCGCTTTAATGGAGTTGAAACAAAGCAGGGATACCAACAGGGAGCCAGGCGAGACAGCCAGCCAGAGACTTAACGCCTCCGCACGTCAAAATAATCCTTCAAACACATCTTATCTGCTTTGTCCAATATCCTGGGCTGCAAAAGGCTGCAAAAGTTATCAGATGCAGTTATGCAATGAAAAGCAAGGTAGGGTTATAGGCGTTATAAGTGCTTTTTTTTTTTTTTTAAAGAGCCGGTCGTTTCATGGTGTTATAAACTAATGTTGCACTGTCGATGAAAGGTCTACAGCACGTGCGTTTTCAGTTATATAAGCATAAAGTGAAAGATTGATTTAGCCTTTTAAAAGCTTAACCTTGAAACCATTGTGAAAATAGGGATGTGTGATACCAGCTTTTCCACTTTTCGATTCATTTCCGAGGCTGGTATTTACATTTCTTAAACATATTCCGAGTGCACAATGTTTCTGCCATTCGTTTTTGATCTGAGTATTTATTAATGTGTTGTCATTTCTTCAAGCTTTGTGCGTTAATGTTATTTATATTGCTCCTTTGTCCATTTGGAGCAGGGGAGTTGAAAGAGAAGGGGCAGGATGTGCTTTGTCAAGTAGATTTTTGCGCAATTTTAATCACATTTGTTGTTATTATTGTTATTACTAGGTATCAAATCCTTCCCATTGGTATCGATTAGGGAATTTGGGTCACTATTGAAAAAACAACTTTGGTATCGAGTCATGCATCCCTGTCTGAAAATCCTTGTGACCTACTTTTAGCTAATAACACTATCAGAGTCAGCAGTATTGACCAGACTATTCACTGATATAGAAAGACATAGATAAATGTTACAGACATTTTGATGTTGAACAGAGACCGTTGGAGACGTGGTTGCGTTTTGGGAGACTCCCGCAGTGAAAATACACTTCTGCTCGCGGGCTTACAACGGAAACTTGTCATTCGAAGTGCCTCTGCCAATAAAGTTTGGGCTTCAGTGGGACAGTGTAGGAGGCCGTTCTTTTTAAAATGTAGTGTTCGCTGGGGCCTCAAACTGGCCAATTTTCAGCCGTCCTGGTTTTTCCTTTTAGGAGTGGAATGAGAGAAAAGAGGAGTGTGTGAGTTAAGGAGTGTCTGGAAAATAGATTATTGGAAAACAGCAGCGCTTTTCGCCTGTTAGGACTTGGCCCTTTACTTTGACCTCTGCGACCGCTTTTCTCACTACGTTGCCGCACAATTTAGGTCTGACAGCTGAACGGCTCCGAGGATTGGGACCGGGCCAAACGGCTTCTTATTCTTTGTAATTATCCAGTTTAGTGAGTAACATTGAAAAGACATAACACAAAAGAGCGGGTATATGATTGAATTAGGTTTAATTTGGAAAACAGAGGTCAGGTCCTAGCTTCGCAAATAGAAAAATTCCCTCTAGCAGAAAGTGCTTATTGTGGGTAACACGGATTAGCATTATTTCCTAATTTCACTGTACACTGGTTTTTAATTATTTGTATAATGAAGGTTAATAAATAAATGTTGCGGTGTCTTTTTTATCGGCTGAGGTTGTGGTAATTTTTTTATTAGCAAACGGCAGCTAACAATTAAAGCAAGGCGTGTTTAAAAAGAGATTCTGGATTAAATAAAAATAAACAATTATTAAATTATCTGTCAAGGTGTTAAAACTGTCTTTTGTATTGAATATGTTTTCCCTCCCTGCCCTTTGACTTCCAAATGATCTTTTTTTTAAAAATTAGATTAAAAAAAAAAAAAAATCACCAGATATTGAAAGATTTACACTGTTAAACTACTTACACTTTTTTACATTTTCCTTTCTACGTTAACTTGAGGACATGCACGTTTTCTTTGTGTGAAAGCTGTCTCATTTGAGTGTGTGAATTTGCATGACCAGTCCCTTTTTTTTTTTTTTGCTCTGTCCCGGCGCCAGGCCTGAAATCTGTCCATTCCTTTAAAAAGCATACGTGCGTCCGCACAGGAGGGGCAGCAGCTTGGCCGGATCTTCTCCTCTGAGCCCGGGGCAGAGCAGAGAGGTGATGAAGGAGACTTAAAACAGGAGCAAACGCAGCAAGCTACGAAAGGAAACGTCTTGTTGTTCGGGCTCGTTCCCAGCAGGCAGACCGGACTGTTCCCTCGGAGCAGTGGAGCAGGGCACACTGAGACCTGCCCTGTAATTGGGACAAGCTCTTTCCTTACGGATATCCCCATCAAATACACGCTCTCTTTCTCCTTTTTATTTAAATTCAAAGTCAGATTTACAGATAAATAAAACCTTAATCAACTATAATGCATGCCATTCAGCGTTGAGAAGATGATATTGATATAAAGTAATAAGAAAAGCGCACAATGAAGACGATGCAAAATGCCATGCTGAAAACAAAGAGAAAGGGAGGGCACATATTCAGGCTAGTGGGGCTGGTTGGCAGCATTTGGCAGCCAACGCTGCAGCTCTGTTTAGAAGGTGCCAGCTTTTCAAACCGACACACAGCCTCTGCCAACTCCTCTCCTTCTGATCCTTTATTTCTCCCCTCTTTTTAACATTTTCCCCCATATCCTTGTTTTTGCTTAGCACTTCTTCCCCTGTGCATCCCCTTGCTCCCTTAAAACCTCTCCTATAGGCGCTGTGTCACAGCAGGGTGCTGAAAACCAAGCGTTTTTAAACTTATTTTGTTTTACTGTCTGGAATAAAAGAGCTATCGTGTTACCAGACGTTTTTTCTTCTTCTCGCTCTAAAATATGTTCCGCCGGCTTTTGCAGGGCGAATATTCAGTGTGATGGTGCTGCTGCTGTGAATTCAGGTCCAAAACAAAATGGCGGATTAAGCCAAGCTGGTCGCTGAGACAGTAGAACTTGCTGTGCGTGCATGAATCATTGTGGTAAATATGGTTTCTCCTCAAGTAAACATTTCCTATGTACAGCTGCTGATGGCATGAAATAATATATAAATTGTTGGCACGGCCTAACAATGTTCCACACTGTTCCTTCTAGACTCATGTTGATTTAGGGAGAAACCGCTTTCAATTAGAAACATAAAAAGTAAGGAATTGAGAAAAATAAATAGATGAAGAAACTAAGAAAACCCCACATTGTTTTGCCATATCCCTACTGGATGCACATATTTACATTCAACATTCTTTATATCCCTTTCAATTATTTATACCTTTAGCAGCTATGGCAGTGTACATTGCCATGCATACTTGATTGTCAACACCTACTGTAATTAATACCATTGTTTCTGGCAAAATAAAATGACTTTATGTCAACTTTTAATATTTTCCACGGGCACTTTTCACTTTTTGACCAAATGTTTTGAGCTGTTTGTCGTACTCTACTACAAGGACTTTTATGTCATATGTAGCTAAATGTGGCCATACACAGTAATTGCGCCTCTCTGTGATGCACCCAAACCACAACTAGTCCAACTTTGGGATTCCATGTGAACGTGGCATTAGGCCTTCCACTATTCGACCGCGCTGTGAGTGACGGGAGCGGGCGTTAAACGGTGGGTGTGGGGGTGGATGGAATTACTCAATAATGATCAGAAAATTAGAGCCATTATTGAGGGAGAGTAAACAGGCCTCTCTAAGTGTGAAAGACCCTATTCAGTCGGGACCAGGAGCAGGAGTCCTTTCTTCCATTCAGAGATGCACCCACGGCCTTGAGAGCCCGTCTTTTGTCTGCTGAAATAACGGAGAGAATGTATGGGGTCGACGGGGTATGGGGTCCTGTTCAAGCAAGTATAGGCACCGTATGGAAGACCTATTGACCGAAGACACTGCCCATAAATCAATACTTCCCCCTTTTTTCTTCTTTTTTTTAAAATTTAAACCAGCGGGTCCCGTTTTCCCTGAAAGCTGTAAGAATAGTCCCGGCTATTTGGTTCAGTTGTTTTTTGAACACGGATGGATTAAGATTCGGTCATAGAATTACACCAAATCGCGAAGACTGATATGACTAGTTTATAACATTATAATATATTCTCCAAACAAAATATCCATAGTCTTATCTGTAAAACCTGTTTTCACTGCAGTGTTGACTTCAAACATGTTCTGAAATGCATGTAGCTTTGCCGTTTGAAATGTGCAAATATTTTTAAGTAAGTATTAAGTTTGTATTTTCACAACTGCTACTATGACCAAGAACTTTCCTCTCATGTGCGAGCAAACATAGACTATTAGAAATCAGAATCTGCCTTTTTCTTACATCTTTTTACTTTATCTTACAGCCAAGCATTCCACTTGCACACTTTCTACTTTTCATTCTGTGCAAATTAGCCAAACTTTGCTAATTAACTCGTCTGCCAGAAGGGCTAAGTTCAGAAATCTTGGCAGGGATGTGTGTTAGAGTTTCTAAGTGTCTACAAGTGCACCTGGGTGTGTTTGTTTTTTTGTGTTTTTTTTCCGTTTCTCCTCATCGAAACACCCCGCACTTGTTTTCCATCTTCAGCATCCGGAGAGCGACAGTCTGGGGAGGATGGGTGTAAAGCGCTAATGCAAAGACTTCCGCATTTGAAAGAAATTGTAATTAATGTAAAACTAAAGTCAATGAACTTGACGCGCCTCTTTGCCAAGAAGCGACACATCACTGCAGAATACAGAGAAGAAAAAATTGTGTTAGATGGAGTTGGCAGATATTCGTTCATTTTTATTATTGATTTTTATGTAAAGCATACTCTGATCTAGAGTCAACCGATATATCAGCCGGCCGATATATCGGTCCGATATTTGGGGATTTTTCAATATCGGCTATTGGTCAGTAGTGCCAATAAAAGCTGATATCTCTGGGACCGAAAGTGTTAGACTTCACGTTTTTTGCATTGGAAAGAGCAAAGTCAGGGTTTTAAAACGAGTCCTCTCACAACTCCTATAGGCCTCAGGGTAGGGAGAAACATCGCGATGAAAATGGGTTTCAGTGAATATGGACATGCTACATGTCATTTTGAAGCACAGAACCTGGAGAATCCAATCGCTGAGTAATTTTGATCACTGCGCAAAATGCCCCAGCTAGCAACAGTATGCTAATGCTAACGTAAGCGTGCTAATGCTAACAGGAACTAATCAAAGCTGGGACAGAAACGATGATTGAAGTATTTATGCTTATACAGGATTATAGACCAGACATTTGGAAAAATCTGAAAAAAATATCGGTCAAAAATATCGGCCATGCATATCGGCAACAGCCAATAAAAAATCCCCCCAAAATCGGCATTGGCCTCAGAAAAACCCGTAACCTCTACCCTGATCTCTATACGTTGAAAAGGAATGAAACAGACAGCTGATGGAAGAGCCAGTAAACTGAGTAAGTCAACATTGTATCGTCTGGACTGCGCTGTGATTGGCTGAGAACATAAAGAGCAACACTCAAAGTGTTTTCGTATAATTGTTCTAAACGTTTAGTCATTGAACAATAGGTGATGCTAAGCAGAAAGCTGACCAAACCGTCGCGCTCCAAGTGTAAGTGACCCTGTGTGTTCAGCGCGTTGGATGCGTGTCAGACTGGCCGATGAATAGAGTTGCCATGGCCACATAGTTTTTTTTTTTCTCTCTCTCTCTCTTCCTGTCTACCTTTCCTGGGTGATTTCCAAGCAGTGTCAGTGACTGGCCTGGTTGGCACACTGAACTGTCATGGCTTGCGGGGCGGTTTCAGTGGCAGCCTGGTCCTCCGTGTGGCAACCAGACTGTAGGAGCCCTGCCAGTGGAATCCGCTCAGATCACTTTCACTGTATAGAGGGCATCCCCCGCTAACTGGCTGCACATACATTTACACTTGTGCGTACAAAACAAACAGGGAGGATGTAGAAGCATGGACAATGCCGTATGTGTGTGTTCTTATTACGTTTTCAGCGTTTTCCTCAGATTCCCAGAAAACAAGTGCACTTCCACGTTTTCCAAAGTGTGCTCAAAATATTAAATTTAAACATGACCAGTGAGTTGGATGTTTCTTGGCTTTGCGTTCTGCTCTCTTTTAATATCTGAAGCACTGCCAAATCTGACATATGAAAGTATCTGACGGTAGGGTTAAGGCAGATTTTTTTTGCTTTCACACATTTGTTGAGTCTGAGGGGACTAAAGGGACCTTTATGTTATGAGTACATTTTGTAACAAGATAGAAAGTGTGAAATGACGTGAACCTGTCCTGTTCCTTCCCCACTGGGAGGTTGTACTAATTTTTTAAGTAAACTTACGATCTATCTGGAACATTATGTCAAAGTGAGGTTGTATTTTATACATACTGTATGTTCAACAGTAGATTTACTTGGTTATCCATTTGACCAAAGCAAAAAAATAAAATAAAAAAAACATTACATCTCTCAGTCGTCTCTTCTGTGCTATTTGGGATAAAGAAAAAAACATACCCCTTTGTTTATCTCAGCCCTTTCTGTCTGGACTCACTCTCTCGTAGATTAGCTGGTCCCGAGTGGCTCTGTCCATTCTTAGAAGTGTTTAAAGCGCTGTGTAAGATCAGATATGGTTTGTGTTCTGTGACACATGAGCGATCACCACAGACCCTCGCCTCGTTCAACCCCACACCTGAACCCTTCACACCTGATGCCTGTGGGCCATATTCAAATGAAGGAAAACTCCCACATTCGTGAATCACTCAGCACTCCTTTCTATAAAGATATTTATTATGAAGTCTTAGCCTCTGGAAAAAAAAAGATGATTAAAGTGAGATTTTGGAGATATTATATTTGATACCTCTGAAAGTACAGACAGATGTACATACAGTCTTGTCTTTTGTAGATGATTGAAAGTAAAAATGCTCGCAGTTGTGGATGAAGTACTCAGGAGGAGGAGCTACAGGAAAAACAAATGTACTTAATAATAATAGTATATAATAGTATTTCACGTCTATTTTTTGAACCTTTGAAAGGTTGTAATATGCAGTATTTTTATGGAAAATTGTGCTGTTGTTACAAACCGTGTCTAATCCAGCTCTCTCAGATAGAGGGTGGCACAACATGTAAAACATTGTAATCTTATTTGAAAACATCCAACACTGTTTCCTGTAATCTGCCATTGTCATGAAATGATGGGTTTGTTAAGCCCAATAGCACACTCTTTTGTCAGTTTTTCTTCAGCCGTAGCATTGGAGATGATACACTGTCATTTGGCCTTTGTGCGGTTACATTTGATCGGTGTGTTATTAGTGGCGGCGGACCACCCTGCTCCTGAGCCCTCCTTGAGTTTCCATTCTTGTGCCGCTCGAGCCTCAATGGCAACCCAAACATACAGGCGGGCGAGTAGAGCGAATTAATGCTGTGACATAAGAGCGGAGCGGGACAGTGAGCGAGCTGTACCTCGGTGCAGTGATAGAGATAGTCATGGAGAAGGTAATCCAACCCCGGGTGTTTATTTTAAGAGCTGATGATCTAGAGATGGCCATTAAAAGCACAGGGCAAACAATTTAGGGGCAGTAAATCTGATGGAGGCTTGCATATGGTGTGGGTTAGCACCAAATCTCCCTTTCTATCCTATCAAAAGAAAAATACATGAGATGATAGTGAATTAAAGCAATCTGGCCTTGATTTTGTGGTTAGATTTTTATCTGTGGTTTTGGCCTGCTGAGCGTCACAGATCCCGCTTTGTGCGCTCGACTCGGCCTGCGCTTTTTATTGACGCTCTGTTCTTTTCATCTGAGGTAACTTTCCCTTCTGGCCCGGCAGTAAAACACACCCCTACAAGATACCATTCGCACCCCTAGGCATTAAGAATGGGCCCTTTATTTCACATCACCCTGAGCGACCCAACACACGTTCTGTAAATCTGTAAGTTTATGGGCAGTTTTAATTTGCTTTTGATTAATAAAATAACATGCCCTCTTAGGAACCAACGGACCTTTAGTGCTTTGACTACAGTATGAGAATGAGCAAGCCAAAGACAAAATATCTGCCTCTTTTGTGAATGGAATGCAATAATTGTATTGTTTTCTATGACTTATATTATTGGAAGTGGATTGAAACATACAGTAGTCAACTTATTATGTGACATTGAAACTTAATTTCAACACACTCCCAGTGGATTGATTTTCAACACTCCACAGGCACCTAACGATTTATTAAGGGTGACTAAATATTGTCCATGGTCAGTTGTGATGGTGCGATCAGTGCAATACTGTATTGAAGTATTGTCATTGAACCTGAATGGTTATGGAGCATTTCTAAAGTTGTACATAGGGCTGCACAATTTTGACAAAAGACCTAATTGCGATATTGCGATTGAGATTCGATTTGCGGTTTGTATATTTTATGCTTTTGAAAGCATAACAACATATTCTTGCTCAAATTCCCCCACTTTAAAACAATACACAATAATCTACGTTCAAAGATATATATATATTTTTTTTATGTGAACATATCTCTCTTTAGCTAAAGGCTTCCACCTTTACCCGACATTCAGAGTACCTCCGGGGGACAGCCACGTGATGAAAATAAGTCCAGGATGGAATCACATAGCGTTTATCTAAACACTTTACAATCCGCCTCATGGAAATTCTGTTGCAGCTGAACCTGAGATCGCAAGCCTCCACAATTCTGATTACTCAAATGCCTGAGGCAGAAGAAAAAAATAAACAAAAACTCCTCTTGAGGTTAGGTTATTGCAGTAGTCAACACCTCCATTGCGATTTGATATCGATAAACCTTGCAGCCCTAATTGTACACAAATAATGTTCATGTTAGTCTGAATCCCGGCTTGAGCAAACAGAGTGGTTTACTGTCAATATATTTTTCACAATAGATCATCATTTATCCATGGAACTTATACAAATAATTAGGACCACTGCAGCAAAATATTGTATCTTTTGAATGGTGGAAAGTCATGTGACAAATGAAAAGATGGCTTCGCAATGTAAGAAAAAATGAATGTAATGCTTTTGTGTAGTTTTTCTCCCTTGAGATCCTTTTTCACAGAGTGCACAGAGACCATAATTCATGCCTATATCACTGCACAACGTCTTTTTGCCAAACATTTGCTTTGACCGTTAATAGCTGCTGACTGAAGCTTTTTTTTTGTGTGTGCGTGGGGGGGGGGCACAGACAAAACGTTAGGCACACATTTGTTCACAGCGCAATGCCGAAAATCCTCCACCAGACACACACACAAAAGGCTGTGCCCAACTCGACTTACGAAAAGTTGCGGTTTCCCTCCACTTCTACATTCTCACTCATCTCCTTTCACTTTGGCTTCAGATGTGTGATGAAGTAATCCTGACATATTTTATATACTAATGCAAAACAAACACAGCCATATTACACGCATTCATCCCACCAGTACCAATTCGTGGAAGTCGCTCGCCAAATAAAGCTCCTTCCCCCCCCCTAACTTTCCATTTTACTCACTCTCTGCGAATCTGTCCTTGCGGGACCCCGTAACTGGAATAGCTTTTGAGCACAGAGCTGCTTTTGTGGTGAGGCTACAAGGTGTCGGTGAGAAAGAACAGGATTTCTTTTTCTTTTTTGCTAGACTCAGGTCTCTTCCATCAATCCACTCTTCCCTCTGCTGTTGGCAACTTCGCCTCACTTTCTCCAGGTCAGCGCTGGTAAACTCCGCACACTGTTTATCACCCACACACAGGAACAAACTTTGCTGATTTAGTTTTGGAAAACTCCCATGTTTCGCTTGGAAAGACGGATAGCAATTTTGCGGATTTCTTTAAATGTTACATTTGTTGTTGGTTTTCTCTTTATAGTGTGCGGGCATGAGCTTGCATCACCGATGTACAGGATCGGTCTGTTGAAATGTGTGACAGGCACTTAGCGTCCCCAGTTTCTGAATCTGTTTTGGGTCAGACTCCGGATGTCACTGTTTCACATTCAGTAACTGATCTTGTCATAATGATTCGCTTTTTGACCATGTTTTAATGTTATATCCTCAACAAATTAACAAAAACATACCTGTTTTTGTTTAATTCATCCAATCCAGTCGCTGATCGAAGTCTCCGGTTTCTTTCATTATTATTTTTTAAATCACAGAAGGTTTTGCGTCAAGTCGGACTGAGCTCTAGTTACAGTCGGGCTCAGGCCAAGAAAGTAAACCAAACTATACAGTAGGTGACCTCATAAATCCCCCTGTGTGCTGTCCAGTTTTATTTATTTGTAAAGTTGTGCTTTAAAGACCATACCTTCTATTAAATAGCCCTAAAGGCATTACATTATAGTAGTGGCTGGACTGAGTGCAGCGCGTAGTCCAAATTACAGGCTGCGTGCGTAACCACTTTCTCTTTGTGTTGCTTAACTTGCTTTGTGGTGTGGATAATACACATGGCAGACCTCCCCACTGAGAATGATATTACTCGGCTAACTAAGCCATTTTTTAGCCTTGACAGAACGGTTGCACGCGCCTCACTCACACATACAGTACACAAAGTACACTTAATCAGGCGGACATGTGTTCAGCGCAGCCTGTCATTACGCGCGCCTTGATGTGGTCACTGGGTGCCGCTGAGGCCTCTTATTATTGCCGTTTTATGACAACTCTCGCTCAAACGCTCCATCCCACTGTCCCTCCTCTTTTCCCTCGGCTCACTCCCATTGACACAGCCACATCCATTTGTATGCCAGTTGCAATTCACAGGATTCCCACGCGTCCTGGTAAATCTGGAAACCTGGAAAATAATTTGCCTGTTTCCAGTCATAGAGAATGGGCGGCGTGTGGGTGACTCAAATGAAGCAAAATCTCTCACGACTGGTGTGAACTTGTTTTGAAACTGCATTTGATCGCGTTACTTTGGCTTTTTATGACCAAGCTGTTGTAGCCCGTACAGCATGCGTAATAGGTTATTTCAAGTTCAATGACATCAAGTCTTTTTTACAAGCATTATGTGAATACTTATTTACAAAGTTTTAGAGAATAATTCAAATTGCTCTAAAATATTTCACACATTACTTTACAAGATGGTTGTGTAAGCTCTCCATTGTAGTAGTTTTCAAAGTGATCAACTGGGGAGTTTTGCCTCTGTACTTAGGTCTTTAAGTGCAAAGAAGCCACTTTTTAACATGTTAAAAACAAAATCGGTAAAGATGAATGGCTTTGAGGTATTTAAACATCCAAAAAGAAATAACGTTTGTGTTTTATGGTGCTTACTATTTGAAATGTTACACACTGTGACTGTAGCCTGAAGAATAATGCTGTGTGTTTATAGTGAGGCCTATAGAAAACACGCTGACATCGACTTGAACTTTAAAGGTCCTATATTATGTAAAATTTACTTTTTTGAGTTTTTAACCATGTTGTTATGCTATTTCCTTCTCAAAAACACCCCCGGAGCGGTTTTTGGCTTCATTCACGCAGTTCTAAGTAATCCTTCTGAATCCTGCTCTCTGAGCAGCTGCTCCGTCCTCTCCTGGAAAACGAGTTGTGACACTCTGGCGTATTTTACGTCATAGTGTCAAATAGGAAGTGCCCGACGTCTGTAATGTAATGCCTTATGGCCTGATCTTAATTTATAAAACTGATTTTCTGAAAATGCGCTACAAGAGGTGCAGGACTTTATTCAACCTTCTTAACGAAGAGTACACTCGCCAGAAGTTGGAATTTCTTTCCAGGATTCAGGGACTATCAGCTAAAATAGTGTTTGTGACGGTCACTTGAGGGATGTTTGGTGAACCTTGGCCAGAATCAAAGTGAATTAACTTTTATAACCAACGCGAGTCCCATAATGTAAACAACCATCGTCGAGGCCAGAGGCAGAGCAGTGAGTCAATCAAAACGCGTGTTAGCCATTTATGAAGCTGTGTTGCACATCAACTCCTTAGAACTTGTGAAGTAACTTCCCCTTTTACTGTGATACATATATTTATTTTTAATGCTAAAGCTGCGTTGGCTGCATCTACTTGGAGAGAGAGAGGGCCGGAGTTAACTGAGTCGAAGAGTCTTGTCTTCCGGGTTTGAAAAATACCTCCAAAAAATGCTTATATTTCTCAAAAAAATTAGTACGCCATAGTGGTAGAGGTACAATATATCATATAAATGCCTATAGTTTACTTTGGAATGGCTAAAATAGCATGATACAGCTCCTTTAATAAGCCAAAGTTTGATAAGCCGCCTCCAGACAGCTCTAGTGTCTCACATAACATTTAGAAAGATGCACTACAAGGTACAGTTGTACAAGTATGTTGAATAAAAGATCATTCAAAAGTTGATCATTTAGCTGCTGTGTCAGTAGCATTTGCACACATGAGGACTCGTGGAGGTTATGCACACAGACATCATATTTTTTTTCACCTGCGCCTTAATTAACGAGGTCTTCGGGAGTTTAAGCCCAGCGGCAGAGGGTAAATGAGTGAAGCGAGTCACCTCAGGACAACAACAGGTAAATCCTGTTTAGATCAGCCCCAAGGCCCTACTTGTTTCTTAATTTGGTTTATGAACTGGCTCGTCTTTCTTGCCCTAATCACCCCCACACGTATTTTTGCTAATCTTGTTTGTGCACCTTTCCCTAATTTTTCTGCCTCTGCATCAGATGCTTTCACCCCCATTTCTATTGCGACTGTGATCCAGTTTAACTGAGGTGATGGACATTTAGCAATGGGGCAAGGTGACACTGACACTAATATGTCAACATGAGGATAAACTCTCCTTGTACAGTCAATGAACTGTGCTTCAACACTGAACACATTTGATGTCTGCTCAGAAATGCCCAGAAATAGGACCTTTCCTTGGATTCTGTGCTTTGCACGAGGCTGTAATTAGCACCTCTAATGTGGTTAGCTCCTAATTTAATTTGCTTGGAAACCCCATGACTTGTTTTGCTAACAATGCACTTGAGCATGTCACAGAAGTCCATATGGGTCAGCGCAAACTCACTGACACAGAGTAGATGTTTTACTTTGAACTCCCCTGTGCCGCCTCAGTACCTTGCCAACTCAACTTAACCCTCCATGGTCAAATTAATCCATTTTAAAGTTTGAAGATCTAGGAAAAATAGTTCAAAGTATTTTTTCAGTATGAAACTTCTTCTGCTTGCCTTATGTAGCATGCTTATCAGCATTTAATATGAAAATGGTTCATCTCACATATTTGTAACCACCCCCTGCATGTTTATATCACATAGATACTGTTCGGGTGAATTTGATCCAGCAGTCAAACTGGAGGTAAAAGGGTGTCTAAAATGTCAGTATATTTCTTTCTTTACAACTGTGAGACATTTTTCACCCCAATCAAACACACAGGATGCAGGCCCGGATCTACAGGGGTGCAAAAGGGTGCATTGCAACCTCACTTTGAAATGTTTGCACCCTCAGTTTTAGTGACATCACAATATATTTTAATGGCATAAATCTGTCTGATAAATCTGTAGTTGCACCTTTTTGGAACTCTAATACACCCTCAGTCCGCTTGTTCTGGAGCATGGCAGGATGGCAGTGAGTCGTGTGACTATCAAATCAGCTTTTGAGCTGGTCATGCCAGATTCAATAATAATTGATAAAATAATTAGTAATGGAGTTAGTTAATGAAATATTCAGACTGCTTGTTAGGATTTTTTGGGTTTCAGACATCTTTTGGATAATTAAACATGTACCGGATCAAATTGACCCGGAACACTATTGATGTTCCTGAAAAATGAACATAACAGGGGGGTTAAGTAGGGCTGCATGCTTTTAGAAGTAAAGCTATTGCAATTTTTATAATTGTGAAAAGATTTGCAATTGATGTTTTAAAATATAGCAATTTACAGAGCGTATTTTAAATCACTTCAGATGCATCGACAGTCAAGAGAAAGCCTAAATATGAACTGCTAAATAATACAAGACTCACATGGACATAGGACATGTTAGTTGAGGTTTAAACAGCGGAGTTTGCAGCTTTTATACATGACCAACTCTTATGGAGACTGATTTTTCTTTTAGAGATGCAGTCCTAATATTGCCACTTTGATCTGCAGTCAAAAGCTCTAACTCAAAAGTCGTTTTTTTAATTTTTTCCCCCACATGTGTGTATTTCTCTCAAAAGTTTATCCTTTTTCGTCAGCTTTTTATCCAGGGTTCCCAAACACACACCCTCAGCAAAGAAAGTCCATCATTAAACAGTCACAAGCACTATTTTTTAAACATAAAAAGATAATGCTATAATATTTTAGGAAGTTGGTTTATTAGTTGCATCATAAAGCCACACTTCTCCTGAACAGAACGGGGCCAACATTGATTTGCTGAGATGGCTGTAATTGTCGGCAGTATTTTTCATTGACAAGCATTTGGAGGATACAGTCTTCACCAATGGGAACAGAGCGCTCATCCTGATCCATGTGCGCTCCTGGTGTGAGTATAACTTACAGTAGCGTTGGAGGGTCTCCTGAGGTCAGAGAGCTGAAAATCACAACGACATGTGGAATGCTGAAATGCGGCCAACACAAACAGGCAGAACCGGGCTCTCCGCGCACACACCATTCTGTGGGTTTGGGCCCAGGGACTGCTGAACCGAACCGCGCCGTGTCCAGTCTGGTCACTAGGCAGCAGGAAGAGTATAGGAAACAAACACTGGAGAAATCACTGGGAAAGAAATGAGAGCGAGATAATATTTTGGAAGCATTACACAAACGTGGCCAGAGACAAGTTTTAGAAGCAGCGCAGCGAGGGTTATTAAAAACGTCTGGGCGCACAGCGGAGTCACTTTGCGATGGGTGACTTGACTTGCTTGTTCACATTGCGAAACACTGACGTCTACAGCTTTTACAAAATAGCAATGTAGTAAAAAAAAAAAATTATAATTTAGTTTCCTTACAAAATCCTGTGTGCGTCTCTGTACTTTGTCAGTTTCCACTTGTACAACAGCAGGCATTTTGGTCCAGCAGAAGTGTGTTGGCTGCATCAAAATGAAGAGAGCAGTTAGGGTTTCACTTTCACTGAGAGAGAGAGCGGAGAGAGGAGGAGGGGAGGGGGGGAGAGAGGCTACTAAAAGAAAAAACAAACACACTGGGCCTGCTGAATTATGGGTAAAGACAGCTGAGGCTAACCAGGTTCGGTTTCCACGGTGCAGCGGGGGGCTTATTGGAAAACAAAAAACTCCCAGGCTCGCTCTGACGGAGACTGTCGCAATTTTTCACCCAAATTTGAACAAAAACAGCCAAATGTGAAGTCAAACACCTCCGAAAACAATAAACCCTGGGGTTCAATATGGTTTCAGAAATGTTCCACGTATCCTCGCGGCTAATGCCAAAAGGAGGAGGAGGGGGGACCGGAGCAGGCGAGGAGGAATCTGTCCTCACATTTGCTATCAATTTAGAGTACTGAAAATAAGCACCAGGTTCAGTGGAGCCGAGTAGAACACCAGGAATGTTTTTCTATATAAAACTAAAAGTGAGCGGGGGAAATTCTGAGAGCGGCGGACGCGAACGGCGAGAGAGAATCAGAACAAAAGGTGCCAGAATGAGCTAGAAGCACCTTGGCTCCAGATGTGACCGTGGCGCTGTCATGGCGACACACATGACCCTGAGGTGACGCAGGGAGAGGCTTCTGCAGTCAGAGCTGCAGACAAAGAACTCGGAGAGATGGGTTTTATTGTTGTTTTAAACATGCAAGACTTGTGGCTTGACATATGTGAGAACTAAGTTTAAGCTCCCCCTCAGAATTTGAGCATATTTACAGATATATTATTTCTTATATTAACAATAACACTTACAGTGGGAGTAAAAAGTGAGTACACCTACATTTCTGCCTAAATTGCTCATAAAATGTGGCCTGATCTTTATTAAAATCATAAGAATGAGTAAACAGTGTCCGCTTATAAACTAATACCACCCAAACATTTACATGTTATCATATTTTTACTGGCCACAACATGTAAACATTCACAGGACAGCGTGGAAAAAGTAAGTGAACCTAGGAAGCTCACTGAACTGCAGTAGTTTTGTAAAGAGGAATGGTCCAAGATTCATCCTGATCGTTGTGAACATCTAATGTGCAACTACAGGAAACATCTGGATGAAGTTATTGCTGCCAAAAAGCAGCTATTTAATATCGGGGTTTACTTACTTATTCCACGCTGTCCTGTGAATGTTTACATGTTATGGCCAATAAAAATCAGAAAAAAATATAATTGTTTGGGTGGTACTAGTATAAGCAGGCACTGTTTACTCATTCTTGTGGTTTTAATAAAGATCAGACTGCATTTTATGAGGAATTTTGGCAGGAATGTAAGGAATTCCAAACGGTGTACTCACTTTTTCCTCCCACAATATTTACTTGCTGATTACTTACATAATCAGGATGAAAACTGACAGCTAATCAATGATACATTTTGTTTTGCTGGACTAACAACTACAGAAATACATGTCATTCTCTACTCAAATGTAATGCGTCCCTTTTACTAAACAATCTTTTAAAAGTCTAATGTATTCGCTAAATGACTTTTAACAATCTTAACAATTTTATAAACTCAAACTCCACAAGCGACCCGTCGAGCCCCTTAGTGACACAGTCTGGGACACATTAAAAGCTTTGAGAAGCCAGATTAACACACAGCGGCTTAGCCAGTTTGTACACATGAGGTTGTGGCGTACAGTGGTGGTCTTTCACTATGAGCTCGTCCCATAGTGAAAGACGAGTGGCTGACCCGCCAACAAAGCCCCTTCACCCGGCTCTTCCCACCAACAAAGTGCTGTTCTTAGGCCGATAGAAACAGTTGAAAAAGACTAAGAGGGAGTTAAATCGAAAGAAAACGCGAGGAGGAAGAGGGGGGGCTGAGAGACAGACCAGATGTGTCTTTTGTTTAGATTTGAACGGAGCGGAAAGGAAGGGTGTAGGAGTTAGGAGGCAAGGAAGAGAAAGACCGAGCGAGCAAGTGGGAGTGAGTGTTTCTTCTTTAAGGAGAGGACTGTAATAAAACCAAAGCATTCATAGCCCCGGCGCCTGTACACGAGGTGGAGGGAAGGCCGCTCCATACAGTATGTGATTACCTATCAGCAAAACCACATTCATTATACTAATTGCTACAATGGTCCTGCGGTTTGGGGGGCTGAAAAGGGAGCGATTGGCGAGAGAGGGCCTGCATTGTCAACATTTGTTAGGCTCATTGACTCCAGAATTCATGGTGTCTGCCATTGTAATCTGCAGGGCTCATGCTCAAAAAGAAAAGAGTCCGAACTATCAAACAGGCCGGTGCTACAAAGATATTTGAACCAACCTTTATTTTCCTACACACATAAGGGCTATCACTTGTAATCATATCCTCTTAGTGCTTTACATTACTTAGGAACAGAAGTCGCAGTACTTTGCTGACCCTATCAAATCTGGTGCACTCGACTATACTTGTTTATGGAGCATTAAAATGTATTAGTATTGGCCAACGTCAGAAAGCTTACAGGCCTAATACATTCATAACAGCACACTCTGCTGCCATCCAGAGAAAATTATCATGGGCGCACACGTTTAGCATGTGTTATGGATTCAGGCCTCGAATGGTAGCGAGACATTTACCCAAAACAGAAGCACAGAGGGCCAGGATTTGGATGGCTGCAGCGCGAGGCCTCTCCCTGCGTTTAGCTGCACAAAATAGTTCTGCCTTCAACAGCTTGTGTCAATATTTCCCCGTGTGTGGATGTGTGCGCGCCCAGTGTATGCAGAGAGCTTGCAGCAGACGCATGCTATGACAGTTCGAACATGAAACTCACACAACCCAATCTGCTGTGAGTGTCGAGCCCGTATCAGCCCATCACAGGAATGTTGCCAGTGGTTATCACCAATATGGCCAACAGTTGTTTATGAAGCGTTTACAGCACACTGCAGAATTCTTCAGCCGGCCTTCATGGGAAATAACAGACTGACTAAAATCTTTTCTCCTGACATCTACTCCAAACTCCAAAGACAAGTTCGTAATTACGCAGATATTTACCAAAACGTATGTTTTTAATACTGGTTTTAGTTCATAATTGTGAACAACGTTTTGTGAGTGTGAGTCCCCCATGGTGAAGCATGAGAGACTATGGGGGTTAATGGATACATGATGAACTACGCTCCCACATTTGTTGTTAAGCTGTATCTATACTATTAGCTCTAGGCCTGAACAAGGAAATCTCATTCTGGCCAACTGGGGTTGCTGCTGGCTGCCGGGGCCAAAGTAAATGCTCTCGAAGTCTGTTATGGCGCTCAAGATAGAAGGGAATTCCCTGTTGCCTGCTGGACAGATAGCGCACACATTTGTTCTATGCTGATGTATGTTTTCACATGCCGTATGTCTCTGAGGGAGAAAGGAAAGGCGTTTGCTGACAGATTGCCCTCAACTGTCAGTTGGATTTCGTAGGTCAAGAACAGATGCAGAAATATGAGAAGAATTTGAGCATCAATTTGTATGAATCTGGATGTGACAATGGCAAAGCAAAATTTTAATGTAATTATACATATTGTGAGATGAAAGATGAAACAGTTTTGGGCAATAGCTCTAGTAGAAAGGCATGTCCATGTGTTGTTTTGTTATAAGTAGTAACATATTTAAATCAGCTTATTTTCAAATGATTAGGTACGATGCTGTCTGTTTGATGGATGGTTGACAGGCCGCGGTTAGTATTACATTTCCTCTGCTGGCACCTCTTATTCGACACACACTCCCACCCATGTGGCCCTGCCTGCGCTGTACTCCCGGGGTCAGGGCTAAACCGCAGGGGCCTGACTAATCAGACCACACACAGGACAAAGAGCAGGAGGTGGGAGTACTTTCTGATGTCTGGAGCTCTGTGGGGCGGCCCAGAGGATAGTAGAGCGCTCAACAGGTTTTTTCTTGTACTCCTTAAAATGTTGTCTTTGCCTCACAGTGTTCACAGTGGGGAGTGTCCAATCCAAAAGTCAGCTGCCCAGCGGTTTGCAAATAATAGCAAGCAGGAAAGAAGTGTGATTAGCATGGCAAGCGTACAACAGCGCTTTTTATTAGCTGTTTCAGCCTTTAGGAAGAAATGTAATTACTGAAACAGGTTTTCATCAAGAAAAACAAATCCATAGCGTTTGCGTGTGTTAATACAAAATTGATCAAAAGTAGCATTTATGATGATTATTGCCTGTATGCTGATGAATCCTCTATCAATCCGATGTAAGTGGAAACAAGTGGAGAACTTGTAAGTTTGTTGTAGTGAACACATACCTCAGTGACAGCAATGACAGCTGAATCACGCTCTCCGCCGCTCCCCCCCCCCCCCCCCAGTCCCCTCTCTCCCTGTGGCACGGGGAGCTCCCTCGCTGGCTGCCTTTGAAGTGGCTTCTGGGAGGTCCCGGAGCGTGCCGGGGTCAGAGGTTACAACAACTGGGCCTCCCTGGACCTCCCTAACCCGTTCACCCCCTTTTAAATCCCACTAACCCTTAGACACACATAGCTGAGTTAACCCCGGCCCCCGGTGCTCCTGTCACAGCCGCAGAACATTTCCCCGACCCGTTAGGCTCCTGTTCGTGACAACTCAACAACCGAAGGTGCCACTGCATCAGCTTATCGTCTAGTGGTTTGAAATTAGGGCTACACAATGGGAGGAAAAATAGTGATTTTTGTGACAAGAATATCATTGCAATGTTTTACTAAACCATTTCATCACCGTAGCTATTAAATATATGTTCTTGTTCGTTTTCCTACCATTGCATCATTTACAAAAATCAGACCTGCCTTTCCTCTCCTGGGACCGTCACCTTAACGTGGTGGAGGGGTCTGAGCGCCCAAATGATCCTGGGAGCTCTGTTTTTCGGGGCTTCGTGCCCCTGGTAGGGCCTCCCATGGCAAACAGGTCCTAGGTGACGAGTCAGACAAAGAGCGGTTCAGAAGCCCCTTATGAGAGACCAACACGACGCGGCCACGGCCTTTATTGTTGTTGTTTCAATTAATAATTATTCTATATTCAAAAATGCTGTAAATATTTAAGGTAAAATTCCTACAATATTCATGCAAGCCTCAACATATTATGAATCCTGTTGACAGAGAATTTGCTTTTGCTACAGATATAATTTATATTTATTTACACCTTTGGGAGGTCGTGTCTGTCCATCACAGTAACATCCAGCTGTTTGCCTATCCATTCAAGCGAAATAAGGGCCACAAATGTGCTAAGATTTGAGAGATTTTTGTAAAAGTGCCCATTGTATTTGTTCCAGATACATGTGTGGTTAATGAATAGGATATTTGTTCCTCACTGTGCCGACACTGAAGAGCCGTTCGTCTGCTCATCGAGGTGTGAAATTGCTCTGTCATCTGCTTCACCTGTCAGATATAGAGACAGACTGATCACTTTCCGTATTTCGTATCCGACTGGAGCCTTTTTCTCCAGCCTGCAGCTGTATCACCCACCTCCACAGCTGCCTCCTACCCTCCTGGTTTAACATCTGTTTCTAGTGAGGGCTTAGAGAGGGGAATGTTGAACTCTTGAAATTAATTAGCGAGTTACCAAATACACAGAGAGGCCTCCCCCCATCTCTGTTGTGAACCACGCTCCCCTTTCTCCCAGCTTCTTCGTGTTCCCTCATCCCTGCCTGTCCCGCGGGGCACTTTATCACCAACGACCAATTACAGAGGGGAAGTGGGGTCAGTGACCTCGTGTCAGGCCTCATCAGCTCCTGTGTCACCTGACAGGGGCCATGCCACAGCAGCCCGAGAAGGGAAAGTGCGCGGGAGAGTTGCAGAGGGCTTTTAATAAGGTGCAAGTGTCGTATCTGCAGTGTGGAAAAATTGGCTGTGAAGATAGTGTTGACACATTGGACTCAGTTTGCCAATCCACTTGGGAAGCTTCTTAATGTTGTGGCAACACAGACCTGTCTCCTGGATGCTTTACACATCGCTTCTTATGGCACTTAAAGACACTTCTGTTCAGGACATGAGCTGTAATTGTCTGGTTGGACAACTGAAGCACTCACTTAGAAATATAATAGGATTTTAAACACTTTAATAAACAGGTTTTGCTGGTAAATGAGTATAGCTGTTGGTAATGGCGTGTCCTCATTTGTTCCATTTGCTACAGGATAAAATATGTGTTTGACCCCATGCTGTTTACTTAAGGTGCTAATTAAAATCTTTTTTTCTTCTTCCCATGCCTCTCCTGCTGACCTGCTACCACCGCGACTAAAGGTAAGAGTCACGTTTCTTTTAAACTATGCACCAGATACAAGATTGTTCGTTACCTTATATGATCAGCATATACTACACAGCACCTTCACTTTTCTTTTGAATTGAACGACAATTGATTTGATGAAGCATTTAGTACATTTACTTTAAAGGTGATATTTGTGAGTATTTGACCTTGTAGTGGCTGTATGGTGCCTTTACTTTTGATCACGGTGGTCTCTACAACGCTCCAGGATCAATCGTTTTGTTTTGGGGTTTTTTTGGTGAAAGGGCTCCGTCATCCATGAAAACCTACAAAACAATTGATCCTAGAGGGTCCTAGAGGCCACTGTGATGGAAAGTAAAGGTGACAGGCTGACCACTCATACAGCCACTGGGTCACTACGAGGTCAAATACACACACATAGCAACTCTTTTTTTTTCCCCCATAAAAAGTTGCATATTGCACCTTTAAAATCTGTGTGTTTCCAAGAAAATAAGGTGAGTGCTTATTCATAAAAAAATCCTGTATAATTCAAATCAATATTAGTGTCTTGAAGAAGTCTGTCCATCGACACAACTGCAGCAGTATCTTTCTCTTCTGACCTGAACCTTTGCATTTTGACCCAGTTTCCACGCGTTACTTTTCGTACGCCGTGTCCAAAGTTAGAGCGAGTTGAATTTTTAGAACAATCGCCGTCAGTGTCTGTCTAACTTCGCATTCTTCTTGGACGGCAGCCCTGCTATTGTTCTGCGTTGAGTTTATGTCCAACACAGCGGAGTGTTTCGAGGCTCCCACTCCTCCTCTCCTTCTGTCAAGTCTCCGCTGCAACACCTTCATTTGTTCCCAAGTTTTGTCATCCTCTCCTCCCACTCCCGCACCTTTCCCCCTGGTTTTATCCCTCCATCTCTGTCCCGTTACTCCCAACTCCTCGATTCTTCTCCTTCTTGCTCCCGCCTCGCGCCTGTTTACCTCCACGGCTCCACCAGATGGTTCATGTTATAACGTACGTTTGACAGACCCCCCCCCCCCCCCCTTTACTTCTTGATATTATTTTAACATCAGGGGATTTCTCAGACCTCGGACAAGGACGAGCAGGGGGTAAACGGAAATTAAATCCGAAAAACTCTAGCGCATTAAAGGCAATTACCCCGTCAGGCGAAGGGCAGCAGCCATCACAAGACAACTTTCCCGTGTTACTTTTTACTTTCCTACAAAGCCACATACTGTATATTGTAATATTGATTTCAATCACATCTGTTAGGGTGATTTCATCCACCCCCACTCCCTCTGCTCTATGTCTTTTGGAAAGGGAAAGAGGCCCAGGCTGCCAGAAATAATTGCTTGTTTGCTGTTATTTACTTAAAAACCGTCACAAAGAAAATGAGTAAGAGAAGTCTACAGTCGCTGTACAGTGAGGTCATTATCGGCTTGTGTTTTTCGAGCGGCTGGCGGCGAGCGTTAAATGTTCTACATGTATGAAGGCATTCTGACCCTATAGATGTTCTCATTTAACTTTAATTAGTCGCTGAAAAGAAAATGAAGCGGACAGGTGTGCAGGATTGTCAAAGAGCCAAGAAAACAAAAGTCTTTCATGTGACGATAAATACAATCAAACACAAACATTAATTTCATAACTAGTCATTTTGGTTAGTGAGTTAACTGCCTCGAAAAGCGTCTTTACTCGTATTTTCGCTAGGAACATCACCAGCTTGTCTCCATTGAGAACAAATACGGGTCGCCAAACAAGTTTAAATACATAAAATCTTTTGGTTACACTTTACATGACAACCCGGTAACTACTAGGTAATTACCTAGTAGTTACAGTGGTAATAACTAGTAACAAATATCAATAAAAGTGGTAGTTCTTGGTTAATTAAAGTAGTTGTTAATAGTAACTTAGCCCAATAACACTAAGTAATAATCTATTAATTACTAGTAATGAATATAAATTTAAGGTTGTAGTTCTATGGTACTTGAAATAACTCTGCCCAATAACTGCTAAGTAATTGCTTAATAATAACAGTACTAATAACTATTGGGTTATTAATGTGGTATATTTTTGGTATCCATAGGGGTGAGCTATACATGCTCATCAGTAAGTCTTACATTGTCAGTGTTATTGGGCTTAACTATTGGGATTAACTACTTTAATTACACAAGAACTACCACTTTTATTGATATTTATTACTAGTAATTACTAGGCAATTACCTAGCAGTTATTGAGCAGAGTTACGATTAACTAATACTTTAATTATACAAGAAGTACCACTTGTATTGATATTTGTTACTAGTTATTACCACTGTAATTACTACCGTTGTCATGTAAAGCGTTCCAAATACTTGATTTTATTAACCCGTTTGCCGATATTTTCAGCTGGAGCACATTTCGTATCGCTGGCTCTACGACGGTTTAGTGGCTCTTGTGATATCGTAACATATATTATGGAATGTTCTGCATTATGGCTTTAAATACTTTTTCAGATCAAAAGCAACTACCACTACACCATTGTTTCATCCCTCCTTAATTGTAATTTAATTCCTTTACAGCCTGTTTGAATAGATAACCCCGTCTGCAGACTGGGTTAATATTTCTTATTCTTCTCTAGCCCCGCCCCCAAATGAGCAACAAACAATACCCTCTCTGTTACATAGGCCCCTCCTCACATGTTTTCCTCCCTCCCTCGCCCTGTCTCTTGCCCACTTGTTGCTCTTCCCTCTTACAACATTGGGTTTGTTTGGGTTCCAGTCTGTTACTCATCCCTCTTGGGTGCTCCCGGGTCTTGTTTTGTGGCTTTGGACCATTTGATGCGGCTAAGTCACAACACACACAGGCTGCTTACACTCCTCCACTTCAAGCCAATGACAGCAATGATTAGTATCTCATAAAAGTTTAGGTTTGCGTGTTAGCTTACTGCAGTTGGCATGAGCGTTAGCGCCGTTCGTAGCCACAACAGCAGTAGTAGTGGCATCAGGACAGCAAACAGATGTTGGCCTAATCTTCCCCTAATGAGATTGCTCCCTCATTCCTACGTCTTTATGGGAGCAGCAAGCTGGCAGGCAGGCAGCCCGACACTCGTAGCTCTTTATGTGAGAACAGCAACTAAGACGGAGTGTCGCTGGCAGCCAGAGACTGAGACAAGTGGGGGAAAAAATTGTATTACAGCAATAAGCAAGACGGTGAATTAGTACACTGGCCATAAATAACCTTAACCGTTCCAAAGCCCTTGTAAGACTTTTAAGTGCTACATTTCATATCAGCTTCATATCAAGAGATAAAAAACCACAGGTAGGGTAGCAGACATGCCCTAATTCAGGATGTAGTACGTACACAGGATGGCTCTTTATCTGCTTTTAGCTGCTCAGTTAGATTAAAGCAGAGTGCAGCTCATTCAACAGATTAACATGATTCCTGGTTTCTCAGACCGTGAAAACAATTAACATTTGAGGAGATTTTTTAAAAGCTATTTAACAATTAAAAAAATGATATGCAATATGGATTGCATGTTGCACACTAATTAAGAAAGCTAAATTTAGGCTAACTTTATGATGAAGTAGATTGTCACCCCAGAGACAGAGTAGATTGCAGATCCCAGATATTTGGTTTCATTTTTCATCAAAAACGTGGCTTTGTAAATCATGAAACATGAACATTTGCATTGCTGTGTGGCTTGGCAGTAAGAGCTTGTAGAAAGAAAAAAGTCAAACATTAGATAGAGTTTGATAGATCTTGTTGAGTCTGCTTTGAATTGGTGATCAGGAACGTCTCGGTCATGGTTCATTCATTATAAAGTTTTGAGGCATGGCTAACACTGCTGCTAAAATCCTAACGTGAAGCTGAATCTCCATATCGCATGCTCTGCTATTGTGTAACTTCACTTTTTTCAACCCAGACGGTTGTAATTTCATCCACGACATCCTCCAAAAAGACAAAACCAAAACATGGACTCAGACAACCTCTGGTATCGTCGCTCAGCTCGTCTGGACCTTTGTGCTCAGATCTCTCATTACACCAGCTCCTCTAACATTTACAGAGGAATGTTTCACCATTTTTAGATTCGATAGCGCTATTTCCCCCGGACTTTGGTTTGCGTTTATTTATCCAAGCTGCCATGTATAGGTCTTTTTCTTCTTCACGTGTCTCAGCTTTCTCTGTCACAGGAACACTTGGCTTATACTGAGAAGTCATAATAGTAGGTTTGGAGATCCGGGCCAACCGCCGGACAATGTTTGCACAGAATGCTAGCATATGTCAGACGTGGCCTATTGAACTCTCACAGCTCACTGCACAACACGGAGCCCAAATGCACATTCCCATTAATGCATTCAGGGCCACATACAGTATATTTTTTGTATGCATTTGCAGACAAACAGGCCCTGACAGGGGTTACTGGGTACGTTCTCCAACAGGAATTACCTCACTTGAGCTATTAGAGCGCTCGAGGCAGAATGGAAAGCAGACAGACATGTGGAGGGTGGAGCCAGAGAAGGAAGAGTCAAAATGTCATGAGAACTTTCACGTGGTGCGTTTTATTTTTCCAAGTCAGTGATATGCCACATCACCATTCTTCACGTACCGTGGTTTTATGACAATACCGTTTGGATGGACTGACTGGCTTTAAATCACACAAAAATCTTGGACTCATGCCGAACACCATATGGATTTGCGTATGTCAGAGTGCTTATAAAGGGGACTTAGCATGCAAAACTGACTTTTTCGACCTTTTAACCATGTCCAACCTTATCAAAAACACCTGGAGTAGTGTTTTGGCTGAATACACGCAGTTTTGTTCATGTTCACTTTGGTGGTTTCTTCTGTTGAAGCACTTTGTTTGCTGGATTTTCTTTAGCATAATCGGTAGAACCAGGAAGTGGCTTTTTTCGTAGCCTTTTAACCATCACCGGTCCTGTTCCGGTCTTGTCTACGTAGCTGTAAAACCCTTCCCTTGTGTAAGAAAAGTGCGCTACAAATAAACTTCGCCTTAAGATGGTATCTCCCATTGAATCCCTTCAGCGACACCTCGACCCGCAACCTATAGTGTTTGAAGTGCCCGTGTGCACTACTTAAGAGACACTCAAGACCCCACTGTGGGTGAAATTAGCCCAAGATAATCATCTCCTTCTGGGCTATTGCCACTTCCAGCACCAGCCCTGTTTTTACACTCCATTTCCTGGGAAGAGAAGGAATGACCTGCCTCAGTGACCCCTTTGCTCTGATCCCCCGAGCTGGTGGCAGGAACAATATGCCCCACTTTGGTGTTTGACGCTAGAGCTAACTTTCGAGTGGGGCAAGGCGCTAATATGACCGCTAATCTCTTTATGTCTTAGCGCGTTTGGAATATTTGACGTTTTAAGTTCAGGACATAAGTAGATTTCTCCAAAAAAGCCATGTGGCGTCTTTGCACTACTCTCCCGCAGGTCTTTCACGCCCACCTCCTCGCCCACCATTGTGTCCCAAATCGCTCTTTCCGCCTGATTTTGCCTCAAAGGTGACAGAAAAGGATCTCGCTGGGTTGAATCTATTAAGCCAATGCTTTGTCCGGGCTGTACATCTTGGTTCACTTTGGTGTGAAAAGCAACGGCCTACACTTTGACAAATGTTATTGCAGTAGAGCTATTGATCAGGGGAGTTGCAGTCGCCAATGGTTACAACCTGTTAGTTATTAAGTGTATTTATATTTTTCAACCAATACCTTCCACTGAATCACAATATTTTTGGAGAAAAGTACCCAGTATCTCATATTGACATGACAGGTTGTGGCACACTCTCTCAACCTTTGTGTGAAAACATGATGCAGCGCTTGTGTAGCATAAAGAGAAGAAAAATGACTGTACCTTAAAAGGGAGTAAATGTAAATCCACAAGAAGATGAATGGTGCTAAAGTCTGTTAAACTGCACATGCTGAATTGTAGAGACCTCGCCAAGACTTTTCCTCCTCAGAGCACCAATTGAAATATGTCTTCCTTTTGTTGAGATATGTTTTGAGACTGGTATGTGTGCGATCATGTTGCGGACAGATGTTTGTGATTCACCATGATAGCTTGCAATTGCACTCTTTGGGGATAGTTTACGAAGCGTTTGAGACATTTGTTTGTTCATTTTCTCTTTTGCATGTCTGATTTGTGGCCCTAATGCTGTAATAAAGGCAAATTCAAATGGTAAATTAGGTGTAACATTCTCACAAAAAAGCTATTTGTTATTTTCCAAACATTGTTCACTGTTAAGCACCTGTCTTAACAAATGACCCCCAGTGAGCAAGCACTGACCTTCACTAATATTGTAACAAAAATGTATATCTAGGAAACTTTCTGATTCAAAACCCAAGAAAGTAACTAGAAATGACTGGGATTATACTGAATAATAAAACAAATCAAACTTTTTTCATGTTGATCAATTATTGGTCCACGAGGCACTGCACCTTCTTTTATGTTGAGCCAAGACATCTTTCAGAGCGGCACGTTTGCTTTTATATTTCTCACAGATGTTCGTGTCTTGCCATGATAACATGCATTCAGACTCCGTGTCGACCACGAGAGCAGTGCGCATGCATATAGCGTGGATTTACGCATGCAAAAGGCAGAGAGTACAGTGGGCCCGCTGTGGCGTCCTGAGCCTGTGTGGCCCAGCGCAGGGATGTGGAGTGAGGCAGGAAATGTGCGAGCCATGAAGGCATGTGTTTATGCTGGCTGCAGCCGCCCATCACCAGCCAGAGGGAAAACAGACACCAGCGCCGCTCCGTTAGCTCCCACTCTCCACTGCGCGCCTGCTCCTTTGAACCCCCTAGACTTTATCTGTTCTCACCTCCGGCCTCTGCTGGCTCCTTTACAAAGTCACCAAATTAGACAAGCCCAATACGTTAGAGATGTACGCTATACTGCTTTAATTAAACCTTCCTGATTTTATACAAACAAATGGCTCTGTGTCCATTTCGCATGTATATTATCAATTCTAAACTACCCTCTACACAGCATTTACTGCCTTTATTTGTTTAAACACCAATAAATACAGAAAGACAAGTGTTCTTTTTTAAATGATAAAACTAAAACAGCAAGTACCTTCAGTATCCTAAATACACATTTAAAAGAAAGTATTGGCTGAAAAGTGCTTTCCAGTGATTATCTGGAGCAATATTTCTACAGCAGCATGAGTAACTCCAGCGGGGGACTCCCTGCTACACCATAAAGATAAAGTGCCGAGATACGTGTAGTTGTAAATAAGTGTTGACAGCAAAGGAAAAAAAAATAGTGAAATAGTGTTAGAAAATTATAATAACCTCATTAAGAATATGAAAATAAATAAATCCAGACTGGAATTTGGCTGTTGCACTCCCCGCCGCTGGCCTCAGCCCTGAATCAACAGTTTGCTCTCATCCGGGCTGTTTCCCTTTCAAGGTTTACATAATAAAAGTTTTGGACAATAAAAAACGTTCCGTCACCCACTTGAATGGCCTTTGGTCGTTCTGTTTGTTTGACGGCTACATTAGCGTAATCACTGCCGTATGTTACCGTATGCGTGGCTGCGTGTGGCTTGTGCACTGACCAATCCTACAAAAGCACACCGTTTTTATTTCCCCATATAGAGTATGATAACAACATATTTAGTCAAAACTTGAATTGTTTACAAACTATTTTGAACAAAGTTTGCTTCAACTCCATTTGGGAAGACATATTGTCCTCTGGCTTTTGTACCGTGTTTATTTTCTACAATGAATTCATTAAACTGCTGCACCATCATCATGCGTCGTGCCAAGTATCTGCTCTGCAACAGATTTCTAACATATCGCTGTCGGGCCCTTTTGCATACTGACCAGGACAGCCACAGTCTGTCCAGCTCCGACTCTGCTGATCCTCTTCATCTTTAGCCTTCCTGTTTTCCATTTACCTCTGTAGGTCCAAAATATACCACTATTTTGTAGATCGGAGAGTTGTCTATTCCTAAGATGCGTCCAGTGAATGCCTATTTTCTTCCTATTCTCCAAAAAACTCTTGGAAGCATCTTTGTTACACACAATCCCAATCCTCGTTTTACCTGTCCAACCTGTCCATCCCCCCTCCCCCCCCAAGTTCATACTGTATCATGATCCGTGGGAAGCTGCAGATAGAAAATTGGTTGATACAGATAAAACTACGGGATCATGGGCAGCTGCGCGGGTCAACCTGGGCGCACGTAGGTTTAGCCATTCCGCCGTAGTCAATGTCAGCGGGATCTGCTCGGCTAAGTCCCTCTGAGCATGTGGATTCCGGTGATTGAGTGATTGAGCGCTTAGCATTTTAGCCCGCGGAAAGTCCAAACAAGTTAATCCCCCTCCCCCACCATTACCAGCACCGACGCGTCCCTGCCCTCATCGCTAACCCCGGCGCCGAAGCAGGGTTTTAGCGGATGCGGTCGGAAAGAAAGCTCCTTAATGATTTAATCAGAGGAGATATATTCATTTGCCATAATGCGAGGGCGCTTGCTCAGATTTGCGTCAGCGTACAGTACAGTCAGTACAGTGCTCCTAAAGCAACCGGAGAGATTGTGATTATGGAGCAGGATTAAAAGAGGGTACGCCTTTTTGATTGGGGACAGAGACTGAGTCAGAGGTCGGGAAGCTTAAAGGGAATTGGATGATCCTATGTGGAAACAAAACTATGAAACAACCAGAAACATTAGCAAGGCTGCTTTTCAAAGTTAGCTTCAGAAGCCAATCCTGATAACTATTTCTACAGTATGTCTTGCCAATACTATAAAAGCAGTGTCCCTGTCTTTCAGAGAAGTTTTAATTTTTCACGACAATGGCATGGAATGAGAAATGAGCTAAATGCACTTTTTACATAACTTGCAGGAGGGGATGGAACCCAAGCTCCAAAAACATCCTGTTGCAATGTATTGTTGGCTTCTCCTAACTTTGTTGCGTTCCTTGATGTTGCTTAATGGCACATTTTTTTAATGTTCTAGGATGCCACTTTAATTCCAACGCTTTCCTCCGGTCCGCAAGCCAGATTAAAGTTTTGTGGCTTTAAGCTGTAGTTCACAGAAATAAGCACAGGAACAGGACTTAAGTTTGTTGGGACTACCACTGAGGAATCAATTTCAACGCTCGTGACGTATAACACTGGGTAACAAAAAAATTTTTTTGGAAAATAGTCCAGGGTTTTCCAGCTGAATTAGACTAATTTTGATGCTCTGAGTCCGAAAATGACCTTGGTTTTGCTCAATCAGGTCAGGATTTTTTGCTACAGAAATGCTTTAAAAATCGATTTTGCGTCATGGTTAGCATCCCTGCATTATAGGTAGAATAGTTTTGGCTTTTGTGTCACTATGTCACTGTGTATTTTGAAAGAGCATCCTCACATGTTGTGCTTGTTTGGGATGTTGTTTTTCTTGTTCTTAAGGATGTGAAATTGCTTGTGGCTATAATTTAAGTAGAATGTTTGGCACTAGCTCCTTGATACTTCTGATGTTATTCAAATGACTCACCTTCTTCTGTCGCTACTATTTATTAACATTTGGCCTTTTTAAGCCCACAAAAAACTACCCCTGCCCTCAGAGGTTTGCAGAGTTGAATATTTTGCAGGTAGTTATTGTAAGTTGGCCGTGGCTTTTCTGGCTTCATTTGGAAGTGTGCTGACTAAACATTTTGATTGGAAAAATCAGGCCCCTTCTGCGGGGGTAAGGTTGGTTTTGACTCATGGTGACTGTGGTTCTTCTGTGACTTGGCTTAGCTAACTGAAGGAGACGGGAGAGTTTGTATGAAAAAACACTGGCAGAAAAGTTCCAGCAGGGCAGGCGAACAGACAAGGTGAAGGAGAAGGAAGCAGGAGTGGAGAGACAGAAGAGACGAACTGTAGCGTCAGCAGATCTGACTTCTCAGATCAGTCCAGTTACAGGAGCGAAAGTTCACTTCTGCAGAAAGCATTAGTATCCTTTCTCCCCTTTTTATATTTTCCATTTTATAAGAGCCCACGGAGCTTATTACTGCTGAGGTACTTCCTGCAACAGGGTCAATTCAGCAACAAACAAACTGTGTAGTAAATTTGACAGTTCTGTTGTTGATTCTGACTCCCGTTCAGTTTGTGTTGGTGATGAGCCCATTGTAATTTTTCCATGAATGTAAAGGATGCTGGAGAGCAGATCTGATGTCCGTCACTGATGAGGGATCAGCTCACCACAGCTTATAAACACTGCAGATACAACCGGAGCCTGGTCAGTTCAGTCTTCTGTTTTGAAGACCTCTGCAGATTCTCCCATGGCCCTTTGCTAGCACTTGGTGACAGTGGATGCAAAAATAACTTGCGACTGTAACAAGTTGTAGACCTGAAAGCACCATGTGTTTTGACATTTCTTTCTTTTATTGCTTCTCTAGACATCAGTGCTATGTATAAAATGTGTACCATTTAATATCCATAAATTTTATTTTGTGTAGAGTGTGTGTCGGTGACACTGACCACTGATCACTGACCCCTCTTTGTGTCTGCGCTTTCATCAAAGCAGGCCAAAGATGGAGAGTCTGCGAGATTAGTCTGTTCCTCTCCGCTCTAATTCTAATAGAAAAGTGAAATAATATGTTGGCTGCAGCACTTGGAAAAGACTGTGATGGGGAGTAGGCACAAATGAGGAGAAAATACTCATTACAGACACAATACATTTGGGGGTGGCTGAGTGGTTAGGTTTCAATGTGCAGTTAGCATGTTCTCCCTGTGTCTGCATAGGTTTCCCCCGGGTGTTCCTGTTTCCTCTACCTCCAGATATGCTGGATGGATTATAGTGGCGGCGCACGCAGTCACAGCAGCTGAGGACTAACCCTTCCAAAGCGCCAATTGCGTGGGTGCTTGAGCCCTGCAGCACCCACGCAAATCTTTGGACCCAGGCACTGATCACAAAATGAAATCTATAGATATAGCCTGTATAATCGTCTCTCTTTTCTGATCTTCTCACATCCGCTCATTTAGCTCAATTAGCAGCACACCCAGCTCTTATGTAGTGGGTTATAGGATCGAGCTGAACACTCGCCTTTTTTTGCACCTATTATCTGATTATGGAATCATTTATATTATTATATATTATATATTAATATATATTATTTCATTTATATTAACAGTGAAGTTAACACAAAAGTTGACTTGGCATGCCGCCTAAAAGGTATAAACATGCCACTGATGAAAATGGGCCAGTCAATGTTCATACAGGAGCACTGCAGCAGCTCAGTTTACCTGGCATTCCAGCCACAACAGAGCAGTACACATTACAGTGTTAGCCTTTGTTGACTGCATGCCGTCCTCTTGGACAGCTGCCAGTGACACATATAAGGGATGTACGTCCCCTCCTCCCGCCTCTCACTCTGTCTCTCTCCTGCTCTGTCCTTCCTTCAGGCTGCTCTAATCCACACTGAGGTATAATCCAGTCACTGGTGCCACTGGTAATACTGCCTTGATTTCATTACGATGCTTAATGGGCATAGCGACAGACCAGGTTACACAGCCGCGAGGCTAAGTGGCTCCCACAGCGGGGAAGACTCCCAAAATCATTTGTAGTTAAATAACGGTTTGACTTTGCTATTCTTTTTTTTCTTTTGCTTTGAACAGAAGATTCATTCTGATTAAATCAGAACTTTTACGTTCCCACAATTCAAATGAATCTGATTGCGCCTTGTTGCTAAAATTAGCTGAGCTGATTTTTGCCTTTTCAACGTAGTTCACTTCCTGCTGTTGCTGACATAAGTCCTGACACTCATCAAGTGTGACATTTTTCATTTAGTATTAGTTATAAAATATCACATGACATTGCATAGCAGCAGCCCACATCACTCAAGGACACCATATGTGTCCAACCAGAGAGGTACAGTTTCCACTGATAGTTAAGTTAATACACTGTAAGTGATTTTGCATTAATTAACACAATGACTGCTCTTTTAAATGCAATTACTAACCAATGAAAGCTTTCGCAATATATCCTCATTTATGAAACAAATAGCATGTATATTAGACAGACAAGAGGGTCCCTCAGGACTTTTATTAAACACCATTAATTCCAATCAGCGATTTAGTGCTCTCCAGCGCACTCTAAAGGTTAATTATGTCTACACTTATTAATGTCTCTCCAAAGATAAAATGAAGGGTGATAACCCACAGAAATGTTTTAGACATGAGTAATATGAAAATAGCTCCACTTGGAGATGATTTAGATGTGTAAAGCGATGTTTGACCTTGCCTTTCAAGCCATTTTCGTTTTTTTTTGCACTTAATTATGTCTGTCATTTTTCATGCGTGCAGCTGTTGTGCAAATTACTTTTGTAGGAAAAAGTTAGGTTTTTGGAAGGGTTCTCAAGGCTGTCTGGCTTATTTCACAGTTGATAACATAACAGTAAGTATTAAAACAAGATTAGTCTCATTGGTTGACAAAAAAAAGAAGGAAAAACATGGCCTATTATAAAGTAATTGACTGGTGTAGATTTTTGTTGTTGATTCTTGATTATCGTTGAGGCTTTTATTGAGATACTGTTTTGGGTGATTTTAAGTGTCTGTTTACATCTTCAGAGGTTGTATTGCATCATCTGCGGTGATATTAACATCGCTGTCCACCCACACAAATGACACATGCAAGCCAGAGCTATGTTTAAAGAGGGGGAGATATTGGCATTTAACGTGGAATAGTACGTTTAGTGCCTGCTAATGTCATTTTAGGCTCGTCTCTTGACATGCAGGCCCATATTCTCCTGGGGATGACAGACTCTTTAAGGTGGACAGATGATAAATGCAGGCTGCGTTTTATTGGATTTCCTTTAACTTCTCGATTTTAGCCAGTGTTAGAAGTTTCCTTCAGGGTCAAAATACGTGACAAAAGCAGCCCGAGTATTCCAGCGAGGTTTTCTGTCAGAGGTGCTCCACCTCACTCTTGGATCCATCCCCTTTACACCTCCTTCATTTCATTTTCTTCCATTGCCCCCCTTCTTGTCCAAGCCTCAAAAAGCCCCTTACTCCCTGCTTTTCTTCACCCCCACCCCTCGCCGTCCTGTACTTTATTTCTTTTTTCAACTTTCAATTACAGTAATATGTAACATCAGGCGCTGCGAGATTTAGGGCTTTACCTTACATAACCCCAGGATTTAGCCGCAGGGTTTAAGGCTTCTCTGAGCCGCTGAGCTAGGGGCAATCGGGCCTCTTTAAAATATTTTCAAATGGATGAAATCCCCCAAGGGCCAATGAGCGAGCAGGGATATGAAAGCTTTGATACAAAGCAACCATCATTATTTTGTACTGCCATGGAGCCTGATCCATTTCTCAAACAGTCATGTGTATTCTGTAGTGTTAATGGCTGTGGGCCATGACTCACACACGCTACACACACAGCCCCTGACATATGCATGTGCGCACATAATGTGGCAGTCCACAGGTTTATAGCCAAAGTGAGCCTTACATGCCCATATTGATGCTTTTTCCAACAGATTGATGGAACTCTGTCTAGTTTTAGCCAAATGCATACATAGCATCATGTGGTTTTAACTAGAATTAACGTCACCCACATCTGGCCCAGCTTTAGTTTGTAGGCTCGAGTAGGCGCATTGAGTTGCCTTGTGTACGAAATGCGCGGTATAAATAAAGTTGCCCTTGCCTTGCCTAGATGGAGAACATGTATGACAGATTTCAACAGCATCATAGGACATAACAACGAAAGAAAGGAAGTTTAGTCACAACTAACAAAATTGGAATAGTGTATTAATTATCACATATCGGAGTGATGTATGTTGTTATGGTATTTATTGTTGTGTGTTATTGAGTGTTTGGGGAGCAGTTGATCCACCTAATACTACACTGTCCTAATCTGAGACTTTCTTGTGCAAATTATTGAGTAAGCCCACAAGCTAGTACTTTGAGTTCTTGCAGTTTAGTCAACACAAAGAAAGAATATTTTGCCAAGTGCTAGAGAGGACAGAGGGCATAATGGCACACTGAGTTGCCTGATACCTGTTTAATTTTGTTTTGCTGTCTGTTCACGACGTCAAACTGTTGGCACTCGCTGCACCATTTCTTCCTCAAAGTTAATTTGATATGGCTTTATATTAAACGGTAAAAGGTTTGGGGTTTGGCGTTAGATCACCAACCAAAACCTGATTTGATTCCTCCTTGAGGCGGTCCAAACGAAGGGCCGTAAATTGTAAATAATGAACTGCCGGGTGTATGTTGGCGATATGCACTTGAAGTAAATTGTGACTTGACAGAGGAGGGGGCCCGATCACAGTACGTATAGAGAAAAGGGGAAAAACAGATGAGGAGAGGAGAGTCCGTGCACATCAGTGTGTGATTTAAGGACAGGGCTTTAAGGAGATTTTGGGGGAGATCTGATGGCGACTCTGTGCTTAACCTTATCGGATGTGCGCTCTCTTTCTCCTCTTTTCCAGCCTCTTACAGGGCAAACTTTAAATTTCTCCCTTGCTTAGGCCTGAGCCTGTTTTAAGTTGTAATGCTGGGGGGGGATTAGGCCTGTCCGACAGAAAAGTACAGGAAAGGAGCTGATGAGCCCCCACAGGGTCGCACTTTTTAGACCGTCATCACTGGGTCTTGTATCGGCTCCAAAATGTCACAAGTTCTTAAAGCGCACGCGATGGGCGGATAAGGAGATGAAGGGGGAGACGAGAGGAGATTACAGTTGAAAGATGACCCTGGCTGCAGGCGCCATTTTCAAGTTTATAAGAATGCCAGACTGAGGCAACTTTTTCTTTGTTTTGAAAAAATAAAATAAAATAAATAGACAGCACTGAAACTTAGACTATATTGAGGGTAAGTGAAAATTTCAATTCAACACTTCATCACCAGATAGTACATATGGGGAAAGCACACAATCATGCCTGGATGTTTATCGAGACATTAATCAGCTCGGGTTTCTCCCCAGTTTGTATAGCGGCCTCTATAATTGATTCATATTATTCAACTTCCTCTTCTCACTGTATCAACACCTTAATAAACTGCTCTTATGACCTATAAATACCTCTTGTGAAACCTCCGAGATCGGATTACACTCATAAGCCGCGCATATGTGTAACACTTAACAACAATAGTCATCACATTGGATTTATTTTCGAGCTCTCTTCATGCTTTCTCTGGTCGAGGCCAAGACCTCCCTCCCGCTATTTTTCAATCCATTTTACGGGTCGTCCCTCATTTTAACAGGCTTTTATAAGCGGGCTGCAGCTGCGAGAGAGAGTCAGAGAGTTTGGTAGGAAAAAGGGGTAGTTATAGGGCGGGCGGGGGAAAAGGGAGGGAGCAGGAATTGAATCATGAAATGAGGACCATATTTCCATTCTCTGCTAAACTGCGGACTTTCCATTCTAGTGACTTGCTTGCTCTTTCTTCATCCTTCCTTATACACCCGCCTTGCTCCCAAATCTGCCTAATGCTGTACTATTTCCACTACACACAAAATGTCTCTGCTTTTGATTAAACTCTAAAATGTTGCCTCTCTCTGCATAAATATAACAACATTTTATTTCTTTTCACACACTCTTAAGTTTTGCACCCATCTTCTCTCCTCTGGTTTGTTTAGGCCACGCTTCTTTGTGCAAACTTTGCCGCCAGTGACTGCTGCGCTTTCTGCCAACAGCATCTTGAACTGATACGGCTTCCCTCCGTGTGTTATGACCAATGCAAAACAAGCACTTTTCCTCGCGTGTTAATAATAAAAGGAACAGGCCGGAAGCTGTCCGTGCATCATGGCGGCAGCTGCAGAACTAACAGTTGGTCTTTTTGTGACCAGAAGAAAACAGTCGGTTGACCCCGACAGAGCTAACCTTTGCCGCAGCCTGTCTCCCCCCTTTCTTCTGCAGCTAAGTGGGCCACAAGCATCTATTTACAGGGCTCCTTCTGCAGTGTGTGAGATAATGATGGCCAGATACAGCCCACAGTAAAATAAACTCGCTGCCACCTCTCGCACAGGCATGACTTAGCACACGTTTCCTCTGGTGATGGTACAGCTTCCATTACTTACAAATGCCTCGGTTTGATGGCTTTATTGAAAAAAGGCGGTCTGTTAAACATCAAATGTAAATTGTGCAGTATCAGACCTCATTGTGTAATATCTGATCAAATGTCACTTGTACACATTTTCAGATTTAAGTGTTTTTACTTGAGTGTGACTTTGTGCTCATGATACTGGAGTGAGATTTTTTTTACCGTAATGTATGTGAAAGTACAGGAGTTGTCTATCCTTGATGAAGGTTCTTGAGTCATCGTCTGTGCTGTGTAGTTTGAAGTGTAGGACGTTTCGCCTCTCCTCAAAAAGGTAGCGGCCCTATGACTGTAAGGTATGGGTGACTCTTTTTTCCTTTCAGTTTTTATTCATTCATTTTCTGTTTGTTTGTTTGTTTGTTTTTTGGGCTAAAGACCCCCACAAAATACACCCTTCCTTATTTTGACCATATATATTTTGGGACGCCAATGTGGATTTTCTCAAAGAGGTTGAGGAGTTTAGAGGTAGACCAAAGCGGGGGGCTTCGTGGTGGACTAGGTTTTGATTGAAGGCAGTACGGCCTGTCACAAGTTATTCAAGGAATACACACACACACACACAGGGCCGCTCCATATAAAACACACTCCTCTTGCATCCCTGAAAGCACAGTTTTCATGGTAAATTGTCCACACAACATGCAGAGAAATGACTGCACCTGCTCTGTACCTGGATCTACTACATGCATATCCCATCAGGGGCCCCCGGGCTCCTCTGGGGCCTCGGGTGAACCCACACACACACACACACAGCAGGCCGACTGGAAAAACATCACATCATCATCCAAACGGGTTCACTTTCTCATCTCAGCTGTCGGACCTCCTTCTCTCGTCAATCTTTCTCTCTGTCTCTTCATGTCAGCGAGTCCATTGCTCTCTCCTCCATCACGCTCACCCACTCCGTCCCCGAGTCTTTTCTCCTCTCTTCCCCGGTTTCCCGCTCTGTTTTTCATAAACTTTTGGCTCAGCGAGGCCAGCGGTCCCAGAGGCACGGTGTGTAACGCTAGACATTTCTGAGCCGGTGCCAAACAGATGCGGGCTCCTCTGCCGCGGCCCTCCACTTGGATTGCGGCTGCTCTGCCTTTAGCACCACAGGGCCACGGGCAGCACGGTGCTAATTGCACTGACAGTTCATCTCCTCGCTGAGCCACAACAACTGACACCACTTCCCATTTAAATAAATATCCCTAATGGACGTTTCCTTTAGCAGTATAACAAATAAGGTGGAGAAAACCTTTGCCCAAAAGGAACTTTTGGCTTTTGGAAAATGTAAAGGAAAGTAGAAGGACAGAATCAAAAGTGATAAGTGTCTTCTGTTTTGTACTTGTATTTTGACAGCATTCATTAGTTGTAATCTCGTCAGGTAATTAGGATTTTACAATGTGGCTCTTTTATCTTACAAATGTATATAAAAAAGTACTACCTGTATGTCGTTTTGCACTTAGAGCACCCTCTGCTGGTTTTAGAGGGGAATAATCCAGGCAATATGTAGTAACAGCGTACTAGTAAATCATTTGTGCCAATCATAAATGCCGTTTCATTGCAAAAATACAAGTCCAGATATGTGTTTGGTTTGGGAAAAATTTCATGACATGGTTTAAGAAAAGTTTCAAAAAGTTCCATGATATGACTACTTTAATATACTGCCTAAAAGCTCCCTTAATGTTCACATCATTGAACGTAATTTGAGCAACTTGCTTAACTCTTAATAGTGATTCTTTGCTCAAAGCTTTTCTTTTTCTTTCAGTACAAACGCAGTAGTTAAATATAGTTTTATACCCAACGTAAACACAGCAGATCTGACAATTCATGCGATAATAAAGCAGAAATTTAAAAAAATTGCTGACATAGTGGAAGTTAAAGCCTCTTATTGATGATTTGTTTCTGAGTATCAGGCAGAAGTCAGTAAGTGGATTGGAGGAGGCCTAATCTGTCCTTTCCGCACTGACTCTGATCGGAGAGAAGACGGAAGGTTTTACGGCTTTTATCTGGGTTAATAAGTTAATAGATGGATTGATAGATGTGAGAATAAATCTCCAATTATCAGCTTGTGGCAGAGGCTGAGTGGAGCCGTAAGCTGGCCGATCGAGGCTAATCCGCTGTGTTAGACATGCACAGACATGCTTTTTGATTCGATCTAAACGTGTCACCCCATGAAATTGCTGCCTCGGACATACAGCAGGGCCAATACAGTGGACTGTACTAACTGACAAGCAGCAGTTATTGAAATAGAAATAGACTATTGCCACTACTAAAAAAACTGACCAGGCCACAGACCAGGAAGCTCCTCTATTCAAACAGCAGGTATATTGTACTTACATGTAGTTAATAAAAAATAAAATAAAAAACATTGGAGATGTTTTACTTGCGCAAACTGCTGTAACGTGTGTACTAATTTCATGTTTAACAAAAAAATCAGAATATGTTCTCTTATCTTTTTCTAATTTATCAACTAATTGCTTTTACGTGATACAGCTTTGCTGTGCATATTGGCAATTATCGTGTTATCTAGAAGTAAACCTCTAATTGCATGCTCTGACAATGTTCATAAAACACTTTTCAAGGCAATTTACCTGATACTCACGAGACTGTTTATGTCTGAGGCAGTAGCTGAGGGCTGTTCACCTTATCAGTCTGGGAGATAAAGCCAGCTCTGACACAGATACAAGTGGCATGCACACAAATAGTGCACAGAGGGAGCGCGCAGCGGCTGGCCGGGCTGCCACTGACCCCCGGGCCAAGTTCAGCTGAGGACACAGACTGACAAATGTGACTCCCAGACAGCTGCCGGTCAACGGTCAGCTTTATATCGCTGCCCTCGTTTGGCAGATTGTATTTTCTCAGGCCTCATCTGCTGTCTCTGTCTGTCTGTGGCACATTTGCTCAGTTGTAAACTAAATGCATTATTTTGTCCCATATTTATGAAGAAAGTTGACTTCTTGTGTGTTGTATTTACAAAGGCAAGGCAAGTTTATTTGTAGAGCACAATTCATACACACGGCGATTCAAAGTACTTCACGGTTGCATAAAATTACAAGAAAACATATAAAATGAATAACACATCAAATTAATTACAGTAAAAGGCAAGAGTGCAGATAAAATAGACACATAGATCTGAGAGTCATCTGCATAGTTGTGGTAAGACACATTATTGCTGTTTATTCGCTAACCCAAAAGAAGCATGTACAAGTTGAGTAAGAGGGGTCCCAAGATTGACCCCTGGGGGACTCCACAGGTCATGCCAATTTCGACAAAGTACATCCTGTCCTCGAGATAGGACTTGAACCAGTTTAGAGCAGTACCCACCCAGTTTTCTAACCTGTGAAGTAAGACAAAACGGTATCAGGACACTTTGCGAATGGGCACCCTGCAGGTAGATCATGTGACATGTGAAACCAGAAAATTATTGATTCTGGAGCGCAAGTGTGTCAGAACCTCTTTCATTGCCTGATGAAGGACTGATGCCGGAAATGTCACCGTTGTGTTGACGAGCTTTACAGCCTGTGCGGATCTATGTGAAGTTTTTAACTTTTTGATCCGGCACGCTGATTTCGATGTCTGGGATGTGCGTGAATTTTTGCTAAACTATGGAAAGCAAAGGCACCATGCTAACCAGCCATAGAGCCGCTAAGTAACTCAAAGGTCAAATACACACTAATATCAAGGTTATTTTCCGCATAAAAGTTGCACCTTTACACAACAGTTGTAATATATATATTTCACTGCTTTAGTGGCTCTGGCGGGTTGATGATTTGAGAATGTGCACTGTACTTATTTGCCCTCTTTAACAGTGAAGCTTAAAGCCACAATGCTGATCTTCCCAAAAGAGCATGCGTGCACTGTCGCTTCAATCGCTGGCATCACCGGCGTCACGTAGGGTTTAACTGAGGCGTTCATCGCTCCCCTAATTCATTAGTCCAAATGAGCATTTATGCCAAGCTCACATTATTTTTACAGGCCAGCTTTATGTGTTTGTGTGGAGTTTTATGGCCCTCGTAAAACACGTCCTCCAAGCCCCACATAGATTTGGGAGCCGTTATTTGCATAGTTCACCAACCCAAAATAAATGCCTAGTGCTTTCTAGGGCTATAGGCTGGATCCGACTAAGGGCCGGCTGGTGAAGGATTAAAGTGCGCCTCCAACAGTTTAGTATTTTAATTTGATCAATATTTTGTTGTAATTAATATAAAATTCAGTTTAGTGACATGATGTTTTGTTTTAGTCTTGTGTTGCAACAGACCTTTCATGACAAACTGATAAAGACGTAATGACCAGAATCAAGTACATAAACTATTCCCCCAGACCAGCCAACAAATCACAGCAATATCTGTGCGGTTATACAACCTTTTACAGCAGCAGAGAGCTTTTAGAGAGGACACAAGAGATAAGACTAGCTTGAAAAGATTAATTGATAGTCAATTACACCATATGCCCACTGTTATTAAGAAGTTTTGCTTGAACCGAAGAATCAATTTAGCAGCTGGGTGCAAGTTGTAAAGAGAAACTGCTTGCTGGAAAGAATGACTGAAACCGCTGTGTTGTAAACGGTTTCAGTCAGGAAAGCGTTGCATAGAATGATCTGTGGATCTAATTATGGACTAATTAAAAAGCATTCTACGTTTTTATTTGTTCAGTTGCCGTAGAGAAAGTCGCAAAGAAATATATTAGCAGTCCTCTCTCTCGGCTGTTAGTAAAAGTTAGCAATCCGGACATCTGCGCTTGGTTTTAAATAGTCAAATTGTGATTTTAAGTTTCGGAGACTCTATTTTCGGAGAGGTGTTTGTTTTGGTTTCCTTGTCTCCCCTGCAGTGTCTGATTGTGATTCTGCTTCCTTTGCCGGTGCCCACTGTACACCACGCTCGCCCCCTCCCTCCGCACTCCTCCTTAGTCCCTGCCAACAAATCTCTCTTTCTTTCCCCCCATTCCTTCCTCCTTTATTCTCTCCGCTCACGTCTTTCTTGGCCAGGCAAAATGTTCCCACAGCTCTAGCAGCCACCACCACCACCCCCCCTTTCCCCTCTTCTTTTTTATTTTTTTCAAACCCATCGTCTTCTATCACTCAAACCTACCCACCCCCATCCTCTGCTTTCCCTTGGCATAGACTGGCATCACATGACCTCACCCCCCCGCATCCCTCCTCAGTATCACAACATGGGAAAGCTGGCTCGTGTCTTTCAGTGGAACCCGTGAACCCCGCTGCTATACGTTTTTGCTCTGAGCTCTGTTTACATGAAACTTAATATACACAAATCAGCAGCCGTGGAAAGCGCCTTTTTTCTACTTCTTTCTCCCCCACTGTCCACGTTGTCAGTTCTAAGCAATCATAAACCAGTGATTTACCGTTTTGAATATTTTCAAGGGGTGAACAAGTCCAAATCCGACACCCAATATGTCCGCTGCATACGTGAACACTTTCAAAGCCACAGATATGTTGCATAGTTTTTTTTTTGAAAATGTATTTTGAGTTAAGTGACTTCCCCTTGAGACCTAGACCCACCATTCCCTGCTTGAGTGAGAGAGCCTTGTTCGGATGTTGCCCCAATGTGAGATGTCGATTTCTTTAGCATGTGCTCTTTATAACGCGCGCTGCCATCACGTGACATCTGCTGGCCAAGTGGAGTAATAACACCTTAACCGGGCAGGAACTTCTGGCACAATACCAAAACATATGAATGAAACGCATGCTATAGTTATGGAAGTGCAGTGCAAAAATAATATGAAGGTGTAACAAATGTTTGCAAATTTGCCAGACATAATGTTCAGGAATGATGGAGTCTATTTAAAAGCATCAGTGTAAACATCTATGGAAGCATAAAGGTCCAATTATGTGTTTCCTTATTTGATTGTTTATTCCAGGTCATATCTTAAAGCTCTGATAAACAAAAGTGCTCCGAATATTCGCAGCCGCCCAGGAAAAAAAAATTGTCAGTGTGTCTCCCAGTCTGTGTCCCATTCGGTGTGTATAAATCACAGCTCATCAGCATAGGCGCAGATAAAAGATAAAAAGAAACAGGGCAGTGGGGGGAGGGGGGGGGGGGGGTACATATGGGCATATCGCCAGCAGGCCCCTCACTCCTCCGCTCTTCCACCCCCTGCCCGGGTCCCACTCCCATGGTCGGCCCCGGTTCACCCCCCGGCTCGGTGCTGGCACGACTCGGGCGCAGGCGGCACACAGACGGCCACGCAGATGGGCATCGGGCTGAACACGGGGCTGCCTCCCCACACCTGCTCCTCGCTGGCACAGGCGCGGACACGTGCACGCCGCGCTCACATACGCACAAGCCGTGCGGACACAGATGTGCACGTAACGCGGAATTATCTCTCTCAATTTATGGAACCTTCTCACACAGGCAGACACGCAGACACACGCGGCCCCGCGGATCGTAAAGACAGGCTTCTGTTCAAACGGAAATTAATTCATCGCTGCTGTGAAAATATTGCTAAACCTCACTTTATATGCAGGTTTTTTTTGCTTTTACCAATTTGATTAACAATGATCAGTTTAGGAGTCCAAGTCACATAGAGCTAGTTTCAGTTGCAAACAGTACAGCTCGGGCCTCAGGTCACGAGTCACTGAAACCCAGTGTCCAAGCCTGGATCCTCAATCCAACCTCCAGTCTCGTCAAATACAAATATCCATAAATGATCAATGAAAACATACTGGATTGAAAATGAAGAAATGGGTTTTAACCTCTTAACCCTCACCTGAATCGAGCACATTTTCTCGAGGATGAAAACGCAACAAAAAATGCAGCCAAAGATCGACAAAAACGAGCCAGGTAAAGTAACAATAACATAATGGGAAAGAGTGATAAAAAAACAACTAAAATGCCACAAAAAAGCAACAAAAACATAACAAAAAAGGCATAAGAAATGCAATAAAAAAAAAAAAAGTGATGTTAAAGCAACAATAAACCAGGAAAACATGACAAAAATGTGACAAAAACGGGTTGACAGTGATCAGTTTTGTCGAGTTAAAGAGTTCAAATGAGGCGTTACACTGTTGCTCTCCAGTCGAGAAGCTTTTAGATTTGGGTAAAACTGAACTGGGGAAAATGCGCTTGGTTAAGGCGGGGGATAAGAGGTTAATGAGGATAAGTCATAGGTGTACAAACTATTAATACCATTTCATATTTTCTTAAAATATGAATAAATCATGTCATGATTTTTTGTTTTCTAGGCAAGAAGAATCTACTTTCAATGTTCACACAGGCATCTTACTGGATTTAGGTCATATGCCCTTATGTTTAAAAAAAAAAAAAATGTAAAGCTTAAATACTGATATCTGAAGCCCTGATAAACACTTGCATCTCCTAACAGGTCTTATTAAAAAAGCGGTCACCCTCCCACGCGCCTGTACTCATCTGTCACTCACAGATGTTTACACGCTTATCTCCAAGTTGGCCATAACATGTGCTAACCAGACTTTCTTTTTTTTTTTTTTACACACATACACACTGCCATAAACATATAGAAGACACAGTCTCACATTCATTGCTAGAAAATGATATATTTATAGTCCACACACCCCCACGTTCACACTTAGGCACGACCAGCACAGCTACGCATTTCACAAATCTCCATGGCCCCCTGCTGTCACTTACAGTTTCATACCAGCCGATCAAACAACACATAAATACGCTGTCGTAATAATGTCTGTTTTGTTTTACTACGGGGGTGGGGGTGAATTTAAAACAAAAGATGCGCATAATCAATAAAGTTGAATTGCTAAAAAAATAAGTCAGGAGAGTCAAGACTGTGAACGCTCCATTTGTTTTAATAAATAAAAAAATGATAAGCAAATGAGTGCACCAACATGTGAAGAACGTTTTATGTTATAGGAAGACACGGTAAAATAACCCCAATCAAAGAATTATTTTTGTCTAAAATTACAAAAGGCTACAAAGACGAGCCAGAAGCAGGCGGTTTGTTTTCCGAAATGCAACAGTCTTGTTCATTTGTGTATCCAATTTACAACTGCAACCACTTTCCTGCAGTCCAATAAAACAAGATAACGCACTGAAATAACATGCCGTAAAACCAAATGAGTAAATGACAGGGAAAGTGGATGACTAAGCCATGTAGCTCAGCTGAATGCAATCCCAGTGGCTCAGCAGGAACACTGTGTAAATATAGCCCTGGCCCCCACTCTTATTATCCTGTTGCATTCAGCTGCTGTCTACCTAATAAAATATTCTCATTTGCTCCAAGACACCTCTGACAGTCAAGCCGGGGGTTACTGAGAGTACAGATTTTTTGCCGTAAACTCTCAGGCGTAACGCAAAAACCAAACAAAAATACGCAGACCTAACGTGAGTGGAGAGGATGAGAGTATGAAGGAGCTGGTGAAGAAGTTGAGGGAGGAGGGAGGAAGAATTAAAGAAAAAGAGGTTGAAATAAAGTCCAATAAAAGAGCGGAGTGAACATCTGTGTGGGATAGCCGCGGGGATTAGGAGGGTTTGGAACATTTTAAGCGCATTAAAGATTAAAAAAAAGGTCAGAATGTTTAGCAACACACCGATAAACCTCTTAAGCGAAACCCAATTGGGGGCTGTCTCTTTATCCAGAGGCGGCTGGATGGGAAGGTGGGGGTGGAGAAGATGGCAACTGAGGTTAGAATAGGTTACAAGATATAATTGAAATAAACTGTTTGGCAAGTTCTGGCATATGTAAAAGCAGTGGTTGAAATAGTCATTGTTTGTTAAAAAAATGTCTTATCAACTCAAGGTACGGTTGCGACAAACGTATTGTTACGGATAATCCTTGACAGTATTCATATAGGATTAGACAGCTTTCCCATATCATTTTGGGTGTGATGTAATAGAGGAGGGTGGGAGGGTTTGATGGGCAATAATGTTTTTAATGTCTTTTTAAATGTCAAGCACCTGTGTATGAAAAGCGCTGTATAAATAAAGATTGATTGATTGAAAACAAATTACAGATCACATAGGTCTCTCTTGGTAACATTATTCATTGTTTTGAATGTTGAGCAGTCGAGTTTAACAAAACCGATACAGGTCAGATAGATCTATTAATCAAAAAAGAAACTGAAAGGTGGAACAAGGCGCTTGTTTTACAGAATGTCTCTTGGTTGCATAACAAGTCATTTGGCTGCAATTAGAAGATTAAAGATTGTAAGCAAAGGGAAATTTTAAACCTCAAAAAGGATATTTAAAATGGAAGAAATAGAACAGAGATCATATACTGTTTTTTCTACCACAAGGCCAGCGCATGAAGGAGCTTCGCCAAAGTCTATGTGTCTTTTCTACAGGCAGCGCAAACCAATTATGGCCGCCCCTTGTCACATCTGGGAGAAGTATAGACACAAGTGCACAGCTGCATTCCCACATCAGCCGCTGTTGGTGGCCACACTCTCCACAGAGAATGACAGGGTTCCACCAGTCGGACAGACACAGGCGAGCAGCCTGAAAGAAACTGAGGATACAGGCTGCAGCGCGAGAAGGGAGGAGTCAGAGCGAGACATGGAGGATGAGAACAGTGGTCAAGCTGTCCACAGAGTTTCGCAGCAAAAGGAAGAGGCCTCTATTGTTCGAGTGTGAAGTGAAGGAGCTTGAGGAGGTGTCCTTATATGACTGTTTGGCTAAAGCGCTTGATCTTTGTACTTAAGTAGATCTAGTGCTCGATGATGGACCTAATGTGACATAAGAAAGAATTCTGTAGTCAGACTGTTTTTCCTCATGGAGCAGTTGAGCAAACTTTTTTTTTCCGATCATGAGCCGACCCGCTCTACCATCTGCGCCACCGTCGCCCCCATGATTTGTTGTTCAAAACAATATCAGACACTTGTAATTCTTTAACTCGAGCAGAACAAATTGGCTTATCATTTGCACTGTTACAGAAAGTGCTTCAATCAATGCTACAGCTGCAACATTTCTTTGTTTTGTCGTCCTTCTTAGTATCAGCGTAGATTGCATTCTTAATGTAAAGAAATGCATTGAGATGCAATGACCCTTAAGATGAGATGCATTCAAAGATAATCCGAAACAGTGTTAATTGTTGGAAATTAGCCTTAGATCTTACACCAGTCAATTCTCTGCCATTGTCTGTCAATAGAGAATCACACATTTGTCTCAACATCTGTTGTTTGTCTGCACCAATCTCACCAAGAGAAATTTGATGGAGCATTTGTTTCTCCATAAATGTAACTATTGTAAGAATAATTGTCAACACTTGTCAAGTTTAAGATACCGAGCTGCTACTTTATATCTCCATGTGTATCTATCTGACATGGCTCTAGCGTCTGCTGTCAGTCTGTAAAAGCCTCTCTTACTTAGTGTACATTAGATTACACAGCGGCTTGTTTGCTCCAGTGTGCTTTCGGATGCACAAACAAACACTCCTAAGCTGTTTGTTAAATTACCACTCCCTGCCGCCGTGCAAACAGCAAACTCTTATATATGAATATGTGCATGCTAAATGAGTCCATTAGCTTGGATGACGGCTGCCAGTTCTTCAAGCGAGCCAGCATGTGTATGTTATTTACTTTCAAGTATCTCCTAACAATTTGCGAAAGAATGCACATGTTGTTTTTATGTCATGATAAATTGAGCGATTGAGTCAGCGCGAGACAGCCTCTTGTGTACATTAGCCTAGGTGAGAGATATTAGCCCCAGTCTGTATTATTAGTGTGATAAATAGCTAGTGTTAACTTTTGTATACAAGCCAGGAGGTTCTGAAGAGAAATACACTGACATTCGTTGCCTAGCATTATTATAATCATGATAACATTCTCTGTAGTTCTAGAGTGTGCAAGAGGCTTCAGTCGTCTGTGAGCAGAAGATAAGCGTGATTTATTTGTGTTTAAATGAGTGCAAGCTCTACCAAGGAACATCTTTGCACTTCAGAGGTAGCCATGTTAAATGCAAGCTTTCAAGACTTAAGCAAATATGCTTTAGCAAAGGCTCTTGTTGTTCTGTATATGCCAGCTATAGTGTGAGTGGACATGTTTTATGGTGTCATGTAGGCGTGCATGTGTATAGGCTGGTGAGATGAGTAACCGATCTTCTTAGTAATGTGTAACACGTGTTTCTTAAGTATATTAGCTATTTATTTCCCACCAATAGATGGCCACACTCAGGCAGAAGGACAGATGGGGCATTTCTGCATTGATTGCACAGAGATTAAAACTCATGATGGCACTTCTCTTGTACTAGAGCTGTCTCGTGGCCCTCCAATTAACAGCGCTTTGAGCAGACGACACTTCTTCATCCCTCCATTCTCAAACCCAGCTCCAAGCAAGCCAAAAGTTACACCTCTTGGGTTTCCACTTCCATTTTGCACATACAAGTGGATTTAACACCTTGTAATATGGACAGACTGATAGTTTTAAAAAATAGCCTTGTTACAGAGTCTCACAGAGGCTGCCAAACCACTCACTGCCAGCAAATACTTAAACAAAACAACTTATTGAGCTCATGCCAGTAGGCTATATTATTATCTTCTTTCGAACTAATTGCCAGGCCAAACAGCGACACATATGCACCTCCTGCTCCAACTGTGGTTGTTGTTCGCGTTTCCATGACAACTGGACTCATTTTTTGGCTGGAACGCTGTCACGCAGATAATGAGGGCTAATGCAGATGTACACAGGTGTAGGAAGAGCTGGATTCTATGAATAATTTTTTGTCAAATTCAAAGTGAAATTTCTCATTGCAAAATTATTGTAATCGTTTTGTACGCATTCTCCCCGCGTCAGTCCATCTGAAATCAAAATATAATCAACCAAGTAATTGCCTACTAGTATTGCCTTCTACTTTTTTTGTTTAAATCCATATTCTTTTTCCCAAAGATTTGACTTAAAGTTGTCTTGGGGCAGCCTTTCGAAATGTAACTTGTTTCATGATGTATCCAAGAAGTAAGGTAACTCACAATCTTGCATATGATTACTTAATATCATAAGGGCTGATTGTGATGCGAAAAAAGGTAATTCATCCACAAACAGTTTTACATTGTTGGTGGACTGCGTTTGCATCAGTAGACAGTGCTAAAAATTCATATTTAGAATCATTATGACTTCAGTGGAGCTTGAAACTCCATGTAGTGATGTCATCACCCTCCCGCGCACACGCCTCCGTCGTAAACGGCTTCAAATCCAAGGGAAGCACTGGCCGTTTTTAATTAGGACAGTACTAGGCTCCACCTGCAATCTTGATTTCGTTGGCTTTGCGGCTCATCAATTGCTCTTCTTATCTTTAATATCAAACCAGGAATTGTTAGATTTGTCTGTAAGTATCCTTATGTGTGTGTGCGCGCCTGTGTGCCGTCAGCTAGCAGGAATGCACGAGTACCGCCAAAGCTAAGATGGCTGCCAAGCGCTAAAATGGCTGCCAGAATTCCACAGAGCGACAGCACCAGGAGAGAGGAGCAGGAGTGCGAGGAGAAACGCTGGGAGAAAGACGTTGAAAATGGGACTTTATAAAGCCTCAGAAAACATGTTGTGAGAGAGAAGAAACTCTATCCCTGTGCGCTCCTCCTCTTCAGACTGATGAGGTGGTTTTGTTTCTCTTTTTGTCTCCACCATTTTGGCACGCAAATGGCTGGCATGTAATGCACTAATGCCACCCAAGATTAGGACGCTGATTTGGGTTTAGGAGATGATGAGATTGAGGGGGCCGCGCACTGAACGAAACCGGGGAGACTTGGCCCAGGGCAGCCTTAAAGCCTTGGCGCTGTAGGCTAATTGGCCCGAATGGTATATACGATACAACTATAAAACTCCATGAGGCCACATTACATATCGAGAGAAGAATGGCAGTCAGGGCCAAGCAAAACTAGATTCGGAAGGCGATTTGGTGCCTACACGTTTGCATACACGCTTTGGAGATGGAACAGTTTAGAAGAAGAAATAGAGTTTGATATAAACAACCCAAAATTAGCTTTGAACTTAAAGTTGATTGCTGTCATGAGTGAGAACAGTTGCCCTCACGTAAGGCACCCATTGCTGCAAACAGCTCTTGGTCTGCAGAAGTTACCCCAGGCCACAAGATGATGTTACCCTCTCGTGCAAGAGTCTATGATACTGCAGCATTCACCAGAAAATATCACATCACATCAATGTCTTAACCTCTACCGTAACCTTGTTTTTGTGTGTGTCCAACACTCCCCATTTATTTCTAGACAGATGGTTATAAAAATGCTATGCTAACTTGCTAACTTTGGCTCATTGGCGTTCTTTTGTGTGTTCCAGAACAATCAGGACAATCAGACAACTCAAACCAGCAAGGAGACAATGACGTCAAGCCCCCACCAAATGGTATGTCATCGATTAAGTGTGTCTTCACATATGGCCCGAGGTAGAACGCATTAAGTAACGGCATGTCCTATCGTGCACGCCTTGCGTATTTGCGGATCTTTCCTTGCATTCGGGCCTCTGTGTGTGTGAGTCCCGGCAGAGTTGGGTCTAAAGTTTATTATGGTAAGGAGAGTTGACGGTCCTGAAGTGTGGGGGCTGTGTGCGGCGTGCTCATAAATCACACTGACGTTATTGGAAGATGGGAACCACATGGCCACTGCCGAGCCGAGCACTGACCTCATACGCTGTCCCCGCTGCGGTTAACCCCGGGCTGAGATGGAGAGAGAGAGCTGAGGGGGTGAAGGAGAGGACTTATGGATGCAGAGAGAGAGGGGAGAGATAGGGTGTAGGTATTATGCACTTTTTACTCAAATGTAAAAGGTCCATAATCTACTTAGCACTATATATCGAGACGGAACTGTGTAGTATTAGTAGGAGTAGGAGTAGTTGGTTGTTTTCAGATTCTGGATTGTGATGATGTCCCTCTGTTACTGTATATGCAGACTGGAGTTAGTACCAGTTAGGCTATTTTCATTAGAAGTGTTTAAAAGGGGAACTCCGCTATGCACTCACACACAAACTTAGTTGTTAACTTGTCAAAGGCGTCATCACTGTTGAAAAATAAACTGCTCATGTAATTCTTTTGGGGGTAATTGAATAGCCTACACTCAAAATTTATATTAGTAACAGGGAGCCAAGAGATGGCAGATCTGAGTCCGTCCACAAAGAATTTTCCTAAAACAGGCAGAGTATCAGCAGGGTATCTTTGCCGGGATGTATGTTGCTCCACACTTCTGCTGGACCTCTCATTCAAAGCTCAGTCTCAAAAAATTGCAGAAACTTTAAAAGCCTATTAAGCCTTAACCCAAGTATTCAGGGAAACCAGGCTTTAAAGTTATTTTTGACACCCTTTGATTCCTTGCTCTTTCTGGTGTCTCTCCTAGCCACTAGGGGGTAGTGTTTCAGTGATGTCAGCACCCTGGCCTGCCATGATGACTCCTATTTTCCGAATAAAAATCAGAATCCCTTGATTGTCATTGCACAGATCACAACACAATTAAAAAGCAGCTCCACTGTGGTCTCAAGTCAAGAAACACTCACACTTCACATCAGTGAATGTAGAAATATGAATTATTTTTTCTTTTTTGAGCAAATGTGATACTGCATATGGTCTCCCTTCATCAGTTGACGGGTAGTTGACAGTTGCATAATTGAACAAAAAAAGCAAGAACCAGGTGATTAGAGAAAATGGGCGACAGCGTATGGAAATTTGCCAGAGTGAGTTTTAAGATTCAAGCCTCAACCTTTCCTTTGTGGAAAAAACAAGACCTGCTTTTGTTTGCGGCAACAAGGAGTGAAACGCGTGGACACAAAGATCAGTGTATACTTATATTGAGAAGATTCAAAAATGTTTGTAAGCATTGAATTTAGAGAGCTCCAAACTTTAGATTTCAATGCAGAGCATGTATAGTTGTGAGTAATAAACTGTCAACATCTCAAAAATGAGCATGTTTAAAGCAGGCCTGTGTCCTATTGAAAACACATGTCTCAATGGAAGACACCAGCACCCTTCATGTGTTTCAGCTAACATTAGCATGTGTGTCTGATGGCTGCGTGTTCATGTCATTGTGCGCACATTTGGTTTGTGCATTTAACCCTGTTCACATGTTGTATCTCTCCTCTCATGTCTTTCTCTGCAGGGCATTTGAATCTAAGTTTCCAGGACTGCTTTGTGACTTCAGGGGTGTGGAACGTAGCCGAACTCGTCCGCGTGTCACAGAGTGAGTCATGGGTTGTATCAATCGCTTTGAATCACAACTACAAACAGGTATCTGTATCTTTTCAGCAGAGGAGTAGTATGAACATTTGGCCCCAAATGCAAGCAATCTTAGTGGCTCTTTCCACACATATTTGAACATGGCCCCTACCTGACCAGGGTAAACAGTTCCTTCTACACCTCCAGGCAGATGCTCCTGCTTTTCAATTTATGAAAATTGCTATATACTTAGGCAACGTCAGGCCCAGGGCTAAATTTGATCCTCCAGCAAAGATTTACAGGCCCTTCAGCTGATTTTAGGAAAAACACACAACAGACACCTCACCGCCAGGTTCAGAAAACATGTCTCAAGTTTTTCAATAATTGTGTCTATATTTTTAACACATATTTAACATTGAACAAGTCTTACCTCTATTTTTCAGCCCCTGTTGCTACGGCGACTGGACCCAACTTCTCCCTGGCTGACCTGGACAGCCCTGGCTACTACAACATCAACCAGGTGACCCTAGGACGGCGCTCCATCACCTCCACCCCTTCCACGAGGTATATATATTGCTGCAAAACGTTCAAGTCTGACTTTGTTGCAGTAAGGCTATTTTAGTTATTGTAGTTTATATATAATTTGCAGATTATAGAATACATAGTGTGTAAACGTAGTAATATCAGGGGTATGTTGTAGGGCTCGGGCTATATTGTATTGAGACATATCGTGATATGTTATTTTGTGACGTTTATCATATTAAAAACCTCATCTTGTAAAACTTAAATGACATAATGCATATTAATGAGGTTTTCAGAAGTCGGCCAAAGTCAGGGCTGCGCTATAGGCCTACAGCTACGTACTGAGCCAAGCATATCGACCCCTATGTGTCGTGATGTACATATTGTGTCGTGACAAAAGCTTAGACGATAAGCCCCTGTATTTTGTCTCTGGTAATGCTATTGTGGAAATTGGGACAATAGTGACTAGTGGGAGGCCTGTAACTTCTCCATACTAACTATTCTAACCCATCAATAAACTCCTCCTCTGCTTTTTGATTCTTTTGTCTTTCTCCTGTGTTTTCCCTTCCAACACTAACCCTCACTTTCAACCCTACATTCTGCCCCTTCCTCCTGTCTTTGTGTCTGTCCTTTATCCCCTCTCTCTGCCGCCCGCTTGTCTTACGCTGCAGGACCGAAATGGAGCTTTATGCAAGTCTCCCACGGAGGTAGTTACACTCATTACTGAATCTCTCCCATGGTACTAATGGTCGTGCAAAAGCCACACAGTGTCACACACAACAGCTCACATCCCGGCTCTATGTTTTATTGGTCACAGATGTACGACTCCATAAGAATATGCTAACACACACAGGAAAGTGTTCCAAGCATCGCCACACGCACTTTCACTACTGCAGAGCCAATGTGGATGCGGCATGTTATTCTGAACCTCATGTTTGTCTCGCTGTTTACAGTTGTGTTGCCTCGTCCCCTCCGGCAAAAATACAATGTGAAAGCAGAATATTGAGGGGAGACCTTGACATTTAAAAAATTGCTAACTCCTGGTTGTCTGCAGACATATGCAGGCCTGACTCCAAAACAAAAGAGTCACACTTTTATGCCAGCATTGATTATAATATGGGACCTTAAAGAGCCCATGTTAATTCCCGTCATTGGAAACATGCCAATTAATGTCCATGTACAATTAATCGCAGTTTGAAGGATTGCAATTAGGGGAGGAGGAGTAGAAGTGGATTAATGGAGTTGTAGAAAAATTGCCATAGAAGATATTGCATCTTCCTGCCTGAAGTGGTGATTTGTTTCATTTGCGCACATTTGATTAATCTTTTATATATAGTCTGTCTCCGTCTTCCGCTCTCAAACTGTAAGCTCCTCACTGGATGAAGTCAGAATGTTGTGATCCTTTGTTCTTCACCAAACGTGATCTTAGTATGACAGTGCAGAAATTATCATATACATCACGCAACAAAATGTTACAGCTTTTGCTTTTAGCTCGTTTGAAATCATTTCATTTTGCACTTTGCTGTTGCCCTCTGGTGGCATTTAGTACAGCTACATTTCTAAACCACTAAGTCCGTGAGGTATTTTCGAGACACATATATATAATATAGGACCTTTAATAAGTCTCACTCTGTGCTGTCGCAGCTCCAACAAGCGCAAGTCCATTGATGACAGTGAGATGGAGAGCCCTGTGGATGATGTGTTCTACTCGGGCCGGTCCCCTGCAGCAGGCAGCAGTTCTCAGTCCAGCGGCTGGCCCAATGATGTGGATGCAGGTACTATGACTCGATACACCACCACTCACAAAACATCCCAGCTCTGGAGGTGGACTTAGGAGTAGGCTAGAATCAGAGATATTGTGAAAAACTATGCAAGTTTTAATATATTAAGCATTCATGAGTGACATTCTATTAGTAACACGGGAGTCAAAAAAAGACTCTTGTCTGAATGCTCAAATATTCACTGAAACAATGGGCAAAGAACTTAACGCGTGTTTCCTCATTAATACGCAGTATTGTATAACTGAAAAAAAGTCATGTATTGACATTTTTTGCACTACATTTTGGACTATATGTGTAAAGTTTGGTTAATTTAGTCCTAAACCTCAGTCCACCTCATAGCATGACATTTCATAAACCTACTGTACATAATAATATTACTAAACTGTAAAACATCCTTTCATCCTACCCTCCAATCCCAACCTTTATGTACAACATTGTACATCCTCATCATTCAGAATATCTCCATGTCCTGCTGATGTTTCTGTTTTCCCATCGTCCATCAGGTCAGAGCAGAATCTGATTTTTGAAAAATGACTTCCTATTTGACATGTTCACTGCACCTCTTTAACAGGGTGGAAGTAGAAAACCCATTGATGGACAATGGAAAATCCCAAATATCCACGTAATAAAATATTCCTCTTCGGGGTGATCCTTCTTTTTACCCAGGTCACAATAACTCAATGTTATTGAGTGTTTATATGTAGAAATGTAATATTCAGATCGATGACGTTAGGCTGTTGTGCGTGAGTGTTTCGGTGAGAGTCTGATGCCAGACCCTTGTCAAAGCCATGTTCTATTACAGTGTAATTCTAAACCAGAGCTTGTTTTGATGGTCCGTCTAAATTATTTAATGGTAACAAGGCAAAAAGGGCGAGGGGAAAACGTGTCTGTGCAGCTGAGGTTAAGTCTCAATGCTCTAATACCACGCAGTTTATATATAAGCAAGCTGTTCTTGAATGCATTCAATAAGATCTAATGTGACCAATGCAGTATGCCAGTGGTTCTTAAACTGTGGTGCATGTACCACTGGAGGTGCATGGGCTTCTGCGGGTGGTATTCAGGGTTACTCAAATTCTAAACTATTATGGAAATCAGAAATGTGCTTTTTTACTTGACTGAATTTGACCCATAAACCTCTGTGTTAATACCTGCTTAAACTAGTATCTAGTTTAGATTTTTTGACAACCCTCTTTTCTATATTCCCTCTAAACTACTTTTTAGAATTAATTTTAGTAGTAAGTAATTATTGTTTTATGTGACATGAATATTATTATTTATAAGCAATTTATGCAAGTGTTACTGAATAACAGGCAGTAAAGCGCCTTAGATTTTATGTAGTGCTGTTTACTGAGCATAACCATTCAGTTGCTATGGCAGTATTTTTACAGAGTATTTCAGCAGCCTAATTGCCTGTAAGTCCTAAACACTTAACCTCAAGCTCCACTATAAACCGACGGCCATTTTGTAAAATATATGCTCAAAACCTCCAGTATTATGAGTATCACACCATGTCCTAATTGTACAACTACTGTATATCCCCATCTTATATCCACCCCTCCCTCTCATATACTGACTGCAGACACCACCCGTGTGTAATGATGTAACTTTTATAGACACTTGCTGCACTCTATAACATGAAAGTCCCATGTTGTCTGTTTTTAACCAACCCCTTTTGTCTTTTTCTCTCATTCTTTCCACCATCTTTCTCTCTTTTTTCTCCTTTATTGTTAACTCTCCCCTTCTCCCCGTTTGGCCTTTCAGTGCAGCACCATTTGGCCAGTGTGCAGGAGAGGAAGATTAAGCATGAGAGCGATGGAGTGCAGTTTCCTTACCATGGTTAGAACATTAAACATTATACTGTCTCCATCCATGTCTGCTTCTGCTCCTCTTTGACCTGCCAGCTCCTCTCTGTCTTGCTTCGTCCATGGAGTCGCCCTCCTGTCCTGTCCCTGTTACTCGTCCGTCCCTCTTCGGTGTCTGGTTTTCTGGCTGTTCTTCCGCCGGGTGGGGTTGTGTTTCTCTTCCAGATGTTTGCTGTTGTTCATTGTGGGGTTTACCAAAGCCGCTTGGTTGCCCTGTAGCTCCATAGCAATCACCATGTATGTAAATTGGGGGGGTGTTAAATTCTCAAGCATACATTTTTGCCACAGTGCCAACACAATGTTATCTGGTTTAGATTATCTTGCATATTAACATCTGCAGCAGTACTTTTAGCATTTCAAATTCTGCAAATATAAAGGCGCTCGTCATATAATTAGAATGTTGTGAAAAAGTTCATTTATTTCTGTAATTCAACTTAAAATATGAAACTAATATATGATATAGACTCATTACATGCAAAGTGACATATGTCAAGCCTTTATTTGTCATAATTTTGATGATTATGGCTTACAGTCCATTTTCTAGATATTCTAATGTTATGAGATTTATAATTTGGGGTTTTTACAAGATGAGCCATAATAATCCAAATTATAACAAAAAAAAAGACTATACATATCTCAGTTTGCATATAGTGAGTCTATATCATATATTAGTTTAACTTTTTAAGTTGAATAACAGAAGTGAATGCACTTTTTCATGATATTCTAATCATATGACGAGCACCTGTAGAATTTGCACAAGACAAAATTAACTGGGATGATTTGAGTTTTGCTAAGGGCATTACTATAAGAATGACTGGGAATTTTTTTTCTTTAATTGTCATGACTCCCATACTCTATGAGCACATAAGTTTCTCAGTTCGGGTACATAGCACATCCCCAGCCCTCATGAATGTCTTCCCACAGCTGAACCATAAGGGGTGCATTCACTGTTTGTTGTTTTTTTGTTTAGTTTTGTTTATTTACCAATGTTGACATACTATTGCTGATGTGCTAAAAAAACAAAAATATTCCACACTTAATCCTAAAGTTGATGAGTAACAAAGTATGTCATTTTACAACCTGCATCTGTCACCAGTACCAGGGCATTCTGCAAACTGCAGATGGGCATTTGTATAACGCTCACTATCAAGATTTTTGTTGTCATATATCACAACCGCCCTGGGTGAATCAAACCATTTTACAATTACTGTTTCTAAAAACCTCATTGTCTCAAGTCACCACATGAATACAAACAAGAGTTTGTGATGCCAGTGTGAGTTTGTCAGCAATGCTGCTGGGTTGTAGTAATTTTGTCGTCAAGCCCTGAGAGAACGCCAGTGATGAAAGACACCAAAATGGCGGGGGCTGTGTTGTGAACAGGGGATTGTGGAGTAGTTTTGTTTAGAGAGAGATGTCGAGTGGCATCCCACCTGCCTCAACCGTCTCCCCAAAAACACACACATCACAAACAAACATGACTGCAGGCACTCAGGTGTGTCATGAATGCACCAGGCGCCGTCTGCCTCGCAAAAAAATACAACTAGATTTAAGCACATGTATACACTGCTTTCTCTGATTTACATTCACATACGCACACACTTCCCAATCTGGAGAGGAGCAACGTTCCGGTCCAGATGGCGCCTCCATGTGTTCACAGCGAAGGGAGCTACTGGGTTACAGCGGACATCTGTTCTCATGGTGCTGCGGTGGAGTCTGGGCGTGAGGCTGAGGAAGAGGAGGGGCGGGGGGTGTCTCTGTCGACTCTGGAGGTGAATCTCTTACCTGAAAAGCAAAAAGCTCCCAGGCATAGCAGGTGATCATGTAATTCATCATTAACTCTGCACTTTTTTTCTTTCTGACCTCTGACTTGGGAAATCCGCTTAGTAACTTGTCCGCCTGGAGTCGAGGTGTTGGAGAGGCACAGATTATTAGTTGCTGATAGAGCTGGGCATTATAACCTTAAATCAACTATTTGAACGTATTCTTTTTGGTTTTAGTGCATATGTAAGACAAAAGACTTTTTGACCTCGCGTGTTCATGATGGGGACTACCATCTGGATTATTAAAAAATTACTAAATTATTCTTTAGTGTTTGAACTTGTATTAGTATTATTAGTGACCCGTGCAGCAAGTTTTATTTAGCCTGATAAATATATGCAAGAGTAAAATAATAACATTATCAATGTCATATACAGCCATGTTCAGAATAATTAGGTTTTAAATGACCAGAAAGTTCCATTGATGTGTTTTTTGCAGTGGGATGGTCAAAGAAAACATTTTGGAAAATAACCTAATGTATTAAACCTTACCACTGGCTACCTGTGATCAAAGTAAAACAGCAACATCTCCATGTAGACAAGCTAGTGATGTCCCACTCCCAGCAAAGTTACAAGTCAGGTTCATGCAGAGGTTAGCCCGCTCATAGTAAAGACCCCTTTTATCCACAATAAAAGCACCTCTAATAAAAGTGATGCTTGTATTGTGTCCTATTTACTGGGTAGAATGTTACGCAGTATGGCTTTAATGAGACACAAATGTGCTAGCTTATTACTATTGCACTTTGAAAGCACAGTACATGTGCACACTCCTGTGTGGTGTTAATGCTAAGGTTTGCACGGTGGCCAGCTTGTTAGCGTGGCAACCCTGGAGGGTCATGGGAGCAATTGGCCGCCAGTCTGCTATAGCCGTTTGCCAGGACACTGAAATAATGTCGAACAAACAACGCCATTTGTGTGGACGTGCACTCGAACACACGTGCACACGCCCACACACGCACAGAGATTAACACCGAGATCAGAGTAACTTCTGTTAGCTTTATCAGGCAAAGCTTTCATTGGGCATCTGGGCCTCATTTGCCGCTTCCACAGCAAAGCCACATAGAACCAGATATTTGGGTAAGATAGCGACTAATTAGGGAATATCACTGAGACTAAAAACAATATGTATAATTTAAGACTGTTTATGCATAATAGGTTTGTTATAATTAAACTTGTCATGTGGCAGCCAGTCATCCCTATATATGTGCCACAGAGGAGAAAACACTTTTTATTGCCAAAATGTATTAAGCACACAACATGTTGACGTTCACTTTTTAAGCGAGTTTGGGGACTGGAAATGCTTGTTGAAATTATACATTTTCCCTTGACTCTTCATTAGCGAAAACAACTGTTACGGCAAAATTCCTGATTAGACGGACCTGTTGCCACTGTTGTGACATGAATAACTAATTTGGATAGTTTTAATAGTTCCATTGTTGCTACTGTCATATTGAATTTTTTTAAGATCTCAATTGACAGCTTGGGTGTAACAGGACAGACAGCCAATCCTTTGACAGTAACAGCACATGGTTGGACTTTGGGGGGGGGAATACATTGAAAGTGAAATGCTACTGTAGTGGAAATTATTTTTGATTATTTATTTATTTATTTGACAGGGACACTGTACAATAATCAACCTTTCTGTAAAAGCACCAGAATTAGCCAAAAGGCTATTTTTCATCCATAGTCCCTGGACAAATGTAAATAGTCTCCCTAATAATAAAACATTCAAGGTCAGTGCAATAAAATACAAATAGGACACAGTCACTAAACTATTCAGGTTAAATACAAATACAAAACAGTGCAAACAATGTATATGATACATATACATACGGGGTTAATGACTGTAAGACTGTTGTGTAATGAACCAGTTCTTCAGATGTTTTTTAAACAGTATGTATGTGGACAGATCTCAGATTATAGCTGGGATGAACAAATACATACATTTGTTGTTTAAGACGAGTTAATTAGCAATGACCTGGGCAATTAGAGGAGCCTTTGAAAAGATGAACGAAGTTGAGGCCTTGTCCTGCTCCTGAACCTCAACCAATAAAATACTAACTCCAACTCCATTATATATCTTGTCTTTGTGAAAAATAAGGGGGCTATAAGTTCAATCACAAATTGCAATCAGTCAACTTATTTCCAATGCATAATTATCGCCTAGCCCTAATATAAGCTTTGCAATGCTCAGATTATTTTTACAGGTCTTGTTAAAATTAATAAGCCAAATCCATCCCAAATAGCCATCAATGTATGTGCATGCATGGAACTATTAAGTGGTTTTAGTGCAACATACATGAATGATTTTACATGTATTGCAACCAGGGCCGGATTTAAGTCAAATGGGCCCCGGAGCAAAACAAATTTCAGGGCCCCCCATACTGTATGTCTGTCTGATTTCTCTCTCTCTACAATGAAAGGATACATTTATGATTTTTTTTTATTATTTGAACATGCAGAAGTAAATTCTTAAACATAGTACTAGTAAAAACAACATTTTGTGAAAAAACAGTTTAACATAATGACCCCAATTTGAGCTCTATGGCCCTCGCGGAAGAACCTTTGCTACTGCCCGACTGGTGAGGGGACACATTTAAAAGGGGGATCTGGGGGTCCTCTCACAGAGATTTTGTTATTGTAATGGTGCAATATGGTGCATTCTCATGTATTTTAAAAGACCAATAGGTACATATTATTTCCCAGTGTCAACTCAATGAGAATGGCTCAGACCTTGTTTAGAACTGGTTTAGTCTTGGTTTAGATCTGGTTTAGTCTCGGGTACAAAGTTATCTGATTAATCCTTACATGTGAGGGAGTCTGCAAAGAGAGAGGGAACGCTCTCCTTTTCTTCTTATGGCCTTCAGCCTGCTGGGCCCCTGCATAAATCTGGCCTTGATTGCGACCTACAAGGATTAAAACTCAAAAATGGTAAATCAAAACAAGAGCTGACAGTTTCGCCGCCCATCCAGACAGCATCCTCAGAGCTGTTGTCCGTGGCGACCACACCCACCATGTCTATATCTGGTGGGCGTACCCAGTGACTAGTGATGTGACGTTCATGACCGACCGGCTCTTTAAGGTGAATAGTTCAAACCAGATCTCAATTGAGCCAGATCTTTTTTTTTAGTCAATTTTACCCAGAACTCCATCAAATGAACACAAGAATCAGCCAAACCCCGGAGCAGGTACCACAAGTGAAAGCTTTTTGCACTAACAATGATTTGTCAGACAGACAATTTACAGTTTTTCGAAGCGTAAATATCAGTGCCATTGTAATTTTAGATTATTTAAATAAATAAAAAGTGTGCCTTTTATCAATCACATCTTAGATTTCAGTTCAGTTTAGTCTATTACAAATATACAGTAAAAGCATTTTCACATTCATTCAAATATGATAATGCATATTCATAAATGGGACACCCTTGAAGCAACATTTAGCTTATATATGGGGCCCAAGACAATATACATCATTAAAAACACAAACATATATTAATAACCTGGGACACATATTACCTTAAATACCTATTACCTACCAACTAACCTTACCTAAAACTGCCTTACCTTACTTTTACTAGCTTAGAAATGCATACATTTTACATAAAAAAGGTACATATTTTTTGCTTACACACAGTAGTACATATTACAATCAGACATGAATTACATAAGTCTTGTTAGAGGTCGTTAGCTAAGGTTTATTATAATTTCCTAGAAGCTTAATTTTTAGTTTCTTTTTAAAAATGGCCAGAGATGTTGCGGTTTTAATGTTAATGTTCAGCTCGTTCCAAACTTGTGGGCCTTTACACACCACACTAAAGCTTGTGCACTTGAGTGTTCTCATTTTTCCCTTTAAGATGGTTTTACGTCTTGTGTTGTGGTCATGAGCAGGTGTAGAGATTGGGATGAGCTGAGCCAGTCTGTCCTTAGGTCTAAACACTACATTACACATTATACATGCATTTTGAAAGAAGTTGCACTCAGTGAGTTTCAGAAGCTTATATTTATAGAAAAAGGGATCAGTGGGGCTGTTAAACGTGGCCCAAGAGATGGCTCGAATGGCTTTCTTTTGAAGAGCTTGTAATTTCAAAAGATAGCTGGGGAATGTGTTGCACCAGATGACGTTGCAGTAATTTAGATAGGGTTCAAAAAGGGATCGGTACAAGATCAAAAGGGCCTCAAGGGGAAGAAAATGTCTCAATTTATAAAATAAGCCGACATATTTGAATAATGTTTTAACAAGATGATCAATATGATTTTTGAAATTCGGGTGTTTGTCAATTTGAATTCCAAGAAATGTAATACAGTTTAGTCTTTCAATATTTATACTGTTTATTGAGATGTGTAGATTTTCAAGATTTCTATTAGAGCGAAATACAATGAATTTGGTTTTATTTATGTTTAATGATAATTTATTACAATTGAACCAAGTGTCCACTTTTGTTAATTCATCATTTATGGTGTTTTGTAGAAGTTTTGGGTCTTTGTGGGATAGAAAAAGGTTTGTATCATCAGCAAAGATTACTTTATGGAGGATTTGCGATGAATTTGGAAAGTCATTTACATAAATAATAAATAGTAGCGGGCCTAGGATTGAGCCCTGTGGGAACCCACAGTTAATGGTTTTACGGTGTGAATTCTGATTATTAGTGTGCATAAATTGCTCCCTTTCATTTAAGTAGCTGCTGAACCAACTGAGTGCTGAACCTCTGACGCCATAAAGTTGCAATTTGCCAAGGAGTATGTTCAAATCAATGGTATCGAACGCTTTTGATAAGTCAAGGAAAACACCTATGCCACACTCACCGCTGTCGATTTTTTCTACCAGATCAAGGATTGCCATGCAAGTGGTGCTCTTTTCTCTGAAGCCATATGGTGATGATGTGAGAATATGTTGTTTATTTAAGTAGTCAATTAACCTCTTGTAGACAACTTTTTCAAATATTTTAGATAGTGTTGGTAAGATTGATATCGGTCGACAGTTTTGAACATAATTTTTGTCACCAGATTTAAATATTGTCATTCTTGGTACTACTCCACATTGAAGGGAGAGGTTAAGTAAACTAGAGGGTCAACAATATCATGAATTATGATATTTTGCTGCTTATATTGTTGGCACCGGCTGTGTTGGAGCTTTTCATGTCCATAATTAAGTTAGTGATTTCATATTTGTCAGACAGAAACTTTCCAGCACTGCTTCTGATCACCAAGAGAAGCCTTTAAGTGCTCAGAATAGTACATTTGTTTGCATTTACGTATTATTTTTGTCAATTTATTCTTAAATGTAATATATTTCATTTTATTTGCTTCAGATTCTAAATTTTTTAAATGGCGATACAAAGTATTTTTCTTTTTAATTGATTTAAAAAAAGATTCCTTGTGTAAGCCATTTTTTTTCATCCTCTACTTTTCTTTTTAGAATTTTTTCAGGTAGATTTATGCTTTCAGTTATTCCCTGAATCAGAGCATTATATGCTGCATCTGGACATTTTCAGTAATAGACAGAATTCCATGAATGGTTTCTTTGATATTTACGTAAATTATTTTAATTGAAAACTTTCATTTTGGTTTCTTTTACAGAAACGTTTTATTTCCAGGTCAGCAAGAAGTGTAACGGGAAAATGGTCAGTAATATCTGATCAAATTACACCTGAGTTAAGTCTAGTACTGTGAATATTTGTGATGATATTATCAATGATGGATTTAGATGCATCTTTAATGCGCGTATATGTATTAATTGTTGGGAAGAAGGATGAGGAGGACAGGCAATTTAAGAAATAATTTCTCCCAGTGCTTTCTGTTGCTAGATTTATAATAAAGTCCCTTAGAATAAAGCAATGTTTACAGGATCCATCCATCCATCCATCCATTTTCTTCCGCTTTATCCGGGGCCGGGTCGAGGGGGCAGCAGTCTCAGCAGAGATGCCCAGACTTCCCGATCCACGCACACCTCCTCCAGCTGTTCTGGGGGGACCCCGAGGCGACACCAGGCCAGCTCGGAGACATAGTCCCACCAGCGTGTCCTGGGCCTTCCACGAGGTCTCCTCCCAATAGGACATGCCTGGAACACCTCACGAGGGAGGCGACCAGGAGGCATCCGGAACAGATGCCCTAGCCACCTCAGCTGGCTCCTTTCGATGTGGAGGAGTAGCGGCTCGAGTCCGAGCTCCTCCCGGGTAACTGAGCTCCTCACCCGATCTCGGAGGGTGCGCCCAGCCACCCTGCGAAGGAAACTCATTTCGGCCGCTTGTATTCGCGATCTTGTCCTTTCGGTCATTACCCAGATCTCATGACCATAGGTGAGGGTGGGAACGTAGATCGATCGGTAAATCGAGAGCTTTGCCGCTTGGCTCAGCTCCCTCTTCACCACAACAGTCCGATACAGCGACCGCATCACTGCTGACGCCGCACCGATCCGTCTACCGATCTCACGCTCCATCCGTCCCTCACTCGTGAACAGGACCCCGAGATACTTGAACTCCTCCACTTGAGGCAAGGACACCCCACCGACCTGAAGCGGGGAAGCCACCTTTTTCCGGTCGAGAACCATGGCCTCAGATTTGGAGGTGCTGATCCTCATCCCGGCCGCTTCACACTCGGCTGCAAACCGCCCCAGTGCGTGCTGAAGGTCCTGATTTGATGAAGCCAACAGAACAACATCATCTGCAAAAAGCAGAGATGAGATTCTGAGGTTCCCAAACCGGACACCCTCCGGCCCCTGGCTGCGCCTAGAAATTCTGTCCATAAAAGTAATGAACAGAACCGGTGACAAAGGGCAGCCCTGGCGGAGCCCAACACGCACCGGGAACAGGTCTGACTTACTGCCGGCAATGCGAACCAAGCTCCTGCTACGGTCATACAGGGAACGGACAGCCCTTAGTAGAGGGCCCCGGACCCCATACTCCCGGAGCACCCCCCACAGGGCACCACGAGGGACACGGTCGAACGCTTTCTCCAGGTCCACAAAGCACATGTGGACTGGTTGGGCGAACTCCCACAAACCCTCGAGCACCCGATGAAGGGTATAGAGCTGGTCCAGTGTTCCACGACCAGGACGAAAACCGCATTGTTCCTCCTGAATCCGAGGTTCGACTATTGGCCGGATCCTCCTCTCCAGCACCCTGGAATAGACCTTACCAGGGAGGCTGAGAAGTGTGATCCCTCTGTAATTGGAGCACACTCTCCGATCCCCCTTCTTGAAGAGGGGGACCACCACCCCGGTCTGCCAATCCAGAGGCACTGTCCCCAACCGCCACGCGATGTTGCAGAGACGTGTCAGCCAAAACAGCCCTACAACATCCAGAGACTTAAGGTACTCGGGACGAATCTCATCCACCCCCGGGGCCCTGCCACCGAGGAGCTTTCTAACCACCTCGGTGACTTCAGCCTGGGTGATGGATGAGCCCCCCGCCGAGTCCCCAGCCTCTGCCTCCTCATCGGAAGACGTGACAGTGGGATTGAGGAGATCCTCGAAGTACTCCTTCCACCGCCCGACCACATCCCCAGTCGAGGTCAGCAGCTCCCCACCCGCACTATAAACAGTGTTGGTGAAGCACTGCTTCCCCCTCCTGAGGCGCCGGATGGTTTGCCAGAATCTCTTCGAGGCCGACCGATAGTCCTCCTCCATGGCTTCTCCGAACTCCTCCCAGACCTGAGTTTTTGCCTCTTTGACCACACGAGCTGCAGCACGCTTGGCCTGCCGGTACCTCTCAGCTGCCTCCGGAGTCCCACAAGCCAACAAGGCCAGATAGGACTCCTTCTTCAGCTTGACGGCATCCCTTACTTCCGGGCGCCACCACCGGGTTCGGGGGTTGCCGCCGCGACAGGCACCAGAGACCTTACGGCCACAACTACGAGCAGCCGCATCGACAATGGAGGAGGAGAACATGGTCCACTCGGACTCCATGTCCCCTACCTCCCTCGGAATCTGGATGAAGCTCTTCCGGAGGTGGGAGTTAAAGACCCTACTGACAGAGGGATCCACCAGACGTTCCCAACAGACCCTCACAACACGTTTGGGCCTGCCAGGTCTGACCGGCTTCTTCCCCTGCCAGCGGATCCAGCTCACCACCAGGTGGTGATCGGTTGACAGTTCAGCCCCTCTCTTCACCCGAGTGTCCGAGACACGCGGCCGGAGATCAGATGACACAACTACAAAGTCGATCATCGACCTCCTGCCTAGGGTGTCCTGGTGCCACGTGCACTTATGGACATCCTTGTGCTCGAACATGGTGTTCGTTATGGACAAACCGTAACTAGCACAGAAGTCCAATAACAGAACACCACTCGGGTTCTGATCGGGGAGACCGTTCTTCCCCATCACCCCCACCCAGGTCTCACTGTCGTTACCCACGTGGGCGTTGAAGTCCCCCAGTAGAACAATGGAGTCCCCGGCCGGAGCACCATCTAGTACCCCTCCCAGGGACTCCAAGAAGGCCGGGTACTCTGCACCGATGTTGGGCCCGTAGGCCGAGACAACGGTGAGAGACCTGTCCCCGACCCGAAGGCGTAGGGACGCGACCCTCTCGTTCACCGGGGTGAACTCCAACACGTGACGGCTGAGCTGGGGTGCTATGAGCAAACCCACCCCAGCCCGCCGCCGCTCCCCGCGGGCAACTCCAGAAAAATGGAGCGTCCAGCCCCTCTCCAGGAGTTGGGATCCAGAACCCAGGCTGTGCGTGGAGGTGAGCCCGACTATATCTAGCCGGTATCTCTCTACCTCCCGCACGAGCTCAGGCTCCTTCCCCCCCAGCGAGGTGACGTTCCATGTCCCGAACGCCAGAAGCTGCGCACGCGGACCAGGTCGTCGAGGCACCTGCCTTCGACTGCCACCCAGTCCTCTCTGCACCCGACCCCTACGGATCCCTCTGCGGGTGGTGAGTCCACAGGAGGGCGGGCCCACGTCGTCCCTTCGGGCTGTGCCCGGCCGAGCCCCGTGGGCAGAGGCCCGACCACCAGACGCTCGCATTCGAGCCCCAACCCCAGGCCTGGCTCCAGGGTGGGGCCCCGGCTGCGCCATACCGGGCGACGTCACGGTCCTTGTTGTAATATTGTCCATAGAAGTCTTTGAACTGCTCTTCGTCTGACCCGTCACCTAAGACCTGTTTGCCATGGGAGACCCTACCAGGGGCATGAAGCCCCAGACAACATAGCTCCTCGGATCATTCGGGCACTCAAACAACCCCACCACGTTAAGGTAGCAGTTCACGGGGTTGGTTTACAGGATCGATTTATTATATTTAGTAACTCATCCAAGTTAGTTTAGAATTTCTTTACTTTGGAGTCTGTTGGACGATAAATCACTCCTACTATTATGTTTTTCCCATTCTTGAATTTGATTTCAACAAATAGGAAATCCGAGTGAGCATCCCATATGCACAAATAATTTCGAACAGTCACAGAGTGGAACTTGTTTACATATGAGCACACGCCACCACCAGATCCACCAGCCCTGCTTTTATTATACATTACATAACCCTCAAGATTGAGGGTATCTAGGTAAGTCTTTTCATTGAGCCATGTTTCACTGCACCCTTTGAAATCAAACTTCTGGTCCAGGCTAGTCAGCAGGGATATCAGGTCATCGTAGTGCTTGTTTAGGCTTCTCATATTTAGATGTAGGAGAGATAAGGGATGCTTATTTTTATTTGTAATATGTTTAAAATGTTCTGGTGTAATTTGTTTGCAATCAATCGTTTCGAAGGAGTGCTGTTTCAGTACTTCATCATTGGTATCATTAGCTATGTCATTAAAAAACATTCATTATGAGTGATACGTATTAGGGAACTAATGTGTATAACAAATAGTGGTACCATACTGAGATTACCAGCAAGCATTTGGTAAGACTAAGGCCTGAACCTAAACTAACCTATACAAATGAAATCCACCAAACAAAAGCAGAAAGGAAGGATGGATGGAAAGGATGAGGAACGAGTAGTCAAACAAGATATGGGAGGCAAACAGAAAATCAGGCCAACTTTGACTGTTTCTGAGTAATATGAGTCATATGATCCATGGTTGGTACTCACAGATTTAGATAAAAAATAGGCACTTTATCCAATCCAACGAATCCATAGCTTATTAACGTCAAATAGTTTGTTTAGCACGTGACGTTGGTTTGCATTTGTGAGTAGGTAGAGGCGACCATCCTGTGTCCAGCTTGCAGCCAGCTTGTCCTTGTAGTTTTTGCGAAAATCATCCAGTAGTTTTGCGCGTTTAGCTGTTAAGCTTTCCAGGATGTGCATCTTTGGAGTTACACCCTTCAATTTTTTTTTCGCCCTGTAGACTTTGTATCTGAGGCTATAGTGGGCCAACTTGATGATAATCCCCTGTGGTTTGACCAATTGACCAATGTGGTGGATTTAAGACCGAGGCGATGGGTCCTGTCAACATCACCAGGTTGCACCGCTATGTTGAGATTGTTTTTTCAAGACATTCATGACGACTTCGTTTACATTTTCATGGACACCAAAAAGAATAAGACAGTTCTGCCTTGAATACTGTTTGTTCATTAGCGAGTCCTCAATGTCATTATACTTGTCCTTTAGTTCATTCATTGAGTCAGCCATGTTTTGCAGCTCATACTTAAGGGAGTTTCTTACAGAGTCCGTGATGGATTCAGTAAGAGCCTTTTTGATCGGTTCAATGAGGGAGTCCACCCAGAGCCGTGGGAAGACATTTTAGTTAGGGGGTGCTGAGGGACTAAATGTACCCCAAAAACGCTTTTTCTGGGCATATTTCCTATTCATTAATATTGCCTGCAGTTCACAAATTATCCACAAGGGGGTGCTGCAGCGCCGTCAGCACCCTGGGTTCCCACGGCCTTGAGTCCACCAGTGTCTTCGTGATTTTCCGTATGAAATCTTTATCTTGGAAAAGTGCGTCCATTTGTTTGCTTACTGTGTTTTCGATGTCATCTGTTGTAAGCGCGTCTCCAGGGAAGTGTGCACCAAACAGGCCCCGCAGCGGAGAGCAGTCTCTTTGCTTCAATAAAAGTCTGTTTGTAATGTGCAGCGGTCGAAAATGATGATAGACGTTTCCAGTACACTGTATTATCCACATCAGAGGCAAATAGTTAGGAGATCATAGTTTAATAATTTTTTTAGTCGGCGGTTCCAAGCGGCGTTCAGCAACACACGTCTCGTGTTGATGACGTCATTCTTTTGCAGATATTGTGAGTTATCTGGCTGGCGTTATTAAAGCAGTACTAAGTAACTTGTTTACCTTAATAAATCCTTTTGATAGTCCCAAAAAAACACAATTGCAACTTTCGCGCCTCCAGGTCGGAGGCCCCAATACACACTAATAGAATCACAGGCTAACGGGCAAAGCTAACTGCGGGCTAGCGCCACTTAAACAGTGTTTACAGCTAAGTTTGAGGGAAAAAAATTATCTCCATTGTGTCATTTATGTACAATATCCCACTCTCCCTTTGTCTTTTCTGTCAGTGTAGTATTTACTCTCATGGACTATTATTGAGTAAAAAACCGCAACATGCTACTACACCTGCAGTGGTGCTTCTGGCCTCTGGGGCATGAGTTACTTAGTACTGCTTTAAAATTTTACATTAAAAAGAACCAGTCTTTTTAACAGCACTTTGAAATGAATGGATCCCAAAGACTCGTCTCCCGGTAAAGACCAGTAAATCCCATCACTACCAGTGATCGTTGGTTTGCATTTTTTATTTTTTTTTAAGTAAGTCAACTGCCTGGATGACTGAGGAACTACATTGTTTTATCCACAAGGATGTGTTTGGAACCACCCTGTTGTAGCTGCCTATAGTAAAATATATTCCTTTTGTTTGAGAGTTGATCCCCCAACCTCTGTGTGTAGAGTTATGTAGCGTCGCGCTCAACATAATAAGTGCGGACGCCCGCCTTATTCTAAACTTGTCGATGCCCACATGAGCACAGCTGCGCCCATGCTTTCCAATGAGCACTGCGGGCAAAATAGTGCTAAAAGATTTCCCAGTGCAGCTTTAAAAAGGGGCTTTTCAGAAATCTGCTCTGTTACATTTTATATGTGTTGCTCGTAAAAGCTATTTCAACATCTCAGGGCCGTGTCGAAATTACCCACATCTTTACTCGTTTGTTTTATATGTGCGAATATTGAGCCGTTTAGCAATTTACGGGCATTTTACGCTCTGAGGTTGTTTATCACAGAGTTTTACTGCTAAGAAGCAAACAAAACTAAATAATGTCCTGTACTTTCATTATTTTTCTCTTTTATTGCGCTAATCATTTAGGTGTATATTCTGCATTGTTTGTCCCTGCAGAGGTCAGATAGTGTTTGGCAAAACCTAGAAAATCTTAATAGCATTTCTGGAATATCATAGATCAAAGCAAGTTTCCCCAGTGCTCACCACACAAGGCCGTGATCACAGAATGGAGGCTCGTTTATCTGTAGCTCTCGCACATTGGGTCATGTTTCTGGTTGCCTTGTGGAGCTGGCCTGTACTTACCCTGTCCAATTTCACCAAACCAAGGATATTTCACGCTACTCTTTAGCCTAGGCAGACATTTATAGACAGGGGGGCGGACACTTTAATTTGTTTGTCTATGTAGCGCGGCCATGTCATCTCCACTCCTCCACTGCTTAACTTCTTCCATCTTTTTGGCGCACTCCTACCCTGGCTCAAGCTGGCAGTGGGCCCAGAGGCTGCCAGCTTGTGTGAATGTGTCTGAGAGTTGTGAGTAGAAGTGCTCTTTTTTATGAAATACGGCTATGGCATTAGCATAAAATACCTGACTGACAGATATGCAGAAGGGCACTACATCAGAGGATCTATTGATGTGTGCTTTGGCCTGGTCTTCAGCAGTTAGAGTATGTGGTTATTCATAGCGGCTTTTGCTTGGAAACACAGTCTGCCACCAGTATAATGCCAGCCAATGTCCCCTTCATTCTGAAGAGGTGTCTGGACAAGTGTCGTAGTAAGTGTGCTTTGTAATGTTGGCTACATGGTATCTTCAAATGCAAGCATGACTTTGCATTAACGGGAAGAAATCCCAGTTTGGAGGACTGGGCTAAACATCAGCACAAGTTGTCTGTTGCATTCAATCCTCCAATATTATTCAGCTTTCAAGCTATGTTTTTACTCCATAGAATACGTGTTTTGTTTTATAACTATGTTTTTTCAAAAGTATAGTACAGTACTCAACAAAGGCTATTTCTCATACTGATGCTTTTGATTGAGATGCTTTTCTGCCCATTAGCCAAAGACGCTACAATCTACTAACTAAAAGTATCTGCTTCTTTCTTCAAGTCTAGATGACACAGTGTTAAATGAGATTTCAAATAATTTGGGTTAATCATTAACCAGTCAGACCCGGCGCTTTGCTCAGAGTAAAAACCCAGTCAAAGAAAACCCAGTGCACTCCAGCTCTCCTCTCCTGCCACTGTGCCCTCAGCCTATCTAGACCTGTCCCCCTGGCTGCCCTCTCTGCCCCCTCGCTCTGCCCCTCTACTGCTTCAAACGTGGTCTCTCCCAGTCCCAACCTCTTCCTCCTCCCCTAGACCTGCTGACTGTACACAAATACAGTCTGATGCCAGTAGACCCATCTCAGTGTATAGTCACAAATCAATGAATGAAACAATCAATCCATTGATTTCAGTCATAATCATATGAGTATTGCAATCAAAATAGACTCTTAAAGCTTTAAGATACTTTCTGATCATTTCTTGATAGAGTTGCAGTAAGCAACGCAGCCATGTTTTAAATTAAACCCTGGTCTCTGTTCTGCCATTTTGTTGATCCCCTTTTTACCAGGACTCTCGTCGCCTGGTTCTCTTAAGAAGCCGGGGAAATTCGATTTCAGCGCCCTGTCCTCCCAGACGAGGTCCCCCCGCATGGCGTTCACCCACCACCCACTGCCAATGCTGGCGGGAGTGAGACCAGGTGAGAGCAGACCCCAGCTCCCCCCACACCCTCCCAACCCTCCTCACCATCTCCTCTACCCACAACCCTCAGCCCCTCCCCCGGCACAGAGGCAGGACCGGCAGGATGCTGGCATGTACCTCTGTAGACTCCCCGGTTGGTGTTGCCTATAGTGTGGTGTGTCTTTTCTGGGGTCTATTGGTGAATTGGGTGGTTCCTCTGTGGTCTTGTGTGTAGACAAAATGGTGGTTGTCTGAAATCAACACATTTGTCATGTTATGACTTTACAAGAGGCTGAAATGTGTACTACACATGTTGCTTTGCCATATCTACAGTACACACATTCAATACAATGACAACCTGACAATGCATCAGTAATGCATTAGCCATCGGCTATAATATTGCCCGTCATTGTATGTAAACAATGTTTATATCAAGTAGTATGTTGTGTTTTCTAATTACCCAACATAGTTTTAAGATCAGGCATAAAACTTTCTCCTGCAATGAGATACACAAGCCGACTTTTGCATATATTCACTTACACCACCATATGGTTAAACAGTTTCAATTTGAAAGTTTGATTTAAAATTTTGGTTTGGCGCACATAACTATGCAAATCTTCAAGATTCAGTCAGGGCAGCTGCCTGTCCTTCAGTCCTTCAGTTTACAGCAAGAGCGTATTATAACAACAAAAATCAGATTTTGTTAAAAGGCTTTGACTGTAAATTTCCTTTCTTTATTATTATTTTTTTTAATCCTGGACGAGATCTGATTTTCTCTTTGGAAATGTAAGGTCTGTATCATTGGCTAAAGGAGCTCACAGGAGATGATTACCCATGTGCTTTACTTCAGTAGTGCGGCTGCATCAAAGACTCTTTAAGGCAGCGAGCAGATGTGGAGAAATGAGGTTGACCGCTGCGACATTAGACCTCCTCCTTTTCTGAGCTTGTTGACAGACCATGTGCCTTTGAAACGTTACTACAGCCCGAGATGTTCCCCACATCAGCACATGTATACCGTATCATGTCCTGTTTGTGGGCAGCAGCGTTGGTTTTAAAACTGAAGTGAGAGAAAAAAAAAGGACTGTGCTATGAAACCCGTGATCAATATTTTGACAGTGACAAGAACAAGTAGTAAGTAAAAAGTTCACACAATCTCCCAGCACCTCAAATATTGTCCTTATTTAAAAAAAGAAAACTTTACGTAGTGGACTACATACATACATACATGGACTACCTTTCATTTTGGGAACGGAAGTTGAAATTTAATTGTAGAATATTATGAAAACATTGACATTTCTTTTTAAATCATGGTTTTGTGCATGTGTAGAGAGTCCTAATAGCTCTGTGGTCCTCATTGGTGGAAGTTGAAGGATGGCTTCATAGCTCACCAACTCCTGAGAGTAGAGTAGGTGTTGGGGATTCCCTCTGATCCCACACTCATGAGTAGCACCCTCTTCATCCACCCCCCACCCCCATCGCCTCAGAGCGTTTGGCCTGCACCCAGTCTGTAATGGGATTATAGGAGCTATAGGAGCTGCATTGGAGAGCTACAGCCTGGCATGGGAGCAAGGTGCTGTGGGCTCAAAGGCATAGGGCCCTGTCTGGGGGGTATTCTCATGAAGTGCACTCACACATACAATCTGAACGAGACAAGCTCTAAAAAGGGTTGGCAGCGTCAGTATAGGCAGCTGGGGGCCTGGACGGGATGGATGGTGCGGTGGGTGTCAGATTGGCACCGCAAAGAGGAGAACAGGCCGTTAATACAAATCAAGGAGATTTAGTAATGGATATAGGTCGGACAGAGACGCTTTTGTGTGTGATGGCTGGGCTTGTCCAAATGTTCCAGTTCACAAAAAAATTCAACACTATTGGGTTTGCTATGCATGCTCTTGTTTTGTGAAGCCTGAAAGGTGTGGGTATAAAGCTCTGACTGATAACTACAATACATAGTTTCAAGTCGGAAGTATATATGCAACCGTCATACATGAAAGTAAATAAAACCCTCCTTTATATAGTTAAGTGGGTCATGACAGCTGCTCAATTCATTAAGCACATACATAAATAATGCACTACTGTCATGAATTATAATCCACAAACTGGTCCTACATAAACTTTGCTACACAAAACATTTGTACTCATTACTTAGGTGAAGGTATTAATCTATTGATAATCACTACTTGTATAGATTAGAATATGTACATTGTAAATTCACACTGCCACTCACTATATGACTGGATAGTCGCTGCTTTAGTAAATAACGCGGAATCGTATCTGCTTCAAAACAATCTCCATTTTCGCATGGGCTGTCAGAGGCATAATCTGCCAGTCAGTAGACTGTTATACAAATGAAATATACAGTATATATAAATAAATATATATATATACATTTTTTACTCCTGCAGATACTTTTGAGTGAAGCCGCTTAATCAGGGGGGGTGTCAAAATGTATCTCCCTATTACAGAAAGACAAGCACGATGCAAAAGTCCTTTTTGATTTTGATACGTCAAACATTATTTGATATTTTTACATGACTAAAAAACGTTTTGTAACTTTATTCATGTCTCAACTATTGTAAAGAGCAGCCCAGGCTTCTGCTGCAGCCCAGTTAAAGACTATAGGCCTATAGTAGCCCAATTATAAGAGTTTGTTATTAATTGTTTTCTGCCAACAGAAACGTGCTGGGAAAACGTCCCGACTCTCCCGATTACCCAGCACGCCACTGGTACATACTAATTTACATACTTGCGCAAATCTCATGTGTTTGTAGCATTTTACTCCTCCCCACCACAAGAGAGTAGAATACAGATACTTGTCATACAAGCTTGATTCAATTTGCTGGACAGGGTAGCGACCCATTTGACCTGTTGCCAGTTTGATCAGAGGTTCCTCCATGGTACTGCAGCAGGAAAATCCTCTGGGCCCAAAAAATAATTTCCCCTTTTGCCACAATGTGAAAACAAGCTCCTTCAAAACAGGTCGGATTTTGTGGTAATATTTATCTATTTACACATTTACATCTTCTCCCTTCAAAGTCCTTGCATTACTTAAAAAACACTGAAGGTTTGGCCTCAAAACCAATCACAGGGTGCGCCTGCGCAGTCAGTCCATGAAACAGTCCATAACACAGTAGAAAAGGCAGAAGTAACATGGAAGCAGGGACATGGACAATGAGCACAATAAAGTAAATGGGGCTTGGTTTATTTGCTGCAATTATTGCATTATTCACAACTGTCTTCAAATTTGACTCATTTGTAACTTGTAACTAACTATTGCACTGTCTGAGGGGTACAGTTTGGAGAGTTTTGGAATATGCATGGTGACACCATGCATGCACAGCATCTCTTTAATACATTCCAATGTAGTGCCAGTGCTATCATGGCTTATATGCCATAGTATACAAGCAATAGATACTTTGCTATTGTTGACACACAGAAATAAAACACATTACATCTATACATTCCCTATATTGTATTTTCACATATTTGCTGATGAGCTATTAACTAGGACTGTCAATGTTAACACTTTAACTCACAATTAATCAAAAGATAATTAACTAATTAATCATCGATTAATCGCAAATTAATCACATTAATATGTTTTCACTTCCACATTCCTGTATCTCGAGCACATGTCACCTGAAAGACCGAGCACTTGCATTACACATTACAAATTGTAAGCAGCTTAGCTTTTAACATAGATTAATTTCATGACTCTTTGTTAAAGTTAGTTACTCGTTACTCGTTAGAAATGTGAGCAAATGTTTTAAATTAGAACATTTTCTGTAGGCGTAGTAAAAATTATGAAAATAATAATTACATTAAAATGAACTCCCCTTAATCGTGATCAATCAAATTTCAAAAGTGTGATATTTTTTTATATATTTAAATTAATCGATTGACAGCACTACTGTTAACAGAACATAGATGCAGTTACTACTGTTTTGTCAGAAACAAAAATTGTGTAAAGGCTTGTGGAGTCTTCCTGATGCCAACTTGTGTTCAAGCCAGAAAATCACCCCCTCAGTCAGCACACATGCTGTATTAAGACCTGCTCATTTTAGACACTACTCAATGATCCCTTTGTGTGTTTCTTCTTTAACAAGACTTGGATTTCATGTGGAAATGTAATGCAATGCTTGTATTTATTGGAATGAGCTTTTTCTGATGTTTTTTGATCTATGAGGAAGGTTTAAATCTCTGCATAAAAGACTGCCCATGACTTTTTTAAAGCTCTTTTATACCCAGTTAAGTTCTAATCGTCTTAGCTATTTGTGAAAACATCATTATTTTTACCTGTAAAAATGTCTCTCTATAATGGTTTATGTCTACCCTCCTCTCTCACTCTTGTGAATATACTGTACTAGCTCTAACACGAATATGTTTCGTTGCAGGGAGTCCTCGTGCTTCAGCTTCAGCTCTGCACTTCCCTTCTCCCTCCATCATCCAGCAGTCTAGCCCTTATTTCACCCACCCGACCATTCGTTACCACCACCACCCGGGACAGGACCCCCTGAAGGAATTTGTGCAGTTTGTCTGTGCTGACGGCTCCGGGCCGGCCTCTGGACAGGTCAGTCTTTTACACCACTGAAAGAACACATGCAACAGGTTAGCTAAGGTGACATAAAACGTGTTTTTATTCATGACTGTTCTTTACAATAAATACAAAGCCTAAATTTGCTGATTTTAAAAATCACATCACATAAAGCCCTTCCTGAAAGGGATAAATCTTTACCCATACACTTGAAGACAGGTCATCTGTGCACTGCGATGGTACTCTGTTGTGTCTTGTCATTTTGCTGTTCGCTGTTCCAGCCCGAATGTGTCTTCCCTTATTGTTTCTTTGCTCCACCCAACCCCTCAAAGAGATCCACCATCAGAGTGACTCCGCTCTTCAGTCAAACATAAATGTCTGTGGCGTCATTGTGCTGTGTTCCATTCACAAGTTGATTTTAGTTGAAGTTTGGTTGTCTGGTGCTAGTATTGTCAGTGGTGTTGTGATTGTGTAGAAGGGTATATTCTCCCATGGTTTGGTTTCTTGCCATCTTCTGGATGCCCCCAACTAGTGATTTTGCTCACCACCCCCTCCACCCACAGTGGACCCCCTCTCAATGGTCCAAGTTCTTTCAATCAAACCCTGTGGTGATTATTATTTTTCCATACAGAATGCCGTTCGCATACATCATACTTTTTGGTTGCTGTTTCCCACCTACCCCTTTTCTCCACCTACCCCTTTTTTACTACGTCATGGATATTTTTTGGGACCTGGCTTCCCGAGCTACGTCCTACTCATTCCGTGTTACCGGGTTATCGCATGTCGCCCCTGCTGACCCTGTTTGTGTTGTCTGCAGCCAAACGGGAGTGGCCAGAGCAAAATGCCAGGCTCCTTCTTGCTGCCTCCACCTCCCCCCGTGGCCCGCCCAGTGCCCCTCCCCATGCCCGATTCTAAACCCAACAGCACGCCCCCTGACGGCGGACTCTCTTCGCCCGCATCTCCGTGTAAGTGACCCCGTCGAGTAGGCCTGTCACATAAAATGACTACATCCTCTTGTCGTTCAGTATGCCTCAAAAAATAACATGGCTCATTAGAGCAGCTAATTTTTACTGGAGTCGGGCCGTCAAGTTTAGATCAATTTGAGACGGAAGACTTTGGAGATTCTGCGAAAACTGGGCTGTGGTTTGCTTCTTTGATTTGATTGTGCTTCTTACATATTTATGCTCCTGTTTTTGATGGAGTCCATTTTTTTCCACTGGGTGTACTGGGATGTTCATATATTATCATTCTGTGATATTGTTGAGATATTTTCTTTAGCGATAAATCGCCTTTCCAATCTTTTACTGTGGGAGCCCTACAGTTAAGACCAAAAAGACTACAAAAACCTTCCACCCTTTTATTTAGAACTCCTTTCCATTGTTGTGAATCCACCTTTGTGGATAATGTGTTAATGTTTTATTGGACGTATTTGTCATAATGGACTTATGACGCTCCTCAGGGCTTTGTTTTGGGACCCTTTTTCTTCATTTATTTTCTCTGTTGGACCTTCTCTGCTGTGGAAGTTGCATTATTATCTTTGTTCTTCTGCTTTAAAAGTTGCCTTTATCCCCTGGTGGAATCATCAGCAATCTTTTTATTTTTATGAACAAATTTAGGGCAGTCGAATTACATGGACTCCAATAAGAGAATCAAAAATAGATTATTTTGCTACATGTTTTAATTTTTCAGTCCGTGTCGTAGACAGAACACTTGGATGTATTAGAGCAATGGTTGATGCAATTAGTATTATAAAAGATATATACTATTTAATAAAATACAATATACTGAGTGCTCTTCATCAATGGGACAGAAGTGGTAAATTAATAAATAGTTGTAAGTGCAAGCAAGCAGTATAGCTCAAAGTTATATTAGGATTATTGAAAAGCTGCTACTAACTCTACTTAAGTCCCAAAAGGATTCTTTTGGTTGTAGAGTGGAGCTCAGGTGATCCAACTGTTAGGAGGGGCACTGGATGGAGCATTTTTGTCTTAAGCTTCCGTTTAAATCTAGTGTTGTTTTACCCCCAGCGTCTCCAAGTCTTCTGTGTCTTCTGTATGTTACTGTAGGTCTTAGAGATACATGGATGTATCCTGTTTATGTCCATGTCATTTACTTATACGTGTTCCCAATCTTTTCTGTCCCTCTTTGCCCTCTCACTTTCAAACCCACAAATGTACACAAGTCAACACACTCTCTGCTGGGTCCTAGTGAGTCTTAACTTGTGGAGTCCTCGGGGTATCTCAAACTGCCCTAAATTTGTCAAAGACTTTTGACGCTGCTGGCGTCCCGATTGATCCCTAATGTTGGGATTCTGGTGCGCTCAACTAACTTCCAGTTTAGTTTATTAATTAAGTTAACTCGTCAATCAGAGACACGCAAGTTTGCACTCTAGATTCTGGAAGCTGCGTCTTTAGGGATTTTGTTGACCAAGATGATACTTTCTGTAGACTCAGTGCTAGGATGAGAGTGGGGCCATCAAAGCATATTTTACTTTACTAATTTTGGCACAGTTGGACATATATAGTATTTGATGGTAACTGTTTGAGTATTTTCATAATTAAAAGAGTTAAAAAAAAACATTTACCCCTCATGTGTGCTATCTGAAATGTTTAGTTTTCCTCAGATTTTATTGAGAATTTTTTCTGTAAATCCTTTTTAGCAACTCCTTCAATATTTCCATATGAACTGTACAAAAAACAAAATTGCAAAAACATATATTATAACGACCCTTATGTGACCCACACAGCTAAGGAGAAAATTGCCAGTATGTCAAGCCCTTTATCATTTACTTAAAAAAAAAAAAAGTTTAGTTCACTCCTAATGTATTTTCATCTGTTTTGTTCTGTAGCATACTCCACGCCAGGCGCCACAGCTCCCAACAGGTTTGTCGGCATCGGATCACGGGACAACAACTTTCTGAACATCCCGCAGCAGACACAGGTACATTTTAGGCTCTGAAACCACGGCATGTGAATGAGGAGGAAAACTTGTCTGTTTGGATAGTGATTACTGCTTCAGGAAATGGTTGAACTTTGTGGATTGGAGCCAAAATTGGTTCCCCCGGCCTCTTTCTCCCCTCAAACCTGCTGTTGGCTTTTCTCTCAGCGTCCCACAACGCTCCCGCAATATGTGCATTTGTACAACTGTATTTTACTGTACGTGTGGTTTACCATATGTGCTGCACTGTTTATTTGGCACATATGGAGCAGACCCTGAGGCTACAGGCCTGGTCCTCGCTGCCTCCCCATTCTTGCTACTGCTTCTCATGCCCCTTCTTTACATTCTATACTCCTCTCTTTTGGGTTTTGGCCCGCGCCTCCCTTTGTCTCATTAATTTTCTCTGCATTTTCACTTTCTCCTACTTTCACCTTGTGTGCTGGCTCTGTGTAGTGGGTTCATATGCCTCCTCCATTACCAGCAGTACTTTTCTCATTAGTGTCCAACCACACCCGCCTGGAGCCAGCTCAGCTCGTCCACACATGGAAACCATCTGAAGGACTGATCCCTCCCCTGTTCTCTCCCCGCGCTTTCCCTCCGCTCCCCACTCTGCTCATTATACCCCCTTCTTAAAGGGATTTTCCACATGTTGCCCCCACTTTTTCATTCTGCTTTTGCATCTCGATGTTTGAGTCAGATACCAACTATTTCCGAATCTTTTTGCCAATTTTAATTACATTTGTAATAAAGACTATTAGCATTTTTTATAGACTTACCTTTAAAGTATAGTAGAAAGGCTTGGCGATTGTGTTGTTGTTTTTTTGGTGCTATTAATCAAGATTTAAATGACTACACTATTTGCTGAGAAGGAAAACTACAACATTATTTCCATCACATTTGTTTGCAATTTTGTCGCACCACTTTGCAGATTCTCCATTATCTTCTCTATAAATAAATTGGTTGTTCTGTCAAATAAGTCCTACAGGCCAAACATTATTTGTAAAAGAAAAACAGCAACCAAATGTGTGGGTTAAATTTTATAATTATACATATTCATATAGTTCATACTACATGATCGATATATTATGTTTACCCGTTGTGATTCCTTGGTTTCTTTTTCCCCACAAACTTGTCAACAGGGATTTGGAGTCTCAAATGTGGCTTTAATTTTAGAATAAACACTGCTAATAGTTTTCATGTGTCTTTCAAAATGACACTGACAGAATAATTACAGATCACAGAATCGGAGATCAAGGCACAACAGTGGGCTTGTAGTGCCCTCTGCTGGCCGATACATGACGCTACAGTCAGAGGGGCACAGAATCCAGATGGGGCCGAGGAAAAGGGGAAGAGACTGGCTGAGTTTTGGCCCTCGTAGAAGTCACGTCCAAGCTGTCTCGTTGCCCAGGGTAACCAGACATGATGTCATAGCCGGTTGATGTTGAATTTGAGAAGTGCCCACTCGAGGGGGGGTCAGGGCAACAGAGAGGGTGGTCAGTGTTTGTTGCCAAGGCCAGAGTCCGAGTGTGTGTTTGGAGATAGATGGGCTGTGGAAGTTAGAGCAGAAGGAGCAGGGAAAGTTAGACGGGGCACAATACAATGGCCCGGGCCTGCTGGGACGGTGCCCGAGGGAGCGGGGTAACTGAGAAGGGCAGCCGGCAGAAGGGAGGCATTCATGCGACCTGCTCCAGTCACAAACCAAAACAAAAGGCCTCGCAGGAGTTTCCAAGGCTCGACTTGTAGAATGTTGGCGCGTCCGGCACACGGCTCGTCTAGGGCCAAGAGGGGCAGCCAACAGCGGCGACGGTGACCCACTTGTGCTCCCGGATCACGCTGAGCCACAGAAACCCAAAGCCGCAGACAGGGAGCACCAGACGGATCCCCCCTGCCACCATTACGCCTTTAGGAGTCATTCAGAGCCAGGCCAAAGTCCACATGTCCTGGAGAGCTGAGGAGGGCAGGGCCAGGGCAGGAGCTGGGCCAGGGTCACGCTGTAGTTAAGGAGCACCACAGTCAACTGCGAACGAGCAGTCAGGCACAGGCACACCACATGCCCTAACGCTTTCTCTGCGGGATGCAATGTCTGATTAAGCAGTGCTAGTAACCATGCAGTCTCATTTTTAAGCAACTTTTGTGTAGTTGTTTTTTAATGTGTTGAGAGTGTACATCAAGATGAAATCTTTTTTATTGTATTGTCGTTGTCGCTGTTTTCTAATCTACTTTTGTTATTTTGTCTTCCAGTCTTGGTTCCTCTGACAAGACCTGTGTCCGAACCAGCAAGTAGAATTCTATGTTTTCAATCAGAAATAGAGAAATCGTATTCACAGAACGATGAACTGCCCTCCACGTGACCCACCCGATCGTCCCAACCTCCAGTCGGTCCTTACAGTACGTCTCACCCAAAACCAAGAGATCACCAGTCAACCCAGGAATTTCTTAGAGGAACTCTGGACTCCGTCGCCTCGTGTGAGGGAAGACCCCTTTTCACAGTGTAAAGATGAATGGATGGACAAGGGGATGCCAGGATGAGAAGGGCATGGGGACTATGCAGCAGCAGCAGCAGTGGGCATCTTTCCTGAAAAACCAGCAAACCAGCACAACATGCACGGCAGCAACGTGGGAGAAACGTGATGGAAGTGCGGCCAAAAAAACAAAACAAAAGACTATCCGACTAATCAGGTTTTCTACAATGATAAAAGTTAAAAAGCTGCAGTCCATGCTATTGTGATCGCACCCAAATCCAAAATTGACCAATGTTTCTTTTCTTTCTTTTTTTACCCTTACTACTACAAACTAACTAGCGAGACCATGCCAAAATATATCTCCTATAATTGTTGCACTACGAGTTCTTTAACACTAATCTATAAATGATGTGCACTATTGTAAGCAAGGCATGGGAGCAAAACCAAGACTTGCCTGTTTGAATAAGAGGGTACAGTTGGCCTTCACTCGTCCTGTCCTAATCATTGGCTCACGTCACATCCCCTAAACCAATCAAATGTTTGCTTTTTTACATGGCCACTTTTGCCATTTAGAATAGTATTTTCAGGTGACGGTGTTGTATTATATTCGCTTACACATACAATGAGTATTTAGACATTGAACATGCATAGTATCCCAAGTATTACAAATAGACACTGCAGCTATTGGTTCCCCATATGCCCTCTTGTAATGTAATGATCTTTCTTGATGTGTTTTTTGAATTTTATTCCTTTTAGATTTGTACAATTTTGTAATTGTTTTGTATTTGAATGACAGCACCTTATAGAGAAATGTGGTAAGGAAGAGGGCATCGAAGACAGGGTTGGATCTAGATTAAACAAATGAGGTTGCAAAAAAATAAATAAAAAAAAACGCTGTCAGCCTCTGAGCGGTAGGGGGCGTTAGGGGGCATGACAAAGGGATTGGACAATCACAGGCGCTTATCCGAAGTCGGTGAGCGGGAAGAGGGAAGGTTGCTGAAGATGGGACCTAGAGGAAGCTTTGTGTTTACCCTGTTGTTTACACTCCCAGACGGGCCGCACGCTCCAAGAGCACCGCATCCCGCTGAGGAGCAAAATCAATATGTGACATATCTGGATACGAGCGCAGAGGGACGAGGGCCTCTAGGCTAGTAGCGGGACGATCACCCAACGTGCCCCTTTTAGTTGGTTCTCTTTTTAAGGCACACAGGTCACTGCACACTGTGGTCGGGGCTGCTCCTTGTTGAACAAATCAGAATACTACTTTTTGCACTTAAAGTTCTTCAGGTGCCTAAACTGAAACAAAATTTACCTTACATAGAAAGCAGCACTTTTCTGAGCAGACACAACTTACACATTTCAAAGAGAGATCATTTATGAAGGAGATATTGTGATAACCATTAGTGATAGCTTCTGGGTTACACTTACAGTAATTATATACAGCTAACTTTATTGTGCATTCACAAAAGGCCTGTTTCAGATGAGAATTAACACAGTTTACAGTATTTGGAACAATGCCATGGTTAACTATTAAGACTAGAAAAGTTAAATATTGAAGGCAGTCCCTTGCCACAGTCTGCAGTGCTGTGAACTTGCACGATCAGGTTCAAAGTATGAGTTACAAAACTCCCTCATTTTACACACCAGCACTCCCCCTATAGATTTATCTTAGCTAAACCACGTGTGAATCGATGAGCCCTTAATGAAAAATACAAATATGCACTAAAACAATCACGGCAGCCAAGTTTGTTACTTTAGCCATTTTTAACACTGACCACACAGAGCCATAGATTTCAAAACGATTCAAAATACTGGGAAGGACACACATCAACACGCGTAGAGCACAGACTGACACCGCCTGACTCAAAGGGAAGTCTTAATTTGTTTTTATTTTCTTTTTATTTAGACAATCTGAGGAGGCCTTTATGCTTTGAATGATTTTAGCAGCATTTTTGCCAATTTTATACTTTCTTATTTTAAAAGCAAATTCACCCACCTCACAAAATAACTGGACTGCCTGGCCATGCTCACTGCAGGGAAACGCACCACAGTCAGAAAGGCGCTGGGAGGATGCTAGCGATGGTTAAAGGGGGATTTGTTTTCTATTCTATGGAAGTGCCTCTGTATTCCCATTATGCAATTTGTCTAACATGAATTCAGGTTGTTTTTCTCACACATATAAGCTATAGTGAAAACAGGAGGACAAACAGTGACAGCTAACTTGATAACCGCATGCAACTTATATATAATAAACATATATATTTATAGATATATACTTTTTTTTCCTTTTTTTCTTTTTACATGATAAGCTCTGTGGCAGTCTAGTTATTTTTTGAAGCATGGCTTAAACCGCACAGTCATAGGATGCATCTCAAACTTTTGTGCTAAAACAAAAACCCACTTTAGTAGATATAAATCCATGGCGGATTATGAGCAGCATTTAAACTAGTGGCACTGTATGGTTCAAATTTGTGTGGCACGCTCTTAGATGTAAAAACACTGGTTAAATGAACTGGCATAGAAGAAGTGAACTCTGTCCCATCAGGTCAAAGCCAAACCCAGACCATCTGCATTCATAATTATCCCAACTTCTACATTTCTTCATAGTGTTGTAAACAAATCTCTGAATGAAAAATGTGATTGCATTTTATGGTGCCTTGGGTGACCCTTCATATCAAAAAAGCACTTCAGTACTGTGCCATGCCAAACTGAACCATACTGTACCAACTGATGAAAACAAGGCTGTAGTCAACATTGGTAACTGAAAATGTAGTTATTTTTTCTTTCTCGTCTTGATGGGAAGTGTTGTTCTTGAACTAAATGATGTTGATTGAGCCACGTGCAATGCCTTGGTAGAGGAACTGTGTTTGTTAGTGATTGTTGAGGGTGTCATGAGAAAAGAGGGAAAACCCTCATCTTTTGTTGAAGTCTGCTTGCCCCCAGGACTCTAAATACGAGGGGAAGATTCAAAATCCCAGTCTTTGTAAGTACGTACTTTGGGGAAAGTTGTTATTGATTTTTGTCAAAAATATGTTTTTTTCTTTTGTTGCTTTTTTAAGAAAACCTTCATTTGAATTTTAAAAATATGGGAGGGCTGAAGGAACAATTTTGCAACTCATAATGTATATGAAAACTGGTGCTTTCAAAAGTGTAAAGTACGTTCAATCTCTATTATACATAAATAATACAAAATATCATAAGAGGCAAATTTTTAGGAACATGCATTATTACTATTTCTCTTTTTGTATTTGCCAGGGGGGAGGGGTTCATGTACGCAAAGGTTGTTGTGACAAAAGGCATTTTTCTCATCCAACCTTTACACCAGGGTTAAAAAATATGAACGGAATAGATCTTCCACTGCTAACACCATTTCAACATACTAAATGTAAGCTGTACATTTTGTATTTGACAGAAGTCATGCCCCGAGTTTAATCTGTCAGGCCTTCAACCTGAACCCCACCCCCTTCTCCCTTAGCCCCACCCCTTTATCTCTAACCCCCCACCTCCCTGCTGTAAATGATTATAAATATTCGTTTGGTGCCGTAGTGTAATAGACTCAGAGCATCTTAAAGGTTGTCCCTAAAAAGTGCCTTTTGTTCACAGGTTCCATCTTGTAATCCTGAGTGCCCATCTCCAAAAGAAAAAGTCCCCTCCTTCATACTTCTATATCTTTCTCTTCTTCTTGAAGCTTTTTAAAGCAGTATACATAGTACTAAAAGAAATTGGTGTGATTTAGTTCTCTTTTTATTGTTGAATAATTACAAAAAGCTGGAAAAAATGTAAAAAGAAAAAAAAAAGTATCTGTCTTGCTTCTCTTCCTCTGTATCTGGTCTTCTGTCTCTCTTGGACACTGGAGTAGTCTGTAGCCGCGTAAGCTCCTTCTTTTTTCTCCTTTCTCTGAATGGCGGGGTTTAAAAAAAATGAATACGCAAAGATTTTTTGTCTGAGCAGAATGCAGTTAGCTCACATGTTATTCTTGTCTGTACGCTTCACATTGTATTACCATACCCATTTTCTTCAGCTTCTCCATTCAAACAGCTAATGTAAGTGAACAAGTTACACCAGTGGGCTCTGGGCCGCGCTGGGGACAGAGGGCAGCCCGCCGGGCCAGATGCTGACCCTGTATTCAGCCATGTCTGATTTTTATTCTTTTTTCAATCTTCATATTTGGATTTTTTTATGCCACTTTTGCTCATGCACCTTTGTGTGGTTCAGTGAAAATAAGCACCTTATAAGCTACCACAGTCGGATTAGGCTGTTTAGCACAATCATTAGAAACGGCATCTCTTTCCACTGGAGTGGCACACTCCAGGTCACCTGGTGGTGGTCAGTTAGTTGCGTGATAGAACTTTATTCATTATCAAGTTCCTATTATGGCTGTAATTTTGTGAATAAACTAGTTTACAGTCTAACTTCTAATTATTTGTATTTGATTTGCAAATGTAATATTCAGAGAGCTGCCTTGGGACTGTAGTCCTGGTTTACTTACATCTTTAGCCGTTCTGTACAGTCTATATCACGCCGCCCAGTGAAAACCATGCTTATGTGAATGCCACATTGATCACCGTACTGAAACAGCCAAATGTCACTAGTTTAATCTTGATTATAACCCTTCCGTACGCAGAAGTTTGTTTTTCAGAAGCCTGCAGCAGTATTTGAGGCCGTGCAGCACCACGTTAGAAAAAGCCATAGTAGACGGTTGTGCAGTGTGGTGTTCTGCTCTTGTGCACAGTGAGTCTGCTGCACCTGTCTCTGCTCTACATCTTTGCCAGGAATATGATTATATTAGATTAAAATTGTCCAATTTTGCAAAGCAACAATATTAGATTTAGATTCAAAAATTAAGGAGCCCATGGAAATCAGACAGTCTGAATAGAAGTAGACGCTGGTTCGGTGATGCAGGTGTGTGCTGAGACCACCTCACCTTTGTTGGGTCGAGTCTGGCCTGTTCCCTCTATATCCTCAGACAGCCCCCAGAGCCTGTGGTGAAATGCATGTGTTAATACAGTTTCTTTTCCATAATAATAATAAAAAGCAGTTTAAAAAGAGCAACACCTTTACCTGATTGAATAAAAGGATGTTCTTGACTGTACACTGGCTTCTGACTCATTCTTTGCATTTTTATTATACAGTATTATTCTATTTGCATTGCATCTTGTGTTTGGACGTATCAGATACAGGATAATGAATGTTTCTAAAATGATCTGAAACAGGCGAATTAATTATTTGTATTTATTGACCTTTATTTAACCAGGAAAGTTCACTGAGATTAAGAATCTCTTTTTCAAGGCAGTACATGTTTTTAGTGGTAGGGGAAACCTATGCAGACATGAGGAGAACATGCAAACTCCACACATCCAGGTGGGAATTTAACCCGGGACCTTCTAGATGTGAGGCATGAGCACTAACCACTGCGCCTCATTTCTGTTGTAAGAAAGAAAAGAAAAAAGAACAATGCAGGGGCAGAGTAAACATACACACCCCGTGTGAGTGTCCGAATAAAAGTCATTTTTTTTGTGCCGAAGTTGTGAAGAAGGGGCTCCTTTGTAACCTACTCTGGACACCACCTGTTCTTTTTTTTCTTACCTAACGATAATGTCTCGGCGAAAATGCGTGTTTGGCAGCGAGAGGTGCAGGACTTTATTCACCCTTCCTAAAGAAGAGTCCACTCACCAGAAGTTGGAATTTCTCTCTGGAATCCAGCAACTAACCAGCCAGAATATGTCTGTCACTTCACCGATGATGGCTGTTAGCGAACCTTGGCCCAGAACCAAAGTGGATTAACTCTTGTAACAGCGCGATTCCCACAATAAAAATACTTAGTTTAGTTTAGTTTATTTGTTTATTTGAGCAGCAAACACTCTGCTCAAACGGAGTGGGCCAAAGCAAGAGCTTATAAGCGTCCACCCCCAAAATCAATACAATTAAAATCATAATTTCACAAGAACATAGTGGAACAACAAAGGAACAAAATAGCAACAAGGAAACAACAGCAAAACAAAATAGACCCGATACTCGATGGAGAGGCCAGAGCAGTAAGTAAATCAATGTGTGTTAGCCATTTATGAAGCTGTGTTACATATGTCAACTCGTTATTATTTTTAGACTTATTTTCTTTTGTGATATTTCTCTTTAGGACCCCCTCGCAAACGAGATGTCGCATCTCAAGGGGTTATCCTTCTAATAAATAAATAAATATGTCAACTCCTTATAACTACATTGTGAAGTAACTTCACTTATTGCTGTGATATTTATATTTCTACTACTGGTAATTTTGCATGCATCAACTTGGAGAGAGGGGTGGAGTTGAATGAATCCAAGCGTCTCGTCTTCCGTGTTGCCTGTAGTTTACTTTCGAATGGCTAAAATAGCATGACTTTAAGGGTCTTAATTTGGCATTTGTTTTTATAATTAGAGCTTGCAAAGTATCCCCTGAGCTAAAGCCTAAATAACGTGGTTCTTAACTGTTATGTGATCGGAACCTACCATTAACCCTAGACATGGGCGTCGGACTGGGGGGTAAAGGGTACTGAGTACCCAGGGCCCAGAGCAGCACTTTTGAGGGCCCCTACCGGCCCTCAAAAGTGCTGCAAAAAGCGTTCTGTACTGAACTTATATTTATTGTAATTGACTGCCATCAGGCCAATATGACACGGGCACGAGCGGACTGGTTTTAAGTTGGTTTTAGTGTGTTTTAGCTGCATGCTTTTAAGGTTGATTTTATGTGTGTTTTTAAATTCCCAAAGCTCGTTGCCCCGCCCCTTTTGTTGATTGCTTCAAGTGGGCACACCTACAAAAGAGAGTATAAAGGCGGAAGCGGTTTGGCACAAGGGAGAGACAGAGGACGACCCGAGTGCCTGAGGACAGAGCTGAAGTGCGATATGGACAGGACGCGACAAGGAGGACGCAACGGGATCAAGACGTGCCGCAGCCCTGAGGAAGACGGGGCTGTCGTAAGCTGGAGGAGTGTTGGTGGGCGCCATGCGGGAGGACGGGCTTGTGGACCCGGGACGCTCGCAGGACGTCGAGGGCGGGACGACGGCCACCCGGACAGGCACCCGTGACCTCCGCCACGAGACGGACCCGCACAAACATGTATTGCAAGGCACCTTAAAGCACACCCTTTTAGCACTTTTTAACCCCATTTTAGTGCTCCTTTTAATGTATGTTTTATCTGGACTTTTATACAGGCCTTTTAATGTTGCCCCTTTTTTAACCATATATATTAAATTGTATTTTTATCCTTTTAACTGGTGTCATTTTAAATTATTGGCTACACCACGATATACAACATTCTCCAAAGAACACGAACCTGTGACAAATACAATGACAAAAGCCACTGGTCGCTCACGCTATTTTCGCTGAATTTATTATGCTACTTAGGCGCGCGCATTTGGTGACTCGCATTATAAATGCGCAGCTTTGGAGACGAGTCAACGTGGTTCTAGTGAAAAGGTGGGATGTCCCGTGCCATTTAGCCTATTCCAGCGTAACTTTGTAGAAAAATAATTTACTGACAATACACTTGAAGGTAGGCTTCAAATATGTGAGACTACAGTTTTGTTCATGCCTGTGGGCAACAGAGACAACATATAGTATCATTATTTTTTGTAAAATATTTTAAAGTCACAAATGTGTTATTCCCAGCACTAAATCCTGTGTCCCTGGTGCAGTCCTCCTGTTTAATGAGGTATGCTAATCATTATGTTCTATCTAAAACTAGCCATTTCAATTGGCCCTATGAAAGTAGAATATTCCACCACTAATTTAAATATCTATATCACTACAGGATAGTTTGTACCCAGGGCCCAGAATTTGGTGCTACGCCCCTGCCCCCAGATGACAAGCTATGACGTAAATTCAAGAAACCCTGAATCTGTAAAATGCTGTACTTTCCCACAGAGAACTCTGCTACAATCATTTAAAAAGACTAAGCTACTTTTTCAGTTAAACACTTACAGTAGCTGCTGCAAACGCCACATTTCCATTCAAACCAGAAAACGTGGAAATTAACCTGGTTTACTCAAAGTCGAAATAAAATATCCAAAATAAGAGTGTGTGTTGTATCTAATGTGTCATAAAGAAAACGAACAATTTCAGACCTGGCTTTACCCATTCTTCTGCTTTGTCCCTGAAACCATTTTTTGTCCATTTCTTTTTGGAATTTTGGTCGATTCATGTCTGAACTAAAAACTCTCGAACTCATGGAGAAACCTTAGCAACCTGTTCACCCGACAAAGTCAAGCCACAAAAGGTAGTAGTTGGAATGTAAAACTTGATTTATTTGACAATAGGTCAAGAAAGTCAGAAGGGGAGCAGGTTGGAGGTGCGGTGGGGGATGAGGAGACTCTACCTTCTGAAGCTCCTGGGGGATGAAGAGAAGATGGATGAGTGGGATCACCTGGGGCGGGGCAGAGCAGAGCGTGTCCTGATGAGGGGACACGACTGCAGACACACAGCTTCCTGTAAGAAAGTAATCAACAAGATTAATTTAACAGCAAACAGTCCAAAATGCTTCTTCTGGAAATATGAAGAGGCACCAAGAGCCCCCAAGAGCTGCAGCACAGTGGAGGCGCTACATTAAACAAAAAAGGGACAAACAGGGAGTGATCCGGGCAAGATTCGCAGCTAAGCCACACATGCCTTCTGTCCCTACTATTGTTTTGGCTAATGGAAGTTCCCTGGAGAATAAAACAGATTAACTGCTAAGCCCTTCCCAGAAGATAGTGAAACACTGTTGTGGGGCGGAGGGAGCTGTGCAGGAGGAAGAGGTAGGAGGAGGTGGACACCACGCTCTGAAACAGGGACAAACCCAGGAGGCGGTGCACCGAGGAGCACTGAAGGCAGCCAGCCAGGTTTCCTCCGGGTGCTACGGTTTCCCGACCTCCAAAAACATGCTGGTCAGGTTGGCCCACAGTGGTGGCCACTCAGGACTAACACCTGAACACAATTTTGTTGTACGGTTGTACAATGACAAATAAAGCACTTACTTACTTACAGCACAGCAAACCAACTACAAACTATTTACACAATATACACTGTATTGGGAGAAGTCCTCAGCAGAATAAGTTGAGATTCCTAAAAAGTACGACGCGACCTCTTAACAAAAGCAGAAGCCTCAACGTCATCGTCATCCTCCCTAAAGTGCTTACGAGAAGAGGGAGGAGAGGGGGACAACAGAGGAGAGGAAAGAGGGGAAGAAGGGGGAGAGGGGGAGGATGGACGCGAGGAAAAGGGGGAAGAAAAGGGAAAGAGGGGGGGGGAGACGGACGAGGGGAAAAAGGGGAAGTATGAGGAGAGAGGGAGAATGGACCAGAGGAAAAAGGGAAAGGAGGAGGAGAGAAAGGGGGAGAAGGGTAGCAACAGAAAGGAGTAAAGGCAGACCCAGCAGAACGGGTCAGAACACAAGGGCCAGCAGGAGCAGAGAAGGCCCCTGGAGGGAAGACACGAGAAGGGACGATCGGGGTAAGGAGCAGAAGAGCAGGAAAAGATGGTGGAAAAGGCAAAGCCACAACGACGAGGGGATCCTCACAATCGCAGAAGTAAAGATCAGGAATCACCTCCTGGGAAGAAGAGGGAGGGGAAGAAACAGGAGAGGCGAGAGGAGAGACAGGAAGAAGGGGCGTAAGGGACGAGAGGATCAGCTCCGGAAACGACTCGGAAAAAGTGGGAAGAGGAAAGGGAAGAATGTCCTCAAAAACTAAGGACATAACAGAGTAAGAAGAAATGGTAGAGGGAAAGAAGGAGAGAGAGCCCGCCAGAAGGTAAGCAGCCGCCGGAGGTGGGGACGCAGGCAGAGGCTGACCTGGGACGGGGACAACGTCTTCAGCACCAAAGGGAAGGACCGCAGGAGGAGAAGGGGGCGTCTCCTAAACACAGAAAAAACATCAGACATCAGAGTTAGCTCTAATTTGTACTTTTCATCTTAATTAGTTTGACTAAACTGGCTTTGTACAGCAAATATTAAAAGTATTTTAAGTCTACTAAGTATTTCAACTAGGTTTTCTGGAACATTTCATTAGCTTTTTTTGAAAAACGTTAGACACATTTTCCTCATCGTTTAATCTATTTGATAAAAGAATTGTCCTGTAGCCTTGTGTCTGAGCAGGTGTCCAAGTCCCCAAACACACTGCTGCATCAAAATACTAAATCATTTGAAGTCATCACAAGGCCTGCAGTAAAAGTTATACTGTGCACTTGAAAGTAAACATTCCATATTATAGCGGGCGCCATTTTGTTTAAAATGTTTCTACTAAATTTGTGACATTCCACAACACCCAGCACAAAAAATCCAAACAAATTACTACATAGTCTTAGCTAATATGTTAGTTTGTGCCCTTTCTCTTCAAATGTTGATGTTTATCTAGGTTTTTTAGTGACATTTTGAAGTAATCGTCAAATGAACTGTCTGCTATCGATTTGTTTACAAACCAAACTAGTTAACATTAGAAGTTAGCCCCACAATAAGTTATGAAATAAAACTGAACATTTGATCACTGATCTAATCACACTAATATTCTATATTTAACTCGTTTTCACCAAGTTTTTGATTCATTATCCAAAAAATCGCGTCAAGTGCACATAATATCCAAACCTATTAACAAAGACCTAGCTAAAACAGACTTACTAGGATCAAATATCTTTCATAACCTATCAAATTCTACAATAAGTAGGTAGTAATAAGTAAGGATATGAGGACACGTATCTCCAACCTGCAGGTCCTGGACATGGTCTGGAGGGAGGTCCAAGGGAGGCATCTTTGTACTTTTCTCTTCCACAGAAGAGGGATACATACCGTCTAAGAGCGTCATACCGATACGCAAGCAAAACATTCTGTGGCGCCGTCGAGGCAGTACGACTGTACAGCTTGACCCACAGATAGTACGAGTTTACAGCTTGACCCAGTATGATAAATAGTGATTTAATATTATCTTTTAACACCCCTCCCTTTCAAAATCACAGCTTTCCAGTGGTTTTGATTGAGTGAAAAAAAAAATCCTAATTAAATACTAGCATAAAGATAAACCTGAATCAATTACTTAAGCTACAACTTAAGCCGTGATGAAGATTTCAGAAAAAAAATCGAAGCTGAAAAGTTTTAACTATGTCCTATGTGGAAGCATACACAGAATTTACATTTCAAAACAACATTCAACACTTCATTTACAGTACTACAGTACACAGTATACGGGTCATTGTTGTGGAAGTAAATGACCCCCCTCCCAGTGACCCCAAAGTACTGAGACATGTGCATCACTAGATTCACTAATCACCCAATCGGGGCAAATACTGCTACCAATAAAACACATGCATCAAGTACTAAAGGCGTGTAAGAGGGGGTACCATGACCAAACCTCAAGTCCCAGACATATCTGCCAATCATCGGGAACAAGTAAAAGATCATGGCGGCCAAACATCTTCCATCCATCCATCCATTTTCTTCCGCTTTATCCGGGGCCGGGTCGCGGGGGCAGCAGGCTCAGCCAAACATCTTCTCCTGCAAATTATATATTATTGGTCCAAGTCAGAACATTTACATACAACAAAATACAAACACAACACAAATATTCAAAGACATTAAGTGTTTCAATTCTCATGAAAATCACGTTCACACTCAAGACGTCAAACACCTCCAGGTGCATTAGATCTATACGGATTACGAGTAGACCTTCGTGCCGTAACACCTCTTGGTGTGCCTTCGGGATTATTCTGCCCACACACGCCAAGAGTTCCCTATGGTCTTCCAAGTGTCCATGTTGAAGTAGGATGGCGTGGAGAATGAACGGCATCCAAGGAGAAGAGAGCAAGCTCATACCCTCGTGCACAGTGAATGTTCCCTAAAATTCAAAATCTAACGAGATCATAACCTTTATTTTTCGTTATCTTAACTAGCTTAAGACAAAATACAGTTCACTTGCTTCCCATGTTTTAATCAATATTAAAAACAATGTTACTAAAAACTGCTAAGTAAGAACCCTCCACAAAGACAAAAACATATTCAATCCTCGTATACTTCAGGCGTATCGGCTTCTGAAGTAGAACTGAAAACCCTCCTTCGACCTAAACATAACCGCAATGAGCAACACACACAAAACATAACATGAAAGACTTCAGTGATATGGCCAGAAAAAAGTTATATAAAAATGTAAAAAAAATAATAATAACAATAATAAATGAGGAAAAATATTAAAAGCATAAAATAACAATAAACTAGAATAATAAACACAATAAAATCTTAATACATGCTATTAAATTAAAAATATATGAAAACTTATTAACTATAAAAGAGTAATAAAAAAATTAAATAATACATGTAAATATAAAGTAAATATGAATACACACAACTATAAAATAAGTAAATATAGGTAAATATAAAATTAGATGTAAATATAAAATGAAAGCACTTATGAATGTAAAAATGAAAATGATAATGGGAAATGAAGTAAATGTAAAAACAAAATGGAGTGTGTTAGATGACCCTGTCCATTTCTTTCCAGATAGGAATCTCCTTCAAACGACTGCATTCAAAGTCATATCATACAGTTACTTCTGTATAAGCTCAATTTTCCCTTATCAATATACCAGTGTGAACTTTCTAAATATTGTAACGACACCATAAAGTAAATGTTTCTTATGCAAGCCTAAGTATACATTAACTCCTTTTTTATTATTATTTAAACAATAACAAGCTTTTGGCCTTTATCTACCCTGCTTACATTGTTTTATCACAAATTCCCTTTGAGACATTATAACTATATTTTGGACAATATTTTTTTTACTGTCTTCGAGCCAATTACGGTTTTAGTTCTGTTTGTTAGAAAGGTCCTTCTAATCGCAAATGAAGAACCTATTATCTTGCTCATATTTGTATGAAGTACACTGATACGTTATGTTTTCTTAAAAAAAAACTTCTACATTTTAGTCGAGTTTTGAAAGTTTAACCACCAATACTATTCAAGCTCCAATGGATGCTTGATTGTCTTTTTGTCAGATCCAACCTGTCTCTCAGGTTTCCTGTGGAAACAATGTTACACCTTGCAAACATCCACATATCAGTATAATTTCCACAAGCTTGTTGACCAAGTATGACTTTTCATCAGAGTGGGTTTAGTAATCATGACATGAATATCAATCATTACTATCAATTGCAAGTTAAAATATGTGATGAGATAATAAGTGTTTCTTTCTCTTGCTTGGAAACACCAAAAATAGATACACAAGGATACTCATGCTCAGGTACGACCTCCAGGCATCCAGAGCCAATCAACATTTTCGCCTTCCATGCTGCCTCCTGTAACTACAAAGAAGCACACTCCGGCCTGCATAAAACCAAATTTTATCATGCCATTGGTATTATTGTTCTTGGTTCATCAGCTCCTGTCCTGAAGCAGCCCCTCCTACAGTGAGGAAAATCAGTATTTGAACACCCTGCTATTTTGCAAGTTCTCCCAATTAGAAATCATGGAGGGGTCTGAAATTGTCATCGTAGGTGCATGTCCACTGTGAGAGACATAATCTAAAAAAAATAATCCAGAAATCACAATGTATGATTTTGTAACTATTTATTTGTATGATACAGCTGCAAATAAGTATTTGAACACCTGTCTATCAGCTAGAATTCTGACCCTCAAAGACCTGTTAGTCTGCCTTTAAAATGTCCACCTCCACTCCATTTATTATCCTAAATTTAGATGCACCTGTTTGAGGTGGTTAGCTGCATAAAGACACCTGTCCACCCCATACAATCAGTAAGAATCCAACTACTAACATGGCCAAGACCACAGAGCTGTCCAAAGACACTAGAGACAAAATTGTACACCTCCACAAGGTTGGAAAGGGCTACGGGGAAATTGCCAAGCAGCTTGGGGAAAAAAGGTCCACTGTTGGAGCAATCATTAGAAAATGGAAGAAGCTGAACATGAATGTCAATCTCCCTCGGACTGGGGCTCCATGCAAGATCTCACCTCGTGGGGTCTCAGTGATCCTAAGAAAGGTGAGAAATCAGCCCAGAACTACACGGGAGGAGCTGGTCAATGACCTGGAAAGAGCTGGGACCACCGTTTCCAAGGTTACTGTTGGTAATACACTAAGACGTCATGGTTTGAAATCATGCATAGCACGGAAGGTTCCCCTGCTTAAACCAGCACATGTCAAGGCCCGTCTGAAGTTTGCCAATGACCATTTGGATGATCCAGAGGAGTCATGGGAGAAAGTCATGTGGTCAGATGAGACCAAAATGGAACGTTTGTCATAATTCCACTAAACGTGTTTGGAGGAAGAAGAATGATGAGTACCATCCCAAGAACACCATCCCTACTGTGAAACATGGGGGTGGTAGCATCATGCTTTGGGGGTGTTTTTCTGCACATGGGACAGGGCGCCTGCACTGTATTAAGGAGAGGATGACCGGGGCCATGTATTGCGAGATTTTGGGGAACAACCTCCTTCCCTCAGTTAGAGCATTGAAGATGGGTCGAGGCTGGGTCTTCCAACATGACAATGACCCGAAGCACACAGCCAGGATAACCAAGGAGTGGCTCTGTAAGAAGCATATCGAGGTTCTGGCGTGGCCTAGCCAGTCTCCAGACCTAAACCCAATAGAGAATCTTTGGAGGGAGCTCAAACTCCGTGTTTCTCAGCGACAGCCCAGAAACCTGACTGATCTACAGAAGATCTGTGTGGAGGAGTGGGCCAAAATCCCTCCTGCAGTGTGTGCAAACCTGGTGAAAAACTACAGGAAACGTTTGACCTCTGTAATTGCAAACAAAGGCTATTGTACCAAATATTAACATTGATTTTCTCAGGTGTTCAAATACTTTTTTGCAGCTGTATCATACAAATAAATAGTTACAAAATCATACATTGTGATTTCTGGATTTTTTTTTTTACATTATGTCTCTCACAGTGGACATGCACCTACGATGACAATTTCAGACCCCCCCATGATTTCTAAGTGGGAGAACTTGCAAAATAGCAGGGTGTTCAAATACTTATTTTCCTCACTGTATATCAGAATTCCTCCTGTAAAGTCCTTGTCTCTGTGGGAAATGAACGTTATCAATCTGGAAAGAATATGGATTAAAACATGTTACACACTCAGTACATAAAAGTTACTAAAACAGTCACACTCTTATAATTTATAATACATATTTAAAAAAGAAAAATGCAATCATGGCGTTAGTATGGTTAGTATAAAACGATAATTGTATTACACACTTCCTATTTTTTTTTTTTAACAACTGGGTTTCATTTACACTACGTTATTTCCGACACTTTCCCTGTGATCAGGTTTTAGACTTGAAATTAAACCACTTACTGTAACTTTTGTTTTCTCATTATTTGTTTATTTAGATCAGAAAGAGTCACAATTATTTCTACGGAGGTCAAATCGACTCTCCTACTTGGCCCCTCTCCTTTTTAATAATCATAGCGAGCTCTGTGTGCACCCAGAGTCGTGATGAATGAAAAAAATTATCCATAATTGTCGATTATCGATAATTGACAATTATATATATATAAGTTTATATGCGTTTGACTGCGTGAACCCAGGTTGCTATTGAAGGCCCTGACTGAAACCTCACGGCCCGCCACTGCGGCTTGTTTATTTCACACTTTGGGACAACCCTCGCTGACTTGGACAGTTATGTCCCATTTATTGGAGAGACGATTCAGGACTGTGAGGAGCGTACAAAAGAAGAGGGGAACATCATTCATTCATTCATTCATTGAGTGAAACAGAGATGGAGCTCCAGGTGCTGCTGAGGAGGATTCTCGTCAAAACGTAAGATGCACATTATTTCTGACCGGATCGTTTGTCTGACGGTTTATACAGGTTTAAACCTGTGGCTCTGAGGCTCATAATGGAACCATAGCAGGTCTGTGACTAATACTGTACATGAAATCAAAGAGGAAACACCTCCTGTTTTTGTTGTTGTTACAAAACACAAATCAGTGGTGCAAAACAAAAATATATATAGTTACTATCTTTACACTTTTACAATTCATTCCATGCTTCTTTATTTTTTTGTTGAGTACAACTAAACAATAAGTTTAGTTTTGATTATATTCTGCATAAAATAATCATATTACATGCCCCTGTTAAACAATGTTATAATAGCGTTCTTACTCCCTGTCTAAATGGAGGCTCTTATTTTGAAGACGCATACAGGATGTAGACGTGATGTCTTCTAACTTCCTCATGCGCTCCTGGCCACGGCTGCGGTTCCCCGTGCTGCCAAGTTGTTCACAAATAAATATGCCCAGCAAAGAGGCTAAAGATACCAACGTGAGAGCATTGTTTATTTTACACTAGCCATCTCCTCAACCTGCACGCCTTAACAGCCCCAAAGATAACTTTCTTTTTTAAGTTAAAAACGTTTATAAGTATCTTTTAAAATATAATTGAAGGTAGGTAGGGGCAACAGCCCCCCCCCCCCCCCTGGTTATCACCAGCCGCCACTGTCCCCCACACACTTTTAATAATCTTTCTACGCTTCGTTTTTGTTCTGTTATACATGTTCACGATTATTTAAGACTATAACAAAATATAGCAAATAAAGCATATATACTTCCGGTAAACATAGGACAATAATATCTGAAGGTCAGGTCGATTCCTGGAATTTGCATGTTCTCCCTGTGCCTGCGCGGGTTTCCACTTCTTCCAAGAACATGTACAATAGGCCAGGGTGAATGAGTGTTTGAGAGTGCAAGTGTATGTTCATTAACATGCACTGTCCAAACCACATAAATAAATGAGACATCATTGTCACTCATGGATTGTCCAGAAACCAGACCATAACCCCATTGAGAAGCTTTTGGATGTGCTGGAGAAGGCTTTGCACAGTGGTCACACTCCCATCTTCAATACAAACGCTTGGTGAAAAATGAATTCAACACTGGGTGGAAAGAAAATCACAGAAGTGATAAAAAACCTAAAGACGGTCCAATTAAATATTTACCTTTTTTTTGTGGGTATTTTTTTTGGTCAGGTTACGCCTCATTTACACAGACATCAACACTATCCATCCATCTATCCATCTTCTTCCACTTGTCCGTGGCCGGGTCATGGGGGCAGCTGTTGGAGCTGCCCAAAACATTGCACCAGCCCCTATGGCTCCTTCTGCAGGTGTTGGTCCACAGACATCAACACTACCTGAATTAAAATGGTCAAAGTCCAACTATGAAATATTAAAAGTTGTGATGCACAGTTTGGTATTATAATTTCACATAATACCTCATATTTCAGTCTTGGGGCATCTATGTAGCCCTACTACAACCTTGAGTTTGAAGGACACACATGGAAACATGGATCACACTGATATTTGGGCCAATCTTTGACTATGGAGTTACAATAACTGAAAACTACACTACACTGTCTTAAAGTTATTTTCATCAGATTTCTAAACTCGTTTTTTCGAAATAGAATCTCTGATCAAGCAATACACTCAATGCACACACTTGTCTTGTGTAATAAAATATGTGCCGATTCACTCTCGCACTAAGAAGTCACAGTCGGAGGCCTGAAAGACTGATATTTAATGTAGCACAGCTTTATCTAAGATCATGTTGATGCTGTAGGACAGTCGGTGCAGCTGACACACATGGATAGGCTTTCACAATGAACACAATTGACATGCCTTACACCCGCCCCGTCTCAGACAAGAGTTTACAGTGAGATTCTCCAAATATTCACAAACTTCACAGCCTTCACATGCAAATGCAATACAGATTATTTTACAGGCTGAACACTGTTAGTCGTTTATGTTAGCAGTTTAGAGCCATCGACAGACTTTAGTGGCCAAGACATAATCCGCCCCCCCCCCCCCGCAAGAACATTGAGAACAGAGTAAATAAAAATACAATGTTGCTTGCTTGGTTGATCAAACACCATTCTCACTTCCTGCTAATGAAGCTAGCTAGTTCACATGTCCATATAAGCGTAGAAGGAACAGTACTGTATCTTTAAGAATCAAATGGCATGCTATTTGGCGTTTCAATTTGATATTTCCAGGTGTTTTGTGTGCAACTTAATTCTTTGACGTCACTTTTCACTTTTTCTTTGGCCCCATTGAATTGAACTATTTCTTTATTTTGTCATAGTTTCGACATGTTATGTATAGTTTATGTGTATTACGAACAATACTGCCATTTCAACTGGAAGATAAACAGAAGCACTACTATAGGCATTTAAAGCACTGCCTGGTTTAACAGCCGCTCATACAAAATAGAAAGTTTACAAGTCAAGTCAGGTTTGCAAATCAGGAAGAACATAACCATTTTATGTAGAGTAGGAACATGTATAATCATAGGTGTGAAATCTCTTTTTACCATGGTTTTCGTGTGACAAGATGAAGAGAATTTTCAGTATTAATGTTAAGCACATGAAATCAGAAAACAGCGTTTTTCTGTGTTACAGATGTGACTGAGTGAAGAGAGAAGCAGTTGTCTCACTGGTCAAACCATACAGTACGCTTGGATATACACAGGCAGCAGAGTCCTTCAATGACAGGGATATGATGAGGAGAATGTGCTTCTGTCCGGCTACAGCATGAACAGCCTTAGATAATGCTCAATGATTACGCTTTCAGCTTTAACTGCATTGCATCCATCAGCACAGGCACACAGACACTTGCTCTCGCTCCTCGCACCCTTTTCCCTAAGAATCACAAAGCGCGTCTAAAATCAAAGTAGAGATCTCCCCAAAACAAAGCCCACACATTCCATTGGAATTCCTGTGGATTTGACGTTTCCTCCATGATCGAGCCTTGTTGCACACAGTGTCCCTCTCCCCCTCCCCCCCACAGGCAGTGTGTGCTGGGGGCTGCAGTCTCTGAGTGGAGGAGGGAGGGCCCGGGGCTCAGTCGTCCTCCAGCCCCTGGTTCAGGAGGAAGTTGGCCGCCAGGTTCTCATTCTTCTCACAGGCAAAGTAGGCCTGGATCACCAGCGCCTCCGGGAAGCCCAGCGCTTTTAACTGTGCAGAAAGCAGATAGTAAGGCAAAGGGCGCAAACGCCACCACCAAAACCACTGACTACAATGCAATTGACATTATCTGTTAAGGATTACGCAAAGTTTAGATATATCTGACGCCAAGTGGAAAACCAAAAACCCTAGACGTGTCACTGTGCGCATTGTGTATTCAGTCTGCACAATGTACAGCCAAGTTATTGCAATATTAGATGACAACAAGCCACAATATATCACAGTATCACTGAGGCCTACGGCTGCACCAACATCAACACTGAACCGGATATTGCGCAGAATGATCTGTGAGGAGCAAAGAGTGGGCTAAGTAAAGCAGGGTAAAGAGGCGCGTGTACTGACCCTCTCGATGGCCTCCTTCTCCTGAGATGTGACCTGGATGTAACTAACAGGTGCTCCTTCTTCCCCAGCTGCACCTAAGTCCCCGACCTCCGGAGCATCTCCACTTTCCCCCACCGGCTCATTCAGCATCTGGATGAACCGCTCCTGGTGCTGACTGATTTGCTAGGAAACACACAGGCAATCTTAGACATCCTAGATAGTTGTCCACTAAATCAGAAAAACTGTATACAAAACTGTATATTACAAACAGCACAGTGTACGGTACAGTCCCCAGTGCATGGGGATGTTACCTGTAGGAGCTGGGGGTTCTCGTGGCCCAGCTGCTGCAGCATTGTGGGCAGCATGGAGGGGTTCCTCTGGATGGCCTGTCTCATGTGAACAAACTGAGGCTGGGTCCGGAGGAACGCTAGCGGGTTTTCTCCTGGACACACAGAACAGACAGTTATTGTGAACACAAGGCACACCGTTCCCACCAAGCTAAAGGATGGCAGCCCACTTCACTCAAATATTTTATAAAGAGTTCACTTTACCTTCCGATGGTGCCTCTGTGGGTGCAGATGTGGGAGCCGGTGCTGGGGGGTTACTCTCCTGGACGGGGCTGCTGGGGATGCCCTGTGGACACAGAGCAATGTTCACTGGAGGGTAGGGCAGAAACCACTAATCGATTAATTGACAATCAATTATTGAAATAGTTACCATTTTAGTTATCGATAAATCGTTTCTGGTTTACAGACTCAAAAAGAGTAAAATGACAATTACAAACTTGTGTTTTTTAATGGGTAAGAAGAGTGTTTGGTATATTGTGAATTTCATAAATATTACCCGTTTGGGTCTCAGGACAAGTATCAAATCAGAAAGCAGAATTAGCTTTACTCTTCTTGTTGCCAGTTCCTATAGTTTAAACCAGTTTGGAAAACTCCGGAGGTTCTTAGCTTTCAAATTAGGAATACCCTGTGCACTAATATATTGACACTCCAGATTCAAGGCTAAAAAGGGCAATGTTAGTGTGACATGTACTGTGCAAGAGAAGAAGATGTAAATGTAGAGTTTAGATATTATGTGCTGACATTGCGGAGAATTTAGACTTTACATCTTTGAAAAGAGGCTTCCCACTTAAATGCGCCAAGTCTAGGAGCTGCAAGATCTCAAAATGCACTCCTAAGCGCAAAATGTTTCGCTATAGTCTGTTTAGAAACACAAGATTGGGCCCTACATCTGTAAAGTCTGTTTACAGCGTTTCCTCCTGTGACAACTTTGAGGGAAACATCCTATTTTTAACCAAGCTTATTTTTGTTTTCTGGATTTTTAAAGGTTAAGCTTTTGGCTTTGATTGACAGGCCCTGGAGAGCTGTGGATGCTCATTGCTGTTCTGCCTGCCCTGCTAAGGGCCTGCCTTTTTGCCCGTTTTAGGAACATACCCTATAGGAGCAAGGTGTGGCATCTTAATTTCACACACCACATGGGCCCAACACCATGAATGGGGAAAAAAGGCCACTGTGGTTGAAATGCATGCTAGTGCCGTTTTGGTCATCAGCACTCTTTGATACCAGAGCAGCATGTGACCGTCAGAATATTTTCCCTCTCAGAACAGTGTATCACTGCGGGCTAAACAAAGCAGTTTGGTGTCCTGTGAGAGCATAGAAAGACAGAAAATGCTGAATGAAAGTGTGTAAGGCTGTAGTGCATCTACTGGAAAGGGCATGGAGCAGTGCTCTTTGTGCCGGTCCAGTGAATGCCCCAGGTAAGACGTGCACATTAGGCTACACTGATACTGTCAATCACACAGATCAAATCTAAAATGTGTGCAGATTCAGTTGGTCAGGCCCATATGTCCCGATAATGGTTAGAGTCTGGGTTTAGGGTTCAGACTGACGTGAAGAGGTTTGAGATGGGTCGGGCTGGATTTTTTGGGTCCTATTTAAGAACTGATGTAGAGTGAGTAAGGCGTACAGTGAGCAGGTACTCCACGGCTCGGTGCGGGTTGTTGAAGCTGGCCCTCAGAGCGGCCACCACCCGCTCTCGTTCATATCCCATCGACATAATCCGTGTCAGCATGGCCTCGTACTCCGCCCCCGTCACTGCAAAAAGATATAGCTGCTTCTGAACTCATTCTATATCTGATAAATAATGATGTGACAATAATGCCAAAGAAAAATCTTTTCAAATTGAAAGCTTGATAGGCTGGTTATGCACTTTTACCCCATGTGCGAATTGTATGTCACAAAAAAAAGGGAAAAGAGAAAAAGTGTGTGATCATATATCAGCAATCTCCAAATAGTAGCTTAGGAACTACAAGTAGCTCTCCAAAAATCTTCTGTATTTTCATTCTTGATGAATCACATTTTAGATACATTTTAGATTATTTGTGTTCTAAACGCGTAACAATCTATAGATACCTAGAAAATCATATTCAAGTGTAAAGAGAAAACTGATTTTCTTGTGTTGAAATAGGCTCATCAATGTTTGAGCATACATATACACAGAGAGCTTTCAGTCAGTCTTCTGCCTCGATCCGTCTGTGTGCTCAATCAATCGCTCCGTTAACACAGAACATATGGGAGTCATAGAGCTTTTTAAGTTCTAACTTGAAGGGCCATACTGCCTTTGCTATGCCAGATCTCTGAAGCTAAGCAGGGAAGGGACTGGGTGAATGTAGTGAGTGAGTGGTTGGTGGTGGTCGGAGGGGCCGATGGCACGGACTATTTGCCTCGCTCCCGTCAGTCTGCCCCAGGGCAGCCGTGGCTACAACAGTAGTTTACTACCACCGAGTATGGAGTCAATGAAGAATGACTACAGTGTAGCACTTTGAGAAACTTGGTAATACAGGCTTGTAAAGCCAAGGCAAGTGTAAGCCATTAATATTATTATTATTAGTAGTAGTAGTAATAGTAGTAGTAGTAGTATTTATTGTATTAGTTTATTTGAACAGGGACAATGACAATTAATTAATTTAGCTCTAAAGCTAGTTTTCAACTGTAGTCCCTGGGAAAGATGTAGATTGCCAGCAGCAAACAATAAACAACACTAACAATCATTATTAACCTATAAAATGATAAAAACAATTATTATTATTGGCATTATTATTCCCCTCCTGGAACCTCCACCTTAACGTGGTGGAGGGGTTTGAGCGCCCGAATGATCCTGGGGGCTATGTTGTCTGGGGCTTCGTGCCCCTGGTAGGGTCTCCCATGGCAAACCGGTCCTAAGCGACGGGTCAGACAAAGAGCGGTTCAGAAGCCCCTAATGAGGGACTAAACAGGCCCGTTTATTCGTGAGGCCGTCCTCCTATGGACGCACCACCTGCAGGAGGAGCCATAAGGGGCTGGTGCAATGTGATTTATGCAGCTCGGACGGCTGCCCCCACGACCCGGCAACGGACAAGTGGAAGAAGATGGATGGATGGTATTATTATTAATACCACTGGGGGCACGACTGCACACAGCTCAGCAGGTGAAACATAACAATCGACAAAACTTAAAAGATTTGAACAATTTGCAATCATCACTGCTTTACATTATTTTTGGTGGTGCCATATTTGTTTTGGTCGCTGCACTTCTCCCGTTTTGTCATTTCCTGACAGACTTCCAGCGCCCTCTGGAGGTAATGTCCGATAACACAGGCTAGGCTTTAGAAATGTGTGGAAGTGTAAATACAGTGGCGCTAACGACACTTGTAACCCATGGCTCTGTTTACGAACGAAACAGGAGTATAAATGGGTCTCAACTCTCCTTAGTTTAATGTAAAACCACAGTGCTGCTCATCACATTCAAATTAGCAGTCAGTTCATCATCCGAGTAGGAAGGTGAGGAGCTTGGACAGCACCCATAGGGATAGCCACACTGCTCTTTGTGGCCTAAGAATAATGAATAGCTCTCTTTTGTCACAGTCTAAATATAGAGGTGAGATGCATCATACAGCAGAATGTTAAGCCCTACACTCAAAGAGCGGAAAGGACATTTTTGGCACAAGCCTAGTCTAGCCTCACTTCATTAATAGCAGTCCATTTGTCACAGTTAACGCACTATCCTCTTCAACCTCAGCAGCAGAATCAAAGACAACTCGGCACCATTCACTCTGTACCTACCCAGTGCTGACGAGGGGTCCATGCCCTGACTGCTGCCACTGGAGCTGCACAGACAAGACATGGTTAGAAAACACTAGGACTGACTTCATCATCTCTTTTTTGAGCTTCCTCAAAAACATTAAGCATTTCGTTTAATTGCCCTTTGAGCATTTCCCAACAGTGAGGCAGCAAAAGCCCATACATTGTCCCTTAAGGTTTATTCTAATTAGGCTACCAATGTTTCTTTGAATTATCTTGAAAACTATAACTACTTTTTTTTCTTCTTTTGATGAACTACTTTATGGTAAAAATCAACAGATCAAGTCAAGTCTCTTTATAGTGCACTTTTATACAACAATTCTTTATCCCTTATGATATGATAACCCTGTAGAAGACCTTTACCTGGCAGGTTGCGGTGTTTCTCCGGTGGCTGCAGCACTGGGCTCCTCTTGGACCTCCTCGGTCGGAGTGGGCACAGCGGCGGGGGCGGGAGCTGGAACAGAGGCAGGCGCCGGGGCTGGAGCAGCTGTGGACGAGGACTCCTGTGATGGGGGCTTGGGCGCTTCTGAGACTGGAGGAGAGGCAGCAGCTGCGGGCTTAGTCTAGAACAGGGCACATGACGTTAGGCTTTCACTCACACTGAAACACAAACATTATTCTAATACAACAGCCTTACCTTAGACACCATGACGACAACAAAGTTCTTCTCGTCTATTTTGTAGTCCTTAATGGGCTGGTCATCTTGAAGAATTTTACCAGCATAAATCAGTTTCTGTCCAGATACAGGAAAGTTGTCCTTGCCCCTTTCTGCTTCAATCTTCTCTTTCAATGCCTTGACCTGTAGCAAATGTTTTAGCACATGAGCTACTTTGACAAAGTAATCTATAAAGCAATCCATATTTTGTCATTTCACAAAGTACAGGTGGAAAACAACTACACTAATAGTTACTTTGAGATATGCATTGAAATACACTCATCTCCAACTGAAGAACCATATACTAGCCATTGTTGCTTAAGTCTCCCAAGTGTTGTATGCACCATATTGTATGCAATAACTTCTGTTCTATGAGACAAATGAATGACAGCAAAACCACACACAATATTTACATAATACAACGCACAAAATAAATAGCAACTGTCTCCACTTCCAAAGCACAACTCATTTCTCAACTTTGTAATTCACAACATTACTGCAGGCAAAATGATAGTCATGGCACATGCCAATCACGTGACTGGGAATTATGATTCACAAAAATTTCCAGGAGAAATTTCCACTTTTATGTTTTTGAAATAAATGACAAATGATGGGTTAAAAAAAAAAGTCTACACATCAAATCACCCAAATACCAAAGACGATCAAAGCGTTAGCTTGGCTTAAACTCTTGAGCGGTTTTACCAATGTAATAAGTTTTTATTACAGAGATGTTCGATCTTTTTTGTTATTCTTTCCAAGTTTCCACACAAACCCATCAAGTGGACACACCAACTCAGCTTTCTTTGCGGTCTGCTACAAATAAGGCTAATCATAATTAGCACAGTCATGCTATGAGCATTAGCAATTAGCGCATCGACCACCTACAGTTAACAGGCTACAGTTGTATTTCAAGCAACATAGTTCTTTAGAATTAAAAGTGGATGCCAAACAGTGTTAACATCAGCTCAAATCAACCTTACGTGCATTTTTAAGCACGTCGCATTTAGTTTACGTTGGTCGGCAACACGCTAACATGCTAGGTTTGGAAGTTACAGCTAAAGAAGCTGTCGCGTTATAAGCATGATATTTTTCACTAACCCTTTCAACGTATAAGCCTGCACCTTCCCGAAATGAATTAGATCAGTCGATGCCAGTGGTGGAAAACACGTCAATGTTGTCTGGGCAATGATATATACGGCTATGTTTCATGCACTGTTGGGCTAGCTAAAGTTAGCAGATTAGCTTTTAGCCACTCACCGTTAGTTCGGGGTCTATCTCAATTTGAATTGTCTGCTGTTGCAGTGTTTTGAGTGTGATCTGCATGGTGGCGGCGACTCGCGTTTCAAATGTCAGTGAAACGAAGAGGAAACACTCGCTATGCAGTTATTTTCTTATCAAAGTTGGCAGTTCGGGTGAAATAACAAGTAGCCGAGAAATGTGTACATCCATGGGCACTCAGCAATTCGCCATCTTTGGTGACAAGTTAGTGGTGCGGCGAGAATGGGCGAGAACAGCTCCTTGGAACATGCGAGATTTTATGATCTAGGCGAGATGTAAGCGCTTACTTTGTTTTGTATTTTTATTTTTACATTATGGGAGTGATTAAGGTTGAATAAATTACTGGGCATTTGGTAAGAGAAATTTCTTTAACGGACATAAATAGCCTATTTCACAGATGTAATATTATACACACTAAAATATACTAAACCTACTGTAAGCCTGTTTAACCAGTTCAACATAGTGATCGTATGCCTGTCAATTAAAAACAAAAACAAATAAAACAACATTAGCATGGGTAGCCTATTTATGGTGGCTCTAAAATAGTTTTGTAATATTATTATTAATATTATTCTTTATTTATCCAGGTGGTCTATTGAGATTCAGTGTTGCAAGAGAAATCTGTTAAAACATACAATGTAGATAACAGTCAACAATAAGGCAACGGTAAGACAATTACAGCAACATTAACATTATACTTAGAATAATTATAACACGTAAAAACAAGAGGAGGATAGGCCTACTCCTTTACAAGGGATTTAAACGGATTAAAGGTCATAAGATTATCCACACTAAAAATCTTCTGTGCTATTAAATTTAACAAATAATCAGGCAGGACATCAAGAAGAGCGTTGTAAGTAAACAGCAGCAATCTCTGTGTAAAGATGTTGGTCATGTTAATATTACAGAAGGTGCTTCAAAATGGTTTGTCTTAACAATATATATATTTTTTTCACATTATAACTTTGAGGACGGTTAATTGACGCCACCAGCAGAGGTCAGGGTTTGACCACTACAGTAATGTAAAAGTTCAGACAACTCAGCTCTGTCCGGGTTCTGACTGACATCGATGAGTAAACCTAAAATCCAACTACTACCCAGTTGATTTGTTTTTAGAGAACCACAGAATAAGCTGTTGACATGCTAATTCACTATGGGCTTTATGTTTACATGCCCTAAAAAGAAATAGCTATTTAAAAGTAGGCCTAGGCCTTCATACCTTCAAGTAAATTTGAGTAAACTTATAGGCAACAGTGATAATAAATATTTATTATTGCACATCATCACTTCCTTCGAAGTTCTGCACACAGTGGAAGATAATAATAATAATAATAAAGGCCAGGGCAACCTGTCAGAAGCCATTTTCAGATCTTGAGCCAGGATCTTGGTCAGAAGTACCTAGCTGTATTGGTCTAATGAGCAGAGAAAGGGCTGGACATGGGGGAAACATGCCCACTCTACTCACCAAAAGTTCCACCTGCCCCAAATCAAAACAGGATCTTCTTGCTCTGAGGTACATGCCCTAAAAAGAAATAGCTATTTAAAAGTAGGCCTAGGCCTTCATACCTTCAAGTAAATTTGAGTAAACTTATAGGCAACAGTGATAATAAATATTTATTATTGCACATCATCACTTCCTTCGAAGTTCTGCACACAGTGGAAGATAATAATAATAATAATAAAGGCCAGGGCAACCTGTCAGAAGCCATTTTCAGATCTTGAGCCAGGATCTTGGTCAGAAGTACCTAGCTGTATTGGTCTAATGAGCAGAGAAAGGGCTGGACATGGGGGAAACATGCCCACTCTACTCACCAAAAGTTCCACCTGCCCCAAATCAAAACAGGATCTTCTTGCTCTGAGGTAAGAGTGCTAGCCACTCATCCACTAACACTGTCAATGGATATGATTAACAATAATGCCTAACATTTAGGATTTTGTTTGAGGTGGTATTTACAGCCGTGAACTTGACTAGAAGGTTGAAAAGGGAGGTGCAGTCCTTTCTGTTTTAGTGGCCTATATGTGCATTCATCTGTCTTAATTCTTTGGGACAGAACTATTAAAGATTAACTACAGAGTTCTTGACGTCGCCCGGTATGGTGCAGCCAGGGCCCCATCCTGGAGCCAGGCCTGGGGTAGGGGCTTGCATGTGAGCGTCTGGTGGTCGGGCCTTTGCCCACGGGACCCTGCCGGGCGCAGCACAAAGGGACGACGTATGGGCCCGCCCTCCTGTGGTTGGGTGCAGAAATGACTGGGTGGCGGTCGAAGGCAGGTGCCTCAACGACCTGGTCCGCGCACACAGCTTCTGGCTGTCGGGACGTGGAACGTCACCTCGCTGGGGGGGAAGGAGCCCGAGCTTGTGCAGGAGGTTGAGAGGTACCGGCTTGATATAGTCAGGCTCACCTCCACGCACAGCTTGGGTTCCGGATTGCAAGTCCTGGAGAGAGGCTGGATGCTATACTTTTCTGGAGTTGTCCATGGTTAGAGGCGACGAGCTGGGGTGGGCTTGCTTATGCACCCCAACTCAGTCGCTACGTGTTGGAGTTTACCGCAGTAAACGAGAAGGTTGTGTCCCTATGCCTTCTGGTCGGGGACAGGTCTCTCACCGTTGTTTCGGCCTGCGGGCCCAACATCGGTGCAGAGTACTCAGCCTGTTTGGAGTCCCTGAGAGGGGTACTAGACGGTGCACTGGGGAATCCATTGTTTTACTGGGGGACTTCAATGCCCACGTGTGAGACCTGGACAGGGGTTATTGGGAAGAACGGCCTGCCCTATCTGAATCCGAGCGGTGTACTGTTATTAAACTTCTGTGCAAGTGTCTGTTTGTCGATAACGAACACCATCGAGCACAGGGGTGTCCATACGTACACGTGGTACCAAGACACCCTGGGCCGGAGGTCGATTATCGAATTTGTAGTGTGTCATCAGATTGCTGGCCACGTATCTCGGACACTTGGGTGAAGAGAGGGGCTGAGCTGTCAACCGATTACCACCCGGTGGTGCGCTGGATCTGCTGGCAGAGGAGGAAGTTGGTCAGACCTGGCAGACCCAAACGTGTTGTGAGGGTCTGTTGGGAACGTCCAGTGGATCCCTTTGTCGGCAGGGTCTTCAACTCCCACCTCCGGACGAGCTTCTCCCATATCCTGAGGGAGGTTGGAGACATGGAGTCCGACTGGACCATGTTCTCCTCCTCCATTGTCGATGCGGCCACTCATATCTGTGGCCGTAAAGTCTCTGGTGCCTGTTGCGGCAGCCATCCCAGAACCCGGTGGTGGAACCCGGAAGTAAGGGATGCCGTCAAGCTGAAGAAGAAGTCCTACTTGGCCCCGCTTGTGGGACTCCAGAGGCAGCTGAGAGGTACCGGCAGGCTAAGCGTGTCGCAGCTCATGTGATCGTAGAGGCAATAACTTGGGTCTGGGAGGAGTTCAGAGAAGCAATGGAGGAGGACTATCGGTTGGCCTTGAAGAGGTTCTGGCAAATCATCCGCCGCCTCAGGAGGGGGAAGCAGTGCTTCACCTCAACTGGGGATGTTGTCGGGCAGTAGAAGGAGTATTTTGAGGATCTCCTCAATCCCACCGTCCTGTCTTCCAATGGGGGCGGTGGATGAGACCCATCCTGAGTACCTTTAGTCTCTGGATGTTGTAGGACTGTCTTGGCTGACACTACTCTGCAACATCACGCGGTGGTCGGGGACAATGCCTCTGGGTTGGCAAACCTGGGGTGGTGGTCCCACTCTTTAAGAAGGGGGATCGGAGGGTGTGCTCCAACTACAGAGGGATCACACTCCTCAGCTTCCCCGGTAAGGTCTACTCCAGGGTGCTGGCAAGGAGGATCTGGCCGATAGTCGAATCTTGGATTCAGGAGGAACAATGCGTTTTTTGTCCTGGTCACGGCACACTAGACCAGCTCTATACCCTCCATCTTGCTTGAGGGTTTGTGGGAGTTCACCCAATCAGTCCACATGTGCTTTGTGGATATGGAGAAAGCGTTCGACCGTGTCCCTCGTGGTGCCCTGTGGGGGGTGCTCTGGGAGAATGGGGTCTGGGGCCCTCTGCTAAGGGCTGTCTGTTCCCTGTATGACCACAGCAGGAGCTTGGTTCGCATTGCCGGCAGGTCTCCGCCAGGGCTGCCTTTTGTCACTTGTTCTGTTCATTACCTTTATGGACAGAATTTCTAAGGGCAGCCTGAGGCCGGAGGGTGTCCGGTTTGGGTACCTCAGGATCTCATCTCTGCTGTTAGCAAATGATGTTATTCTGTTGGCTTCATCAAATCAGGATGAGTGTGACACGGCTGGGATGAGGATCAGCACCTCCAAATCCGAGGCCATGATTCTCCAGAATCTCCGGAAAAGGTAGCTTCCCCTCTTCAGATCGGTGGAGAGTCCTTGCCTCAAGTAGAGGAGTTCAAGTATCTCGGGGTCTTGTTCACGAGCCAGGGATGGATGGAGCGTGAGATTGACAGAAGGATTGGTGCAGTGTCGGCAGTGATGCGGCCGCTGTATTGGACTGTTGTGGTGAAGAGGGAGTTGAGTCAGGGGGAAAAGCTCTCGTTTCACCAATCAATCTACGTACCTACAAGCGGCTGAAATGAGTTTCCTTCGCAGGGTGGCTGGGTGCACCCTTCGAGATAGGGTGAGGAGCTCAGTTACCCAAGAGGAGCTCGGAGTAGAGTCACTGCTCCGTGGCATCAAAAGGAGCCAGCTGAGGTGGATCGGGCTTTTGTCTCAGATGCCTCCTGGTCGCTTACCTCGTAAGGTGTTCCAGGCATATCCTATTTTGAGGAGGCCTCGTAGAAAACCGTAAAAAAAAAAAGCGTAGGACACGATGGAGGGACTATGTCTCTGAGCTGGTCTGGTGTCGCCTCAGGGGTCCCCCCATTACAGCTCCAGGAGGTGTGCGGGGATCGGGAAGTCTGGTCTTCTCTGCTGAGACTGCTGCCCGCGGTGACCCGGCCCTGGATAAAGCGGAAGAAAATGGATGGATGGAACAAAGGTCCCTAGATTTTGTATGACTCAGCAAAGTCCCATTTTAAACACTCGTACACAAGACCAGATTATTTTAAATCACTGTATAATTTCACTATAACCCATGATGTTTGATTTTGTGAGAAAAGATTGTGTTTATTATTGGACTTTCTGTGGCTGAAACTATCCATCTCAGAATTTCTAACATTATATAATTCCTTGGCTGTTCCTAAGAAAATATCTGCAGCTTGGATGTACGCTTGTGGGTGCTGTGTATATTTTTAGTCCTTCTTGTGAGCAGCCTCCAATTGTTTAAAAATAACAGCTCAACTTTCTCCAAAGAATAAACATATCTCAACGAATGTGTTTCCACCTATCACATGGCCAGCTCCAAGGCCTTATAGAAATAATGACCATGTAGCTGCATGGCATTGTGTCACTTCTTTATACTTTTGGTGAAACTCCTCTCTCCTCTTTCTCCTCCATCATGACAATCAACTATGACATAAATTATTAATGTATTAGTCCCTAGTTAGTTACTTCCTCCTGTTATCAAACATTTTGGTCTGATCCGTGTACACCAGGAGTGGCTCCACTCAGAGCTCTTTTTTTCCAAATATACAGGGCCTCTTGAAAGTACTAATACACCTTGAACTTTTGCACATTTTGACATGTTTACAACCATAAACATAAAGATTTTATTTTGAATGTTTTACTGAAAGTTCACACACAAGTAACATACAACTGTGAAGTGAAAGTAAAATGATACATGATTCTGTTATTTTTCAAAAAATAGAAAAGTGAAAAGTGGGGCGTGCATAAGTATTCATACAGCATTTTTCTGAGTGCATTAAATTGCCTTTATAACATTCCTAATGACTGCAGAAGGTTCACACCTTGCCCTAACCATTAAATAGAGGCCACCTGTGTGTAATCTACTCTCAGTATAATTGCAGCTGTTCTGTGAGGGCCTCAGAGCTATATGGTCGGAGTGTATTGGTCACTAAACAACATCATGAAGGCCAAGGAGCTCACCAACGGTCAGGGATAAAGTTGTGGAGAAGTTTAAAGCAGTGTTAAGTTATACAAAGATTTCCCAAGATTTGAACATCTCACGGAGCACTGTTCAATCCATCATTCGGAAATGGAAAGAGTATAGCACCACTGCGACCTTACCAAGACATGGCCGTCCACCTAAAACTAACAGACCGAACAAGGAGAGCACTGGTCAGAAATGCAACCAAGTGCCCCAAGATAACTCTGGAGGAGCTGCGACGTACTGCCGCTGAGCTGGGGGAATCTGTACACAGCTCAGATCTGTGGAAGAAGGTGCTTTGGTCAGATGAGAAAAAAATTTAACTTTTTTGCAAAATGTTATGTATGGCGCAAACCTAACACTGCTCATCGTCCTGAGTGCACCAACCCCAATGTCAAATATGGTGGGGGGAGCATCATGCTATGGGGCTGCTTTTCCTCAGCGGGGACTGGGAAGATTGTAAGAATAGTTGGGAAGATGGATGGAGCCAAATACAGAGACATTTTGGAGGAAAACCTGCTGGAATCAGCAAGAGAATTGAGGCTGGGGCGGAGATTCACCTTCCAGCAGGACAATGACCCAAAACACAAAGCTAAATCTACAATGGAATGGTTTAAAAACAAACATATTAATGTGTTAGAATGGCCCAGTCAAGTCCTGACCTAACTCCTATTGAAAATCTGTGGAAAGACCTGAAAACTGCTGTTCACAAACGCTCTCCTTCTAATGTGACAGAGTTTGAGTTGTTTTGTAAAGAGGAATGGGCTAAAATGTCAGTCTCTAGATGTGCAAACCTTGTACAGTCATACCCCAGAAGACTTGCTGCTGTTATTGCAGCAAAAGGGGGTTCCACAAAGTATTAATTCATGCTGTGTGAATACACCCCACTTTTCGTTTTCTATTTTTTGAAAAATAACAGAATCATGTATCATTTTGCTTTCACTTCACAGTTGTCTGTTACTTGTGTGTGAGCTTTCAGTAAAACATTCAAAATAAAATCTTTACTTTTAGGGTTGTAAACATGACATAATGTGCAAAGGTTCAAGGTGTATTAGTACTTTCGCAAGGCACTGTATAATTTCACTCATCAGCAGAAATGTGTCCTCTGCATTTCACCCTTCCTTCAATGTCACTAGCTATCTGTCAGGAGCAGTGGCCCAGACCCATCTCTTGTTTCTGAGCTATAGTTTATGATCAGGGGTGCTTGGCTTGATGATTAGCCTATTGTGCATGTTTTGCGTTGATGGGGAAACCTTATATCAGTTGGAGGAAACCCACCTGGACACACAGAAAGGCCCACACTGTCCAGCTATTGATTATTCTTTCTTCTTGGCAAAGGTGAGATTATAGCGGCACGGTAGTACCGCGGTTAGAGCTCATGATTCCCAGCTAGAAGGTCTGGGGTTCGATTCCCACCTGGACGGGGCCTTTCTATGTGTAGTTTGCATGTTCTGCCTGTGTCAGAGTAGGTTTTCTCTGGGTACTCTGGTTTCCCCTACCACTAAAAACATGTACAATAGGCTAGGATGTTTGAGTGTGTGCATGGTGGACAACGGACGCAAATTAGCTAAATGCTACAATCTAGTGTGGCTTGTTTACATGCATGAGACCCTTGTATGTTAATTAACATGCACTGTCCCGACCAAATAAACCAATAAATAAAAAAATGGGGTGCCCCCCCCAAAATGGAACTACATAAATCTGAAACTTTAACTCACGGGGGTATTTCTCTTGGCTGACGGCTATCCAGTATGCCATGAACAGCATATGGCATGCTTGCACAGCTGAAGATGACACACTAAAGTGCGTCTGCTGGTTACCGTGGTGACATGGGCTGCTGCAACTCTCGTGGTGACAGCTACAACGTCCTGCTGGGTAAACATGAAATCTCCAGAGAAAGGCCCAAGCACCTCAGAGAAACATGCTCCAGTCAGCCAAAGAAAATCTCTGTCCTCCCGCTTCATTTGTTTTGTATGTTTGAAAGACATTGTGAAGTTCATTAATGAGAGAGAAGAGGATATGGAGGCTTTCGATGCACTGGGAACCCTGAAAAGAAGCAAATCAGCTTAATAGAGTCCCTCAATAATAGATTTTTTTAATTTAAATTGACATTATTGATATTATATTGAGATTGGCAGCTCTGATGTAAGGGAGACCAGTTGAAAACACAGTGTGAACAATGCATATTGCCTCTCATTTTAAGATTTTTAGAGAGTTAACGGTCACCTCCTGCTCCATTTATCATTTCTATGTATATCCTGCCCTCGACCCCTGTCACTGTACGGCGACTGCAATATTCAGCCTGATTCAGCCAAAAGTGGGCTGCACAGTTCAACCTTGTCCCTGTTAGTGAATCTCCACACAGAGCTGAGCACCAAGTAGATGACAATGAAATTGCTGCCGAACACTGATCATTGACAGGCATACTTCATTGAAACTTTATTCTGTATTCTACCCATCCTTCCATGAATTTGAGTTGACAGGTATGGAGCAGTGGACAACCACCGTAGGTGACTTCAATGCAACGCCTGGTGATCTCAAGATCTTCAGCGAGGTTTAGATAAATACTGACTTTCCTTTGAATCCACACTTTGTTTAGTTAAATTTAGTATTGTACAAGTCAAGACCCAATGCAGTCCAGTTTAAAACGTTTTGCCCTGAATAGAATATCCTACCATGTGAAGTGGTTCTGAAATCAACTCTAGATACGTACAAAAGTACTGTATGCATGTGAAACTGTAATAACAAGCACTCTACCCAGAACAGAACAAGAACCAGAAGGCTGTGACTGTTCAAATTATACAATTTTAAAACAGAATGAAAGTTGAAAACATGTACGAAGTCCAAGATTTTGTAGTTTTTTTGTTTTGACCTTCATTTAACCAGGAAAGTCCTACTGAGATTCAGAATCTCTTCATCAGAGTAGTCCATGCCAGAGGGGAGACACTATTGTGTATGTGCTGTTTTTAGTACAGGTGCATGAGATGTAAGAATATTATATTGTGAAATCAAATGGGCCTACATCAAACTTTAAAGAGCACTTGTTCGACATTCTTTTCTATTCAGCTAAAGTAAAGCTGAAAATAGCTGCCTGTGTGTGTTATCTTTGGTTGCTAGTATTGCCACTGTACACAGAAGGCTTCGGCTATGTACTCATCTTCTGCTTAAAGTGAACATGTTGAAATGGCGAAATAGCTGCACAGTTTTTAGCAGCATAATGCTAACAGGTGTATGTGACAGTAAAGGTTTTTAAAGCAATTTTGTAGCATTTGTCGTAATGCAATAGTGCTACAGTGATCAGAACACCATGGGGTGCAGACTCTAAATAAAAAGACATTCTAATTAGAGATATTTTCTTTTTTTCAGACTCTGTATAAAGCATACTCACATTTTTATCTGAAATAGAATCACATACAGCGCATGCATGGTCAGCAGTTTTAAAACAGTCTTCGCCTTCTATGAAGCTTGTTTGACAGTGAGTGTGGATGCTAATTATCTCCACAAACAGGCCTGGGCGTGCGCTGCATGTGATGGGGTGACCAGGTCTCTGTGCTGTTCACTAACTAATGATTTCACTGTGTGGCCTCATTTACGGAAATGAAACCTGCCCCCAGAGCGACCCGCATCTCCCCTGCTCCTTCAACGAATGGGGGCCCAGGTGGGACATTAACGCTGATGTGTTCGTTTCTACACGTCAGAATGAGATTGTGAGACACGGAGGACTGTGGGATGACTGAGGTGGACCAGAGTTATCCTTGTAAGGGCTGGAAGAGGTGGCGCTTAAGAATAGTTTTAGAGCATATGTTTGATGAAGCAGATCCCTTGTCCATATACAGCCAGACGTAGGGGTGGAACAGTTGAGGACCCATGGGCTGTGAGTGCTTTTTACAAACAGAAACGCAATTCACATGTTTTATTACAGACTAAAAAGTATTCAGCGCATGAACAGGCTGTCCATAGAAATGGTTTGTTTGCAGACAGGGTCATTATTTTTCTTTTGATTTCATGGGGCAATTTCTAGGAGTGTTTTGAACAAATTAATAACAAGCCTTCACAAAAGTCCATCTGTTTATTCCTTCATCAACATTTGACCGTCATCACATTGTATGGCACATTCATTTAGTATGTCACAGGAACAGAATGAATTGGACCAGGCCTGCGATGACCTGTTTTTGTGAATCTCAAAGCCATTGTGACCATCTGCTGTAGCCTACTTACATGCATTCCCCAGTTCTTGTGTATTTTGATAGAACACTTTATCCCACAGTGCCAGACAGTGATGGTCATACTTGGTAAAAATCAGATGTAGGGAGTGTGGATGGAGGAGTGGAGGATTATGGAGGATTAGGAACTGCTTTTCTATCTAGTACATGTACATATAAGGTTTGAGAATATAACTGCATAGCATTCATCCTGTAGAGCCTTCATTGTTGAAGACATGTCATTGGAACACAATTTAGATCACACGTTCTAGGTGTGATTGTCGAATATAATGACTTAGTTCCTACTTTTAATGATAGGGTATGTATGATTTTAATGTAAACTATTCATGAACATTACCTATATGTCAACAGGTATAAGCTAAACATGTTCAAATCAAATATGTTTTTTACTAATAACAATTTTAATGCTTTTGTCATTACCCATAAAACTTTGGACGTGAGAGTAGTTTTTAAACAAGGGGGTGCTGATGGGGAATTATAGAGTTAATTCGGCCGCCTGTATGACGGTAATAAACTTCTTCTACTTAAGACATCCAGACTTCGTCCCATGCTTCCGCTCATGTCTCTCCGGACTTCTTTAGTATTTCCCACAGGTGCCAATGACAAAGTTAAACCTCTCCCTCCTACATCTCTATAAATGAGCCGGCCTGCTTCTTGTATTGTTGACAAAGTCTCCACGGTAAAAGGTGAAACACCCACCACTCTATACAGCTAGTACAGATGACAACTTGCAAGCATTAACTAGGATAGAAAACTAACATACGAGGGCTGATACAAACAAATTGTAATGCTGTCACAATTACAAAACTTTTTACGTGATGTAAAAGTTTCTCATGTTTACACATTTTTTGATTCTCAGGTGAATTGTCTAAAGAAGAAAAACAAATGAGCCCCACACTTTGGGGTGCCAGAATAAAAGCAGGCTCTCTTCTACTTCCCCAATCAAGTCCTAAATAGTGCTAGGGCAGGCCTGCAGACGTTGAAGCTCAGTGGGTTCTTGGTGTTTGTTTTAGGATCCTCATACAGCAGCCCAAGTTCACTTGTAGTTTTAAAGCTTTTTTTGTTTTTTACCGAACGCAGCAGACCACCATCCCCTTAAACTCGTCCGTTCCCTTTGATCTGTCCTCCTGATGTGGTGGATATGAAGCTTATGGATGTGCACTCGGGGTCAGTATTGATCTCGGCTGTGAGCAGAGGTAATGTAGCCTCAAACGAGCTGCTGTTGTTGGAATGTCCCACTGCAGATATTGATGGGCTACAGTTACATGCTGACTACTGCATTTGTGTAGTTATATATTACCACAAGTATCTGTGGCAGTGGTAGTATGAGCAGTTGTTACGAGAGTTACAAAGTAAACAGTGATTCCCAGTAGTGGGCCGTTGATTTAGCTGCTACTTCACTGGATTAACTCTTGCTTTGTAATGAGTGCTGGATGGACCTGAGTGATCCATAATCCCACCAGTAAAACCAGCTCAATCTGCTCCCTGGTGCACTCTGCCATAAAGACTTGACTGGGACCCTAAGCGTAAATGTAAGTGATATGTAGAAGTACTGCACTCATTCAAAGGGTGACCTACCAAAGGCATTATTAGCAACATGCTGCAGCTGTTATACAAAGGTAACAGGTTGTTAATAACTAAGAAAGGTTTCTAAATGATGGTTTGAAGTTTTAGGTATGTGTACTGAAATTCATGCTTGTTTTAATTTTCATTTTTGTGGCAGAGAGCTTTGTTACCCTGTTCTATCTAAGTTATGTAATAATAATGTATTGCCCCGACAGCCAAAGTGGAAGAACCGGCATATCTTTGCTATTGTCTATTGTATGAATCGCTTCACAAAGTATAAAGCTGTCAAAAACTGCATTTAACGTTACATTTCATCTTTTCATTGAAATCCTGAAAAGTGCATTCATAGTAAATCCGCGTGATGGATTAGTGGTGAGATTACAGGAGGCCATGCGGTGCTGCAGAAAGAGCAGTCACAGTGACACTGGCTGAGAGCAGACACATTCACAGATTATCACCAGCAGAGAAAGCATAAGCGGTTAGCCTATAGCCTCTTTTACTATTGAAAGAATCAGTGTGGTTATAGTCCCCTTGATAATCCTTATCCTTGCACATACTAGTAAATATCAAATGTTTTAAACATGCTAAATTGTTATTTTTATGAAACCGTTTTACTGGCAAAACTGCCCTTTGATATTTGTCAAATAATCTCTACACAGATCATTTTCAAATGTCTCAAATGGCTCCGGAATCGTTTGTTTTGTTTTATCATTTGGCTACTCATGATTTAGCAACATTTTTGATTAAATCCCCTCCTGTTGCATACAGTCACACTACTGTAACTATAAAGGGGTCAGTGTCTTAAGTTACAGGACACCACAGTATCTTCTGATTTACAAGGGCACGTTTATTTTTTTATTTTTTTAGTACTTTAACGGGTGATTTTTTTTTTTGTATCATCCTAGGGTCCAGAGCATATAGGCCTGACATTGCCTAACCCCGGGTTACATTAATTATTGAACCAATGCTGGGGCCAGCCCTGACATTCAATAACATTAATGAGACTTCGTTGTATGACTGTCCTTGAGTTCTGGTCTGTGGAAATGACCGCTTTGCTTCACTGCACAACTTACATCTCGTGTTCAACGGATTCTATTTTTGACCATCAACTTGTTCTACCGTGGCATATTTCCAATTGTTGTTACTCAGGTTTTGCTGACGATTTCATGCACTCTTGCTATCAGCGATAAAACGGATATAGTAATCTAGATCCTATAACGGGCCAGTGTCCTGTGATTCCTGTTCGATTACATGTCACCTTTATTGCCTATCATCATCGGGGAGACAACTGGAACTATACTTTCATGGGGATACAAGGAAGAGAAACAGTAAGATGACTGACATGACAAAAGATTTAGCAATTTCCATAACAAATAAAGGAGAGGGTTAGACATATGGAGTGCCAGAGAGGGAACTTAAGAGCTGTAACTTTGTGTTTCAATCAGGGCTCAAGATTTATCTCCAACTTTTTTAAGACTCCTTTGAATCTGTTTGTATAGGCTCTCATCAAGAAATTGTCTGCCGTTAGGAGTAATTCTCAAAAATAACTGACTTGATGTTTTGCTCCAGAAGCTTCTTGTGAGTTGTAAGACAGGTTAACTCACAAGTTATTTCAGCTCTGGCTCCTTTTGAGGGGAGGCCAGGCATCACCCCACACATTTCCTTTAGGAACAGTATGATTTATTAGAACAGTCTTTGTTCTAGGGAGGAGCAAAACTCAGTTGTCCTTTGCATTACTAAAGCCCTGCTGCTCCTGTGATTTGAGGAGTCTATATAAAAAGGGGATACAATTTACTCCTCAGCCCACATTCAGGGTCCTTTGCATTAGTTGTGGTCCAATTGTTAATCCTAATCCGTGCACATGCTAGCGTGTAGCCTACATATAGACACTGATGTTCCTCCTTTTTAGTGCACAGGGAGGGTGAAGTGTAATCTGAGAGAGAATGGTGGGGGCAGAGGGCCATTAGGCACTGGCAGTGCATTAGGCCCTGCAGCAGACAGTCGGGTGGAGTATGTTTGTGTGCATGAGCGCTGTTGGTCTGAGGAGCATTTCAGGGGGAAAAGGACAATGGGGCTGGGGATTTGCAAGAAGAGTGAGCGGGATTGAGTGCATTACAGAGAGAGCAAGCGCATACGAGTGTGTGCATGTGGCTGACCCATAAACAGCAGATGGGCACGGCCAGAGGAAAGTTTCATTTGAAAATTGTTCAGTTGTGATTTTGTTGTCAACAAAATCAGTAGTGATAGTAATGAACAAGAAATGGATGCAATCCAGCGACAATCAAGGCGTTTTTGGAGGAAACAATACACTCTCAAAATATTCTTAGGTGGAGGATCTTAATGAGCCATCGAGTGGACGACAGGATTAATATTTGTCAGAAAGTGAACTGCCTTTTTCTCACATAGGTCTCAGTTCTTTTTTAATTAAAACTGAAGACAAATACTGTGTAGCAGCCCACCTTACAGTAAACCCAGTTTATATTAGTATCAAATGTTTGTTGAATTTTGAGGTATCTCTTGTTTTTAGAAAGTAAAACAAATCGAATGGCAACATTTATGTTATAAAAATACAATGTCTTAAAGTAAACTAATAATAATATATTTATATAATATATTATATTTATCCAAAATGTTAGGAACGAACTAGACTGTATTGTGTCCAAAAGGCTTTTTTAAAAGCAAACAGTAGATTGCAGATGCCGGGGTTTGAGCCTATTTTGAGTACCATAGTTTAATCGGACCAATGAATTGTCCAATCCCCAACCATTAGGACTGAGATTATAATATACTGCAGCCAGATTCAGAGCGTATCAGGAGATGCAGAGGAGCGTATATCTCAACTGGTGCATTATTTATAAAGGCAGAGATTGTAGAGAGGATGGAGGAGGACACTTTATCTTTCATTTTGCTTTTTTGGGTAACTGCACCATTGAGCATTACTGCCTTTGTATCTCTTTTAGGCCAAAAATGACTCCCATCAGGTTCAACCGACCCATAGCCTCTGTTACCTGTGATCTGGCATCATGGTGGTCTGGCTGCACAGCATTAACACGTGAATTAGAAATGTTGAGATCTCACTGGCCCATACATGTATTTCCAATAGACACTGTATTTCTGTACATAAACACATAGAGATATTTCGAACAGCATATTTTAAATCTCAAAATAACCCTCTTGCATCAATAGCAAGAAAGACTTTATATTCACACTTCCATCTCCTCTTTTTTGTTGGTTTGATAATATATTAGTTTAATGTAATTTTAAAACAATAATAATATACATTGCTACAAAGCTTTGCCAAGAGCATTGGTAATTTTGTCAGCTCTCTATGTGAAATATAAAACAAGAAACACATAGATCCATGATGAAACAAATCCACACAGCCAGTGTCCAAAAATCCTCTAATTTATTCAATAAATGTTTGTTGTAAAACATTCAATAAAAAATGCTTCTACTTTATTGCTCATTTTCTCCAATACACTAGGACTTGCTCTGATGCATAATAATTTTCCATAGCACTCTCACAGGGAATATGCTAGTTATACGCCTTAATAGTCATAACATACATACGTAAAACACAAATTTCAGAACATATCAAAATGACATAAAACATAAATAAATGGACTTGGGACAGGTCTGCTCTACATCCGTCAGACATAGTGCTTACAAAATGATATTGAAAGGGTTAGGTTAGGTTAGCTATGGCACCACAAATATTGTCATTTAGCATTTTCATGCCACTAAGAAAAGTCCCGGATCATGCATTTACAATGAAGCTTTCTTGGAATGTCACATACAATCGAATCATAAAGCTACAGCTCCAGTGTTGACACTACAAACTAAACTAGTCAAATAAAATACCACAGATAAAAAGCAGATAAAAGGCTAAGTGCTTATTTGCAAGAGTACAGTACTTCAAAATGCAGTCTAATAAACAGTAGGACTTTGGAAATGACTAAATATTTTTAGTTGACATTATGATCTTACGTTACGCAATCATTGGTCTGTGGGGATATGGGTCACGCAGAGTAAAATCTGCATAATGAAAGTGATCTGAGAGGATGAGAGGCTCCCCTGTCCCAAGTCGTTTGGAGAATCCCACATTCCCTTCACAGCTCGCCTCATACACATGCTCAGTCGGGACAAGTGTGAATGGACTGCCTCAAATGGTGCTAAAGCTGCCTATGCGACACAAGATAAGCCCAGTTTCCACCAACAGTCGTTTAGTTTATCAAGTAGGACGAATACACTTGAGCTTGAAAGATAAAAGGAAACATAGTAATATAAGTGGCACATTCAATATTGCCCTTACAGTGTTGTTTCAACCAAATTGAGCAGCTTAAAATGTCAAATAAATATTATCCGATTTCTACAACCAAAGCACAGTAACAGTCCCTTGTGGTCGAGGGAGGATTTTTCCCATAGACCTCCATTTGAAAAGAGACATCTGGTGATTGGCTGCAAACACCTAGTAAAAAGCCACCTACCCACCTCATGACTGCTGACAAGCACGGGTCAAAATCACTCATTTAAGTTAAGTACTGTAAGAGACAATAAGAGCTGTTTTGTTTTTTCCCACGCACCGTCCCTGAATGGAAAACTGGTGTTGAGCCCGACTCTGGACGTGTTCCAAAAGTGAGCAGACAAGGCCACAAGTCCTGGCACTCGTCCCCTCCCCTCTCGGAGTAATGAAAAGAAGAAGACTTTGTAATATTTAGTCAACATTGGGAATTGTTTTTGATTTATATTGATGTAAAGATTAATCGTAAACATTGCTGATTAATTACCCGACAGTTGTGTGGTTCTTTGATGGTGGAAACTGCGCTTGGTGCAAATCAAACCCTACGTTATCTCCAAAATAAATACAAATCTACACTCACACAGAGCAGTTGGAGGTCAGCCGTGATGGTCATGCCACATATTTACATTCTGCTTAAGGAAACCGTGTACAAGGCAGTATATCGGACGTGATAGTGCGTGGAGTAATGTGGGAAAAAGTGAGGGTGTTATTTTTTTACATAATGACTGCACTCACAAGCTAAAGATGTCCTCAATAAATAAATAAATATCCAATAAGTTAAAGGGCTCCGTCTGTACATGAGAGAGAGAGAGAGAGCTGTTGACGTGTCTGTTTGCGTTGGTTCAGTTTGTGTTTTACACCGTCCGGGACTGTAGCTAAGGGAGGGACAGAAACAGAGAAGGGACCCAACGTCAGGGGGAACCCGTGGGACCTCATTCCTGACTTCCGTCAACACAAACAGAGAGCTGCTAGGACACTCTCCCGGAAATACATAGTGACACACAAGCAAAACAGCGCAAGATCCTGTTGTTGTCATTAAAAAGGTGCCATAGACCATGCAGTAGTGTCGGCTAAATATATGAAGGGGGGACCAGCTCGGGCCATGCAATTTAATATTAGGCTTTTCTTGTTTGGTCATTTAGAATAGATTGACGAAGTAATAATTCATGATAAAGTACCGAAGCATGAACACCGTGTGAGCATAACAATGAGAAAAAGATAATCCTAGGCCCTTACACCACATAAGGCATACTTGGATCTTGAGGCAGTTTTAATGCATTGAATAAACTGAGTGCATTATGAGAATCCACATCATTACATCCAGTAACTTTATAGATATAAGATTAATAGTTGAACCCCGGAAAATGTCAAAACTCAAGAACGTTTTAATAGTGTTGTACGGAGGAAATAACCAGCTTCATCCTGGCTCCTGTATTATTACATAATGTTTCTATGATGTGTTTAGGTGCTTTTTAATTAAGCTCAAAAGGAAATTTGACCCATCCTGCAATGCAGCTATGGTAGCCCCTAGATCTTTGGTGAGGACCAAGAGCTGTAGAATTGCCCATTAGGTTTTACATTGCTGGAGACAACAGAGGAAACCCAGCCAAACATGTTTTTACAGCCAAACTCCACACAGAAAGTTGAATCGAGCCCAGGACCGAATGGTTGTGGGAACCTTCAACTTGCCTAATTACAGAATTGTTTTAAAACTAAGATACTCAAATCTCAGCTTATACGCTCATTGTCAAAAGGCCGGCGTACTACCAAAACTGATCTCAAAACTTGCGCAGAAGAACCAATGACAGAATGAAGCTTTAAGTATCAAAATTTGCCGATACCTACAGTAAAAGATTAATCTTAACTTGGCCCAAAACTTAATAATGAAGTGAGACTTTTTTTTCTTTTTACCAGTATGTGCATAAATATCTCATAAATCCATACACCGTCATATCAACGCACGGGTGTGTTGCCGTGGCAGCAGAAGTGCCTGTGTCCATACTTTGTGTACAAGTGTTTCGAGGATAAGGACTATCAGCTGTCGTACATTCAAGGTGAAAGGTTACAGGAGGAAATGTCCCGCAGCGGCTGGACAGGGGTTTTGGGTGATCTGCAGGTGTGGGGGGTCATCAGCAAGGTCTCGGGTCCTAGAGGATGATGCACTTTCCCTTCTCCACCCAGGGGTTGTTCTTCATCAGCTCCGGGTTGAGGAAGGGATCTTCGGGGACGCCCTCCTCGATCCACTTCACCAGGCTATTTTGGGACGTACAGAGACAAACGCGTTAGAGATTTATGAAGTCGGAGCCAACAGTTCAACATCCCTGTTTTCTTTTCCATACTGGGCCAAGAAGTGACTGGAAAATGGAAGAAGTTACTTCAAAGTCTGTTTCTACAAAAAGGAAGGTGTCTTGTGTGAGATCACTCCATGATTAAAACTGTTAAGATTTTCTTTCTTTTTATTATGCTGATTTTTTGAGACAGCATTTTCTATATTCAAGGTATGAAACAACCAACTCTTTAGGTAAAGTTAGGTTTAGGTGAGATACCTGCAGGGATTAAACATTTACATGAGACAAATGCTGTTCGATTTTTATTTTGTCTAGTAGATATTTTTTTCCCCTTTTTTCCCCCGATGACATGTTGGTGTTTATTAAACATAACATTTAAAGAAAGGAATATACAAAAGAAAAAAAAAGATCAATTGAGACGACTGAAACACTGAAAAGGCCTTTCTCATCAAAAGACCGATTAGCTACTAATACTTGAAAGGGTCTAGCCACAATAACCAGTGAACAACAATGTTGGGCCAAGCTTTTAAAGTAGATGTTGTTTTACATTAGGTGATCCACATCGGCAGTAGAAATGCTAAAAGAAAAAGCTCTTATGTGTGGGAATATAGGGCCCTATCATTTAACGCATTTATCTTACTTCATTGAAGGTAACCAGGAAAATTGTTCATATTATTTACAATGGCATAGGATATTTAGCTAATTGCTTTTATGTAAGGGATAATGCACGACGAGGTGTCCATTATCAGAAATACCTGGATGACGCGGAGTCCAGTTATTTCTGGTAATGGACACCTCGGAGTGCATTATCCCGCTTATACCAGGGTCCCGCGAACTGAAACAGTTCATAGGGGCCTGTTTGCTTATTTTTTTAAGTCCTGGGCAAGAGTTATTTCACTTTTTAATCTGTTTTACCTGAAGCTAGTTCCATCTCTATTGTTTCATCATTACTATGGAAACAGCTGCAGTGGAATGATATAGAACGGGATTTAACTGTTAAATATACAATACCAATGCTTCCTAGTGAATATCAAGTATCTCCTATGTTAGCAAAGTACTCACGTAACTCATAATAATGAGGCTGTGATGTGCTTTGAATCATATTGAAGTTCAGAGTGAGTTCATTCTCATAAATTGACGGTAGATGAGAGGATCAATGCTATTTTCATCATGTCCTTGAACACAAAGCTAGTCCATTCTCGGCCTCAGAGCACTCATAATGCATCTCTATTATTGGGATGGTCAGATGAAGGCTTAATGTCTCCTGTTTAAACGGGTCTATCTCTACACTTTCTAACACTGTAATTCTAACGTTTCAATTGCAAGTTATTGTAATAAACGGACAATTAATGACCTAAAAAAAACATGAAGTGGTCTAGTGGTTAAGGCAGCTGCACACGTGGCAGAACACTGTTAGGGGAACTCAATGAGTGAGGCCTGAAACGTTACTGTGGTGCAAGAAATAAGAAAATAGTGAACGCTCAGTGTTACTTGATATTCACAAAAATATCCCTATTTTCCTATAAGCATGTGTCATTTCCATAGTAGATACTGTATATCTCAGTTTACTTTTTTTTTCAATATGACTTTTTGTAATGGCTGCGTCTGCAGAACTCACTCAGTGACTGTTTTGGAGGACTTCTCCCTCTTGAAGGCGAGCTGGTACTTGAGGCTCTCCACCTCCTTCTTCATCTGGGGCAGGTCCATCTCATCCATGACTGCAGCTGAATGTAGGCTTCTTCCACTTGGACACAAAGGTAAAACAAAAGTATCTTTATTATAACCCCACTGAAAACAACATGGTTTTCACTGATATACTTGGATGACGCAAAACCGCTCGTAATGTGGCCAATGTGTCTAGTCTGTTCATTAACCAAACTCTTCCCGCAGTCATAATTTACAGTTACTATGTCATATGTCCTATGGTCATTTGGGTAATGACCGAAAGGACAAGATCGCGAATACAAGCGGCCGAAATGAGTTTCCTTCGCAGGGTGGCTGGGCGAACCCTCCAGATCGGGTGAGGAGCTCAGTTACCCGGGAGGAGCTCGGACTCGAGCCGCTACTCCTCCATGTCGAAAGGAGCCAGCTGAGGTGGCTAGGGCATCTGTTCCGGATGCCTCCTGGTCGCCTCCCTCGGGAGGTGCTCCAGGCATGTCCCAGTGGGAGGAGGCCTCGTGGAAGGCCCAGGACACGCTGGTGGGACTATGTCTCCGAGCTGGCCTGGTGTCGCCTCGGGGTCCCCCCAGAACAGCTGGAGGAGGTGTGCGTGGATCGGGAAGTCTGGGCATCTCTGCTGAGACTGCTGCCCCCGCGACCCGGCCCCGGATAAAGCGGAAGAAAATGGATGGATGGATGGATGGATGTTATATTGGCTATTATTGATATGCATATGTCCTTAGTGCTGGCATGACCACAGTGGGACACACTGGATGAAGGGAATTGCCTTAATTTAAGTGCCTTATATAAGAGCTCTGACACTGAGGTCAGGCATATAATTTAGTACATCCTGGATTCATAACTTTGGATTCCCACTAAACCATATAGTATAATATAAAAAAAGATACACATACTAAAACACAATGTAGTTGCAGTCACTTCACTATGAGTAGCATTCCCCTCATACTCGCAGCATAGATGAATGTGTTGGTAATGTGCACTTAACTGACCATATCCATTTCATCCACACTGCAAGTTTGTGGGAGGAAATGCAATTAGCCACAGACTGAAGCCTATCTACGGACACAGACAATGTCAGAAGATACTGGCCATAAGTTTCCTTAAAGTTTGTATGTACATCACACTGTATCACACATAATAATAATAATGTGATTGTATGATAACATATAGTGCAGGGGAGAGAGCCTATAGAACTGAAAACTTTCAACAGAACTCTGGCTTATAAACTGTAGATACACTATATCTAACCCTGTAACAATCTGCCAATTTTGTTTATTGCAGCTCTATTCACAAAAACACTTGCCAAACACTTTTTTCCACCCTTGCTTCATCAGAGCATCTGCAACACTTCTTAAAACATGCCGCATTGGTAAACGTAGTACTTCTGATCGTGATCCCATCTTTCAGACACTGGTTACTCCGCTGCGTTCGCCCCCTATGTTGATAGTTAGTATTGAATGATAGTTTCAAGCAGAAAGGTCTTATGTAATAATATAACTTCTTCATCAAAGGAATTAATGAAATAATCAATTTGCAAATGACAGAAATATTACATCGATGTGTTCCTAATGCAACTGATTTTAGCGACAAAAGTTTTCAATTTGATTTCGCCCACGCCTTGTGCTGTATCCCGTCAGTACTCAGGCTGTTCCCAGTTCCTCTCCTCTCTTGTTTTAAGTGTGAATGTGCGAGTCGGTGCGGAGCGGTGAGGTGCTCCAACACAAACAACAGTATTATCAAATGTTGAAATTATGCAACCGTGTTTTGTGACAAAGAGCCGCAATTCTTCTGTACATGATTAAAACTAATAAAAAACACTATACAGTTAGCCTACATGTCCTGGAGGAAAACTGGAGAGACATTGAAAATCTGCCACCTTTCACAGCTCACCACGGTTGAAAACAAAACCGCGTCTCTTTTCTTGTGTTTGCATGCATGTAAATGTTCGCTCGCCTTTCACCACAACAGCATGTGCAGCGCGTTCGCCCGTTGCTCATTTACATGTGGGCGTGCGCAGTCTTTTGTAGGTACAGAGGGAATCACCAGGTGCGTTACTACATGACAATACAGTACTGTGTGTTTGTGTTTGATTTTGGACAGAGAGGGATGGCCAGTGTGGGGGATCAGGTTTCACAAGAGTCAGCAGCATCTCTGAGTCTGTGCTTCCCATTGAGAGTAAGACTATAGTTTTAAGAAATTGACAAAAATAACCCTTTACTTTTTGTTTGGCTACCCAATCCGCTGCTTCCTATTGAGACACAAAGACTCTGTGCCATCAACTTGAAACTGAAGGTGTAATCATCATCGAGGCAACAATCCCAAGGTACTCTTCTCTACAATAGAACATCTAATCAATCCTGATTTTAACAAGACCAATTTTACTCCAAGTGACTCCCTTTGTGAGGCGTTTGCAGACCACTTCAGGGGAAAGATAGACACTATCAGATGTAATATTTTATCTACTCAAAATAACACGGTTTTAAATACATCTGGTTGTCTACTTGTTCCAGAGGAAACACTGCACAGTTTTGTCCAGGTTAATGCTGAGATGCTTGATAAAGTTTTCTCCTCAGTGAGGCCCACCACATGTCCTTTAGACCCGGTCCCAACCCCGTTTTTTAAAACTTTCTATGGATCTCTTAGAGACGAGCTTTTACACATGATGAATTGCTCCCTTCAGACGGGGGTCTTCCCTGCTGCCTTTAAGGGGGCGGTGGTGAGGCCTCTGCTGAAGAAGAGCAATTTGGACCGTAATGATTTTAACAACTTTAGACCGGTATCCAACTTACCATTTTTAAGCAAAATCTTAGAAAAACTTGTTTTTACCCAACTTAGCGACTTTATAAATGCACATAACGTCCTTGAGAAATTTCAGTCTGGCTTTAGGGTAAACCACAGCACCGAGACAGCCCTTTTAAAGATTTTAAACGATTTTAGATTAAATTATGATTCCAAAAGGCTGACAGTGTTGGTTCTACTGGATCTGAGCGCTGCCTTTGATACAGTCGACCATACTATTCTTTTAACTCGTTTAAAACACATCGGCCTCTCTGGTGCTGTCCACAAATGGTTTACATCCTACCTCACAGACAGGACATTCATGGTAAGTGTGGATACCTGCTCCTCCAAGGTCCATAATATTACATGTGGTGTGCCTCAAGGTTCGATTTTAGGCCCAGTGCTTTTTAACCTGTATATGCTCCCTCTTGGTGATGTCATCAGGAGACATGGAGTCAACTTTCATAGTTACGCTGACGATACACAGTTGTACATCTCCATGTCTCCTGAGGACACCAGGCCAATGGATGCACTTTTTAACTGCATTTTAGATATCAAATCCTGGATGGCAGAAAACTTTCTCCAGCTTTACCAGGACAAAACTGAAGTTTTAGTCATCGGTCCTCAGGCCCAGAGAGAGAAACTTTTACCCAAACTACAGTCATTGTCTTTTAATCCTTCCTCACAGGTGAAGAACCTGGGTGTGATTTTTGACTCTGAGCTGACTTTAATTCCACACATTAAGAATATCACAAAGATAGGTTTTTACCATCTAAAGAACATAGCCGGAGTCCGCCCCATTCTCTCTCGGGCCAACACGGAGACGCTAATGCATGCTTTTATCACCAGTCGTATCGACTACTGTAATGCCCTGCTTTCTGGTCTTCCCAAAAAGAGTATCTCAGGTTTACAACTTTTACAAAATTCAGCAGCTCGTGTCCTGACGAAGACCAGGAGGCGGGACCACATTACACCGGTTTTAGAGTCGCTGCATTGGCTCCCCGTGTGTTTCAGGATCCATTTTAAAGTTCTTTTAATGTTTTTTAAATGTCTTAATGGTCTTGGTCCTTCTTATCTTTCAGAATTGATTTTACCATATGAGCCTTCGCGGTCCCTTCGCTCCTCTGGCAGGGGTCTCCTAGTTATTCCTAAAGTCAACAGAAAGACTCACGGCGAGGCGTCTTTCCAATACTATGGCCCTCGCCTCTGGAACGACCTGCCAGAGGAGCTCAGGACCGCAGAGAACGTTCATGTTTTTAAGAGCAGGCTCAAGACCCACCTTTTTAGTTTAGCTTTTAATTAATATTTACTTATATTAACCTTATTTACCGGTTTTAGTTCTATTATTTCTTTATTTTCCCTCTTTTATCCTGTGCTATTTCACGCACAGTTTTAGCTGTTTTTAATGTATCCCTTATTAAATATTTATTTACTTATTTTTTATTTATTTTATTCATTTATTTTTTATGTTCTCCTAGTGGTTCCTCTGAGGGAGCCCTCTGCCCCGGGAGTGCTGGTTGGCTGTGGCCGTGCGGGCGCTCTCCTGGGGGTGCCTGGATGGAGGTAGGACGTCTCTCCTACACCTACTCCGGGCCCCCTGGGTTGGCGCTCTGTGGCTGTGGCCGATGGGCTGCTCCTGGTGCAGACGGCTCCTTGGATGATGTTTCCTCTTTCGGTCCATCTGTACCCAGCCTTACATACTCAACTCTATGTCCATTTTTATTTAAGACTTTTAACTGCTGGGCTGTCTGTACGTATATGTGTCTGTGTGTCTGTGTGTGCGGGTGGTGGGTGGTGGGGTTGTAGTTATTTATGTATATTTACTGGTGGGGACGATTTTTATTATTTTTAATGATTTTTAAGCACTGTAAAGCACTTTGTGTTACATTTTGTATGAAAAGCGCTCTATAAATAAAGTTTGATTTGATTTGATTTGATCACAGGGCTCCAGAGTGAGTAGTGTAGCTATTATAATAATATTATAGATATTAGATCCTAAAACTATGATGCACGCATACATGATTTCCTCTCTTTTTTTTTCCATGATGTATATTATGAAATGATTCTTTATGATAAATGTGGTCATAGATCATGTACTGATATAGCAAACTGCATATATGGTGAATTTTTTGTTGAGGTATTGGCATTGAACCTTGTTTTGAGGATGCTTTTGAGACATTTGTGAAAAGCCAATGAACCACAAAAGCAAGTCTGTAGCCCTCTATTATAGGTACAATATTACTGACATCATTAAACAGCTTTTTTGTTCTTTTGTCATCTGTTATTGTCTGCCTGTGTCTGACTTCACAAAGCTGGGTGTCTCGTTGACGTCTAAAACCAAGCAATATTTTTAGAGACTTTGTAAAACTCATTTCAATATGCATCTATTTGTACTTTGCTTTGATTAGTTGTCTTTCTTTCCTTCGTCCTCTAAATCTCAGATGACATACCGGCATGCTGTCTAACCCTGCACATACATCTGTTTGTCTTCTCCATCCCCGACAACATTTAATTAAAAGCTGAGCAAACCCAACTCCAGTGTCCTCTACTGTCTCCAGCAAATGGAACAAGATGACTGGATACATGTCTGCCACTAACAGCCTGTTAAATATGACATTCACAAAATTAGCAAACACATGATGCTGTTTTCCCATCTGTAATCATAAGTTGGGCATCTTACCTCCCACAGACCCTAGGGATAAACATGTTAACAGTGATATATATTTTTCCAACTGCCATTAGGAGATTTGCATCTGGCTCACAGAATGTGGAAAGGGTCAGCGTTGACTGGGTTTCTACTTTAATTTTCAATCTGTTGAACAAATATGCTTACTATTTTCTCTCTGAACATTTCTGTCGGCACATACATAGTTTAATGACTGAACAATGCTCTGCCAATGAACATGCCCTGTCAAATTATCTAGTAGCATATCGTAGAAGACTATAAATGGGACATTATAGGTTAAAAAGGCGGCAACGTCTATAGATCTGCACAACATACTATCACATGAACAACAATGCCAGTGTTTTTTTGTTTTAATATTGATACATCATATGGAAGATGCAACTATTCAGCCAAATTCTGAGTGGTTTTGACAACACAATCTCCACCCGGCTGTTTACGTAATGTCTGCGAGGTGATACGGTGTGTATAGTTAACTTGAATGATACTGTATATAAGTTTCATTTCATCAGTTGATGCACCATTCATCAACATACAATGAGATTCTGCTATGTGACTAATAGATTACATATTTGCATACGGAAGCATTGGAGTCAGTGCTTTCATCATAGTAAAAATAGAATCTTGGGGCTCTGGTCGGGGTACTGGCGATGGGGTATAAAAGAGGAGGGTGGGGTGTATATATAGGTCACGTGTTGATTCAGGTCAAAAGAAGATTAACCTTTAGCCCTGTACACACGTGACATAGTGTTTATGGACTGAGCGGGTGCAACACTTGAAAGTGAGGGGTAGCGCCGGCTCCGGAACAAACTGACTGAGGGTGCATTCGAGTTTCAAAAGGGTGCAAATAGAGTTTCTCACCATTAAAATACATTGTGATGCCATTAAAACTGAGGGGGCAAACATTTCAAAATGAAGTTGCACCCTCGTAGTTCCGGGCCTGGTGAGGGGATATCAAAAACGTGTAAGTCCGGCTGATCTTTCTGACTGCAACGATAACACGCAAGTACGAAGAAAATATATTTACATATCTATATGCAGGCAAATGCAATAACAGTCTGTAGTTTGTGAAGGACAGGACTCTATTGTTCAGTTACTCGCCCATCAGAGCTTTCCTTTCTGCAGCCATGTTGTTTATACAAGTAACTATAATGGATTACTGTTTTATATGTTAACGATGCGCTCTCTTTACACCCACCAGAATGTCAAAACCTTTTGTGTAGCTGCCTTTGTGAAATTCTCTTGAAACCAAAAGTTACTCTTTTCTAAGTCTATGTGGTCAGTCAACCTTTGCCAATTTCCTTCCCCATAGCAGTTCTCATTTGCATTACTCAGGATGTCAATGGTTTCGTTAGCAAGATTGTTCCTTTGCAAGTGGTTTGGTTTGACAGGCCGTAGGCACAGAATGATTGCCCTGTCTTCACCCGCCAGCCCCAGGGCAGATGTGGTAGCACCTCCCTCCCCCTGACTGTGACTGATGAGTCTAACTCTGTAAACCTGTTGTTGGTGAACTACTGATGCTGATTGGTGGTCAATTCATTTTTTTTAAAAGCATTTTCTAGCTTCACAGTACAACATGTTTGCCAGAACTGTGCTTACACTAAAACAGTAAAACCCAAGCAAATCACGTGCTATTTTTAGACTGAAATGCTCCATCCCTCACGATCACCGTCTCAGTTACACATAGCAGTAATCACAATTACTGCTACGTGTGTCCTGTTCTCAAAAATATGTGGCTGGTTGTGAACAGTGTAGAAGCACATCCAGGTGAGAAGCAGATCCCCTGTCTCTACAGCTACTGCATTGTAAATAGAGGCTAAAAATAGCCCACTCCTCTGACCGGCTGAAAAAAGGGAAGAAGACGGTACTTGGTGCTGCTAATCTGATGAGAATCGTAAACAGCAGCAACATACTGTCTTTGGGCTTTTACAATTCTTCACTGCGCCTTTCATGTCAATAAAGTCAAGAGTCAAGTGCACCTGGCCGTGCAGGCTGGAGGCATGAGTCAAGGCAGGGTCACAGAGTTAAGACAAGCGGCTTACTTTTAGAATATTGCAATCAACTTTAATTTGTTAAATCAGTTTATTCATGTCTAAGCTCTGCATTATAGGCTCTTTGGTATGCTGTGGTGTAGTATCCTTTATATTTGGGTGAAGACGGTGCAAAGATCAACGAAAGCAGTGTTTTTGGGCTACTCAAGAATAGATTCAACTCATGTTTAGACCACAATAAATATGCTGAAGAGCTGATCTAACTCTCCTATTCTGGGTTTTTTAGGTGGACGTTTCTGGGGTGATGGAAGTCTTGTCATCAGAGTGCTGCCTCCATTACCTCCTCCCAGATAAATGGAAGACAATGTACTGTAAAGTTTTAGGTCTATATCATCATGTCAAAGAATAATGCCTCCTCCCAAAAATAAATAAGTGGCATAAATTTACATGATAAGTTACATGAGATGCATTTTACTTTACTCATTTAGGGCCAACGAGAAACAGTAATATGGATTGTTTATTGCCATATTCTGTCATATGTTTGAAGCGACCCATAGGCTATGGATATGGAGATGCGGCGGTGAATACATAAAAACTTATTAGGATTGAAAATTGTTATTTGCACGATGTAGTTAACACAGGCAGCGTATAACAGTGATGAATATCTCAGTGGAACAATCTCATTCACATTACCTCACTGATGCTGAAGGCTGCCGCTTCTCTTCGTGTTATTTTGTAATTCCTAAATCGGAAAAAAAACGAAAATGCACCAGCGGCAGTGTTCTGGTCGCAGTTCTCCTCCGCACGGTGCGCAACAGACGAGGGGCTCAAAAGCTGCAGTCTCCGGAGGAAAAAGCGACGTAACGAGCCCGGTGTCTGTGCGTGACGCGGCCCGGTGTCTTTAATGTTCCAACACGCGTACCGTGCGTGGACAGGTTACTGTGCGTTCTCGCAGCCACACCGAGAGCTCCGCTGGTCTGTTCTGCCACTGTCCGCGTCCGCAGCCCCAGATAACAGCGTGCGCGGGAGCCGGTGTGTGCGGGCGTGTGCGCGCGTGGAGGGGAGAGATTAGTGAAAGGAAAGACGGAGTGGTTCCCCGAGGATGCGTTGAGTGCAGGAAGCGCAGCTCAAGGGGTGGGTTGATCCGAAGAGGGATAGGGATGGAATTGAAGAGTATTTGAGCGTCGCAGCGGCAGGACGCACAACTTCTGGCCTAATATGGGCACTTAGAGGAGCGTTAAGTTTATCTAATCTAAAGTGCCACAGTGGAAAAGGAAATTGCCACTTTTTCGATTATATATTTTTTTTATATATTGACGATCAGAACGAATGAGTTTAAACTTTTTTTTAAGTAGCCTACACAATTTAGATTTTTTTTTTCATCTCATCATTCTAGAGTCCAAAACAAAATAACTACAACCAAATAACGCCATATTTCATATTGCAAAGTTGTGTTCAGTGTTATAAGAAATATTATGCTAACTGCTAGGTACGTTGTAGCCTACAAAGTACCTCGCACTTTAGTTAGTGAAGGCAATTTAAAGTGCATATGACGCATTAGACACAATTTAGGCTTAAATATAGTTAACACAATTATATTTAAGATTCTGCTAAAGACCTTTAGCAGACCACCACCTGCAGGAGGAGCCATAGGGGCTGGTGCTATGTGATTTGGGCAGCTGACCCGGCAACGGACAAGTGGAAGAAAATGGATGGATGGATTCTGCTAAAAATTCTACCCGGCTTTCTATAGTTTGGACATTTTTGTGATGTTTATAGTTTCACATCCTTGTTGTAGGGAATATTGCATTACGGTCCTTTATTTTGTAGGACATAGCGGAACAGGAAGTCATAACATGTAAACCTTCCGGCATCATCAGACGCTCATGACATGTTTGATTATTGTCATTCTACTGCTGTTACTTATTAAAGCAAGTGAGCAAATGGAACTTCGTTCTTATTTATAATCAAACATCCGAACAATGCCGAGCAGAGAGCACCTGCGCCAGAGTGCAGCACCCGCAGCATCGATAAACAAATGAATGGACCACGAGTGAGCAACGTCGCCCGGGAACATGAATGAATGAGTACGTCTAAGAAAACAAAGAAGAGAAAGCATAACACTGCAAGACCAAAGATGAGCGTGCATTGCCCTGTTGAAAACTGTGACTATGTAGCAACACATGAAGAAATAGCAGTAGTGGTAGCCATGCTGAACATACATGCGACCACGCACGCTGCGACCCCCAGGGGGCCACACATGAATGCTAAGATGGAGAAACTCAAGCACCCCTCCATAGCGTTGGCAGGGACGGCTGAGACCTGGTCATACTTTCTAACCCGCTGGGGTGAATACAAGAGGGGGACTAAATTGATCGGATCTGACATTGTTACACAACTACTAGAGTGCTGTGAGGAAGATCTGAGGAAGGACCTCACCCGCGCAGCAGGCAAGAGTCTAGTGGACAGTGAGGAAGAGGATGTCCTCTCTGCCATGAGGGCACTCGCCGTGCGTGCAGAGAACACAATGGTAGCTCGAGTGACCCTGTCTAACATGCGACAGGGACACGAAGAACCCATCCGATCATTCTACGCTCGCTTGAAAGGGCAGGCGGACACATGTAAATATGAAATGAATTGCACCAAAGAGGGGTGCAACCAAGTCAATGACTTCACGGGGGACATACTGCGCGACGTAATTGCCCGTGGCATAGCAGACCAAGAAATACAGCTTGATCTGCTTGGCGAAAAAAATCAAAATATGCCATTGAGGGACATGATAGAATACATCGAAGCTAAAGAGTCAGGAAAGCGCTCAGCATCACGGCTACTTGGTCCCCAGAGCACAGACGCAGTCAGCAGCTCGTATCGACGAGGGAAGCAGCAGGACACCCGTACCAGAGGGGGCACCAGGACTGAGAAATCAAAGGTCAAGCCTGAGGGGACGTGCATCTACTGCGGCGAGACGGGCCATGGAAAAACACCACAGTGGCGCACCAGGCGTGCTGAATGCCCCGCATATGGCAAGACATGTCGAAAATGCAGTCGTCAGAACCACTTTGACAAGGCCTGCTTAGGTGGTCGTTTTCCTAGGCCCACATCAGAGGAGACTGATGGGGTGTGTGACGAACAGCAGACGGCCGCATTCGTCGAGCTATGCACGCTGACTGCAAGTAGCTCTAACGACAAGATACGCACACTTCCCCTCGCCCACCACCTGTATGATGATATGTGCGATAAGTGGACGAGGCGGCCATCCAACCCACAGCCATACATCCACCTCACCATCACCATCGAACGCGAGGATTACAAAGCACTGGGCCTCGACCTTCAGAAACGCACCCGGGCCGTGACCCTGCCTGCCATGGCTGACACAGGGTGCCAGAGCTGTCTAATCGGTGTCAAAGTCGCCCAACAGCTGGGACTAAGTACAGAAGACCTTATTCCCGTATCCATAACCATGAAGGCCGCAAACGATGAGGGAATACGGATTCTCGGGGCCGCCGTCGTCAAGTTCGCTGGAACCAACAGCGACGCCCGAAGATTGGAGACGCGCCAAATCGCATACGTGACAGACACCTCAGACCGTATATTCCTTTCTCGTACGGCCTGTGTAGACCTGGGAAAATGCGACGCCAGTTGCCTGCCACACCCCGATTCCCGTGGCCATACACTGGCAAAATGAAGTGAAGGCAGGCCTTGACCAGGACGTTCGCCTTGGCGTCCTGGAAGAGGTGCCCATCGGCACGCCGGTGACGTGGTGTCATCGCATGGTAATCTGCGCAAAAAAGAATGGCACACCTCGGCGCACCGTCGACTTCCAAGCCCTGAACAAGCATGCGCTCCGTGAGACCCACCACACGCAGTCCCCCTTCCACCAGGCGAGACAGGTTCCCAGTGGCAAACGCAAGACTGTGTTCGACGCTTGGAATGGCTATCACAGCGTCCTACTGCATGAGGACGACCGCCACAAGACGACGTTCATCACCCCTTGGGGGCGCTACCGGTACCTCTCAGCCCCACAAGGATACTTGGCGTCGGGGGACGGTTACTCACGACGCTATGACGAAGTGGTCGCGGACATTGGCAACAAGACCAAGTGTGTGGACGACACATTACTGTGGGCAGATTCGATCGAGGAGAGCTACTTCCAGGCAATACAATGGCTGGACGTCTGTGGCAGGAACGGCATCATCCTCAACCCAGATAAGTTTGTCTTTGCTGCACCCACAGTGGACTTTGCTGGCTTCACAATCACCATGACTGATGTACGCCCGTGCAGCCGTTACCTGGAGGCGATCCGAGACTTTCCACGGCCGCACAACGTCACCGACGTCAGGTCATGGTTCGGACTTGTCAATCAGGTAGCCTACGCCTTTAGCGTAGCCGAACGTATGCAACCATTCCGGAAACTCCTGCAGCATGAGACACGCTTTGAGTGGTCTCCGGAGTTGGAGGACATTTTCCGCGAGTCGAAAGAGACCATCGTCCGGGAGATCGAGCACGGCGTCCGCATATTCGACAAGTCCAAGTCGACGTGCCTCGCCACAGACTGGTCGAAGGAGGGCGTCGGTTTCTGGCTGTTCCAGAAGCACTGTCAGTGCACGCCGGTCAGACCCTTCTGCTGCGCCGATGGGTGGAAGGTGACCTTGGTTGGCAGCAGGTTCACACACGCAGCTGAGTCCAGATACGCGCCCGTAGAAGGTGAAGCTCTTGCAGTCGCTGACGCGTTGGACAAAGCACGCTACTTCGTCTTAGGTTGCAGGGACCTGATCGTGGCGGTCGGCCACAAGCCGTTACTCAAGCTCCTTGGTGACAGGGCACTCGACGACATACCCAATCCCCGTCTCAGGAACCTCAAGGAAAAGACCCTGCGCTATCGCTTCCGCATCGTACACGTGCCAGGGATGAAGAACAGGGCCGCGGATGCCATGTCGCGTAGGCCAGTCGGCACGCTGTGCCCGTCACCCATGGATTTGCCGGACGACAATGCCGCCACGGTGACCCACCTCGCGCCCAGCACACACGCTGATGTCCTGTCCCTTATACGACTGACAGGGCCAGTAAACGACAAAGTTGAGGAAGGAGACCTGACCTGGTGCGCTGCGGGGCTTGAATCGCTGCGGTCCGTGACGTGGGATCGCGTCAAGGAGGCCACCTGCAGCGACGACGACATGCGTGCACTGGAGGAGATGGCAGCGGACGGCTTCCCCGAGTCGAGGACAGGAATGCCGGTGGCCATTCGCAGCTTCCACCAATACCGCGAAGACATTACATCTGCTGATGGGGTGGTCCTGTACAAGGACAGAGTGATCATTCCACCCTCGCTCCGTGGTGAGGTACTGAGTGCCCTGCATGCTGCCCACCAGGGTGTCTCAATGATGACCGCTCGTGCCGAGTCTTCTGTGTTCTGGCCAGGCATGTCGGCCGACATCTCCGCCACTCGAAAAGACTGCGAGCACTGTCACCGAATGGCACCCTCTCAGCCTGCGGCGCCGCTGACCCCTCCTATCATGGCTGTATACCCCTTTCAGGCTGTGTGTTCAAACTTTTTCAGGCACAGGGGCGTGCACTACCTTGTGATAGTGGACCGCTACTCGAACTGGCCAATCGTCTCAAGATCAACGGGTGGCGCTGCGGACCTCATTTGCCACCTACGCCGCGCTTTTGCAACATATGGGACGCCTGAGGAGCTTGCATCAGACGGGGGGCCTGAGTTCACCTCCGCTAAGACCAGGTCTTTCCTGCGCAGATGGGGTGTGCATCATCGCCTCTCGTCGGTGGCCTTCCCTCACAGCAACTGCCGCGCGGAGATTGGAGTGAAGACGATGAAGCGGCTCATCACTGACAATACTGGTCCGCACGGCGAACTCGACACTGACGCGGTGCAGAGGGCAATACTGCAATACCGTAATACACCGGACCCTGACACGAAGCTTTCTCCGGCTTTGTGTGTCTTCGGCCGCCCTATACGTGATTTCATCCCGATTCCCCCCGGGAAGTACAGACCGCACGAAACATGGCGTGAGACGCTGGTGGCAAGAGAAGAGGCCCTCCGCAAACGCCACGTCCGCACTGCTGTTGCTTGGGCGGAACACACAAAACGACTCCCACCCCTCAAGGTGGGGGACTTTGTCCGTGTGCAGAACCAGACGGGACCTCACCCCAACAAATGGGACAAGACGGGCAGCGTCGTGGAGGTGCGCCAGCATGACCAGTATGTAATCAAGATTGCCGGATCGGGCAGGGTCTCGCTTCGGAACCGGAGATTCTTGCGCAAGTTCTATCCAGTTCGCAATGACCAGCTTCCTCCTCGATCTCTCTATGATGACTTGGCGCCTTGTGTCACGATGCCAGCTCTTCCTGTGTCGCCATTGCCGTCCGGTCGTGTGTACGACCCGGTGACACCTGTGGTGGAGTCTGGGCCCACCCCGCCGCCGACACATCCACCTGCGGGCTCTCCCCGGCGCGGTTTGCGGCCAGTTTCCCTCATGCCTGCGGTGCCAGCCCGGGACATCCCCTTGGCCCCTTCGCCGCCGGCTGCGTCGCCAGCTGCGGAGTTACGCCGGTCCACCAGGAAAGCCGGTGTGCCTGCCTGGTATGAAGACTATGTCTTGGAATAGTCTTGGGGTTTTGTGGGCATTGTGTTCCTGTTGGATCTTCCCTTTGTGTTTCCAGTTCCTCTGCCCTGTACACTTTCACGTTAGTGTTGCTCTATGGTCCTTCGTGCCGTTTTTCTTTATCAGCCTTTGTGTTACCGTGTAAAAGGCTCGGGGGGAGATAGGGAATATTGCATTACGGTCCTTTATTTTGTAGGACATAGCGGAACAGGAAGTCATAACATGTAAACCTTCCGGCATCATCAGACGCTCATGACATGTTTGATTATTGTCATTCTACTGCTGTTACTTATTAAAGCAAGTGAGCAAATGGAACTTCGTTCTTATTTATATTGGACAGGAAGTGACATAGGAAGTGACATATGAAGGCAAACCATTTTAAACTGTAGCCGTGCCAGCCATGTTGTAGAGGCCATAAGCAAGGGTCGTAGCATGTTGCGGTTTTTTACACAAATTAATTGTCCGTGAGGGTAAATACTACGCTGACAGAAAAGACAAAAGGAGAGAGGGATATTGTACATCAATTGGAGCTAATTGTTTTCACTCAAACTTGGCTGTAAATACTGTTTAAGTGGAGCTAGCCTGCAGTAAGCCTTGTCCGTTAGCCTGTTGTGATTTCATTAGTATGTATTGGTGTCCCGACCCGGAGGCAGGAAAGTTGCAATTGTGGTTTTCTGGCCAGAGACACCAGGGGGAGATGAACGACAACCAAATCATCACATTAACACCCCGAGAGGGACTATGACAAGGATCAAGTATGGTAAACAAGTTACTTAATTATTTTTTAAGTCAGTGAACTGCTATGGAACTTTACCTCTATCTATGTCACTTCCTGTCAGCCGCTTAAAAAATCTAATAAATAATTTTTGCCCAACATTTCTTCATTAAAATGGCTGCTTCACTGAAATAAAATGATAATTATGCAACTGATGAACTTGCAACTGATGTTATCCTTCTAAATAAGTCATATTTTCAAAAGCATTCAAACCTGTCATAAACACTTTAAGGATGAGTCTGGGGTAGTAGGCCAGAGTGCATGATGGGAGATCAGGCACACCCTTTCCTGGAGGTGTGAAATGGTGGGGAAATTGGCTGTTCTCACCTTCCGGATAAAAAGAGGTGAAACATCTTTGTCCCTGGACAGTGTTTCATACAAAAATAGGATGGGTGGAATTATGTTTCAAGTAGAGTAAATGATGCTGGTGCACACCCTCACAATAATTATAGGCAGTGCTTAATTTGTAAATTTGTATTTTCAGGAACACTTTTGGTTTGATGTGATGGATTCGGGGAACAGGCCAAAACATTTGCCCGAACACTCTCATTAAACACCATTATATCAGATCAAATCTTTGCCGGATCCTCCTAAATATTTCCCGGATCCTTTACCCTGAAAAACTGAGAATTGGGGGAAAGCGTTCCCCCAAATGGGGGATCAAATTAAGCACTGATTATAGGACATGCAGATCTGATGTTGGTCTCTGTAAATCTCATTTTACAGAAGCATATTGACAGGACTTTATATTTAACACAGGAGTCTTCAGTTTCCCCACTAGATTCCAGGCAACCACACTAATTTCCAATGAATCCACACTCTTACCATCCTTGTTAATCTGATGTCATTTACAGAGCTTCATATTTAATGAGGAGGCCTGGATTATGAGGCCCACTGTGCTAATGTATGACAGTGTTCCAGCCGCAGATTATGGGTGCACTATTAATGAGGAATCAAGCGCTCTCCAGGGAACAATAATAGCAAGCATACATTATTATAGATTAACGGTTCAAATATGTACTGCACACTTAATAATTGACCATGTGGAAGTAGACGAATCAAGAAAGTCGAAAAAAAATCACTAAATCTGAACAGGTTTTAATCTTTACCTGACCAGAGATTCAGAATTTATTTTTCAGGAGAGTCCTGGCTCCTGATATTGTATGTTCATATTTTTAGAGGTAGGAAACCCAGAGCACCTGTAAGAAACTATATGCATCTATGAGAAGAGCAGGCACATTTATACAAAGTCTGTTATTAATATAGGTTTTGTCCATACTGTATTCCCACAGTATGCAAAAGTATTGAAAAAAAAAGTTTGCGTGCAAGTAGCTGGACTGTGTGCATAGAGCTAGTATGGTGTGTACCAGCAGCACTTAGAGACTTGCCCTTACTCAGCAATCATTATTAATGCATAAATCACATTTCAGATCAGAGATTGTGGCTGTGGATTTTTAAAAGGCTGGATAGACAGACTTTATTTGTAAGTCAGAGTAACTAAGACAAGAGAGTGGACTGACAGGGAACGCAGGCTATAATCTAATCCAGTGGTTCCCACCATTTTTTCCTTGATTTTTTCTCTGTCTGTAGAATGTCCCTTGTGTGTGATCTAGGCCACTGTATTTGTCCCCTACAGCATGTGCCTCTAATGGCAGAGTAAATGGGAGAGGTCCGGCCTGTTGTGTGGTTCCAGGTCAAGAGTGTGCACACGAGCAGAAGTGTGTGGAGGCTTAAGATTAATACAGCTAATACTGCTTTTTGGTTACCTTCATCTTCATCTTCATCTGTGTGGAACATTTGTACTGACTCTACACACCAAAATGTTCATGTCAATCAAATCGATTATGGAGCATAAGCAGTGAGTGCATATGCTTCTTGTTTTAAGCCGCACCACGTGACATTTCACCCAATCAATAAACAATGCAAGCCATTTTTATCATTGAAAAATACTTCACGCCTCCTATAAGACTTAAAGCTGTGGTACCTGATTTTTTTGGTGTTGTAGAATACATTTATTTTTGCCACCTCAGAGTATGTTGTAAACACGGCAAAACACAGACCTTGTTGTATTGTCTTCACCTAAAGTTTGAGCAATGGATGATAGAAGTCTAATCTAAATTAGTGGAATTTATCTTGGGGGTGGCCGCCCCTGCTTCACTTTGTCACCACTCAATGGGTGTGAAATGTGCATATAATTACATCCTTGGAACAATTTGAATACACAGGAGAGACTGTAAGAGCTAGAAACAAGTTTGGGCCACTGTGACACTGTTTGAACAGGAAAAATCAAGGCAAGGCAAGTTTATTTGTAGAGCACAATTCATACACAAGGCAATTCAAAGTGCTTCACAGTTGCATAAAATTACAAGAAAACAGATCAAATCAATCATTAAAACATCAACATAAAAATTAATCAATTACAGTAAAAGGCAAGAGTGCAGATAAAATACTTTCAGTTTTCATATGCTCGGGTAAAAAGAGCTGTTTTCAGCCTGGATTTGAACATTGTCAGAGTTGAGGCCTGTCTCACATCCTCATGAAGACTGTTCCAGATTTTAGCTGCATGAAACTGAAACGCAGCCTCACCGTGTTTAGTCCTGACTCTGGGAACCACCAGGAGACCCCTCCCTGAAGTTCTCAGGGCCCGAGATGGTTCATACGGCTCTAACATGTCAGAAATGTACTTTGGTGCTAAACCATGAAACGACTTGTACACAAGCAGAGCTGTTTTAAATTCTATTCTCTGAGTGACAGGAAGCCAGTGCAGAGACCGGAGCACTGGACTAATATGGTCATATTTCCTAGTTCTTGTCAGGACTCGAGCAGCAGCGTTCTGGATGTTCTGCAGCTCTAACAGCTCGTTTAGAAAGGCCAGTGAGCAGCCGTTACAGTAGTCTAACCTGCTGGAGACAAATGCATGGATGAGTGTCTCCAAGTCTGGTTTTGACACTATTCCTCTGATCTTAGCAATGTTTTTCAGATGGTAAAAAGCTGATGATGTTATTGCTTTAATGTGGCTGTTTAAGTTCAGGTCTGAGTCCATGATTACTCCTAGATTTCTAACCTGATTTTTTGGTTTTAGAGAGAGAGACTCAAGGTGACTGATGACACTTTGTCTTTGTGTCTGTGGGCCAAAAACAATGATCTCAGTTTTGTCTGAGTTTAGTTGGAGAAAGTTGTTTTGCATCCACAAACTGATCTGTTCGATGCAGTGACAGAGAGTATCTACAGGCCCATGTTCACCTGCCGTCAGTGACACGTAGATCTGAGTGTCATCTGCGTAGTTGTGGTGCGACACATTGTTGCTGTTTATTAGCTGACCCAATGGAAGCATGTACAAGTTGAATAAGAGGGGTCCCAAGATTGACCCCTGGGGGACTCCACAGGTCATGGAAATTTTGTCTGAGACACAGTTGCCAATTTCGACAAAGTACGTCCTATCCTCCAGTACCCAAGTACCCCAACTTTAACGTTACAGGGAGCGGGATGTCTCCAGCTCGTCTCCATGGAGATGTTGACTAAAGGCAGCCAAATATGAGATTTAAACAGGTTAGGTCCTCATCCAAATCCATTCTTTGATTACCCAATGCAGTAATTGCATTTTCTGTGTCTAGCTGGTCATTAGGAGCATGTTCTGTATTGCTGACAACAGTATACTCCAAAATGCTATGCAATGTGCCTGATGAAATGATTAGAATTAGTCCAGTGGAGGTATATTTAATGTACACATGCAGAAGACTTCCCAGTGCCTGTGGTGCCACCAAGCTTTAGCCCATCCCTATTCAGAAAGAGACCTATTGTGTCACAGGAGTGGGGTAAATCAAAATTGTACACCGAATGGGACCTTTAAGATGAAGGAACTGAGCTTAGAGTAGAGTCGCTGCTCCAGTTTAGATACTTCCCAGACACCTACCTGCACTGTAGGTTAGCCTGGTACACTATTCTGAGATGGTGGAAGAAGGTACATCTTTATGGGGCGCCAAATGTAACATGCCTTATTTCGTGGACAGAATGACTTTTGTGTCACGAAATACATATATTCATTACGAAATCACGTTACATCGTAACGCCGTTTGTCCACGGGATACACACATTGGTTTGCATTGTGTCCACGAAACACTGAAGAGAGCACGTCGTTTCGTGGACCAAATTGACTGGTGGCCTTTTCCTTTCGTGGACATAAGGCTGAACACTATTCACTGTCGTACACGAAATAAACTTTCGTCATAAAAGTATTGTGATGTGATACAGAAGGCATTCCGTCCACGGAATAGTAACTTCATAACTTACGAAATGCATTCCGTGACACGTGCTTTCATTCCGTGCACGAAATGCATAATGGCATACATTTCGTGAGTCAGCAGTTTACGAAATGAATTATGTGACACGATAATGTCATTCCGTGGACGAAATGCATTATAGAATCACGAAATCAGTTTTGTGACCTACAACAATACATTTCGTGAGTCAGCAGTTTACGAAATGAATTATGTGACATTTCGTAAACATTTCGTAAACATAACATAACTGTGTACTCACTGTTTCGTGAGTCAAAAGTTTATTATGTAAACTGTTGACTCACGAAATGTATTGTTGTAGGTCACAAAACTGATTTCGTGATTCTATAATGCATTTCGTCCACGTAATGACATTATCGTGTCACATAATTCATTTCGTAAACTGCTGACTCACGAAATGTATACCGTTATGCATTTCGTGCACGGAGTGAAAGCACGTGTCACGGAATGCATTTCGTAAGTTATGAAGTTACTATTCCGTGGACGGAATGCCTTCTGTATCACATCACAATACTTTTATGACGAAAGTTTATTTCGTGTACGACAGTGAATAGTGCATTCAGCCTTATGTCCACGAAAGCAAAAGGCCACCAGTCAATTTGCTCCACGAAACGACGTGCTCTCTTCAGTGTTTCGTGGACACAATGCAAACCAATATATGTATTTCGTGACACAAAAGTCATTCTGTCCACGAAATAAGGCATGTTACATTTGGCGCCCCATACATCTTTGCTTAGTCATCTGCCACCACAACTCCGCCTGCTTAAAACACAAACAATATTTTAAAAATACTTTTTTTTTTACTCAAATATGGCTGGATTGGGTTTTGTGACCACTCATCTGCCACATACATATGGGAAGACTTGCACGTTAGAGCCATACACTGTCAACTGTCTTCATTTATTCTAACTCTAAAAAGTTGTGATACTGTCATGCTAAAACGCCATCTGCTTGATAACTGTGAGGCTGGAGGGATAAAAGTCGCGTCAACACAAAGAAGATAAAACGACTAATGGCCTGGCCGCGCTCTAATGGAACCAGCTGTGTATGTGGTGTGTGTGTATTGAGCATGTCTTATTCATAGGTACTTTTAGGCCAGTTCTATCTACGTACTTCTTCTGTCTGTGGCTCTGTGTACCAACATGTGGGCGCCCATTCACATGTGAATACTGCCTCTGAAAATGTTTGTGCAAATGCAAATACCTCAGGAAACTGCACTCACTCAAATCTTGGGCTACACAGTATGTGAAAAAGGCAAGAGAAATGTGGTGAAGTTAAATAATGCCGTATAGAACTATTTTCTCTTCCAACAACCACAGTGCTATTGCCATTGTTAATATATATATATATGTATGTATATGTATGTATTGCCATATTGCCATAGAACATTAATATGTAAGTTTATGATTTGGTGATGATTCATAAAGATGATGTTGTCTTCAGTAGCTTTCGATTTGTTTTATTGCTATTGTAGACATTTTACGTAATAAAAAAAAAATATATATATAACCTTTGCACTATAATGGCAGCAGAAAGGCTTTCCCAACAGCCTTTCTGCTCTGTTGGGAAACGAGACCTATTGTTGGAAAACAGCACCCTCTTCTGGCCATAGTGAAAAATCATAGACATCCAGTATATTGTGAAAAGAGCAATTCATTCTTAAAAGATAAAGCTATGCATTGGATTAAAGCAAATAAGTAGTAAATGTTGGTATGGTAATAGATTTGGAAAGTGTAGGGTCATTTTTGCGTGTACATACAGACTGCAGAGTGATTTTAATGTCATTTATTGTGTATTAATTATTATTTATTTAGAGACCCCTCTACTAGTAGAGACTTTTGTTTTTGGGGTCTCTCTCCAATAAAATTAGCAAAGTAATAGTTTTAAATATGCGAATTAGCTGGCTCCATTTACCAAGACCGGATGGGAATCTTTAGAGGAGAATAAAAGACATTGTAGCATCACGATTTTGCTCTTGCAGTGATGATTTACAGTTTGGAGATGCAGTTTGGTGCTCCACAGCTGTATGCTCCCACACATCATGAAAGGCCTTCTTCCAGGGCTGTATTTCTCCATCACACCACCGCACACGTGCCTTCCTCTAACGTGACGCTCCGTGTCGCACGATAGCTCGGTTCAACGGGGATCCAATGGAGAAGGATAAGCGGGAGGACCGTGTATATATTTGGGAATAATTGCTCGCAGTTGGCTTGTGAAACGTACCAACAGCGCCTCGACCAATCGGCGCTCACTGGGAAGAGTATGGGTAATGTAGTTTTAACAAAACGATACCTGTTTTGCGCAGACGAAATGCTTTTACGTCGTACTACACGTCCCACAATGCAACGCGTATTTTTCGCTGTGTATGTGAAGCCGTGCGAATGAGGGGGGCAGAGAGAAAAGATTTGGGGAATCATCTGCAGAGTTGAAGCTGCGCTGTGGCCATAATAATGGTAGGGAGACGTTTTAATTAACAATCTCCGAGACATTAGCTTAAGCAACGACACAACAATAATAGCTTGTCCCGGTGCATGCTAGAGTTTTGCCTACATCTGTGACTGTTGTTATAGATGCCACATTGGCTAACTTCAGCTAGCAAACAAGCCACTTCTACGAGCTAATTATGGGGCTTGATTGTTACTACTCGGTATTCGTTGTCACGGGTCGGCTTCACGGCGTAATACATGCTTTATAAACTTACACTGTTATGAATATCACGTTTTGATCGCTTGGTCAACTTTGTCCGTGTGTTTATGCGCGTGGGCGTGCTTTTACTGGAACCTCCGGAGTACGCGAGAAAAGCCAGACATTGACAGAGGATTCGTTGGTCGTTTTTTTTTTCCCTTCGTTGACCGATGAGACGCTCGTGAGGGGTGCGCACGAGCTGATAGTCCGCATGCCTTTGAGTTGACATCAGGGTAATGTCGGGGTCAGTGCCTTCACTCCTGCCCTAAGCTATTGTTAATTGCCCACCCACAGTTCCGTCATAAATTGTGATAAGGCGGCAGTAAGTGTCTTGGGTTATTTCCACACTTGTTCAACACTGTCCATTTTGTAATAACCACTGTCTTGGGGTGAGTTAATTTCATAATGTGCGAGGAAACCGACTTACTTCAGCAAATTAACTTCTGTATTTGCAAATTGAAAGCTGTAAAATCAACTGTGGTTAATGTTACATAAAACATTTTCATAATGTCCAGATTAAAGATGTGTCTAAATCTGTATTTTAAAGTCAAATGTCCTTCTACTCTCCTCATACTGTATCCTGTATGTGGAAGTGCATTCCTTGCTGTGTTTACAAGATGACATTTAGATCAACATGTTTTGCAGTAGTAATCTTCAATGAAGGTACTTGATTCATCTTCTGTACTCAGTAGTTGAAGTCTTTGAACGTTTCGCCTCTCATCCAAAAGGCTTCGTCAGTGACAAAGGTCCCACTCTCGACGCAGCTGAATATATAGACCAACGGGGAGAAGTTAGGGTTGGCCCGGCTCCTCCTCTCTAATCACAGCTACTCTCACCCGTGGGTAAACCCCTTTGAAGTAGAGCGTCTCTAACGATCTGCTCACCTCAGTATCGGTCAGTCCTGTCCTATTCATAGATGATCACTACCCAGTATCTGTCCTATTCATGCTAATTACCTGCCTATTGTTCTTTTGTTGGCTGAGGTGCCGTCTCCTTGGACTGGCCATGCCCTGTCGGTTTCTCCCGAAGGAGATTGGAGTACAGTGACGGAAGATTAAATCTGAGCCCACCATTCCGGTTCATGGAGGGGTTTTCTTTCCTGACAAAAATAGCTTCTTTAACTCCTCTTTCAAACCAACGTTCTTCTTTAGCCAACATTTTTTGACCTCACCGTCCTCAAAGGAGTGGTTGGAGGCTTTGAGATGGAGGTGCACCGCCGACTGAGGGCCACTGGTGCTTTCACAGTAGTGCTTGCAGTAGTAATGCAGTAGTTCACGTTGTTGTTTCTTTTTAGCTAGAAAGTACCGTATTTTCTGGACTATAAGTCGCTCTAGCCTTGGCAACTACCTCGACAGAGAGGTGTAACTGCACAAACCTCTCCCGGCAGCACGTTGTTCAAGCACCCATTTGCAGACTCATTCCTCTAGCTGTGGCCATCTAGCCTTTAGCCCGCGATTAGCTTTTTTGATTTTCTTAATCGCAGTAAAAGTAACCTCCGCCAGTCCCTCACAAGTTCCTCGCTCACTCCAAACTTTCTTTCTGCCGCTCAATTACCTTTTTCTTGTTTTCTTTTTTCTCCCAGTGGTACAGGAGTAGCAGATACTGGTACACAAGCCCAGAGCGTGAAATTATATATTTTGATTTATAAATTGCACCTGAGTATAAGTCGCACCCCCAGCCAAATTATAAAAAAAAGTGCAACTTATAGTCCAGAAAATACAGTACATGCTTTGATCTGCCTATGGTATTTATGGTCAATAAAATTGTTAAGAGCGTATAATAATATTGAATAACACAACTCTGCAGATAAACGTTAACTTTATTCTAATCTCTTTGTTACTATTCTTAAAATGTGTCAATACAGTTCTGTGACAGTAAAAACATCATTATCTAAACACTGTAGCAGGGACGTGGTTGTTTTTCCAGCACCACTTCACAACAGTGTGAGCTCTGTGTGTGGATAATACTCCACACTGAGCAGCTCATGCTTTAGACCAACACTGGTCTCAGTCTGACTGCTTGGCCCCTTTCATAAGCTAAGATATCTGTCTGACTGTGTAGATGCATCTGTCGTGGCTAAAACAAATGTGTTAAATATCGATACACAAGGACAATCAAGTTATAATCTACAGTATTAGAGGGATGTCTGGTGTGCCTGATTTAACAAAAGCTGTCGTGTGAATATAGGAACTGCATGTTTTATAAATAAATAGAGTAAATTAAAGCTCAGTCTTGGATCATGTTTTTTAGTTTTATCCCTGTTATGTAAAGATCTTCACTAATTTATGGAGTCCTTTTGTGTCCCAAGTTCTGACCAACTTTTTAAGGAGGGTTTCCTTCTATCAAGGGTTTAAGTTTTTATTCCGTATAGTTGAGATTTGATTGATACCGGACACCTTAAAATACAGTTTTATGAAAGAACTATAATGTGTCACAGTCTTGAATGAATTATTTTAACCTCCGCCCCCGGTGTTTGGCATGAACAGGTCCTGAAATGTAACATGGCGGGATGTACAAAAAATACCAATTCTAATCTCAAAGAATCAGCAGTACATCAAATGCACTGTTAGTAAAATCCTTACCATTACATGAGTTTTCAACGGCTTCTGCAAGTGCAAGGTTAACTAAGGAGAAGGTTATCGCCTTTGGAAATTATGTTTTATTGTGTAAAACTTGATATGCATCGAAACATCCTCCATATAAACTTCAGAACTTGTGCCTTGTATTATATTGTGTTTTGTAAAGAATAGGTCAAACTTGTAGAGTAGAATGATTGTTTGCTTGTTTGGGTCATCTGAAAAACAGCAGTGTGCAGAGGCACATATTGCTCACTGCTTGGCCTCTCTTCAGGGACTCTTCACTGCATTAGTGATTCTGGCAGGCGCTGGCATTGCTCTGGCCAAGTGTAGGCGTATTTTGCTTTCTCGAACATACAGCCAGCTTATCATTATGGATTTATCCCCAGGCGCTGCTATGGCTCCGTATTTGAAATGCTTTTCTTCAGATTGTGTTGTTTGTCTCTCTTCCAGGCCTAGCGCTTTGACATGTGCCAGTGTAGTGGGTAATGAGCAGCAGTAAGACATCACACTACAACAAACACTCAATCAGCCACACCAGCTTCAGAACCAACGTCCTCCACCAGCCCATCCACCTGTGGAGACTCCACCAGCACGGTCAGATACTTTATAATGATCAGTCTGTCCTCAGCTCATAATGACACGCCCCATATGTTTCATCTATGCAGAGCAGGATGGAGGCCTCCTTTGCACCCACATTCTCGTCTGTGGCGGCTGGAGCTAAAGGTGAATGCGCTTCATGTTTAAAGTATCAGTAGCAAAATGAAGTGAGCAAAATGGTGACGTGTGAGACTAACCAGTAGAGCCATATCCAGTTTAGAAAAACAATCCTTAAAGGCACTATACCTAATTTTATGTATAGAAATGGAACAAAATTACTTTTGTCCTAATTTAGTGTATTGTAAACGCAAACATTTGTGGGGAAAAACAGTGTTCATCTAATTCTAAAACATTTGTATCGATGTCATGAATTATTTTCATGAACTATTTTTCTAGCATTTCTGTGAAAGTGATCCTGAAAAGTGTTCCTGCAAGTTGTGAAATGTGCCTATAAACTTGTCCCTGTGACGAATTTGGATGCTACAAATATATTAAGAAAGTTACGAATGAGTTTAGACCACAGCTAACATTTTAAGTTTGTGGCTTCCTCTTTCATTGTTTGCAATCAAAAAATAAGGTATAAGGCCTTTAATACAGCATTGTGTGTGTGTGTGTATTTATCTAAAACTACTTTTCTTTCACTTGTTAGTGTCATATTTATTGGGAGAATTGTTAATTTATGTAAGATTCCTTGTTTGTTAATTTTAGCTGAAGGAACCAGCAGTTTTAAGCAACACAGAAGAACTCCTTCCTCTTCGAGCACACTGACTTACTCCCCACGCGATGACGACGACGGCATGGTACACACGCGTTCTGGCTTTGCTCTTTTTTTTTAAAACGGGAAATATAAATCTTAAATCTAATCTTTCTCGCCCTCTCCAGCCGCCTATTGGAACTCCTCGAAGGTCCGACTCTGCCATCTCAGTGCGGTCGCTCCACTCGGAGTCGAACATATCTTTACGCTCCACGTTCTCTCTCCACGAGGAGGAGGAAGACACGGTACGACATGCCTCTACTCACAAATACCACAAACTAGATCATTTAAGCTAATACCCACTTGTTTATTCCACATATTTTTTACATGTGGTAATGTCTTTTTCCGTACATGATGTAAAATTTCTGATTGTCTCCCAAATATAAGATTAAAAATTTATTCAAAACGCCTGAAAAAGTAGCCGTTTTTACATTGCAGTATTTATGAACAACATGAATATATGTTTTTCCTAAAGGAAGCGCAAGTGTTTGCTGAGCCACCTTCAGTCAAACTGTGTTGCCAGTTATGCTGCAGTGTCTTCAAGGACCCCGTCATCACAACCTGCGGGGTATGTTTCGCACAAGAAGTTTATTTTACTACTTCATCAACTACTCTATTTTTCATCCATCTTTGCATTTTACTGGTGTGTACAGGAGTTGACTGTTGCACATGGTTCGCTTGTATCTTGTTGAGAGATGCTTATTGTTGTTGTTGTTTTTCCAGCACACCTTCTGCAGACGATGTGCCTTGACTTCAGGTGAGGCTGTTACTTCAATTCTGTGTACCACTCACTCGTACTCATGTGTGTAGTTCTAAATGTGTAATACCCTCATATTCACGCTTTTTCTCGTCTTTCTTTCTTATTTTCTTTTCTCATTTTCTGTCTAATTTAATCATCATCTAAACCCGACTATGTGTCACAGATAAGTGCCCAGTTGATGCGGCGAAGCTAACAGTGGTGGTGAACAACATTGCGGTGGCAGAGCAGATCGGGGAGCTGTTCATCCACTGTAAATACGGCTGCAGAGCCACGGGTAGCGCGGCCGGGGCTGTGGCCGGGAAACCTGGGGCCTTCGAGGTGGACCCACTGGGCTGCCCCTTCACCATCAAATTGACCTCACGCAAGTAAGACTCACACACGTTTCTGTGAGCCATTGAAAAGGGAGAGACTTAAACATGCAGAGACGAAGGTGTGGTGATTAATATGGTGGTTAATATTTCTGCCGCTGATGTAGCTGTATTTGTATGAAGGGTTGGAAAGCTGATTTGTTTAGGGGCAAAAGTGGGAGGTTATTATGGCTAACACCAACTTGGGGTTAGGGCCGGGCCACATCATCTCGTGCACCGTTATACCGGTATAATTTTTGGACGTCAATGTCAACTTTATTTCTATATTACATTTACAATGCAAAGAGTCCTTTACAAATTGACAAGAAAAACACAGATTTAGAGAGATATAAAGTTCTCCAGCGACTCAGCAGCTCTAACCCACAGAGGCAGACTGTTCCAAAGCCAGAGCCCGGCCACAGAGAAGGCTCGGTGTATTTTACACCGGATACCAGTGCTGTGTGGTCTGTGCGTCTGCGGCTACGCTGAGGAGAAATGGGGGAAATAGTGGATGCTTTGAAAGCCACAATAAGTTTTAGGCATGTGGCTGCCAAACACATGTCACAAACGCGTTATTATTCACAAGTCTATCCCTGTCTCATAATTGCGAGGGTGCATAAGTCTGCCTGCCCTGTACATCTGTTTTAACACATTTTGCTAACTGCGTTTTCTGCTTATTTTCTCAGAGAACACGAGTCCAGTTGTGACTACCGGCCGGTGCGCTGTCCCAACAACCCGCTGTGCCCCCCTTTGCTCACCATGAACCTGGAGGCCCATCTCAAAGAGTGTGAGCACATCAAATGTCCCCACTCCAAATATGGGTGAGTTTTACATGCACATTTAGACAGGATGGTGCATATGGCAAAGGTCTAAGCCTAGTGTCTGCTCTGAATTGTAACAGCTGCACCTTTATCGGGAACCAGGACACTTATGAGACACATCTGGAGGTGTGCAAGTTCGAGGGCCTGAAAGAGTTTCTGCAGCAGACAGATGACAGGTTAGTTAGTCTTAAGCTTATGTCGATGAGCACGGTAATGGATTTTAAGATGTACTGTAATAAATGTCCATGTTATTTATGTACGTTTATATCTCGTCCTTGTTAGGTTCCATGAGATGCAGTTGACCCTGGCGCAGAAAGACCAGGACATTGCCTTCCTGCGCTCCATGTTGGGAAAACTTTCAGAGAAACTAGACCAACTGGAAAAAAACCTGGAGCTCAAATTTGGTAAAAAACAAAACAAACAAACTTCAGTATTTTGTTAAAAGCGACATTTGTGTGGAGAAAAAATGTATGTGCCTATAAAGCCATCCCTGTGACAAAAGGGTTTTTAGAAATGAGTAAAATTACGAATGAGTTTGGACCTCAGTTTAAACTTTACTCACTTCCTCTTTTATTGTTTGTAAAGAAAAAAAAATCAGGTACAGGCCCACAAAGAAGAGCTTAAGATTAATTTATGAGTGGTGACTATTAACTAGCTTGGCAGACGCAAAGTAATGAAATACTATTGTTTTTCAGACGTGTTGGACGAGAACCAGAGCAAACTGAGTGAAGACCTGATGGAGTTCCGCAGAGATGCGTCAATGCTCAATGTATATTTTCTTTCATTATTGACGGTGCACATGGTAATTCACACATTTCAATAAAACACTTGTCTCAATAGGATGAGCTCTCCCACATCAACGCCAGACTTAATATGGGAATACTGGGCTGTGAGTATCTTGTTCAATTGGTGGTCAATGTAAAAATCATGAATACAAACCGACTTTATTTGTCCTGTGCGCAGCGTATGACCCACAGCAGATCTTCAAATGTAAGGGCACATTCGTGGGACATCAGGGTCCAGTGTGGTGCCTGTGCGTCTACTCCACTGGAGACCTGCTCTTCTCTGGCTCCTCTGACAAAACCATCAAGGTACTACTCGACGTCCAGCACTCTTAACTGAAGAACAATTTGACTGACATACATTTCTCATAGCAAACAATTAAACACTGTTGAGTAGTAAATCCTTTTTCTTGTGCTCGACAAATAAACTTGCCTCGACTTATAAATAAGACCTAGTTGGCACTGTAGCGTAAATAAAGCACCCTTGTAATGTTGTTCTTCAGGTTTGGGACACGTGCACCACTTACAAGTGTCAAAAAACTCTGGAGGGGCATGATGGCATCGTCCTGGCTCTGTGCATCCAAGGGTAAGAAAATACAATTACTGAGTGTAATCCATTTTATCTTCTGTTGTTGAAACCATGACTGGTCTCTCCTCTGTCTCCATAGAAACCGCCTGTACAGTGGCTCTGCTGACTGCACCATCATTGTAAGAGACTTCAACATGCTCTTTTATGAAAACATGTTTGCAATAAAGAATTGTGATCATTAGATCGACTAATAAAACAATTTATCAAAGAGCCTCCGAAAATTATCTGGGTTAAAAAAAATAAAAAAAATAATTAAATGCATTTACTGACGTCTAACCCAGTGTGTTTTGTCTCGTGTGCAGGTGTGGGACATCCAGACCCTGCAGAAGGTGAACACGATCCGAGCCCACGACAACCCTGTGTGCACACTGGTCTCCTCTCACAACATGCTCTTCAGCGGCTCCCTCAAGGCCATTAAGGTACGCAATGCATAACTCCATAATGCCGCCAAATGTCACGTAGGAGCATCTGCAGGCTGGAAATGATTATCACAGGCATTCCAGCAGAGCGAGAGGCGTCCTTAATCTATCAGCAAGAGAAGTTACACTGACATTCCTCAAAGTAGGATATACAATATACAATAACAATATTATGGTGAAATTTTACCAAACTGTTTTAACTTCAGGTTAAAAAAAATAACCTGAAGTTGCTTTGTAACAATACTAACAAATAATAACAATAAAACAAAAATCTAAATTTTTTTTCAGTTTATTAAAGATTAAAATGATAAATCTCAGTAATTTAACCACACAGGACTGCAAATCTAAATTAGGTGCATTCTATCACATCTCTAAAGTTTTAATGTAAGTCATATTTTTCCTCATAAACCTCTTCCTCATCCTCTTCCTCAGGTGTGGGACATAGTAGGCACAGAGCTAAAGCTGAAGAAGGAGCTGACTGGTTTGAATCACTGGGTGAGAGCCCTGGTGGCCTCACAGAACCACCTGTACAGCGGATCCTACCAGACCATCAAGGTACACAGCTCTCTGTTCAATTTCACTAAACTTTTCGCATTTTCTGAGCTAACCTTTTTTTTTTGCATAAGAAAATTGAAGCATGGATATTTAGGATGTTTTTCCATATTTACAAATACATTAAAATCTAAAATATTTACGATCGGATCGAGATATGTTAATAGATTGCATTCTGAAAAAGTAAAGTACCTAAAGTTGTAATGAATGTACAAAAACAGCACTGCTATTATTGGACGGAATCAGTCTGCAGTTGTTGCATATAGTTTGAAAACTTTACTATTTTCAGTCGGGCTGGGATGATGCACACGATCCAATACATAGGTCTTGCAATATTATACCAGTGTACAAAGTATTAAATATATGATTCTTTTTCATTATAACATGCAACATTTTATTCCCATAATTTTAATTAGAAAGCGCAAGTGGAGTTTCCAAAATGTATAAATCAAATATAAATGAGTCTGAAATTGAGGAAAACATTTTGAAAAGCGGCAGAAGCATTTTTAACAGCACCAAATCTAGTCCTATCAAAATGATTTTTTTGAGTCAAAAACGTTATATATATATATATATATATATATATATATATATATATATATATATATATAATTGAGTTAAGTATCAAAAGTATTGCAACACATGGTTTGCGATTCCAAAACGATATTTTGTCCCGGCCCTTTCAGTGTATTGTTGTTTGGTGCAAAGCAAATAAAATAGAAATACTGTAGGTCTGAACCTTTTCTGGACCCATCGTAGAGCTTATTTCTTCAAGCTCCTTATCCCATCTGGTTGTGAAGTGGAAATCCCTCACCTGCCAAGAACGGCTCAGGCTAATGTATCGTATTGAACATTTACAGTGTGTAAATATGCCCTGGGCCTGCTGTCACTCCTGAACGCTGATAATTAGCCTCAGCTCAGTGCGAGCGGCCCCGAGGCAGATAAAGGAACAAGTGTACACAGTAATTGGCTTTATGTCCCCACTGTGCAGCACTCACAGGCTTTTGTATGTGTGTGCGTGTGTGTGTATGTTTATGTGTGGAATGAGAGCCAGGCACTAATGAACACCTCTGGGACTGGGACAGGCCACAGAAGAAATGTCCTTAGAAAGAGAACGCCATCCTCTCTTACTGCCAATAATGCTCCAATAAAGAAAAAGCATCAGAATATTTTTGAACCAAGATTGACAGTCACAAACGCTGCCAAAATTCACCAAAACATGCCCTTGAAGATTGAGGGAGTGCAAAAATGATGCAAAAATGTTCAGATTGACTATTTCTTAGTAACTGTAGTGTTATAAAAGACCCCATTAATTGGACCAGTGTTACTTGTTTCACATTTTGCTCCGGTCTCTCTCAGATCTGGGACATCCGCTCTCTGGAGTGTGTGCACGTCCTCCAGACCAGCGGGGGCAGCGTCTACTCCATTGCCGTCACTAATCACCACATTGTCTGCGGCACCTACGAGAACCTCATCCACGTGAGCATACATCCGTGACTCGAAACATGTGAGAGGTCGATGTTATTTATCCTAAAGGAGGTGTGTGTGTGTGTGTGTGTGCGTGTGTGTGTGTAGGTGTGGGACATCGAGTCTAAAGAGCAGGTGCGCACGCTGACAGGACACGTGGGGACAGTGTACGCGTTGGCTGTCATCTCCACTCCAGACCAGACCAAAGTGTTCAGCGCCTCTTATGATCGCTCACTGAGGGTAAGAAGACCTTTTATTTTCAAGCCCAATACTTTTTACTTACTGCAGCGGCATTATTGGTTTGTTAAAGACTCTGTGTACTGCTGTGTTGTAGGTGTGGAGCATGGACAACATGATCTGTACCCAGACTCTGCTCAGACACCAGGGCAGTGTCACAGCACTGGCCGTCTCTAGGGGACGCCTCTTCTCCGGAGCCGTGGACAGCACTGTTAAGGTACCTGCATAAACCAACACCTTTTTACATGTAATGATCCGTCCCTGTTAGATGTGTCACAGAGACGGATCAGCTGTTGAAGTGATGTGGATCACTCTAGATAAAAATTGTAGCAATATGTAACTTTTGTCAACTTTCATACAGACTCCATTAACTTCAGCAGTTTTCAGCACCAGTTATTGACATTTGTTTTGCATTTTTATTCGATACATGAGCTATTGCCCTGTCTTCATGGAAGCTCCCAAATCCGTTTGCTGAATGTTATCTGTTTCATTCAGAAGCTTGTAATTAATGATGTTTGTCTTTGCCTCAGGTGTGGACATGTTAAAAGCCACGCAGACATCTCTACTCGCAGTGAATGGACCTTCTCTTCTGTTGTACCCCCGACACACTCATGGACACTTTTGGATCTAGTGACTTTTGACTCTCTCGATATTGACTTTGACCACAGAGACTAGTGGTCAGAACTGAGTGACCCTCTCAAACAGACGAGCTGCCTTACAGCCACTTGCAGTATACTATACTCGGCCTGAAGAGGACAGTTGTCAAGAGAAAGACGATTATGTTGTCTTAAGTTTCAATACTGTGTTTGATGACTGCTTTTACAAAGAAATGGAAGAGGACGCTGCTAATTTTAAAGCAAATCTGAACTTATTTTTGTCTTTACACAGCATTTTTCTTTCCTTGATTAACATATTACATATCTTGAATAAAGTGCTCTAATAAAGTACGTACATGTAACTGCAAGTTTCCTGGAAAATGCCTAAAAGCAACAACAAAAATTGGAACTTTACAAGTCAAAGATTCAATTTACAAGCTGCTTTTTTTTATTCCAAATGCAGGAAAGTCTATGACAACATCAGGAGGTAGAGCGCATCATCTGGAGCGTAAAACGGTGTCCATCTAGTTCTTGTGAAAGCAGTCTTTGAATTTGTGATAAAGATTTTAAGCAGACGTCTTATATTTGTACCAGTGCCACTATATAGAGATGTATAACACTTGTGTATAATAAGAGATAGTGCTGAGATTGGATGGTTGCCATGACGATGACTCACTCCGGCCTATATACTGTATATATCGGAGCGGGACAGTGAACACGGACAGGCCTAGTCTCAGCCTATAGTGGGAGTTACAGAGTGCCAAATATCTGAGAGCTGCTCGCCTGATCTAATGACTGTCGACATGCGGATCACACACCTGCTACATTAGCCTTTCTTCAGTCTTTGTAAACTTTTTGTGATACCTTTTTTATTATTACCTATACTAATGCGCACTTATAGAAAAGCTGGAAAGTACATGTAGTTCATCCTTCATTTCTGCGCATACAAAACACCTGAGAGCAGCGAAGCAGCTCAAAGTGGACATATCATGCATAATTATGATTTATAAACATACTTTTATGTCAGCAATCATATTTTTAGTACTTTAACTGGAAATGTTGGTTTGTGTCTGAATGCAAGGGGGATTAGTGATGCTGAAAACAATGTCTTTATATATATATATATATATATATATATATAATCCAACAGCATGCTAACAAATTGGCACTGTGATAAACACTGTTTTGGTGCTGAATGATAGCATCGGATAGGTCTTTATTGTCATTGCAAAATTAATCACAACAAAATTCTCTTTTGTGATAGTTTGTGAACTCGCAGAAATACAGATCAGAGGGCTACTGTTGTAGAACAAGGATTACTCAAAACTGCGTAAATGAAGTAAAATGCGACTTATTTATGTTTTTGATGAGGGAACGTTATAATGATTGAAACTCTGTTTTATTTTGCATGACATATCCCCTTTAAATAAAGTGAAACAATAGTTGCCAGCTTCTTGGAAGAAATGTAGTGGAAGCAAATGAAGCACTGAAATAACTACACTGAGTAGTTGGTGTAGTCAGAAGGTGGGAGGGCATGCGTTTGGAGATCTTGAGAAGGAAGACAATAAATATATAGGATTACTCAAACGCATGCATGAGTGAAACAAAACTCTGGGAATGTTTTTTTTTTTTTTACAGAAACGCAACATTGTGATATGTTTTAAACTCAAATCGATCCAAAACACGCAGGAAGTGCCATCACAACCACCCACACTGGGCCCATATTGGGCCAGACAGGACCGGATCAGCAGCAGTGTATTATTTGTACATTTAAACAGCTTTCTACACATGTCAACGATGTGATATTGATTATTGGTGCACTTTGAATTGATGCATAGCCTTGCGGAGGTTGAAGAACAAGTGGTCACTGTAAAGTTCTTGTATACGGTTATCATGTAAGCCTGAGTTTATCTTCGGTCAATAAAACTTTTACAGCTGTTTATGCTTCAAGTATTCCACTTCATTATTGTGACAAGCCAAAGTATAGGATAATGCATGCTCAACCCTTTTGTGGATAGTTGGGCCATCCTTACACTAGTTTCCTCAAAATGTACGTGATGTTTTTTATTCAAATGGCCTCAAATGTTACTGAAGGGCAGAACACTTTACACTTGGACAAAAGAAGGGCTTGAGTATTTGATATATTCACGTTTTATTATTATTATTTTTTTACATTTTTCCACAAGAGTGGAAGAAGGCTACTTCAATGTGTTGCAAATAGTATTATAAATTTAGAAACAAGTTTAAATTACTAACTGTATGGTGTCCAACTTGTTTTGTCTCCTTGACTAAAGTACAATCGTGTAGATTAGTGCGTATTGAGTAAGAGAGTTGTGGAAATCACCTGGAAACGGTTCAAAATTGGGCGAGCAAGAAACTCCCTCTGATCTGAACTTCAGTGGAAACAGCTGGTGAAACTGCTGCACTGGATTTCTCCCATTCTCAAATAGTGACAGTTCTTCATGTACACAGGGGAAAAGCTTTTTTCACGGGGAAAAGTTATGAAGAGTTTGGATGTTTGACAACTGGCTGGTAAGGTACAGCTAATTTAAGAGAGACATTTACGATGACCCCAGAATCACACGGCACAGGTGAGTTTGTAGAGAACATTTATTTATTCAGAGCGGATGGGCAGAAGATGCAGTCGCCACAAGCACACGCCACAGTCTCAGCCACGCGTCTCACACGGTCACACGGCTCACTGTAGAAGCACAGGCGCAAATCAAATCAAACGGCGGCTCTTCTTCAGGAACCAAAAAACCCACACATCTGCATTTTTACGGCATTTTTTTCCTCCCTCTTGCACCTGACCCCGCCCCAGGGAGAGGGAACAGAACACCAGAGTGGACTTCAAACACGCTCGGCATAGAAAATAGAGACACACAGGGAAGGTCAGCTCGATGAAGTCTCCCCTGATACAGGTTGCTCAAATGAAATGTAACTTGTTAAAGCCACACTGCGGAACATTCCCAGTGGTATGTTGCTATTTCAAAAGATTAAATCAACTGTCGTAATAAGTAAACATGCCGGTGATACCAAACGAACGGCTACTAATCAGCTAGACGCCAACCATGCTGTTACCTAATGTAGATAAAGCTTATGTTGTGCAACCTGTGCAGGTAAAGCAAAGCCGTCACACCTCGGTGGAGACGAGCTGGCGATGTCCCGCTCCAAGTCAAGTTAGTCAGGTCTGAGGAGAGAAGAGACAATCGAACACCTGCAATAAAAACTGCCTGTAATTCATTCTATATATTTGGTGAAATGTTACGCAGTGTGGCTTTAATAATGTCATGGCCTTAGCTAGTACTGAACAGAGGACAAACAAGTGGACAAATGAATCGAGTCATTATGTACAGCCTATCATTAGCACAAATGATCTCCTTTCTCGAATTTAGTCTTTGCTTATTTGCTGATGCATTTATTTTGTTTCCATGTGCGCGCGAGTAAAAGCCACTGTCCCGGGACATGACAGTAGGTTCTGGAGATCTTGGATGTCCATTCTAGAGTTCTAGTCCCTCACTCTGAACATGACCCTTCAGCTGCTACAGAGGACTTATTACTTTTAGGTTTTTGGACGATGAGTTCACACATAAATTGTGCTGAAATTAAAAACATATTTTACGGGCCAGAATTCTGTTTCCACTGTAAAGGCCATAAGAGGTCATTTTGACGCCAGAATGCAAACACACATTGTATAAATATTTGTCATTAATTGAAAAAAATTTAAACAAAAATGCACATTTCACAAAACGTCTCCGGTTCAAGACAGAATTTACAGATACTGTATATCTTCACTTTAATTTTTAGATATTATCCATTTTCTTTCCTATTTATACAAGTTATTTTTCATCTGCATAACATCTTTACATCAAACAGCTGTGTTCTGTTCTTTTTTCCTTTTGTAATAAAATAAATATATCCAACAATTAGTTTATTTTCTGCCCAATTTACATGTGTTCCCTTTCACAAAGGCCCGTTTATTGCAGGGCTAACACTGACGATTTGTAGTTACATTAATTATTAATGTATTCATGAATGTGTGTATGGATTGATCAAATAATTGTTACTTTTATATGCATATCAGCTCATATTTTAGCAAAACAGCACCATTAATGGAGAAGAAGAAAGTAAACGGTCAAAAATACCATTGTTGTTTCTGGGACAATGGCCTTGTAAATTGGACAAAATCATGCAGTTTGGTCATTCCTGTAGTGGTGCTTTTGGGCCAGATAAACGGAATATACTTTACAAAACCATCTATTGAACGAACTAGAGTCGGACCAAAATCACAAAGCAAGGCACATGTTTGAAAAAAAAAGAGAGTTTTGAAAATAATACAAAAGTAACAAAACCAAGTGTATTTTACATTGGACAGATGTACAAATGTAGGCAGAAACAGACTTCTGGAGGTTCACCAGCTCACAGCATAAAGCATGGAGAAGCGTAACACTATCTGAAAAACAGTCCATACACATCATAAATACACCTCTTGTTCTGTTGCAAATATTCATATATATATATATAATCTCTATGTGATTTCATTCATAGCACAAGTATCTCCTGCAGACGGAGATCTCGAATGGAGAAGTGATGCGGGATGCTGCTTCTCGCTTTGTCTTCACACATTTTGACTTAACATCCCAGAAAATGGCTGTCATGGCAACACACAGTCTCGTAACCATGGCGATTTGCAATGGGGATGGTGGGGATGGTGATGTAGATTGTCATGGCAACACGAGGTGAGTGGTTGGTGGAGAAACAGGAGGAGGAGCAGCAGCACTCTTTTTACTTCTGCGTACTCTCCCGTCATTAACAGATTGCAGTGTGTCATCTCATCATTCACTAACTGCACAGCACGGTTGGAACAAAATCACAGTCTGTCGAAATGTTTAAAGTCGTTTTTGTCTCTCTAAAGTTCTCAGAGCTGATTCGTAACAAGGTAAACTCCCTTGTGTTTGATGCCCACTCTCTCGTCCAGCTGTTTCCTGCTTCCTCCCTCCCCCTTACTTCCCCTTGCTTCCTAAGTCCTTGGTCAAAGTAGTGTGGGTATCGTGTGCCAGCCGGTGCCTTGTGCTTCTCCAGTTTTCCATGAAGAATGTGCCGGAAGCAACGTGACAAATGAAAAATCCTTTAAAGGGAGCACCCACTCGCCCACACACACACCTCCATTTGGTCACAAATTGTACTCTGTTTTTGTTTTTTTGTTTTTTTCTTTTTGTTGTCCACCGATTCATTTACATCGTCACAACACCAGAGGTCACCATTCCACACATGAACCAAGACATCGAACCAAAGAGCTAGATTCATATCGTATATTATATCTATATTTATATATATATTTATATATTACTGTGCTAATGCAGAACTTTGTCAGTAGATATAAACTCTCCATGCTTTAAATGTACACATACGATGGTTCATTACAGTTGGATTGTTACTCAATAGTCCATCCATAACTCAGTTCTTAAAGACCTGATTGTAGTCCCATTTTTTGCATTTCTTCGTTCCACCTTTGAATTAGTGTGTTGATTTACCCCACGCTCTACAATTCGTTTTTCTTCTTTCACACCCCTCCCGCCAAAGTCTGTATCTCAGGCAGAGAGAAAAGACGGAAAAATTCGAGAACGGAGTAGTTTCTTGTGGCCAAGTCGTTGCTCCGTTTGTGCCATCAGGAGTCCCACTTGTGCAGCACCATGGAAACACGCCGGCAGTATCCATGGTTACTCCAACATGGCGTCCAGCTGGTCGGCCAGGTCATCGAACATGCTGCCGATGTCGTCCAGGATGCTCACCGTGGACTTCTGCTCTGCAATGGAGCTGAGTAAAAGACAGAAGTCATCAGTAAGATACAAATGGACAAATGAGGCTTCCTAAAACTGTCGTGTGTGTGGCATATACTAGGACTAGGGGCGCAAACTTGTTTTCCCCATGAGCTACTTTTACAGTATGAAAGCAACTGAAAGTTACTTCAGCCATGAGTAACTATGGGCCTTACACTGGGACAGTAGCAAGATGATATTTCAACACAAAGAAAGAAAATAGGTACAATTTATTTAACATAAAAATATAGCGTCTAAGTCAGACTCAAAGTACATTTCTGACATGCCATATGAACCATCTTGTGTTCTGCCAACCCCATTTTTGTTTTACACGGCTAAAATTTGAATCAGACTTCCGATTTGACACTAAATACAGGAGTTGGTGCAGGACATTGACTACTCTGACTCATTTTCAGTGAGCCTTTGCCAAATATCCCTATTATTTTAAAAATCAACCTCATGATCAATGCTTGAATCTACAAACGTCTGTGATGAAATACAGTATTTTGATATCAAATATACTAAAACAGGGACAATATTCTAAAATGAATATGATTACTGGGTTGAGAACCACTTGTGCAAAGTGTACAGATGTATCTGTGTGTTCTCACTCGTCGTGGCGCAGGATCTTGTCCTCCACAGCCTGCAGCGCTGCAGCCAGAGACGCACTGGTCTCCTCCAGTTTCTGCTGCACCAGAGCGTCCACACTCAGGTCGGTGTTGGCATTAGCAGGAGACTGAGACACCCCTGTACTGCCCTGTGTCCCCATCCCGCTGTCCACTGACACACCCCCAATGGAGGAACGAGGCGGTTTGACGGGCGGGGGCGTGGGGCTGGGAGTGGCAGGCGTGGGTGGAGTCTGTGGTGTAGGCGGGGTTTGTGGTGTGGATGGAGTCTGCGGTGTGGACGGGGTCTGGGCATTAGGAATGGGGCTAGGGGACTTGGCGTTGGGGGGGCTGGGTGTGCTGATCTGGTTCTGAAGGGGAGGGGAGATGGACTGAGGGCCCACAGAGTACTGTCTGACTGGAGCAGGGGCGGGGCTCTGCAAGGAGGGGCTGGTCATGGAGTGCAGCAATTTGGCAGGTTTGGGTGCGGTGGGGGGCGGCGCTGGCTTGGGCGAGACAGGTGGAGGGATCTTCTTGCCTTCAACTAGGAATAAAAAAATATAAAAAAACAGGGTCATTATTCTGATTACTGTGTATTTGTAAAACGTTTCTTCTTGACTTCTTTCTTTGTTTACTTTTATCTGGACTTATGTAAAGAGTGCTTACCTGGGATGGTATCAGTTCCAGGTCCGGGCAGTGGGACCCTCCTATTTGATGCTGATTGACCCTGTGCCTGGGTCATATTTGCTCCCTGCCTCCGGATTTGGGCCACCACAGGTTTGGGCGACACTGGGGGCTTTGGTTTCCTGACTGGGGCCCCTTCACCCTCCAGGAAGGCCCCCTGATCCAGACTGTCCCTTCTGGGGGGTGGTTCCATCTCCATTTGAGGCTGCTGTGGCTGTGATTGCGGCTGCTCGGTCACTCCTTCCACCATGGACCTTCGATTCACCATACCTGTGCCGCTTGTGCCATTGTGGTACGGGACGGGCTGCGTGGTGTTGGGGCCCTGGGTCACCTCTCCGTTGGTCGTGCTGACTTCGGAGAAGCCCTCCGGTTCCTTGTCGCGGCTCTTGGGGCGGCGCTTGACGGTGGAGGATTCCTGCAGTGTGAAGTCTGTGCCGTTGGGTTGGGTCTTTCGAGGTCGACGCTTCAGGGTGGGTGTGGTCTCTAAACTCGGGACGTCCTCCTGCGGGTACTCTGTCTCTGTCTGGGTGGCCTCTTGGTCCCCCTGCAGACAGACACAAAATACACACTAACGGGAAAATTCATACATTCAAGACAAGGGGTGATTTTTGCACATACATAAAAAACATCAACATTAGCTACAGTCATAGAGTCAACATGTAAAGCGTACAGACAGAAGCTATGGAAATGTACTGTACACATTTAACACTGTATTTATAACATCCGGGTCAGCAGTGTTTGGACATGGCCCGTCTCCATCCTTTTATTCTAAGTAGCATTACAAAACTGGAGTTTGGCATGAGACAAAACTATATCTAGGGGCATATTTCTCCTAATTTAAATCCACACTGCTTGACATTTTGAGTGTTGTGTGATTATGATTGGGAGAAGCCCGGATCTACATGGGTGTAAAAGGATACATTGCTATCTCGTTTTCAAAAAGTATTTTAATGTCGAAGACCTTTTTTCACTATTTTTCTTTTCTTTCCTGGAGCCGGTGCTGGATTGTGAGAATTGATGCTTGATGTCAAGGGCAGATTTGTGTGGCCAGAAGGAGCGTTGTTGTTTTTGTTTTACTAGATGTCCAAAAACTCCTGAATGAAACTGCAACATTATTGCTAAATTATTTCTAATTATTGTTAAGTAAGATGAAAACAAAGATTATAGAGAGTAATAGAAGTAGCAGATAGAAAAGAGAGAAAAGAAAGTAGAAGGACATCAGACACAGTGAACGGTCTACAAACCCATTTCCAGAAAAGTGCCATTTTCTGAACTGCAATTAAAACTCAATGCTTTAATTGGCCTTGTGAATTTTGCTAAACAAATAAACATTTCACTTCACACCTGTGACCATCTTAACTGCAGCATTCAAAACATAACGCCCAAAGTCATTTTAACTTGCTATAAAGGAGCAACCAAATAAATTATATTTTTCAACACAATGCAGTAGTTATGATGGTCAGTACATTGATCCGAGTCAACAGACTATTGGATCATAAGGACATTTTGTCCCTTTTTCTACCTCAACACCTCAAGCAGAAAGCACACAAAAAATTACATCAACAATCGTTAAGTGATGAAATTTAATCTAAAGTTCCACTTATATCATGGTTTGGCTTTGAAACGGTTCCTGGGATAATGGTATGACATTGCAATCAGAGTATTTATCTTCTTTTTTAAACTATTTGAGTATTTTGAGATCAACAAATACATTTCAGAATCTACCATGATATAAGTTTATGCAAAATGGAAGAAGCATTAGCACAAACATTTTAAATACTCAAAAGGCCTTTGGCATTACTCTATTAAAACACTTTCTAAATACATATGTTTTGTGAACACAGGATAACACATGCATGAGTGATCTGTTAGTAGAATGCATGCGCTATTCTTATTGTAAATGTAGAGACCTATAAGGGGTGTCCACAAAAAATAAAAGGAATACAGTATGATTAGAACAATTGTGTAACACGCCATGCTGCAAAGCAGAAAAAGGGCAGCACAATTTGTGGAACAATATTGCATGCTTTATGATTTTTTATAAGCAATTCAATATTACCACAATATCAGATAAATGTATTGCCATTGGCCTTTTATTATCTTTGTTAAACAAAATACTTATGTATGCTGTATATTAACAATGTGTGTTAGGTAGTGCGTACATTAGTGCAGATGAACTTCCCATTTTAATTTAAATCTGACTATATTTTTGTCAAAGTCCCACTTTTTATGGGACTGTACACTGTATCAGTGTTGGTTTTGCAGCATTTAAAGCAACCCAAAAAAGGACATGGACTAGAGAACAGGACACAGTCATCATGGGGTTAACATGCAAGACAGTAAAGACTCAATATATTGTGACATGCTGCATCAATATATTGTCAGACAGACAGAGTAGTCAGATAGATGGAGTTAGTTCGAGAGAGTAATAGTAACAATTATCAATAGTTACCTGTCCTTCACCTTCGCCTCGTCCCTGTCGGCGGATGGTCAGGCTGCCTTCATCTGCAAACGGGAGGTTCTCTGATGAGCTGCCACTGCCACTTCCCGCTGAGCCGGGGTGGGGCGAGGAGGGAGGGTGATGAGGGGAGGGCAGCTGGTTTGGGGAAGTCTCAGACGCGACGGAGTGAGGCGTGAAGGCGATCAGAGGCTGCTCTCTCATGGCTGCAGCCACCAGCTCCGCCGTCACTGGGCCGCTGATGGTCCTGCGCCTGTTCACCACCTCTCCATCCAGACCGACTGTCTCTCGAGATTTACCCACCTGAGGAGTGCAGGCAACTAGGTTAGTGTCCGCATACTTACACACACGGGACAAATTTCTAAACTCATGCAACACTTGCTTAAAATGTGAACCTTACCTGAAGAACGTTCTTCTGCAGTGCCATTCCTTTAGGTCCACCCCCAATGGAAGACATCTCCAACATGGCAGCGATGCTCCTCACACTGCCCACACTGGTGGTCTCCACCACACCGCCACTTTCCACGGACACGCCCAGGTCGCTGGCCCGTCTCTGCTGATGGTAAGGCACGTCCAGCATGCCCCCGCTGGTGCTGAGGGTGGGCTGTTGCACGTTGGCCTCGCTCAGGTTAGAGTTGGAGCTGGAAATGGCTGAGCTAGAGCGCTTGGGTGGGGGAGGTGGAGGTCCTTTCTTCTTCTGTCTGAGAGCAATAGACTGAGTTTTGGTGTGGTTTAAGGTTTTGTCCTGGTTGCGAGCTGAATGGCTTCGGCTGACGCGGTGAGTGACTGTGGCATATTTGACTCCCTCTGGTCGGACAGCGGTAGAATTCTGAACTACTGGTTCATCACATTCCCCGTCAGAAACAGCATGGCGGTTCAAACTGCGGGTGCGCCTCATCTGAAGGGCCTCCTCACTTTCCTCCTCCTCTTGGTCTGAGGGTAGACACAGGAGGGGGACTTGTGCGTTCTCCTGTACTTGTTGTGTTTGTTGGTTGCAGGGCGCTCGATGCGTAGGGGACTGTGGGGGTTGTGTTCTGGGAGACTGAGGCCTTTCCCCCTGGCTGAGTTGAGGAGAAGTTCTGGGTTTGGCCTGTGGGGGCGCTGTATTCTGGACTGAAGAAGTAGATGAGGAAGAAGAGGTCCTGGATTTAGTGGGTGTGTGCGGCGGGGTGTAAGGGGGGGCTGGTTGGGAGTGTGAGTGCCGGTGCTTGCCCTGAGAGGACACGCTGCCCCTGTGGGACGAGGAGGTGCTGCTCTGACTGCTCTGCTGCCTCATGGTGCGCGCTTCTTTTTTGGGTGGTCCACTGTGGTTTACCACGTCATCGTGGTCCCTGCTGAGGGTGCGCGATCGCTGGGCTTTCACCTCCGGCCCGGGGTGGCTCATGGCATTCTGCAGCTCCGTGCTCAGCTCACTGTCCTGGAACGTGCTCATCTTTGGGGACATCAGCTCTGGAGAAAGAACAAAGTACATTTTAAATTGCTTTCATCATCAGGGGGATGTGGGCAGCGTCTCAGAAGGCCAGAGACCTCGAACAAGTAATCATTTTATTATTCATATTGTACTTTCTACCTTCACACCAGTGAACGCGGTGTGACTGAGCTGTGAACAAACATGCATTAATAATAAAGTTGTTATTAGTAACACATTTACCCTTTTCATTTTAAACCAAACAAAAAACATCCATAAACAATGTGATGATGTGTTATGCCACTGTGCACTAAAACCTTCAACTGCACTCAAATCTAAAAATTTTAAATTATCTTACAAATATTCTGGATGGCGACTCAGAGATCTCTAAGTAACAACTTTTTAAACATTTTGTTAATTTGCATATTATGCAAATAAATAAATTATTTTAGAAAAGTAATTATTTGGAACCACACAGACAGATGTAGAAGTTTCTGTGATAAATGGACATTTTAAATAATTAAATATACAAATAGTTTATCTAATAATTGCTAAATTATTCTATCCGAATGGGATGCCTTGCCATTCGGATCTCATGTACTGTATATTGTTTTGTATGTTTCTAGTTCACTATGTAGCTGGAAAGCTCTTTTTCTCCCCAAATGTCCTCCTAATTGCTCTTAAACTTACTCAGAAAACATTATAGCAAGCATATTACATATAGTAGATTACTTTTTGGTGTCCAGATGACTTTGTCATGAGCAGCTGAGCTTTGCACACGACAGCGATGCTGCACTGACTCACCGTCCGGGGGCGGGCTGTCCATAGATGTGACTTCCTGTTTCTGCGTGATTGGTGGAGGTTTCTTTCTCAGAGAGCCACGTCCATCTGTCCCTCTCTGTATTTCAGCTAAGCGCTTCACTGCCAGCATCAGCTTCTTCTGGTGGCCTAAAACAAGCAATTTGAGCAAGAAAATTATTTAAATCAGGGTTGAATTCAAGGGATGATTTTCCTCTTTCCCACAGATCTATGCTTTGTATTTTTTAGTGGCACATTAATTTGCAGCAATAACATGGTAACTAAAAGTGTAATAACACAGTAAATATGGTTTCTCCATTGAAAAAGGGTGCACAGCTAATTTCTTCTGTGGTAATATGATTTGTCATAACTCTTATCCTAAGCATATCTGTGGGAAAAAAAAAATGTTGTTTTACTTTTTGTGTCTCATTTTCTGGTATTAATATGACAAGGGGGATTGTCATATTAATACGGCGGCACGGTAGTCCAGTGGTTAGCGCTCGTGCTTCATAGCTAGAAGGTCCAGGTTCGATTCGGACGGGGCCTTTCTGTGTGGAGTTTGCATGTTCTCTCCGTGTCTGCGTAGGTTTCCACCGGGTACTCCGGTTTCCCCTACCACTAAAAACATGTACAATAGGCCAGGATGAAGAGTGCGCATGGGGGACGGATAGCCAAGGCTACAATCCGGTGTGGCTTGTTTATTAACATGCACTGTCCCTACCAAATAAACCAATACAATATAAAATGTGTTATACCTGATTATGCTTGCCATGCCTTTCTATCCTATTACCATGTTATTATTGTGCTATAAGGGAAAGTGCTTTTTCTTTCTTTCTTTTTCTTGGTTTGCTTCATACCTAGTTTTGTGATTCCAATCTCCTGCAGGTCCTCCCACGTGATGTCCGTGATGAAGTCGATGTTCTCGTAGCCATTTTGCACTAGTAGTTGGTAATACTGACTTAGACCAATAGCATTCAGCCATTCACCAAGATTATCCTGACGGGGAAAGAAATATTGATAAGTATAGCTCTCATCATACTGGGGGACACTCAGCCATGTAAACGTTTGTGTTCATTGTTTTAAGCTGGCAGGCCGCATATCTATAGTAGAATTTGTCTCATTCGTTCACACAGACGTGATTGTAGTAAGAAAAAATCAACCACAGAGTTCTACAAATGTTCTCCATCTGAAAATTATGATATGAAGCAGACATGTCGTACTTACTGGTTTCTGATCTGGCAACCACTCAGGGGTGTTAATCTTGTTGATCTCAGAGCTGATTTTCTTTCTGTGGCCGGGCTTTGTGATCCCAATAGCTGTCAGGTCCTACACACAGACATTCAGCTCAGTGAAGTCACGATCAAGACTTTTGTCAGCAGTCAACTACACGCGGAGGCTTTCTGTCTTTCAAACACGCACGCATCAGAAAAACAAAGAAAACATCATGGCATTTGATGAGGGCTCTGCGAGTCGAAGGCGAAAGAGTGGAAAATGTGCCAAACTTATAATTAATGCAAAAGCAAAATGTTTGCAGTGAAAAAGAAGCATTTAATCTAAACAACATGGTTTCAGTTTAGATTCTTCTTCTCAACAATGTTTTATTTAAGGTCCGCCTGTTTATTTAATACTACACAGCTTCATTTGAGTTCTTTCAGCATGCACAGCTATGACCACAGTGTAGATATTTTTACAAATAATTTATATACTCTATAAATTATTTGTGTGAGGGTGAATGTGGCATTGAGCTGTTCCTCCAGCAGCAGAACTGTGTGCATTGTGGCATCATTTGCAAGGTGAGCTTACATCATGATTTACATTTTATTCTCTCTGTTTGATCACTTTATATTGAGACACTGCATTTGCTATCCAGAATATTCATTACTTTAAACAAAAATCAAACAGGGCAATGCATTTCAATATGTGTTAGTTAGTATGGTGAGTGTGGGGGCTGAGATACATACATTATTCACGCATTGTGATCTAAACACATGGGTGCAGTGTGGATTATCAAAGTACTATTTTATTTGGAGGTTATTGCATGCATGCATCGAGACATCAAGGACGTCACAAGTCAAGGCTGGCTGCAGACTTGTTGCGTTGTGGTCCTTGGCGGTGGCTGTGCACTCTCTGCTTTGAGGGGCAAGTGCTGTGGCCTTACCTCTGGGGTCATTCGGCTAATGGTGGGCAGGTCATAACCCGCGCCAAGGAAGTTTGAAGCGTAGACCTGCAGCTGACAGTCGCTCAGCCATTGGACAACAGCCTCTGAGCTCTACAGGAAAGAAGAAGGGGGCATGCAGTCACTTGCTCCACCTCTGTGTGCCGCTGAGGGCTTGGTTCTTGTGTCTGAAATGCTTCAGCACCGTCAAGAGGCTGCATCATTCCAACTCATTAACCAGGTGTCAAATAAATGTTTAAAAGCCACTTTTTTAAAAGTGTTTGGCACTGGTAATTAATGATATGTTTGATAAAGGCAGAGATGTATGCTAGACATTTATGGATAGACATTGTATCAACTGTCTTTCGAAACAGTTATTAAGCAGGCAAATACAGCTAGTCAATGCACCACAGCCCCAGCTTCAAATGCGCCTTACTCTGACTGAGAGACGAAAGACAACAGATTGTACACAGAAAAATGTACGTTAAAAGACACAAATCTGTCCAAAATAAGATTGTGCGTGTGCTGAAGAGTTCACTTCAGACACAGCGCAGGGTCATTGTGAGGGCTGTCAGACTGGAAGTGTGTGGTCTCAGTAGTAACTGATGATAGTATTGATGTAATATGGATAACAGCTGCAGCGAGGCTCAGTACATTATGCTGATGTTTGACAGCTCTGGGACACTTCCTCCTCACTACACTCACTAACCTTTCCTCTATCCTCTCCTGTACAGCGCCTTCCACTTTTGGTGGCGTCCTTGAGCAAAAGACGCTGCAGTAATGTCCTACTACTGTTTACAAATCTGATTGGAGCCCAACACTCTGCAGTTATTAGAAAATTCAAGCAATATAGTAATAGCAATATTCAAATAAGACTCTGATAAATACATGTTGTATAGTTTAAACCAAAACTTTGTAACATTAGGACACTCAAAAGTGAATTGGTATGTTTTTGAGAATACATCCACAAGCAGTTATTGTGAATGGTCAAAAGTCCTAAAAGATGGCGTTCATAACAGAAAAAGCCATGTGTAAAGTCACTGTTGGAGCTCCACAGATGTAGGGATGGGTCTTTAAGGCTCCTGAACGTATTATTGATTTTGTGCAGTGATGTGCGGTCAGGGAAGGCAGGTGAGGCCAGACCTCACCAGTCATGGAAAAAAACAAAAATAAAAAAATACAATAAACTTTATACAGACAAGTCCCTTCTCTTAAGATGATAGGGATTTCCTATGATTTTAATCAATCTCGTGGTTAAAAAAATTCCCAAATGTTTTCATTTGTCGATATTGTATAAAGAGGACAGAGCTGTGGCGAGCCTCCGGCGTCCCGCACACACTTGAGCACGGCTCAGCGCTTTTTTCGCCCCCTAAAAGTAAAATACATTTGTAAATGGGTTTTTGTTTGGTGCGTTGGTTTTCTATCACCTGGATAAAGAATCAGGCATAAGAACGACTTGTTTAACCTGTTCATTTAACTTTAAACCACGTTTTGATAGGCCCGAAGTGAGGCTCGCCTCCAATGGACTGCCCTGACGATACGAGGGGGCGCTGTGTCAGCGCTACACATTTCTACAAAACATGTGGACTACACGTGAAAAACCAGCCTGTTTTATTATTTTGCACCGTTTAGGAGAGGCAATTTAAACGTAAAGGAGTTAGTAAAAGGAAAAACTGATTAGACTGAGATTTTATGGATGAAATGCTGTAGACAAGTCTTTATGTGTTGACATTTCCCACATGGCGCATCAGGATTGTCAATAACTTATCATTTGGACGGGTGGGGTACGAGTCCCGGTCTTGTTCATAATGTTGTCTTTTAATTTTTATATGCAATATCGTGAGAATGTATTTTATGTTTAAACGTGTTGCTATTGAATGCTATTTCAAAGTAAGAGAATACCAGAGACACCAAGTTGCATTCTTTCCTGCATTTTTGTTTACTTTATATTGGAGTCAATGGCATGTGCCTCACCAGCGACAAACCTCACCGCACGTCACTGATTGTGTGAGAGGCGCTGATATTAGTGAAGGACACTGCTTGTTTTCAAATCCTGTCAATCTTTTTCCATCCTCGCAATGACATGTTGAGATGCTGAGTAGTGCTAAGGAATGAAGACTAACAGATGGCAGTGCGAACGCGGACTCATGATACACATACACCACAACACACAAGCCTGCTGTTGAAATATGCTTCACACTTTCCAAATGCAACGTGACTCTTAAATATCCCTCGGACGTTAACCACCCGCTACATGATTGCTTTACTGCGCGTGATGTGAGCTCGCGTTTGCACTCCACAGCTATAGTCCTCCCACACTAACCACGCTGCTGGCCACCTTAGCCTCGCCAATATCTGCCTCGCTCTGTTGGCCTGAGGTGACTCTACCTGCTAATTATATCTTTGCAAAAGAAAAATACTGCAATGAACGAGAGACGCTGCAACTTAAAAGATTCAAATCAACATGGATAAGCAAGAGGAACACAGGATTGGCAAGCATTCATTCACAGCAGGTTTCAAATCGGACATTCACTCACTCACCGGATCGTGGCTGCATCCGAAGACCCGCAGTACGGACGCGGCCAGGTGCGAGAGGAACCTTTGGGACATCTTGCTATATGTGTGTGTTATTTTATGTGCTGTGGCTTCGGTGGAGAAGCAGCTACATTTTCCTTGTGCAAAGAGTTACTAATATGAGGCTACTGTATGCGATTTGTGCACGAGTGGGCCAGTCCTACCTTCCCCTCTCCCGCTCCCTCTGCCTTCCGAGTGGGCACGGCGTCATAAGGCGGCGCTTCGTGGAGTGGGCAGCCCGATTGGCTCGATGTCCGCGAGGAACTGGCCGAGCCTGTGGAGAGAGATACAATTGGACAGTCTAGCTTACAGTGTAAACAGTGACAGGCAAATGGGATTTCTCTTTTAGATATAGCGTTAAAACACCAATCAGATTCTTGTTTCGAACACTTTTGGCACCTACAGATCCTTCTCCTTGCGTTTGCCATCTGTCGCTTAATGCAACACAGATTGGTCATTGCATGACTGTGGGGCGTGAAGTCACCTGCTGCCATTTCAGGATCACGACTGCTCATTTGATTATTTGTTCATTCCTGGCATGTAGTGTCTTAAACAGACAGTAAGCTTTTAATAATTATAGTATGCTTTACTTTACTACAATAGAGAGAAAAAGCTTGTACCTGTCTGATCCACAGATTTCGACTGCTCCGTTAAGTGCTCTTTGGCTTTGGTCGACTGAGACAGAACTGTAGCTAAAAGCTGCAAATAGACAAGAGAGTTTATTTACACCACAAACCCTTAAAGTGCCAGAATACCACACAAAACATATAGTAGACATTCGTTTTTTGCTCACTGGTTACTATGCCTTTTTCAATGAATACAAGCCACTTTGCTGATTATAGTACAGGTAAATAGTTACTATCTTCTGGTTATGAAAAAATGTTTGGCTTTGGTTTGATGTAAACCGGGATCTGTCAGATACAACGTTATTGTAATGAATTATACTGTATCAAATGTATATCTTATTTCCTCTTTTAACTTTGTTATTGAATTCTAAACTGGGTGCACTCTCACAAATAGAAAAGCAGGAATTCTTCACTACCTCCAGAGTTTAGATTGATGTGATCTCTAAGCATAAAACTTAAAAGGCCAAACTGGTTAGAGACACTTAAAGAGATTGCGCCAAAATAGTGATCTCATGTACTATAATTGTGTTATGTTTTCTTCAAGGTTTGTTAATTCAGATGTTTGGGCATCTTATCGCTGGCATTTCATGTTTCATAACTTGAAATAATGTATCCATATGAAAAAAATGTGTAAGAGAAATCCAGCGGTAATTTCTCAGCAAAACACCTGATCCTCTCCTGTGCTGGCGTAGGAGGGACTTAAGAAGTGTAATTAAAGCTTAAACATATCGTTGCTAGCTTTAGGCAAGTGTAGGATGTACTGGAGGCAATTTGTGCTGTACCTTCACCCCTTCAGCCTGCGCGTGGATGGTGTGCGGGGCACTGCCCGCACTCTGCCCGCTGCCCGCCGACCGCACGCTGGTCACACTGCCTGAGCTGCCCAGACTGCTGCGGTCCCCTCCTGCAACAGCAGCCATTCATCCCAGACACAAACACAGGCAGGACACGGTCAGGTACATACGTTCAGCTCTTCAGCACAGGTCCAGGTGATACTGACAACTGTTTGACTCTCCATTGAAATGCACTGGGCAGCGTGTGGTAAAATGAACGTGTATCGAACGACGTCAGACACAGCGGACAGCAGTGACAAAGTGATGGATGACATGGCGACAAGTGTATTCCACAAGACACACTTTTCGCACACATCTCTCTCGCTCAGTCCTATTTTTGCTTTTATATTGTCTTTCAGTTTTGATTTTGCTCATACATAACATTTTCAAGCATCCATTTGGAAAGACAAGACTTTAGACCGATGCGGATGGCTGCTGGAGTCCTACACATAAGGCCACTGAGTCTTTCTGTTTTTAATGGAGGAAAGATATGGCAGACTACCAGAGGCGCCAGGGTCAAAGAGTATCTGAAAGCCTTCCAGCGGCTCGGTACATCATTAGGCAAACAATGTTGGACTCTTGCAGAGCCAGAGAAAATAGAAGGGCTAAGGCAGATACGGTTTGAGCCTTTGGAGGTGTCCCGGGCTCAGTTACCTGCCACGGGCTTGCGCAGTACCCAGATCTCCTCGTTGGAGCCTCCATGGGGCCCGCTGGACGGGGTGGGAGAGCTGTGAGGACTGGCCTCTGAGCCGCGACAACCTTCAACACAGAACACCACGGTTAGCTGCGGGGGGGCCCTAGGCTGCTTTGGGAGGGCTCACACTGCTGTACCCCTCTGAAGACTGCTAAATAAGCCCCGTCATATCTAAAGAACAACGGGGGTTTGCAATAGACTGAAAGGTGCTAATAATTATACTATAATGCTGTTATTCTATGTTATGATAGAGCAGATCATATTAGCTACAGTACATAAAACAGTTTTCCAACTCCAAATGCTTGGCTTCCTTCGCATAATCCCCAGTGTTTTTCTTTCCTTTGTTGTGTGATTTTTTTTTCTATTTATTTCTATGACATTAGAGAAATAGAGAAATTGACAAATCTCATCCTGAAATAAAGGTTGTATTTCTACATGTTTTTCTTTAGGTCTACTCTATAGTATCCAGGGCACTACAGAAGTTTGAAAGTAGGGGATGTTGGGAAGGGGACCGTCGGTGAACCATTCATGTTGAATGGTAAGGCTGACGAAGGGGCAGTTGGGGCCTGACATTGGGTTAGAGGACGAGTTAGGGAAGTTTTAGGTTAATTTCAAATCCGCTTTCATCTCACACATCAGCACATACATACACAGAGAAATACAGTATATATAGATATACAGATATATCCATATAAAACATTGATATAGAAATAAACCAGTCCATAACATGGTTATTTGTGCATATACACATAAATGCCATCATGTGGATACACATACATATATAATGCATCCAGAGTGTGTGATTATATATGTCGGCCTTTCAGAATGAGGCTGCTGTAGTGCATTTGGAGAGTGCCATAAACCATTATAAACACTTATCAATGGTTTATCTCATTAACAGTGCTTTAAAAACAGTTTAAACAATACTTTTCACCACCACGCCAATTCCTTCAGTGGTCATTTCAGAACAAAAAATCAAAACCTAGCGGTCCATAGACATTTTGCTAATTACCTTTGTTTAAGTATAAAAAGATTACAGTATGCAGCCAATTGACCCACACAATATCATGTCAATGTCAATACATATAACTTGAAGGAATAAAAGAATAAAAATGGCATTTACAGAGAGAACCTCCAAATTGAATAAGTTTACCCTTTATCTTGTATGAAATCAATAGACCAAATAAACAGTGCGAGTGGCCTCCGCTCATTATCTCAGCATCTATCACAGCATCAGGACCATTTAAGTGACAACAGGCATCTTTGTTTCCACCATTCATTGTGCGGATGTTCCCAGCTGCGCACTAGGCTCACTCGCAGACCCGCCGCAGCATGCAACACACTAACACTGGGAGAAGGAGCCAGTGCGGGGCAAGAGGTGACATGGAGGAGAACAGGTGGGACTGACATAAAACACAGTGTGCTGTAAAGGTGGGTGTTTCTGGACTCCTGGAGTGCAAGTTAATCCAGGAAGTGGGACAGAGATGACCGTACACAGGAGGGAGGGAAAAGGAAAGAAAAGGCAAAAAGCAAACACACCAACTTAAAAATAAATCAATTCATGAACATATTGTATGCTCTTTTACTCATACACTGAATTTCATTGGGGATCCATGCCATATGTAATCTAACGTGACCAAATTAACTGGTTATTATAAAGGCTGGTATCTACTTGTTTTTCCAGCTGACCGCAGTATGTACACACTCCATTGCTCCTCTCTCTGGAGTTGCGAGCAGGTAATAAGCATGAGTGAAAGATTACAGTTCAGCCGGGAGCCGGATCATAAACGAACAGGGAACTATCCCTCGTAATCTCTCTTACGGACTGCACGGACAGAGCATCATTATACAGTCTGAGAGGAATTCACTTCGACTATGATTATGCTGCTTGTATCTCCAGCCACAGAATAAATGTTTTTGTAGAAGACGGAAATTAAGAACACAAAGAATTACAAAAATAAAGATGCATGGCAGAAAACTTTAATGGATGCCTTCTTGCAACACAAAGCTACGATCGTACATGACCAATTGTGAAGTGCAGTAGCAAGCACATGAAAGCATCCCTTGAAGCTTTATTAGTAATCATCGTAATCATAACAGTAACCATAATAAGAATGAAAAGGGGGGGTGTACCTGGGGCAGTGGGTGTGTCTCCCTGTGGGGTCGTCACGGGCGACCTGCTATAGCCAAAGGAAGTGAAAAGTGGAAGCAGTGGCTGATGGGAATGTGGTGGAGGAGGAGGCGGTGGAGGCAGGATATGGATCTGATGGAACGTGGTGTCGTTGCCGTTGACTACCGCGTTGGCAGGGGCAACCGTTGCCGAGGGAACCAGTGGTATCTTTTGAAACTGTTGAGTGCAAATGACTGTGCTGGCCAAACCTAGATACACCCACCGCGACGACACACACGCACACACACACACGCACACACACACACGCACATCAGCCAACGGTGACACACAGACCACACAACAGAGAGTTACACACAAGAAAAAAAGGGGAAAGAAAATTAAAACAAAGGCTGAACTAACAAATGAAAACATATGACAGAGGAGGATGGGACCACACACACACAAAAAAAACAACAGAACAAATAAAACTGAAGATGACTCAGAGAAATAAAGAGGAGGTTATGTGTGGATGATATGTGTTTAACATGACATGTGTTTAACATCTGACAGTCGGCCATGTTGAATATTTATTAGACCTTATGTGTAACCAGGAAAACCCCACTGAGATTTCATGTTTTGGGAGGAGTTCTGGCCCAAAAGGGGACCCTAATGTACATGTTTTAGTGGTAGGGGAAAACCAGAACCCCCGGAGCAAACTACAGCTAAAGGTTAAACCCGGGAGATTCTTGCTATGAGGCGAATTGCAATAAATATGTGTGATTTTTATGTTATATTTTGCCAGTATAGGTTAAATGCCATTTAAAAATAAATAAATACATAAATAAAGTTGTTAAGTTATTAAGCTTAAATAGATTAAATAAGTACGAGATTATGGTTTGGGAGACACACAACGTGAGAGAGGTTGGATGTGAATTTGAGGGGGTTGACTGTGGATATGAAAAAGTAAAGGATACAAGAATCGACGGACATGTGATTGTACAAAGAACAGAACTACATGAAACTAGAAGACATCATAAACATCTAAACTTCACTGTGGACGTGCCACAGTCCTAAAGGAGGAACGGCCTTAATAGATCAATAGAAGTCTGACCAAAGAACAACATAAACATGCCTGGCTACAAATCTACAACGTATTTTGACACATTTCATGAAACACACTGCACTTCTTTTTCCAAGTTAATCTTCTGTGTGCAATCCAACTATCGTACGTTATGTTCCCAAGGCCTTTTCGGTTCAGGCAGCGAGCCACTTACACACTCTCACAAACACTTGAGAGGAGCACACACCTGTGCGCTTGCTGATGACCTCCACCATGGTGGAAGGGAAGTAGCCCACTCTGTCATTTCCTGTCCGGTTGTCATGGATGCAGCCTTTCCAGCGGCCATCTGGGTGTTGCTCCAACACCTGCACTCACAATACAGAGAGTGTTGTTGAACTACTATGGTTACTGAACACCGATAGCTGCCGATTTGAAATACTATGGTTAGAGAATAGACTCCATATTTTACTGCTGTCATTGGCAACATAAATACAATGCAATACAACACAATGATCAGATGATGATAATCTAAACGCACACCAGAACGTAAGCGCCGCGGCACATCATGTGACGCGCGTCCATGTGGGATTTCAACACTCACTGGAGCTCGCCCATGGATCTATCACGGCACTTCAGAGGCTGCTCAAACCGCGCAGGGCTTTAAACACGTGATTTATACATTTATCATAAATAAAAGAAGACAGGTACTGTATTTGGGTTATTGACATGATGTGCATATTTTTGTGTCCGAGTGTTATATTTCTTTTTAAAATAATTTGATATTTTCATTACATGTATCACTTTATTCTACAAAACACATTTTCATCACATATTTTTTATGTTTTTTTACACCTCAAGCCACTAAAAGGGTGGTGCCGTCTGAGCAAATGATCAGACTAATAAAGCTTCTGAAAATTGTATTTTCAGGGTAACAATAAAAAAATAAAACATCATGGCATAATTGTATGTTAAATATCTTTCAAATAAGCCATCATTTGTGAATATTCATAGTTTTGTAATTTGTAATCTTACAATGTCAGGGTGGCACAACCGTAAGAACAGGGCTGGTATTTTTAAATAAAGAGTAGTACCAGCAACAGGATATAACATCAGCCAGAAGAACAATTTGTCTTTATGGGAAAGGAAAAGGGTTGAAACAATTCTTGAAACAAATCAAGAATTTAGAAAAAATTGCTTTTTTCCGTCTCAAAGGTAAACGGTCACACTTTTGGTGTTAGGTGCTAAAACCAATGGAAATATTGGAAAATATTATTTTATTATAAAAGTCTTAATTTGTTTTCAAAGTAAATGTTTACCCATTCTTACAAATGCTAAAGCTAATGTAAGAGTCTACATAAAAGCCAATTTAATTTGAAATTAGTTGCTAATGTCAGTAGGTGCAACCAGACAGTCAAGTGGTGCAACTGCAAAAAAAAAAAGAAATACCATCTAAAGATTATAGGGATGCACTGATCCAATACTGGTATAAGTTATCAGAGTCAATACTAGAAAAAGAAAATCCGATATTGGTTTAAAATATCCGATACTGAACCGATAACTGTTTTGGGCTGACACGGAGCACTCAGTCCATGGTCCTCCTGTTTTATTGTTGATTACAGCGTCAGTCAGTTACAAATTACAGATGAAATGTTCAGAGGAGAAAGACTGTCTAAGATATACTTAATATATATACAAAGATTTGACTTTATACAAATTTTCAGAAAAGATTTAAAATTTAGAAAAAACCTGGTTGCGCCACCTGACACGTTTTTATACAGAGAAGCTACAAATACATAAAAAAAATACATTTAAATACTTTTAAATGTTATTTAACAAACATAACTTGTTTAAACACAAAATTATTGACTCAAAAATATGCATGCCATCAGTTTTGAAAAAACCTTTTGAAAATATGTGTTTAGACCCCTTATACTTCATTGACCCACTTGTGTTGTAAGGGAGAGAAACGTGGCCCTTTTTTGCAGGTTAATAGCGAGTTGGCGACAGACACGAGTTTAACATGCTCCACCTGAAGCATGAGCCCTGGCGATGGTCCGCGGCTTCTCTCGGCCCCCCCAACTAAGTTCACGGCGGTCTCTTTGTCTGCCATAGGCAGAACCGCGGCTGTGCCTCTGCAGGATGGTTAAAAGCCTGTGTTTTCCTTCACGGTGCCACGTCCGGATTCAGCAGATCTGAATCGTAGCGCGGGGTCCAGCGTCGCCGCGCGTCGAAGCGTCTCAGTGTGCGTTGGGCTTAAGTATGTTGCATGCTGTTTGCAGTACTTGAGAGTGAGTATTTGGTTTCATTCACATGTACTTGAGTAACTATATTTCTTCTTAAGAACTCAAAATGTTGGAATCTCACAAATCGCAGACACAATGTTACAGTGAAACTTGATGATTTCTGTGCATGAAGGCCCTTTATCTCTATTTGTTGGCATTATGTTGTTTTTAGTTACCGTTAGGAGGAGAAGGCAACCCTTAGTCCCCCATGCCATGAAATTACCGGTAGACATTTGTTTGTAGTCACATCATTTACTGTGCAAAGTGTCTAAAATTATTAGTAAAAAGCATGATGCAGAAAATGTCTATATAGTGAGTAAGCATCAACAAATAACACAAACATTCTGAATATTGACAGTTTAGTGCGTTTTTACCGTGATAACATCCCCCGCTTTGATGTTGAGACTTGTCAGGTCATAGTTGTTGCAGTAATCCTTCAGCGCTCGGACCTGGAGAGCTGCCGATGCATCTGACAACCACAAGCACACTCTGATACCTGCTATTTGTTTTGACACGTTTAAATGTCATTATTTCTACAGACAGAGAGTGTAAGTTACCTCTGAGCAGCTGCTTGATCTCTCTGCTGGCTTGTGTCGCGGTGAACTGGTAAACGATGTCCAGTGCTGTCTGGCTATACGTGTTTCTCACTGCAGCGTTGATTCCACACTGGACAAGAATACACTCAGTACTCACTTTCAGCACTTTGTTAAACATAGTTTACATCCAGTGCAAAGACACCAATTAGCCTAAATTTGACCAATTAATGTGTTTTAGGTTCATGTGGTGAAGAAGTGACCAAGCAATCACCACCTCCAGGCTGCTGTTTAATTACATTTTCAGAGAAGGCAGCCTCGAGCCAATGTACAATATCACGCTGAAACTGTTGAATCCGATGTAGGACAAGAACACAGAGATGGGTCAGTCCTCTGGTGCCTCAGGACACACACTCATATCCTCCTCTGATGATCTCAAAGAAAGGCAGTGTCTCATGCACCAACACTCTCATTAGAACATATTATATGGGCTGGTTTCTCAACCACTTTGGGCAGGGATTGTCACCAGTTAAAATGTGTAATCCGCATCATGCCCCCCTCTTATATTACTGAAATGTATCACTATGTGTGAAGTTCCACGCACCTCCAGCAGGAGTCTCACTGCCTCAGTCTTCCCACACAGAGCTGCTTCATGCAGGGCAGTGCCTGCTTTGGTCTGTCTGTTGATGTCGATGCCTGCCTGGATCAGGAGCCTGCAGAGAAACACATGAGGATATATTGTTCACTCAGAGTAGTATCCAGAACTATTATATACATGTTAGTCACTGGGGCCGAAGCCTGTTTATGATATTAGCCATCTTTAATGTAATATACGCAATACAATACAAATCTCAAGGGTTTTCTTTGCCAGGCAATATAAATATACATATATATATATATATATATATATATATATACATATAATGGCATCATTTTTTCATACCTTATAATGTCTATGTGCCCATTCTTTGCAGCCAGATGCAGAGGGGATGTCCCGTTAGGGTCTGTGGTGTCGCCTTTTTTTGGCTCCAACAATGTAGCGCACATGTTACTGGACAGCAACAACTGCACCACCTACACAAGCAGAAAAAAAAACATGGGATTAAGATTGTAATGCACAAATGATCAACCAGTTTCTTCTTTTCCCCTTCATGTCGGCGCACTCTGCGGACTCTACTCTCCATCACTTCTCAGCCTATCGTCAACTCTTTCTCTGCCCCCTGTGTCACACCCTTCCCCTGCCCCTTCCCCTGCCCCTTCCCCTCAGCAAAAGAGGTCTCACCGCTCTCTGGCTCATCAGCCTCTTGAAAGCAGAATCCATGAATGCAGTGTCTCTATTATTTAACAGTGTTTTAGAAGCGCAAGATATTTTGGGTCCATAATAAATGTCACCATAGGCTTTCTGCATTTCTACATAATGTTAATGAGTCAAACAGAGGAAACAATGTAATGGGAAAAAGTCTATGGGATACAGCATTTCACTTTTTTCGTATTTGTTACACTTGGAAAACCCTTCTCACAATTACCGCCATCTTACATTTTGATTGTGTGATATTGAGTATTGATAACTCACGCCGACTCGGCCAAACTCGCAGGCCAGGTCCAAGGGCGTCTTCCCTGCGTTGTCCACAATACACGGGTTGGACTGGTGCTGGAGGAGCATCTCAGACTGGACATGGGAAAATACAAATCAGCGCGGTATAATAAAGTTCAAATGAGTGAACAGTGGAGGTGCAGGTTTTTTGGTTTCTAAAAGAACAACAGTTTTCACCGTTTGGCCCATTTGTCTGTCCACACACAGACTGTTGAGTTTGGTTAGCTGTGTACATAATCTGATGTTTAATCAATGCTCTTTCAAGTCTTCTAACAGCCTTCAGCCTGGATGCTTGGGTACACAGTACATGGTGTGAAGCTACTTGGAAAATGTCAGACCAACTGTGCTGATGAAAAGTTCTATTTCTACATTACTAAAACAGGTCCTCGTTATTAGACGTTAAGAGAGAGGCCTGACTTATTGGAGAAATAATGCTAATTCTCCTGGCTAAACTTAAAAGGTTTGCTGTGTGGCACTCACCACGTCATAGTGTCCATGCTGCGCTGCCAGGTGAAGAGGGATCTGTCCTTCGTCCGACTGGCCATTGACAGATGACCCAGCTTTAAGCAGCATTTTCATAGGCTCAGCTCTCCCCTGCCAGGCTGCGTAGTGCAGCGGACGCATGCCTGTGGACACAGGAGTCAAAAAGCTCAACATTGTACAAGTCTGAAATATTTGTTTTTAGATCGAGTGTTAACTGTACTGGCACTATTACAATATCAACATATCAGTAGTTGTAATATTATCGCTCATCTGTGAGATGTTAGGCAATAAGAGGCTTGTTTTGCTGCTGATTCATTGTAAAAAGCAGGGAACTGCATTTCAGTATAGCCAGCATGAATACAAATTACTTTCAATAATACCACTTATACATACACACTAAATGTATTACTTCTGCAAGCATGTGAGTGTCCCCACAAAGTTTCACTATATATCATATTGGGATGTGAGGTCAATGCTTTGATATCGTTGTACCAGAAGATTTTTATGTTGTTACAAGTATCGTAGAAGGATGACTGAGCGCCGACTTTGTGCATATGTACTATGCATTCCCTATTCAAATAAAATGCATAGGCCTCCTGAATTCATCTACAATGTTGTTTTAATAATACAGAATTTGTAAATTCATCTTTATGTACACACTATCTAAGTAATTTAGATAGATGTAAGTTTTGGAACTCTTGACTCTACACTTTTTTCAGTTTTTGTTTATTCTTTACTTATTTCGTTGTAATAAAAAAGCCTGGCCAAAAAGAAAGACGGTCAACCTTTTTGGTCTCTGATGTCCACTGCAGCCTGGGACTCCAGCAGCAGCGTGATGACCTCTGCGTTCCCATTGAGCGATGCGTGGTGAAGTGGAGAAAACCTACAAGTAACAAATGTATTCAGTTTAAATGTTTGTTCGATTCATGTGTACAAATGTCTGCTTATGGTGCCTAAACAGGGAGAGGGCATGTATAATGACTGCAGGACAATAGCAGAGGGAGAGCAGGGCCTAAAATAGAAGAGAATAAACGCACACAAAGCAATGGCACTCTGTTACGTAACAGCATCTGAGGCTGGAGCGGAGCAGATAATGATACGGTGGATTTTAATGGAGATATATGATAAAGAGACAGAAAGGGTGTCACATGATGTCACGTGTTTACAGGCCGTAGACACACAGGGTTACTTTGTATGGTATTCAGAGAGGGATATCCTTGTGCTTTTCAAACAGCTGTGTAATGGGACATTAGCTGCACAATGGACGTAAACACTATTTCACTGTAAACCAATCATCACAGCAGAAGTAATAAGTGGTAGTAAGAGTAGTAGCAGCAGTGATGCTTGTATGAGGCTATTAGTGGTAACAACAATAGCAGTGGTAGCAGATTGTCGCATGAGCAGTAAAAGTATGAGAAGTGCAGGATTAAATTATAGTTTCTAGTTTTTCAAATAACTCTAAGAAGCAGCTGTATCAGTTTTCACCATCCACGACATCTCACATTTATGCACACAGGTCTGCAGGCCAACATTAACACACATTAAGACAAATACATTCATAATAGGGGTGTAACCTTTTATTTTATTAACCTGTTATTTATTTGCTCAGTAGGTCGAGTCCATGAGATCAACACTTACCTGCATGTCTTTAATGTCCGTAATGCCCAAGATTTGCTATTATTTATATAAATAGTCAGGCTGTAGACCAGGCAGCAACCTGAGGTACGAGTCATGTCCTCATCAGTCCTTCACTTTCACGTTCACATTTTTAAGGAACTGTTTTCAAACCTCAGCAGAGGGAGCTATATGTAGGTTAGAACTGTCAAACTCATTCCCAACATGGAGATTCTTCACCGGTATGAGTTTATGTTCACAACTTTCAGTTAGTAAAGGGTTAAACAAACAATTGTCTTTTTTTCTAATTATCAGCAGCAAATTTAATTCATCCTTGTGTTTTTTTTTAGCAATGAAACTTTATATCTATTTTTGATCTATGGTTGTGTGCTATAAACTAAGATTGCTAATTAATTACACTACATATATATATATATATATGTAAACTCATCACCCAGTATAAAGTACCTGCTAAATATCTCATAACTGTCAGCAATGTGTCATAATCCATTTGTCCGTGTCGGTGGTGAGCGCCTCTTGCTGCTCTTTCTGCCCAGGGTTAAACTGGGATACTGTTACACCACACTGCACTGGCACACTGCCGCTCATGGGGGTGTACAGTATGAGGGCAGGGGAGGGAAGCCCAAGCTTTATCCAAGTTGTAAAAGCTGCTATGCAATATTAATAGGCCTTTCTCTGCTCCTCAAGCACAAATCTGTGTCCGCCATTACTATCACACAAAATGATGTGAAGCTTATGTAGATTTTTTTTATCTTATTACAGTTACTCTAACTTTATTATTATTAATTAACCATTTTCCACCCCCACACTTTTATTTGAATTAAGCACTTTTGAACATGAGCGGCGCCATATTTCAGTTGCAAATCTTTACTAATCAAAACAACGTGCAATTTTGCCATCATGTGTAAGACAGGGATAAAACATTAAATATTCACCAACATATTGTAATAAATGACTCAACTGAAGCTGATGAACAAAGTTAGAATGAGAAAAGAACAGTCTTTTCACATTGGTCAGTGCATTCAATTTAAAGAAGGTTAATGGACTAGAGATATTGCTATGGTTTTCAATAAAGGTTGGGAAAAGAGATTGGGTTGGGGCTAGGTTTATTTAACGTAATAACATTATTTGGCAGTATGAAATTGAATCTGTCAAACAGCTACATCTGTATCTTTCATATTAAGTGCATACAATTTTGTTTGTTTGTTGTTTTTAAACTACATCCCCATAACGAGACAGTTTAGACAATGCCAAATAAAAACATTGTTTTACCTCATTGTATACTCACAGACAGTCTGTGTGCTGTCAGTGAGTATGAAAGACATTATTTGAAGAACTTTGAACACTTAAAGGGTCCATACATTACAGATTATTTTGTTCTAAAAAAAAAAAAAAGAGAGCGTGTAAATTGTAGATTATTTGTGGTGTTCGAGCAGTATAAATATACGCACACCACCAGGTGCAAGGCTACAGTGAACAGAAAATGCCTGCTTACTTACTCCAATAAAACTGCATTTATTCAGACGTTTCAATCCAGCACATAGACTGAAATGTTGTCTGATGTGCAGGCTTTGTCACTGTTCACATTCACTCATTCATAACTTTCCAAATACGTTTATAACATCCCAATTCTTACACATTTCACATTTCACTCCTTTCAGGGACCAAAACTGTAATGTGAACAACATCAACTAGCCTGCTAGTTAACAATCAATAAAAATGCTTTATAGGTATATGCAAACTGCAAACAGGTCTTTTTCCCACACATATCTGCTTTGTGAAGATACTAGGGTGGAGAGGACATTATTTTTTTATATTATAAAATAATAAATAGCATAATTTTCAAAACATAAACATACTGTATAGATGAGGCTTACGTTAATTGTCATTCGACAGCAGCAGCGGTGTCTTTGTGCATGAGAGTAAGTGCTTTCTTATTATCTGCATATATTATAACTGCAGAGCTTTCCTGGAGTCTCTGAAGGCTTCCTCTGTCAGCTTCATGAAGAGGGCTTTCTAAGTGCTTTGTTCTCATATAGGCTTCTTCAGCTCCAGTGTTTGAGTACTGTATTAATCCACACTCTATACCTGGTACTGCTATACTAGGCTGGCAACACCTTTACAATCACCTTTATCAAACTTTTGGACATTTAAGTATTTTCATGTGTAATGAGTAGAGGTTGATTTAGCCTATTCAACACCACCAATGAAACCTCAAAGTGTGCCCACCATTGATGTGGCCAGTGGTGCCCATGTTTGGCAGTGTCACCAATAAAATCTCTTCTTTTGTTTTGATTTATGCAAAAGCAGCTGACTGTCTCTCCACGGCGCACGCTGTAGCATTAACAAATCTGCTGCTGAAAGTTCATTTTGTGCGTAAATGTATCGCATTTGCCAATGGGGATTAAATGAATGCTAAATGAAAACACTTGTGCAGACTCATTAGCCAAGTGTGCTCATTATAGCATCCGGACAGTTATGTATTCTGAAGCCGGGGCCAGACAGAGGCAGAGATCCGAGCATCTGCCAAAGCAGCGTTTAGTACATGCACCAGCAGTACACAGCTCATTAGATTACACTCTTCAGTACTATTTAATGGGCAGCACTGCAATACCCAGATTAGTGGTACAATAGTTTTATTCAGCACAATAGCGTTTGACTTTAGTTTAAGTCACTGAAGAGATCGGAATGCCCACAGACTAAAACTTGGCGAGTCAAATGAGATGATTTTGCTTTGAAACACATGCTGCATGGACCATGGGATCATAAGCAAAGCAGGTGCACTACACAAACTTATACTGTATGTGTCCAATATTTATATGTAAGAGTGACAATTATAATGAATCATAGCAAATGATTACTTTATATTTTCTTTTTTTATTGTTTTTTTTTTACAAAAGGCACATAAAAGCACTACTCTTATACATAAACCCAGCATTATTATTCAACGCACTCGTTTATGATACAACTTTCTCAAGGGTGCAGCAAATGTAAGGTCAAAGCAAGTTTGTTTCTGGATGTATTGAGTGTGAAATGAAGTGAGCAGTGGTGGCCGACTGGTGAAAAAGTGAGAAAAGCCTGGTATATTAAAGGCTGCAAAAAGACGAGGGACTCACCCATCTGTGTCCTGGAAGTTGACATTGACTTTCTTTGTAGAACCCAAGAGCTCTGGAAGACAAAAGAAAGACGGCATTCATTGATTTGTTCAGCCAATAAAGAAGCGTTAGACCACGTGGACTTTTATATTCCATCGATATCGTCGATGTTAGAACGGGTCTTTGTGTGTCGGATGTAAAGGAAGTAGTTCATGCTGTGTCACATTGCCATGTTTGATTTTAGCTTCCTGTGGCGAAAACTTGGGTTGTCATCATTCCTCAACGGCTGATAATTATTCCCAAGAGCAAATTGCTTATTATGTAAAAAAAAAAAAAAAAAAAAAAAAAAAACGTTCTAATTGCAACTAGAGCGGTACGATTTAGAAAAAAACATCACAGCAATTTTCAGGCCAGTGACCAGACAAAAATGAAACTGATAAACAAGAGTCACGTGTTTGTAGAGGTCTAAGTTATACTTCAAAATACATAGTATGATTTCTGAGAATGAATGGTTTGTTTCCCTCCATATTCCACATATATATATATATTTTTTGCCATCTTATGAGTGGAAGTGCAGCGACACACAGAGACTGCAGGAAGCAGGACAGTGGCCCTATTGTACAGCAGACAGCTCCCAGCGCCGCAAGCACAAAGACATCGATTTCCTCACAGCTCCGTCCTGCCAGCTAAATACAGAGATCCACTCAGTGTGACACACAGCAGACGCTGCTCCAACAACCGCTATGAGACCTGTCCATATGCAGACTTAACTCCACATGTCCAAAAACACAATATGATTTTAGACATCTCTAGAAATGTCAATAGAAGCATAAATACAACATTAGATTCCCCAGAATGCTGTAGTCTGCATACAGACTGATGTCAACAGGTTAAAGTTCATCACTGCAAAGACAGGCCTTCAGAGATTTTACAATAGAGATCATAATTTGCCTGCAAAAGTGGCACCTGAGCTAAAGTCATAGATGGTTAGACTTTCTGATTTTGTGCGATCGGATAAACTTCTGGTGGTCACAAAACCTCCTCTTTTAATTCATACATAATATGTTTATGATGGAGAAACTCTCTGTCCTGAAATCAACCTATCATACTTGTATATAGGGACGTACTTCTAGACGAGCGTTTAATGGCGCAAATAACTGACAACTCCGGGAAGCCGGCTGTACAGAATGTATCGGCACAGACTGTTCAGACCACTTGTATAATATCTAGGAAGTGAAGTGTCAATAGAAGAATTAGCATTTCAGTATAGTTTATCTTCCAAATATTAGACAACATTCTTTAGACAGCCTCATTTTATTTACAGAAAAGGAGTTATAAAGTGGATTTGTGGGGATTTAACATCAGGATAGCAGATGTTAGGATATATATATGTTATATATATTTTTTAACAGTGGAACAATGACCATTTGACCCTGCATTGTCATGGCAACCAATGATCGGGCATGACCCCGGTTTGAGTAAAGTCTTTTATGTGACAGGAAAGTGCAAGCACCCAGAGGAGCGGGACCAGAAATCCCCTCTGTAATCTGATGGGACGGGCCTGTGTGAGAAAACTCTTCCACTCTGGACATGTGACGGAGCCAGGTGCAGCTCCTCGGATGATATTTGGGAAATATCTCCTGGGGAAATTGATCCCGCCATTGCACAGAAAACACTTGATCTTTAGGGTTGCACAATATATCGCTTGATTACCAGTATTATATCGCAATATTAGGGCTGTATCGCATGAAGCCACAGTATATTACAAAATGACTGAGACACATTTTTGACAACAAAACCTACACAAAGATCACATGGTAACATTATGCAAAAGTGAAGTTTTAGTCATGATTTGTAACAATTTGCTGGAAAAAAACACAATACTTTTTCCTTTTCTTGTATTATCCCATATCAGCTTTATTAGCCACTGGACCAAAATATCAGAAACTTGTAATTCCCTCCTCGGAGCGCTCCTGCCTGATCACTTATGTAATCAATAGTGCTCAAACTCATGTGACACTCGGCAGCAACCGTCACAGTCACAACAAACAATGAAACCAAGAACCACACCCTCAGAACACTAGGCAGATACACAAGGCATTCCCATAAGTGCAGACTCGTTCCAAAAACAAAATTTCATCTCAATAGCACACTGAGCACTGGAGGATATCTACTGCTGATTTACGTTTTACTGTGCCAAGGGAAAATACCTCAAGAAACTCTAGCTAACTGCAGTTAGTAATGACTTACATATAACGTATTACACTGCGTGCACAATTGTTACGCAAGTGAGTTTTTTGACCATCCTGTTATATTTCTCCAAACGATATAAAAAAGAAAGGCAGTTGGATTGTCCCAGGTAATGCCGATGTTCATAATGAGAGGAAGTGTGGCCAAAGCAGGTCCACGCTCTCAATCAAATTTTATTATTGTGCAGCCATTTTCCTTCACACAAAATAGAAAGGAAAAGACATCTGAAAAACTCTGAAAGGTCACACACATTTTTAAAAGCCGGTCAGTGGAATGTGGCACACATACAAATATTAGGACTGAACCACAGATCCATCAAGCGTTTTGTTGCCAATAGCCAAGAAGGTCATAAGAATTGAAGTGAGTTGACAGCAAAAGAGGCTAATTGTAACAGTTAAAGCCTGAAGAAAAATCCAGCGTTGAGCCACCAGGAATCCATGATCTACCTGCGGCGCTGTGCAGGAGGACGAGGAAGGAGGTGGAACTGACCAGTGCAGGCCACCATACTCTGAAACAGGGACAAACCCAGGAGGTGCTGCACCATTTCAGAGGATCAGAGGAGCACTGAAGGCAGCCAGCCAGGTTTCCTCCGGGTGCTACGGTTTCCCCGACCTCCCGGGCAGGTTGGCCCACAGTGGCAGCAACGTCTCAACACCTGAACACTATTTCGTTGTACGCTTGTACAATGACAAATAAAGCACTTACTTACTTATTTACTTAATTACTTATAAGACCATAAAACCAAATTCTTTCAAACCTGCTAACCCTGTAGTTTGGCCTCTACAAACATGCAGCGTCGCATGTCATTCTAGGCTATTATTCTCAACAAAAATGTAAACTTGACTTGTTTTTTCCTCTCATTCATTTGATGAACTCAAAGACATCAAACTTTTTTTTATTGTTCACAAATCTGTCAAAATCTGTGTTAGTGAGCACTTCTCCTTTGCTGAGAGAATCCATCCCCCCATATCAAGAATCTGATTAGACTGTATGGAAATTGCACAGATGTGCCTTAGGCTGTCCACAATAAAAGGACACTCTGAAATGTTCAGTTTTGCTTGATTGGGGGAAAACCACTCAGTATCTGGATTGACCACCATTCGCCTCACACAGTGCAGCACATCTCCTTCGCATGGATGGATTCTCTCAGCAAAGAAGTGTTCACTAATGATTTAGACAGATTTGTGGACAATATTTGAGAGAAATGGGTCTACTTTGTTTATAGAATAGGTTTTATGTCTTTGAGCTCACCCCATGAAAAATGAGACCAAAAGCAAAAATGTGTTTAAATAATTGTTGAGTGTGGTTTACAAAGACAGATACAAATTAAGTTCCCAATGGGGTAGTTTGAGGATGTATTCAATTTTAAGAAGTTTGCCAGAGGATGCCACTACTAGAGGGGAACAATAAATAAAACAATACCATGCATAACATTGGCTTCTTGTAATAGATTCATTTTACAGTAGACTATTAACAGCTCATAGCATCCTTTTAACCTTGTTGCAAAGTGCGAGTAATTATAGGCTAACATTTTTGTGCATGGAATACAGATTCATACAAAGCAGCTAAAGGTCGAATTCTCTGTTGACATTTTAAGTTATTTGCATCATAACCTGCACAGGCTGATTCCTCTTTATACAATCATAGTATTGATTGCTGTCTGTTATCATAGCGCACTAAAGGTCAAGGGGCACGGTCAGCTGAAAGGCACCAGTGCGATCTGTAAGTGAGGTGTTAATAGGAAACGGTTAGCTAAAGCCTACTAATAAATCAACATTAGGCAGTCATGGTAAGAGAAAAGGAGTTACTTGAATTCTGTTTTCATGCCATTGGCAAAAGAGAGGGCTGCCTGTGTCCTCCTGGGAATATAATAAAGAGAACAGTGTCGCTGCTTCTCTTATTATGAGGCGCTTATATAACGTCTATCCTGGGAAGCAAGCAAAGATAGTTCTCAGACAAAAGGCGACACAGGAAAGGGGATTGCTCAATTTGACTAAATGTCACTTCACACACGCAGTCTTCCATTCTGTTTTTTCTCCCAGATGTCGTCCTCGTGCTCCTAACTGGCGCGGGGTGATGGAAAGTGGACTCAAGCAGACCCCGCTGCCTTGGCCTCGATCGATCTGTCCCCATTTCGCCCCGACTGGCTGCTTCTTCAGCCTCTCCACACACACACACACACACACACACCCACACACACACGTACACACACTAACAACATGCTCTACTTTCTCTCCAGGTTGCCCTCTAGGCTGCTGGCTCGTGCATTTATAGCACTAGCCAAAAATAATAATATAAAAGGAGGACTTCAAGCGAAATCGAGCTAAAACGTTTATCTTGTGAAGCCTCTACGCCCACATCTATAGAGTTGGATGTGACGGCCACCAAAAACTGGATGATGGTGCAAAAACATTGGCATCTATCAAAAAGTCCACTGAGTTATCAAAATGTATCATCTTAATTCTGTCTTTACTGCGATGACAGATTGTGTGTGTACATGTGGATACAGCAGGAGGAAGTTGGCATAGCTCTCTGGCTCTCACTCCTGTCCTTATATGCCGCCCCTTATAAAGATCTCGGCCCTAGTTCATGACTGGGCAGCGCCGTGTCCTTTTCTGAAGACAGTGAAAGATGGGGGCGGTCACTCAGTGTGGAAGGGCCAAGCCAAACAAGAAGTCAGCTTTGGGGGAAAAGATAAGTGGCCTTTTAAAACTGGGGGATCTTTTCAAAGATAAGGATGATGTAAATTCAGAGGCCAAGACATGCTTGTTTACCTATGGATCCAGTCACTTTTGTATTTAACAATGTTGCCACTCCTGAATGAATGAGTTACAGTTCAATATCTGGAGAATATTATAGTATATGCACACTGAATATAAAATAACACAAATACCTACAGTATTCATCTCAAATTGGCCGCAAAAATACTTCACCAATCCCATGGGAGGGTGGCATAAAAATGTACATCAAGTGGATGACAATGCCGTGTTTTCTAAGAACAGCATAAGAACAACTTAAATATTGTTTTAGGACTCCCGTGTCTCAATGTGGTCCCCTTTAGCATGTTTGCATCAGCCAGGTAGCTGCTGCAGGTATTTGCCCCGTGTTGACCTCCCTGCTGGCTCCCCTCAGTTTCTGGTCTCAAACCCAAAACAGGTATGGGCCACCATCTGTTCACAGCACAGCCACGACAATAACAGGCTGTGTGATTGCGTCTAAACAGCAACAATGAGAGTTTGAAAGTAGGTTGACCGTATTCGACATGCAGCCAAACATGAAAACTGGGTGTTCTGCCAATGCGCTGGTTGCTCCAGGAATAGAGGGGAGCTGGGGATTTGGGCTAGTTTCGTCATTTTAGGGTTTGCCGCACATCTGTTGCCATCTCCACGTCCAAGAGGCTTTAGGAAGCAGGTCAAAATGGATCACACAAAACCCTCAACAGATTAGGAGTAATAGGATGATTTTTAGAGCTTTTCTATTGTACAAAAAAATTAAAGAACTATAGACGGTATAAACAAACATACACAGCTCTCCATTGCTCCCTGTGCATAAGCGTTGAGGTCGTTTGCATATAGTTACCATTATCTTTAAGGGTCTACAAAGCAAAGTTCAGTGACAAAAAAATCATAATGTAAAAAAGGTGATCAAACCCATGTTAAAATATGCAAATCAAGTATGATGGTTAAGCTAGCAAAACAGTACACCGGTGAATTAAGTATTCTACATAAGATTTGAAAGAGGGGTGCTTTTTGGCTCATAGTTGTCCAGAGTGCCAGTGTAAGTGTTGTATAGCTCCTTTACTGAACACTTGAAGACTCATCCCTGTATGTGCAGCACAACTACACACCAACCCAATTACCTGCGTGCCCCGGCCTATGCTCCGCCGCGCTCGGAGGGAAAACACTGACTTGGTTATGTTGCTGCAAACCTTCGCCTGCAGCTCCTGGATTCACAGAGACGGTTGCTAAGTAACACACATCCTCCTCCTCCGCACCGGGAGAATCTGCTGCACACGACAAATGTGGAGCGTGCGCGAGAGAGGTGCGCACGTGAGCGCACTGAGCGAGGCGACAGCGTGCATGTGTGATGTGTTTCCACATGAGTTAACGATAACTGCATCTGCTCCTGTCAAAGACGTTTCCTCCTCAAATCAGTGGCCTGGCTGGGTTTCATCAATGCAGCAGTAAAGCTAGTGCTCCATAGCCGACCAGTACGCAGCACTGACGCTAAAAACAACTCGCTATCATTTCACTAAAAGTGTTAAATTTATGTCCATCTTTCCCTTTTGACTCATATATCTATAGAAATGTTGGTTTGTCTAAAGGGGTGTGTCCAGATCTTGGAGACTTCAGCAAAATGTCTGAGCCAGGACTCATGATGCAGAGGACACAACACTGTTCTGCCTTATATGCAGCAACCTTAACCACGAGGTTACATCGGCTACACTTAAATCAGCATATTAAGATCATAACAGCGATGGCAAATGGTGGTGATTTCTTCTTCTCTTACCTCTGTGACAGAGCGCTCTCTCCACCGGGATCAGGCGTGCACAAAGCTCACGATCCAGACTCAAGGCTGGTGCTAATTAGGTGGTGAAAGCTGAAAGATATAATCTGCTATTTTGATGGCATGGTGCACTTGATTTACCATTTGATGATGCCTGTATTACAGTATTAGGGCCCCAAATCTGAGATGTAAATAAGGCAGAAATGACTCTGCTGCTGATCCACATTTGCACTTGTTCCTCGCTTTGCACATGAGCAAAGGCTTGGTAAATGATCCCCTTAGAGTCAGCAAAACAGATCAAAGATCATCTATACAATGATCACTCAAAGCACAGATGTATCACTCCAATTAGTTAAAAAAATATTTTATCCACCTGTTACATGAATATAGATTTTCATTCAATAACCTTAATACATCTATTCTAAAATGTCAATATTACTCTAAGAGTGTAGTTTACCAAGTGCTCATGTGCAAAAGTGGATCAGCAGCAGAAACATTATGTTTAGTTCACGCAGCATTCTCTTTAAATTAGGTGCAGCACGCCCACAAATAATCTGTAAAGTATAACATTAAATTGCTATTTATAATATTGGATCATGCAGTACAGTCATGCTATCTCTGCCGTAGCCTTGTAACAAGCCAAATACTATTTTCAAGCTTGCATGTGTTATTTAGCACCTGTCTTGATAAACGATCTCCTAAGCATCTGACAGTATTTAATTCACTGTCGCGAACAATCTGACAATAATGTCTCTACGAACTAGTCTTACAACATCCTTCCCTCCTTTTTGGAGCTATGCAATATTAAAACCAAATTTCACTGTCACATAATATTTATTGATATTATAGTATAGTATCGATATTGACTCTCATTCGGCCGGTGTTTTGGACAATCCCAGACAAACACAGCGGAAAACTTCATCACTATAATTGCACGGAATGATTTGTGGGGCGTGGAGATCCGGGCCCCTCTGTAGACGCATAAACTAATGAGATGTCCGGAGCAGACGCATTTGTTTATTAAGAAATGCCCCCACTCCGAGATACAGTACGAGTGAATCAGGGAAATGTGTCAGAATGCTGCGTCTACAGTCTGGGGCTCAAGCTGGAGGAGGACCAGAGAGTGAGTAGAAGTTCATCCTGAAAGGCTCAGCAGTCAGCAAATACAGTATTATGTATGACTCAAATGCAGAATCAACTGTTGCAGTGAATGAATGGAGGGGAAATAAATCACACATCTAATCGCAGTCCCAATACTCATCAGACAAAATAATAAATGGAATTGACAAGTAATTATTTTTGTGCGTGCATTACTCTCAACGCTCCACTGTATTTACAATCTGGTAAATGTGAGGCTTTTAAGCTTGCTACTGTACTGCATATTATTGGCAAAAGACAACTTCAGTCCCATGGGTTTTCTATCTATATGCACTTGAAGGTGATTACATTAGAAAAGATTACCACAGACAGGCATGAAATGGCCGTGAGTCTCCCTGTCCCTCCCATCACCCCCAGTGGACATGCCCGTTGACTGACAGCTACAGTATGTGAAAGGAGAAAGCCAATAATTGAACTCTGTCAGACCGGAGATGGTGGTCACGTGACAATCACGCAGCGTGCTAATGTGTACTTGGCATCAATGTAATGTACACAAACTCCACAGATGTGGGCATTGTTCAAAGAGAGGGAGAGGAAACTGCAGCTGAATCCATTGGCTATAAATACATCGTGACATCCTCAGAACTTCACACAGCAGCAGCATCAGGAGCCATAGACAGTGCTGCTCCTGCGCTGGGGAGGCTTCAGAGAGAGGAAAACAGCACGGACTGGTGTGTGTCCAAGATGAAGGTAGTTTTAAAATGTATAGACTAGGAGATACTGCTTGATGGGGAATACATTTGCTCCATTCCTACAAATACTGCCCATTATATATATTGTATCAGAACTGTTATTGCATGCTAATTAGCCAACATTAGGTGTAAAAGTAATTAAAGGAGGGATATTATGTAAAATTGGTTCCTTAATCAAAAAAATACCAGGAAGTATGCAGCCAATAGTGGTTAAGGCTGCAGCACATATGGACCTGCTTTTCACCCACTGAATAGCATATAAACCATAACAATGCCAGTAGGTGCTCACTAAATAGTTCTCTAAATTGATGTATGCAAAAGTATAATTAAGATATTTAACAAAAGATCAGTCTGATAGAAAAGTGTGACGCTTTCGAAACCATGTAATATTGCCTCTAAAAATACATGTCAGGAAATATGCCATCCTACATGAGAGACCTTACACAGTTTTATTTCTGACAGTAAATTAATCTGCTTTCCAGTTTGTCGCGTAGCATCCAGCACATACAACACACAGGCTACAGCAGCGCTAGCATCAATTATTCACAGTCCTGCATCGATCAGTTCGGAGCTGGCTGTTTCAGTGGCAGTGCCAGCAGACACAGCAGGGCTACAGCGGCGTATTTTTAGACCCGACATGAGGTCCTGCTCAGCCAGCTTAGATCTATAATGCAGTACGTATGTATACAGTACAGTTCCACAAGCTGGTTAGCATTTTGACCTCCATCTTTGATCTCTGTGGGTGGTGATTTGATGTTGATGTGCCGATTGGGGCTTGGTATGAGAATATTTTCCTACATTTACCTTTATCAAATAACATTATATACCATATTACATTATATTTAAGGGCCTATATCATACAAAATCAAAGTTTTAACCATGTTACGCTACATCCTCGTTAAAAAAAACATACATGGAGTGTTTATTTGTTGTTGCATGTTTGTGTAATCCTGCATATTCAGTCCAACTCTCTCACTCAAAGCGCCAGGCCACACTCTGGTATATGTCACAGAGATTTCCATGAATCTCCTATATAGTTTAAGGTCCAGACGCTTTCACCAATCTTTGCCTGATCCAAAAAAAAACATTAAATCTTTCCTCACCGCTATAACAGTATTTTGAAGTCTTTGGGAACTGCTGCCACAAAGTCTCAGCTGTGCACACAATCCAGACGCATCAAACAAGTGTGCAGAGCTGCAGGTAAACAGGAAACAGAGTAATTGAATTGGAGAGAAGAGTCTTTCCAAATGGATCAGCAGGGGGGCGGGACAGGAAGTGCCTATACAGGAAGTGGTTATGGGAGAAAAGGGAAATCGATGCAGGGGAAAGCATAGTTTATTAGATCATGATGTTGTTAAACAGAGTTGTAAAGTGGGCCAACATGAGGCTAATGAGTGCAGACAGTAACAGCATGGGCCGTTTCTACTGCCGTCAGACTTGGGTTTCTTAAACTTCTGCAGTTGTTTTAATATAGTAAATGTAGAAATGCTACCATTTAAAATACTTCTCAAGTGTACATAGAGTTTCTTTTTCTTTTTTTAAAATAATCTTTGGCATTGAAACTTTAAATAAACAAGTGTTATATGTATTCCTAGTGTTGTGATTGTATTGTTGTCTTACCACCAGCCACTGCCATTTTTTACTACTCCTCACATCGTCGCCATGGTTACAGAAGTGCTCCCACTGAAGCCTGATGAAGCATAACTCTTCATCCAACATCGCCTCTGCACAAGTGAGAGTGAAGAACGGCACGAGTCTGTACTACGTGAGTAAACCGGAGAGATGAGACAATATATGGGAGGGCACACCAGGGCAGGCGGTGACCTTCAACATCGGAGCAGCTCTGAGACGCTCTGGGGGCTGCTGGGAGATTGAGTTTCTCCTCGCTTTAGCTTGCCCTCTACAAGAAGAACCAAAACACCTAAATCTATAGACTTCTCAAGCCACCTTGTGTTCTGTCTGTTTATAGTCTATGAAGTTTCCAAATCTGTAGGCCAACGCAGTTACAAATGCGACGGCAAGTAGGCAACCTAAATTAAGCTTGCACCGCAATTTTTACCCTGGCTGTAAGTGGGACACTAAACCATGAATTTACAGCAGCATCTTTATGCCCCCGGCCCAGAGACAGACTGTCACATCCCATCTGAGCCGAGTGCCCTGCAGAAACTCTAAACTCCCACATTGTGAGCGCACACAAACACATCACTTTATATTCGCGTACAGTTAACTCATGCAGACAGACAGACGGTGCAAACACACTCCTGGCAGAGGCAGACAACAGCGGCCATGACACGCCGGCGGGACAGTTGGTCACATGATCTGATTATTGGGGTTTACGGCTGTTCAATGGAAGCCCAATCTTATGGGTTTGTTCATGTTGAAGAGCTGTTCAAAAGAGTGGCTGTGACGCACACGTTAATGTATGCTTTGTGTGATCGTGTGTTGTGTTTCACCAGAGTGGACATGTGGACAATTTGTAAAAATGTCTTGTCTGTTTCCAATTCTGGCTTTGGTGCCATGCCATTGGTCCGACAACCCATTAGTCCGACGTCTCATTATTCCGAAAATTTACCATTGAGCAGTTGCCATTTACCATTGCCATTAGTCTGACATTTCTAACCCAGTTGTGTTGTGGATTAGAGAGCCATATACAACCATTGGCCCTAACCTTAAGGTCAGTGGACTCTTGACGCCTGAACCTAATTTTATTTTTCAATCCCTACTCAATGGTAAATTTTCGGAATAATGAGACATCGGACAAATGGGTTGTCGGACTAATTGGCCGACCCCTTAAAAAGCAACCAACATCACTGTTTGCTAATTGTAAAAAAACCTGTTGCTCAGGCCTCTGTGACCCGACCCTGATAAAGGGGTCAAAAAAAAGGATGGATGGAGCTAAGGGTTTTTGTTTAGCGTAGCGCCATGTCAGTGTTGATGTCTGAATAATCCACATCTTTCCACCAAGCTCATATACAAATTGTTATAACGCGGCGCACTAACAGACAACTCACAGCCACAGCGAGAAGTCGGGTTGTGCCAGACAATCAACTTACACCGGGACAGTTTTTACTCTCTTCAATGAGTTCTATTTGAAGCATTCCTGGTAAAGTGCTGGTCTACGTCTCGATCCTGCAGACAACTGTGTGTGAGACTTTCATTTGGCCTCAAAGCTGATTATGCACTAGGTTGTTTTATATGTGCAACATGATTAGGTTCTCAACAGAGCAGCAGTAATGAAGTTAAGTGATTGACCTGTAGCAACACATGAAGCAGCAGCCGACTCCATGAGGGTGATTCAAAAACACAGGCTTTGAATAGTGCATTGTCAGAAGATCAAACGAAAAGAGCAAAAGGTATGGTCAGTGCATGCGTGCACAATCTTCATTTCACTCCTCTGATTTTTTTATTGACCTCACATTTAGAGGAAGGTTTCCTAAGAGGCGCGTTTTCTCTGTGGATTGTGAGTGCGTCTTGAGGTGCTACTTGAGCAAGGTGATGAAAGTATTTCAGTATTTGTGTGACAATATCATTACACCCGCAAGAACGAATAGATCTACTAATTTTCTTGAGATTGGCCTTAATTTACATACTGTATTTAGCATTGAGATTCCAATTAATTTCAATAACTTCTAGGTTTTTTTCAAGCCTCATTCTCTAGTCAGGTGCTGCCGCGGCTAATGCCACAATACTTTTCGGTTACTTCACTACAGGTAACAAGTCACTATACTGGGTTGATCTCATTCAAGGGTGGACAATAGCCCTACAAACCCTATGTGGATAAAATGAAAAAAAAATCATGAATGTACTCAATTCAACTGCCGTGTCCTTTTAATTCAATCTCCCCAGACCTCCATGAACCAGGCTATCACTAAAGCCATGTTATCCCCATGTCCTTCTGTAGGGTCGGCACTGCTCAGCATCACCACTGGGCTCTGACCTCACCCCGCATCCCCCACTGACATGATCTTTAAGGACGAGCAAGAGTCAACTACCGCCGCCAGCTTTTCCCTGGAATAACATCAGCAAAGTGCAGTACAACAACCAGACATTTTGCAAACACTGGCTATATATGCATGGGTCTGTCTGAAGAGGGGTACAGCCAGAGGGTATGGAGCAATATGAGCTGGACTCATATACTTTCCGCTGTAATGGCCGGTAAATGAAACCAAAAAGAATAAAATGTAGTGGTGTTTACAGTGCAGCTAAGTTGTTTTGTATTGAGTGGAGTGGATCTTATTAAAGTCAGCTTAAGAGGCTCAGGGCCACAGTCAGGAGGGAAAGCACCCAAATCCGATGGAAACATAATTCAAGAGACAGAAAATGTAACAACAAAAAAAGAGAGAGAGCAAAAAACAGGAAATAGTAAAGTCAGGTTGTACTGTTTTGTCTTTGCATACGACATGTTAGTATTGCCTATTTTCAAGTCACAGATATTAGGTATATACCAGCTGGTGTAGGTGTCGGCATGTCTCTTGGCTGGACTGGAAATGCCTGGGGATTCCCCTCAAAACAATGACCACTGTCTGTCAGGCAGATGGAAGTCTGAGGGGTGCCTCTGTCCATGTGGCCCAACCATGAATAAGTGATTGGGCCCCGTTCAAGTGCCATAGAAGGTCTAATAAACTGCTGCTTTGGGGACAATCAACTATACCTCAACCTTAAAAAGGTGCCTTATATATATAGTAAAACTTCACTATATAATTACCCAACTGTTGTTTTGCTTAGTCATGAGCAGCCAGCTACAATGTGACTTCTCTGAGAAACACAGACCCCGGGCGCACAGCGATTACTGCTATGACCTCATTGCACGGCCCATCCATGAGCGCCGGGCGTAAAGTGACTGGGTCCCACTCAGAGAGCATCTAATGACTGTGTTCTTTCAGGAAAACTCCACAGACACGCTCCTTTAATGTATGTCGCAAATGCATGCAGGCAACATGGGGTTTCCACACCTGCAGGGCATCTGAGTCACATGCTGTCATTAGCAAACTCCATCAGCCTCACGTTTGTCATTGAGCAGAAGTGGGCTAAAGTATATGCAGGCGAACAGGAACTGACCCTCCTAACACAGTACAAAAACATAGACTTGTGTTCATAATCAGCCACAAATGGACAGATCAGAGTAACGTGTCGTCAGGAGCATGGCCTTGTGTGTTGCTGTGATTCGCTTTATTCAACTAAACTGTTTTTCAAAAGGGAGGGTTTGGAGGCAACGTGCTAAACACAAGCGGAAAAGTTTACTGTGGGTTAAAACTGAATGGGGCAAAGATATTACTTCGATGGGAGTCAGATACTTAAACAGTGTGCTAGTGCCAGCTCTGGATGAGACCAGTCAGTGTCCTTGTACAGACTTTAGCAGAACAACAACAAACAACGGTCCAGCCCCCCATTGCACCCCTCCCTCTGCCCTGGCACATCCCCCTGTCATCTCCACATTCCTCCCTCGCTGAACTCTGCTATTAAACCATGCACCATCGCCAGTCTCGCGTTCGAATGCTGAAGGCCGCGTGGGCTACAGCGATTACAAAAAGAGAGCTACTTTTAGACTCAGAAAGGGAGAAAGTGGTTATTAGTTGTTTCCACAAAGAAAAGTTCTCAAAAAGATGATCACTGATACTGAATTGGGATAAATCTGTTATTTTGCCTTAATCACCCATCTATCCCATTTATTCTGGTGTCTTGGCAACTTCCTGGTATGCACCCAAGTCACTGTTAAAGTGAAGTACTCAATCCCGTGTTGATTTTGTCCATGTGCCCGTCCCATTCAGAGCTCCACCCCGGCGGAGACTGTCGTAGAGCGGTCCCCCAGCATGCATCCTCAGTGGGCATGACTGACTCACATAATCCAGCCCTCTTCATATCCACGCCACCTCCAGCCCTCCAGTCAGTCATCCCTCTGCACCGCTCTTCTTCATGTCCTCTTTTTGATCCTGTCTGCTTATGCAACTCGTGAATCACAACAAGAAGGTCACCCAGTTCAGTCCTCGCCAGTGAAGTTTGTGAAGTTGTGGCCGACTATTTCATTTAGTCACATTAATTTTCACCCGATGGAAGAGTAGATCAGCTCTACTCTTTCCGAATTACAAACTACTTTTAATGTAATAGTGTGGGCGAGGCTAGAAGGTCTGGACGGGCCTTACTCTGCGGAGTTTGCATGTTTTCCCCGTGTCTGTGTAGGTTTCCCCTACCACTAAAGACATGTACAATAGGCCACGTGGCGTGTTGACATGCGTGTCCCATGTGTGTTCATTTACATGCACTGTCCCGACCAAATGAACAAATAAAGAAACAGTAGGGTTGCATAGGTAGTAGTTGTTGTTGCAATAACGCAGTATATCCATATACAAGAAGCTATATCAAATCGCTCACTGTCTGAAATGTTAACCTTTTATGCTAACACAGCCAATGACCAACAAGCTAAAGTTCTCTTTTAGACTGAATTTTGCAACATTTTAGATGAGACAGTTAACAAATATCATATGGTGCATCCTTAGTATAGTTTATTGAAATTGTTATTTTTGGACTGCATAACAAGAAAGCTATCTATTACGGTACATTACAAATAATCTCCCTAAATGTCAAATAAAATATATGAATACATTTTAGATCAGAGGTGAACATATTCAGTTTGCTTCTCTTCACTCCCCCTATGACAGAATCCGTATTGCTGCTCAGTGTTGCCCCACAGCCCTGCTCCGCTCACACACCCGCTCCTTTATCCTCTTATGGGATCCTCCTCTTCCTCCTCGCAGTTAGACTCTCACTCCCGTTCCGAGCAACGCGCTGTTATCTCCGGCCTTCAGCTTGAAAAACGCAGCTCACAGGGTTACCCCATCTCACTCACACACACACGCGCACTCGCAAACAAAGTCCGACACAACAAAGCAGTCGCGCTAACGGGGGCTACAGTGCCGCTTCATGTTGGCCAACAGCGATTATGAGCCCGTAATCAAGCGCACATGCATGGACACGTGAAGATGACGTGGTTATTATGGGCCGGTGGTGCCGCGAGGGACCCGTCTCAATATAGATCCTAAAGCAGGCTGCGCTCATACACTGGGGAGAGCGTGAATAACCTGAAACTCACTATGAATGGAGACTTAAGACAGCCTATTCATGGTCATGCAAAGATTACTTAATAAAGAACGTGGCAGAAAGCATTCATTCGGCAAGACAGGGCTATTCAGTATTCCGGACCGTACACATGCGGCGGAACGGTCCAAACTGACCTGAAGTAGACATATCATACAATGGTGTGTTATAAACCTCCTTTTGAGCAATTCAGCATTGATATTTCATAGTTGTATGACTTGTCTTTGTATGGAAATAAAGACCTGATGTATCCAAGTAGCCATTTTTTGCTAACAGCCTGCTAACCAATCTATGGCGCGGTGATAAACGCAGTTCCAGTGATGGTTTATGGACTGCTGCGTTGTATCTATTCCACGGCAAAACCAAGTAAAAACAGTCTCAAGCGGTTCAGCTGCAGAACAAGAAATGACCGAAGTAAACCGCATTACTCCGACCAGCGTGAATGAAGCGAAATCCTACAGGTCGACGTTCTTGACCAAGGAACAATGGTTAACCTCTTAACCCCCGCCTTAACCGAGCGCAGATCCTCCAGTTCGGCTTTACCCAAATCGAAACGTTTTATGACTAGAGAGCAACAGGGTAATGCTTCATTTGAAAGCTAAGACCAACAAAACTGATGTAAGAGATTAAAAGCTCTACATATCTCCTTTGATCCATCCATAAAAGAAAGTGTATACTGTATACTCCGCTCATTGTATCTTGATGAGTTATTGTTGTTATTGTTGTTACAAAATAATTCACCTCAACCTATCCGGACAGTACATTTGCATATAATGATAGAAACAAGCCTTACTATGGCAAAACAAACATTAGCTGTTAAGAAGAGGTGAATGTCAGGTTTCTAAGTGAAGTGAGTGCTGGGGGCGCGTAGTGGATGTCTTACAGTTAATAACTCCGCTGTTCCACACATGGGCTATTTCTGTCTGAGTGCTGCTGCTGGGAAAAGCAGAACACAGTAGGAGAGGTGGAGGGAGAGAAAGAGAGATGAATGAGGAAGAGGTTGGAGCAGAGAATGGCGGGCACTCGCTCTGAAATGTGTTTGACAGCATAAAATAAAATTAAAAATACATGAAATGCTCTGTAACAGTCTTGTCCCACTGATGTGTTAAAACGATATCACACTCTAGGCAACATTTCATGCCTGTTTTTTTTTAATAATGTTGTTCCATCATTTAAAAATACCTGGAGTTTTGGTTCATTCGTGTAGGTTTGTGTAATCCTGCAGTCTGTTTTATTGGTATGATCTCAAAGCGCTCTGTTCCACCAGTTCATGTCATGTACCTTCTCGGTGCTCCCCTGTTGACAGGACACATTCTCCTGAAACTACAACAGGTACAGCACAATTACCATACAAGGCCAAACTGTACATTAGATTTGATTTGGAACAACATGAAAATATACCAAAAATGCAGTAATAAAGGCTACATGTTTAAATATTCCAGGGCGCCAGAATGTAACTTGTATGCAGTAAAAGTTTCCTGAAAAGGAGCAGGAAGCCGTGATACTATAACCAGAAATCATGTCTCCACCCTGTATTTGATCAGGATGACATTAGAGAGGATCACAGAGCCCCCCTCAGCGGGGCGTCCAATCAGAAGACAGGGATAGGCTGAGTGAAAGCAGGCAGGTCAGATAGATGTCTCCTGCACGCTCACACAGGACGACCAGAGAGGAGATAGGGTTACAATCACAGGAAACCTATCCCACAGAGAGAGACCCACTGAACCTCAGCGGTCTGAACGCGGTCCAGCTCACAGTGGGACGGGCCCGTGTTAAAACGCTGCTACTACAAACATCAGCTTATCTCAGCTCAAGTCCACGACCTCACTGCTTCTGGAGGCATTTGTTGTTTGTGAAGTGCATTGTTGTTTATCAAGAGCTCTCACACTATGAATTAGCGCTGCACAATATTGAAGTAACTTTGCAATATGCGATACGGCGGTGCAATATTTTACCTAACCATTTCAACACGATATGTTGCAAGATATACATTTTTCAGCTTTCAGAAGTAATCAAAAAACACCAAATTTGGATATAAACAAGGGTAAAAATGAACTAAATCAACTAAAACTGAACTTTTACGTATTAAGATCTGTTCATTGTTTGTTTTTTGCTGAGTTTGCCTCAAAATATGTAAATCTCTGTCTAAACTTTAGTGATGTTGTGACATATTGTGGCTTCTTACGATACTGTATATATATTTTGCATCACCTAATATTGCAATACAATATTTTGCAATATATTGTGCAGCCCCATGAATGTTACAAAAAATAAACTATAGACAGTGCTCCATCTCACCATATCAACATGCTTCTCTCTTCATTGGAATCTGAATCTCGACAAGAAAATCAAGCATAATGCATGAATTATGTATGGACGGCCATATTTTATTAGCCTATGAGTTGACAAAGGCAAAAATACGAAAATAAGTTGCTATCAGACAAAATGGTCTGATCAAAATGAAATGTTGTTCATCTGAAGGGCTTAGCTGGAGGTCTCAATGTGGGCAAGGCAAGTTTATTTGTATGGCACATTTAGCTACATGCTAATGCTAATGCTAATGGCTCACACGAAACACACGTCAACCAAAGATGACACTTTCAGCGCACACTTTATTCAGCCACATCACAACACAGCTGGCAACCACTGTGATATTTACGGCCAACACTTAGGAGTCAAAGGTGAGTCTCCAGTCAGTCGCATTGACAGTGCTACAGAGTGGTCCCAGTCCAACGGTCCGTGTAATGAAGTGTTATCATGCAGTGTCAGCGCCGACTCTTCATTTACAGATATAGATTAAACCTCAGGGAGAACTATAGCTACACCTCAGCCAGTGTGACCGAGTGATGTGTGAGAGCCAACAAAAGCTATTGTTTCTCTTTCATTTTGTCAACTTTCAGTGAACGCCCCTTTTCAGTGTCATTTATAATAGTTCTGGGTCAAAGACATGTAACATTAGGACAGCTATCAATAGAAATAATTCCTTTGGGGAAGATAAATCCTTTAATAAATTCATAATAGGCCAACTTCTTCTTATTTGTGTACTTTTTTTGTCGCTCTCATCTGTTTAAACTGAAATCTTTGAATCCAGGCTGCTCACACTCCCTGCCGGCCTCCTCCCGTTTAAGTGCGTCTTTGTGGGTCACTCTGATTTGGGGGAGGCCATAATGGAGCTGGCCCACTTTCTCCAGAGCTTGGTCCCTGTGCGGGTGGACCTGGTTTAGAAACCTGATGCACAGTTAGTGCGTGTGCTCGAGTTACAGCTGACAATGGTCTGATTGTACCTGCATCTGTGGCCAGTGCAGAAACCGCATTGTTCCACTGAAGTTATACTAATACGCCACAGTAGTGAGTAAACACAGTCAATTCAAACACTAATTATAAGTGTGTGTTTGTGTACGTATTTCAGGAAATCAATGACAGTGAATTAGTGGGTGATGCTATGAGCCATGAAGAAGCGTTTGGTAAGAAATCTTACCTATCTAGAAAATACCTTTATAATACAAATGTGGTTTTATGTAGTTATACAAAACACAAGGAGAGGGCGCACTTGTAATAATAGTAATAATAATACATTAGTCTTATATAGCGCTTTTCCAGACGCTCAAAGTCACTTTACAATTTTGTGCATTATTCATTTACTCCATACTCTGTGGTGGTAAGCTTCTGTTGTAGCCACAGCTGCCCTGGGGTAGACCGACTAAAGCGAGGCAACCAGTGTGTGCCATCAGCCCCTCCGACCACCACCAACCACTGACTCACACACTACATTCGCCGGGCTTCCTGGTGTTCCCAAACGGTCTCCCATCCAAGTACCGACCAGGCCCTTCCCTGCTTAGCTTCCGAGGTCTGACGGGATCAGGCAGAGCAAAGGCGGTCTGGTCATAAACCTGTGCAACAGTCAATAGAACAACAAGCTAATCGGCACGAGAAAGAGATTTTGACCTCGAAACACAAGGGAGGCTTCATAGAAATCTCTGCAGGCCTGGTTAAGGACCATTGTCACCTCAATCTAAAATGTGTGCACACAGTTGTACAGTTATCTCTGTGTGATGTATATCAGAGTGTGAATGCAGGAGAGGGGGATCTACAAATGCAGGATTACAGAAATGTACACAAATTAAACAAAGCAATGTTGTTATGGCTTTGATCCTTGACCTCTAAAGGACTTCCATCTTGGACCCGCGTGTCAGGGAAAAAAATAAATACAATAAATAAGTGCTATAATTGCTAAAGTGCTAAATCTAAAACATCTACTAGACCAGGGTGGCTTTGTGGGTACTGTGTTCCTCGACCTGAAATGTGCTTTTGATACTATCAATCATAATGTCCTTCTTGCCAAATTAACATATTTTAATTTCTCTAATAGTGCTGGATAAAATCATATCTGTCTGAGAGAAAACAAGCTGTTCAAATTTAAACATCACAATCCACTTTTCTCTCTTGCTCAGCAAGAGAAAAAATCCGTATGCCGATGACACAGTTTTGTATGTCCATGCAAAAACTAAAAGTGAAGCTGCTGCGGTGCTCTCTGGTGCAATGGTGCCAGTGTCCCACCAGGGGCTTTCAGCCATTAAAGGTACTGTTATACTACACGGTCTCACACATCAGAAGCTGTCCTGAAACCACTAAAATCCCTATTTAAGAAAACACTGAAAATATTGGACAAAAAGCCCTTACGGTATCATTACTGTAACATTTTAAGTGAGTATAATATTCTGGACCTTGATAGCTATCAAATAATTATGGATGCTTGCCTCATTTTTAAAGTTTTAAATGGTCTCGCTCCTCCTCCGTTAGCAGATTTTATAAGTAAAAAAAACCTTGTAATCGAATAATTACCAGAGCATCGTCCAGAGGCGACTGTAATGTTCAACGGCGTGGGACTAAATTTGGTCAAATCCTATTTCTTTGTTGTTGTTGTTTTCCAGTTTTATACACAATTATATTCTGTTAGCTAGACAACAAAAGTTACAGTAACCATTGTCAATGAAGGATTGGGCTAAGACTGAAAGGTGGACATGAGGGACATTTCAATGGTCCTCTGCCATAGTGATAAAACATCTAAACATTTAGACTTGCAGTGCTTACACAACACCAAAGGGACAAAGCATTTTGGGGCATTGACTGTTTAAATGAGAAGGAAATGTAGTTTTGACACACTAGTGAACGGTTTTGGGAGAGGTATGAGCTTTTGCAGGTGAACCTTGGTGTTGTGCTGAACCATCCACGTTATTTTGGCAAAAGCACCAAGAGTGTTGAGAACATCCGGTCTGTTTCAAGAAATGAGCCAAAACAAATGAGAAGGATCTTTGCCCTTTTCGGGGCATTGACTGTTTAAATGAGGAGGAAATTTAATTTTGAAGCATGAGTGAACTGTTTTGGGAGAGATATGATCTTTTGCAAGTGAGCTATAGTGTTGTGCTGAACTGTGAAAAGACTGTTTTGCCAAATGATCTCTTGAAAAACTGTAATATGCACAGTCCTAATTCAAATAAAAAAATAAAAAAATAAATAAATAAATAAACAAACAAACAAATAAATAAATAAATAAAATAATTATGTTTTTTAAGTAATCCAAACTTGCTTCCAATTCTTCTCGGTGCTGGCTGGTAGTCATTTGTATGCAGCGCAGGCCACATGGAGCACACCAAGGTTTTTTCCCCCCACTATTTAGAGAGACAGAATGAATGGGGAGAGGTTGAAGCACTAATCAACAGCAGTGAGACTAATTCAAACACAAGTTTAGCTAGCTGTGCCCTCCCCCAGGCTGGCTCTCTGCCCCGACGCCATAGCAGCAGCACAGACTGGGGCGCACTCATTACGGGGTGCACATAAAAACACAGATATCTGCCTTTTCACGCCGGTAGAGCTGTTCTTTCACACTGAATTATACTTATCTATATCGAAAAGACTACAGAGTAAGTAGTGTGAATACATAGCCCATAACGTATAGTAATAAGACGCACTGATTATACATTCATAAACGTATCTGAATGTGGCTGTATGCCAAATGCAACTGACATTGTAATGTTGCTGCTGCTTCACTTGAGGCAAACGAGCCTTATTCATTTCAGTGACTCTTTCCTGGTTAAATAATGTATTAAAAATATAACAATAAAAAACACATGTATAAAGTTTCAATGTAAGGTTTCAACTAGACTGCGTTTATATAAGATTCTGCCGTCTATGCCTTAACCTTGTGTGACCTTTGTGTTAATTGCCAATGATCTAGCACTGTTGAAAGTTTACGACTTTGTGGATGTTAGGCTATTAGATGTGCATTGATTTATGCATATCGCAGGCCCCGTTCATGAGTAAGTCTGGCTTTAAATTAGCAACCGAATTGTGTGTTACAAATAAACATTTAAAAGGTAATTGCCGAATGCAGTGATGCTGACTTGCGTTACATTCGTCTCTTGCTACGTACCTGTTCCTGGCCTGGCTGGAAGTGCTTGCCCCGGAGCAGGAGCTGTAATGGCCCCAGCAAGCCCAGTTCTGTCCCCCAGTTTTTTTGTTTTTTAGTCAAAAGCCGGGGCTGTGTATTAGCCATGCAGGAGGAGGCATCGTTTAAATGGACAAGACTTACTTACAGTAACCTTGGAGCCCTTCATGTTTATCACATGCATCAAACCAGCATCTTTGAACACTCATTTACAAATTAGCCATATGGTGCTGCTGTGGGTTGAAACTAGAGGCCCTTATTTATGCAGCTACTCTGTTTTGTCTATGCATATGTTTAACTTTTCAACACTGAATAAATACTCTGAATAATACGCTAAATAAAATCTGTGAAAAGATGTGACAATCAAACACAGCGTGCAGAGGAAAGGCATCGGGCCCAAAGGAGAGATCTATGATGGGGAACGAGAGGAAGGAAGTCAGACTGCGCGAGGCAAACAGAGATGGGAGCAGGGCAGCATTCAGAAAGGAGAAAAGAGGAGAGAGAGGACATGGAAATCAGAACCAAATGCCAAGATGGAACAAAGCAACTCTAAATATAAACACAGCCTTATTACAAAGGTTCAAAAAGTCATAAAAACCCACATCTCTGTGAAAAAAAAAAGATCAAACACCAAACGTAAACCGACCAGAACAAAACAACATACAGACTGTGGAGCAAAGAAAAGTATCAGTCAAGGAACTTTCAAAGCAACAAATACACAAAAGATTACACAAAGTGTGATCAAATTATACATAAGAGACAGAAACAGTACTACAATAATTAAGTGAAAATAAATCGTTATTCTACAAGGCTGTCACAAATGTCAAATCAAAATGTTAAAATCTGTTCAAACTCTCAACAATGTTTGCTATTGACTAAAACTAATAAAAGCATCAAATATTTTTTTGTTGTGGGTCCTTGATGATGTATTTAGGGTTTGATGTGGGATTTGGACATTTTTGTCTTCAGAAGTTTCAGTTTTGCCCTGGACCTCTATAGTAACGGCTCTGAAGAATATCCAAATAAACAAAAGTTATAATAAGCATTGAACACATTAATAAAAAAATTGAATTGAATTGAAATCATGAATTATGAAACATTTGCAATGATTATTCAGTCAGACTGTATAGGTATCCCCCGCACAAAGGTTATTGTTCTTTTCTCCGCTGGGCCAGTGGGTCTGCTGCTCTAATCCCAGTTGTCAGATTAAGCTGTAATCCCATGATAAAACACACTTCTCTTACACGTATACACATTCACGCAGCGCTGGGCCAGTGCGGCTGAATGGGGATCAGCGCTGGAGCTCCAGAAATGTCCTGGCCGCTGGTGCGTTCTTGTTGCCATGGCGATACACTCAGAACGAAAGATAAGATACTAGCGCCATGGAAAAACGGAGAAAGGTGACACCCCCTGAAATCAGGAGGGGCTTTCGGGGGTTTGGCACCATTCACTATTAAAGCGTGGCCAAACCACATGTTCCACATGTGCAGCAGCTGCATGTGAGGAGCGTACGGCCGCGCCACGGAAAACAGTCGACCTCATTGGCTGCGGACGGTCACTAGTGATGCAAAACAAGCTTGTGATTGGCCATGAGCAACACACACCTACTAGCAAAGATCAAAGGCGGGAGGTTACGGAGCTATGAGTGCAGACGGACGGTGGACCCGGAGAACATAAGCACATGTGCTGCACACCCCGCACGCTGAGGAGGATTGCTTCTGAGTGGTTGATCAGTCAAAGTTGTTATAGGCTTTCAAGTCTTACTGTAAAGGATATTAAAAGCAGAAACGTGGGCATGGTTTAAAAGGCTGTTGTAGTTTCACTTTTTATCTCAGTGCCTGTTTTGATAAGAACAAAACCAAGTCCGGATGTATTACTTTGAAACAGCAAATAACTTATTTTAAAGGGTCTTGTTTTGGGGAAATTGAATCTTTAAAAGAAGTAACCAAAAAACGCAGGCCTATAAACAACCAAACGAGGAATCAATAAAAGGAGGGGCACGATTTTACATCAAGAAATGCATCTTTCTGGGTGGCAAAATAAAAGCCCAGACTAAAAGCTCGTTTCGCAGACTCTGTATAACGAATATCAACGTCACAAGTTTGAAATTCACTGTGTCAGACAAATCTCATCAAGTGCAGTCTTTAGACCTCAGACTAATGAGCGGCTGCGTGAGTGACGTGGGTCCGCTCAGCCGAGGACCAGAGACACACAGCACAGAGCTACTGTTGCCAGTGCCAGTCAACACAAAAAACGCACTCATAAATCCAGCCGGCAGCACGTGCTTTTCTCGGCACATTTCTGAGCCCTTGCGTTGGCATTATTTCTCATTCAGCAACATCCATCAAAGTCAGCCGTTAATGCCGGAGTTGTTTAGGAAAATGTGATTCCGTAAAGGTCGAGATGGCAGGCAGCCGTGTTCGTCTTAAAGTTTACAGCACGAACAGTTCTGGAGAATCCGGGCACATAAACAAAGAGAGCTTCGGAAGATGAAATGAGTGCAGTGGAAGAAATCAATTGGACACTTCCTGATGAGATTGGAGGTAATTAATCACTGGAAATCAGTTTTGTGCCTATTCCGCTAAATTTTTCTGGTGAGTAATGGGTCTGCATCAAGTATGCGGTATAAAGCATTGCTGTTTTATATAATGCAAGAAGTCAATCGATCTAATGAAAAAATATATGAACTATGAAAATATCTTGTTTGTCAGATTGGATTGTTTTGACACAGCTTCTGTTATAGCTGTGCACATAGAATCAACATGGACAGAAGAAAAACAATCTTTGTGTTTAAACTGACTTTTTTTTAAAGCTTTTTAGCGTGTGAAAATGTTGTTACCTTGACAAAAACATAACTAGTACTTGCTTCAATCATCCTGGTTTGATATGGTAATACTGTTCAATTTGGATGTTCACTCCTCCTCTGCTAAAGCGCTTCGATGTGTATTTCCTGGATCTGACAGGCACTCAAACGGCATCAACGAAAAATGAAAAGCAGTTTTACTATTTTGTTTTGTGTCATTTCCCCGTTTGTCTGTAGAGAGCACTCGAGGCCAAGTTAAAATGCAGACCAACACAGTCTTGACTTAATAATACTGTGTGTCTATAGTCTTGACTCCTAAAGCACCTTTTCCCACACATTATTTCAAATGTTTCATCTTATGGCTTACACAGTTCTCCCTATACGCTGATAACATGCTCCGCGTAGGGCACCACGTCTCCGAGGGGCATCACATTGAGGCCTACATGACTGCGGCATTGTATAGTATTTGCGCTGGCGTTTTATTAACTGACAAAAAACGTCCCGAATTCAACGAGAACTATGAGAAAGGAGAGTTATGTGTGCCAATGCAACTGATGATGCACGTAGGAATCCCTGTGCTGTGCGAGGAAACTTCACGCATGGCCCACTCATACAAACGAAGTAAAGTAAATTCGCTGCAAACTTAAAGCTGAACTAAGTAACTCTTGCCCCTAGAGGCCATAAGCGTCACTGCAGGTGTCGTAGCATGTTGCATTTTTTTACTAATTCATTGAGTAAATACTACCTTGACAGAAAAGACAAAGGGAGAGAGGGATATTGTACATTTTGCCACAACTCAATGGAGATTTAAAAAAAAAAAATCAAACTTGGCTGTAAATACTGCTTAAGTGGCGCTAGCCCACAGTTAGTTTTGCCCATTAACCTGTTAGCTTCTTCTTGGTGATTCTATTAGTGTGTATTGTGTCTCCGACCCGGAGGTAGGGAAGTTGCAATTGTGGTTTTCTAGACAGAGACACCAGGGGGAGACTAAAGACCCCCCAATCATCCCATCAACACTTGTATTACCCCCAGAGGGACTACGAAAATGATTTATTAAGGTAAACAAGTAACTTAGTTCTTCTTTAAGTTCAGATGTCCTGACAAAACTTTTGCATCATGTAGTGATTAAAAATGTCTGCTTAGGGCATCAAAACGGCTTGCAGCGGCCCAGGGCCCACGAAGACGGCCTGAAGGCGTTATATTTGCTTATTTCAAACACATGTGGCCTTTTGACCCACTGCATTTTAGACTCTTAGGTTAACTGAGTTGGCATTAGACCTTCACACAGCCTATAGAGCTGTTATGTAATCTCAGTTACTCAGCACATATAGCTAATGCCAGATGAGTCGACCACATTCATGCATATGTATTTAAGAGCAGGCTCAAGACCCACCTTTTTAGCTTAGCTTTTAACTGACATCTATTTATTTAGTCCTAAGGATATATTTTGTGTGTGTGCACCTGTTTGTCTGTTTGTTATCTGTAAAACACTTTGTGATACCTTTTGGTATGAAAAGCGCTTTATAAATAAAGTTTGATTTGATATGCCCTCTGCAGGCTGATGCGGGAGGTCAGGTAGTTGATCCGGGCCCTTGTGGAAATGCACAGCTGTATGGCACCAGCCCAGCCCTAGCATCTGCTGAGCGGCTGTATGTCCGTGCGCGGGACATGCTAGCTCACTTAGCACATGTGTGTCCAGATGGCCTCTTCTCCAGGAAGCTCTCATACTCTCTGGGATTTGCTAACACAGATGGGAACAGCATTACACACAGTGGCTTTAATACATGTGTGTCGTGGAGCAGCGATTTGAACATCTAACCACCATATCAGGTCCGAGCACTTTAAATAATGAGCAGGGACATTTGAAATAATCATAGGAGATGTCACTCGTCATGTGGCCTTCAATGTTTTGACACAAAAGCAACACATAAACAACATATGATCTTTTGATTTATTTCAGACGCTGCATTCGCTGAGGTAAAGTCCTTTATAGATAATAAAAACAATCATTTGTTCCTTCACTGACCTCTTGTGGAGCTGTTAGATGTTACATTATTTCTTCTACAGACGCTGTTCTGATTCAAACAAGTTATACTGTTTCATAGGCTGATCACAAAACCAAAAAGGGCCAATATGATTTATGGACATAGACACAACAGGCATGAAATAAATCTGAATGCATTCTCTAGTGCCATTTAACATCCTAAAAAAAACTTTTACTCTTCTAAACTCCAAACCAGGGGCTTTTACTGCCTCAGAATTGGTGATAAAATATGATAAATGGGATTAACCATAGCAGAGGTTGTGATTTTGATTCAATTTCTGAAACTACTTTAAAACCTAACAAGTTATCACCTTCCTTAGCTCTCCCACCTATTGAGCCTATACAATACTGACATTCATATGAGAGGTGGTGTTTCGAAAGGTGTGTCAGCAGCACTATTCCTCCTTCAGCCTCTGACAGGGCTGTTTTTAACTCGCGCAACAACCCCACTGTTCATTCACAACCCTGGCCCGGCTAAACATATCCAGTGGAACATTTCCACAAGGCAAGCTGACAGTGCAGCCTTGTTTGTACCGCGATGGTGAAAACGCACAATTTCCTGTCTTTATTAGCCGCTCAAACATACATTGAGGATAGTGAAAATAAGGTCTGTGTTACGAATTTTGAGGCGCGAGTGGAAAAATCCTGCCGCCGTTTGAGACAACAACACACGCTCCCACACACACTTCTCCACCAGTGCCAGTTTTATCTAATGCAGTATGATTCAGATCTCCTGTATATCACGCTGCCTTGTGCCTTGCTGTACCAGTCTGCAGATGGAGAAGGAGCTGAGCTAATGTCGCCTTTTCAATTAGTGGGTGGTCTTTTCACCCAGACTTCAATGCTCTTTCATCTTCACTGTTAAGCTGTACTTTATAGAAAATAGGATACAATGTAATACAATACAAAGGCAGCCATAGGGATACTCTTGGAACAATTGATCTGAGCATGCTCAAAACAGCCACATTTTATAATGTGATTTATAAAACACATTTTACCACAGAGTTAGTACCTGATTCTACATCAATCAATCAAACATCTCTTAAGTATCCATGGGTATAGTTTCAGCGTTGAGGATCCAGAGGGATGGTTGTCGTCACGGTCATGGTGGTTGAAGAGTCTCTGATATGAAAACCTGCTGAAGCCTCAGACATATTCTCCATGTCTGTGCGCTGCTGTTCTCATTATCACCTCTGTATCTCTTCTGTTCACACTTTTCAAACACTTATTTCTTTTAATGGGTTTGTATATTTTTATTATCTAAAGATACATAGCTAATCCTTCACCTATAGGTACTGCAGTCACTCATCATTCGAGATGGTTCCTGGGGTTCCTGAAATATGGTCAAGTGCCAAAGGCCAATTTACCGATGGGGACAATAAGGTCTACACATTGGTTTCATTAGTCATACATGTTTTAGACATAATAATGCTGCGTTCATGTTGCTAATACTTGTATGTGTTCATGCCAAGACAAGACAAAAATAGGTTTTATTAGTTTTAATCATTTGTAGAGGAATCTGTCTTTGCATATTTTTTTCTGGCCCGTCTTGGCAAATGACATTTTAACACTTAACACAAACTTCTATTGGCAATTTAACTCTTTTTTCCACTTACCTGTTGGTAAGTTTTTGTTTAATTTACAAACAATGGCTGAATAAACTGTGGCTATGCTATTTTTTTACATAGAGCTCAAAAAACCATCAACATTGTAAATCAAACACAGTGTTATCCTGGGTTTCCCTCTTTTATCATTCTCTGCTTCTCTTTCCCTTTCTCCGCCTCTTCACATTCTGACGTTTCTTTCTGTAACTCCTTTTCCCTCAAAGCACAAACCTCCATCCGTCTCTGCGGTGTAATTCAATCATGAGGCAGTCGGCAGCAGTGAGTGAGTGATGATGTTTTGGAGAAAATGCAGCCGAGCATCTCTCAATATTATCTTTTCTAATACGCACTTAAACATGAAGAGCATAATCAATAATACTTCATTGTGTTAGCTCCAACTGTACAACTCAATAACATCAATATTAACCACTTTCAACATATTTGATTATGACAGACTTGCAAATCCAATTTTCAAATATGCAATTCCTAGAGCTATATTTCAAAATTAAACTCCATGCACTTAATTTATATCACACAAGGGCTTTGGCTTATTCATGTGTTAAGAACACAAAACATTTATCAAGTGGTTTATATTGCCTATTATATTACTTATTAAAGCCCCACAGCGGACCATTTCACCCAATAAACAGAAATAAAAAACAAATTGAGACAAACAACACATTTTGAGTGTATTTTGGGTGAAAGATTATTAAAAAAAAAAGTCTTTACTATGGACCTCTCCTCTGACCAGACTCGAGACGGTAGCGGGACATCACCAGCTCTGTTTCACGAAGATGTTCCCACTTTGCTTTGAATACAGGCCCAACTTTAAAATAATATACATTGGGTCCATGAATGCACTACTTTGAAAACACGGTGTCAAGCTGATCATTAGCATTACCACATTTAATAGCGTTGCCATGTTTTTTATGATTTGAGATTGAGTTTAATTGCTCTTGTAACTTGGCTGTCATGGTCCTGTGTTGCCACTCCTCCCCTCCCTCCTGTTTTGTGTTTTGTCTGTCTCCTCACCTGGGCGGAGCCATCAGATCAGCCACCTGTCACTCACACACCTGCATTCAATCCACAGCTCATTACCTGGACTTGAAGACCACCAGTTTCTCCACCGCCCGTTTGCCAGTTCGTTTGTTTCTCACTGCTACAGTCAGTAGACGCCTTTGGTTCTGTCTTGTTACCGGTTGGATTCGTGAGTCTGTTAGTTTTTTTCCCTGCCTGTCCAGTTTTTCTGTTAATAAATACTTGTAACAATTTTCCATCTGTGTTCTGCTTTTGGGTCCTACTTCAACCCGTGACAGAACGAACTGGCCAATATGGACCCAGCAGACACAGACCCGGTAGTTCGAGCCCTCGCTAATGTTGGGCAACACCAGCTGGCTTTATCTAGCCTAAGGAAGAGTCAGCAAGCCATCAACCAACTAATTGCCACGGTCAGCACCAGGCTTGGAATGGTGGCCTCCAACCCGGCTCCACTTATTCCTGCTCCTGCGGTTGGTAACTCCCAGGACCTTGCTGCTTCACTTCAACGCTCACCTGTCCCCCAAGCCGTTCCTGTTCCTGTTTCTGTCCCTGAGCCACTGTCGGACCCCAACCTCTGTTCGAGGTGGGCCCCCTCTGTCCCGGAGCCACCGCTGGACTCTGTTCTCCGTCCAGGGTGGGCTCCTCCTGTCCAGGGGCCACCTTCAGACCGAGATCTACATCCGACGTGGGCTCTTCTAGTTCCTGTCCCTGCTCCCAGTACCTCCCAGTCGCGATCATTTCCTTCCCTTACCCTTGGACCCTTGTTGCCTCCGCCAGAGCTCCCAACCCTGCCTCTGCTGAAGCTTCCAGACCCGCTACAGTCATCTTGGGAGCCTTCTGTGCCTTCAACGGGCGCACCACATGTGCCTCTGCCCGGCCCGCCGCTGTCTGCGGGCTCTCCAGGTCAGCCTCTGCCCGGCCCGCCGCTGTCTGCGGGCTCTCCAGGTCAGCCTCTGCCCGGCCCGCCTCTGTCTGCGGGCTCTCCAGGTCAGCCTCTGCCCGGCCCGCCGCTGTCTGCGGGCTCTCCAGGTCAGCCTCTGCCCGGCCCGCCGCTGTCTGCGGGCTCTCCAGGTCAGCCTCTGCCCGGCCCGCCTCTGTCTGCGGGCTCTCCAGGTCAGCCTCTGCCCGGCCCGCCGCTGTCTGCGGGCTCTCCAGGTTCGCCTTCGCCGGAGCCCCCGGACCCGCCGGAGCCCCCGGGCCGGCCTCTGCCGGACCTGCCGGTGCTGCCCCCGGACCCGCCTCTGCCGGTGCTGCCCCCGGACCCGCCTCTGCCGGTGCTGCCCCCGGACCCGCCTCTTGTTACCGGTTGGATTCGTGAGTCTGTTAGTTTTTTTCCCTGCCTGTCCAGTTTTTCTGTTAATAAATACTTGTAACAATTTTCCATCTGTGTTCTGCTTTTGGGTCCTACTTCAACCCGTGACATTGGCAGTACATACTGCATAACCTTCAAGGTCCCACAGTGTGGCTTTAAGTCTGCTATCTGCTATGTTTAAGCACGCGCTACCTTGTGTTTCATTGAACAATGTAACGATAACTTAATAATAATAATAATAAAAATTGAGTCGTTTTATGCTGCTAGACACTCAAAGTCGCTTTACATTTCCATTCATTATTCATTCACTCTTCAATCCTTGGTGGTGATAAGCTGCCCTGGGTAGACGGATGGAGGCAAGGGTGCCAATCTGCATCTACCGCTCCAATTAAAGGACACCAGTTGGAGCTAGGATCAAGCCTCCATCCATTGGGTTTGTGAGCAAAACATTCTTCCACTGAGTCACTGCTTCTTTCATGATTCCTTCCAATTCACTTGAATAAAGTATCAATTCCTCTGCATATGAATATTCAAACTTTCCATTGCACTGGGAAGCTACAGAACTGACCTGTGCACAAACAAAAGCATCCATCACACCTGCCAATGCATTAGGCAGAATAACATATTTATTACAAATGACTGAAGTAAATGTAGATCGTGGCATAAGAACAGCTCATACATCAAACTACTAAAGTCCTGAAAGAAAAGACACTTCATTGTCCTAGCAGTGTTGGATACTATGAATACAAGACAAGCCATGTAATGAATCGGGCAACGTTAACCATCCACTTGAGGTTCATGGAAGAGGCCAAGACAATGCTCTAAGATTGGAAGTGCTACTGATCTCAGCCACCACTGTTGTTTCCAAAACAAAAGGAACACAGCCACTATAATCCAAAAATGACAGCGCAGTCCCTGAAGTATTTTAAACATACAAGCACAATGATTTTAGCTTTATGGACTGATTGTAGTCAAAGTGTTCAAACAGTTTCTATGTGCGTTGTTTAGAATTGAAGAAGTATCACTTTCTCTGTCAGTTCAGTTTTTGTTCCTGGTTGAAAGTTTTAGTACAAAGAAACACTCCTGGACATGGTTAATCAATGCTAACTAATGCCTTGCATCCTCTCCTTGCCTGCTCCTTTGTCAATGTGCAGCGGCGTGGATGCAATCATGTGCCGCACAGTCAAGATGGAGAGAGAACGACAGCTGGACAGACAGCCAAATGTATCTCCAGCGCGGTATCTGGCAGGCATAAGCACTCAGCGCTGAGAAAGCACGACAGCACACAGGCTCAGCGTTTTACTGATGCAACGCAAACAGCAACACACACAATGAGTACACGCGCACAAAAAGAACGCAGGAACTATGAGCAAGGACCATTAGAAATGTGAGTTCCCACGTGGGGCAGATGTCATGGAAGCACTTCACTTGAAAGCACAGTTACAGCTAACTAACTAACCTTACCTAAAGGTGTCACAACATGGTAATCATGCTTTTATAAACACGACACATACCTAATGTGATTCATGGCCATGTGCTTATAACTCTTACCAGGGAAAATGACAATAAATGATCAGAAACATAATTACATGGAAACTGCTAAATGCATTATTCCTTGTCATGTCTGTAGTTGCCATATGCTACTTCTATAGTGTGCTGTAAAGTAAACTGCACCAACTAACATGTTGGGGAAAAGAAAGGAACAATGCAGTGCATGTTTATCATTGTTGCACAAACAGCAAAAGGCTAAGCTTAAGTAAACATTAAATATGCGTAAACCATGAACTTCTTTTTTAATCAGCATGCTACACATGTTAGCTTGATGTCAAATGTTTTGTTATGACAAAGGTCAAGTGTAATTGGTTTCTCTGTTTGTCTGTGGTATAGAGACACTTCAATAAATCAATTCTGTCTGACTCCTGAAATAGAGGCCCCGGAAAATGTCAGTCTTCTTTCCTTTTTTTTTGTTGTTACTCTAACTTAGCGTTGCATTTAGCTTAATACGGTAATATTACTGTACAACCTTTTATGTTCTTTGGAGGGTCCAGAGTGGTATTGGCACACTGCAGCAGGACTTTCTTCACAAATACTAGCTCACCATGCTAACAAACACCAGCATGAGGTCACACTTAGGCTACACATGAAAAGCGACGAATTGTGCCAACAGCAAACTGCCAACGTCTGCCCAGATGTGCCAGATGTTTTTCTTTAGTGTAAAGTGTAAAGTAAGTGGGTTCAAGTCTTTCAAAAGCCTGTTGACTCTGTTGCAGATGTCATGGCGCTCACGCTTAGGAGTGGCGTTGTTTTTTCTATCAGTTAACTACCTGATGATAAATAATTCTCTCTCTTTGCAGATTCTCTCCGCTTTGTCCGGAGCTACAGTTTCACACAGCATGCTAAACAGTCCTTCCTGATGGGCCTCTGCAGGGCCGGGGTGAGCTGTCAATTATGAGCATGATAAAAGGCTTTGGACGGACAGCGCCGACAGGGAGCGGAATGGGACAAAACCTGCAGTGTGGCGGCCGTGGCGAGCATTTTAACACTCTGACTTGGCCGGAAGTGCCTCTGAGAGAGGCAGCACTGGCAGTGGACGTTACGGCTACAGTCATAAAATGTGAGGAGCAGAGATTAAGTGTTCATGGAGGAGGGATGATGGACATTAGACTCTAAAAATGGTGTAATTACGTGATACTGCTTATATAAAGATTCTACACTCTTGTAAATGTGCACAGGACTAGTGCTTGTTTTTCTTCTAATCAGTACAGAAGCCTAGAGGGGGGAAACTGTTTGATTTAGTCCATCAATGCAGAAAGGGGGACAGACAGATAGACAGATAGACAGACAGATAGACAGATAGACAGATAGATAGATAGATAGATAGATACTTATTTCCACAGATCTTTAAAATAGGACATGTAGAGCATGTGACTTGGGCATGCAATTGATTTAGAAGGTAACACTATAGCCTAGACTGATACAGTACATGTGAGTTGATTTGAGGACACTAGCATAGCATTGTCAATAGCATCATCACCCGTTATTTTCTACCATGGCCTGGGTTGTTATTTATTGCAAACGACTGCAATCCACTGCCTATTGAATCGGCATTTTGTGCTTTTCGACTGATTTGCACTGAGCGGGCTGCAGGCAAAGCCAATGCATCAGTGGTTATGGGCTGCTGTTCTACATAATGTACCCCAGGGTACCGTTAAATACTACTTTGGACTTCACCTGGCTGTTTGCATGCTTTATGACAGTAGTATTTTGCAGCAGATAGAAGTAGACTAGTTTTAATCTCACGGGTTTCCTGTATGGGCTCTGGTGCCGTAATGTCCACCAGTAGTGCTGCTGACCTCAAACACGGGGGAGGCCATGAGAAATCCTAGAAATACGTCAGGATTAAGTTATTTATGAAAATGTAGTTGAATTAATAATTATATTTGTCATACATTTTTCAGATTGGAGTGAGTTAATAAGATCTTACATCTCTGTTTTGAGCATTATTGATATTTTTTGAGTGCTTCATTTCCACTTTTGAATTGAAGAAGGGATAAATGGTCTGTTATTGTAGATCTTCTGTTTTGTTTGTAGACCCAGACAAGGAAGACCTTATTAGAACGTATTAATCCAGAGACTGTGTTTGGTACCCCTTTATCTGTAGAAGGTACTGACAGGTCTGCTCCATCTGTTATGTTTTCTGTTGATCTTAGTGATTCTAAAGTTCAGTAATGGCGAACACTACGGTTTACTGCTTTTTTAAAGGTTTTCTATGTGAAGGACCAGTTTCATGTTTTAAAATTCTAACTTTTACCACATAAATAATGCATATTCTATAATATGTCATCCTGTCATAGATATTTGTTAACTGTATACCCTTCAGAATTGTGATCTAACCCTCCCTGGTTAAAATTGGCATTATTCTGTTTCTATTGAATATTAAAGGTAACTATGTTCTGGAGAGTGTGCATACTTAGTATCTTGGCAAAATGTTGACAGCCTTGGCAGTCTCCCCTACTTTAAATGTGTTGTGTCTCCTGTCTATGCAGCACACTGCAAATGAGTAAATGATTATTAAGACATATTAAGACATATTTTGTGGGCAAAATGTCCGACATAAAAAATTTTAAGTCACGATTTGATCTTGGGACCATGTGGGGCCTTCTTGCGTAAAATGTTGTCTTTTTTTATCATCATGTTATTTATCATGTTTGTGCATAGCCCTGACCAAGAAGACCCAATAACATCTGGATACGGGTCCTCCACTGCTCTGAAACATTACCTGACTTCAAAGCCTGGGTCAGATACAGAGAGATTTTTATTTTATTTTTAAGTATAGCTTGTTTACCACTTTAGACATTGTGAAGAGGTGAAGTCTGAGAACTGCAGAGCCAAACGTGGATAAAGTGTGGTTTCACATAAGCCAATAAGGCAATAAACAAACATAACATCCAAATCAAAATTTAGAAAGTCCAAAACCTGTTAAAAACAGTTGAGGCAGATGTCACTCACACTCATGGTCATCATTATTTGGATACAGTTGATTGGCCTCTTTGGTGTGTGTGATTCATACTAAATAAATAATATATGAAATTACATTATAGCCCCGCCCACTTCAGCTCTGACATATGACTGAAAACACCTGTGAAGGAATGCAGCTGTAATGTTGAGAGAGTATGGTGGCCTTTTCCGAATGGGCCAAATGTTCAAATGAACAGGAGAATACAGATAGCCTATGGGAATTCCTGCAGTGAGCCCGGCATCGATCATGAGAAAACAAGACTGCTGCCAGCTCGCTCTGCACCCGCTGCCCACACACTGGAGTGGGCTGTGGAAATTAAACATTAGTGTGGCGCATGAACGAGCCATACCCACACCTCTGTTCTGTACCCAATGGAGGGAGTCGAACCTGCCTCTGCTGCAGTGCACAGGGCTGGGGTCCACACGCTCTGTCAATCTCCAATGAATCGCTTCAAACCATGATACACCCGCCCTCCCCTCCTCCACCACGTCTCCATCACGTCTCCATCACACATGCTACACTCATCCCTAGGCCTGATCGAGCAGCACCGGTAGGATCGGACCTCAGTCCTCGTCCCACAGAACCACAGTTGCGATATTAACGAACCACACATGCACGAGATGGAGAGAAGGTACTTACTTGCTTTCCCTGGCCGGGGCCTCTGCAGCAGCTTCTGCACCGTGAGCAGGTCCTCGGTCTTCACCGCCTGCAGCAGTTCGTGGTCCTTCCCCATGGTCTGCTCTGATCTTCGCTACTCCAGCAGCATCCTCCGCCACCGCGGCGCACAGCCCCGGCCTCTCTGAAGGGTGCGCCCCTCGGCCGAACCACGGAGCCGCCTCCTCTTGTAGCCCAGTGTCTGTGGTGCTGGTCCCGCACTAGAGAGGTGCAGGCATGAGACTAGGCGACAGGAGGGATGCTTTCTGGTTCTGCTCAGGGTCTAGACGCCGCTTTACTCGATAGGAGACACTCGCAGCTGCAGCTCACAGCAGCCAGACCCGCGCGGGGCAGATCCGTTATGACGGGGATTCAGTGATCTCGACCTGATTTAGTCCCGGTGTAGTCCTCGTGTAGACCTAGCACAGTCCAGGTCCCGCGGCAATTTCAATGATCGGCTGCACGGAGGCTAAGGCTCTCGTGCTCTGTGTCGTAAACACATCCAGATGCAGCCATCTCCGCGTGCGCTGTTCCTCACAGGCGCTCGAGCGCTGGATGTGGTAATCAGTGTCCGCGTGGGGGCGGGGGCGAGCACAGAATGATGGTGCACGTGCACAAGCGCGCGCCCTCCAGCTGCCCCTCGCGGTGCTACTCTGCTACTCAGCGTACTGCAGATCGGGGGCGGGTGTAGGGGCTTTACCCCGCCCCCCCGCCTATCTGCCGGTTTCCATGGTGTTATAGGGGTGCCAACTATTGGAAAACAAAATAGGGGAAAACTATAGGTTTAACTAAAGGTTTGCCAAGAAGACAAAGCTCCCCGATGTACAGGGTAACAGGTGGCATTCATTCATTGATGTGATAGGCTATGTTCCTTGAGTCCTATGTGGTTCTCCTCTCCCTTCTCCCTATTACCAAAGCCTACAACCCAATCCTAACCCTGATCCCAATCTTTACCCTGGGTGATAAAGTATAGGCACCAAGGAACATTGAATCCTAGGCCTATAACACGTCTACTAGAATACGTACATGTCAAGTCTTGGAGGTCACTCTAGGTAAGGAAAATTAATGTGGGGCTGCAGATGAGAATAAAACTTCCCAGTTCGTTTTAATTTCTGCATCCATAAGTGTTTGACCTGAACACTTCAGCAGGTAAAATACTTCCATCCATCACAACGCACTTGGGCAGTCATCGCGACAAACGGTTAAAAGATACACATGCTGCTACATAAATTACATGCACAATCTCGACAGGCTATAACAGAGCGGTTTAGAGGACCTTGACTTTTCGCCGCAGTCTCACTTGTCCATGTGTGGGCAGTACAGTGCTGGATGCTACCCGTCCTCCTCCACACATCAGTTATGTAAGAACACCAAAGAGTAGCCCATATGGCATTGAGATACTGGGAGTATTTTTAAATGCTGCTTTGTTCAATATGAATTCAAACAGCTCTCTGGCCCTAAGCTGCAGAGCATGATGAAAAGGGTGAATGTTCCAGGAAGTTGTAGACCTGCTCCAGACAAGAGCCAATCTATATCCAGGAGGAAGAGTCATTTATACATATATTTCCGCTCGGCCGTCCGCCTGCAATGAGATATAGGCCTTTTTTATTAACCCTTTGTGAGAAAATGCATTATTAGACCATCTTAGTTGTTTACAAAAGGCACAACAATCACAATTCAATCGTATCCAGATACTCAGGGGCCGATCCAATACATATTGCGATACAGTAAGTATGATAAGTAATATGGTTACCTTAAAATGTGTAAAAATGTCCAAAGTTTGTCAACCAAATACCACTTGGACTTTTATTCAGTGAGTGTGCCTCGGATTATTTTGCCCATTTTAAATAATTTTTCATTAGATTATAACTTTATATTCATGGAAGGAGTGTAGGATAATAATGCCTCCGAACATAAGTATTGAAAGTATTGGGATACCTGATAAAGTGTCGGTACGATATTTTATCCCAGCCCTATAAAAGTCAGTAGATCAAGTCTGTAGATGACTGGAAAGTAATGAAGCACAAAGGTGTGAATATTATACAGAATATTTTTAACTTTTACTGGGGGTACTACTCTCTCTCTCTCCCCCCCCCCCCCTTTTTTTTTTTTTTTTTTTACTGGAATAAAAGTAGCGCAGAATTATTCAGTATTTTGGTTAAATGCATTTTTTGCAATGATCTTTTTGTATGTCCAGTTGACTTTAAAGGTTGTACTAAAGTATTCTGATGACCAGAATAATTAAGTCAGAAAACGCCTGCGGCATATTTTGTATATTTAGAGTTGATCTATTCTTATAGTATAGCTCCTTCTGTTTCTCATTTCTATTTCTTTTTTATGTGCATGCCCTAATAGTTCTATAATGTAATATTAAACCTTTTTCTAGTCTGTTTCATCGGCATAAAAAGTTAATCTGATTCTGAGAGCAGTCTCTTCTATTTCACCTGTTATTTCCCTAGCTTTAGCAAACAAACAAGACTTTAAAGTTAAGTCCCACTGTTGGAAAAAAGTATTGCAATGTTGATATATGGCAAGACAACACTGCCCTCTGGTGGTCAGCTAACGTTACACTATTTCATTCGTTTCAAACAATGGCGAGATTTTTTTTTTCCTAGGATGGGAAAGGCCACATTTGAGAACAACCCTAGTTTAAACCGATCCAAACTACCCGTAGACCTAACCCTAACCCTAACCCTAATCCTAAAAACACCCAAATCAATGGAACAAGCTCTTTCCCATCCTAGGGGGAAGAAAATGTGCTGCCCGCTGGCTGCCCTGCTTTATGACCACTATTTACTTCAATGCCACGACACTAGAGGCCGCCATTGGTCCGCCATTGCTGTAGTACCTCCTAGGGCAGGGGTGGCGAACACGCGACTCTCTTGGCCAATCAGAGTGCGGCACTTTTCATGATTGGATATTTGTGTGTGTTTTTATTGATTGATTTGCGCTGTGCTGAAAGACACATTTCTGCTCTCGGAACAGACAATAAAGTTCTATTCTATTCTAAAATAATCTCTACACGCATGAATGAGAGTCCGTATCTCTTCACCTCTATTTTTTCCTGTAATCCTCAATGAAATTGAATTGTATTTGTCATCTCGAAGAGCCTTAACAAAAAAGCAATTAGCACATATGAAAATTGTTTATCTCTAAATATTTTTTAAATAAAAAAACATTTTTTAATTAAAAAAAAAATAGTTTTTCAATTAAACAAAAAATATTATAAAAAAAATAAAAAAAAAGGAGCGGGGCGCCAGTTCAGTGAGATTAACATCAGACTAATTTTGTCATTTGGATTTATCATTAAAATGCTCTGTAACTGTCACACAAAAAAAGTGTTGTTGCCTATTTTTGTTTTAACAGTCTATGGTTTCAAACCAATATCATGCTGATATCTGCCAGTGCAGACATGTTATGTCTCAAGAAATAGGGAAGACCAGGGAGCTAATTATTTTTCATAGGATGGGAAGGGCCACATTTGAGGACAACGCTAGTTTAAACTGATCCAAACTACCCATAGACCTAAACCTAAACCTAACCTTAAAAACACTCAAATTAATGGAGAAAGCGCGTTCCCATCCTAGGAAAAACAATTTAGCGACCAGGGAGGATGGCAAATTAGCAACACTTGTTTAAGCACCTGACACGGCACTGTTTTAAAAATCAGCTTTAAGCTTCAGACATAGAAACATTTGCCATGAATAGAAGAGCATTTAAATGCATAACACAGCAGCTTGGTACATTTGTTACAGATGTTTGCAGAATTAACCAAAGGAAAAAGAACAATTGATAGGACGAAGTATATCTAAAAAGGAATGACTACGTCGTTAATCTGACTTTTAAAAATGTAATTGGAGATTAATCCCAGGTTTACACTGTAGTTGTTTCTAATTATTACATAAAAAAATATTGACATTTGTATCACACGTTTGACTTGTGTAGGGACAGGCATTTTATATTCTGTGTATTATCTGTTGGTCCTTTTATTTCCCTGTTGTCATTCCCATCTCCATTCCATTTTTTCTTTTGTATTTTGTTTGTTTCCCCTGTATAGTGTTACTGTATATGTGCGTTAAAAAGCTAGAGCGTAGAATGGGCCGGTTGAGAGTTGGCAATAGCCCCCATTCCACAAGCCCTCACCCAGCTACTCTATCTAACAACTTTGTGGATGATCTTTGTGTCTTATACTGTGGGATGCGTTAAAAAGGACGAGGCTTCATGAGCCTGTTGGCCTGGGGAGGATGTCCCTCTGACCAACAGCCCTGTGTCTCGACTTCCCTTGTTTGCTTGTGTATTGTTTTGTAGAAATAGGAATGACAACAGCTGCAACAACAGCCAGGTAACTCAAGTTTGGTTTAGTTAATTTTGTTAAGCTTCAGGCTGAAGCTTAGCTTTTGCCTTCCCTTTTCACGAACTATAGTGTCCACACTGAGGTAACCAAGTGAATGTACATTAGGGAATCACATTCCCCAAGAAATAAAAAAAATGCAATTCCACAAAGATAATTTACAATTTCTCCACTATATAAGAGTTAATTATTTTAGCTTTAAGCTTTCTTTAAAAACATAAATAATGATGAACAGGACTTAAGCTCATCCTCCAAAAAGTTCCACACATTCACACCTTGAAACGACAGGCTTCGTAATTTAGCATCTGTGATCGGTTTAGCAAAACGATCCTCTAAGTTCATGTGGTGTGCTTTTTATTTCAAACAAATTCTGGACACAATCTGGAACCATACTGGTGTTTATTTTATACATTAGATTGCTAATTTTATACTCAACTAAGTCATTAAATTTCAAGACTTTGGAGCTGATAAAGATTATGAGTACGCTTTTGCAGTATAATAATTGGCTGTATGGTCGTTTTATAGGCTTCCCCCATATCTCGGCGCAGTAAGTCATATAAGGCAGTATCAACGTATAGATGAGATGCAAGGACCTAGGACATAACATGTGTTTAGCTTTGTGTAAAATGTCAATTGACCTGTACATTTTGGAAGTATTGATCCTGCCTGCGCTGTGCCATTTAATGACCATACGCGAGTATTGGACCAATCTTCAGTTTCACCAAATAAACACCAATTTAGAGCACACGCAGCGCAGCACGGTGGGATCTCTTAACAGTTAAAGGCGGACAGTTAATGTGCATTATTTCCCCTAAATTCCCCTCGACTTTGAGGTGCGGGCTGCAGCTGCACTGACGCCGGTGCGCACACGTACGTACGCTTTCACAAACCGGGATGATTATTGGCGATATTCAGCACGTTTTCACTGAAGAAACTCAAGCGGCTTATCAGCGAGACCGGGGAGTAATGTATTCAAGTGACGCCTTCATTTATTTGGCTTCATGCTGTCTACACTGCCCACGTTTTTAGACACACAATATAAATAAACGGCACACACACATATGTTTTGTAAAATATTTCTAAATATACAAAAAAAAAAAAAAACATATAGCCTAGAGCAAATACTAGTAACATTGTATGTGGATAAAACCAGTGGGGGTCACTTGAATTCATTACTTGTATATAGTAGGCCTATCTTTCAAATGCAGAGGAATAAAATAACTGTTTTGCGCGCTATCTGCTCTGCACCATCGATTGTATTCATTTTACAATCTATGGTTGTTACATTATCTGTCAAAGAGCAGATGGCGCTGTCGGGGGCGAAAAATGAGCGTCGTTACTACGATTCTTGCGCTGTGATTGGTCGAGCAGTACGTCCATCAACTGTGGTCCCACCCTCCGCTTCAGACTCACTGGAAACAGGTTGAAAAGAGCAGGAGGAGAATAATTACAGCACTGTGCAGGTTAAAACGCGCCCCGACACAAACTGGTAAGCCCTTTAACTGCCCTGTGATCCCTTTATCGGTCGACGCATAGTTTTGTTCCTCTTTTACACATTTAGCTGTAATATTTTGGCCGCGATGTGGCGTGGGTAGAGCTTTGTTTATTCCATGCGTCCTCTCGCGCGTTATCCCGTTAGCTACAGCTATATCCCATGATGTTGTTAAAGTCAACAGTGCCTCTTATGTAGTCTGTACTGACATGAAGTGTTTTTTGTCTAAATGATCTGTACACTTGCCTGAATATAGACACATTCAAGACAAGCGTTCAAGCTCCCGCACACATTTTCTGCTGACCCGCATTTAGAGACGTTACTCGCGCTTTGTGGCTAGCTAAGCAGTAGAAGCTAATGTGTCCGTACTTTCAGAAATTGTAATTATTCATGTTCGTAACTGCTTACGCTAAAGCAATCTCACAAGGCAAGTTTGAACGTTTCATTGATTGCTTACGTTAAATTGAGAAAGCTACTATTGTGTTACATTTATTTTGCTTTTGTTTGCATCAGATTAAGTGATTCTGGTCCAAGAACGTGAGCTTAACGTTTCGTAAACATTCATTGAAGGGCATACATGCAGATATCAGAGTACGGACATCTACAAAGCACTGTAGATTTGGATTCATGTGACTTAAAATGGATAACATTAAGATATGTATTTGTTTCGATGTAATAGATATTATTTGGCTTTTGTGTACAAAATATACAACACTGGAACCACTATATTGCAGTTCTAAAGGTTATTATGAAGGTATTAGGCAGTTATGACATAGATTACTATTAGGATGCTTACACTAATTGTAAGTGCAGTCAAAGTGTTTAACATGATTTCCTGTTTCCCTTGAGTGCTCTGTGTGTGAGTTGTCACGTCTCTCCTCCTCTCCCCTTTCCCTCCCTCTGGATACAGGAAGGGCTCAGCGCAGCCTGGGTGCCCAGGGATCCACTGCCTGAGTGTGGGGAGAGCAGCAGCGGTCGAAAACCCGCAGAAGACATGAACCACACAAAGGGTGGCCTGGTCATCTTCACCGCAAACTCACACCCGTCGAGCCGCGAGCTGGGCAAGAGGATAGCAGAGTGAGTACCTATCCCCCGTGGCGTACACAGTTAAGATCTCAGGACATGAGTGCTGATTGGACTGGTTATTTTACTGTAAACATGACACTGTAAAATGTCTCAGGGTGAGAGGAGAGGACACTGTCCGATACTGGCTACAGGAGCACAATGCATTGCTTTAATTTCGGCGTCTGCTCCAGATTTCAAATCAGTGGCTCAAACCTTTGTTGTAGTATAGAAACCACTTTCTGTAGTATATAATTGTAATGTAGTATTTACTTTTTAAAACCAACCTAAAAAGCTGTGCCAATGTTTACTGCACATTACATTTCTTTGGTTATGTTTAGGGAACAAATACTGTTGCTGCAGAGATCCCATACTGATTTACATATTCCACCTGGACAAACAAACAAGGGACATAAGGTGCAGCAAACCCTGGTGAACTACACGATTACTAAACAACTGCTCTACTTTGGCTGAACCAAAATATTCACTTGATCAATAGAAATGATTGACTGTGTTGCAATGATTATGGTGATGATAAAATGTTGCATGTTCTTGAAATGTTTGGTTTAACTCAGCACGTGAGTGAAGCGACTCACAACAAAGGTCACACTCTAGATCTAGTTATTACAAAAGGTGTTAATATATCAAATGTGAATGTTGTTGATGTTGCTTTATCTGGTCATTTTTGTGTCTTCTTTGACCCGTCTGTTACACCCACACCAGTGGTTGGGCCTGGAGTTATTCAAAGAAGACATATAAATGATACAACAAGGACACAGTTTATGGAAATGATCAGATTTGAAAATCCCCCATGTTCTAATGTTGATAATCTGTTGGACTCTTACACATCAAGCGTCTTCAATGTTTTGGATACTATTGCTCTTGTCAAGGTTAACAATAGACAAAAGGCACCTTGGAGAAGTGAAGATTCGGTCAGGGCACAGAAAAGGGAGTGCCGAAAAGCCGAACGGAAATGGCACAAGTTAAAGCTCCAGGTTCATTTTGAGATACACAAAGAAGTGCTTTGTGATTTTGCGTGGCGAAAGGGAGAAGTACTTCTCTAAAATCATCGCAAACTGCAGAAACAATTCTCGTGTTCTGTTTTCCACAGTAAACAGATTAACTAACCCTCCAGTTTCACTGCCCTTAGAACTAATCTATCCATCTAAGTGCAATGAGTTTGCAATATATTTTTATGACAAAGTCCAAGGCATTGAAAATGGGTTGGAATCTCTGGTACTGCGTTAAACTGGTTCAAGTTCTATCTCGAGGATAGGACGAACTTTGTCAAAATTGGCAACTGTGTCTCAGAAAAAAATTTCCATGACCTGTGGGGTCCCACAGGGGTCAATCTTGGGACCCCTCTTATTCAACTTGTACATGCTTCCATTGGGTCAGCTAATAAACAGCAACAATGTGTCGCACCACAACTACGCAGATGACACTCAGATCTACGTGTCACTGACGGCAGGTGAACATGGGCCTGTAGATACTCTCTGTCACTGCATCGAACAGATCAGTTTGTGGATGCAAAACAACTTTCTCCAACTAAACTCAGACAAAACTAAGATCATTGTTTTTGGCCCACAGACACACAGACAAAGTGTTATCAGTCGCCTTGAGTCTCTCTCTAAAACCAAAAATATCAGGTTAGAAATCTCGGAGTAATCATGGACTCAGACCTGAACTTAAACAGCCACATTAAAGCAATAACATCATCAGCTTTTTACCATCTGAAAAACATTGCTAAGATCAGAGGAATAGTGTCAAAACCAGACTTGGAGAGATGCATCCATGCATTTGTCTCCAGCAGGTTAGACTACTGTAACGGCTGCTCACTGGCCTTTCTAAACGAGCTGTTAGAGCTGCAGAACATCCAGAACGCCCATATTAGTCCAGCGCTCCGGTCTCTGCACTGGCTTCCTGTCACTCAGAGAATAGAATTTGAAACAGCTCTGCTTGTGTACAAGTCGTTTCATGGTTTAGCACCAAAGTACATCTCTGACATGTTAGAGCCGTATGAACCATCTTGGGCCCTGAGAACTTCAGGGAGGGGTCTCCTGGTGGTTCCCAGAGTCAATAATAAACACGGTGAGGCTGCGTTTCAGTTTCATGCAGCTAAAATCTGGAACAGTCTTCATGAAGATGTGAGACAGGCCTCAACTATGACAATGTTCAAATCCAGGCTGAAAACAGCTCTTTTTACCCGAGCATATGAAAGTATTTTATCTGCACTCTTGCCTTTTACTGTAATTATTAACTTTATGTTGATGTTTTATTGATTGATTTTTATCTGTTTTCTTATTTTATGCAACTGTGAAGCACTTTGAATGGCCTTGTGTATGAATTGTGCTCTACAAATAAACATGCCTTGCCTTGCAAAATAAGTCTATCTGATGAGATTCTAAATTCAATACAGATACATTTACAATTGTAAAGTATAGTTGTTTTGTACACACATTCAAGTTATCGCTTCAATCATAATGTCATATGCTTGTGTAGCCACATTTCAAGGCTTTGCACTTCTCGTAGTGTTGATTTGAGGGTTAACACTTGAGCCAAGTGTCGCACCTAACTGGAGCTAATGCTGTGTCCACTTCTTAGGCGGTTAGGGGTGGAACTGGGAAAGGTGCAGGTCTACCAGGAGCCCAACAGAGGTGAGTTAAATGTGCTCTGAAACAGATGCTTATTCTAGTCTCGTTATTAATACTTGGTAATAATAATAGTAATCTGTGGTAACATAAACAAGTCTTAGACATGACCTCAAGCTTGTTATTTTTAGTAGTAGTTCATTAGGGGGCTTGGTTGTGGAACACTGCCCTGTTCAGTTTGACTCAGTCGGGTTCTGGGTGCAGAGAGGGACAGAACAGGCCACTCAGGCAAAGGAGCTTCAACATTTGCTCTGCTCATTGTTTGTTTGTTCCCATAGAGACCCGAGTCCAGATCCAGGAGTCTGTGCGAGGCAAAGATGTGTTTGTGATCCAAACTGCGTCCAAGTAAGTACGCACACACCAGACTACTGGGCAAAGATGACACATAAGCCGTCGTTCCACATAGTGCGACCACGATCTACGTGCGTGTATCGACAATAGCCCCCAGACCTTTCTGTTTCCAACACACGCACACACACACACACACACACTAATTTGTTGTAGGCGGAGCCGCACAGAGGGCCGCGATGAGATAAATATGGACAAATTCTGCCTTCTGGTGGGAGTTATGGAATCATTCAGAGGAATCAAGCTGTATTAAAACAAAAAAGAAACCGCTAAATACAACTATGAAGGTACGCTACATGCACATGTTATGCTAACCATTCACACTACAGTGTTATAAATGTATCTACCAGTAGTGACTTGGCATTTAAACATTCTATCCCAAATATGAGGTGTTAATTCAGGCAGTACACCATCATCACTAACCTGTTTGTGTTAGGGATGTGAACACCACCATTATGGAGATGCTGATCATGGTGTACGCGTGCCGGACGTCCTGTGCCCGAAGCATCACTGGAGTGCTGCCCTACTTCCCCTACAGCAAACAATGCAAGATGAGGAAGAGGGGCTCCATCGTGTCCAAGCTCATCGCCTCCATGATGTGTAAAGCAGGTGAGCAGTAAGTTAGTGTTGAGAATGTATTTGTAAGAGGTTTTTTTAAATGTATGTGTCTTTCTTTGTAGGCCTGACCCATCTGATCACTATGGACCTCCATCAGAAAGAAATCCAGGGCTTCTTCAACATTCCAGTGGACAATCTGAGAGCGTCTCCCTTTCTACTGCAGTACATCCAGGAGGAGGTACTACTACAACTAGTGTCTGCATTCATTCCCAACATGAATGTGCCTGACAAATGATGCTACTGTTCCTGCAGATTCCCGACTATAGAAATGCTGTGATAGTGGCTAAATCCCCTGCTTCTGCTAAACGGTATGGCTTCCAGCTGCAGTATCAGGCTCTATAGGCCGTTCTATACATGCATTCCTGCGTATTCGCTGTAATAGAGTTGCACTTACCCTTTGCGACAGTAATGCACAATAGGCCATGTCTTTATAGAGTTTAATATATTACAGTTTTAGTCATCATCTGTTTATTTGACCGCGACAACTGAAAGGAAAGCGGCAGCAGGTCGTGGTATTGTATTAAAACTTGAGTAAGTGCAGTTATTCAAGTGTATGTTGTTCTGCTCCTTAAAGCCACTGGGTGGAGCTAAAGAAGCTTTTACGTCTAGTGTAGAGAAGCACTGAATGGTGAAATTGTACATTTGAATTTTATCATATGAAGAAAAGACCCCTTTTAGCCCTGGACATATTGAACTGGGGAGGCACATCACATGAAATAAGATCCAAGAAGAAAAAACATGTCTTAGTCAGCAGTGCCTCCTACACACACCCCTTGGCACAGCAATTTTCTGGATTCACTTTTTCATCCATATTGATTTGTCAGGTCAGTCACAAATGTCCTGAAACAAAATGCAATCCTTCTTTATTGTCTAAAAACACACTAGAACTGACGGGCACTTCTACCAAACTAATTTGCATTAATGCTTATTGGCTTTATTGTTACATTCATGTCTCTGTAATTTAAGTTTTCTGAAGTATATTTGGTTGCGACACACAGTGCACAGTCGTTTGCCGAGCGTCTGCGGTTGGGCATCGCAGTCATCCACGGTGAGGCGCAGGATGCAGAGTCTGACCAGGTGGACGGAAGACACTCCCCTCCCACCGTCAAAACCACCGGAGCTATACACCCCAGCATGGAGATCCCACGTAAGACTGCCTCTCTCCATTTGCATGCGGAGGACGAGCTGATTTTAGATTTAGATGATTTAGAAAGTGTTATTTTGTAGTCACAAGTCGCAGCAACGTAAGATCGCGTACAACAGTGCACACCAGAACAGACTTCAGAGCAGAGCTTTGAAATAGTCACAGCAACGCCACAGACTTTCCAGTCCTCAGTTTACATGCAGTTAGTATGGTTTCAGCACCTCTGCAGCAGCACAACAAAGACGGCAGTTTATTATCAATGCACTTTCAAAAAAGTGAACTTGTTTCAGTGCTGATCCCCAAAGAGAAGCCTCCAATCACAGTGGTGGGGGATGTTGGAGGACGTATCGCCATCATAGTGGTGAGAATGTGGACTGAGTGAAGGCTCTATACCTTAACTCCCCAGAGGAATAACTCATCCTTATATGTTTGTGTTAGGACGATATCATTGATGACGTGGACAGTTTTGTGGCTGCAGCTGAGACCCTGAAGGAGCGAGGAGCCTACAAAATATACGTCATGGCCACACACGGCCTGCTGTCGTCAGAGGCACCGCGATTTATTGAGGAGTCTGCCATCAACGAGGTACTTTGTGTACAGGAAAAGGAAGTTGAGGCTCACACTATTTTTAACTTGATTTGGACATAACATAAAAAGTAACTGAATGTAATATAAGAATAAAACTAAAGTAAAAAGTACATGACAACAAGAAGAGCTTCTTTTTTTTAAAGCGGAAAGACTAAATGTATGTTTCTCAGTGCGCTCCTTCAAATTTGTGTTTTGCTTTTCTTTGTCAAGTAGCATCTTTGTGAATCTTGTAAATAATAATATAAATCATGTCCATTTTAACATCGTTACCACCCCAGTCTGTTAAATCTGTAAGTTTGCTTCTGTATCGCAGGTGGTGGTGACGAACACAATCCCTCACGAGCTGCAGAAGCTCCAGTGTCCAAAGATCAAGACGGTGGACATCAGTATGATTCTGTCTGAGGCCATCCGCCGCATCCACAACGGAGAGTCCATGTCCTACCTGTTCCGCAACATCGACATGGACGACTGAATGCAAAGCCTCTTGATAAAGTACTCAGAGAAACCCCACACACCTTCGCCCATGTAGTATTAGCACCGCCACTTACTAACGCTCACTCAGACTGAAATGTGCCCTTAGACTGAACAGGTGTAGGTCTACTCTTCAAAATTAAAGCCAATGACTGCCCTCTTTGTACTCCTTACCTCTGTTACCATGACTAACACGTTTGTAACTCATCTGAAACTGCGAAATGTCTTTGTTTTTCAGTATTGTGACTTGCAGTGTGTCAGTGCCTTGGACAGAAATATTCATAACACGCCTTCACAGATTGATACCGTTTGGTCACTTAGATTCCAGATTTGAAGAATTCGTCATTCTTCTAATCACTATAACAAAGAGCATGTTTAGTTTTTCTGTTAAGGCAACGTTTTGTGTTTTGTAACCGAGGTGATCTCGAGCTGACCCAAAGGTACTTGATGTGTTTGGAGAAGCAGACAGGAGAAAAGAAGCAGGTCGGCGTGTGTGACTGGAGTACCAAACAAGCATTTAAAATACCTGGTTTTATATATATATATATATATATATATATATATATATATAAATGTGTATATATATATTCAAGAATTTAAATTATTAAACCAACATTTCTAAATGTATTTATCTGCTGACCATAGCCACTTCTTTGCTCTTGTCTGCAAACGCGTAACTCCAGAAATCACCAAATACCAAACTGTCAAGTTCACTTCTCATTTTTGTGTGAATAGGCCTTTACGTAGCTAAGAGTTAGCCAAATGTGTTGTTGCCATAGTGCTTAGCTGCTCACATACACATGTACTCTGTGCTAAAGCTGAACTGGAAACTCTCAAACCATTATGTCAAAATCATTTCATTACGTGCCATTAATTATCATGGTTTTCAAATAAGTGTCTGCCATGTTCTCTGGAAATCCCGAATTCTCAACTACCTACAAACAACTACTGGGAGTTATCTGAATAATTACTGGCAACTAATTTTCTTTTTTGTTTTTGTTTTATGGACAGACAATATTTGACTGAAGCAGGTCTTTGTCACTGAATCAGGTGTTCCTAATGTTTGTATTTATTTTGAGCACTGATGATAATAATAAAATACGAATAGTGCTGTATTTCTGTGCGTCATCTGTGAGATATGAGCGCGATACACCATATTATTCATTTCTTTATTAATCCTGACAGGGTTATTGAGACAAACATGGTGGCGTGAGCAGGAGGACATGGAGTTTTGTAAAAGATTGTCCTACTCCACTGTTGACACATACTATACCTCACCATTTACACTGATCAGCAGCTTTAATTTGATAACACCAAGTCAAAAACCATAAGCATTGCAGTTAAATGCATCATAACAGGTACCAAATTGTTGTAACTTGTGTTTAATAAGGATATGAATAATAACCAACAAAAAATCTCCCTTGTTTTTATTACTATTACCAAGTAAAGGCACCTGCTCAAGAGAGTGTCTCAATGCCGACAGTTCATTCAAATAACTGCACATTGTCATTTAAGGACTAATTAAAGCATAAGGAAGTGACAAAAACAAATGTTGAACACCTTTCCACAATGCAATGGCTTATTGGGGTTCGAAAGGCAAAATCCATCTACAATCAGCGCTACAATCCCTCAGTGTGACTAGACAAGCAGAGCAAGTATAGAGACAAGGCATTCACATATGAAAAGTGAGAACTGACATTTATACAGCTGTTTCATGAATGGAAATTGTGTATTATGGCTCGTTCCCTCTAAAAGTCAGATCAGCAGGAGGCAGTCCACTCTGCACAAATTTGTTCAATTATTGATATTGATTGGTGACGTTGGCATTAAATTACTACATAAATACATATAAATGGCGCTGATTTTCCGTCTTAGAGTTGACCATTGAGCAATACTTTTGATATATAATTTAAAAAGCAAGTGATAGTCAGTGTAAAGACAATGAATGGTGATAGTCTATTAGTGTAAAGGCTTTAGGCATCACACATTAATACATGACCTCAATGCATACACCTCAAAATAAAATACTGTTTATCAAATTGGTATGGCCACACATTTAGTTATTATTACAAGAGAATAAAAGCATATATACAAGACCTGGGGCAATTACAAGACCGAGATTATGATCATAAAAGGATGTTAAGAAGCAAAGCTTAAAGGTGCAGTGGGTAAAACGGTTAATTCTGGTAATCCTTTTATGTGACAAAAGTGATTTTCAATATAATTTATATAACCTATAATTCCGAAATGAGACATGACAGAGAAATTCCCCTAAAACTACACACAGCACCTTTAAACTGCTTAAAATTACTGGAAATATTTCCTTGTGGATTCTACACAAATCTAATTGGAGCTTGCCAGCAAGCTGTTCCAGAAAAAGAAAAGAAAAAACTTTCCGATGATAAAACCTGTGGAGAGACACACTAGCTCTACATTTAAGTGCAATGCTCTATCAGCACCACATGCAAATATTCTATTCCAACCGGCCCGACCTTTTCAAAATCATACTGCAGTAATTCACGAGATGAAGAAATGTGCGTGAAATCCCAGTCAGATACCTGTGACATCTACAGACCCGCAAATAACTTCTGGTAACCCACAAATGTAGGTATGTCACGTCAAGCGCAAACTTCTTGTTTTTACGCTATCTTTAAAATACTGCCACTGGACCATCTACTGATCTGCTAATGACAGTTGTGTGTTTACATGCACACAGGAGAGTTCAACAGGTATAAAGACAAAACACTAGAACTAAAATGTGTACGATAAGTTGTGATTTTCTAGCGTTCCATATAGCACACTTCACTGCCGTTTCTTTCTTCAGTGATGAATTCTAGCCTCTGAATGTTGAGGATTTTTTATTATAGTATGATCCCGATTTTGTTTAGCTTTAGTGAAATGTCCTTTTTGTGCATGTAAAAACACAAGCCATTTAGTAAACACATGTTGTACTGTATATACACCACAGAAGTCACACCCTGTTTGCCATTGATGTCAAGAGATGAATTCCTGTTGTTTCCTACGGTCTACCTACCTAAATACTTTTAAATACACATACAGAATATGTACAAACAATATGCCACCAAGTTTTCAATACACACTCCATTGCTTCAGTTTAGGCTGGATACAGACTTAAGTTAAGTCCCTGGATTTGATCGGCCACCCAAATTGTCTATAAAAACATGATAGCCATTGTGTTTGACAGTTCTCAAAAATGTATGGCAACAGCAATCCAACAGCCAGTCGACTTCTTCAGCCAGTCCCTCTGTAAAGCACTTTGTGACGAGCCAGAAGTCATAACATGCTGTGAAAAATTCCAAGAATATAATACGCAAATATTCCATTTTGATTGCCAAGCACGTTGCCAGGAAGACACACAAGTATGATAACTTGTGACAGGAGATGCATTGTGGGATATTGAGTGATGGAGGGCTGTACTGTCTGTTATGAGTCGTAGTCCATTCCCAGCATGATAGTGGATTGGTTGCAGCAGACAAACTAATAAAAAGGCAGCATTCTTCCTCACAACAGCACAATTCTAGGAGGAGTTGGGAGTTTTCAGGGCATCCACTTTGGTCTCCAAGTCACTTATCTGAGGAAACAGCGGGAAATGGCTCAGTATTTTTTATGGAGAATATGTATAAATAGATCAAGATTTCAGATCCCAAGCCAGAGGAATGTTTGCAATTGGACAGAGGATTAAAAATGTGAAATACTCAGGATGTTTTGTGATATCACTGTGTGATCAGTCATCACAAACCAGTGGATCTACAGGTAGATCTTTGACGCAGTCTCAGCAGATCTTGCTTTTGACTTTTTCTCTAAAAAGTATTCAGCTTTTATGCTGATATTATGTGGCTGAAAATAATTTGTTCCATCTGGCAACACGAATTATAGACCTGATCCTTAATACTAGTAGTCGTTGTAGTATAACTAAATGGTAAATGCTCTCAACTTATATAGCACTTTCCTACCTTCATTAGGCCCCATTCACACTCTCATTCTTTTGCCCAAGGACACAACAACAGTGTGCATCTTCAGGAGCTGGGATTCAAACCCCTGACCTTCCGACATGAGACAACCCGCTCTACCAACTGCGCTACCGTTGCCCCACCATTGCACTGTAAAGTTAGCAACGTAATGATAATAACATACTGTGTATTAGTCCTGTCTATGCTGGTAGATCACTCCCTTCTCTCAGACTGAGCTGTTTACTCGAAAAAGACAGGGCTCAGTCAATCAAATCAGTGTGTCTCTGTGACCAAGACGGTGACCAGGAACGGTCTAGTCTAAGTAATGCTTTCTGTACATTTTGTGTGTGAAATGTCTAACACTTCAGTACAGCTAATACAATTTTTTACACCTACGTATATTCATTATTAAATATCGGTCCTCCTTGTACTGCACAGGCTTGCCTAGCTCTTTTCAGTGTCCAAATACATGCAAACATGAATGTGACTGCCCTGTCGAGGTTAACAAGCTCATTTGATACGAGTTGCTGTACACGACATACATGTTATATACACGTTAAATAGTGTAGTGTGTGGTAATGGCGAAACCTTCTCCTGGAGGTTGACTGTCTCCTCGTTGTGAGTGGACTGGCTCTGCTCCTCCACCTGCTGCTGCTCGGCCTCTTTCCTCAGAAACTCAGCCTCCCTGAAACACAGAGCTCTGTGTTAAGACTTTACAGAATATATTAATGAAATACAGTGTACTCTTGTTTTCTTACTTCTGCTGGTACTCTTTGATGAGTCTCTTGGCTTTGCTGTATTTCCGCTCCAGGGTTTGGTACTGAGACTGGGTTTCCTTTAGGTGTTCATCGACTGCCTGTCAGACAAACATACACATGCAGTATTAGTAGACTCAGTCACTAGTCACATCTTTATCAATTATTATTTAGAGACGCTTTCACTACAAAACATGCTGCCCATTAGTTGTGCTGCGTTTCCCCATTTCAACACCTTAGTTGTAACTTAGCATTTACAACACGAGGACTGGCCTTCAGTGTTGAATGTCCATAATGTACAATGAATGTACTGTACATACAGCAGTGTGCTGACAGTGCTGTGTGCATTACCTTGCACAGAGACTGGGCCTCCATCCAGTAGCCCTCGAGCTTCTCCATGCGCTCTTTACTGTCCCTGATGCTTTGTTCCAACTGAGTGCGCTCCATCCTCCAGCGCAGCCGGTCCTGCTCGGCATGAGCCAGCTGTGACAGAGTCATGTCAGAGCACAGTTAGCGATGTCTGCGGTGTGCAGTAACACTGGGTCTGTTTTATATCAGTGACGAGAGCTCACCTTCCTCTTCAGCAGCTGGACCTCAGCCTGAGTAACAGCATGTTTGATCTGGAGCTATAAGATATATTAAAATGTCATTAAGATGATTGCATGAGTTATAAACCTTGACACAGACACACTGAAATGGGTATTGAGGTTTGTTTTCATTTTCCAAATATTTTATTTTATTTTAAAACTTTAGTGTCACTATTGGGGGAAGTTTGTGTTAACAAGCAAACGTCCATATGTACTACTAGTCCAATATTTCAAGCTTATGTAAAATGAGTTTATTTAGTTGATACCTCTTTGAATTTGTGAGCCAGTTTCTCCGGGTCCAGCTCCACTGGAGACAAGGTGTCCTGGTGCTCTGCCAGGTCAAAAACCTCAATGGAGTTTGGAAACATCGGGCTCATCTCCTCCTCCTCATCTGTGGCATACTCCCCTGTCTATGGACAACACATGTGACTTTATATTAGATAACACTAGAACTGCCCCAAGGGGAGGAGTGGGAGAGGACACAAGACTGATAAAACAGTCAATGTTAGATTTGTTTCTGTAATACAAGGAACTCACGTTCTGAGTTCTTAAAACACAATAAGCAAAGTGACACTAATCAGATTTCACCAGTAACATAAGACTGTTCTTGTTTATAAACAAGACTATAAGGCAGTGTCATTGAATTTGACTTTCAGATAGTGTCATCTTAAAGGGGACACATGGCAGCCGGCCTAAAAGAAGCCCACAGTTTGAGTGTGACATTACAGATGAGGTTATGGAAATAGGCTACAGCAGTTCGACAACGAACACAAGATGACATCTGTGAAACTGGATGCAGCCCGCCTTTCTAAATGTCTCCTGCTAAAAGGCTTTGCTCAATCAATACCTGGCTGCCAACCACTCTCCTCCAGGTTCTCCTCTGCAACACTAAACAAATTAACTTCACATTAGCCCTTGTCCATGTTGACAGAAACATACCACTACTGCTGACAAAAGATTTAACATAAAGTGTTTTGCTTTGTGGTATCCCTGGAAGGCTATCTATACCTCAGCCCATCTCTGACAAGAAAAGAGCAGGTCTTGGCTGCTTGTGTTGTTCGAGAGCATCATATTGAAGGACTTTAATATCCTTTAGGAGCTGCCTTTAATATCGAGATGCAGTCAGCTATATACAGGGTCTAGGGATGTGATTTCAAATCAGTAGACACATAATGAAATAGGAGCTTGAAACTTAAGTCTGGGAATAGTGTTTTCAGCCACAGGGAATTTCTAATAAATAGATTCCTTCAATTCATTTAAAAAAAGTAATTACAGCATTTCTCCTTTTTTTTAGGTACACACTATATTTCATATCCAGTGGTTCCCAAAGTGGGGTCCGGGGCCCCCTGGGGGGCCTCAAAGGCACTGCAGGCACTGCACTCCTATAAACCAGTAGGCACTATATACATTTAGGTTTATTGCCTAGTAGGCAATAAACCTAAATGTATATAGTTATGGAAAGTTGCAATACACTTTCCTTTTTTGCCCTGTAGTGCTTTTTTGATAAGTAGTATGTATTTATTTGAGGTATGATACACATGTCAAATACAGAAATTTTTTAACAACATAAGTATTAGTGTTGCTCAAAGGGGGTAGGAAGAAGTTAGTAATAACTTATGTGGCCCTACCCCTCCTTTCAGTCGACTTACACACTTCAAACTACTGCTCACGGCAAAATCATTTTCAAATGTGTTTTTAAGCTTTAACCATGAGATTAAAGCTTAAAAATTCCAATCTATGGAATTCCCTTAGTAGCAGATTAAATCAACAAGTGGCTCCTCTTAGCCGTCTCAAAACAGTAAAGTAACTTAGTTCATAACATTCTTGTGTGTGCACTTGCGTAAGATACTGTAGAAGGTGCACATGCTGTATTTACATAATAAATCCGGATTCATTACAAACTTCTCATAATCGGATCAAAATACAAAAGAAAACATTTCATACTTCAGGAACAGATGATTAATTTACTACATACTTTCCCAGTATTTGCTTTCTGTACATTATTTTAAATTGTACTACAGTTGAACACAGTTTAAAATCCTCGTTTAATGAGTTCCAGAGGTCAACTCCATTTCGTGTAATAGACATACTTTTTTGTGTTGTGCGGGAATATTTTTTCTTAAAATTCATTTTCCTTCTTAAGTTGTAACCCCCATCACGGTCTGAAAACATATTTTGAATGTTTGCTGGGAGTAAACCGTTTCTGGCTTTGAAAATTACAAGGGCAGTAATTGCACCAATTCTGTAAGTTTGAGAATCTGCGACTGTACAAATAATGGGTTGGTGTGCTCCCTGTATCCAACTTTGTGGACAATTCTTAAGGCCTTCTTTTGTCATATAAATCAAATAAAACATCTGTATTGCTTTTATACGTGTTCCCCCAGATTTCCACGCAGTAGGTCAGGTAAGGTAGTATAAGAGAACTGTACATAATATGTAATGATTGCTTATCAAAGAAATGTCTCGCTCTGCCCATTAAAGACACGTTTTTGGCCATTTTGGCTCTAATCTTAGCGATATGGGTTTTCCAGCTCAACTTGTGATTAAGAGTTACTCCCAGAAAGGTATGTTCATAGACTCTTTCAATTATATTATTATCGATTTTTAGTTGGATCTCCGCTTCTATACATCGATTTGTGAATACCATACATTTTGTTTTTAATACATTCAATGATAATTTATTTTTATTGAACCAGTCCTTTAGCTTAGACAATTCTTCTGTGACTTCAATCACAAGTTGTTGCAAGTTTGCAACAAAGAAAAATAAGTGTCTTGAGTTAAGTTATACTTTATTAATCTCCGTAGAGAAATTTGTTCTCTGCATTTTACCCATCCTCAGTGTTGCTGGGGCAACCTGTAGGAGCAGTGGGCTGTCAGCGTGGGCCAGCACTCGGGAACCCATCTCCAGATGTGGAACCAGGCTAATGGTCTGAAACACCTAGCCAGAGGATTCACCTATTGTACATGTTTTTAGTGGTAGGGGAAACCCGGAGAAAACTTACGCAGACATGGGGAGAACATACAAACTCCACACAGAAAGGCCCCGTCCCTGGTGGAAATCAAACTTCTAGCTGTGAGGCACGAGCGCTAACCGCTGCGCCACCGTGCCATGTTAAGAAGTTAACATAATATAACAGAAAGACCCTACTCAGACCATGCTACAGCCTTTCATATACAGTGCAGTGAAATGAAAAACATGGATTTCTTGCAGTAGCATGACTGACCACCAGGGGGTGAGATGGACTGTATTTCCATGACAACCTACAGAGTTGTGTTTTCTATGGGCTATTCTTGTACCTCATCATCTTCGTCCATGTACTGTTTGTATCTCTGCTCCATCATCTCCCTCTGCCACCGCTCCTGCTCCAGTGTCTGCTGAATGAGCTGGGCCACTTCACTCTGCTCCCCCGGCTTCTCCCGACCAATCATAAACCTGCGAAACGTTCAACACCACCATTGTCAGATGGGAAGACTGTATCTGGAAATATCCACTCATTAATAAAGAGGACATACTTGACCACGCCTGATGTATTACGTAAAACAGAGGCAGCGAAGGCCTGGGTCACGCCAACCAGACTGGTCCCATCCACTTCCACTATCAAGTCATTCACCTGGATCCTACAAACAAACACGTGGTCAGTTGAGATTACGTGACAAATAACACAATATCATATCACACAAGGTCAAAACTAATTTTGACCCACAATACGTCTCATTTGACCAGATGTGTGCCACTTTTAAATAACTTAATAAATACAAGTAGATTTATGTCAGATTTATGTATCAATAAAGATACAGCAGTAGAGTGCTTTTTATAATTTCCTTGTGTACTGTATCATGTAGGTCAAATAGTTCACACCTTAACCATAACGTTTCCGAGTCATTAAACAGCTAAGCAGTGGAGAAGCCCTCACTTACATGTTCTGTTTTTATTACTAATCAATTATTACCATTATGTTTTAGAAAAAGACAATCAAATCTGTGTGAAGTCAGTTTATGAAAGTCTATAAGCCAAGAACACGCTATTTCTGTCAGAGCTATTTGAACTTATAATTATGAAGAGTGTACATGCAGTGCAGATGGAACAGGCGTATACAGTATACTATGTGCACAGTCAGTCACACACGCACCTGCCATCTCTCTGCGCCGCTCCTCCCTCGGTCACTGTCTTCACAAAGATCCCCAGCTTCTCCAGACCCATATCTGCTCCCGCGCCCATGCCAATGATACTGATGCCCAGGCCGTCACTGTCTGCAAATAGATGTCACAAAATACTTCAGTACCACAGTTTCTTCAAAAGACGTCTCGACAATTTTTATTAAAGGCCTAAGAGTGATACATTTGATTTTAAAGGCATCTTTCAGAAAAACAAAGGCAATTTGAAACAATCTGGGCGCAGATTTTTTTTAATACATAAACTAGTAACATTTTTAGTATCACACTTCAACATACTAAGGAATAAATAGTATAAAAACTTCCTGAACCCATTCTATGTCCAATCCCTTTATCGATTTTAAATGAATGAGCAAAAATGAAAGGTGTTATTTGTTTCTGCTTCACCAGGCTTAATCACTCTCTCATGGCCATTACGTTTCGCATTACAAGCCGCTAATTGGGCTAATCCTTGCTAGGTTTAATCCTGTAAGGGGATAATGAGGTTGTGAGCAGGCAGACAGTTCACGACACTTGCAGTGCTGTCAGTACAGTGTGCAGGAGTTCTGTCTGCACCTTTCTCCAGGTCCACGGGGAACAAGTCCAGCTTCTCCACCCTCTTCTCCAGCTCGTACTCCGCCGACGCTGCCATCGGGTCCACGTCATCGTTACGGCGGTCGTAGTCCTCGTTGGAGTAGGTCGCGAACACCTAGTGAACACAGGGCAGAGGGCAAAGGTTAAACATTGGCTTTGTGGTTATGTTGGGGAAAATGTAAAGACAGGGTATTCAGAGGGTATGTTCATGAAACTTCACCTAATTATCCAGATATGAGGAAAACATGTTCAATCAACCACTCAAAGTGCATGCACTACTTAAGTAGTAGTAGTAGCCTCCTATGGACAAGTGTTGCAAATGAGCAGTTTTACTATAACACTAAAAACATTGTATCTGGTTTGTCCAAAGCTATTGTTATGTCCATATCAAATAAATAAATAAAGTGTAAATTTGTACAGCTCTGTAATATCTTTGATAACTGTAAATAGTAACATTAGCCTAATGTCTTCAGGCTAACTGTACATTGTATAATCACTCTCAATTTACGAAATTACTTCATTTGCTTTGAATACATAAATTAATAGATAAAACAGATCTGCTGACTGGAGAAAAGAATTGCCCATCAGTTGTTTTTCCGTAGCTATTCCGCCTCGTGCTTCACAGCTAGAAGGTCCAGGTTCGATCCCCGGGTGGACGGGGCCTTTCTGTGTGGAGTTTGCATGTTCTCCCCGTGTCTGTGTAGGTTTCCTCCGGGTACTCCGGTTTCCCCTACCACTAAAAACATGTACAATAGGCCAGAATGAATGTAGCGAGTGAGTGGTTGGTGGTGGTCGGAGGGGCCAATGGCAGAGATTGGTAGTCTCGCTTCCGTCAGTCTACCCCAGGGCAGCTGTGGCTACAACAGTGGCTAACTACCACAGAGTATGGCGTGAATGAATAATGACAACAGTGCGGCGCTTTGAGAAACTTGATAATACAGGCTTGTAAAGCGCAATACAAGTGTAAGACATTAATAATATTATTATTATTAAATGGAATAATCCAATTACCTGTATGTAAATAATGTAAATACCCCTCTTCAAAATAACAACCTAAGCATTGATCGGATCTACATGCACGGCTGGTATATATTACAAGACAGGCCCATGGCAAGTGAATGGTCCATAAATACAAAGATAATCACTTCTGAATTATAATATCATTGGACTGATTACACTATGTCAACCACATATAACACAGGCAGAATCAATATCAAGGAGCACAATACAGGGTTAGCATTTCCAACTGTACAGAGATCATTTTGTGTGTGAAATAAGAAAATAACCTTCTCTTTTTAACCCGCACTGTCCTGCCTCACTTCCCATTTTAAGCTGCAGAAGTTAATGGTTACTGTCCCAAATCGCTGACCCCTGTCGTTAGACATACAGTGGATTCAAGACATTTCAGACTTTATGGTCTGTTTCAACCTCTCCATAGTAACACTGGGTTTAATAGAGGGGTTTGTTTACTTTCTGAACCTACTGTACTCAGTGTCTACAGGGAATACGCTGCTCGTTGAATAACCTGCCTTGTCCATTTAAAAATACACCTCTTTCATGTTAAAGGCATTAATAAATCATACAGCCTCGTGACTCATGTCCCCCCTTTCTCCAACTCTCCTTGGACCCCCCCCCCCCCCGTCCCTCCTGATGAAAAAGGGTCAGCCGCATCTGTCCCCAGTGACCAGGCCGGCGGTGGTCACGTGATTCAGTTTCCATAGTAACTCGCTTGCCCACTGTGAGTTTGGCGCAAGCTTCAGCTTTTCGTCTCACTTTCCAAAGGGAATGCTGTAAGAGTGAAATGTACTGAATTGTACGTGAGAGAATCTGTTAATAAACATGAATTTGATCATTCTGCATTTACAAGGCTGTTCTGTCTATGGGGATTATTCTAGCATAAACGGGGTCAGAGGGCGTGATTGTCAAACTGTTTCCTGTTGTCACGTTTCCTTCCTGTTGAGTAACTTTAAAGCCGTTCAAGCGCGAGCATGGCCCTTCTGAATCATCAACTAACCTAGTGCAGCTCAACTATTATTATCATTGGAGGATGAGTGACAGGACGAATGTACAAAACATGTCTCACAAAGCTTGTCCAGTGGGGCTCTCAGTATTAAACGCATTGATATTGTAAACATAAACCCTAATTTACAATGAAAACTATTTGGGATAGCTACTCTATCTGCTCATCTTCGCAACTGCAAGGCCCAAAAAGACTCTCACAGCCCTCATCATGTCTAACTCTGCGTGCCTGGGTCCAAGAACCAAAGTAAAACAGCAAAACACCTCAGTCTTTTGTGTCTGAGTATCGCCTGGTTGAAACATTCATAATGGTTACTGATTATAATGATGACTATCAAAACTCGACTTACTTTATACCTTCTTTTTTTTTCTTCAATGAAGGTACTTGATTCATCTTCTGTACTCAGTAGTTGAAGTCTTCGAAGGTGTTCACCCACGGGTGAGAGTAGCTGTGATTAGAGAGGAGGAGCCGGGCCAACCCTAACTCCTCCCCGTTGGTCTATATATATTTAGCTGCGTCCAGAGTGGGACTTTTGTCGCTGACGAAGCCTTTTGGATGAGAGGCGAAACGTTCGAAGACTTCAACTACTGAGTACAGAAGATGAATAAAGTATCTTCATTGAAGATGGACAACTCCTGTACGACTGAGAACTTACACAGACTTCTTTTTTTCTTTATTTGTTTTGCTTTTCTTTCACTTTATACAGTAAATCAACATATTAATATATTTAATTCTTTTTTTTGTCTTTCACTGTACTGTATATATGCAATGCATCCTCTAGAGCAGGGGCACCCAAACCTTTTCAGGCCCGGGACCCCTAAAATTTCTATGCAAACAACCTAGGACCCCCTCTGCAATAACGAATTAGTAATATTGATATTAAGCAAAGATACATTTGAAATCTGGTTTAGGAATATGTATTTACATTGTTTAAGAGGCGGGTAGAGTAGCTACAAAATTTAGTCAAGCAAGAGTAACTTAATTTCACTGAAGAAGTAAAAAGTAGTGCCCAAAATAATTACTCAAGTAAGAGTAAGAAGGTACCTGTGGAAAATGCTACCTGAGTACTGTGAGCACCGAGTAATAGTTTGAGCATAAAAGTCTGACTTACAATTCAATAGAGACATAAATTATGAGAAATAAAACATGAAATTATGTAAATATCCTAGTATTTCAAAAGGAAATGGCAGAAAAAATGAACAACAGATTGTTTCTAAAGAATAAAGTACATGAAACATAAACCACATCTATTTTATGTGTCACGTGAAGCTTTTCCCATTTAAAGACTGTGTGGACATTGGTCTATTACAGGCCTATTGTTTCTAATGTATATATTGTAGCACATGTTGACTGTGGTGTTGTTGTATGTCTGTGCATGTGCTGTTTTTATTGGGCCTGCACTTCCTCTGCACGTGAAGTTACTAACGGATAAATAACGTGACATTTATTTGATTGATTTGCTCACTGTGAAATGAGTAACTATGTTTTTTTACTGTAATATTACTTAAATAGAAGTAAAAAGTACTCCAGTACATGTACTTGAGTAAATGTAACAGAGTACTACTCGCCCCTGCATTGCTTCAATGTTAGTTGTCCCCAATTCACAATCTTACGCGGTTTCAATAAAGAAATATGTTAAATACACCATCAACATTTGTCTTTTTTTATATCTTCAGATAATCCACTGCTCTGTGGTTCTCAAACTTTTCACGCCACCTCATAAATGTTTGAACTTCCAAGTACTACCAAGCCTATATAAAAAGAAAGGAGTAAACCGGGTCTAAAAAAGAGACACAATTTGGTCTAAACAGTGTAAAGCACATAAGAAACAACTAACTTAAATGCAACACTAAAATTAATGAATTAAATCATCTCTAATTAAAATTTCAAATGTCCCTGAGCACCACCTGAAGAGGCTGAAGTACGACCGTTTGTGAATATAGTGGCATTTAAATCAAACTATTTGGCACGACATCAGTGGCTAATCTATATTGTGCAAATGATCGATAATGATCGCACAAGGCTGAGCGGAGACACTGTGCTACTGTTTTTGCTGAAGGCTGTTAATTTATAACTCGCTCATTCCACAACGTTGCAGCTCACGACTGCATCAATGTGGGAATGTGATATCAGGCGCTTGCCCTGTACTGTGGCGCACGAATAGGCCTACCTACAAATGAGAGTAGAGTGGGAGGGTTTACTATACCAATAACAAAGAAATAAGGGGATTTTATTATACAGCAACAAACTCACTGCCTGATGACTGATTCCCTCAAGATTCTGCAGGTGCACTATCGGTACAAGTCAATACAATGCTGGTAACAGATCAGCCAACCACTGGGTTAGAAGCAGTGTTTCTCAAACTGTGGTGCAAGTTGGTGGTATGCAGGGCCTGTGGTTCAGTTTTTGTTTCTTCCAATTAGACACTTAATAATTCATGCAATAATCCTGTATACTACTAATATAAGTGATCATCCTGGTATAGACCCTATGTGCAATCATATTAGTCATTTACAGTAGTCCTTTAGTCGGCGCACGTTTAATCTGGGTCTAGTGGGACTTGGAAAGCCCGATATTTCATAAGGCCCTGTTGGTACTTGGAAAGCTTCATATTTATTGGTCTCCTAAGTATTATATATTTGTACATAGTTGTATTTTTAATAATCGACCAATTGCAAAAAGTCCCAGATGAAATGCCTGAAATAGCCAGGGTGTAAGTTCACGTCAAGTGTGGCGTGTGACCTCAGAAAGTGAAAAGACAACATGCCAGACATCATTTTTGGGCCCAGTGGGTGATTCTTATCAATCAGCTTCCTCTGTGTGTATCATGTGTTTACGTGTGGAGGTGTGTGCTGGGAAGGAAAACAAGCACACCCATCCACATTCCACCTCTTTATAGAAACTCACAGGGGTAGCCTTGTTTACAAACGCCGCATGAGTGTCGAGGCAAGTCAGGGCAAGATGGACACTTCTAACATGCACGAAACCGCTCCAAACGCCACCACTGAAACTATGATGAGGAGGCAATACATGCTTTTGATCAGTGAGTTGTCAGCACAGAAAAACATAGTGGGTAACGTGTCTTGCCCAAGGACACGACGACCAAAGCATAAGCTGTAGATGGACTGCAGACCTCTTGGACCTGTGGATGAGTGCCCCATCCACTCGCTGTTGATCCGAAAGGTCAGATTTAGGCCAGTTCCGGGATAAATAATCTCTAAAAGCCGGGTTCAGGGGTAAAGGATCTCTCTACTGAAACAGTTTGCTGTAGATAAACAAGAATCCACTTTCAAATCATTAGCAGGAATAATATGCATATAGCAGGACTCTATGCCCCACAGTGCTTTGAAACCCAACATTAGTATTCAGCCACACATTGAATGCACAGCTCTCACTTTCTGCTGCAGAAAGTCACGGGGACCACACTGTCGGGAATGTTGCTTTTTATTCATTTTTTTTGTTGCTGAACTTGAAGATGTTGAAACAATAAGGAACAGAACGTTACCCCAGCGGACATGTCTGGACCGGCGCGGCTCTTTGTCACTGCGACACAACTATCTGTAAATGTGGAGACATGTTCGGTATCTGATCTAAATCCCCAGTGAGCGCTTCCCTCATGCAGGGTTTTATTCACATGCATGCTGTCACCATGAATTATGGGGGATAGCATAAGCCTCCTAGCTCCTTCGGCTCTATAGGTGGCTGCAGTGCAGAAGCACAATTTGCCTGAAATGGTCAAGTCTGATCAATCGAAACAGCTGGACTTTTCTGACTCATAATGTTTCATTACCAGCCAGGTGCCCCACTTTTTAAGTCTGGAAAGTCCAGCTGTTTAGATGGACATGATTTAATAAATCTACTTGAATGTCTTTGGATTCCTGTTTGTTTGACCTGTATTAAATATTTTTATGACGATTTTGGGGGTGGGCGTTTATAAGCCTTTTGCCTCGGCCCACTCCTTTTGAGCAGACTGCTCAAATAAACAAATGAACTAAAATAAAACGATTTATTTGCTACCGCAGTGTTGCGACTTGAATGGAAGTTGCTGATGTGCCTGTTATATGTTTTTAGAGCGAGTGAGATCAGGTGTCTGCGTGGTTTGCACTGAAGGCTGTTCTGACCGGACTCTGCAGCTACTGTTGACGGGCTCTCCGCCTCCACAAACAGTGCTTTCTCTGCACACTGAGCTGTTAGAGAATGTCACTCAACTAAAAGGTAAAAAATGGCTACAAAACAGTTGTTCTGTATTTGTGTGAACCCGTTTTGTTACTCTTCGTACTGACCTCAAAGTACAGTAACACTAAACTTTCATCTTAAGAAAGCGTAAACATTTATATTCATACGATACAACACCTAACACGTAACTCAACTCTTTCCCTGTATTTTAAAATGGTGATATATTTTATCTCACTGTGTGTGTCAAACTCTCTTTACAAATACATGTTGATTTAGTTGATTGATTGAGTCAGAACGAACTGACTTCCAGACCAGCACTCCACAAAAGCTCCTGAATGCTTTAAAGAGACTGAAACCATCAGATTTATTATTATTTCAGATTGATGGAGTGGCCATGATGATGTCCTGGACTTTTAATGCCATCAAGTATACTGTGCATCACCGAATGATATGGGACTGCAGCAGTGATCCATCTCACCCATCACTTGCAGGGACAGAGCTGCTGAGAATATCTCTTTATTTATCCTTGTTAAAGCAGGGGTACCCAGGTACTTGCTTCAAGCTGAAATAAAGCTTTGTCAGACAGCACTCACTCACACTGTTTGTTTCCTCCACAACATTTTATATTTGCAATAAATCCTACAGTGGCAAAAAGACAATTGCTTCACAACAAGAAAATAAGGGTATCATCAGGTGCCTCCGCTTTTAACATCATGTGTAACAACTAGACAGAGATAAGTTTCTCCTTTAACAAATAAGCGAATATGAATGAGACTTTACATATGATCATTCACTACTATGGTTGATAGCATTTTTAAGCACTACATATCTCTGTTCATTTCCTGTGTGCACCGTGACAGCACGTCAGGGCATGTTTCAAAGGCGCTGCGCTCAGGTGACTGAGGCTGGGACTAGAAGGTGAAAGGGATGTGTTGGAGTAATACGCATCTCACCATTTAATAAAGCTGAATGACGATTGACGCCGTCAGAGTTTAGATGAAAGTGAAATTTAAAAAAATCCCCAATGATTCCGATGCTACAAAGAGGAAGTTCAGTTAACGCGTTTTTATGAATGCGAAAGTTAAGGTCCACTGTAATGCTCTATGTATAGTCTTCATAATATAGATGAGATGTTTTTTGTTCTTCTAAACGTAAAAAGGAAGCTTCTGGGCTCGGTGTTTTGAACCTCCAGACCGATACAGAAACCACTCAGGAAGTGCGACAATACAGAGTTACTTCATGCTGCATGTAACTTTCTATCATACAGGAGAACGGATGGATGTAAATATATTTAAATGGTTGTAAAAATGTTTTTTTTTTACAATTAATTTCTTACAATTTCTTACAATTAATCCCCCAAAACATATTTAAGCATTTAACTAACAATCATTTGAATTATGTATAAAAAGTCCTCACAAACGTCATTATTTATTTAAAGGCCCTGTTATAATTTTTTTTTCTGTATTCAAATTGAGAAGCTAGTTTTGTTTAAATTGTTAAATGATGTCCAAACGTATGTCCTACCAAGCCTTCTAACAGCCCATCAACACGACTGTCTGTCTCTCTTTCTCAAATGTCTGTGAATACAATCTACTGCAGGGGACCAAGATGGATTTCACTCTACTACGAGTACAAGAAAAACAACAGTTATACCAAAAACAAACAAAATGGTGTGATTTACAGTTAAGAAAACCTCTCCTCATTTACAAACGACCCACCTTGATTGGCTGCGAGCTGAACTGGATCTTGCGATTGGCCGGCGCCGGCTCCTCCTCCTCGGGAAGTCCTTCGATCTCATGGCAGCTGCTCTCAGGCTGGTACTCCTCCTCCTCATCGTCGTCATCGTCCAGTTGACTGCCGCCCGAGTCGTCCTCGCCGATGCCGCTGTACGCGCTGATGTCCACTGAGTAGTCCTCCCTCCACTCCTCCTCGGCCCGCTCCGTGTCCCTGTGGTCCGGTGAGGCGGGGATCTCTCCGTTCTCTAAGGCGGCGGCGGCGTGCACCTGCGCCTGCACCAGAGTGGCCCCCTCAGAGTCCGAGCCGCCGTTGGCTTCACAGTGGTCCACGATGATGATGGGCTCGGTGCTGGAGCCCTTGTCTTTGGACTCGGTCAGTTCCTCTGGCGTCACAGTGACAGCGACGGGCACCGAGGCGGGACAGTGGTTCTGGTAGATTTCACACGGGTCAGAACTGTCCGTTTCCTCGCTCTGGACAGATCCTTCTAATCCCTGTTCACAAGCTGAGGAGGTTTCGAGCTCTGCCTGGTTTGTCATTGCTGTGGTTTTCTCGGATGAGTCCTTACTGGGCGCTACCACCTTATTCAAAACAAGACGTAGCAAAGATTTAGCATAAAAAGAACAAAATGCATGTATTTCAGATTTATTTGCTCCTGTGGGCAGAAAGGATGGTACACCGGTAGGACTGTCTGCACATCCTATTGTGTGCAGACAGTTAGCAAGCGGGCTAGTCCGGGAACGTTTTCAGAGTCCGTTAGCCTGTTCAATGAATTTTTCCAATAGCTGTTAGCATTTAGCCCATTTAGGTGAGGTAATCATGAATAAATGTACAGACCTTTTTCATGAACTGTGAACTGTGAACCTTTGAGCTAAAGTCTGAATCATATTCTGTTAAGTTCCTGCTTTTTGTGGGGTCGGATACACATCCAGTGCACTCTAAACATCATCTTATAAGATGTTAATGTCTGAAAAACCACAGGTATTATATAACGGTAAATGCCATGAAACTGACATGTCAAACCTCGCCATTAGGGACCGGCTTCACAATCACTTGCATAGGGATAGAACAATCACGCAGCTCCATAGGTTAACAAATGTACGCATTTATAGGAAGAAGCTCAGATAGCTAAAGGCATTGCTATGATTTCTGTGGGCTATAATGCAACCTGACCCACTGGCTGCTGTGTGGCATATAACGTGTGTTTTAATTTAATTTGTGTTTTAAACTAAGGCTGGAATAATTGGTAGCACTTTGCAGCAGCATGTACTGAAATTAGTGTAATAACATGGTAGTTACAGGACACACCTAACTTATTTCAAGTAAGCTTTATCCTAACCCTAACCTAACCTTAAATAAAGACTATGAATATAAAGGAAACGGTTCACATTTTTTGTTGTTGGTCCGTTATCCATTTAGCTACAGTGGTACTGCAGTCTTATTACCATGCAATTACTGTACTACAACAGCAAAGCACGACAGTAATGTGATCACCATTAGTCACTAAAATGAATGTTATGTAATACCATTTTATACTGTAGAAGGATTGGACAATGGAAAAATGCAAGGAGATAAATGGCATATAAATTGGCTCAGTGGGTCGCTACAGTATCAACAACAAATAAGACGTGTTTACCTTCCTCAGAGCTTCGTTCTTGGGGGGAGGTTTAGGTTTTGGTCCTAAAGCGGGACCGGAGCGACGCTGGGGGAGGTAGTTGTTCTGTCCTTTGCTTTTCTCAAAAACTGCACTAAGCTGGCTAACCGTGGGGCTAACAGCCTCTCCTGGACCGCTCGCATCTGCCGGAGCTGGGATAGAGGCGGGCACAGGAGCGGGCGGGTCGTCCAGTCTGTCCAGTGCCTCCGTAGAGCCGTTAAAACGAGCAACAACGTCCAGTCGGCCGTCCTGAAACCCAGAGGCGCGCTCCTTCTTCAACAAGATTCTGTTAGTGGCGGCTTGCTTTTCCTGAAAAGGAACAAAAACAACTATGGATTCAAATCTGTGGCCTTCATATGATTTTTCTGTTGTATCAAAAATGGTTTTGGGTTCTGACCTGTAGAACTCTCTGTTCAAAGATTTGCCTCGTCTCTTGTAGCTTGGAGATGCCCATTCCCTCAGCTTTGCCATCAAAGCGGTTGACTTTTTCTGTCACTGTGCTACCCATTTTGAGCAGAGCGCTGTGGTCCACGTGCTCACTGAGGCCAGATGTCCTAACTAAGGTAAATTTCACACCTTGATCTTTATCTGCAACAGACAAATACAAGGGTTTGAAAGTCAGGGGTTCACGTGAGCCATACAGCTTGAGTTTGATATAATGTTTTTGTTCTTGTAAATACGACACAATTATGCAACTTTGCTGTCCCTGTGTTTCTGTATTTGCTTTAAATGTATTTACTTCAACCCAAAGTCCAAACACATGCATAAATACATGCTCTGTAATGAAAAAGTACTACCAAGAATCAATACAACTCAATATATACTCCATACAAATAATGTATGATTGGAAGAATTTTGATTTGTGTAATTTGAGTATTAAAGATGGAAACAAATACTGTTAGAATGTTTAAAAGTTATAATAAAAGCTGTTTCACCCTGAAACTGATATGAAAAACTAAGTAACCAGGGAACGATTCCCAACCAGCATAGCACAGTCTCACCAATAGTTTTCCCGTCCTCCTCATCCCCGGGCGATTGCATCTGCATGAACATGTTCTTGATGCGGTCGACGTTTGATCCATACGTGCGCCCCCTCTCGCTCGGGCGGGGCAGGAGAGCGGGTTTGGCTCCGCGGTCAATCCCTCCTTTAGTGGCGGTGCTGTTGAGGTGGTCCGTGGCCTTCTTGAGCGCAGCTAATCCTGCCTCGTAAGCGTTCCGATGGGGAGAGGCACTGCGCAGGCTAACGTTCCCATTGTTCCCCCCGCTGTTCCCGTCGGAGGTCCCGGTGCCTCCCGTAGGTTCAGTTTTCATCATGGTTTTGGATGAGTTAGATGCTCCCTGGAGAACAGCAGCAGAGCACAGAGGAGGAGGGCCGCATCCTTGGGCTGTCTGACACTCTGCACCTACAGTAAACACATGTGGTCAGACGTTCATGTACAATATTGTTGAAACTTCAAACTATTTGCGTTTTAACAACACCTGTGTACAAAAAAGAAGCTGGGTGGAGCAGACAAAAGGCTTACATGCATGGTGAAAAGAAACAATAACCTCAATCTAGTCTAAAGCTGTCCTGATGAACACTAAATAAATAACTACTGTCAGTGTAATTTCCTGTCAACACTGTCTGTTGACCTGATGCCTGGATGGTACCAATATCGGTTTCTATAATACTGATTGCTTTCGTGTCACTCAGCAATTTTTCATATATCGTTAGCTTAGTATATGCTTTATTTGTCGGACAGTATAGTGTGAACAGCAGGGACAGACATTGAGCAAATTGTCTTGCATACAGTACATGTGCAGCAGCTTAAACCACTAGGCAGTCCTGCCTCCCTGACTGTATTTGTTTACAGTGGGCCACATGCTGAGGAGCGGGCAGGTTAATCCCATTAAATGATGACGTGCTGACCTCACACGTGGCCTGAAGTCTGCATGGATAGAAAGAACCAGGTTACCCACCTAAACTTCTCATCACAACATTATGTACACGGTTAGGTTTTGCAGCACTTAGCAGCTCATGTTTTGCAGGTGAAAGGAATATGTGCTCCACGTGAGCAACAGCAAACAAGTCACAACCAGTTAAAAATAATGAGTTTGGTATGAAAAGACCTTTTGTAAAATATTAAATTGAAGTCATTACGTTGTGGAAGACGCCACCCTGAAAATAACCTGCAGTGATGAAGTTGAGGTCACACTAATAAAATATAATGTTTGAACAACAAAAACCTGCTTCCCTTGTGTGTGTTTGGTACAAAACTTGTTAATCCCCTCTAGACATCTAAAACATGTCCTAAAAATCATGTGATTCTTGTATTAGTTTAGCCGTTCATATTTCTTATCTCAACTGTTCCTGGACTGGTGTAAAATTTGCCGTGTTCTAATACTAATCACAAAATAAAAAATACATTTAAATAAATAAATACATTTCAGCCCTGACTCTACATCTGTGCTGTTCAAGGGGTTTAAAAGTGATATGGGGAGATGAACGGAGATTGGTTTTAGAACAGGTTGTCACCCAGCAGGGGCTCAGACTCTTCTATTCTCCCTCCAATTGTGGGATCTGTGTGAAAATTAATTCACAGCAGAGGTGTGAACACAGTCGAGACATGGTCACAGTGTATTTCCTCTGGTCCTTCATCCTACACATTTAAGACACATACAATATAGAGTCAGACCGAGAACAAGGTCGACGGATGTCATCTAGTCAGTACAGCACTGTTATCTGTGATCTCCATGTTCGAACTGCATCAGAGGACAAAATGGCCCGTTCAGCACAGGCAGTATTGTGCAGGCAGTTTCCCCTAATTAATAGTAGCTATCCTTACTTGAAAGAATCAATCTGACTCTGGCCCATTTCAGATTTATTTTACAGGTATACAGTATTGATGGACAAGCTATTTGAAGGTTAGGTTAGGTGCCGTTTTGAAAAGATCTGATGTCATCAAAAGTAGGTGGTACATTTACATGTACTTGAGTAACAATTATTTAAACCTAACAGACAAAAACACACAATACATGCGCTAAACCAATTAAATCAATACACAGAAAAGGATCAATTTGATATACAGTAATCAATACACACAATAGGCTATTTTGATGCATGTGTATGTAGATGACTCAGCTGGAGCCCTATTGATCAACATGATGACTTGTTCCCTCTCAGACACCAGCTGAGGTAGGCCCGGGGTCTTGTGACACTGTCCTTTTAAAGAGTACATTCACACACTAAGATCACATGAACACAAGTATGAGCACATTCAATCAAAACGTGAAAAAATTGACAGTTTTATAGAAAGATGCAGCCACATTACGTGTACTGGGATTTTTACTGTTATTGTTGGAGAATTGGGGAGGAAACGTTGTTATCTTGAAATGACAGAGGTTTTAATCCCTTGCATATATAGATGAACAGGAAAAATGTGAATACACATACAGTTGGTAAACTCTTAAGTTTTTATGGCATTTGATATTGACATTACTGATTAAGATAGGGACTGAGATTTGGACTGAATATTGCATATTGATAGATAAACTGGGCAATATATGACGAAGATGCCTAAGAACAAGTTACCACCATTGCCATCTGTGTGCATAAATGAGGTCCTTTCATCAGTTGTCTTTGGGTATTCACCAGCTACATGTTGAAGTGTAAATACAGCTATACTGTGGCTGAAGGGGGCAATGGGATGAAATCTCTAGATTTAGAGATCGAAACCACTTACTCCACAAATATGACAATGACAGAACACTTTTATGTGTCCTGAACAGAGGAGCATATTGTAAGAGGCTTATTGCAAAACAACATCCACATATTGACATCATCGCTAATTGCTAATTTTAGTAAGGTAATTAAAGCTTAATAATTAATCTGAACTTACATAATCAACATGCACTCTTGTTGAGACAAACGAGGTAGCTTTTAATAAAGCTCCTAGAACAGTGATTCCCAACCTTGGAGTCAAAACATTAAATGGAGTCCCCAAAGTTTCACAGGGGGTCTCTCAGTCTTATTAGAACATAACCATTTAAAATAATCACTAGAATCACTAGAATCACTAGGCACATTAAGTTGCCTTGTGTACGAAATGCACGGTATAAGTAAAGTTGCCTTGCCTTGCCTCTTGGATTTTGTATACTGTTGTTTTTTTTTTCTCCAGATAGAAAAGGATATTGGGTACTGGGATATTGTCTCCACTGGTAAAGTAGGGATCAAGAAGAGAAAAAGTCAGAACCAATGTTCTAGAATACAAACTTTTTTATTTTGCTGTTTCACAAGGACATTCGAAACATTTTAGTTGAAAAATGATGTGGCAGAATTGCCACTGAACGGCTTCCTTCACCACTTCAACAACAACTTAGCAAACTGCCTTTTTTCTATATTTAAGGGCCAAACCAAACATTTCTACTACTTTCTTTCACTGCAAGAAATGTTGCTGTACTAAAGAGGTTTGTGTTTGTTTGTTTAACAACAATCAGGTTAATACTGTGTTATCACAGCTATATTCATTAGAAAAAGCAATAATCAGCAGGAGAAAGTGCTGTAGAAATAAAGTAATCCAGCTCCCCTCATGTCAACAGGACTGTAGTTCTGACAGCCCTCCATGTGATGACTATACTTACACCACTTCTATGTAATTATCATACCTTCCTGAGGTGCTGTCCTCGCTTTTGCACTCTGGCCACTGGCTGCGCTGACAATTCTTGGCATATAAAAATAAATGGGAACTGACTGACATCCTATTGATGGGAGGTCCCTTCAGTGCTGCTCGCTTCAGTAAACAACCAAGCGTGTGTCTCCTCCAAATGCCACTGCCAATTTGTATCTGCGGGCAGTGTTGCACATGGGATACCGTCTAGTGACATTATACTTGTCTGAAAATATTAAAATCGCAGTTGTAATGGTGTCGATATATTAGAAAAATACTTGATCCTCTTTAGGGTGTTTAGGGCCAGTGCAGATGAGCCAATACGTCCTTGCCTGCACAGCATCCTTGTATCTCTCTGCAAGTCTGGGTGCGTCACGCGTAAAACCTCTAACAGAAGGCACATTATGGCAGCGCTCACAATGCCTCGGTCTATTCAACGCGACAATCCCCGCATCTGTTGGAAGGGAACTCGCAGGCCTCGTCTCAATGCTACAGTTCAATATGGTCAAAAATGGGGGAAAAATAGTAAAAGAAAGCACGCTGCCCCTTTTCGCTACTGCTGCTGTTGTTGGCCAGAAAGAGCTGGCTTTGTTGGCACATCCGACATGCAGTATGCTACCCGCTACCCCCAAGCTTGTGCGGTTTGTTTGTCAGCGAAACTCATCTGTGTAACACCTGTAAATCTGATTGGCTCGACCAAGTTACATCCGCGCATCAAAGACATAATATGATTGTTTATATGTGCAAGCAAGGCTTCCTCAGCTCGAGGCGCAGAGGACGTAGACTAGTGCGCGTGGGTTTAGTAATAATAAAACAAACTACACAGGGTTATTCCTCCATCATAGACTTGGATTTCTCAATGTATCTGTCGTAATGTTTATTTGAATGCGAGCGGATAGTGCTCCGCGTGGTTTTGAAGTGGTTAGATGAGGAAAACGCTAGCTGGCCATAATCGTGCCACTAAAACGCACCGCTTAGTAAAAATACATATAGTGGACGTTTGCCTTTATAAATTGTAATATACGCGCAGTCCTTATTGTCACTGCCCGATGTAAGATGAAGGGGTACAAGGACGTATGTAAAGGCCCCGATGTGGTCCCTCTGTCTGCTGCTGCTGCTGTTCCTTTGCGTCGCTTCCTTCCTCCCTGCAGCCAATTTCTTCAACCACACACTTTCCTTCCCCTTGCTAAAGCTATATGCTAAGTGAAGAGAAACAGTTAAAGTGGGGTTGGTACCTGGGGGCCCACTTTGGGGGTGATAGCCGGGGTGCCCGTCAGTATCCGCGGTTAGAGACGGTCCATTGTCCCGCTATAGCTGCTGCTGCCGCTGCTGCTGTTGGGTCCTGTCTCAGAGCAGTGCGCACGGCTGCCTCCTCGCGGTGCTCTTCCCTCCCCTCGCCCGCTGACTGCCGTCCTCTCATCGGCCTCACCCCCTCCCCGTCAGCTCCTCATCTGTTTGCTTCAACCCCCGGCTGGTTCACGCTGACCCCTGCTGTCGCGTTACTGTCTTTGCATCCTCGCATCCTCATTCCCTATCGACATGTTAAACTTATTTCTGTTTTGATTCGAGTGGGTTTAAAGATTACAGCTTTAAAGTTTGTGTTTGATAATAGTCTAGTGATATTGCCTTTTATGTAGCTTCTTTTGTATTGGTAGAAGTGCAGTGATTCTTAAAGAGGGGTTAATAATAATATAATAATAAATAATGCATCGGTTTTATATAGCGCTTTTTGGACACTCAAACTCAAAGACGCTTTACATTGCATTATCCATTCACTCTATACTTGGTGGTGGTAAGCTACTATTGTAGCCACAGCTGCCCTTGGGTCAAATACACTAAAGTTGGACCCTCATAAGGAGCACAACATGTTAATATTAAAAAACATACTATCCCTTCTAAATACACCTCTATCTAGACTTATTTTACCTGCCTGCATTACTGAAGGAGGGCTCCCTCTGGCGGACTCATCACATGTGCACAGCCCATTGACATATGAAAAACAGGTAAATTATAAACTTTATCATAAAATTTACTGACCGACATCGTTTCTGGAACAAAATAGGAGTAACTTCGGAATGACGTATTCTGTATTGTAATTGTTTATATCTTAGTAGTAATAAACATTGGACTGTAGTACCCCGAACAAAACAGAAGATGGCAGTAGTGTACCACTAAAACAGTGTCCTCAGCAAACTATTAGTTTTATAAGACAGGTTCGTATTTACATGTACGTATGACTGTTTTACATGAAATAAATAAATATATCAAATTGAGTACGCACATGCCACTTGTAAATGCTTTAATTCAATTACAGACCACTCAAACAATCTTATCAACAAAGCTACAGATGGGACATTGGTTTAGAGCAGGCACAGGCATCGTTATCATGTATACAGTTGTCATAACATTGGCCCCCCTATAGAACCATAGTAAAGGGGAGTGTTCATTCATGCTTCCCTCAAAACATCGCCAAACAATAACTGTTGCTAAATCAAGGAATACCATCAAGAAATTCACACATCCACGCTATGTTATGAGTCCATATATCCACCTATACTGCAGGTCTACAACTTCTTTCACATGGTAGGAGAAACCCTGAGCCAATAAGGAGCAGACACATTTGCTTGATGTTAGCAGTCCACTTTGTGGCCTGTGCCTGTTCATTCGCTGATGACGTGGCCGCTCCAGGTCTCATGCTTGGTGCCTGGCTTCAGGTGAGTGATGGTGACCTCCACAGCCTGGACCTTATCATTTTTAGGTGGAATGGTGCACATTTTGTAGCTCACCTCGTCGCCTTCCACCGGGACATACTCGCCTTCAACGCTGCAGGACAAAGAATGCATCGTTAAGAAAGGACTTTAAAAGGGTGTGGATATCCACTCAAAGAAGGAGCATGTAGGTTGTGCTCTTGCTAGTTTTGTTGCATATAAAGGACACATGATGTTTTTATTTGAGCATTTAGATATTTAAAAGCCACACGAAGGACACGAAAACAAATAATGGACATCAGAAATAATAGTACACCTAAAGTGTATGTAATTATGCAGGATTTTAAAAGTCTATACAGTTCGTATGTTATTCTCTTCCCCTTTTGTTATTGGTTTATTAAAGCCCTTTGCTTCCAACAAATATGTAGAAACACTAAACTACAAAAGGCTGGTACAGCAGGTACACCGACGCGTGAATGGAGTTGAAATTAAATGCAAAATAAATATTCTGATTGCAGTACTTGCTTTAAGTATGTGTGAGTGATAGTGCACTGAGTGTTTAACCCGTGTGGGTGAAAGTAAAGGCACCTCAATGAAGGTCAGCAGCACATAACCAGTCCTCCTACTCTCTCCTGCAGCTGCAGCCATCTTTGTATCTAACCATTGCATGGAGCCCATGCAATGGTTTTATAACAACATCTTAGTTGCCATGGGTGGTTCAGGAAGTATTCATACCCTCGATTAATTCCTATGTTAATATGTATGTTTAGACTCATATGGGGACTTTACCTATCACAAACTGTTCTATTTGTGCAGGAGGATCTAATGTGTGTAAACCTTATGTTAGCTACTTGTCAAACAACAATGAGATGTTGACGTCAGGTTTGAAGAGAGGCCGTCCGCTCATTGAACAGACAGGTTTTTGAGGCATTTTTCACCAATAAATTGTTCGGTTCAGCTTTCATTTTGAGTTGTCATTCTGTATCATTTCTGTGTTGTGCGACCCTGTGCTCAGCACTAACAAGTGCAACTCACTCAGAGATGTGGACAAAGATGTCTTTGCCCCCGTCCGATGGCGTGATGAAGCCGTGGCCTTTGGAGCGGGAGAAGCATTTACACACACCAGTAAACACGGGACCCTCTGCTGCCCGGGCTGTCCTGTAAGAGGGGGGCACAGGGTGAGCACAGGGACAGGAAGGGATAAAGCATTTCTAGTTTACAATCGAGCCTTTGTAAGGCAAATCTGAAACCATGATAAAAAAAAGTGACACAAATGACTGTTATCATCTTTGTGTGTTATGTTGAAGAAGTATACTTAACTGAATGTCAGTAATTTGTGCATATTTTTGACCGAATAAACTGAACTGATGATCTACACAGAGGAGTGGTTTACTAAATTGCAGTTCTATATATAACAACATCCAGGAAAAACAAACCAAAGTGAATACATTACCAATTAAATAGGATTACTCAAATCTGCATGGATGGAGCAAAAATACCACTTCAGTTATGTTTTTGATGAGGGAGCATTGTTATAAAAATGATTAAAGCTCAAAAAGTCGATTTTACTTCATATGTCCCATTTAAACAGTTTGTGTTTTACCATGCATTATAATAAAGAATTGTGTCTGCAGTCTTTTACCATAATGTTTTGACATGTCCATCCACGCTCAGATGACCAGATACTTACTTTATTCATTTATTGGTTTATTTGGTAGGGACAGTGCATGTTAATGAACACACCACACCGGATTGTAGCCATCGGCTAATTTGCATTCACTGTCCAACACTCGCACTCTACTTTTTAGTGGTGGGGGAAACCGGAGTACCCGGAGGAAACCTATGCAGACACAGGGAGAACATGCAAACTCCACACAGAGAGGCCCGGTCCGGGTGGGAATCGAACCCAGGACGTTCTAGCTGTGAAGCACGAGCGCTAACCGCTGCGCCACCATGCCGCCCTTTCAGTAGTTTAACAGTGTCATTGTAAATCCTGTGCATGTGTAGTTGTGACGGAGCAGCTGGCCTTACGCAGAGCAGGTCCTGTTGCGGCGCGTGGGCAGGGGGCTGGGGATGAGGTAGCTTCTCACCGGGGATGTGGAGCGCTCTCTAAGTCTGCACGCAGGAAGCTGGAGCGACTCTGACAAGACAAACATGTACCAACATGATAATTATAAGAATTTCCACCTCTTACGTCTCATCAAAAACATCGACTACAATGATGAAAAGAACAAATAGAAGCATTACAACTCTTTTTTGAAATGTATAGTTGAGAGTTGAGGCTTACAGAGAGGTTTTTAAAAACACCACCTATGGTCAGATACATGCAATAATACAGTCATGTCAAATAGCTGGAATTGAGAGGTGCGAGCGCTGACGCGGCATTACTGTATTGTAGTTCGCCGCAGCAGCGTTTACCTCACCCGCCTATTTGACATTTTTTACATTCTTAAGAACAAATCAGTTTAGCTTGGTAACAAAAAGCAGAACTACAAGGTGACACCGGATCATTTTGATTTGTCAGGTGAGGATGTTGAAATGTTTAATGGTACCCAAAGTTTTGGCTGATTTTTTATTGCCAATATTTTCTTGCGATTGAAAGTAGTTTTTAATCTCCATGATTAGTAGTAGTTAGAAATTGTGCTTTTTGTATATGACATTTTCCATTGAGTATATGCAAGTTAACAATATATTCTACATTACATTTTATGTGGGTAAAGTGTACAATGACATTTTGATAATTACAGCTGAAACTGTATCTTTTTAAATGATAAAAGTGCAGCACATAACACAGATCCATCGCAACTGTTTTGGGACCAAATTGAGAAAATGAAGAACCAGCTTTTCTACATCATGTATTTGAAGACACTTTTAACATAATATACAGTTTATTATAATTACAAGGGCTGGGACAAAATATTGATCACATCGGATCACAATACATGTGCTTGGAGGCCTTTTATCATGGTCGCCTTTGTTTTCCAGTAACAGTTACACTTTGTGTTAATGCAGTTAAACTTTATACGTGCGATACGTGATACGTATCGCACTGTGACGAAAGTGTATCGTCCGAGCCCTATTCATTACTGAGGCCTACAAGACCATAGAAATGAACCACACTGGAAAACAGTCCAATAAACAAATATGTGCACTGAGCAGAAGGTCTGCAGTCAGTGTGTTATGTTCTTTATAACGTCTCAGCAAAAGGCCCACCACCCAAACTTTTCAGGTCATGACATCTATATCTGGAACAACTGGGCTCCCCCTCAGTAAAATATAAAACGAGCTTATTTTAAAACATATCCTCTATTTGGTGGAGCGCTAAACCTAGACTTTTAAAAGACTTGAGTTTGACTTACTTGATGTCGGAGAGCTCGGTGACCCCGGAGAAATGAGTGGAGGGGTCATGGGTCGCGGTGCCTCGATGGGCGTGGCCTCAGAAGACATGACTGTTGGACACACACCTGCGGGAGGAACAGGAGCACACATGTCCATTAGACTCAGTCATGTAATAATAATAATAATAATAATAATAATGCCTTACACTTGTATTGCGCTTTACAATTTTTGTTTCTCAAAGCACTGTCGTCATTATTCATTCACTCCATACTTGGTGGTGGTAAGCTACCACGTAGACTGACGGAAGCGAGGCAGCCAATCTGCGCCATCGGCCCCTCCGACCACCACCTCACATCATTCATCCCGGCCTATTGTACATGTTTTTGGTGGTAGGGGAAACCGGACTACCCGGAGGAAACCTACGCAGACACGGGGAGAACATGCAAACTCCACACAGAAAGGCCCCGTCCAGGTGGGAATCGAACCTGGGACCTTCTAGCTGTGAAGCCAGAGCACTAACCGCTGTGCTACCGTGCCGCCTGTTGGAGACGAGATGTTCTCATCTCCAGCACATTCGGTGACCCACCATGTCCCGCTGCCTGCCCTGTCATCGCCATGGCAACCGTGATTTAGGGACAGGGCGACCCAACACAGGAACATTTACTTCAAAGTGGAACTTGCATCATACGTGACACCAGACCCTTTTGTTAGCCAATAATTATGCCCAGGCAGACGTGCTTTTATTAGAAAAATAGCATAGACATGAAAGTCATCAGCTGAGAAAAGACTACTTGATACAGTATGTTTAAATGTAACTGTGCAATACGTATACGCCAATGTTTGGATCAATCTGAAGCAGCAACCACATTTCTTGAAATTAATAAATAAGTCAATTCAAAATGCTTTTATTGAACACATTTAGTTCTTTCAATAACGAGCTCACAGATGGGAAGAGTTTTTCACTGTGGAAAAGGTTTTAAAGCGGTCAAATGCACTGGGTTGCTTTAGAGGTGAGGTGGTCTTATTCTTTGAAGGGAGGGGGGTGTTCCGCGACATGTTCAAAAGGCCTATATCGAAGTATACAAGAGGACAGGTTCCTGCGAGAGTTGATTAGTTGCTGACTAAGCCTCTTGAGGTGAGAGGCAAAACGTCCTCAACTCTAAAACGATGGCCCGAGAACAGCAAAAATCTCTCTAATCCAATTCGCCTTGCTCCCCTCACACTTGCAGCAGTACGGGCCTATTGTACAGGCGCAGGGCGTGTCATCTCTGTGTTGTCCAAAGAGAGCAGAGCCTTAACTTAATAGATATGAAGCTAATGTGATCACGGACAGCTCTGCACGGCCCACTTCCTGCTCCTGCTTGGACGAGGCCAAACTGGTATGCAAAAGAGAAAACTTAAGTGTTTTTTTCTTTCTCATTGGTACTATTATGCTTAGTGAAAATTAACTCTTGAATGCAGTCCAGCCATTACAGGTCTGCAGTAGAGCCGTATGTTTTAATGATAAGGCCGGTCAGTCAGGAGAGCAAACTGGTAACGCATCACTGTAGTCCCCACAACAGGCTCTCTTGGGATCTCTTGTTTTTTTTCTACGATTTAAAAACAGACTGTTCATTTCCATTCTTAGTTTTTCTCACTGACTCCACGACGGCCACTGTAACCTTTGGTTTGATGGAATTTTCCAGTATAGTATTTTCTGGACAGGTCAGCGCCCGTAGGAGCTGCTGATGCAGCAAAAACCAGCTCAATGGGACACATCACACTTTTCAATTCATCGGACACATCATGATCACAGCACTGATACATTAGTACGGGACGACACCAACAATGCTAATGTGCGAGAAAGCTAAGCAGTGCAATGTGCGGCTGTCGATTTATGCCTTTTTTGTTTGAACAATCTGTACTGCATTACAGCCAGAGCAATAAAAAATAAAATAAATAAATAAACTAACCAATATAATGCGATTATATAAGAAAGAATACTACACAAATCAGCTTGAGAAAAATAAAAAATAGTATGAGAGGCCTATGGAGTACATTAAATAGTGTTATAAGAAGGAATACCGGGAAAAACCCTGATCCAGATTATATCAAACATAATGGAAAAAAAAAGCCAAACTGGGCAACATTGTAAATATGTTTAATGACTATTTTGTCAACATTGGACCCGAAATGGCAAACCAATTTAATAATTTGGAAAATGTATTGGAAAGCAAAGATTCATTGTCTGTGACTCCTACAGATACAACAGAAATTATAGATTTTGTTAATCAATGCAAGAGGAAAACATCTAGGGACTATAATGAAATTGACATGACTCTTATCAAAAGGGTCATACATGAAATTGTAGTGCCCATTACTAGTGCTGGGCGATATGACGATACATATCGTGGGGACGATAGAAAAGTGTCTATCGTGGCATTTCTCTTCTATCGTTTATATCGTTTCTAACCTAATTTCATCAATTATTAAAGCAAATATTACATTAAATAGGCCACAAAGAATGTATTAGTGTTTTCTTGTCACTATGCATCCTCTAAGTTTATATTAAGTGATTATAAACAAGAATAAAAAATAACTTTTTCGCAAAGAAACTCCGTCTTGTTGTTTTACGACACCTGCTTTACGATATTGCTGTCCGCCGCCCGCCACACCTGCTGTAGCAACGGCGACATCTAATGGACGTACACCCCTACTACTACACTCAGCATTCTTATTTCTGAGTTAAATGTCACTTCATAACAGAGGTTACATTAACCGAAAATTCTCCGTCATTTGCGTAATATGTTTAGCTTTGACGCTGATCCGTGTCTGAGCGCGCGGGGCTCTCAGCTACTTCCCTAAACACCGCGTGGTTTCGCTCTGCTTCACGTACGGCAAATAAACAGCTTTTTAGTGATGGATCTCACAACGGAGCTGACTGATAGGCAAGGCAACTTTATTTATACCACGCATTTCGTACACAAGGCCACTCAATGCGCATTGATAGTGCTGGATCTGGATTAAACACACGAGAGAGAAGAGAGAGGAGAGGCTGGTGCAGGAAGTAAGAGACGGACCAGCACGTAGAGCAGCTAAAGACGTACGATGCAAACTGCTCGCCCACTGTTTCTTAAACATTACGTTAAAATTGAGATATAAGCTCCAATTTACATTTGTATTGGTGTAATATGAGCCTTGATATTGAGGAGCAGATGATGCTCTGAATAAGTCGTTCTCTACGCACGAGTTTACACATTTCTGTTGTTAAATTGGTGTCAGGACCATAGACTGTATAAAGGACTCAGATGTTCAGATCATGTTTAGCCCATTTATCCTGCTGTCTCACATTTTTCCTGACATAAACAATACAGGCTATATAAATGATCCATAGCGAAACCACTGCTTCAAAATAAAGTAAAAAAAAGTAAGTAAGATGAAAATTACTTACTTACTTTTTTTTAAACTTTTGAAAGAATAACTGAAAACGGACTATATTATGGTATATCGTGATATATATCGTTATCGTGATATAAAATAATCCATATCGTGATATAGGTTTTTTCCATATCGCCCAGCACTACCCATTACCCATATATGTAATATATCGCTCCATACTGGAAAATTCCCAAATCAAATGAAAATCGCAAAAGTTGTGCCTATATTTAAGAATGGTGAGTCATGAGGTACCAAATTACAGACCTGTATCGATTCTACCTGAGAGATCCTTGAAAAACATTTCTCAAATCGTCTTGATAGGTTTATAGAACAATACAATTTACTCAATGAATGTCAGTATGGTTTTAGAAAAAATAGAGGAACTGCCCTAGCATTAACAGAAGTATTTGAGGAAATAACCAACAGCATGGAACAAAAGTTATACTCTGTAGGAATATTTATAGACCTTAAAAAAGCATTAGACACAATGAACCACCAAAATACTACTGCAAAAAAAAAAAAAGAAGGCATTTGTGGAATTAAACTGGGTCGAATCAGACCGGAAACCGTATGTTCAACTGTAGGAATGCGCGTCTGAAATGCAGCATATCACTTGTGGGGTGCCACAAGGATCGTTATTGGGTCCTATGCTGTTTTTATTATATATAAATGATCTTTGTTATAACTCTTCTAAACTGAAATTCATACTATTTGCTGATGATACAACGATTCTGTCTTCAGGAAAGGATTTACAGCTTCTTATGACGGAAATCTCAACAGAAATAAATAAGTTAAAACAATGGTTTGATAATAACAAATTGTCAATGAATATTATGAAAACAAAAATGATGATTTTTGGTAAACGAATTAAAGATACTGAAGTAAAACTTAAATTCAATAATATGGAAGCAGAGAGAGTTTACAAATGCAAATTTATGGGTGTGATTTTAAGTCATAATGTAAGCTGAAAACCCCATATAACAGGTATACAATCCAAAATGGCAAGGAGTATATCAGTAATGTACAGAGCTAGACATCTGCTAAAATATAGAGCCTTACATATTATATATAGTTCATTAATTCTCCCATATATCAGCTACTGTACGGAGGTTTGGGGAAATACTTATAAACCTCATTTAGATCCACTTTATAAACTTCAGAAATAAGCTATAAGAATCGCTTATAATGTTGGTTTTAGGGACCATACAAATGTGTTGTTTTTAGCATCTCATAACGAAAATTATACAACTCTTGTAGGGATGGGACGAAATATCGTTTGGCGAAATATCGCGATACAAAACGTGACGAAACGCATCGAGTAAAAAAAAAGGATCGCAAATTTTAATTTTTTTTTATAATATTTTTTTTTATATAATCTTTTATTTATTTTTCATGTAAAGCGTCTTTGAGTGTCCAAAAAGCGCTATACAAGTTCAATGTATTATTATTATAGGAAAAAAAATATATATATATACACACATCTCTGAGAGGTCTCTCTCATGACGTCAAGCTGCTGTGATTCAGCGCTCTGTTGCTGTCTGACCCTTTCACAATAAGAGTCTTACTAAAGCGATAACATATTGTGTCTTTTATTGTGTAAAAGGCTAACCGGAAGCAGATAGTTACCATAAGTTATTACATATTATATTTTCAAAGACATGGATAAAACAGCTCATTTGTGAACACGGCCCAGGATTTAAATTAAACAAATGAGAAGGATGCGGCGCCTGACGTAAGGACACTCTCGCTTCTTCACACATGTGTCACCAGGTAAATAAATAAACACACGCTGCGATCTACGCAGGGCAGCGGCGTTACGGGGGAAACACACTGACATAAATACTGCTGAAATAGAAACAGAACGCTGGGTTTAGGAACCTGGTCGTGTATGCGACTGTAGAGGAGCGGCTCGCTGCCAAACGCTCGCATTAGCGTCCGACATTGCGTAGCAGTAAGTGCGGCTTGGGTTTAAGTCACTGACGGTGAAAAGAGTCAACTGTGCAGAAGTGCTTAGAACCGTGATAAAACGATCCCTCTAAAATGACAGATTGTCAGCTCTGGAGATCGTAAGACGGTCCAATATTGTCATATCGCCCAGCCCTATGTACAATCCATCATTTGGAAATGGAAAGAGTGCAGCACCACTGCGAACTTTCGAAGACACGGCCGTCCACCTAAACTAACAGACCGAACAAGGAGAGCACTGGTCAGAAATGCACCCAAGTGCCCCAAGATAACTCTGGAGGAGCTGTGACATACTGCCAGGCCCGCCTTATCCAACGGGCTAGCAGGGGCTGGAGCCCAGGGGCATACCATAGTCAAGGGCCTATCAGAATAAAAAAATTTTAAACGTTGATTCATTGATTTTCGCTAAAATTCTGTTTAAGCCCCGGGGCCTATGGGTACATAAAGGTGGGCCTGCGTACTGCCGCTGAGCTGGGAGAATCTGTACATGGGACAACTATAACCCCCGGCTCACATTAACTACGGTCCGGGTTCGGTCCTGATCCGGTCCGGGTTTGCCCCAAACTACCACTCACAGCGAGTCCAGCTGACACTGTGGCCAGCTCTGCCAGCTCCGACGCCAGGCACAGAAACGGCCCTCGCGAGAACATAAGTGCACGTGAGTTTCCCTCTTGGTGCGAGGTCACGTCATAAATAGCCCCATATATATATATATGTTTTTGTCAACAAAAGCCGTATTTGCCAATACAACGACTCTCCCCAGTGAAGTGGATGCTTTGCAACACACTAATGCCCCTGTGTCACTGGTAATGGAGAAATGTTTACATTTACGACGTTACGCTCGTGTACAGGTGGTAAATGAGACCAAATAAGTAGTAAACGGGCAGATTTTATTTTGAAATACACCGGATCTTCCTTTCTCACGAGATCCGACTTCCTGTTTGGCTCGTGTTTTTCTGTCAGCTTGATCCGTTGGGGCTCCGGTCTCCGGCAAAAATAGACTTCTTGCGGATTCTTTCCGTTGCCGCCGGATGGCCTCGGTAGCCGGAGCTGGACTTCGCGGAGCAGTGCGAGTGTGCAACATTGGTTTTAATGACTTTCTAAGATTGCGAACGCCGTACCGGACCTTAACCGGATTTAATGTGAGCCGGGGGTAAGTCGTACTCTACACACACAGAGGCAAGAAGAAATCCATTATTGAAAGGAGGCCATAAGAAATCCCGTTTGAAGTTTGCTAGAAGTCACAGCTCCCGTGTGGAAGAAGGTGCTTTGGTCAGATGAGACAAAAATTGAACTTTTTGGCCCAAATGCAAAACGTTATGTTTGGCGCAAACCTAACACTGCTCATCGTCCTGAGTGCACCATCCCCAGTGTCAAATATGGTGGGGGAGCATCATGCTATGGGGCTGCTTTGGTGTATGCGTAGGTGTATTTCTGATATACGCCAGAGGGTGCGTGACATTTATGAACCTGTGCTTTCCGCTCAGATCTTATCGTACGCAAGTGCAGCTGATGGTAAATGCCACAGAGAAATCCTAGCGTCATTTGAACGAAGCGCCCAAAAATATTCACGTATGAGGCCGCCTCACCCATGGGTTTTACGGCACGCACGCACAAAACACGGCAAAAAACAACATTTCTCCAACCAGGAAATGATAAATAGTTGTTTATATGATATTAAAAAATCTGTCAGTAACCAACGTTAACCTTATAGCCAATCCAAGATCACATTTACTAATAAAAAAGAGGGGAAAAAAGAAATGGGCTAATAATAAAATGTGGCCTTTATTAAATAAGCAGTAGGCCTAAATAGCCTATATAAAAAAGGTTATAAAATTAGACCACATAAAAAAAAAGCGTGGATACAACGCTGCAGTCGGAGCAGACTCTGGACCATGATCTGAACCAGCGAGAAGCAGCTGTCAGCTCCGCGGACTCGATCCGCGTTAGAGCCGGGGGCAGAACTACGCATCTTTCGGCCTGAGCAGAGCTTTCCTCCGGGAGGAAACAGGTGCGCGGAGAGCTGACAGCCGACCGGAACCTAACAAACCCGTCCGGACCGAAGACAGTCCTACGAGACGTGCTTCGATCATTCCCCTGACGAGAGGAGAGCGAATTGAGCAGACCCTGTGCGCCGCTCAAACCCGGACTTTACGAACCCGTCCGGACCGACGAAAGCTGTGGAGCTGTCGAAGGATTTGTTTGATGCCCGGGATACTCGCGAGCATGAAATACGGTCCACAGACTCAGCGCTCAAACCAACCAGAACACGGAGCATAGCCTCGCGGAGACCCAGGTGAGGCCCGGTGTCCCGGTACACGGCAGCGGCCGCGGGTGTGAGGCGGGGAATCCCCACAAAGTTTGTGCATGCAGCGGTATTTTGTTAAAAACAAAAAACGACACATAAATATGTCTCTGTGGCTGCAGTCCAGGTTCTAGTGTCTCTGGTCCGGGCTGAGCCTCTGCGCTCGGACCCGTGTCGATGCAGCGCAACATTGCTGTCGCCTTGTTTCATGTTTAAATCACTAATGAGGATCATATGCGATGTGGTAATGCGATTCATGCTGCGCTGTTTAGTGTTTAGTTAAAATTGGTGTATCATGTGCACCACCTCCTGACTTGGTGTAGGATCGCACGCCAGGTGTGCGGTGCGCTTTGATAAATGCCAAAACAGGCGGTGATTTTTCGTATACCCCACATACGCTCTGATATCACCGTACGCAAGTTTGATAAATGAGGGCCAATGACCCTAAACACAAAGCTAAATCTACAATGGAATGGTTTAAAAACAAACATATTAATGTGTTAGAATGGCCCAGTCAAAGTCCTGACCTAAATCCTATTGAAAATCTGTGGAAAGACCTGAAAACTGCTGTTCACAAACGCTCTCCTTCTAATTTGACAGAGCTTGAGTTGTTTTGTAAAGAGGAATGGGCTAAAATGTCAGTCTCTAGATGTGCAAACCTTGTACCCCAAAAGACTTGCTACTGTTATTGCAGCAAAAGGGGGTACCACAAAGTACTAATTCATGCTGTATGAATACTTGTGCATGCCCCACTTTTCGGATTTCTATTTTTTGAAAAATAACAGAATTTTGCTTTCATTTCAGAGTTGTCCGTTACTTGTGTGTGAACTTTCAGTAAAAATAATTCAGTTCAAATAATTCAGTTCAAAATAAAATATTTATGTTTATGGTTGTAAACATGACAAAATGTGCAAATGTTCAAGGTGTATTAGTACTTTCGAGAGGCACTGTACATTAACACTTTCCTCATATATTTGCTGTTTCTGTCCCATTTTACTCAGTGCAGCAGCAGCTCCTCTTTATTTAATCTGGAGTAAATCACTATTTGTAATAAGTAAAGCACTTCCAATCTGCACAACTCCAAATGGATATTGCGCCTGTGGGGAAGCTGGCCACAGAGTAGTCAAAATGAGCAGGCAGACTTGACAAACATAACGCTTAGCAGGCAAATTTTATTCTCCATACAAAAGAAACTTCTCCATGACTCATGTTCCCCATGAACAAAATGGCTTCCTCTTTTATACCTCTCCTCATGGGAAAGGCCCTCCCACAGGTAAGTACCATTAGCTCGCTAGGCAAGTTCAAACAATAAGTTTCTCTGGTAAGTTTTAAACATTTTACATAAAACAAAATGTGTTGTGTCCCAAAATTATAACTGTTCAAATTAAACTAAGACAAACTAGAAACAAACCATATACAAAAAGGAAACTCAAAGCAAAGTTTAAACCAGTTTTCGCCCCTCTGCCACAAGGTTCAGCCTGAGATTTTAAAATGGCCGACAAGGACCACGCCTTCCCTTTGTTCCAGCCATGTGGTACAGGCAAGTTTGTATACAAATAAAAAAAGTTTTAAACGGACAATCTGAAGTATCATCAACTTAAACAAATAAATGAATCCGTGGGTTATTGTTAGCTGATGGATATGGCAAATGAAACAAAGTGTCAAATAAATACTGGAACATACCCACTTTGTCACAGCGCCGATGGGAAGGAAGAGTGCTACAGTTTAACGGCTTTTGAAAGTGAGCCCAGAGTTGGGCTCAAAACCTGGCAGGCCATTCATGCGATGGTACATCTGAGTTCAACAACTGGATCATATTGGGTCTTATAGTACAATAAAAAGTTAAATAAAAACTGTAATTTCACTAAGTTTACTTTTTTCATTACATCTCTAATAATTCAATTTTGATTTGAAGTTGACATTTATTTAGTTTTTTTTTTAGAATGAGTATCATTAGAAAATGTTATGAATTTCCAAGACAACTTTCCCTACACGGAGAAAAAAACGCTAATTTCCATTCAGTCCCTGGACAGGTTGAGGTTGATCGTGGAAACTGCTGTAACTGAAGTAAAAAAAAAAGAAACAGCATAAACACAGGGAAACTTTGTGAACATTGCATATTTTCTCCCCATTTAAAAAAAAAAAATCCAATCAAATACTGATGCCTGTAAAAAGACAACTCCAAAGTCGCTACACAGCTCAATTCTGCCACAGTTCTGTTTTCACAATAGGGCAAGGCATCAAAGAGCTAACATTAACCATTTCTCCGTGATTATCCCAGTTTTGAACACCTTTTTTTTTTAGCAACACAGTCCGCTCGATTCTGTGGGAAAATGCAGAAAATAGAAAATCTCTGGTATAAGATCAGTATTGGCATCAGAACAAACCTAGTGGTAAACATGTTAAGCACTAAACACAATTTTTCTTGTTAATTATTACAGACAATACAGTATGTAGAACATAGGCAAAAATAAGGCCATTCATTCAAACTAAAAGCCCTGGAGAGGCCATTCACGACGCTCCACTCCCTTTGTGTCGTTTGAGGTGCACTGCACATTCAGAACTAATGGACATGAGCTGGTTATTGAAGTCACGCTGTCGCACAACCTGAGGTCACAATGATTGCTTTTCATGCCCACACTACATCCATGTTCCAAGGGCGAAAATCCAAATGCACCCAAAGAAACGCTCTCCGCGGCTGCACAGATGAGTCACCGGCCGGCGTGCGTCAGCGCAGAGCCCTGGCCTCAATCATGAACATGCGGCGGATGGGGCTCAGAGCAACAGGCTGCCACACTGGGGCCAATTGAGAGAGTAACAAGTATTTCAAACACACAGTAATGTGACATGCAGATCTCATGGAGAGTAGCTAAGGTAAACAGAATTAATACGCTAAATGCTAGCTTATCAGCTAAACCTATTTGAGACCTACAAATGTCTTCTTCTGAGACACTGAAGAGGCACCAAGAGTCCCCACAGCTACAGCACAGTGGAGGTGTCAGAATAGGAGCTACAGGAAACCAAAAGGGACAAACGAGAGATGGTGAAAGACCGTTGTGGAGCGGAGGGAGCTGCAAGAGGAAGAGGAAGGAGCAGGTGGAGCTGACCAGTGCGCTCTGAAACAGGGACAAACCCAGGAGGCGAGCCAGCCAGGTTTCTTCCGAGTGCTACAGTTTCCCCGACCTCCAAGGTCATGCGGGTCAGGTTGGCTCACAGTGGCAGCGCGGCTCAGCCGCAGCAGCTCAGGACTAACAGCTGAACACCATTTCGTTGTACGCTTGTACAATGACAATAAAGCACTTACTTTTAAATTCGTACATTTTTTGGAGCTCATTCTTTGTCCATGTTCAGCTTGCACTTTCTCCCCCGGGTTTGGCAGCCAAAAGACCACCGCCACTACGTAGATAGAACAGGAAACAGGAAGTAGTCGGATCCCATCCTGTGTAGATGCCACAGGTTTCTATTTGTTTACATTGTGCATATCTGACGTGTCACTGGTCTCAAACCTGGAATTGCAGAATACTCTGTTAGAGCTATGGCCCCGCACTTTCGCACTGAACCCCACATACAAGTGACTAAGCTGCTTTCAATGTGATCACTGGGCCTGAAAATTACAAACAATATTCACTCTCCTGCTCCCGCTGACCCCAGCACCAACACCTATAGCTCCTTCGGCACAGAGCTGTACAAGCTACAAACCACTGATTCTTGTATTGGGTTATATTTCTTTTCTTTCTCAAATGCTATGGCTCTTTTATAAAGATACATTTCAAATATGATAGAAATCTTAATATTTGTCTCAAAAATCACAATATTACCATAGTTTTCCAAAAATGTGGAGCACTTATTATCGGGAGCTAGGTCAACATCTCTAGGTTTGTCAGGAGGACTAGTCTATGAATTAATTATTTGCTCGCTACGAGGCACTCAACAGAACCCTAGTACAAAAGTCAACACCCCCTCCTGAAGACCAGGTGCTGAAGCTATCTTCAGAGGGAGTGAGAAGATCTCTGAGCAGGATCAACATGCACAAAGCACCAGGTCCAGACAACATACCAGGTTGTGTACTGAAAGGTTGCGCTGATGAACTCACTGAAGTCTTCACAGACATTTTTAACACATCTCTGCAGCAGGCTGTGGTCCCAACGTGCCTCAAAGCGACCACCATCATTCCGGTGCCAAAGGAGTCACCACCCTCCTGCTTTAATGACTACCGCCCAGTAGCACTCACTCCAATTCTTATGAAGTGCTTCGAGCGGCTCGTCATGGAACATATCAAGTCTGTTCTCCCTCCCACCCTGGACCCATACCAGTTTGCTTACCGGTCCAATCGCTCAACTGAAGATGCCATCTCCACTGAGCTTCATTCAGCCCTCACTCACCTTGAAACAAAGGACTCTTACGTTAGAATGCTGTTTTTAGACTTTAGCTCAGCATTCAACACTATAATCCCACAGCAGCTAATACACAAACTGCTCCACCTGGGGATCAACACATCACTGTGCAACTGGCTGCTGGACCATCACACTGAACACGGGGGCTCCCCCAAGGCTGTGTGCTGAGCCCCCTCCTGTTCACTCTGCTGACCCATGACTGCGCTCCAAAGTACGACTCAAACCTCTTCATCAAGTTTGCAGACGACACAACAGTGGTGGGTCTCATCAACAACAGAGACGAGTCAAACTACAGGAGTGAGGTGAGCAGTCTGACCATGTGGTGCACACAGAACAATCGCTCTCTAAATGTGGAGAAGACAAAAGAGATTGTTGTGGACTTTCGTAGCACGGGTCCAGCATGCTCCTCTAACAATCAATGGTGCTGCAGTGGAGAGGGTGACCAGCACTAAGTTCCTGGGTGTGCACATCACAGAGAACCTTTCCTGGACCATGCACACTACATCTCTGGTCAAGAAAAGTAATCAGCGTCTCTACTTTCTCCGCAAGTTAAGAAGAGTCCCAGCCTCCGTTATGTGCAACTTCTATAGAGACTATAGAGACCATCCCGACCAGCTCCATCACTGTGTGGCACGGCGCCAGCACTGCCTCCTGCCGAAGGAGCCTCCAGCACATCGCGAGAGCAGCGGAGAAGATCTGCAGAGTCGGGTCCGATCCAGGTCCAGTCGACTTTAGAACAGTTTCACACACAAGGCCATCGGGAAGCTGAACTCCCTGCCCTCCCTCCCACCCCTCTTCCACCACCACCCGCTCCACAATCAAGGATGAGAGAAATATACATTTCAAATCATTCACATGGTTTGACAAATAACAAATCTTGAATCTTAAACCTATTGTGCAATTTTTAGGTGCTCTGTCAATTATTATTATTGGTCAAATATTGAGCTGCGTACGAGAGCTACATAATGTGATTTAATACATTCACCTTGACCTGTAATAGTGGCATTCCTTCACCCAACGCTCATTTAAAAAAACGTTTATGCACTTTCCTCAGGCAAGCTTGAGCCCTCAAACTGACAAATACAATAATGTACAGAAACAAAAGCTTATTTGCCTGGCTTCATTTTCAGATTAAAATGAGGAGGAACAGCAGTGGTAGGGTTGCACAATCCTTTGCAAAATTCTTCCGCCCCATAAGCAGTTGTCACATAATACACTACCATAAATAACATGAGGCGTTTTTGGGATTTTTGGAACGTAAATCGAACAAAGCGAGTGACACATAGGTTACCGTTTTACTGTCCTAAAATGGGCTTGTGTGGGTCAAACCAAGTTAAATAATTACTCAAACCTTCCAATAAACTTCCAATAAATGTCAAGATCTTTTTGAATTCATAGGTCCCGGGAGTCTTCTGCAGCTATTTCGAGGCAGGGTTTTACAACAAGAGGCCAAACCAATCACATGATAGGCTTGTCAGAAAGCCAAATCGGACCCCAATGAGACATAAAAGATTGTGAAACTGTGGCCATTTCTCTGCATGGCCTGACCTGATGCACCTCTGGAGTCGGGCAGCGGTACAAGGATAACAGGGTGAATTCAGCAGAAGAGTCAACGGTATCCGAGAGAACACAGTGAACCATCTTGTAACTAGAGTCTACAAAAGCTCAATTTGCAATGGGAAAGGAGAAGGGGCAGATTGAGAGACGACAAACTCAAGAAACAGCCAATTGGCTAGAACTTCATTATGAGCGTGTGCAGCTCATTGGTCGAGATGCAGTACATATGCAGGACAAAATCGGTGCTGTGAGTTCAACAACAACCTCCATCAGTTTGCCAAAATGTCGATCCCTCTCACAATCCCACTACTGTACTCTTCCCCGGTCAAAAAGCCTGTCTATTCACTCCTCAAACAAAAGTACAAAAGTCTCTAGAAACACATTAAGTTGCAGAGGCAGCAAGAAGCTGAGAAAAACGGAGAAACCCGATCTGGAGAGTGTTGTACATGGTCTTACTCACAAACCCACAGCAGAACCAACCCAGTTCTCCCGTCCCATTCAGGTAATGTGACAACAGAAGGGCAAGAAACTACAATATAAAAAGATACAACATAATTTACAATAGCTTGGTGATTGATAATGAAAGGCATTGGAGAGTCACCAGAAAAACCTGTGTGACGACTTTTGTTTAACATAGTCATTGTTTATTACATTTTGCGTGTACGAAAAAAATACCATAGGTTGGTGCCAATAACAGCAGCAAGTAAATACACTATTAATACAGTTTAAGTTTCGTTTTCTAATATAATCCTGGTTTGTTTGTCGTTTTGTTTTCTAGCGAGGAGAGACATTCAGCTATTGTTCAAGCTAGAGTTGATCTCAGGTCTGAACAGTTCCTGGCACACATCCTAAATAATTGATAAAATGATCAATGAAAGCTCATTTGGATATACAAATATTATACAAATAAGCTTCCATTCCATAACATTATTTAGGCTATGGTTTCATTTTGTTTTTCTCTCTGTATGTTGTTAATTTATAAATTAAAAAAGTTATAAAAACATGATAAAAAATGTACTTGGTTAATGTGGGGGTTAAGAGGTTATGACCATATTTAGTTCGTGGTTTGTTTCACAGTTCTGTTGTTGAGTCCTTAGAGGCTTCAGTCACCGTAAATGACCACAGTCCGTCAGTAGAGGTGTTGCTCTCACACACGGAGCTCCACATGTCCAGTGACAGGGGAATAACAAAAAAACAAAAAAAAGCCAATCAAAGGCAGAGGAAAAGGCAGGCGGGCGTGTCGACCCTTCTTGACCAAGGCGTCTACAGATATAAAAAGGCGCATGTCACTACGAGTATAACTTACTCGAATATTATCACTAAATGGGACCATGCCACAAACCTGAGCGGGGCATTTGCCAATCCACTCAGCGACTAGCATGGCCATATACGAAGTTTTTCATCCCAGTGACGAAATGTGTCCAAAATAACACAGAAAAAGCCATCAGGGCGTATGAAGTCCGCAATATCAGTACAGGACAACCAGCGTGTGTTGTTTGTTTGTATCCGTGGATGAAAATCTCGCAAATTCTCGCACTTCCACTTTCCAGCCCTATAACCGTTAGTGCTTCATTCCCCCATATGCACTCTGGTCAAAATCAAAGGTCTGTGAAGTGATAATGCAGCTGTCCATTGCCACCTACACGCTCATCACCTGGCGACCACACATCAGCATGCAGCATATGGCGAAGGCTGTCCTCTCACACACCGCACACCTGAGTGATGTTGAGATAAGAGCGGAAATATGCTGCCTTTCGAATCATGTTTATACAATAGTGGAGTTTGACCCCAATACAAACACTCATTGACGTAGATGCAGTATACACTCATGGTGCGCACAGACCAAACGCGACCACACTACTAACTTCCATGTTAACCCTATGTAGACGGGCTTCAAAATGTAAGCAAAGTCGTCCGCGCGTATGAAGCGTAGCAAATGCGAGCGGATGAGGATAAACGCGCGACAAAGCGGTGCACGAGCAGGGTACCGAGAATTATGTGCAGAATCAATGCACATAATTCATGAAAGATGTCTAATTTATATAATATTGCAATGCTCGCTTTCTACCAGAATTAAAATTGAGTAACTATTAAACAGTGATTTAGTAACTAAATGTAATTACAACACAGTTCGGGAATTTGGTTTACTGTTGCCATGGAAATCCGCCTTTTTTACAGATGCAACATTACAGTACATATGCGTTCTATCATCATAGACTGTGTAAAAAGTCGCAGAAAGAGGTGGATCGATTCTAGTCTTTCTTTCGGGACAGCGTGGCGCCACTAGTGCGCTGTGCCTCGTGCGTGTTACGCGCAGACAGTGTGGCCATTTCCAATCTGCTTCAATGAAAGCGAAGTAAAAACTCAGCTGACACCAGCAATGCAGCGCTTCGCACGCCAGCGGTGTGGCCCCGGCCTCACTCACAGCTCCACTCCGCTCTTGGCTGCCTCCGAACGGCAGCGACATCACTGCACACCGTCTCCTCCTCAGTCCGCCCCGGTCATCTCCACCGCTGCAGCCCCACGAGGAGCTCAAAGTGAGCATAAGGCAACACATTTGAGAAATAAGACCTAATGAAATAATAAACCAATTACAGAGGAGATCGCGTTGAAGCAAAACCCCTCGTTTTGTTCTCCCCTCTTGCGCGAGGGAGAGAGGGGCAGAGGAAAAGTTATGAATGAGAGCAACAACTTAATTGGGCCATGTGATTGTTTTTTTGTGATAAACTCAATAGAGGGAAATATCTATGTTATATTGTGTGAAATAGTGAAGTTTTCGTTCAAATAAAGTAAATTCAGAGGGTATTTACTTTCTAAAAAAAATAAATAAAAAAGCATTAAAGAGCCATAAGTCCCATCACTAGCGCCAATATGATACAGATAAAAACATTTTTATAGTCGGCGCGCAAGGGACGGCGCCCCATACCCTCTAGTCTAGGCCATTTCCTCATAGCACTTGAGTAGTTGCGCCCCTGACCTGCAGCATGGCGGACAAGTTGATCGCGGTTTGCGCTCGGCCTCAGTTGTATGACACGCCTCCTAATTATGACGCTTGCAAAACTTCACGTGTCAGCAAACAGGCGTTTCTCGCGCGTGTGACGCGGCGATGTTGGGCGTCAAACTAGAGGCAGATGGGGCGTGGACGCACGTTTGGTCTGAACGGGCCTTCAGTCTTGATGTACATAAACCGTCTCCCTTTACTTAAAGCCAAGTGTTTTTTTTGCAAATGTAAATTAATAGCACTTGTTTAAAAAAAATAATAATAATAATAAATTAGAGCTAACAACAACATTTTATTTCTGTTTAATCCGAGTAGTGAAAACTGTTCCAAAAACAATGCAGTTCGAATCCCGCAGGTGCACACTCGTCGTGTCCTTGGGCAAGACACTTCACCCACCTTGCCTCCAGTGTCTGCATACACTGGTGTATGAAGAGTGTGAATGGCTCCTTATTGTAAAGTGCTTTGAGTGCCTAAAGCAGGTAGAAAGGCGCCATATAAATGTGACCATTTACCATTTTAAAAAAGGCAAACAAGCGCCACTTTTACTTCATACAAGTAATAAAAGAGAGGAAATTAACAGCACAGTGTCTGTTGAGGCCATTACCAACTTCAACGAAGAAACTATGCTAAAATAGAAACTACAACAAAGACAAAATATTTAAGAAATATGTATGGTAATCAGGTAATCATGGGCTACTTACAGTTAAGGTGCTTTTATTGTCGTTATACAACAACTGTACACCAAAATTTGTCCTCTGAATTTGACCCATCCTTCGACAGCGCTGGGTCGACCCGTAAGGAGCAGTGGGCGGCGACAGTACCACGCCCGGGGACTCATCTATGTCCAGATGTGGAGCAAGGCTGATGGCCCAATCTCTCAAGTTCACCTTTTAGCAGTGTTTAGTTTAGTGCCTTACCTGTTGATTTGGCAGATACATGTGCAGTATGCCAGACCTCAGAGTGACTATGGTTTGTACTTTTCTTTTTAACTTGTGATTGCTGCCGTGTTTGTTTTGACAGAAATAGACCAGGTGTTTTTCTGATTGATTAATCGGCCCGTCAATCACGCCTATTCAAACTTAAGGGGTAAAACAAGGCTCCTTCTTTATATATAGTAGGCAACCCACTCGGTTATTTTGCAACCTTTTTGGACATTAATACTATTTATTCAAGTGAGTGGTTAGGCAACACTGCTTGTCTGGCATAGAAAAAAGTTAGAAGATCGATAGTAACCCTATTGTCACAGGTCATTGTGCGAATGCATTGGCTAGTACAATTCATGTGCGCACTTTACTATCAAATGTATGGTCACTGAACAACAAAGGCATGAACAGTCACTTCATCTTTCTACACCCACCAGCACCTTTCTCTTCTGGTATTGAATGCCTACATAGTGTTACATACTGTGACATTTCTCCCTTCACTAGCCACGTCTGCAAGTCAACCACTGCCTGAGCCGCCCTGGCTCACTCCTTGTTTCTCATTATCAGAACTTTATCGTCTTCAGCCTGCGCTCACGGGGGACTATTACCACAGATCATATTGCACAACACACGCTGGGCCTTCACAACAATCTGGCCCTTGACTGGACAGCTGTAAAAAGCACCCCCATAAAAATTACAGGGATTTTTACAATGTCAGAGAGCACAGAGTGACGACCTTGTGATGCATGCGGTTCTATACGGGAGGAAGAAATAGCAGAGCGGAAAGTGCAACGTGAAACAATTGTATAGAAGTAGGAATCATTACATCAAGACTTTAATGGTGTAGAAACAATTAAATTAATTAAATTAAGAGTATAAAGAGTATATTGGGAAAAGTGTCATGTAGGGGTGTCACAATGTAAATTTTTTCAGTCACGATTATTGTGAAAGAAAATATTGCGATTTTACGATTATCGACGGAATGAAAGGATATTTTTTGTTTTTGTCTTTAAAAAGCTTTTTAATACTGAAACGAAAAATGCTTTAAGATTGTTTTGCATTAAAATAAATAGGCCTACATTGAATAATACAAAACAATGTCAACATTACTTCTTTATAATTACCATAATTATCATAATTATTTTACTATATATTATTAGGCCACAAGCTAGGCCAGGTTTTATGCTCTCAAAGGTTATGCTGTTGCTTAATTATTTGTCAGATGTTTTGATGACCAGAGAAGGAGACTCTTTTGAACAGCTGATTTCCACATGTGCGCGGTTTCACTTTCCTTTCTGCTACGCTGAAGCAGAGCGGAGCGCGTTAGCCTTTTGTTACATCCTGAGCCAGTTGTGGCGGCCATTTCCGAACATCTGGACAACTTTTTGGGGATTTATGTAGTTCGTTACCTTGACCTGGATATTTACAGCGAAGGATTATCTCCAAGATGTTGTTATATTCGACGTAGCCTTTAGCTGCAACTTTCTGACGACAGGGTTTGCATAACGGACGTCCATCGACAACAACAACGCCTTGATCATCTTTTGGATCCTAAAGAGGTCCCACTCTGCTGACTTCAATCGTTTTTGTGTGGATACAACACTGCAGGAGAGCGTCCTTCTGCATTGCTCAACTACCGGTGAGTTTACGCACCGTTTATGGCGTGCAGCGGCTCGTGCGTCAGCGTGAAACATTTCCGCGGTAAAGCGTGGCTTCTGAAATTCTTACGGGTGACCTACCGCGTCCTTTTATAATCGTGGTAATCGTAAAACGGTTAATCTTGACACCCCTAGTGTCATGTGTCTCTTGAACATAGAGCGGCTAAAAAATAGAAAGGACGTCACAATACAACCATCACTCCAGACTGACTCATCTTTGCAGATCTTAAATTTGATATCATATTGTTGTGTCAGCCATAAAGTGCAATTCTTCACTATAAACCTAGAATGCACAGTATACAGACAAAATACAATAATCATTGAAATACTGGTCTTGTGTAAATTATGCATTTGGGTAAACAGCCTACAGACGGTTATGGAACCACAAGGCCGTGGGAACCCAGGGTGCTGAGGGCGCTGCAGCACCCCCTGGTGGATAATTTGCGAACTGCAGGCAATATTAATAAATAGGAAATATGCTCAGAAAAAGTGTTTTGGGGTAAATTTTGTCCCTCAGCACCCCCTAACTAAAATGTCTTCCCACGGCTCTGTGGAACCATGTCTCTGATGCAAATGACTGAGTCCATCATACAGTATATGAATGTTTTAAGATAACTCTTAGACGGGTATTTGTTGTCATTTAGTGTCTTTCTGCGTGAAGCTGAATTTACTTTAAAAATTTTAAAAAAGCTACAAATACGGCTCATAAACCCCCAAGTAGTAACAACTGACAAGGAAGATCTACAAAAAAAAATTTAAATTATAAATAAACAAACATCTTGAAGATGGGTCCCTCACTGCTACAAGTTGCCCAAAGCTTTGGAAAATAGGACAAGTCGTAAGACAGCAAAACAAAAACAAGTCACAGCATGCACCGTGTGCCTCGGTCTCAACCCCCATAAGATCCCTCACCTGAAATGACCAGCAACATGTCTGGTGCAGCTCTGACTCAGTGCCTCTGCATGTTTTTGATGTTCATACCAGCTGGTGGAGATAGGACAAGCTGCCATCCTTGGTAAACCACATCCTGCCAGCAACAGACTTCATCATCACCACTTGCCTTCATTACAAATCTGGAATAGTGGTATACAAACAAACAAAAGCATGCCTCGCCCACGCCCTCTGTCCTTTGCACCAGCAAATCTTTCATGTTTCTATCCACAACACTTTTTTTTTTTCAACCAGCTTCTCAAAACTTTACCAGGTTATAACATCAATCCTTGATCAAATATATGCCTGGAGTTGTTTCACTTTCAAGCACATGCCCTCACCTCAGTAAACATGTTGAGCTCTAATTATCTCAGCACTCAAATTGCCTCCACCACAAGCATGTCTTGTGGAGATCTAGTTTCTGCTGTTTCAAGCCTCTTTTTTTAATTGCTTCATTCTCCTCTGTGCCCAACCTGTTTTCCTGTTGATATAGGCTGAAATGTGTACAAGCCAGACTATGCATCATTGAGGAGCTTATGAGCAGTGGAACTCTGCCCAATTTCAATTCATGTGTAGATCTAAACCAATGATTTTCAACTATTTAAAACCCGCCATTGCTACTTGAGTCTGGGGGGGAGGGGGAAACAATGAGCATACGGTAAAGTAAAGAGAAAAGTTCGCGAAACGATAAAACATTTTTTTCCTAAAAGTACAAATACGAAAAAAAACAACATGTTTTTAAGCGTGTCTTTTGTACGCTTAAAACAATATGTTTTTTTTTCGCCAAAAAAAAAAAAAAAAGGGGTGAACGTTAAGGGATGGCTAAAACACGTTTCTTTACGTCGCTTACCTTGCCGTGCCGACTTTTCTTGGTAGTTGGTGCTCTGAGATCACAGGAAAAGCCCTCGATGAAATAATAATTAGACAGAAAACTTCCCGGAGAGTTTGATGCAGTGATATAGTAATAAACGGTGGTATTGCAGTCACGGAGCAGGATAATGTTGTTCCCGAGGCAGGGGCCAGCTCTCCCTCTCTGCTCGGTCTGTTACCGAATGGGCGGGTGAGAATCAAACAGTGACGTCAACATTTACGTGACCGTAATGGATGTAGTAGCGTCGCCTTAAAAATCCCAGCGTACCGTAATACAGCCCAGCACCCGCAGAATAAAAGCTGTGGAGTTTTGTTTGCTTCTTCACATAAATTACAGTATTTAACCTCCTAACATCCACCTGAACAGAGCACATTTTCTCCAGTTCGGCTTTACCCAAATCTAAAAGCTTCTTGAAAAAAAGTGACAAAATAGTGACTAACAGTGTTGGGGTAATGTGTTACAAAAGTAACGAGTTACAACAATATATTACTTTTTTCAGTAACTAAGGAATATATTGTTACTTAAACAAAATATAGGAATATTAGTCATTACAATTTAAGTAACTCGAGTTACAAGAGCATTTAACTGTACGAACGAAAAAATGCCAAACGGCCCCCCGAAAAAGTGCAGCCCCAAATCAAGTAGGACACTGGTGTATAATATCTGCAGTTACATGTGGTTAATGTTATCAAAACAAAACACGAGAGAATGGGGAAAGCGTAGAAAAAGGAAATATTTGACTGCACCTTTGCTCTTTGGCATTATCACCATTTTATTTTTAATTTTATATTTTGCCAACAGTAACTCAAAGTGTAACTCAGCTGCATTTATGAAACAGTAAAAAGTAATACAAACATAATACATTGTAATCACTGATATAGAATCTATAAAATGTAATTAACTTGCCCAACACGGGTGAACAAAGAGCGACAAAAATCTGCCCGAAAAGCCACAGAAGAGCAGCCAAAAAGTAACCAAAAAAAGTGTCAAGAGTGACAAAAATGTGATGAAAACGTGTCAAAAAAGCAACAAAACTAAAAAACACGACAACAAAAAATACAAAAACATGACAAAAAGTGACAAAAGACACGAAAATACGACGAACGCTTAAAACAAAAGTGACAAACATAGCGACAACATGTTTCAGTCAGATTTGTAGGTCTTAGCTTTCAAATGAGGCATTATTCTAGCCTATATTGAATAAACTTCAGTCGAAAAGCTTTTAGGTCCGGGTCAAGTTGAACTGCAGAAAATGCACTCGTTAAGGCGGGGGTTAAGAGGTTATGGTTACTCCATGAGAATATACAGTGTTCAAGAATGAAAGAACGACCTTTTGTAGTAGACAAAAACATTTATATGCATGAAATATTGTAAATGAAAATAGGGCTCAGATTCATAACAATAACATATTTCTGTGACCAAAACAATAACACAAACAAAGGAGGAGTAATGCAGCCAGGCATTCATTCTATAGCCAACATTCAAAACCACTGCATACAATGAATTATACATAGGACTTTCAACAATAAATGCAGTCTTTAACACTAGATTAACTATTTTACCAAATACATAGCAATGTATATTTTTCCATATCTTCAATATGTGGAGTTTATAGGCTATGCATTTTAATTACGTATAATCTGAGGGGGAAAATAGATCTTTGCTTAATATCATATAACAACAAAACTAAGATCTGTCATCAATAGCAGGATTTTTACATTCAAAAAAAGACAAATGATCTGCAGTTAACATAAAAATCTTGTAACACGGTAACAAAATTTAGCTCAAACTCTAGATGATACTTTTTGTTTTGATACCGGCATTCGTTTGTTTATTAAGTTTCACAATGTTTACGATACCATTGTGAAACGTAGCAGCCTGGACCAAGTTATGATTTATGGCATCTTTGGTCAATTATCAGTACGGAAAAACATGTAGCTGAATGCAAATTCAACCTTTTTGTTTTAAATTAGACCAAATTATTGTTGGATTATTTCTGGAGTTAATTCAGTGTAGCAAAAAGAAATCAGCAAGGAATATTTAAAAAAAACTTACATACCAAGATTAAATAAGAATATTAATATTTAACTATACTAAAAACATTTGAGCCTACAGATTTGTTTTGGATTCATTTCTTAACTCAGTCTCAAAATGGGTAAACTGAAAGTGGATAGCTATATTCCTATTAAGTTTAACAACTGCATAAAACAAATATACATAAAGATTTATATATTACTTCAGTATATATAATATACAAACAGTATACATAAAGTTTTTGGGACAGAGAGGACAAACTGTAAGAATGGACTACCTTCTCAGCTGTAACGCAGAGTCAGTCTTTTGCACCAAAACAACGAGCCGTGTTTGTTGTTACAGCATTGAACCTGGGGGTTAGCAGTGGAAGCAGATTTATCACTCTGTGCCACTGCTGGGGTTGAAGAGAGTAGGATAGCATTCAAACCTGTACACTTACATGCAGAGCATGAGGTTGAGCGCTACAGTGAAAAGTAGTTGCTTTGTAGCACACAGTAATTGTATTCTCTGAGAATTGACTCCATTATCAATCATTTATTTATAAAAAATGTTAGCAGTAACTCATTTATTATGTCTTACTTTCTTCATAATTGCATCTTAAAACACTGTATAAATGTCTCATCTATATTGTATGTCCAAACATGACAAAAGTTTGAAAGTTTGCTTTTTGCTGACCAGAATAAATGTGAGCATCTTTGTTGATACTGATCATTATTTTTGGTCATTAGTTTGTTGGAGTTATTGATTAAGAAATACTGATATAAGATTATAGGCATTTTCAAATAAAGCCTTTCTTTTGCTAACCCTGTTTAGCGTTGGCACAGAGCTGAGGCGATAAACCTGACCGAAGTCAAGAGCTGAAACAGTAAAATGCCACAGGCTGAACCGGTGACAAACACAGTGAGGAAACGTTGACTGAAAATGTAAAGTGCACATCTCTGTGCACAGGGGAAGACTCGTGGGACAGGAAACAGTTGTGTCCTGGAAGGAAGAGACACCAAAATTACCATTAAAGACATGCATTATGCTCAGGAAGATAATGCTAAAGTTACAGATACTAGGATTGTTACTACTATTACCAAGGAATTTGTCTAAACTGAATGGGTCAAGCAAGCTATTGGTAAATCATTTTCAAGTGCATTTAGAAAATCTGACTGTGCCAGTTGCATTAATAAATTAAAAAGGACACAGTAATGATTGCATGTGCTCCAACACAGAAGATAGAACAGAGTGAAAGGAGCGTACCGCTGTGTTACATTGTTCGGCTGTACTGTATGCCTGTTTTGGAGGCAAGGTTGGACCAGGGCAGCAGGGATCGCAGCAGGGACTGGGCCTGTCGGTACAGCCTCTGTGGGAGGGAGCAGGGGCTGAGGCTGGCCAGAGTGGCTCCAATATGCTGGATATAATCAGTGAGATCAGGTTAAGGAAGTTCTCTGTAGCCTGGTCAATACTTGTGTTATGACTTGTAGAGTTAGCTTGGAATCATAGAGCACACATCTAAAAGGTACTTTTTTTTTTTAAAGTAAAGATATTGTACTGCTGCAAAACAAATTAAATACTAATCAAATTAGCCTTGTATTTTCTCTGCTTATTTTTGCTTGCACTGAGTCTAAAATTTGTTTTCACAAACGTTAGCCGGATAATTGAACTGTCGAAATATACATAAAAAGTCATAGTAATAAAATAGATCAATAACATAAGTTTTTATTGTGTTGTCATAATACACTGTGCACTATTCCCTCCCACCATCTATCCATTAGATACTAGACAAGAAGGTTAAGGTTAGGAAAAGAGTTGGTGCTAGGTATAGGCTGAGGCTCTAAATACACTTACAATAACCATCAAATTTTTGGTCAAAGTTGTGTGCAGAAGTCAAAACAAATATTTTGTAGAGGCGAGTACTGTGGCAGTACCTAACAGGAGTAACCTATAACGTGACCCGTATAGTGACTACTTAAGTTACCGATTAGAAAAAACCTCAATACAGGAAATTTTTCAGCAGAATGGCGGCAACATCTAATAATAAAGAAGTGCATATCAATATAAAAGACAAAGACTTCGGTACTGTCAAAGGATATAATATCGTCCATGGCGGGTGACCTCCATTTATGTAAAGAACATACGTGAATCCGTCCTTGAGCACCCCTCGTATGGAGTAGTAGTAGGGCAGGTAGTGGTGCTGCCTGAAGTCCCTGTTCTCATAGAAGTGGATGGCAGTGTTGTTGGTGGTGAGGACATGCAGGTAAATGGCCTTACAGTGGTCCTGTGCAGTGGTCGAGATATGCTCCTTCAGACTGTCCAGCAGCAGGGAGCCTTCAAGGGCACACAATAATATCACATAATTAGACACATTTTTATAGCATTTAGTACAATGTAGGGCCCATCGTTACTCTTGAATGTGTTTAGTGATGTGCCCGTTAGTTCTGAATAAAAAGTTTGAAAGTGTACACGTTTCAGAGGAAATCTTACCTATGCCTTGTTTTCTAAAATCTTTGACCACTCCCAGACTCAGAATGTAGGCTACCTGTGTGTCAACAGGGAAACTTGAGGCCAAGATGTCTCCATCCTAGACACACAAACAGGATCAGGATGTTTATTTATGGACGTAATACTTCAAACATGCACATTTTAACTCAACAGATATTAGCAACAGAATGAGGTTTATAAAAAATTAAAAAAGATGTATTATGAAGGCAAAAACAATTTAAAAGTAGATTTTAAATTATTATGTGAGCTCTCCCTTCATTGCCCTCGCTCCCTCTGCTTCCACCCGGAGTCACGAATGGAGATCCACTCAAGCCCCTTTAAGGACTCTGAACTCCACACCCTTTCGCACAAAGGGTTGGAGAGAAAACTGATTGCAATTCTTGTGAATTGAAAATAAAGAAACGTTCTCTTTCACATCTCTCTTATCTTTAATGCTGCAGTGAACATTTGTCAAGATGTGATTTAAATGAAACATGAGAGGCGTAAACAAATACAAAGCAAATGAATGGCTGTTTAAAGAAAGATACACAAAAGTAGAGGGAACAATGAAAAGTATACACATTTAATTTTTTTTAAAAATAGTAGCCATAAATTAAGGTATTATATTAATAAATATATTTATAAAATTGACAGTGTTTGAAATTTTAAATGTTACAGTTTCAATATAATGTTATAATTGCATCATTCAGATGCAAGCCAACTCTGCCTTGTATCCGTCAAGGACTAAAAAAATGTATATGCCACAAGTGTCCCAGATATTACATTTTAACTGATCACCTCTTTGTGCACTTTGGTCCGTCCCTTTATCTCGGCCACAATCATTCCCACAATGCCTCCTCTGAAGGTGGCTGCCAGGGAGAAGAACTTTTTGTTGGACGTGATGTCCTGATACCATGAGTCTGGGTACCTGAAATTAGAACAAACAAATGTTTTGTAAATAGTCGACCACAGAAAACTGATATCTGAATAGTTACAAAAATGGGACTGAAATGATATGTACATACTGCACTTCTCACGGTTATGGTGTTATTTCTTAAACATTGCAAATTATGAGCCTTATTATTATGCGCTTACTCGATTGGAAACCAATCACCACAGAGGAGCTTCACACTGTCTATGTCATCGTGGCAGAGGAAGCGGAGTTGGACGTCACTGAGAGCTGTGGGGGGCACAACGTCACTCATTCACACCTGCAAAGAAGACAAGTTCTTGTCGACACTTACATTTATTTAAATATATAAGTTGTCAAATTGTCTTAACCAGCATATTGGTAGTTTGTAGATAATGTTACTCTGTTAAATGGGGCCAAGAAGCGGGTTCCCTGATTTATAACATTATAATTTTTTATTTTTTTTAAACACACAAACACCAAACACAGATGATTAAACTAACCAGTGATAAGGTACACATAGTATTCACAATTCCACATCAAAGAATTGCAAATTTCAACATAATCTAAAACCCAGCAACACTACCAAGTAAAAGTAGCAAATAGTGGCAGTACATGAGGTCCGAAGCGCAAAACATGCAAATATGAACAATTAAGCAATCTGACATGGGTAGATAAGCTAATACATTTAACATTTAAAAGTCTCAAATAATGTGACTTTGCTAAACAATACCCCTAAATTACATTCATAAAATATCAATTCACCCCGTTTTAACCTTCTTTTAACTTCACTTAAATACCACGCCGAGTAATACGATAAACTAGGATTGGTTTCAGCATCTGTAAGACTGAGAAGCATAATATTCATCTGACTGGTGATTAGCGGACATGCTAACAGGAGCTAACGCGACTAGGACAAAACGTCTGAGCCAACCTACCTTGTTCTAACACTGCAACCACAGGAAAGTCTAGAACTAGCCTTTTCCCTTGCTGTCAGTCTTCACAGTCACTACTCCGGACACACCATATTAATTCTGTTTTGTTTTGTTTTTTTGCCCTAGTTAGTTCATTTCTGCTGAGAGACAAGTCGGAGCGGCGTCTGCTCGGATAACAGCTGGATGTTTACTTCCTGTTTGGTTGGTGTCACAGCCTTTTAGCTCCGCCCACAAAACGTCTCTCGCCCATGGATCTACTATCTTCTTCTTCGGGTACTTTCCGGCAGATTAGGTGCCTCCAGGCACATTGCTGCCTCTCTAGGTGAAATCCGGAAACGCACAAAGATTATATCCACAGCAGGAGGGCTCTTCTAGCGAAATCCTGGCCCTGGGAAGGACTTAGTAGTGACTGTAGACTGACACAATTATTCTGAGACACAGGTGTGACAGTCCAAAACAGCTCTGCTGTATACACTGGACTGTATACACTGGACAGTGGATTGTATACACTGGACAGTCAATAAGAACGTGTTTGACCGTTTGATCTGGTTTACAGTGTTGACATAACCCATCTGGGTGCTTCCCAATTTTAACAAGGTCCCACCCAAGGCCACAATGCCCCAGTCTAAGCCTGGTCAGGACTGGCCCTCCACTTCACATCTGGAGCATCTGGACTCACCAGGACTACGCCAGGATCCTGTTTGTGGACTTCAGCTCTGCCTTCAACACCATTCTCCCTGGACTGATACGAGACAAGCTCTACCAGCTCAGCGTGCCCGACTCGCTCTGCAGGTGGATCACTGACTTCTTGACGGACCGGAGACAGCACGTGCGGCTGGGGAAGATCGTCTCAGACACTCGGACTAAACACTGGAACTCCTCAGGGCTGTGTACTTTCCCCCTGGCTCTTCTCCCTGTACACAAACTGCTGCACCTCCAATCACCAGTCCGTTAAACTGATCAAGTTTGCGACACCACCCTCATCGGGCTCATCTTGGACGGTGATGAGTGCGCCTACAGGAGAGAGTTGGACCGGCTGGCGTCCTGGTGCAGCCACAACAACCTGGAGCTGAACTCCCAGAAGACAGTGGAGATGATCGTGGACTTTAGGAAAGACACAGCCCCACCGTCCCCCCTCGCCAAGACAGACTCTCCCACCCCCATCTCTATCGTGGACTCCTTCCGTTTCCTGGGCACCACCGTCACCCAGGACCTCAAATGGGAGCCGACCATCAGCTCCCTCATTAAAAAGTCCCAGCAGAGGATGTTCTTCCTGCGGCAGCTGAGGAAACTTAAGCTGCCAACCAAAATGCTTGTGCAGTTCTACACGGCCATCATCGAGTCCATCCTCACCTCCTGCATCACCGTGTGGTTCCCCGGCGCTACAGAACGGGACAAGCACCGACTGCAGCGCATTGTGTTGCTGCAGAGAAGGTGATTGGCTGTGAGCTCCCATCTCTCCAGGACCTGTTCACCTCCAGGACCCGGAGGCGTGTGGGTCGGATCACAGCTGACCCTTCTCACCCTGGACACGGACTATTCACCCCTCTCCCCTCAGGCAGGAAGCTACGGTCTATCCAGACCCATACCTCCCGCCACTTGAACAGTTTTTTCTATAACTATAACAAGACCCAATAACTTAGTTACAGACTCATGGATGTATCTGCTCTTTTGCACTGTGTGGTGTGTCCACACTTAGACCCGCTGCTATCACTTATCACTTTATATCACTTAATATCACTATATGCCCACACATCTGTAAATACCATCCCGCTGTTGTTCAATGTCAAATTGTTGTTGTCTTACCATATGTCACTTTTATTTTATCTTATTTATTTAATATCTATCTGGCCATGTCTCTCAGGTCTGATAGGCAGCATTGCGTAAAACCATTACATCCATGTTCTTCAGGCCTTATATCTATGCGTTTGACTCAGTTACTTTTACTCAAGTGTCTGTACTTGAGTAACTAAAAGTAGTTATACTTTTTGGAGTTGATCATACTAATAATACTGTGTGATATAGGTTATTTAGAATAAAGTTACAATGCTCTTACTTGCATAAAAAAAAAAGGTTATTCTTGTAGGTAAATATTTCAATGAAAAAGTATGTAGAATTTTTAAAACTCTTTGTATGTTTTGCCTTAAGATTAGTTTACACCTTGTAAATCTTACAATCTTTACAATTGTTTATTTTAGTCTATTAGATTAAGTTATTGCTCAAACAAATCAGACTTTTAAGTCTCCCCAGTTTATACCAGCAGAGCCGAGATCCAAAATCGGTATCTGGCAGCTGCCACTGGTTTCTGGGCCCGAGGGCTCCCCTAGTGTTGACAGTTACTGGTACAGGCAGGTTTTCTGTGGAATATGATTGATATCTCGACTGAGTATCTCGACAGCAGGTCGTGGGTACGAGTCCAAGGCTCGCCACCTTTTTTTTTTTTTAGTGGATCATGTAACAGTGGGGGGGTAGGTGGACTTTTCTTCTACTTGAAGAAAAGTCCACCTACCTTTTTACTGCGGTGAATATCTGAATATCCGTCCAACTTAATTATTATGGCTATGGTCCAACTTCACCGCAGTTCTACTTTTTGTTTCAAGACGTCCAAGGCTTTTACACCCCTAGACAGTAGATGGCGGTACTGGGCTGTAAAACGTGTTTTATTTTTTATTATTATTTTTTGCTACTCCAAACAGCGAAGAAGAAGAAGAGAGTTGCACAATGGAGGGTGAGTTGCTACAGAATCGAAGACTGTGAACTATATTTGCACTGATGTTGTTCAAGGATTCAAATAACTACAAACTTGGCTTTGTTTTACATCTTGTTACACCAAGTTATCACAACTCACGTCAATCTAGTCGTGGTAACAGTAGTGCTAAATATTGCTGCCCCGTTGGTTTATTTTAGCGGTGTCTGCTAACTGCTAGATATACAGTAAATAACATTACATCTCGGTTTACTGTTTTGTCAATTGTCTATTTCTGCTCGTGTCTAGATATTAACTATATTTCTGTTAGATTTGTTTTGGATCCCTTCCTGTTTCCAAGTTATTAAAAGATGTGATGGCTACATATCGGGTCTTGTCAACAATGAAGATGAACTGACAACGTTGTTGGAGAGCCACAGCAGGGCTACATATACCTCGTACATTGCATGGTAAGCTTAGGGAGTAGGTGAACTTAAGATGCTGTTTTGCTGTGTCCAGTAAAGTTACATTGAACCTGTTGTTTGGCGTGATTCCTTAGGTCCGACCACGCAAGAGAAACTGCCAACAATGGGCGCCAGCTTTGGCATGTGGAGGACTATTCAGATGATGTTCCGCTGTGTGTGCGAAGGAGAGTCATATTAATGTGTCAACATGGCAGAGCTTACAACAAAAAAACAAAGGTATATTATACAGTATTTTCATTCCTTTGGTGAATTGACATTTGTATTTACATACTCATCACCATGATTGACTAAACTATGTCTTTACTAATCATCATCTCAAGGAGTGTGTGAACGTGGAACAGGGAGAGAAGAAGAGGCGCATACGCACTAAAACTGTCATGAGGTTGGACTGCCCTGCCAAAATATTTATACGACACGTCACAAGGTGAGATTTTTCACTTTTACGTATTAGACCAATGAATGACCATGTAAGACATGTTCGCGTGTTGTGCTGCAGTTAAAACAATTATTTCAACCATTTTAGGTATGACACATTTAGTATCAAAGGGGATGCCACCAGGTCCCGAAGAGAAGATGCGATGAGAAACCTTAAAATTGCATTGTCCGAATCCCATCCACCAACGTCAACGTTCCTGCACGTCAAACTTCCGCTTGTGGAGGCTCACCGGAACCATGAAATCTACCCCAGTATGATGATTACCGGATACAGCGGCGAAGGGGTGCAGAGCATCGTGGAAGTTGAATCCAGTGAAGGAGTTCTACGCGTGGATGACAGTAGCTGCAGAGGAGAGGGTAGCATGGACATACTAGAGAGGAAGAAGATCAAATTAGCACAGAACTCTTTCAGAAGAGAACTGAAAAGGTTAAATGAACTTTCATATTTATTTGAGGATGTTAAATGTTTAAAAGGGTCTTCTGTTTTGCTGAGAAATGTTCGACGATCGATTGAAACAAAATGCCGGAAAGAAAATGGAAACAAAGTAAATGTTAAACCGCTGTCTGGTCATAAGACAAAGACCAAACAACCTAAGAAAGAACAATGACGTCAAGGTATTTTTATAGCCCTTTTGTCCTTCCTGTACTACTTTTGTTTATCTTTACTGATGCATGTTCATTAATTTTGCTAAGACGGCTCAATGTGTTTTTTCAAACATCAATTAGATTCATTTACCTTTATACATTTTCGTTATGTCCTTTTAAAAACTAAATTGCATAATGATTTATCGCTGAAATACTTTTGTGATACTTGATTTATTAAATGTTTCCATATTTTATGTTATTGGTACAGATGCTAATGGAACATTCTTTTATTATTATTATTTTTTTCTTCTAAAATTTCATTAACCTGGTGGGAGAGTCGGTTTTCCGGATATCTTGTAGCACGTTGGACAAATAGGATGGAGGTGTTTATGTTTATAGACGCAGTAGCTGTACTTTTTGTGCTCACTCTCTTTTATCTGAATTTCAAAGATACTTAGGTTGGGAACTGAATTCTAGCCGTTCTGCAGGCCTAGAGGCTTCATACTGGCTTTTCTAAAGTACAGTTTTGGTTTGCTAAAAGTCAGATTTGAAAAGTCTTTAAATGTTATAAATATCGCATTAATGGTATAAACCAAACATAAAACGGTAATAATAAAAGGACCACGTTGGAAATAAACAACCATGTCAATTTCACAATTTGCCACAGCAGTACTAAGAACTGGAGCAGACTTCAATCAGAGCATGACCAACAAAATGTGGACAGGATTATTATTGCAACAACACATCAGTAGGGTAGAACCTACCGTCTAATCCCAACTCGTGTTCCCTATTAATGCTAGCACTAACTCTAACAGTATAAATATTAATAGCATTATCCTCTTATTAGGCCTACATGCAGATGAAAAATTGTGTCATGTAAAGATGGCCGTGAATGCACCACACTTATCTTCAAACGCATGTCATCTGTTCAGTTCTCATTTCTTCCCTCAACAGTTTTCTTATCAATTTTATATCAGGCTCTTACCTAAATAAAACAATGTTTTCCATAACATTTGCCTTTAGTATTAAGTCTGTTTCAGTTTAGCACATCTGGTGCTTTGTCACTGGTTCTCTCTAATGTGGTTGCCATCATAAGGTCTTGATGTTCCTGATTCTATTCTTGTTATAGTTGCTGTTAGTATAGTAGTTGTTATAGTGCTTGCCCAGTTACACATTATGTTCAATTTGCTAATATCACAAAATCTTTAATTAAAGGGGGCTTTTTGAAGAATTATATTGCTGTTCTGAATGATATACAATGTTTTTCAGAAATGCTAAGAAAACACTGTTTAGAGTCAGTTTTTGAGTTTCATGTTGCGTTTAAAGAAGAAGTGGAAAGAAGTAAACCACCACCCCCCTCATGCAGAGTGATGGGTCACGTGGCATCACAGGTAAATAAAGACCACACCAGGGATGGGGTTTTTTGTTCCAATCTGAGTACAGACACTTTCAAGAAGACTCACTGAGCAGCAGGAAAACAGACAGGTAAATGATTGGTCATACTAAATAGCAGCCAGTACGACTGGTAGTCGGGATAGTAGATGATATACTTCTAACAATTTTCCGTCATATTACTAGTTTTTCAATGCAGTAATTGTGACAGTAGTAGCAGCAGTGAGTACACACAAATGGATAACACAATATTCAATTTGAATGAGAAAGATGCCATGCCTGCTTATTTAACTTGTATTACACATTAGTAAGTGATGTGTTTCATTGGCTTTTAATTTTGAAACTACTATAAGTGAATCTGTTCCACAGTCATGTATAGCCTAAGTCTGTTATACTAGTTGAGTTCAGGAGCCTTGGGTCTTGACTAATCCTGCGATTTCATGGTAGAGAGATGCATATTCCAGTGGATATAGCAGTGTGCTTACACAAGAATGAAAAGCAATAGGATCGATAAAATAACTTTGTGTCATTATTACTAACCAATAGTCAACAACTAATAATGACCTACACTTGTTTTGCACTTTACAAGCCTGAGGTGACAAGCTGCTTAAAGTGCCACACTGTAGTCCTTCGCCCCATTCCCACTGGTGCTAAGCTACTATTGTAGCCACAGCTGCCCGGGGGTAGACTGACAGAAGTAAGGCTGCAAATCTGCGACATTGGTCCAAACAACCACCAGTGTTAATTTTGACAACATATTTTACTTTAGTTTACTTAGTCTTTTGATGAAAATTAAATGTTAAAATTTTAGTTGAGATTTAGTCAAAAAAATGTCTTAAAGATTTAGTCGACTAAAATTGCATGTAAATTTAGGCAACTAAATTTAAGACAAATTTAGTCAACTTTTATTTATTTTTTAATCGAGGTCCTGTGCTTCATGGAGCTTCTCCCACATGAACAAAGCTCATGGATTTTCCTTTGGCAGTAAATGTAAATGATGATATGAGGTTCTTTCAAACTGTCAGTGGAAGTTTGGATTTTAGTTTCTTATTTTCACTTTTATTTAGTTCTTATTTTAGTCGACAAAAACATCTGGACATTTTATTCTTAGTTTTAGTCTCATGAAAAACATTTAATTTAGTTTTAGTCGGCAAAAATATTACTTTGACTAAAATGACTAAACATTTTAGTCGACGAAATTAACACTGCCAGCCACTTACTCACACACGCCCGGTGGGTGAAAATATCTTGACCAAAAACAACAGTCTGCTACTGCGGGAGCCGGGCAATAAGGACAAATAGTCATTATATTACAAACACATTGTACATTTTTAGAACTAGCCATTTAGTACATCACATTTGTGATAGCTCATAGGTTTCTGTTCTAAAATGCCCAAAGTTCATACAATATGTTTGCACTTAGTTTAACCTTTGACCAGAGAGCTTAACATGGTGACTGTGTGCAAGGATACAGCTTTTAACAGCTGCAATGTTTTATCCAATGCACCAAAACCAACTGAGCTCAACCCCTCCACTACTGCCTGGTCAGAGATAACCGGTCACCAATGGTCACATGTGAACAGGTCCAGATGGGACTGTCTCATGCTCACAAGCAGCAGAGCGGTTAGGGTTGTTTTTTAGTAAATGTATTTTGTGTTCCCAGGATGCGTCTGTGTGCTGTGTGTATTTGTGTGGCAATGCTGCATGTGTGTGGCGGACTGCTGCTGGGAGCCTTCAACATCAAGTCGTTTGGAGACAAGAAGGCATCCAATACCACTCTTATGGACATCATCAGTAAGGTCAGAAACATAATACAGTGTCAGCTCCTGCATTGGTAATGGGTACAGGCAGAAAGGAGGAGTATCTGCACGTTTATGGCAGTGTGTATTTTGACACTAAACTGTGATGTTTTTTTAGTAAGAAAAGAAAAAGAGTATTCTCGCGGAGTCTCAGGACTCTATTACACTTACTAGCTACTACAATCCTGTATTAATTAATTATATAGGTCTGTTTCTGAACCACACCACTTTAATTACAAAATGTAATCCCCATCTGCTTCTGTTTGTATGTTGTGTGTCGCAGATCGTCCACCGTTATGACATCATCTTGATTCAGGAGGTGAGAGACAGCGACCTGTCCGCCACAAAGAGGCTCATGGCTCACGTCAACAAGTCAGTTCACACCCCTACATGTAACATGTGAGATATCAAAGTCCATGCAACTGTATATTAAACTGCGGATGTGTGTTCTTCAGTGAAGCCTCTGAGTTCACATACAAAAACATTGTGAGTGAGCCTCTGGGACGCAGCTCTTACAAAGAGAGATATCTGTTCCTCTACAGGTCAGTGGGTAGGGGATGCCACTCATCTTTACTCATCTATTGTCTTGTTAAAATTCAGTTTCTAAAGTTATCACATAGGAAAAGTACTATCTTTCTATACTACCTGTGTTCTTGTGGGATTACAGGGAGGAGACTGTGTCTGTGGTGGACAGCTACCTGTTTGATGATGGCTCTGAGCTGTATGGCAACGACACGTTCATCAGAGAGCCCTTTGTTGTTATGTTTTCCTCCAACACTGGTAACATTCCTTTACCAGCATACTACCGCATACTCCAATACGAGGCCCACTATTGGCTATCTTTCTGAACAGGACGTTATTGAAGTTCCTTGCTTGTATGCATTTGGACAAAAAGTTCCATAGTCATCTTGATACAAACTATCCACTTTTTCTTAAAGGACCAAGTAAAAGTATTTTCCTTTCCGAGTAGCTTATGGTGTAAACCAGATGTCAAGCCTATACAGAATGATTAAACTAGGCTAGTTTCATACTAGTACTAAACTTGGTCCAACAAAGCGATACATTCAAACTAAATATTTGGCTCCCCCACACAATCAGAAGAACGGCCTGTTACACTTGTAACAGTTTGAGCTTGCCCAAGCTCATATGACTAGAGAACATTTAGTTTATTCATCAGGCATTCCAAGGTTTGGTGACGATTGAAAGCTCTGAGACTGACTTCATTCATAATTGCTGTCATAGACCATTCCAATGCATAAACAATAATAGTTGTTACTTTGTGTACTTTTTGCGTTTTAGCTCAGAAGAGGTTTACCCTGATCCCACAGCACACATCTCCTGACTTTGCCCTTAGGGAAGTTGACGCGCTGTACGATGTGGTGTCTGATGTCCACCTGCGCTGGAACACAAATGTACGGTGAAAAAACAAAGACAAACACAAATTTGTTGCATTCATGAGTCTGGAACACATACAGGAATACAGGAAATATTTGTAATTGAAACCCACAGTTTAATATTGATGCGATGGACGGGCTTGAATTCTATGGGGAAATTTGCCTTTTAACTACAACATTTCAAATGTTGACCTGGTTTATAGGCTTTGCCCTCCATCTGAAATGTTGGCATCAAAATCTAGACGTGAACGCAACACTTAATTTGGGGAATCTCTTAAAGTGTTTCCTTTGTCAGAACATTGTACTGCTGGGCGACTTCAACAGTGACTGTAGATACGTGACGGGCTCAGACTGGAACAAGATCCGTCTCTATACAGATAAAAGCTTCCACTGGCTGATCACCAATGAGGCTGACACTACCGTGACAAACAGCAACTGTGCATATGACAGGTACTTTCACATGGGCTTACGAATACGGCTCTTCCACTCACCTGCCCTCCTCTGCTCACAGGATTGTGGTGACAGACGATGCATTGGAAGGAGTGGTACCGGGCACTGCCAAAGTCTATGATTTCCAAGTGGCTCTAAATCTGAAGAGTGATCTGGTAAACCGACTCAACAGGACATAAATAAATCAAGTATTTAACCTCTTTACCCCCGCCTTAACCAAGCACATTGTTTCCAGCTTGGCTTTACCCAAATCTAAAAGCTTCTTGAAAAAAAAGTGTCAAAATAGTGACTAAAACGAGGATGAAAATGCAACAAAAGAGCGACAAGAACATGACAAAAATACAACAAAAAAGTTATAAAAACGCAATGCGAGGCAAAAGATCAATTTAGATCAGTTTTGTAGGTCTTAGCTTTCAAATGAGTTACACTGGCCTATAGGCTGTGACCGTATGGATTTGGATAAAGCTGAACTGGAGCAAATGCACTTGGTTAAGGGGGTTGAGAGGTTAAGTATTCCCTTTAAAAGAGTAGTATAGTATTTGCAATACACTAAACCTGCAATTCAGGTTAATCATGTGGCCCCTTGTAAAAAATAATTACCCACCCCTGGTCTAGAATGAGGCTATTGCAAAAGTAAAAAAAAATAATTTAAAGATTACATATAAATTAAAGACTTGCGTGTAATATTTGTAATAACCATTAGAAAAGAGTATTGATTTTTTTGTACTATATAGGACGATAAAAACGTGAATTACCAAGATCCTCATCAGTTTGAGGTCGTACAGCTCAGTCTGTATGAAAGTGACTTTTGATAAGATTGTGGATCTCAGTCTGGTCATCTTTGTGTCCGATAGGCGTTGGCTGTGAGTGATCACTTCCCTGTGGAGGTCGCTCTCTCTGACTGAGTGGACTCCTCGCGCACCAGGGCACTACATCAAGTACTAATAAAACTCAGATCCCTGGATTTGTCTGTGTTTTAAATTGTTTCACCACTTGAAAACAAAAAAAAGACTTGATTGATTTTCTTTTATTTACATCAAATTTGTGGCAATTTGAGAGCTTACAGTTAGTTGAGACACACTGATGTAAAAGTATTAGAGGGTTAGACGATCACTCAGGCCTTTCTCTTCTTGAGCATCTCCAGGTACATGAGCAGGGACTTCTGGATGGAGTCTTTAGTGATGAAGTTGACAAAGTTCTGTATGTCCGCCTCTCTGTTGGACGTCAGCTTGTCAACGGTTGGCTTCCTCATCATGGACTTTGTGATTTGTCTGGCATGATCTGAAAAAAACAAACAAAACAAAAAAAGAATGTAATAAGTTTCACCCATTTTATGTTATGTATTGCGTCTTAGACTATGGCTGCACTCGCACTTGACATTTGAGCACGGTTTGGACAGATAACAAGTGTGAGTGCAACCTAAGACTGACACGTAAATATGTTTTAAAATAATTTGATAATGTGTTATGGGGAGTTATGCAAAGCCATACGTTACCCTTTGTGCAAAAAGTGTACCCCTTAAAAAAAATGGGGGATTCTTGGAAATCAAAGAAGAGCCAACCATTTTTCTTAAGCCCAGGGTTAAATTTACTAGAAATGACTTGGGGCTCTCTCTGCTTGACTAAGCTATCAATCTTATGAGGCATATTTCAAGCTATTGATTCTAGATGCAAACAAGGCTCTTTTCCAATTCCAATAAGATGCAGTTCTGCGGACAGCCACAAAATGGTGCTACTCTCTAAAAATAATGAAGTGTGTCGGGCAGAGGGTGTTAGAGGCAACGTTTCAAAGTAGTTCAGTGCTTCATGAGGTCTCAAATTCGCCATCTCTACTTGGAGTGAATAAAAAAAATAATTCATGATTGGTGTTGCGTTGCATACCTGGAATAGCCAACCACTTTGTCATAGTTTCAGTGGCAGTGGTGAGTAGCTGGTCCTGAGGTACGAGCTGGTCCACAAGGCCGATCTTGAGAGCCTCAGCGGGATTGTAGAGGAGCCCGAGCTCCAAGGCCATCTCTGTGTGGCGGTGGCCTACAGTGTTCGCCATGGTGTCTTTAAACCTGCACATAGAACAATCAGACACCAACACAAACTGAAGTAGAAAGGTAAGGTACATTATGCAGCTTATTATAAAAAAAAATAAAAATAAAAAAAAAGGTTACCCTGTACCAGAAAGGAGCTACAATGCCGAGCAGCGTCTCATTAAGGCCAATACTGTAGCGAGGGTTGTCAACCATTATTCTGTAGTCACACGTCATTGACAAAAGACAGCCTCCTGCAGGACTGGAGCCCTGTGATGAGACAGAGCATTCAATATGTAAGGACTGGTCTCAATATTAGAAGTGGAAACATGTTTTAATTGTTTATCATTTAATAGTATACATACATTGATTGCTGCTATGGTGACCATGTTTGATTTGTACATCATGAGCCACATTTCCTGAACAGCTCTCCAGAACTCCCCACAGCGCTCAGGGCTCTTGCCATACATCTCCAGAATGTCCAGCCCGGCTGAGAATACTTTGGGCAGGCTCTGGGTGAAAGTAAAAAGCAGTTTACTAAAACGAGATCCATCTTAAGGCTATGCACAGACAAAGATTGTTGTACCGAGGTGATGATTAGGCCTCTGCAAGCCTTGTCCATCTCCAGTTTCTCCAGATTGATGCATAGCTCCGTTAGGAAGTCTAAGCTGAGGCTGTTCACTGGAGGACTCTGCATGGACAGCACAGCCACGCCTACAAAACAGAAGCACAAATCCATTATATAATTTAGTGTCTGGGGTCAAATTTGATGAAACAATTCAATTAGCACTGTATATTCAAAAGTATGTGGAAATATTACTGTATCTATTAGGGCTGGGACGATACGCATCACGATCCTCAGTGGCCGGACCGAAACATATTGTGCTACAGCAAGTAATAATATATTTACACCAAATGCCATTTGATGTACGCTATGTATATAATTATTTACTTATTTTCCTACAACTATCTCTTTTGCTTTGATTACTGTCCTGAACTATATATATATAACTAACTAATTCGTATATATCTATCTTTGTGGAAATCAGATGCTCAAATAAAAAAGATGAATTGAATTTATGTTTATTGAAGTGTTAAGATTAAAAAGTGTGTTAACAAAATGTAACTTCCTGAGAAACAAAAGGAGTGCAAGACAATATACCTCCAAACACATAGCAGCACATAAACAGAGGCATATTGCACATTGTTTAATTTCAACCAACCCTACATTAAGCTTTGCATTTTATAAAATATTTCAAACAAAACGCATCTACGCATTGTACTGGATGTGCAAAAATGTAAAAGGGAGGTATCGATATTTTGATAAAGTATCAATATCACGGCAAAAAGTATTGCGATACATTGAAAAATGTAGCCCTACCATCTATGAACATGGCGTAGGATAACAAACCTGTGCTTTTGTTAAAGTCAACGTTGATCTTGGGTGAAGTTGCATTATTTCTCATCTGAGAGACAAAAACTGAAGATACTCTGCCATGATGACCGCTGGAGGACAGCTGGGTGAGAAGTCCTGCACATGCACAAAAAGTGTGTATGATTAAATAGGGAAGCTCACACATTCAGGGCGACAAAGTCAGAGAAAACAGTGCAGCTGGATATTTAGATATTAAATCAATCCCTTCTTCAGAGCTGAAGTTTATTCAAACATTTGTGTGTATGTTTTTCAAGTTAACGATATGGCAAAAAAAAAAATTACCATGATTTTTTTTTCTCGATTTCTGAGTCGATTTTATTTTTTTCCATAATACAAATTAATAAATGTAGCGGATTCATGACAAACCTTTTAAACAAACCTCAGCTCAAACAAATGCTTTCCTCCAGTGCAATTTAACACATCGTCTCCAAACTACGAGCTGTTTCTGCCAAAGAAACCTGACGTTTATAAAGTTCTATGACGATTGACATTCGACAAAGTAGTTTGCCAGTCCAATTAAATTTTGATTATTTTCACAGCCCTAGTTTTAAAGGACCCTGTATGTGAATTATGGATATTTATTACCCTTTATTAAATGCATGGTAAAAGGGTCATTGGCTACTGTATGTTGATGAGATATTTTGAAAATAGGTTTAAATTGCAAAGTGGTTTATTTTTATTGTAATTCTATTGTTTCTCTTCTTGATCAAGACAATGTAGATGTTACTCCATTTCCTTCATTCACTCACACTTCTGTGACGTTTGATGCTGAAGCTGCTGCTTTGGCCACGTATAACATGGTTCTAAAAATCACTGAATAGATCAAAACATAAGTTTAGCCAAACATTAGTTTCACTTTTCAGTGATTTACCAAATAATCTAAAGTATTGTGCTCCCCGTAAAAATACTGTTCCTTTCTTCATACCGACTACAAGGTTATCCTTATATGACAAGTTTTAATATATCTATTATAAAACGTGATATGATGATAAATGACATAGTGTACAACTTGGTAGCCTATGACTTATAAACCCCGTTTTACTAAAATTATAATAACACTGAAAATAACAAAAGCATTGACTGAGGCTGTATTACTATTTTTATTACAACCCAGTAAGAGCGCAAACAAAATGCTGCAAAGTAACTAAACTGTTTCATGAACTTTGCCCTACATTTTCGGCAACTGACCTAGTGTGGAGTCAAGGAGCTGATAGCTCCTTGGCTTTGTTGCAACAATTTGCAACAAAGATTTGCTTTGTTGCAAATCTTTGATAAAGATTTGCAACAACGTGTGTATCTATTGCTAACACGCCAACATACCTGAGAAACCACACTTGTTCCTCAACGCAGCTCTCAAAGCCATTTTGACCGATGCAGCAGCAGAAGAAAGCAGCACCGCAGAAGCCCAGCTACTACTTCCGCATTTAGGGTATGGAGGCGGGGCACACAGCAGACGTCCAGTAAATAAGCAGTACAATAGTTTAAAAAAAACAAACAGTCATTAAAAAAATGCTGAATTAATATATTTTTAATCAACATGGTATTTTTGGGTTAACATTCACAAATAAAGTCTGAGAATTCTTTTTTGCTGCCTAAATGCTGAAGTAAAAAAAAAAAAAAAAAACATTCTGTCTGCCTTTATTTATTCTTTCATTTATTTCCACTTCTATTTATTTTTACACCCCAGGCCAGAAGTACATTGTGTTCTTGATTTCTCTCACCTCATGCAAATTAAGGGGCAGGCTTGCTATAGTCATTGGTTAATCCGAGAAGTGATCCCAGTGCAGGTCTACCCATCTAAAGCCCATCCCCTTAACTTATTTATTGTTGGTCGCCCAAGTCTGAAACGTTCAATCTTCAATCACAACCTTTGAAACTGTATTTCAAGAGAACTCAACACAAAAGAAATAGCATTTAGAACTACCCACACATTTTGGGGGGTTTAAGGCCAACAAGCCAACTGTGAAGCGCTTTGAGAAAATTGTCAACACTGGCTTGTAAAGTGCACTTCAAGTGTAGGTTAGGTTGAGGTGCTTTATTTGTCAGTATACAACAACTGTACAATGAAATGTGTCCTATGCATTTGACCCATCGTTCCGACGCTGCTGGGGCGACCTGTAAGCAGTGGGCAGCCGCAGTGCAGCGCCCGGGTACGCATCTCCAGATGGAGCCAGGCTGATGGTCAGAATCATTTGGCTGGAGGATACACCTATTGTACATGTTTCAATATCTTTATAAATGAAGACAATATTTCAAAGCAGTATGCCGACTTATTTGAGTACAGGCACAGGTGACTAACCCTGTGGAGACAAATTTGCTGAATTATTGATGCATTGCTAAAATCTTCAATGTAATAAAATACATTATTGTAACCAATCAGGCTACACAATAATCTGTACACTATATTTAATCATAGCAGCAATTCACAAAAGTCACTGTCCATCTACTTCAAATTGGCTTATTGCTCACATGATATTGGCCAAAATCAGAGGTGAGTAGTACTCAGTTACTTTTTGAAGTAGTTTTAAAATATGGTAGTTTTTACTTCTACTTGAGTAATATTATGAAGTATCTGTACTTTTACATGAGTAAAAATAATAGTTTTCTTATAGGCTTCTTCAGATAGTACAGAGTCATCGGTAATTTTGGGGATCCCGGAGAAGAACGCCTGCGGACGCACCTCCCATTCAGCTCTGAGGCTTTGTAATTTTGTAAAGGATGTTTATGGTTCTCCATAGACGCAACTAAAACCGACAATACTGCCAATTACACGAACAGAAAACTTTGAAAGAAAATGTGAGCAACCAATAACAGATATTATCTGAAACTTAAAAAGAAAGGCTATAAAAAATAACTTTCCAATACAATCTGTTTGATTCCTAAACAAGGAAAAGGGACTACAAATTGAAAAGACCAATTACATTCTTGAACGTGGATTAGGCTACAATTTATTTTGTTTGATCCATGACATGAAGCCTTTAGGCTTATTTGCCAAAAGAGAAACCAGACTCCAAGAAATCCCAGTGAAACCCAAACAGGCAGGTCCCTGTACTTTGCGTTACAGGTAACTTTGTCACAATGAAAATAAAACACTTTTGTAAAGCCAAAATTCAGATCAATCTGTACATGTGTCACCATGTAGCTCTATATAATAAAGGTGTATTATGGAACTTTTTATGCAGGGGAAAAACATGAAACTTCAGAAAGAAGCTCCATGTACAAGGAGCACTGACACTGTAGCCTGGTGAGACCAGAATGATTCCCCTCTGTATTTTTTTATCCAGCGGGGGATCAGTCTGGTCACCCAGTCAACGCTCGCGCCTTCCGCAAAATTAATCCGTTCACGTCCAATCTGAATCGTTTATTTGCCGTGACGTGTGGTTAGCGAGCAACGTCACTCACGGGACGCGGAAGTCCCTCAATAACAATCTACGAACGATGCACGAAAGAGAGAAAGCGTGTCTCCAGTCGGCGGTAAATGACCAAAAAACACATCGACAGTAGGTGAGTTTCGTTATTCATAATCCTGCGCAAACATTAACGCAAAACCGCTAATAACACCACATCAACAGCAGACGCCCGCCCTTCGCTGATTGGTTTACTCCGCTTCCTGTTTGCTTGCGTATCTACCGCTGTGGAAAATGGATTCGACGCAACGGTGACCAGACTCACCGGCTGGTACAGCGGTGAGTCTGGATTTTTCCAGGCTACTGACACTGAGGACCAAGGTGTTCCAATCAGAACTCAGATCTTTCCAGCAGCCATGAATGAGGTCCAGGACTCAAAAGGTGGCCTTAGAAACGGCAGCCAGTTTACCAGATCCCAAAAGAAACGATCACAAGGAGTTATTACAACAATTACCAGTCCACTGGCTATGGGATCTGTAATCTCAGTTATTGAAAGGAATTACATTGACAAGATCTGCAAATCTATTCTACGATGAACAGGTATTCTATCAAATTTAGGATATAGCTGTAGTGATGGAATTGTGCAAACAAAATAGTGTGACACTACTATTGTATCACAAGTTCCTCAAAGCACTACGCTGTAGTCAGTATTCATTCCCTCCACACCCTGTGGTAGTAAGCTACTACCCAGCTGCCCTGGGGTAGACTAATAAAAGCGCGGCTAATCAGTAATTATTTGAGTCACTACGTTTTACTTCTCCTTGCGTAAAATTATGTTAAAGTAACGTTACTCTTACTTGTGTAACTGGAGCGGTAAGGCCCCTTTAATTGCAACAGGCAAGTCTGGCTTAAAAAAACGAGTTACGGCAGAAATAGTTTCTTTTTTTTCTCCTTTTTTTTTACAATGTTTTACAATAAAAATATCCTTTATTTAGAGATCTAGAGCTAAAACAGAGCATGACTTAGAATGAGCACAAAAGAGCAGCAGTGGCCTACTGTTTGACAAAAACAAAAACTCAGTAAGTCCCTGTTCAAACAATTAGCAGCATACACATAAATCAGGACAGTTACTTTAGCGTCCAGACACCACAGCACCGCGGTGAAGTTGGTTTCACGTTGGACGTTGGATATTCGCCTCCAGCACTAAGATCGTTCGAACTTAGGGACCGTCTATGAATTACTGTCTTTGTAAAAAGGCGTTGGTTTAAAAAAAAATAATGTAGGTGTAAATCAATAATGTGATACAAATAAACAATTTTAATGAAAGGAGATAGATTAAATGTAATATTTAGGTGTATTTTCTACCACATTTAATATTATAATATGTTATACCTACTGTTGAATGTAGCCTATATATTTTCAATAAGCCTATATTCGGAATCATGTGAACCAGCAAAGTAAATAATATTTACCACACGTTTTTATTTTCCTATTTTCATGTTTTGAAACTTTAGAAAAATCATAATCCTGGAAAATCACAAAAAAATACAATATTTTTTTCAATAGGTTTATGGTTATGTGACCCAGTCACCCCAAACCACTTTACAAAATTAGTACTACCTCTAGGCTATGGGGCTCAGACCATGAAATTATGCTTAATAGATTTGGTGTATTTTTCAAGGATTTTTGATTGAAAGTATGGGTTTTTCCTCAATAGCTTTTAAGGCATTTGACCCAGTCACCCCAAACCACTTTACAAAATTAGTACTTCCTCTAGGCTATGGGGCTCAGGCCATGAAAATATGCTGAATAGATTTGGTGTATTTTTCAAGAATTTTTTATATAAAGTATGGGTTTTTCCTCAATAGCTTTTAGAGCATTTGACCCAGTCACCACAGAATACTTTACAAAATTAGTACTTCCTCTAGGCAATGGGGCTCAGGCAATGAAATTATGCTAAATAGATTTGGTGTATTTTTCAAGGATTTTTTTATATAAAGTATGGGTTTTTCCTCAATACCTTTTAGAGCATTTGACCCAGTCACCCAAGAATACTTTACAGAATTAGTACTTCCTCTAGGCTATGGGGCTCAGGCCATAAAATTATGCTTAATAGATTTGGTGTATTTTTCAAGGATTTTTTTATATAAAGTATGGGTTTTTCCTCAATACCTTTTAGAGCATTTGACCCAGTCACCCCAGAATACTTTACAGAATTAGTACTTCCTCTAGGCTATGGGGCTCAGGCCATAAAATTATGCTTAATAGACTTGGTGTATTTTTCAAGGATTTTTTTATATAAAGTATGGGTTTTTCCTCAATACCTTTTAGATTATTTGACCCAGTCACCCCAGAATACTTTACACAATTAGTACTTCCTCTAGGCTATGGGGCTCAGGCCATGAAATTATGCTGAATAGATTTGGTGTATTTTTCACGGATTTTTTATATAAAGTTTGGGTTTTTCCTCAATAGCTTTTAGGGCATTTGACCCAGTCACCCCAAAATACTTTACAAAATTAGTACTACCTCTAGGCTAAGGGGCTCAGGCTATGAAATTATGCTTAATAGATTTGGTGTATTTTTCAAGGATTTTTTTTATATAAAGTATGGGTTTTTCCTCAATACCTTTTAGAGCATTTGACCCAGTCACCCCAGAATACTTTACAGAATTAGTACTTCCTCTAGGCTATGGGGCTCAGGCCATAAAATTATGCTTAATAGACTTGGTGTATTTTTCAAGGATTTTTTTATATAAAGTATGGGTTTTTCCTCAATACCTTTTAGAGCATTTGACCCAGTCACCCCAAACCACTTTACAAAATTAGTACTTCCTCTAGGCAATGGGGCTCAGGCAATGAAATTATGCTTAATAGATTTGGTGTATTTTTCAAGGATTTTTTTTATATAAAGTATGGGTTTTTCCTCAATACCTTTTAGAGCATTTGACCCAGTCACCCAAGAATACTTTACAGAATTAGTACTTCCTCTAGGCTATGGGGCTCAGGCCATAAAATTATGCTTAATAGATTTGGTGTATTTTTCAAGGATTTTTTTATAGAAAGTATGGGTTTTTTCTTAATACCTTTTAGAGCATTTGACCCAGTCACCACAGAATACTTTACAAAATTAGTACTTCCTCTAGGCTATGGGGCTCAGGCAATGAAATTATGCTTAATAGATTTGGTGTATTTTTCAAGGATTTTTTTATAGAAAGAATGGGTTTTTCCTCAATACCTTTTAGAGCATTTGACCCAGTCACCCCAGAATACCTTACAAAATTAGTACTTCCTCTAGGCTATGGGGCTCAGGCAATGAAATTATGCTGAATAGATTTGGTGTATTTTTCAAGGATTTTTTTATATAAAGTATGGGTTTTTCCTCAATACCTTTTAGATTATTTGACCCAGTCACCCCAGAATACTTTACACAATTAGTACTTCCTCTAGGCTATGGGGCTCAGGCCATGAAATTATGCTGAATAGATTTGGTGTATTTTTCACGGATTTTTTATATAAAGTTTGGGTTTTTCCTCAATAGCTTTTAGGGCATTTGACCCAGTCACCCCAAAATACTTTACAAAATTAGTACTACCTCTAGGCTATAGGGCTCAGGCTATGAAATTATGCTGAATAGATTTGGTGTATTTTTCAAGGATTTTTAATGGAAAGTATGGGTTTTTCCTCAATAGCTTTTAGAGGATTTGACCCAGTCACCACAGAATACTTTACAAAATTAGTACTTCCTCTAGGCTATGGGGCTCAGGCAATGAAATTATGCTTAATAGATTTGGTGTATTTTTCAAGGATTTTTTTATAGAAAGTATGGGTTTTTCCTCAATACCTTTTAGAGCATTTGACCCAGTCACCCCAGAATACCTTACAAAATTAGTACTTCCTCTAGGCTATGGGGCTCAGGCAATGAAATTATGCTTAATAGATTTGGTGTATTTTTCAAGGATTTTTTTATAGAAAGTATGGGTTTTTCCTCAATAGCTTTTAGGGCATTTGACCCAGTCACCCCAAAACACTTTACACAATTAGTACTTCCTCTAGGCTATGGGGCTCAGGCAATGAAATTATGCTTAATAGATTTGGTGTATTTTTCAAGGATTTTTTTATATAAAGTTTGGGTTTTTCCTCAATAGCTTTTAGGGCATTTGACCCAGTCACCCCAAAATACGTTACAAAATTAGTACTACCTCTAGGCTAAGGGGCTCAGGCTATGAAATTATGCTTAATAGATTTGGTGTATTTTTCAAGGATTTTTTTTATATAAAGTATGGGTTTTTCCTCAATACCTTTTAGAGCATTTGACCCAGTCACCCCAGAATACTTTACAGAATTAGTACTTCCTCTAGGCTATGGGGCTCAGGCCATAAAATTATGCTTAATAGACTTGGTGTATTTTTCAAGGATTTTTTTATATAAAGTATGGGTTTTTCCTCAATACCTTTTAGAGCATTTGACCCAGTCACCCCAAACCACTTTACAAAATTAGTACTTCCTCTAGGCTATGGGGCTCAGGCCATGAAAATATGCTTAATAGATTTGGTGTATTTTTTAAGGATTTTTTATATAAAGTATGGGTTTTTCCTCAATACCTTTTAGAGCATTTGACCCAGTCACCCAAGAATACTTTACAGAATTAGTACTTCCTCTAGGCTATGGGGCTCAGGCCATAAAATTATGCTTAATAGATTTGGTGTATTTTTCAAGGATTTTTTTATAGAAAGTATGGGTTTTTTCTCAATACCTTTTAGAGCATTTGACCCAGTCACCACAGAATACTTTACAAAATTAGTACTTCCTCTAGGCTATGGGGCTCAGGCAATGAAATTATGCTTAATAGATTTGGTGTATTTTTCAAGGATTTTTTTATAGAAAGAATGGGTTTTTCCTCAATACCTTTTAGAGCATTTGACCCAGTCACCCCAGAATACCTTACAAAATTAGTACTTCCTCTAGGCTATGGGGCTCAGGCAATGAAATTATGCTGAATAGATTTGGTGTATTTTTCAAGGATTTTTTTATATAAAGTATGGGTTTTTCCTCAATACCTTTTAGATTATTTGACCCAGTCACCCCAGAATACTTTACACAATTAGTACTTCCTCTAGGCTATGGGGCTCAGGCCATGAAATTATGCTGAATAGATTTGGTGTATTTTTCACGGATTTTTTATATAAAGTTTGGGTTTTTCCTCAATAGCTTTTAGGGCATTTGACCCAGTCACCCCAAAATACTTTACAAAATTAGTACTACCTCTAGGCTATAGGGCTCAGGCTATGAAATTATGCTGAATAGATTTGGTGTATTTTTCAAGGATTTTTAATGGAAAGTATGGGTTTTTCCTCAATAGCTTTTAGAGCATTTGACCCAGTCACCCCAGAATACTTTACAGAATTAGTACTTCCTCTAGGCTATGGGGCTCAGGCCATAAAATTATGCTTAATAGACTTGGTGTATTTTTCAAGGATTTTTTTATATAAAGTATGGGTTTTTCCTCAATACCTTTTAGATTATTTGACCCAGTCATCCCAGAATACTTTACACAATTAGTACTTCCTCTAGGCTATGGGGCTCAGGCCATGAAATTATGCTGAATAGATTTGGTGTATTTTTCAAGGATTTTTAATGGAAAGTATGGGTTTTTCCTCAATAGCTTTTAGAGGATTTGACCCAGTCACCACAGAATACTTTACAAAATTAGTACTTCCTCTAGGCTATGGGGCTCAGGCAATGAAATTATGCTTAATAGATTTGGTGTATTTTTCAAGGATTTTTTTATAGAAAGTATGGGTTTTTCCTCAATACCTTTTAGAGCATTTGACCCAGTCACCCCAGAATACCTTACAAAATTAGTACTTCCTCTAGGCTATGGGGCTCAGGCAATGAAATTATGCTTAATAGATTTGGTGTATTTTTCAAGGATTTTTTTATAGAAAGTATGGGTTTTTCCTCAATACCTTTTAGAGCATTTGACCCAGTCACCCCAGAATACGTTACAAAATTAGTACTTCCTCTAGGCTATGGGGCTCAGGCAATGAAATTATGCTTAATAGATTTGGTGTATTTTTTAAGGATTTTTTTATATAAAGTATGGGTTTTTCCTCAATAGCTTTTAGGGCATTTGACCCAGTCACCCCAAAACACTTTACACAATTAGTACTTCCTCTAGGCTATGGGGCTCAGGCAATGAAATTATGCTTAATAGACTTGGTGTATTTTTCAAGGATTTTTGATTGAAAGTATTGGTTTTTCCTCAATAGCTTTTAGGGCATTTGACCCAGTCACCCCAAAACACTTTACAAAATTAGTACTACCTCTAGGCTATGGGGCTCAGGCCATGAAATAATGCTTATTAGACTTGGTGTATTTTTCAAGGATTTTTGATTGAAAGTATGGGTTCTAACCCTATTGAGGAAAAACCCATACTTTATATAAAAAAATCCTTGAAAAATACACCAAATCTATTCAGCATAATTTCATTGCCTGAGCCCCATAGCCTAGAGGTAGTACTAATTTTGTAAAGTGTTTTGGGGTGACTGGGTCAAATGCCCTAAAAGCTATTGAGGAAAAACCCATACTTTCCATTAAAAATCCTTGAAAAATACACCAAATCTATTCAGCATAATTTCATTGCCTGAGCCCCTTAGCCTAGAGGTAGTACTAATTTTGTAAAGTGTTTTGGGGTGACTGGGTCAAATGCCCTAAAAGCTATTGAGGAAAAACCCATACTTTCCATTAAAAATCATTGAAAAATACACCAAATCTATTCAGCATAATTTCATGGCCTGAGCCCCATAGCCTAGAGGAAGTACTAATTGTGTAAAGTGTTTTGGGGTGACTGGGTCAAATGCCCTAAAAGCTATTGAGGAAAAACCCATACTTTATATAAAAAAATCCTTGAAAAATACACCAAATCTATTCAGCATAATTTCATTGCCTGAGCCCCATAGCCTAGAGGTAGTACTAATTTTGTAAAGTGTTTTGGGGTGACTGGGTCAAATGCCCTAAAAGCTATTGAGGAAAAACCCATACTTTATATAAAAAAATCCTTGAAAAATACACCAAATCTATTAAGCATAATTCATTGCCTGAGCCCCATAGCCTAGAGGTAGTACTAATTTTGTAAAGTATTCTGGGGTGACTGGGTCAAATGCTCTAAAAGGTATTGAGGAAAACCCCATACTTTATATAAAAAAATCCTTGAAAAATACACCAAATCTATTAAGCATAATTTTATGGCCTGAGCCCCATAGCCTAGAGGAAGTACTAATTCTGTAAAGTATTCTGGGGTGACTGGGTCAAATGCTCTAAAAGGTATTGAGGAAAAACCCATAATTTATATAAAAAAAATCCTTGAAAAATACATCAAATCTATTAAGCATAATTTCATGGCCTGAGCCCCATAGCCTAGAGGTAGTACTAATTTTGTAAAGTGTTCTGGGGTGACTGGGTCAAATGCCTTAAAAGCTATTGAGGAAAAACCCATACTTTCAATCAAAAATCCTTGAATAAATACACCAAATCTATTAAGCATAATTTCATGGCCTGAGCCCCATAGCCTAGAGGTAGTACTAATTTTGTAAAGTGTTCTGGGGTGACTGGGTCAAATGCCTTAAAAGCTATTGAGGAAAAACCCATACTTTCAATCAAAAATCCTTGAATAAATACACCAAATCTATTAAGCATAATTTCATGGCCTGAGCCCCATAGCCTAGAGGTAGTACTAATTTTGTAAAGTGTTTTGGGGTGACTGGGTCAAATGCCCTAAAAGCTATTGAGGAAAAAAACATACTTTATATAAAAAAATCCTTGAAAAATACACCAAATCTATTAAGCATAATTTCATTGCCTGAGCCCCATAGCCTAGAGGAAGTACTAATTTTGTAAAGTATTCTAGGGTGACTGGGTCAAATGCTCTAAAAGCTATTGAGGAAAAACCCATACTTTTCCATCAAAAGTCTTTGAAAAAACCATGAAATACAATAAAATATTAAATGTGGTAGACTAAATGTAATCTTTAGGTGTATTTTCTATCTCTTTTCATTAAAATTGTTTATTTGTATCATATTATTGATTTACACCTAAACTACATTTTTTACACAGACAGTAATTCATAGACGGTCCCTAAGTTCGAACGATCTTAGTGCTGGAGGCGAATATCCAACGTCCAACGTGAAACCAACTTCACCACGGTCACCACAGCTCCAAAATAGGGCTCAAGACGCACCCGAGGGGGAACAGGCAGCAACCACCCTCATAACCTTGGTCAAGACAAAACACTTCAATAAGACCCCTTTTTAAATACGTTTGTAAGCTCCGACCACCAAAACAGTCTACTTACTCGCGCCACAACACCACGACCAGCCGACAGCCCCGTGAAGTGAACTACACTGGCGTGCGCACCTTTCTTGTGTCTACTACATGGTCTAATCAGCAATGCCAGAGCTCACGGCACTCCCACAGGTGGTGCATTCAGGGACGTAGGACTTTTCAATACTAGCAAAATAAATAAAATCACTAACCACCTGGATCACACTTGAGTAAATATTTTTGGCTATATCATTGTCTTTTTGCACCAAAGGTTTTAGAAGGGTTAAGAAAATGTGAATGTGCTATACATAGAAATCATAGTGATAGAAATTGACTTATTTTCATCTTTAAGTTCACACTTTACTGCGACTGGATAACTCTATCTGTTACACACTCACACTAATAGGAGTGGGTTAATGTATTGAGCTGAGCATAAGCACAGAAACCCAATTAATCCCTCCAAATATTACTAAGTATTTTACATTTGGTGCATAACAATTCAATTTGTCTTTTCAATAACATTTATATATATATATATATATATATATATATATATATATATATATATATATATATATATATATATATATATATATATAAAGTACTAATACACTTTGAACTTTTGCACATTTTGTCATGTTTACAACCCTAAACGTAAAGATTTTATTTTGAATTTTTTACTGAAAGTTCACACACAAGTAACAGACAACTGTAAAGTGAAAGCGTAACCTAGGCTGTGTGTGTGTGTAATCAGATGTGTGCGTGCGTTTGGTTTTTTTTGCAAGTGTAAATGAACAATGTGTCTGCAAAAAAAATCATATTGACATTTATTGACCTTTGTTACAGACACCAGCTCTAAACTGCTGCAGCAGACTTGGACAACCAGTGTCTACTTACACTCCTGAGGTCCGAATCCTATCCAGGTGGAAGACTGCTGTAACTGTCGTTGAAAGGACTTACACTTAGTATTTTTGTTTTAAGGTATTAATATTTTTTGTTGAAAATTATTATGGCTCTTGTTGTTAATTCATGTTACATTTTGTAAATAAGATATGTTTATTTCGTTATAAAGGGTAATTTATTTTTTGTTATTCCGCTATCATCGCGAGGTTTAGTTGTAGCATAAGAGGCTACGAGACCTGCACTCGCCCAGACACGAAAAAGACTCTGACCGAGCCATCCGCAGCAGCAAGGCCAATTAGCTAGCTGCGCAAGGTATTTTTGTTATATTGTGTTGAATTATTCTGTGTATTTGTAAAGTATATTGTTCTAATTATTGTGTGTTAATTTAGTATGCACAAGACTAATATTATCTGCCCAAGAACCTCCGAAGTGGCAGGCGGCCACGAGGTAGCTATTTTGTTTAGCACGTTTATGTTACCTGTGACTGAAATATATGTCTAAAGATTGTATTTCATGTTCTGTAGTTTTCACGGCATATACCCCAAGTAAACGCCCGTCTTTAAAGAAGCCGTGCCAGTGTTGTCATTTCGGAGCCACAACTGCCGTAAAGCAGATAAAGAGGTTCTTCCTGATGCTCGTGGTTTGTTGGCGTCACTGTAGCAAAAACAAATAATATACAATATGCATTGTTCAGTACGAGATTGTACGCAGCATACAAGCTTCATTATGTTCACTCACTTGAGCAACAGGTCAATCTTTCAGCTGCTCCTGATGAAGAACCTTGAAGATGAGCTCCTGGATGCAGCAGTCACCTACAGGATCATCCATGCTGGGGCTTGTTGATTACCATGGCAGATTTTGCTATGTAGCAGTCATTACACTGAAAATATGGAACATAATTAAATCTGTTATATTGTGGTCATTCTTTGCCAAGTACTGTTATTTATTTATTTTCCTTTTATAATTCAGCTTTAATATTTTCAATATTTTATTGTGAATGTGCAATATTTTTGGCCAGTCAATGACAGGGTAGTGTTTATTACACTTTTGAAAAACCATAACACTGTTGCTCCTTTGACATAGAAGACCGTATGTGTGTGTATGACCCTAAAAACACATTAGCTGTCTGTCAACATTAGGCAGAAGCATTTTCTCATGCAATGTTTTGTGAAAAATGCAAGTGAGAAAGGTTAGCTAGCCTTAAGCTATTGCAAACAACCCTTTTTTTTTTTCAGATCGGAGCTAATGCTAATTGCTAACTAGCATTCCTATCCTACCACACTGACACCTTCCCCATTGCCAAATAAACGTCTAGTTTATAGTTAGAGGAAGAGCACACCGCCTTTTATTTGTCAGAAGAAAACAACTTACCTGAAGCAGAAGTATCCTCCTGGTTTCAGCCCAGAGATCGATGGTGTTGCTCTTGCCTTAGCAGAGAAGGGTTTGGTAATAGCTTGTTCCTATTGGCTGCAAAACCATCAATTTTACTGGCGGTCCAAACTTCAGGGTGGAGATAATTAGCATCTATGAACATATTTGTCGTCCTCTGCAAGTCCAGGTTCAGAACTTCAGAACAGGACATCCAAACACAGCAAAACAGCACCATCTACTGGCGATTTATGGTTTTAATGACTTCAACCAGCCTGGCAGTCAAAACTTTTGTGTGGGAAAAAGTTACGCACAAATCTCTGACATGGCAGAGATTTTTTTTAGAGACACATTGTTCATTTACACTTGCAAAAAAAAAAAACGCACGCACACATCTGAATACACACACACACAGCCTAGGTTACGCTTGCAACTTCAACAAGGCAGGACTGTGTCAAAAGTGTCGTGTGTAAAACAGAGCCTTGTGCGTAGGACTTAGACATTTTCCGTAGATTTTTTTTACAACATGGAAATTTACACACACATTATTTTATTACACATGCAAATATAATGTTACGCACGCAAAAAAAATTACGCATGCACACATCTGTTTACACACGCACGCATCTGGTTACGCACAGACACATCTGGTTACGGACGCACAAATCTGGTTACACACAGACAAATGTTTTCAACACAATATTGTCTCCATGGCACTGTCCTGACCAAATAAACCAATAAATAAATAAAAATAAAAAACAACTCAAGCTCTGTCAAATTAGAAGGAGAGCGTTTGCGAACAGCAGTTTTCAGGTCTTTCCACAGATTTTTTAATAGGATTTAGGTCAGGACTTTGACTGGGCCATTCTAACACATTAATATGTTTGTTTTTTAAACCATGTTTAGGGTCATTGTCCTGCTGGAAAGTGAATCTCCGCCCCAGCCTCAATTCTCTTGCTGACTCCAGCAAGTTTTCCTCCAAAATGTCTGTTATGATGTGGGTTTTTGGTTGTTGGTTTTGTCCTGGTTTTGGTTTGTTTCCCACTGCTACAGTCAGTAGACGCCTTTGGTTCTGTCTTGTTACCGGTTGGATTCGTGAGTCTGTTAGTTTTTTTTCCTGCCTGTCCAGTTTTTCTGTTAATAAATACTTGTAACAATTTTCCATCTGTGTTCTGCTTTTGGGTCCTACTACAAACCGTGACAATGTCTCTGTATTTGGCTCCATCCATCTTCCCAACTATTCTTACAATCTTCCCAGTCCCCGCTGAGGAAAAGCAGCCCCATAGCATGATGCTCCCCCCACCATATTTGACACTGGGGATGGTGCACTCAGGACGATGAGCAGTGTTAAAGTTAAATGTTTGTCTCATCTGACCAAAGCACCTTCTTCCACATGGTAGCTGTGTCCTTCATATGACTTCTAGCAAACTTCAAACGGGATTTCTTTTGGCCTCCTTTCAATAATGGCTTTCTCCTTGCCACTCGTCCATGAAGGCCAGATTTGTGTAGAGTACGACTTATAGTTGTCCCATGTACAGATTCCCCCAGCTCAGTGGCAGTATGTCGCAGCTCCTCCAGAGTTATCTTGGGGCACTTGGTTGCATTTCTGACCAGTGCTGTCTTTGTTCGGTCTGTTAGTTTAGGTGGACGGCCGTGTCTTGGTAAGTTCGCAGTGGCGCTATACTCTTTCCATTTCCGAATGATGGATTCAACAGTGCTCCGTGAGATGTTTAAATCTTGGGAAATCTTTGTAAGGGTTGTAAACATGACAAAATGTTCAAAAGTTCATCACCTTTTGTCAGTCCCCCTAAAAGTGTGTCGATCTGATATTACCAAGTAATTAAGAGTCCAGTACCAATGTAAAGTTGTTTGCCCAGGACAAATGTTGCAGCCGGCCAATCAGCCTAACCCTACGCCTAACAACTTTGACATTGGCCCTGGACTCTTACTTACTTGGTGATATCAGAGCTACCCTAAAAGTGTCAAGTGTGTGGAGAGAAAGAGAGAGAGAGAAAGAGAGAGAGAGAGAGAGAGAGAGAGAGAGAGAGAGAGAGAGATTCTTGGTTTTTCCAATCACAACAAACCCAGACGTAAGGTGTCGAGGATACCAGATGGGACACAAAAACCACCACTAAAATAGTAAGTACAATTGCTTATGGCTACTTGTTTTCATTGTTATAGCATACAATTTATCTTATTAACCTGATTTGCCTATAATTATTTTGCCACTCATTATTTTTATTTAGTAATGTAGGGGCTCTATCGGCCCCACTCCGTTGCCTCGAATCTTTTGAGCAGATAGTAGAGATTTTAAAACATCGTCGAGTCAACTTGACTGGGTTGGTTGAGCTGAAACACGGCCTATAGATCTATTTCTCGTGATAAATTCCTTTCTTGGCTCTTTGGACAATAAGTGCGGCTGGCATGAGTTGAGTGCATGGAATTATTACACATATGACATGGATAGGGACGGGGACAGCCGTGAACAGGTGCCCATCTGCTGCTTCACTGTCAACTGCTGTCAATTTTAGACATTTTCTGTGCTTGTCCATTCATTGTTTGATTTCAGTCTCACTGCTGATTCTCTAGCTGTTCTCTTCTGTAACTGTGATATCTAGCGGTACAAAAATAAATCGATAATGAAATGTGCTCATTGCTCTGTATATGTGCACACTTACTTTTTACCTTGTTTCTGAAGTTGATTCCTGTCTTTTAGTGATTGAGTTACAAAGGAAATCAATGTGTGTGTGTCAGCCTGCAGTACCCCCTGTAGGGTATGGTCAGATGTGATGGAGCCAGCAGACCTGGGTAGTGGCTGTGAGGACAGACACTGTGCACTGGATTTCCTGGAAGACTGCTCCGACTGCCACAGGGACCAGCCTATGTTTGGATTCATCGAGCTAGGTGGGTCTTGGAATCAATGCTTCACAGTAAACACCACTCAGGGGCAGGTGAAAGAGCAGCTTCAGTGACACCCATTTGTCAATTCCTTATAGAAATATTATGGGCCAAGTAGATACTATGTATGGACATAAACCAGTGGGTCAAACAGGCACTGACATTTTAGATGTTTTACAGTTTCATATGGTTATTCTGATGTAATTTTCATATGCTTTTGTCTTTATATCAGTGTGCGTAACTGTGATCTATATACCGTTGATGATCTTGGGCCTTCTGGGTAATATCCTGACCATTCTGGTGGTTTGGCTCCGTCCACACATGAGAACCTGCACGTATCTGTACCTAAGCAGCATGGCAGTGAGTGACCTGCTCATCCTCCTGCTTCTGCCGCTCGATCTGTATAAGGTATGCACAAGGTACAGTGGGGAGGGGGGGGAGTCAGCCAACAATTGTGCACGTTCTTAAAAAGATGAGAGAGGCCTGTAATTTTCTGTAATAGGTCAACTATGAGAGACAAAATGAGGGGGGGGGGGGGAATCCAGAAAATCACATGATTTTTAATGAATTCATTTGCAAAGTATGGTGGAAAATAAGTATTTGGTCACCTACAAACAAGCAAGATTTCTGGCTCTCACAGACCTGTAACCTCTTCTTTAAGAGGCTCCTCTGTCCTCCACTCGGTACCTGTATTAATGGCCCCTGTTTGAACTTGTTATCGGTATAAAAGACACCTGTCCACAACCTCAAACAGTCACACTCCAAACTCCACCATGGTAAAGACTAAAGAGCTGTCGAAAGACAACAGAAACAAAATTGTAGACCTGCACCAGGCTGGGAGGACTGAATCTGCAGTTGGTAAGCAGCTCGGCGTGAAGAAATCAACTGTGGAAGCAATTATTAGAAAATGGAAGACATACAAGACCACTGATAATCTCCCTCGATCTGGGGCTCCACGCAAGATCTGGGGTCAAAATGATCACAAGAACGGTGAACAAAAATCCATCCTCCTTCCATCAGCAAGGGCATTGAAAATTAAATGTGGCTTTCAGCATAACAATGATCCCAAACACACCGCCCAGGCAATGAAGAAGTGGCTTTGTAAGAAGCATTTCAAGGTCCTGGCATGGCCTAGCCAGTCTCCAGATCTCAATCCCATAGAAAATCTTTGGAGGGAGTTGAAAGTCCGTGTTGCCCAGCGCCTGCCCCAAAACATCACTGTTCTAGAGGAGATCTGCATGGAGGAATGGGCCAAAATACCAGCAACAGTGTGTGAAAACCTTGTGCAGACTTACAGAAATCGTTTGACCTCTGTAATTTCCAACAAAGGGTATATAACAAAGTATTGAGATGAACTTTTGTTATTGACCAAATACTTATTTTTTTCCATAATTTGCAAATAAATTATTTAAAAATCAGACAATGTGAATTTCTGGATTTTTTTTCTAATTTTGTCTCTCATAGTTGAGGTATACATATGATGAAACTTACAGGCCTCTCTCATCTTTTTTAGTGGGAGAACTGGCAAAATTGTGTGCTGACTAAATACTTTTCCCCCCCACTATCTCTCTGCAAATACATCTTAAATAAAACAAAACTGACTATCAAAATAATTGACTTTGTGATCTTAGGTATTGTTTAGCTTTGTTGCACAGGAAAAGTGTGTAAACCAAGTGTGATGCTGTCTGCCCTGAGGGACGCTACGATAAATTAGGTTTCGGCGCATCATGTCATGGCCTTAGTGTTGTAGCATCAGTCATACACAATAGTATCATAAGATATTAAAGTGTGGATGAAAAAGAAATTGCTCATTTTCAATGTGATATAGAAAGATTGATACGGATTGTTCTTTTTCAGCATTATGTATAGGATGTTTCCTTTACCAGTCAGCTTGTTATTAACAGATTTGCAATACTGTAATGTTACCGTAATGTTTACAAGCGCTCTTACATTTTTTGTGAAGAGCATTTCTGTTCCATATTTATTAATTCATTAGACTTATGTAGCGCTTCTCCAGATGCTCAAAAACACTTTACACTATTGTGCATTATTCATTCACACCATGTTTTAATGAATAATGCTGCCCTGGGGTAGACTGACAGATTGAGGCTGCCAATCTGTGCCATCAATAGTTGGGTCATCTCGGCCACTTCTGTGACCGTGGAGAGTGGAGGTCCGTTTCTCAGTGGATTTGTCATCTATGGAGGATAAATGAAAAATCTAGCCCTCATGCCTCTCTCAAAAATGCGGGCATTTTTTTTTAAAGCCCTAAATCCAAAATATTATCATGAGATGCTGCAGGTGAATATGAATAGGGGGAAAAAATATTTGTAGAGATGTCAATTTGAAACTTTTACTCAACATTACAGATATAAATATGAGAAAAATATTTTTTGCATTTGTCTATCATTTTATATTTTCATATGAAAATAAGGCATTTTGTGCATGAAAATGGTCAAAATTGACTATATTTCCGGTGACAAAATCTAAATAATGGATCGACCCAGATGTAAATGTATGGTTTTATTTTATTGACATATCAGTAACAAAGATTTTTTCAGAAGGGATTTTGGATCTTGTTTAGTGTTTCAATAAACTAATCATAAGTGACAAATTCTGTAAAAACTCAAATTCTGCCTTGTTTTTTTTGGGTTTCAAAGCTGAATAAATCAGGCTTGGAATAAGATATTAAAAAATCCCTCTGGAAAAGTTTGGAGTCTGTAGGAGCTACTATAAGGGCTCACCCAATGCATAAGTCAAGGAAAAACCTAATTTAGAGAATATCAGCCCTGAAGTTTTGTATGGTGTGGGTTCTGCCAATGGAAGAGAGTCTGTCGAGGAGAGTGGAGTGATTCAGAAGTGTTGAGGTCAAGGAGGCTCAGGCTAGAGAGTAAACCGGAGTCAGAAGCTATGACGTCAGTGATTTCAAGAAGTGCTGTTTCAGTGCTGTGAAGGGGACGCAAACCGGCTTGAAACTTCTCGTAGACATTGTTAGTGATGAGATGGTTATGAAGTTGAGCGGCGACAGGTTTTTCGAGTATTTTGGAGATGAAGGGAAGGTTTGAAATGGAACGGTTGTCGAAGTTGGTGGGATCCAAACCGGGTTTTTTCAGGATTGGTGTGACTGTGGCGGCTTTGAATGAGAGAGGGACAGTACAGAGATAAGATATGAGTGGATGATATTGGTGATAAAGTGAAGGGAGGCAGTATTTAACAAGTGCTGTAGGGTAGAGGGTCAAGCTGGCTGGTAGAGAGTTCAGATTTGAGAATACGTTGGGAAATGGCTTGGACGGAGGGGAGGATGAAGCTGGAAAATGTAGTTGTAAGGGATGAGTGGGGGGTTGAGGAGTCCACTCCAGACACTGCAGCTCCACATGTGATCAGGTGTTGATGGGTATTGGAGATCTTGGAGACAAAGGAGGACATGAGTAAGTTACAGAAGTCAGTGGATTGCATGTGGTGGGGGAGGAGTCAGGGGTTTTGTGATATTGGTGAGGAGAGAGAAGAGAGTTTTAGAGTTAGGTTGATTGGAGTAAATTAAACCGGAGTAGTAGGCGGATTTGGCAGAAGAGAGATTGTCCTTGTATTGCGTGATATGGTTATTGTACATTTCTTTGAGTCTTCTTTTGAGTCTTTTGAGTTTTATTGTATAGCCGTTAGTTGTCGTCCTTGGGCTTTGAGCTGAGGGCAGGGGTGAACCAGGGTGCGGAGCAGGTAAAAGAGACATGTCTGGATTTGAGTGGAGCATGAGTGTCCTAAAGGTTATGGAGATTACTATTGTAGTGGGAAACCAGATCGTGGGGTGAGCTGTTAGGATTAGTATTAGGGAGATTGTTAATGTCTGAATAAGGTTTTCCTCCACTCATGCATCGGGTGAGCCCTTATAGTTGCTCCTACGGACTTCAAACTTTTCAGCCTTGGACTACTACGTCTTTTTCAGAATTTTCCAGAGGGATTTTTCAATATCTTATTCCAAGCTTATTTATTCCGCTTTGAACCCAAAAAAACAAGGCAGAATTTGAGTTTTGACAGATTTTTTCCCTTATCCATCCATCAATTTTCTTCCGCTTTATCCGGGGCCGGGTCGCGGGGGCAGCAGTCTCAGCAGAGATGCCCAGACTTCCCGATCCACGCACACCTCCTCCAGCTGTTCTGGGGGGACCCCGAGACGACACCAGGCCAGCTCGGAGACATAGTCCCACCAGCGTGTCCTGGGCCTTCCACGAGGCCTCCTCCCAGTGGGACATGCCTGGAGCACCTCCCGAGGGAGGCGACCAGGCGGCATCCGGAACAGATGCCCTAGCCACCTCAGCTGGCTCCTTTCGACATGAAGGAGCAGCGACTCTACTCCGAGCTCCTCCCGGGTAACTGAGCTCCTTACACGATCTCGGAGGGTGCGCCCAGCCACCCTGCAAAGGAAACTCATTTCGGCCGCTTGTATTCACGATCTTGTCCTTTCGGTCATTACCCAAATCTCATGACCATAGGTGAGGGTGGGAACGTAGATCGATCGGTAAATCGAGAGCTTTGCCGCCGACTCAGCTCCCTCTTCACCACAACAGTCCGATACAGCGACCGCATTTTTTCACTTATGATTATTTAATTAAAAACTAAAGAGGATCCAAAATCCCTTCTGTAAAAATCTTTGTTACTGATATGTCAATAAAATAAAACCATACATTTACATCTGGGTCGATCCATTATTTAGATTTTGTCACCGAAAATGTTCATGCACAAAATGCCTAATTTTTATATGAAAACATAAAATGACAGAAAAAATGCAATACATTTTTTTCTCATATTTATATCAGTAATGTTCAGTAAAAGTTTTTAATTGATATCTCTACAATTTATTTTTTTTCCCAATTCACCTGCAGCGTCTCACCTTAATATTTTGGATTTAGGGCTCTAAAAAAAATTGCCCGCATTTTTGAGAGAGGCATGAGGGCTACATTTTTCATTTACCCTCCATAGATGACAAATCCACTGAGAAACGGACCTCCACTCTCCACGGTCACGGAAGTGGCCGAGATGACCCAACTATCAACCCCCCGGCAACACACTCACAGACTACAGTCACCCATCCAAGTAGCAACCAGGCCCTACATGGTTAGCTTCCGAGATATGACAGAATCTGACATAGAAAAGGCGGTATTTACACAGCAACTACTAGCTACATGCCTTGCATTCATTATTGTGTTTCAATTGCCTAAGGAGATCTTCATCCAAAGAAGTTAGTCTGGTTCCTTCAGTCAAGCTTGAGTTCAGAGGGTGGAACCTTGTGGAGTTCCACTGAGTCAAACTCACTGCCCTAATGAATAAATCTATAATATATCATTGACAATAAAGCTCTATATACTATATACTGTTCACTTATTCCCCATTTAACATATTGTGTAGAGATCTGGGGAAATGCGTATAAAAGTAATCTTGACCCATTGTTTAAAGTTCAGAAAAAGGCAATAAGAATAATGCATTTGGATACCGTGAACGCACAAATCCATTATTCTTTAAATCAAAAACAATGAAATTTGAGGACCTTACTGAATGTAAGATGGCTCAAATCATGTTCAAAGCCTCACAAAAGTTGCTTCCTGAAAGTACACAAAATATGTTCTGCAAACGAGAAGTTAAATACAACTTGAGAGATATAATGAGTTTCGATAAACAGTACTCCAGAACAACTTTAAAAAGCATGTGTCCCACGAGACGTGGAGGAATTTAGATGAGAGCATCAAAGTTTGTAAAAACCTGCCACATTTTAAAAAGGTTTACAAAGAATCTTTTTTTTTTTTTAAATACGAACAAATATTGTGAGTGTTGTAGTATCTTCCTTTGCTGCTGTTTCATTATTTTGCTTATTATTTGCTGTTACCTTGTCTTATGTTCCCTTGTTTATGATTTGTTATTTTGTATTATGTTCCTTGCTTTGATTGTTAATGTTAATGTTATTGTTTTTTATTGGGGTGGGCGCTTATAAACCTTTTGCTTCAGCCCACTCCTTTTGAGCAAACAAACTGACTTGTTTTTTTGTCTTTTCATTTGTAGCTGTGGAGGCCCAGACCCTGGCCCCTGGGAGACCTGGTGTGTAAACTCACCATGTTCCTCTCAGAGTGCTGCACCTTCTGCACCATCCTCCACATTACCTTCCTGTCTCTGGAGAGGTACCTGGCTGTCTGCTGGCCAATCACTTCCAAGACCCTGGTCACAAGGCGCCGTACTAAAGTTGTGATTGGCTGTCTATGGCTGGGAGCGGCCATCAGTGCGGCCCCGGTGTTGGTCATGGTGGGAGTGGAGGAGGTTCAAGAAGATGTTGGATTTGGGGGCTGGAGGGATGACGCACTCTGGACAGACATGGATGCAGTAAAGGCAGAACTGTTAATAGATGACAGAGGAAATGACCTATTTGAAGCAAATAGTCGTGCAGTTTTAGGTGCAAAGGATCAGATTGAAAGGAATAACAGTGTTGAGGCTCATGATGAAGAACAAAAGGAAATAGAATGGTCAGATGAAAATCAGAAAAAAATGAAAGAGGACGAGGGAGGTGGCAGTGAGGCGGTTTACATAAAAGACATGGACAACAGTGAGTGCCGCTGCACACAGTACGCAGCCTCCTCTGGTCTGCTCTCTGCCATGATGATTCTCTCCAACCTCTACTTCCTTGTTCCCTTCTGCATCCTGGGACTGGTCTACACCCTGATTGGACGAACCCTTTGGCTGCGCCCTCAAAGCAACCACAGAGTCCAGAGCCTCAAGAACACAATTAAAATGCTGGGTGAGAATGATGTCTTTAGCAGTAAAATATAGTCAGTGGTGGTGGAAACAACCAGCAAATATGTTTGTACAAACCAATCAGCAAACAAATGTTACTTGAAAAACCTTGGAATGGTTTCTTTTCAAGCAACATTCAGAAACTGGATTTCATACGCTGGTCAATGATAAAGCATCCACTGTTGTTCTGTCCTTAACGCCCCTAATCTAGTGTGAGTGAGTGTTTGTGGGGGGGAGGGGGGCATGCAAAACTCCACAGAAAGGCCCACACGTTCAGGAAATTGAACCGCCGCCTCCCTTCAGTGAGGGAAAAGCACTAACCTCTCAGCCACTGTGCTGCCCTATTGTATAATGTAGGTATTTGTACACTCACACTACTGAGACATTTTATGTAGAATACCGCAAATCGAAATAAAAAAATAAAAAAGATAAAAAGACTGTGCATTTACTTTGTACTTTTTTACCCTTTGTCTGTTTTTCAGGAGTGATTGTACTAGCGTTTGTGTTGTGCTGGCTGCCCTTCTACGTGGGACGGACCATCTTCTCTTTGTCATTTGGGACTGCTGCAACTGACTCAAACAGGCCAGAGAGCATGGAGTTGGAAAGCAGCGCTCTTGGCCTGACTGAGGGTCCAGTGATGACACAAAACTATACGGTGGCCCCCAGCAGCACATTCACAGAGTACAACTCTACAGTCCCGACTTACCCCAACACTCATCTGTACTTCCTGTACTACCTGTCTCAGTACTTCAGCTTAGTGTCCTCTGTGCTGTTCTACCTCAGCCCTGCCATCAACCCCTTATTGTACAACCTGATGTCAGGCAGATACAGACTGGCTGTACGCAGCCTCCTACAGCCCGAGTCTCCCGCTCAGATTCATCGGACACGCACTTTCACCATTCAGCAGCCCTCCACCGCTGTATAAGGGCATGGGCAGAGCTTTTCCCAGCGGCAAAAATAGATTTTGTTTTGATTACACTTAATAGTAACTACTCAATTTTCAGCATTTGTAATGCATTTATAAATACAGTATAGTTTACATGTACATGTACTTTCCAGATCATTTGTTTGTCATTTGTAAGCATTTAGATTATGGGTGTTTCCGTAGTAACACTGTGCACCATCTCTGTGTGTGGTTATCAGTTAAGCACATGTCAGGAAAGGTTACGTTTGGGGAAAGAATCAGAACTTGTCTTAAAGCCAATAATATAATGAGAAATTGACTTCTTGATCTTTTAACCAAGTTGTAATGTTGTTTGCTGATCAAAAACTTAGGCTATGGAGTGGTATGTTGCTTCATTTATGAGTAATCCTGTTCACAATGGTTCTTTCTTTTTTTTACTTAGTTTTTCTGGATTGGCTGTGTTTGTTCATTTCATTTTCATAGCAGTGCAACAAGAAAAGCCACGACAACAATCCATCAAACACAACATACAGTCCATGACAAGAACAGGAGTATGATGAAGAAAAATTCTCCTACCCCATATATATGAGAAAAAAATACAAATTCATCACTATGCAGTAAACTCAATGTGAAAATGTAATTAGTTTTCACAATTTTATAATGACTCTCACTGCTGCCTGCAGAGGGTGCCACAGACAAATTCAAATTCATTCTCACAGCCCTTTCAGGAGAATCACTCACTAAGAATTACCAGTTCATCATTCATTAACTTTCCAGTTGCATTCAGTAGTGAATTACTTCTGCTGCCGAAGCTGCAATGTGTCTTGCCCAAGGACAAAACGACTGTGTGCAATGTAGTTGGGATCACATTGTGACTGAATTTGTCAATGTGCCAATGGATAAAGTAGGTAAGGGCAGTGCTTGGGCAAAGTTTGAACTGACTACCATCCAGATGGCAGGTGTAGCACAGCTTCCCAGCACAAATTATGTCATTTGAAAATGCAGCACCGGTTCTTTACCTCTAGGTGGCATGGTGGTGTCATTGACTAGCTGTAGAACCACAGAAAGGACAGATCATTTGTAATTAAGATGATAATATTCAGTGTTTATGTAAAATGCTTTCCCACAGAAAAGTCAGGATTAATAAAGATACTGTACATCATTAGCACTAATCAGTATTCTTTCAAAATAGTATTTTTCACTATTTTGTAAGTTATTATATCATCTGAGGTACCCAGCGGCACAGTGTGGGAATAGTAGGTCAAATTAGTAAATTCACCAACAAGAAGAAGATTAAACTCAAAAAAATAAAACACAACACATTATCCAGATAAATTGACCCTCAGATCAGGCAAACAATATGTGGTGAGTATCCTTGTTACCTTCTTCTATACACGCAAACCGTACTAGAAACTTTGCTAGAAAAGATTGAGAGATGTAATTGTGAAGTTGGCAAACACTGTTTTACTGCCAGAATTAGTTTGTTGTGTTTCTACCAGGGGGGCTCTGTAAAATATGGTTTAAATTAAAAGATTGTGGAAGTACTGCTGCCAGCACCTCATGGTGGTGCTTGCCCACATGGTTATATGCACACATAAAATCTCTGTTCCTCTGAGGAACAATGTCTGTGAGTTTAACGGTCTCCATCTCCTTGGCTTATTCTTATGTAAGACATTTAAAGTTAACTATTCTCAACCAAACTGAATAAAAAAACAAAACCATTTCCGGTTTGCTGAGTCAGAATTGACCCGTCCTCATTTGGATTAAAAATGGGATATTTTGAAACCTGGTGGGCCTATTCTTAATCCGTCACTGTCAAAACGATATCAGACACTATTGCACATTAGGTTTCGGGTTCAGCCTGAGAATTGGACATATATGTTTGAGGTGACGAGAACAGGGTTTGATTCCGCTCCAGCTTTAATATTTCATCTTTTTACTTCTAGGAAGAAAGAGGCCTCTAACAAACCCAAAGTGAAGGCCAGAGCACAGCGTGAGACATGATTTGTCTGTTTTGCCCATGTGGAATATGTGCCATTTGTAGTGAGAGGACAGAGGTCAGAGGAGACGTAGCCACAGTGAGATGACTTTGATCAAACAGATTAAACGTGATTGGATTTTGAGCTGTCAACCGATCACCACCTGGTGGTGAGCTGGATCCGCTGGCAGGGGAAGAAGCCGGTCAGGCCTGGCAGGCCCAAACGTGTTGTGAGGGTCTGTTGGGAACGTCTGGTGGATCCCTCTGTCAGTAGGGTCTTCAACTCCCACCTCCGGAAGAGCTTCAACCAGATTCCGAGGGAGGTAGGGGACATGGAGTCCGAGTGGACCATGTTCTCCTCCTCCATTGTCGATGCGGCTGCTCGTAGTTGTGGCCGTAAGGTCTCTGGTGCCTGTCGCGGCGGCAATCCCCGAACCCGATGGTGGCGCCCGGAGGTAAGGGATGCCGTCAAGCTGAAGAAGGAGTCTTATCTGGCCTTGTTGGCTTGTGGGACTCCGGAGGCAGCTGAGAGGTACCGGCAGGCCAAGCGTGCTGCAGCTCGTGCAGTCGCAGAGGCAAAAACTCGGGTTTGGGAGGAGTTTGGAGAAGCCATGGAGGAGGACTATCGGTCGGCCTCGAAGAGATTCTGGCAAACCATCCGGCGCCTCATGAAGGGGAAGCAGTGCTCCACCAACACTGTTTACAGTGTGGGTGGGGGGCTGCTGACCTCGACTGGGGATGTGGTCGGGCGGTGGAAGGAGTACTTCGAGGATCTCCTCAATCCCACCGTTACGTCTTCCGATGAGGAAGCAGAGGCTGGGGACTCGGAGGGGGGCTCGTCCATCACCCAGGCTGAAGTCACCGAGGTGGTTAGAAAGCTCCTCGGTGGCAAGGCCCCAGGGGTGGATGAGATTCGTCCTGAGTACCTTAAGTCTCTGGATGTTGTAGGGCTGTCTTGGCTGACACGTCTCTGCAACATCGCGTGGCGGTCGGGGACAGTGCCTCTGGATTGGCAGACCGGGGTGGTGGTCCCTCTCTTCAAGAAGGGGGATCGGAGGGTGTGCTCCAATTACAGAGGGATCACACTCCTCAGCCTCCCTGGTAAGGTCTATTCCAGGGTGCTGGAGAGGAGGATTCGGCCGATAGTCGAACCTCGGATCCAGGAGGAACAATGCGGTTTTCGTCCCGGTCGTGGAACACTGGACCAGCTCTATACCCTTCATCGGGTGCTCGAGGGTTTGTGGGAGTTCGCCCAACCAGTCCACATGTGTTTTGTGGATCTGGAGAAAGCGTTCGACCGTGTCCCTCGTGGTGCCCTGTGGGGGGTGCTCCGGGAGTATGGGGTCCGGGGCCCTCTACTAAGGGCTGTCCGTTCCCTGTATGACTGCAGCAGGAGCTTGGTTCGCATTGCCGGCAGTAAGTCAGACCTGTTCCCGGTGCGTGTTGGTCTCCGGCAGGGCTGCCCTTTGTCACCGGTTCTGTTCATTACCTATATGGACAGAATTTCTAGGCGCAGCCAGGGGCCGGAGGGTGTCCGGTTTGGGAACCTCAGAATATCATCTCTGCTCTTTGCAGACGATGTTGTTCTGTTGGCTTCATCAAATCAGGACCTCCAGCGCGCACTGGGGCGGTTTGCAGCCGAGTGTGAAGCGGGCGGGATGAGGATCAGCACCTCCAAATCTGAGGCCATGGTTCTCCACCGGAAAAAGGTGGTTCTCCCGCTTCAGGTCGGTGGGGAGTCCTTGCCCCAAGTGGAGGAGTTCAAGTATCTCGGGGTCATGTTCACGAGTGAGGGACGGATGGAGCGTGAGATCGGTAGACGGATCGGTGCGGCGTCAGCAGTGATGCGGTCGCTGTATCGGACCGTTGTGGTGAAGAGGGAGCTGAGTCAGGGGGCGAAGCTCTCGATTTACCGATCGATCTACGTTCCCACCCTCACCTATGGTCATGAGATTTGGGTAATGACCGAAAGGACAAGATCGCGAATACAAGCGGCCGAAATGAGTTTCCTCCGCAGGGTGGCTGGGCGCACCCTCCGAGATCGGGTGAGGAGCTCAGTTACCCGGGAGGGGCTCGGACTCGAGCCGCTACTCCTCCACGTCGAAAGGAGCCAGCTGAGGTGGCTAGGGCATCTGTTCCGGATGCCTCCTGGTCGCCTCCCTCGGGAGGTGTTCCAGGCATGTCCCACTGGGAAGAGGCCTCGTGGAAGGCCCAGGACACGCTGGTGGGACTATGTCTCCGAGCTGGCCTGGTGTCGTCTCGGGGTCCCCCCAGAACAGCTGGAGGAGGTGTGCGTGGATCGGGAAGTCTGGGCATCTCTGCTGAGACTGCTGCCCCCGCGACCCGGCCCCGGATAAAGCGGAAGAAAATGGATGGATGGATGGATGGATCTGCAATAAATTGATGGAAACAACATCCCAGCATTTTTCTGTCAGGTCATTTCATGTTAACAGCTTGTTTGAAACACACCTGTGACGTGGGGTGAGATTGAAGCTGTGGTCTTTGACAGTGTGTCTGGCAGTGTCCGTTGAACCACACACAAAGCTTCAATAGCAACCAAACAACTTTTTGTAAACATGATCATTTCAAATAAACTACTTTTTTTTAAGCCTTTACTGCAAAATATTATGTTTAGGCTGTCTGCAAATAAAAGTTCAAAGTTGTGTGTAGGCCATGGTGAGTTGTTTTTCCCCCATTAATATTTTGTTACAAATTGATACAAAGAAAATGTATTTATGGTCATCCACATCTACTTACCTGTACTCTTACTTGACCCAGTTCCTGACCTATTTTTCCCTTCGCTGCACCCTTACCTTCTGCAAAAAGAAATTAAATTACACATTAAATAAATGACTACATCCAATATCTTAATTTTACTATTTCAATTAAAACAGTACACATATCCTGCCTTTCAATCATATTTCATATTTCCATGATCACCAGCGGGTTTATTGCAAATAATCGTTTATAAAGCTTTCAGATTTTGTGTAGACTAGGGTTTAACATTTATTTCTTCAAATGAAAAGAGCCAAGAACCTAAAAGAAAATCCATGATTGTATTCAGATAACCCTGGGCTACATTTTGATCCATAGGTAAGCCCTCTACTTTATCAATATAACTGAGTCTTTGTTGTAAATTACAGGCGAAATAATGGAGTACAATGAATAAACGAGTGAAGATGGTACCTGGGGTTGGCACTGTGACTGACGTGCTTCCAACAATGGCCACAATTATGTGAGTCACGGGCCTCGCGGTACAGCAGCTTTTCACAACTGGAGCAGTGAATCGGACAAGTGATTTCTTTCGTTCCTGTGGCGTCCGCCGTCACCTCTCCTCTCCCAAAGCGTGTGCTGCACTGAGGGTGAACACTAAACAACACCCCAACAGCAGTGTAGCTCAAGTCTCCAGGAGCTGCGTTGAATAGCTTTTTGTTGTTTTCCATACAGAGCTTTGAGAAGACAACAATAGAAACCAGTGGCTAAATGTGCAGCTGTGTGGTCATGGTTGTCACTGCTCTCAGGAACCTATAGCTCCTTTACTTTTTGGTAATGATGGTGGTACTGACTTAGGTGAGTGCAGTATGAAATGTAGTACAAAAAGGGGTCAATAGATGCTGATTTTCAAAGGACACTGATTGCAGCAGGTTAGTAAAGGCATTGTCAGTAATATTAAATGCACTGTGGTGGCCTGATTATCAAAATTGACACTAATTAGACCTATAATTTCTCTAATTCCGTTGATTTCAAAATCTTGCAAAAGGTGTGATTATGAAAATGACAGGCTTTAAAACGTGCATTCACTATTATTATTGTCACATGTATAGGAATACACTGCACAACTCATGATAGTGATGTGATGTGCCTTTGGACATACATGTACCGAGGGAAGTTTTTAAATGGGGATGTAAATGCTCTCCTCATGCCTTTAAGAGTCTAATTGTGGCTGTCCAAACTGACAGCAGTGAGACTGTAAGTAATGCCAGGATTCATCGGGCTCACATTGTGAAAGAGTGTTTCACGGAGCAGGAGACATAATTTTCACACATTTTCCAGATATGAACCCCATTGAGAGTCTGTGGGATGTGGTGGAGAAGGCTTTGCACAGTGGTCACACTCTCCCATCACCAATAAAAAATTAATGCAACGTTGGATCTTTTTACATTGCAGAAGCTTATTGAGACAATGCCACCCACATCAATCCTATAATCAATAACTAAAAGTCAATTCGAATGTTCTATTGCATCACATACCAGGCTGTGCCACCCACAAACTTGATTTATTTTTGACTGTCTTTGGGGCCAAAGTAACAGTTCCATTAGAGAACAAAGCAAGCAGATAATAGACATATTCTTAGGGATTGTGCCTGACATTGTTTTAAGGCTGGATGAACTAATGTGACACATACTAATGGTGCAAGGGTGCCCTAAGTTTCTTTCACTTGTGAATAGAGTCCAATAAGGGCCACAGTGCGCTGTGTGCTGCGTAATGAACTCATCAATTGTTCATCATGTGGGCCAAGACGAGCAAACAGGACTTATCAACCCATCCATCACAGACAAGAGGAAGCCAGCAAAGGGCTCAATCCAACAAGTGGTCCCTAAACTTTTCCTTAATCACATTGTGGCAATCAAGTACATATGTTCAAGATGTTGTAATAATAGTGCCAATGCCAATGTGGTGCCCTTAGCAAGATTGGGCTTAGCGCCTCTTAAAAGTAAAGTAAGTTTGGACATTAGACATGATAACATTTAATTTATGACCTAACCTGAATTTAAATATTTTAGATTATTATTTTATGTAAAGCAAGACATACAATGAACAATCAATACTTATTAACTTCTTCTGAAAGCTCCGCCAAATATTCCCAGAACATAACCTGAACTCCTGAACATAGTTGTTATTCTTCTGAAGGGAAATAAATATTGTAAAACACAAAATACATTTTATATCGGCAAATCCACCACCACAAGGATTTATGGATTTGTTGATGATCCTGTCAATAAATAAATATCCAAAGTCCATCAAGCACGGTTCAATTTAAAATAGAACATCTACATGTGTGTGATGGATCCATGTTGGAAAATTCATTCTCTGCATTTGACCCATCCTCAATGCGGCTGGAGCAGTGAGCAGCCAGCGCTCTGGGACCCATCTCCAGATGTGGAGGTTGATGGTCAGAAATACCTGGCCAGAGATTAACCTATTGTACATGTTATTGTTATAGTGTTAAGGGAAACCGGAGTATCCACAGGAGGAAACACATACACGGGGAGAACATGCAAACTCCACACAAAAAGGCCCTGTCCAGGTGGGATTGAATTGAACCCGGGACCTAGCTGTGAAGCACGAGCACTAACTGCTGTGCCACCGTGCTGTCCTGGATATGATGGGCCTGGAGTTGTATTGTTGGGTTTCAGGTGAAATCCCATTGTTCTAAAGGCCTATAATATTAGGGCAGGTAAAATGATTTTGTTTCTGAGGAGATCTTTGGTGTTGTACATAGAGATCATGGGCCCAGTCCATGATATTTATGATCATTTTTGTAATTCATAAGTTTTCTTTTTAGATACTATTTGTGAACGTCTCATGCAGTTAATAGGAACAACTGGCTCCTTCCCTTCACTTGGTGGTAGTGACACCATCACATTCTAGAACCTGAAAACAACTTTTTCGCCCGTTTCTCATGTTCTACTGCCTTTTTGCAATATGTATCCGTTCATGCTTTATTTAGAAATAGACTGTGTTAAGAATTATTATGCAAATTGTATTCCAGTGCCATAAAGGTAAACATAAAAATATGATAAAAATAAATAAAAATGTATTAAACTCATGGATGGTATTGGGTCTCAGGGCTCTTTGAATCACTGACATCAATCTCAGACGCCTGGGATGATTAGTTGTCAGGTAAACCCAGTGAAGGGAAAAACTACTGAAAAAGGGCGTTAACCATTATTAGGCAGACCACTATTTCAAACAATGTGGGAAAGAAAAGGGATCTCTCTGCTAATGAAAAGTGTGAAATAGTGGAAAGCCTTGGATTAGGTATGAAAACCTTTGATATTTCACGAGAGATTAAGCGTAAACCACTGCAGCCGTTTCTGCTCGTCAGCATTCAATTAACAGTGTAGGACAGGCTGGATAGAAGGTTTATGGACAACTGCAAGCCTCTGGAGGGTCCTACACCTTGTTGTTTGGGAGACTCCAGAGGCACCAGCAGCTTCAACTACCTGTTTGGTAGCAGCTGTTCTCTTAATCTGATGTATTTGTCTGGCAGAAACCGTCCTCATTGTGCCTTTATCTGCACAAACCCGTGTGTGCTCTGAAACAGCCACAAATCTCTTAACAGTACGATGATTACGCTTAACCTTTCGTGAAATATCAAAGGTTTTCATACGTTGTCCAAGGCATTCAACTATTAACGCTTTTCCTCAGCAGAGAGATCCTTTTTTTCCCCTGATTGCTTGAAAATAGTAGTCTGCTTAATAATGATTAATTAATTGTTTTTCCCTTAACTGGGCTTAACCTGACAACTAATCATCACAGGCGTCTGAGATTGGTGTCAGTGATTCAAAGAGCCCTGAGACACAATGCTCATGAGTTTCATTGAAAACATGTATATATTTGTTTTCCCTTTAAGGCTCGGAAATACAACTTGCATAATTCTTAACGCAGTGTAGTGTATTTACTGCGTCGATTACACAATTGCCTGTTAATGGACCATTCTAAAAACTTTCCAGGCACCCACAGTGATGTCCCGATCCACCAGTTGGCAATGCCTGAATTGTGAAGTTCATATGAGTCACACCAAAAAAGGCAGGACTTTGAAAGGATGATGCTGCTGGGAGGGGCGTGTGTAGAGCACATATAAGGGAACATCTCCAGTCAGGAGCAAGTACCTCACAGCAGAGACGGTGTGTGTCTTTTAACTCTGTTTTCTTTATGCGTCCCGTCAAGGAGACTTTAACTTGACCATCACCATAATATTGGCGCCCAGAAGTAACAATGGAGGCACTGAAATTGTTAGTTGTCTTCTTGTTGATGGTGCTTTTGCAGGTGATGGGAGTAGTTTCTGGTCCTCTATCCAACGAGGAGCAGGATTCTGGCGTGTGGACCTTGGACACTTGGCAGGTAGGGTGTTTAGAGATAGTTACTTGCTAAAGTTTATTTACCACAAACAGTGCGGCTTAGTCATAGTTAAATGTTATGTTAAAGACAAATATATCCCTCATTACAAGAGGTTTGGACATAATGAGCTGACAATAACGTTTTACCTTACAATGGCGACATCAAATATTACCAACGTATTTGCTTCATATTATTTTCAGGACTTATGTTATTGCATATCCTGGCAAAAATATCTGACAGGTTGCAGTTGACAAAAAGACTGAAAAAAAACAAAACAAGTACAAACTCGTGAAGTGTGATATGTTCTTGTGATTACTTTGAACTCTTCTTCACACTTATTATTTTAGCTTTAATTTGAGAATGGACAAAAGAACGCCTTGATGGTTTTCATTAACACTTCATCTATTATTCACAAGAGGGTGTGTTTATTCAGCATTCCGATCACTAAAAAGGCTGTGTTCAGCACCATGGACAGCAGCGGTTTGTCACTGTGCTGTTGTTGACTGCAGGAGTTCCCTCTGGAGCGGGGGCTGAGGATGCGACTGGCCGAGATCATCAAGCGCTCCAAAGCACAGCAGTTCCATGGGCTCATGGGCAGGAGCTCAGGTCAGCACCAGACGACAGTCTTCACTGAGGTCCCCATCATGGCATATTAAAGTCTATCTGATTTATTTGTAAAGGAATTTCTCATTCTGCAAGATTGGGGAGGAAACGGGAATACTTCAATGCCCAAAGTAAGTATATTCACATTTTTCCATACTGTTTATTTCTTTTGAACAATTCACCGTTTGCAGGGAGTAAAGGCGAGGCGTTTGTTGGACTCATGGGGAAAAGAAGTTTAGGTGAAGGTAATGTTACATTATTATTATTATTATTATTATTATTATTATTATTATTGCATCTTAGGACACAAAAGTGCCTTTTGCAATTTTAAATTATTTTTAAAAACAGATTCACAAACAATAATTACTGTAAACGCTGTTAAAATCAAAGATGCAAATAAAACATACAACACAGATGATCATTCAAGGAGCACCAACTAAATGCTTCATTTAAGTTTGCAGAAAGTCAAAGTTTAATGTTGATCTTTAAAGTGTATGGAAATTGTATTTTTCAGAATCAGAAGAGGAATGGGACATGTATTAAAGAAACAAGCTCTGAATGCTTTTTTCAACATTGTTGTAGTTTTATTTTTCAATTCAAACCAGACGTGCATTGTGTTCATATCACATTTCTGAAAACTATAGCCAAGTCTTTCCCTCTGTCCTTATGATTTTGTTAGAATGGAATATTGTAAAATAAATTCATTATTTTGTTGACATAAGTGTCTCTGATTTCCCGCTGTATTCAAATAGACAGTGTAGATTATATTTTCAGATTTCAATATTTGTTTCATAAATAAAAGGCCATCACTATTACTTTAACCAAAAGCAGCGCAGTCCAAAGTGCAAAATGATGTAATGTCAAAGGTGGCCCAGCTCCATTAATTATGAATACATTTACAGCTTCATCTTCAAGGTGGACGATTAACATTAAACCTTTGCACCTTTTTCCAACCACAAAGCCCATCTCTATGTTCATGCTAACTTGAGGCAGAGAGGGGTGTTTAAAGTCATATACTTGAAAACAAATGAGCCTTTTTGTTGCTATAAATGGGATAGTTTTGCCCAAAAAGATATTTGGGAAAAGGAAAAAGGGCGTTATTTCCAGACTTAAGGCTCAGATCTGTGGTTCTCAAACTTTTCAAATAACCACAATGAGGCTTGAATCAATGTCAAACCAGGTCCAAACACCTACATTAGACTAAATGAGGTCTAAACATCGTACTTAAATGCTTTTCTAAACCATAACAAAAATCTCTATAAAAGTCTAAAATTGCAGATGACCCTGTGTAACGCCTGGAGAAGCCCAAGGACCACCATTTGAGAACCACTGGCCTGGAGAATACCTGATGTGCATGTGATATTAAAGTATTGATCATCCAAACTGCTGGCCCTGAGCCGCTCCATCCGTTCATTGCAAGTCATTGTGATGCCTGCAGAGACAAAAACACAAGGGCCAGAGCTGTTTTGAAATTCACTGAAGAGGAACCCGTTCTGCGGAGGAAGATATAAATGAGCTGAGTGTGGAAACAGCACTGCGGCGTTTAGTTTTGATCTGTGTGAAAAGAGGAGCATTGAAAAGGGGTGATTCTGCTCAACAACGTATGACAAAGGAGTAGAAAACAATTTAAAGATTAAAATTAGTCACACTCTGCAGTTGTTCCCAACCTCTTTTATCATGTGTTTATAGTTTAACCCCTGTCTATAGAAAGTATTTATATAAACCTCATAAAAACAATGCTGTGCTCAAAGCTGAAAACTGTTAACATCACAAAAACATCACATTAAACTACATGTTTTGATGAAATTATGTCATTCATTCCCCAAAAAAATTATTGAATGCTGGTTGGAATCTAATGAAATACTTTTAATGATATTTAAGGTCTTACTGACTTTTAATGCCCCACAGAATATCTCACTCATCTAAATGTAACAAAGCCTTAATTACAAAAGTATATTGTTAATATACTTTTACGAAAAACAAAATTAGACACAAAGTGAGAAATCACATGACAATGGTTTGTACATTTTTATTTCATGACACAAAAAGACGCATTAACGTAAAAAACAAACTGACTGTAATTATTTGAGTAATTATGACGCACACGGTGAATAAGGGTGGATTTGTAAATGCACTTCCACTGCTCATGGCAGTAACAAAAGGGTTTATTTCAGAAAGCATCTACTAAAAAGCTAATGCGCGTTTTCCTGTCTGTTTAGCGGCTAAGTAAAAGGCAATGACAACCATCTCTGACTGGTGTGAAATGTGGAAAAAATGTGTAGAAAACAGAAGGCATTGACAGAACAGAACACTCGCAGGCCACAATATTAGATACGCCCGGCTCATATTCAGTCAGGAACAAACTGAAGTGTGATGTACTGACTTTGATATATTACATGAGAACAAGTGCATCAAATGAAGTACCTATGATATGAATAAAAGGCATCCAAGAGGAAAACTGATTACCAAACAATTATATTCACTTTGAAATGTTGAGCACACAAGACAAGAACCACAGCCAAGATAGAGCAAAAATAAATATTAAGATTGTCCCAAATTTAAAATAAAAAGTTATCTCAAGAAATAAAAAAAAGGCGAAATTAAATACAGGACTAATATTCTTCTCTTGCACACATTCTTTCTTTTATCTGTTACAAATTTTACGTACCAAGAATACTTTATAAATAGTAAAAAATCTAGTAAAATGCTCTTTTGGGTTTTTAAGTTTACACAGAGGAATAACAAAACGTATTCTAGCTTTTTAACAGTGGCAAAACCTCAGAGGTAGAATTATGTACAGTAAAAAAGGGAAGCTGCGCAACCAATAAAACCAGTACCCTTCCCGGCATGAATTTAACATGATGGTAGCTACAATCACTGGCCTCTAAATGCAAGTTAAGGGAAGGTAACTTCATTGTCCCGACCTTCAGTGCTGCTGGGGCAACCTGTGAGGATCAATGGGGGCCCTCCTCCACATATAAGAGGGAATGTTTCAGAGAGTAGATATCTTTTTTCACATGTTGTGAAATCTGACCGGCGGCAGCTACGGAGCTTTTTGTGGGTGAAAAGTTCAGGGTTCAAACAGCCACTGAATAGTGAATGAGACTGTACATGAAGAGATCGCTGCAGGTGATGACAAATCTCTAGTAAACAACACATCTGTAGAAATGGTTTCTTATGAAGATCGACAAGAGCAATGTGATTATTTTACATTCAAGCTTTGACCATATTGTTTTTGCAGAGTTGAATCTCTTGCATGTATATATTAAAATTACCTAAAGCTTTTCCTATTTATCACCAATGTGTAACTTAAGCTGCACGGGATCTTATGCAGTGAATACCAATGGGGAATTTCTGTTTTGTACTTCAATAATTCAGGCAATATTTAAGTCCACAATTCAGCTACTGTACACAGATGCAAATGGCCAGTTGTCCTCATTATTGGACTGTATATTATCAACATATTTCATAGTGTTTTATAGAATTTTTCTGTTTATAATAATGTTTACAAACACTGTGGAATATGTGTAGCAATAACACATTCTCTTCTGTGTAAATTGTGCAGGTACTCTAGTGTAAAAGCAGAAACAGGTTTGATTCATTGAGTGTGAATGGGATAACATGAGCTATAACTAACTAGTGACTGCTGAACCCAGACGAACAGCTGTGTTTCCAGAAGGGAGATGAGTCAGTGCCTGTGCCGCTGTGTGAGGTCAAAGGAAGCACCTCCTCTATGTTCCTTTCGGCGGTGTCCACTTTAAGGCCGTAGGGTCAATTGTTTTGCCATTGCCACGCTTGGTTTCCTTGGCTTTCCAGTCGTCTATAAGGTCCTGGATGAGACAAGGCGGACTTGTGTGAGAGCGTTCAGTGAGATTGTGGCCGACAGTGCGTTATCGGTGTAGGGTTTGTTCTTCCCATACCTGTCTCTTCAACACCAGGTGCTTTCCCTTCCAGTATTTGAGCATCTGAAGCGACTGCAGAGTGCTGACAATGTCCACAGGGTTCACCGCCGTCTCCTGGCTGATCTCTGTTAACACAAGGACACGTCACGACGGCTTTACACTAGGAGTCTGGCTTCGTACTTAGGGTTTTACAATGAGATTCACATTTTGGTGATAATAGAAGACAATGTAGGACGTCATAATGTCTTATTCCATTTAGTTTGAGCAGGATTGAAGCCGGACTCTTGATAACATTTTGTTACAGAAGCAAGTTTACAGAAAAAAAAAAAAAAAAAGTAATGGTCAGAGACTAAAGAAAAATCAAATGTGGAGACACCAGGAATTCAGGAATTCTACCTGTTCTGTCATTTTCAGCAGCTGTAACTGACCTAAAGTGTCCAGAAGTACAAGGTTTTCAGTTGAGGGACATTGCCAAAGTGTAAACTCAGCAACTAATAACAAGGCCATCGCCTGGGAAGCTTCAATCCAGCATCCTTTCAGTTTGACACAGTATGGAGTGGAAAAATGTGAATATATATATATATATATACATACACACATGTATGAAAATCTCATAATAATCATGCAAGCACTGTATATTGAAAGTGCAGTTTAATGACCAAACAGATCTGAACGTTTACTGTAAATAAAATGGTAAATGGTAAAATGTATATAGCGCCGTTCTATCGGCTACTCAAAGCACTCAAAGCGCTTTGCAAAAAGCCGGTCACCCAATAACGCTCTCATTCATACACCAGTGTACGCAGACTAGGGCTGAAAGATATATATCGTTATCGTATTTATATCGAGATATAACATTAAAAATATAAAAATTGAAAAAGCAAGATATAAACGATATAGATTTAATCAATAAAACTGTACTCTTTTGTATTATGATTTTATTTTCTGAAAAATTGCTTAGTTTTCACCTAACCCATAGTTATATCGTATCGATATCGAGATATCTGGCATGAATATCGAGATATGAAATTTTGTCCATATTGTTCAGCCCTAATGCAGACACTGGAGGCAAGGTGGGTGAAGTGTCTTGCCCGAGGACACAACGACAGTGTGCACCTGCAGGATTCGAAACCGCCGATCTTCCGATCACAAGACAACCCGTTCTAATCTGCGCCACCGTCGCCCCAAAAAAGTCAAAAAAGTAACTTCGAAACCCATTGCCTCAGTCATACTTTATTAAATTCACAAACTGTAACACCATTTTGAAATCAAAAAGTCCTGATAAAAAAAAATCGAACTGTTTGTTTGTTAATCTTTTTGAAATGGACAAAGGTAAAGGCCCTGAGGAAGCATCTCATTTTAAAAGCAGAATGCACTTCTAAAGGTCTCTATAGCCGCAGACCGTAATATTAGATTGTTTTATATCAACCAAAACCTCAGGGGGAAAAAGTGTTGAAAAGTGCAGACACTGTAACACTTTGTCACTTATCAGCAGAGGTGGGTAGAGTGGCCAAAATACGTACTCAAGTAAGAGCAAAAAAGTACTTGGAGAAGGTTGAGTAGTGTGAGTACTGAGTAACTGTTTGAGCATAAAAGTCTGATTCATGTTTCAGTGGTGACATAAATTATGAGAAACAAGACATGAAATAATGTGAAAATTGCTGAAGCTAATATTTTCAAAGGAAATACCATAAAAACATATAAAAATAAATCATAATTTTACGTGTCAGAATTAAGATTTGTCACTTAAAGATGTACGTACTCACAGTAGCCCGAGTTACTATTTACTATTATTACTTCGTTTTAATATTACTCAGGTAGAAGTAAAAACTACTGATGAAAAAGCTACTTGCAGAAGTACAGTTACTTCAAAAACTTACATAAGTGCATGTACTTGAGTAAATGTAACTACTCGCCTCTGCTTATCAGTCCTCACAGAGCTCCAGGTCAAAACAACAAGGAAAATCGGTGGATATAAAATAGCCTGTACAATTTAGAGACTTTATGAGTTCTATGTAAAAAAGAAAAAGAAAAATCATGTGTTCTCTCAGTGAATGCCTCTGCTGACCTATTTCAGGGAAACTAGGTTTGAAGTCAAGTGTGTGTATGTCACATGGACCTGGTGTTATCCAGTTCAGTCAAGTGTTAACATGAAAACCCCACCTGGCTGCCCCTTACAATACCACATTCACCAAGGATTTAGAATGGGATGCCCATAAAGTGAGAAGAAATTTAAAAAAACGAAATAATGCATTTGTCCATTGGCCAAACACGCAAGTTCACAGCAACAACCACATCCCATCTGTTCTACCGATTGAAAAGGTCCAAAATATAATCTAACCCTTTAATTAAAACCACTGTCACGACACTGAATTAAACATACAAGAATACAAAGCAACTGGCCTGCCAAACTGATGTATAAGAGAGTTTTAACCTTTGATGGAGATCTCTTTTCCCTGAAAGTTGTTGAGATATCGCAGCAGAACCTCCTTCCAGTAACTCCTGTAGCTGATGAGGCCCAGGTCAGACAGGGGGCGCTCTGGAGACCCCACTTTCTCTTCTACTTTGGACAGTAAGTAACCTAAAGAGACAACAAGGTATTGACAAACAGACTTTGCAATGTGTAAAAACTGTACTGTAATACTGCATACTCACTAAAGTCGATGAGCATCTTGCCGTAGCCCTGCCTCATGTACTGAGGCATGGTCAAAATACAGGACACATTGTAGTTCAGAAAAGAGTTCTTCTCCTGCAAGTCACATGTAGAACAATAATCCTTTTTAAACCTATTTATGACCGACACATGATGAACAAACATAGTCACATAGCCATATAAATATCAGAATTAAAAACATGCTTGGTCTATAATGTCCCCTCTGCTATTTGTGGTGGTGTAATTTTAGTAATTACATTTTAGGTTATGTTCATCTAAATGTTGAGCTGTAGCACGCTTAGGCAGGATGCATGAAATTCCACTTTTGCATTTTGATAATTAAAATACATGGTTTTCTACTTTCAAATGTTAAATGTGGATTTGCATCGTACCTTGGAGAAGTAGCCGACAAGATGACAGCCTGTGTTGTCAGCTTCAGTCATAACATAAAAGAGGAATGGTTCAACGTCGTAATACAGAGTTTTGTGATCCAGGAAGAGCTTGGCCAGTAGACACAAGTTCTGGCAGTAAATCTGTACAGGACAACGGTTAAAGTGAATTAACAAAAAAAGTGATATTTATTTATGTCACTGATGTAGTAATAATGCCATATTTTGTTTTACCTTGTTTTTTTTACCATCGACCTCAAATACAGAGATATTGCTCTTTCTGTAGATCTCGTCTCCTGGAGGATGCTTCCAAACACATTTGGCCTGGAAAATAAATAATTATTGAGGGTGCATTTATATGAAGATCTATGTTTTCTTCTGTCTTCACAAACAATTCATTTCTGCGTGGTCTAGACATATTGCGTGGGAGGGCCTTATGCACTAAATTATGATTCACTCCACGTGTAATGCAGCTACATCCACTTAAGCCCGAACTACTGCGTTTAGTATACATGAATATTATTTACACATTTTGTCAAATTCTCTCCTGGCCCCAGCACAAAGACAGCACAGCAAAGGACTCTTTTCCCAGAGGTCATTACTGGTATAAAACTAGCTCTAAACAATCAGTTACATGTCATTACAGTTAATATAGCTTTTCTATATATTGGTAAGATATTGCCCTTGATGATCTACTAATCCAGACTTTAGTGACGAAGTGTGAAAGCAAAATAATGCAGCACTTGTCAAGTTTTCAGTCCAGACTTTCAGGTGTTAAAAAAACAAAACAAAACTTAGAATTATGTTTTACAAAGTCCTACCATGTGCCTGCGCAGAATGGTCTGGCTCTTCATATATTTGAGGCAGAACTCGCACATATAGAGCTTCCCCAGCCGAGCGTACTCCTCGGGGTACGGCGAGTGGTACCAGGTGTCCAGCTCATATCGGCCGAACACAATGGTCTTAATCATGTTGCCCCCTTCTGACACTTGGCCAGCCAGACGCAGCTTCTCCTGCACAAATACAATAGGCACAAAAGCAAGTGAGGGACAGGTAACAATATGTGCGCTGTGCACTTAAATTACGACGCAAGAAGGTCACAGTTTGGACTAAAACCGTGTTTTCGCATTGACAAGACTGAATGTCCAAACCAAGGACCAGATTGAGAATTCAAAAACCGTTGATCAAATCATTACTAAAGAAATGTGGCATTAACTTAAGTTATATGTTTGTGTTCAATGTGGCAGAAGGGTTGCCTAAAAAGTTACAGTATACAAATAATTAACCTCTTAACCCCCACCTTAACCACGTGTATTTTCTCCAGTTCAGATTTACCCAAATCTGAAAGGCCAGTGTAACGCATCATTTGAAAGCTAAGACCGACAAAACTCATCTAAACAGATCTCTTTCCTCGCGTTGTCACTTTTTTTCAAATTTTTTTCCATAGCTTTTTTGTCACACATTTATCTTACTTTTTCTTTCAGTCTTTTGTCACTTTTTGTCGCTCTATTGTTGCATTTTCATCTTTGTTTTTATCTAATTTTTGTTGCCATCTTGACACTTTTTTACAAGAAGTTTTTAGATTTCGGTAAAGCCAAACTTGAGAAACTGTGCTCGGTTCAGGTTGGGATTAAGAGGTTAAATAAAGTAAGAAACATCACATTATAAGACACTTTTCTACCTTCCACTAGAGGTAGAAAAGTGAAATGTGACACTTTTGCTCAAATAGATTTAGATCAATGCAATATCCACACATTCTTTTCCAGTGTATACAAAACATGGTGGGATTAGATGTCTTGCCCAAGGACACAATGACAGTCTGTAGTGGCAGAAACGGGAACTGAACCGCCAATCTTTGAATCAATTGACAGATGTTCTCCCAAATGAGCTACTGCTTTTGTATTACATCATCAGATCTCAGTAAAAACAGGATTGTCTTGTACCAAAGTTCTTCTGGTTTGTCTGATCGCTCACATTGCCCCCTTTGGTAAAGACTGTAGCTACACTTGAGACTCTTACCAGGTCCTCGGAGGCTCGGGCCTGCGCCTTTCTGAACAGCTCCAGGTCATAGTCACTGGTGATGTTCTCCAGGAGAGGCTCTCGACTGGTACCGTGGCCCTGGCGATGCTCCTGAGTCGAGACAATAACGACAAATAACCAGTATAGCACAGATTAAACCGAAGTAAAGATTAATTACTTAGACATTACATTGTGCTTGTCTTTTTGCTCCTTGTTCAGTCCAGTGTTTCTTTTTCTCCTCAGCTCTGTCACTTTTTCTTTGTAGCGCAACTGACGGTCCGAAGGTGCCTGAGGACAATATAGTTACAACCTCCAAGTCAACGTCAACAAAATATGGCAATACAAAAATAGGAGAAAAAAGTGGAACGTAATGTAAAGCCTAATACACAAACTGGAGTCCATTGACTGTTAACAGACAATGATCCCCACCCATCTTCGCACTCAGTCAATGCAAAACAATCCTTCTATGCATAAAAAACACCTCAATAACTAGAACGAAAGGCGAGGGGGGAGGTCACAGTTCTGACATTGTGCTTCGGGGGTGAGACATGTTGTGATACCTGGTTTCTGGTGGAGTGCCTGTTCTCGTCCTGTCGGTGTGATAGCGCCCTTTCTTCGGCCTGTTTGTCACGACCTGTAGTTTTGCCCTGATGAAAACAACAGAATGTGTCACTGTGAGCCCCATGGCTAATATAAAGCACTCCGTTCCTTCACAAGTTCGCAGTATAGGTGTTATTCTTTGCTCATGTTATTTATTCAACTTAGCCACCAACATAATAATAATGTTAGGACCTATGTTTGTTGCTTCTTGTTCAAAACATGCAAAAAAAATGGGACAGCTCAGGTAGAGACAAACCCACAACGCTGATCCTCTACAGCCTTCCTACTTTGTAAATTATCATTTTAAGCATAGTATAAAGTAAAAAGAGGGGTTATAGACCAGACTAACAGTTTGGGTTGGTTACGCTGTGGACATAATTTAGGCATACCACTTTAAAATGCCCCAAAGCATCTTAAAAAAAGGTTTCTATAACAACAATGCATTCACTATGGTGTTGGCTACTTCAATTGATCTTCTATCACCAGTCATAATAATAAGTATAATTTGACAATTTAACTAACCTAATAAATAAATAATCATAAATATTTGTCATATTAGCCTATTTTAGGCTATTACACGTCCCATAGATACAAAAAGAGAATGAATATAACTACTAACACTTTGCTATACAATTTATATGAAGAGAATACAATTGGTCAAAACCCTGATTTAGGCGTACCTTGCATTCATCGGAGGACAGGTTGTGATAAAGAGGACATCCAGATATAGAGAAATGTCTCTCGTGTCTTCCTGTTAAATGCCCTAATAAAGAGAACACATCTTAATGCCTTCCTTCACCAACATACAGTACATTAAATATTATACGTGTTTGATTAGAATTGGTCTAATGTTAAGGCAGCGGTCTCTACCCAGTGAGTTACATCCAGGTGTGGGACACTTCATGTTGAAGTTATAGCTCTCGTGGAAGCGCCGTCTCTTGGGTCGGTGGGACAGGTTGTGGGCGGCGGCCTCTTTGAGTGACAGCTCTTTGGCTAATCTCTCGTCTTCTGTAATGTCATTACTCGGACTGGAAACCTCAATGTCTGACTCAGAGGAGTGAGCGTTACCTGTGGGTGTCTGAGGGGGGCTCTCATCCTGGTCTGCCCCCTTTTTGAGGTCTATGGAGAAAGAAAAGAGCAAAGCGGCATTGAATACTACAACAACAAAAAGGTTTGTGAGCAAAAGTATCGATCCAAGAAAATATTTATTTTTCTTGGTTTATGAAATAAATTTCTGAATGAGTTTAATTTTCTTGTATGAAAATATGAAAATAATAAAACATTGATATGAAAGGAATGAGTAAAGTAAAACCCTTTGCCCATGCAAACAAACCGTAAGGAAAAGGAGCTTTTCAGCCATTTTCAGGGGTCTAGTGTTTCTGTCCCCTTTATTATTTATTCCATTTCTTTCTTTTTAACCATACTAGTACAACTGAGATCTCTTTTGCAGGGGAGTCCTGGCCCCAGAGACGAACCAACTTGAAGAAACCGATGCGGAGGCAGAGAGAACATGCAGACAAAACCAAGAGACATTCTTGCTGTGAAGCGAGAACACAATCGCTGTGCAACAGCACCTAATATTATATTATCAAGATTTACATTTTAATTATTGTTAAAATAAAAGGAAACTATAATAATTTCTAATTTTCAGCCACTGCAGCGTTAATCAGTACCTTGATAACTTATAAATAATGAATAAATATTATATAATAACATTCTGTTAGAAATATATATGCCACATCACTGTGCTAGCGCGGCAGGGTAGCGCAGTGATGCTCATGCCTCACAGCTAGAAGGTCTGGGGTTCGATTCCCTCCTGGGGCCTTTCTGTGTGGAGTTTGCATGTTCTCCCCGTGTCTGCGGCTACAATCCGGTGTGGCTTGTTTACATGCATGAGACCCATGTATGTTCATTAACACGCATTGTGCCGACCAAATAAACCAATAAATAAATAAATCACATCAATTTCCCTCGAACACAGAAACGGATACGATAAATAATGTTTTCCTCCCAGCTCAATCTATTGAAATAGAGTCACAACCAGATGAAATTTCTTCCAAAGTTCAACTCTAAATGGAAACCTATATTTCCTTTTATGGAATTAAAAACTTGGTTTTGAATGTCTGTTTTTACCCCTTCAACTCATTAATCCAGAATAAGAAATGCATGTTTGCAGCCAACGTCTCAAAGACACTTGATGTACATAATGCTCTCACCATTGGCCTCAGTGTCAGAGCCTGATGACCTGCTTTGACGCAGTGGGTACTTCTTGGCTGTGGTGTTTGCTGCCCCCAGCTGGCTGCGTGTGATTCTGCGCCCCGACACAACTGGAACGTCTGCTCCCTGACCTTCATCTGGTGCAACAGGGGAGCTGCTCCGAACTCTTTTATCTATAAGTAAATACAAAAGCTGAAATCGACTATTTAACTGCATTAGGAAAAACAAACTTAGACCTAACCAGTCTAAAAAAGTTACAAAAGCACATTATTCCACATTATTCACTCAAATTAAGTTAAGTTTGTGTCACTCTTCCTGGTGTTTTGCAATGTGGCTTTTGCCAACAGTATTAGCATAAGTGAACTTTGTTTACTACCAGAATAGAAAATAAAATAAACAGTCCTAATAGAGACCCAGAGTAATGAACTGTAATCCATTGTAATTATATTTGTGCAGCATGTGTATGGTTGTACAGCAGGCCAATACCTTGTGAGCTCCGGCTGAGACGGAGAGATGCCCGGGTCAGGCGCGTGCTGCTGCGTCTGCGCGCTACTTCCGCGGGTTCCTCAGCTGAGAAGTCCGAGTCCTCTGTGCCATCTGAGCTGCTACCTGCCGTTCGCTACAAAGAATACAACACAGTCAGAGCACGGTGAAGATCCGCGTGGGAGTGTGCACGCTATTTACCAGTGGATAGCTCCACATGGATTCCATTGTGGGAGGAACGGCGTTTGTTGTCCAGGCAATGGCTATAGTCCTTCATTTAGCCTCCAAGGAATAAAACCCGTGTCTCACTCATGTCCTCAACAATAACCCATTCTCCACGGGATGAACGAGAAACACGCGCAAAGCTCTTTTGATTGTCAGCTGTCTTCTGAATTCTCAAAACACTGACATTTCAAAAGTGAATGTATCGGAAATGTTGGCTGCCAGCTGAACTAGACTCGCCTGTGAGTGGGGGTATAGCAGATACAAGGGGCAGATGAGGGGCGCTCCTCAAACCCTCAGCCGCGAACTCGGAGGGGGTGGGGTAAGGGGTTCGAGGAGTACACAGCTGAATCATTTGTTCATTTGCACTGCAACTATAGCAGTTGTAGGCTATACAATTTGATATATCTATATATGAGATTAAAAAAATCGCATATTTACTATCCAAAATGAAAACAGTGGGATCATAATGTATTTTAATTCATCAGGTGTTACTGTATTGTGGAAACTACATTGTAATATGTGTGTTATTAACTACAGTCCTGTTAATGGCACAATCAAATTAAATAATTTACATACCAAAATGTCAGGCGATTTTGACTTTGCATGAACTTATAATTTGCATACATCCAATCACAAAGCAGAAGGGGCAATGCGTCAGGGCGGTTGTTTTTAATGCTGACCTATCGCAGCGTTGTTTTGGTGTGTCTCGTTCTCAACCAAAGAACAGCCTTCCTTATATCGCTTAAAACCTCTTGCCAAATGACAGGATGCATCAATGCTATTTGCCTCTTTTTTTTTTTAGTAACATAGTTTCATTTGTGCAGACCATTGGTTGCAACACCCAAACAAGCACAGAAAACAAGCACCCCATTCTGCAACTCAGCAAATGCTAGCTTAGCCTTTAGCGGGTCCAATCGATGTGACTTCGGTTTGTTTTACCTAACCCTGCCCAATATATGGCCTATAATCATTCACAGTCTAGCATCGTAGCGCCGTTTTGGAAAGGTGTGTGGTCCACGTACCATTCATAAGGATAAAGGCAAATGTCTAGTCAATATTAGCAATGACGTTATCTTGTTATTATGAGTCTGACTGCAACGCTTACCTTTCTCCGTGGCATTCTAAAAGTGTGACCAGTTGAATGTTGTTGTAATGTAACGTGAGGGAAAATAATCCGGAACTTAGATCAACGGGGGAGTATTCCGATTGCTCTTATAATTAAACTGAGCACAAACATCGTATCAGTACTTCCTAATGTTTACGACGCTGCCCGCTGCCCAGCCCATTCGTTACTGCAATGTCCGCTACCAAATTCCTTCCGAGTGGAACACGACACCCCGAGTAACACATGTTCCGAAAGATAGTGATAATAAACTAGCCCGTTTATTTTCATGTCCTGTCATTATATTTTATGTATGGTTATTGTTTGTCATCTTATTTTGTATGTGCTTGTTTGTTTTTAATGTGGACGATTTGAGCATGAATACGTCAATATATTTCAAACCATTAGGTGGCAGTATATCTGAGTAGTACTCTTCACACCATCGAGGAAAACGGTACAGAAGCAAGCTTGCTGTTTGACCCATCCTCCGGAACACTAGGTGGCGGTAATGCTCTAGCATTTGGTTGCAAACCGCCGGAATAATCCCTATGAAGAAGAAGTTACTGAAGCTGCCTTCAAGTTGGAGGTTTGCCAGTGAGAGGCAGGAAACACGTTTTGTTTGCAGCAAAAGTGGGGGTTTTGTGTTAAATTGATCAAACGACAGAAAAGGGAAGAAAGTTTATGTAGCCTGTAGCTTTTTTTGACTATTATGGCTGGTTGCACTAATAAGACTGTGCACGAAATCTTTCAAAGTATGGAGTACGGACCAACAGCAAGTTCAAGCAGCGCCACTGCACAGGTAACGTGTGTATTACATTGTCAGCACAACAGTAATTATTACATTGTTATGTTGTATTTGTACAGCTATTTAACGTGTGGAGGTAGCACACACCGGGTAGTTTATGTGACCCATGTGCAATTCATTTACAGTTGGCTTGACTAAATCACAAGACAAACACGTGCCTGTTTGTACTGCATCTAATCAGGGTTCTTATCAATTAAAATAAACTGTATTCCGGACTCGTGGTCCATTAAAAAATGAATTAAAAGGACTGGACATTAAGATTTCACTCTGAAAAGACAATCATGTCAGTGTCTCAACAAGTCAGACTGATAACGAGTCTCTCTCCATTTTATATTCGTCAGGGACTCCTATGAATATTAGAGATATCATGTTGTTGCATCTCATTGCTATCAGATGTGAGTATCAGGATCATAGCTTTCATTACATCATAAAGAAAAACAAAAATAACAATCATATGCACAGCCATAGATCGTTCGAAAACAATAAAGACAAACATCTCTGCAATGCCCTTTGGTCTGGTCTGTAAATGGTTAGACACTACTCTGGTCTGCACAAGTAGGGAGGTAGGTCACCCCGCTGATAAAGCATAGGCTTGAATAGATGTTATGTCATATTTATTTTAACCCTTTGTTTCTGTATAATCTCTCACAGGCTTGGCTGGACCACCATTCGGGCTGTCTGGGTTTGTTCATCAATGGAAAGTTTGTCATTGCAACCAATAGACAGACTCGCCCACTGATGGATTCAAAAGGCAAGGCACATATTGCATCAAATATCTGATCTAAGTTACAATGACAAAGTTAACAGAACATGTAACTCGTGTAGTATTTTGCCTTGCCTTGCTGGTTTTTGCTGTACAAATGTTCTATATCCCTGGTTGTCCTGCCCGCTAGGTGTTCAAGTGTGTAGTACAGTGTGTGCAGTAGAAGAGGATGTTTCCCTGTGTGCTTCTTCTTCTCTGAATGGATTCAAATCTTGGAGTGGTCTGCACTCTCAGGAGAGGGCTAAAATCCTGCTTAGGTAAAAACCTGTTTTGTTCTCAAAGTATATTCAGTACAGAACAATAAATAATAATACCCAATGTAGCAGTATGGTATTAACTGAAATATTTCTGAATGTAAATTTTTTCTGGGCGCTAGTTTTTATTTTTTAGAAATTAGTATTTTATTATAATGATTTTGTAATGTTATTTTATTGCTTGTTTTAACCCAGGATGGTGGATGTTCTGGGTCAGAATTCAGCGTGTCTGTCTGAGCTGTGTGACCTGTGTGAAGCCCCCTGCTCCCCCTCCTCTGTGGTCCGGCTGCTGCAGTACTACAGCAGCTGGGCCCAGCTCAGAGACTCTCTGCTTTCTGGATGGACTCCACTTGGTCAGTGACATTATTGTGACATAACTCACATTTGTCCACCAAATTATTTACATAGATTTTTATTTTTTTGCGCAGGTGTGGTGGAGGTGGTTTGCTCCGATGAATGCTCCCTTTATTCTCTTATGGCCAAGGTCATTCCAGCCCTAGCCATGGGTAAACATTTCTCACTCATACAGTAATTGGCTCATTCTAAACTTCAGTAAATTTTTTGTGAATAGCAGCATACAAGGTGTTTTTCTCTATTGTAGGTAACTCTGTCATAATTGTCCCGGAACACTGCACTGCTCCAGCTGTGCTCCTATTGGCTCAGCTGTTCATGAGTGCGGGGCTACCTGCAGGGGCTTTAAACATTATAACAGGAAGTGACATGTCACTTGCAACTCTTGTGGCCAAGAACTCTAGCATAAACTATGTGGCCTACAGTGGCAACAAGCAGGTTTGTAGATTTCTTTCAGTAGTTATTGCGTATATATTAGTAAGTTGCATGGTTTGAAAACATTCTCTCTTTTAGGACGGAGTGAATCTTTGCAAAGCCACTGCCGGTATGGGTGTTCCTGTCTCTGTTTCAGCAAATATCGGTGGCACGTGTCCCTTCATCATCTTTGAAACGGCAGACATTGATAGTGCAGTGGATGCAGTGATTGAAGCTGCTTTTAAGAAGAAGAAAGAGGTAACTGAAGTGCCCGTCATTTCACAGTCATATTTAGTTATCCTTTCATCTAGCGAAGGATTGCATACTTATTGCAGTGTTAGAAACAGATTTCCTTTTGCTCATAAATGATCTATTTATTTTGCTAATTAAAAACATTAGCAGTTCTTGATAAAATGTATGGGGAGAGCATTCTAATTTATTTCACATTTGGAGGCTTCAGGCTGTTTTCAAAGTCTTTAACTTAATAGTTAAAGCGAATAACTAATTAATTAGGAATCGGCTAACTTCATTGTAGATATTACTGATTTAACCATTTATGTTTTCATATTGAAGGGTGTCCAGTATGCTGTTTTGTTACCCTAGTTTTAATAATGTATTTAAATGTTTTTGCCCCTGTGTCTCTTCTCAGATTAACTGGGTTTTGCTGGTCCAGGAGAATGTGCTGAACAGCGTCGTGTCCCGTCTAAAACTGCGGATGACTGGAATGAAGAGTGTTTCTTTGGCCTCAGAAGCTGCGAGGGCTCTAGTGGACGCTGCAGTACAGGAGGCTCAACAGCAGGGGGCCACGGTTAGAGGACTGATCACAGCACTGTTGTATTTGAGATGTTTATTTTGTAAATAATATAAATAATATTTCTGTCCCAGCTAATCCGTCCCTGTGAGCCTGCTCTATCCAATGCACTGTACCCTCCCACTGTGCTGTGTGGAACTGCCCCATCCTCCTCCTGTGTGGTCAATCCAGCTCCTGGCCCACTCCTGCCTCTCATGACATTCAGGAGCAACACAGAAGCGGTCACGGTTGGTAAGCACAAGCAGCCAGTGTTGAAACGGCCTTCATTTTTTTTCACGCAAAACTCAAGTTTGTACATTTTCTAGCTTCTTAACGCTTCTGTCTTGTGCAAGTCCAAGTTATGACCAAATAAATCCTGTCCTGTCTTACTATGTGTTTTAACAGTAAACACCTGAGACATATGGACAAATGACCTATTAAGACCAGTCCTAACAAGGATATTGACAAAACACATGTTGCTACTGTCCAGACTTCAAGCCCAAATAATTGTAAAACATGAACTACTAACACATGACATTTTTAAGGGAACCACAGCCCTCATGGTCACGCAGCTTCCATCTGGACTGAGGACCTGACGCTGGCTCATGAGACATCCAAGAGGTGCAGACATATCAATATTAGGATATGTTTTGTCTTGTGACATTAGTGTATGTTTGTTTAAGTATGTTTGTCTTTCAGTTTGACCGTGGGGTGTGTTTGGGTGAACTCTCACTCTGTCTCGGACCCCTGCATGCCTGTGTCAGGACACAAAGATAGTGGAACCTGCACTGATGGAGGTCACGAGGTACGTCATACTCGTTTCAGTTTTATTGCAATTGATTGTATTGTTATTTGCGTTGTTGCGAATATTCATCACTAGCTTAAACCATTTGCTGACATGTATATTTTTATGTCATTGGTTAGGGTTTGTACCATTACCTAAGGCTGTCTTCAACCAACCCTCTTCCTCGATTTTTGCCTGTTTCTTTGGACTATGCTAGTTTTGGAATTGCAGCCCCCACAACTATTTTTCCAGATGATTCTGATCCTGCCAGGTACGCTTATTATTATTTACAATTTGCCAAATGACGCATTCCTTTTATAAAATTGTTTATCTTCTTACTCCTGCAGCACTCCAAAGTTCTATCAACAGTTCATTGGAGGAAAGGCCTGCAAGTCAGTGTCTGGCGGCAGTGTGGCTGTGATGTCAGCAGATGGTGCCAAATTAATGGGCTATTGTCCAGACGGGGGAAGAAAGGACGTCCGCAATGCAGTGGAGGCAGCGACCAAAGTGCAGTCTGGGTCAGTACCACTCAAACGGCCCTGTGTAAACAAAACACTGTGCAAATGATTATCAGTGGTTCCTATCAGGTCTATTCAAAAGCAGTTCAACATCTGAGCAACCTGCTCTGATTCATCTGAAATCCTCATGAAATGTCAGTTTGTTTAATAATCCAATATCTACGGGGAGCCGTCAGGTATTTTTCCTCCTTATAATTACAGCAGGCACCGGGAAGCTGAGGCGTTCAAGGGTTGCAAAAAAAGCTCTGCAGTCTGCACTATAAACTTAGTTCTAAATGGAAGTATTATGTTCTAAATGCAAAAAAAGAAAAACAGCGAGACTTAGATTAAATTTGCAGTTTAGTTAATAAATGTAAGTCTTGCTAAATCTTTTATTTTTGCTGATAAATGTGTGTTCCACACAAGATTAATGAGATTTCTGTATCTTATTGAACGTATGATCGGAGAAGCAAGTGGAGGGGAGTGAGAGGCGTGGGTGATGAGGGAGCAGATCAGGTTTAACTACTGACACTTACTGATGAAAAAAAAATCTAAAAGACACGGCTTAGTGTAGCTTTAATAGAAAAAAAATGTATTAATAGGCAGTTGCTAGAGCTGGGACAAAATATTGTTTTGCAATATATCGCAATACTTTGTTGTGATACGTGCCTCATATCGCAAACTATTTATCACTATCGGGCCCGCATTATTGGGATACATATTTGATCGTGACAAAAGTGTATCGTCCCAGCCCTAGCAGTTGCTACGTTACAGAAATATTAAAATTTTCCCAGGTGTGTACGGTCTAGAGTCTAGACCTTACACACCTGGTGGTAGGTGTGTCTCGACTCTAGACATACCTACTACTCGTGTTTGACTTTTCACATCTAATCTCTTTGACAGTTGGATGAAAAAGAACCTGTCTGCTCGTGCACAATCGCTCTACACTTTGGCGAAAGGCCTAGAAGCAAAGAAGAAAGACTTTGTAGTGTGTTTGACACAGCAGACTGGTGTGTCAGCAGAAAGCGCTGATAATGAGGTGGAGCTCAGCGTCGCCAGACTCAACGACTGGGCGGCTCTCTGTGACAAAGTGCATGGTGGCACTCTGGTGAGGATCTTGAAAGATGAATATCAGAAATCACAAGTTCAATCCTAAAGATATATAAAACAACAAAATACTGAGTAACAACCCAAATTACTAATTACAACAACGTCTTTGCCTAAATGCGCTTTTATTTTGAGCTTAAAATAGAGACCTGCACAGGAATGGATTTCAATCCCGTTCCCGCCCGCTCCCGACGCCCCATTCTGACAATGGTTTGTCTTTTTCTGCTGCTGCTCTTGTAACTCCCAACAAAGTTTAGAGCAGTCTCCCTGTTTGTCACAGGCCATAGAGTCGTCTGTGTTGCTGCAGAAGGGTAAAAACCTGTGTTTTCCTCGACTGCGCACATCACCTCTCTATAGAAATGTGATGAAACTGCGTTTCAAAGCGCCTCGGTGTGCGTTGCCGTTAATGGCTTATTCAAAGTGCAGTGCACGGACAGAGGGAGGTTTTGACAAGTTTGAATTGACCTGCGCCAGGAGATAACAGCGGGTGTGAGTGTAGTTCAGCTGTAAGTCCGGTTGGTCAGTGCGGAGCAAAAGCTGCCAGTGAAGAAGAAGAAGAACTTTATTTATATAGCGCCTTTCACAGACATGGTCACAAGGCGCTTTACATGAAAGCATGAAGGTACTGCAGCGTGGGGATCTAGTCTGCATCATCCCGATACGATACGATATACTTTATTAATCCCGAAGGAAATTCAGTTCATCAGCTCCACAAACAAGTCACACATAAAAACAGCGGTGATGCGTAAAAGGCTGCGCTCGTGTCCACGTGTGTCTTAACACGCTGTTGTTTTCTCTATTCGGGACAATCGGGACCCGACGTGTTTTGGTCTGACCGCCCGCTCCCGCCCGGAGCAGTTTGAATCTCGCCTGCTCCCGTGAGATTTGTGTCTGGTCCTGCCAGTCCCGCGGGATTTCCCGTCCCGTGCAGGTCTCTAGCTTAAAATACCAGTTGTAACTAATGGCAGCATTCTCTCCTTTAGCCTATGCCACAGCCCGGCTCTGCTCTCTCTATCGCCGATCCCCAGGGAGTCATTGGCATCATCCTCCCAGATAAAAGCCCCCTTCTCGCCACTGTGACCGTCCTGGGGGCAGCTATCGCCACAGGCAACGCTGTTGTCATGGTGCCCAGTCAAAAGTATCCCATACCAACTATGACCTTCATTCAGGTACAATGAGGGGGTTCTCTTTACAAAGCACAACTACACACAAGTTTCCCAAGTAATTTTGTCTTTGCTTGATTTTATGTTTGCACGTTTCCCTCTGTGCCCTCTGTAGGTGCTGCAGTCCTCGGACCTGCCTGTTGGCCTGGTCAATATTATTACTGGCAGTAAGGACCAGCTGACTGTGGCTCTAGCCAACCACAGTGTCATCAAGGCCATTTGGTACTGGGGCACTGCTGAGGTAAACTAACAACAACAACCTGAAGTGGGAGTATGTTAATGACACCATATTCTGTGTGATGTAGGGCTGCCAGTACCTCCAACACACCTGCACCAGCCCTTTGAAAACTCTGATTTGTCAGAAGGACGATGATGGTGCCAGTGAGTGGGTGAGGTGTGACCTGCCCTTCCTGGAACACAAATGGAGATGTGCAGTTCAGTGGAAGACTGTGTGGATCCCGACAGCGTGAGGAGAGCACAGGGAAAGGCGAGCATTGAATATGAAGGACGCAGTTTGTGTAAAAGTCAACAATTCAGGTACTTCATGTTAACTGATGAAGATGAAGTAATGTTCATTAAGCAATATTAAAATAATCATGTTTGTTTTATTAGTTAAAAATGCCTCTACTGTGACCCATGTTCACCTGACTTGTAACTGTGCTGGGAATGGGACATCACCAACTTTTTTTTACTACAGGTATCTGAACATGAAGTTAAAATACATTGGTCCTTCTTCAAAAGCTATATGTTGATAACTCACTAATTGTCCTTAGTTCTGAAGAGGAAAAAGAGGTTTGTTCACAGATCAATTGCAACACATAACCTGTAATGTTCTGCAGTTTGACTTTAACTGTTTTCATTTATACTTACCCAAATTTCGGCCCAAATCCAATTTGTATTGTTTCTAATCCAATAATTACAACAGCCACAAACCGTATCTTCTGTTTGGGTTAAGTTGGTGACCAGAGTTGCTGCTCATTCCATGTCATCTTTAGTTTTTTTTGTTTATTTCAATACATGCCAAATATTTTTTTCTACCAATTCTATTTTAAACGCTTATTTTTAATGCTGCAAAAACGCCAAGGCAATTGATCCATCAAGAGGATATGAAACAAGGAACATGCAAGACTCAAATACTACTGACCAACAGCAGAAATCATGTGAAGCATTTCCCCATTTATGTTGAATACTAATTAGGGCTGAAAGATATATTGTTATCATATCGATATCGAGATATGAACATTCAAATCATTAAAATTGAAAAAAGCAAGATATAAATATATGGTATGGTGTCATTTAACTGTATTTCAGTGTGTAAAAACATTCAAGTTATTGGGGGGTAAACTAATAATCCTTTGTGAACTTCACAGTTCTTTACAAACTAACACGGTTGTGAATTTTTCTATACGAATTCCCCAAGTAACAAGTGAATTTCAGTCAATAAAGGCTTATATTACGTAGCAAATAAAGAGTTAGACAAATGGAAATAAAGGCAAAGCATTTCTCCATGACTTTCTACCCCTATCAATCCCTTACAGTTCATAGTTTCCCTTTGACACAGACAAAGTGCTGTGCCTTGGTCATTTTGCAGACATGAGCACTCTGTTCAGACTACAGGTCAAATTACAGGTTATAAAAGCTCTTCTGCATACACATCGGGGACGCTGACTTGGCAATCATGTGATTTGTTGTATTGTATACTTCTGAATACAGAACTGTCTTTGCAAAACATTCCCTGGATAAAAATTTGTTTTGTTTGTTTCGTGCTAACCGTATGAAAGCCAAAAGTAAAACAAAGAATTTATGAATTTGTTGCATCTTTGCCTCTTTTTTATGTTCAAAGGTAAATTAAGAAAGGGATATAATTTTGCTGTACAGCAGGTGGACACAATAAAAAACAACAACATTTAACCAGCCATAAAAAGTGTGGTGCACAAATCCAATTTCTCTACTTGGAGGTCCTTGGCCGAGAAAGAACAGCAGGGTTGTATCAGGGAGGGCATCTCAAAACATATTATAGTCTAGTACTTTGTTCCTTTTTATTTCCAAACTGATGTAATCCAGCTGACGCTCTTTGTCTACACTTCCTTATTTGGCCACAAAGGAAGCTGAAGATAGGAATGCTGTGTCACTACAATGACACAGCAGATTTCGTGCAACATGAGCCATACCATGACTTGAGAAAACTCAGAAGTGCTTTAAAGGTTGTTTTTTTTTTTTGGACAATGACGAGAATAGGAAAAAATACATGTGTACAAACATTTATATTTTTATCTAATCATTTTCAAACTCTCCATTCCTTGCTTTACAGTGCTATAACACAAGACTTTGGGACTAAAGAGCATAATTTCAACAGTATGCAGTGTCTTCATTATCTGTGTAAAGGTTTTTTTTTCATCCAACTGCATTTTTGTTTGTGGAAGCTTCTAGAATAAACCTTTCTAACACAGGCTAGTTACTAATCTAGTCATCTACATTCTACATCCAAAAAAAGAAGCTTGAAATTAAAAGTTTCTCAGGCTCAATTCGACCAGTTTAGCCTATTAAAATAGGATTTCATCTGTTAAATAATCTGTGCAACTCCTCCTCGTAGTGGTCCACAGAAGTGGTGAAGTCTGTTAGGACCACTCTATTACGATGAACTTCTTCTTCTTTGAGCTGTAAATAATTTAAAAATAAGAGTTAGTCCTAATCCTAACAAGGAGCTGGATATAATCATTGTATTACGTCAAGTGCACACTTTTTTGACAAGTCTGCTTTTCCAGGCATTTGCGCGGGTATTCAGCTGACTTTCTCGGTCTCGGATGGTAAGAAGGTGGTTTTCATGAGCTGTTGTCAACGCCCCCATCACCGTTTCTTTGTCTAAAAATACCTTTCGTAGGGAAACGATTATCTTAAAGTGTTTACAAACCAACTGTGCTATTTTACTATCCACTGTGGTATTTAACAAAATCATAATATTTTACTATTTTCACGTCGTCGGGCAAGTCATCCACATCCTCGTCTTTTTCCACATTCTCAATAGTAGCAGCAACAATCCCCTGCACCTTCTGGTGATAATTATCCTCCAACTCTCGACATTTAGCAAATGTATAAATACGTTAATGGAAATTCAAAATGTTGATGAAATCCCAACCCCCCCCCCCCCCCCCCCCCCCCCCCCCCTAATCTTTAAAGGATATATTTCATGAGCAGTTTTATAGAAGGTGCCAATTAAGTCTGTGATTTCAGCATCCAGCTTTTTAATCATTATCTGTAACAACATAAGTGGGAACGTTAATTACTAGTGTTTGCAAAGATCTATTTCAAGATTGAGATGCACCTACCTCTATTTGGCCTATTAGTTTGAACTCAAGTGCAAGCAAATGATTATGCAGTTTCTTAAGCTCATCATTGGGGCTGGCCTTCAAAGTCTGTGATGTTGAGGTGGACTCTTTCTTAAACTTTAAACAGATGAAAGTTAAATTGTGGGGGGACGACACCAACTGTTTACACCATGACATAGTTTACCATTTTGAAATACTTGTCAAATTCTTCAAGTAAGTGAGATTCTTCCTGCATTATCTCTGCTTTAATATTACTGTGACTGGTGAAGAAGGAGTTCACTTCTGCTTGTCTCCGCTTAAGCTCAACCAAACCTGTCTCAAACAACTGCACACACAGCTCAGTCATTTTCTGTTGGAATGTGAGTAATTAGTCAAGGATTATAACTGGGTATCAAATTGTTTATAGTTCCAAAAAATACAAGGATATAATTTCTGTTCAGCAGCTACTTCAGGCACACTTTGCAGTTGGTTTGCCAGTGGATCGTCTTTGATCATGTGTTCAAATAGAGAAGGCCCATTTAATGATTCCACAAAGGCGTCCTGTAAAAATGACTGTGAATGAGGCCACCTCAAACATTACTGCAGCAAAGCAATGCGGACACCCTGAAGTACCGCTTGCAATTGTTGCTCAGCTCGGTGTGTTTTTGATGCCTCTGCTTTTTTCTCCATCTCCAAATCTAGACGACTGAGTTCTTGAAGTTCAATGTGGAATTTATCTGACGCTTGCTTTTTCTGTGAAAAATATACAGGCTTACTTTTCCCCTAAAGCTAAAATTTTGTGATAAATTATATAAAATAAAAAGTATACTCACAGTGTCACTTTTTATATATCTGTAGTCTAGGTGCTTTAAATTGGGAAAGAAAGCAATTACAAACCATATGTAATTATCCTCTTCACATAGGGGATTTCCAGAAAAGTTAAGTGTGAATAGATTTTTAAATTTCCTGAGATACATCACCTGTGACAACATGTTTGTTCATACATTAAAAGAATGCTAAATAAACAGGCAATAGCTTATAAGAAACAAAATTGTACTTGGTTAAGGTCTTTCAGGTTGTTGTCGGCAATGTTGAATGACACAAGATTCTCGAGAGAGTCAAAGTTTCCCAGGACAGAAATGTTGTTACTGGACAAGTTCAGCTCCTTTAGATTCTTCAGAGATTCCAGGCCTTCAATTTCCATGATGTTGTTGAATGACAGATCTGCATACATAACAAACGTGATGTGGTAGTTTATCCTATAATGGTGCACAACTGGAAAAAGTGTTTATCTTACTTAAAGTGATCAGATTTGTGAGACGACTCAGGCCCTCCAGCTTTTGTATGAAATTATTGTTCAAGTGAAGAGTTGTTAAGGATGTAAATTCCCACAGGTTCTCAATTATAGATATACCTGCGCTCAAAGTTAAGATAATGATATAGCTTGATAACGGTAACAGTTAACGCGAACTTTAGAGAAATCCTTATTAACTTTACCTTTGAATCCCAGATCTAGTTTTTGTACTTCACAAAACTCCAGTCGCTCCACTTGGGAAACGCTATGCCCAGCAGGCCCTTTAACGCGCTGCTCGGCGACTACGCTCCGCAAACTCTCCTCTGTTACCCGAGCTTTTATTCCTTTGCCGTACATAATGCCCTTGTTTTATGTCCTCCACTGAGCTGAGTTTAGAGTTTGGAGAATGTTTTCTTTATTCAATGGAAGACAACGCTACGATACCGACCCTGCTGAGGTACCGTGCGCAGTACACACACTGACAGTACACTGTCTGTTACTTAGCAACGCGGTGCGTTCACAAACGTTTGTTAAAAGAAACTATGGTTAAAACAATTGTATTGGGAGAACAAAACAACTGGATATAAACGTTGCCTTTAAACTATCATGTAGACAAATATATTTAGACAAAGTAAATTAACTTCAAATCTTGTAAATGTCTAAGACCATTTAGAGCCATGGCTTTGTGCCACTAGTAATTGGATTGTGTCATGACTTTAGTATCATATCACATAAATAATAGGATCACATCACAAACCAACCTGTAGTCTACCGCAGAAAAACAAAGTCTACCTATGTTTTTACACTACATTTTTACCTTCTAGTAAAAATGTAATGCAAATAAGATGTCGAAAGCTGTTTCATATTTTATTTTAGAAACATGTTTGGCTATTTTTTAGACTATTTAAACTTATTATTTAAACTACAGTAAACTATTTTACATTTTAAATATTTTGATAAAGGCCTTCATAGTCATTGATTAAAGAAATCCCATAGGTAATTCAAAATATTTCTGTGCAATCTGACGTTTTACAACAGTATTGAGTCAAGTAAAGGACATGCACTTTGGAGTGCTAGCTTTATTAATATTTTCTTTAGATATTTTCAACTTTTCAACTTGCCAACTACTACGTGTTAACTATGCACAACTGCATTGTGTGTGTGTGTGTGTGTGTGTTTTTTTGTTTTTGTTTAATGAACCACACACACTGATAGGCGAACATAAAAAAAGTGCTACATCACAGTCCTTAGTCACAAGATTTATTGCACAATTATACATAAAAAAAAGTGCAAAGTCATGGTGTATTGTGTGTCCGAAGTGACACAATATGCAGGCGCTCCTCCTGATTGGCTGAGCAGCTGGGAGGGCGGGCACGAGGTCTGAGCAGTATAAATACACGGAGCTTCACGCTGTCCACTTCAGATCCGGGAAGTACTAGAGTTCTTGCTTCAACAGTGTTTGAACGGAACTTCTTGCTTCGTCCCAGCTAATTTTTGCGACAGCGCCACAGTTTTGGACACGAAGGCTCTTTTCTTTTTTTACTCTAACACTACTAAGTACGTTCAGCGCAGAGCTTTGTTTTTGTATTTTTACTAAGAAAAGCACAAGAGAAACGCCAGCCAAAATGGAGTCCCAAGTACGCCAGAATTACCACCAGAACTGCGAGGCCGCGATCAACAGAATGGTCAATATGGAGCTGTTCGCCTCCTACACCTACACCTCAATGGTAAGTAGAGTAGGCAATATAAAAAATAATCGCTGCCTGTTTTAGAACCAACGTGTTATATTGTATTTGCCAAGACTACATTTTGACAGCAGGCCTTCGTATTAAATATAAATTTTTATGTCGGATGCATGATGTTTCCCCTTTGGTGTTTAGTTGGAACAATATTGAATTTAGAGGGGGGGGGGGGGGGTGTTATCACTGGGTTACACAAGGACTAGCGCTACTCCACCCTCTGCGTGCAAAAATGCTGTGTCATGCCCTAGACTGCTTCACACTCATAAGCTACAGTCTGGGGTTGACTTCTCTTAACATGATTCAGCCTTACTCGCCACTGTTTTGCTTCATGAGTACCATTTGCCACTATGCTGAGCCACTAATCACTATGGACTTTGCATTAATAACAGTTTTGTGCCTCCTTGTAGGCCTTCTATTTTGACCGGGATGATGTGGCCCTGCCTGGGTTTGCTCATTTCTTCAAGGAGTCTTCTCATGAAGAGCGGGAGCATGCAGATAAGCTCCTCTCTTTCCAGAACAAGAGGGGTGGACGTATCTTTCTTCAGGACATCAAGGTGTGTGACGAGAAAAAAACCTACCAGAGTTGGTGGGTTGTAATGAGCTAGTGGAGCTGGACTTTACATGTTTGTGTATAAATCATTCAGACTGTTAATGTTTTTCTAATTCTCATTGCAGAAACCAGACCGTGATGAATGGGGCAGTGGCTTGGAGGCCATGCAGTGCGCCTTGAAGCTGGAGAAGACTGTGAACCAGGCCCTACTCGACCTCCACAAGCTGGCCTCTGACCATGTGGACCCTCATGTAAGTTCGGCCTTTTCACTGGACTCATGGCACTTTATTTTAAATGTCCTGTTATAAATGTTTTAACTCTCTCCTCAGATGTGTGACTTCTTGGAGACCCACTACCTTAACGAGCAGGTGGAGAGCATTAAGAAGCTGGGTGACTACGTCTCTAACCTGAGCCGCATGGACGCTCATAACAACAAGATGGCTGAATACTTGTTTGACAAGCATACCCTGGACGGAGGCAAGAGCTAAAGCTGCAGGCTCGCGCTGCCACAGCCAACAGGCTTAAATGCATATATTTTTCCACTCCTGTTGACTGCCCAACAACTGACCGCAATAATAAAAAATTGCACCTGTGTTCATATTGTATCTTAAAATGTGATGTTTTGCACTTTTAACCAAGTCGGACAAAATACCTTTAAATAAACCATTTGTGCTGGATTAATGTCTTGTCTTTATATGAAATTCTACAAATGACTGAAATTACCATGTTTTAGACAAACAAATCAGCTTATCTGACACAATGGTCTTACAAATGGCCTAAAAATAAACTGTTTTACGCAAAATATAACTTATTTTTTATTAAGTTAGGGCATTTTAAGATTGTACATTGTAATGTTGGTGCCGCCGGATGGTCCTAATTTTTTTACTAATTTTTCTATTACGCAAACCAGAGATGGGACACATCTCACATCTTGGGATGCGTTGCAACACAAACTGACCATAAGATGGCGACATTGGATGGCAAAGTAGATGTGTTCGTATGACTACGCTCCTATCGTCACTTCGACTTGTCTGAAATGTAATTAAAAGGTTTTATTTGCACGTAATACGCTACCACATCTCCCATTGATAAAGACACATTTTTTCCTGAAAACAATAGTTAATAGTATAAAGTAAAATAAAGTAAATGTAATTTTTTTTTTTACATTTTACGTGTGCCTAGAATTGCTTGATTTCTTGAATTCCAGCTCAGTGCAGAAGGTTTTCTAAAAGTGGCAAAGATTAGTTTGAGTGGATTACAGGTTGCCATTGCGTGTCTATTTTCAGAGTCATTTGTGTTCATAACATAATAGGAACACATTCTTCTATAGGCCTATGGCTTACATTTGCTACTAAGATATTATAATAAAGCAGCACCATGTCAGATCTAGTGGTGTCACGATTTAAATTTTTTCAGTCACGATTATTGTGAAAGAAAATATTGCGATTTTACGATTATTCACGATTATCGACCGAATGAAAGGAAAGAACTGATATTTTTTGTTTTTGTCTTTAAAAAGCTTTTTAATACTTGTAAACATTCACTGTTTCTAAAAATGAAAAATGCTTTAAGATTGTTTTGCATTAAAATAAATAGGCCTACATTGAATAATAGTTTAGTTTATTTGTTTAGTTTATTTGTTTATTTGAGCAATACACCTTGTGCTCAAAAGGAGTGGGCTGAAGCAAAAAGCTTATGAGCCCCCACCCCCAAGTGCAATAAAATAAAAAAGAACATTTCAAAACATTACAAGCAGCTACATTCGTACAGACCAACTTACAAACTTACAACAACAAAAATATATGAACTGTTTATATAATTAATTGGAACAACGCACAGCTACAACAACGATCTCGTTTCATATACGATGTCTAATACAAAGCAAGTCAAAAAATGTGTTCCTTAATATATTTCTTGCAGATTTTTACCCGTGATTACGAGTTACTTTTATGGTATAAAGGTACATTAATAGATATTATAATCTGAGATCTTGATGCTTTCCAGTTGTCATTACCATTCTTAGTATAATTTTAATTTGGGTTTAATTATCATCATCATTATTATATATTTATTTAATTAAGTTATATGTGAAGTATGATGTTCCTGCATAGTGTGGTGCATTAAAAAGCCAGAGAGTGGGCCAGTTGAAGAGGGCAGTAGCTCCCCTTCAACAAACCCCCACACGGCTGCCCTAACAGCTGATTTTGTAGAATATGTTCCTATGCTGAGTGGTGCATTAAAGGACAAGGTTTAGAGCCCGTTGGGAGGATTCCTCTCAACAGATCCATAACCTGCCAACCCTAATTCTCCATTAATCCAATAATACGAAACAATGTCAACTTTACTTATTTATAATGACCATAATTATCATAATTATTTTACTATATATTATTAGGCCACAAGCTAGGCCAGGTTTCCTGTTCTCAAACGTTATGCTGTTGCTTAATTATTTGTCAGATGTTTTGATGACCAGAGAAGGAGACTCTTTGAACAGCTGATTTCCACATGTGCGCGGTTTCACATTCATGACACGGGCACGAGCGGACTGGTCTTAAGTTGGTTTTAGTGTGTTTTATCTGCATGTTTTTAAGGTTGGTTTTATGCATGTTTTTATACTAAGGCTCATTGCCCCGCCCCTTTTTGATTGCCTCAAGTGGGCACACCTGTAAGAAAGCGGAAAGCGGTTTGAGAAAGAAGGGAAGACACGCAAAAGAAAGGAGACAGACAGAGGACAGACGGGGGCAGGAGCCTCGGAGGGCCGGAGGCTCGGAGGCAGGCAGGCAGGCACGCATGGCTTGGCCTGGCCTGGCCTGCCGTGCCCCTTCGACAGTAGACGAGGACACGGAACGGGGACACACGGGCCGCTATGGGCAGGAGGCGCCGTGGACGTGGAGGAGAGGCCGAGCGCGGGGAGGCGAGGCCATGAAGGCGGCGAGGGAGCGCTTGGGGAGAGGGATGTCCCCCGGACAGGCGCGGCGGGGTCGAGCAGCGGTGACAGGCTCCCCCAGCATACGTGCCCCGAGGCGGACTCCTGGACCTGGGACGCAGCTCCCGGAGCCGCTATGGTCGGGAGGCGCCATGGACACGGAGGAGAGGCTGAGCGCAAGGAGGCGAGGGCTGCCTGGTGGAGGAGGGCGCCTGACATGGACGGACCCCTGACGACGCACCAGGTCGGGATAGGTGAAGGCGGCGAGGGAGCGCTGGAGGAGAGGGATGTCCCCCGGACAGGTGGGGCGGCAGGCTCCCCCAGCACACGTGCCCCGAGGCGGACCCCTGGACCTGGGATGCAGCTCCCAGAGCCGGCCGGACTACCTTCCTGGACGACCGGAACAATAGCACCTTAGAGCACGCACCCCCGCTCCTTACTTTTAGTCCCTTTTAAACCCCCATGTTTTAGCCCTCTTTTAATCTACGTTTTATTTTCACTTTTATACAGGCCTTTTTAATGTTGTATCCGGTTGTTTTATTGTAGTTTGTCCCCTTTTAACCGCATACATTAAATTGTATTTTTATCCTTTTAACTGCTTTGTTTTATTGGCTACACCACACCACGATATCAAATCCTCCAATAGAACTCGAACCTGTGACATTAATTTCTGTTGCTGAAGCAGAGCGGAGCGCGTTTGTTTACATCCTGAGCCAGTTGTGGTGGCTATTTCCGAACATTTGGACAACTTATTTGTTCATTTACAGCAACGTATTATCTCCAAGATGTTGTTTATATTCGACGTAGCCTTTTGCTGCAACTTTCTGATGACAGGTTTTGCATAACGGATGTCCATCGACAACAACAACAACGCCTTGGCCATCTTTTGGATCCTAAAGAGGTCCCACTCTGCTGACTTCAATCGTTTTTGGGTGGATACAACACTGCAGGAGAGCATCCTTCTGCCTTGCTCAACTACCGGTGAGTTTACGCGCTGTTTATGGCGTGCAGCGGCTCGTGCGTCAGCGTGAAAAATTTCCGCGGTAAACCGTGGCTTCAGAAATTCTTACGGGTAACCTACCGCGTACTTTTATAATCGTGGTAATCGTAAAACTGGTTAATCTTGACATCCCTAGTCAGATCCTACCAGAGTTATCCTATACTGGAACCCATTTATCCATCCATCCATTTTCTTCCGCTTTATCCGGGGCCGGGTCGCGGGGGCAGCAGTCTCAGCAGAGATTCCCAGACTTTCCGATCCACGCACAGTGCACCTCCTCCAGCTGTTCTGGGGGGACCCCGAGGCGACACCAGGCCAGCTCGGAGACATAGTCCCACCAGTCCTGGGCCTTCCACAAGGCCTCCTCCCAATAGGACATGCCTGGGGCACCTCCCGAGGGAGGCGACCAGGAGGCATCCGGAACAGATGCCCTAGCCACCTCAGCTGGCTCCTTTCGACGTGAAGGAGCAGCGACTCGAGTCCGATCTCCTCCCGGGTAACTGAGCTCCTCACCCGATCTCGGAGAGTGCGCCCAGCCACCCTGCGAAGGGAACTCATTTTGGCCGCTTGTATTCGCGATCTTGTCCTTTCGGTCATTACCCAAATCTCGTGACCATAGGTGAGGGTGGGAACGTAGATCGATCGGTAAATCGAGAGCTTTGCCCCCTGACTCAGCTCCCTCTTCACCACAACAGTCCGATACAGCGACCGCATCACTGCTGACGCCGCACCGATCCGTCTATCAATCTCACCCTCGATCCGTCCCTCACTCGTGAACATGACCCCGAGATACTTGAACTCCTCCACTTGAGGCAAGGACTCCCCACCGACCTGAAGCGGGGAAGCCACCTTTTTCCAGTGAAGAACCATGGCCTCAGATTTGGAGGTGCTGATCCTCATCCCGGCCACTTCACACTCGGCTGCAAACCGCCACAGTGCGCGCTGGAGGTCCTGATTTGATGAAGCCTACATCGTCTGCAAGCAGCAGAGATGAGATTCTGAGGTTCCCAAACCGGACACCCTCCAGCCCCTGGATGCGCCTAGAAATTTTGTCCATATAGGTAATGAACAGAACCGGTGACAAAGGGCAGCCCTGGCGGAGACCAACACGCACCGGGAACAGGTCTGACTTACTGCAATGCGAACCAAGCTCCTGCTGCGGTCATACAGGGAACGGACAGCCCTTAGCAGAGGGCCCTGGACCCCATACTCCTGGAGCACCCCCCACAGGGCACCACGAGGGACACGGTCGAACGCTTTCTCCAGATCCACAAAACACATGTGGACTGGTTGGGCAAACTCCCACAAACCCTCGATGAAGGGTATAGAGCTGGTCCAGTGTTCCACGACCAGGACAAAAACCGCATTGTTCCTCCTGGATCCAAGGTTCGAATATCGGCCGGATCCTCCTCTCCAGCACCCTGGAGTAGACCTTACCAGGGAGGCTGAGAAGTGTGATCCCTCTGTAATTGGAGCACACCCTCCGATCCCCCTTCTTAAAGAGAGGGACCACGACCCCGGTCTGCCAATCCAGGAGCACTGTCCCTGACCGGCACGCAATGTTGCACAGGCGTGTCAACCAAGACAGTCCTACAACATCCAGGGACTTAAGATACTCGGGAAGGATCTCATCCACCCCCGGAGCCCCGCCACTGAGGAGCTTTCTAACCACCTCGGTGACTTCAGCCTGGGTGATGGACGAGCCCCCCTCCGAGTCCACAGCGTCTGCTTCCTCATCGGAAGACGTAACCTTGGGATTGAGGAGATCCTCAAAGTACTCCTTCCACCGCCCGACTCCTTCTTCAGCTTGACGGCATCCCTTACCTCCGGGCGCCACCACCGGGTTCGGGGGTTTCCTCCGCGACAGGCACCAGAGACCTTACGGCCACAACTACGAGCAGCCGCATCGACAATGGAGGAGGAGAACATGGTCCACTCGGACTCCATGGTCCACTCGGACTCCATGGTCCACTCGGACTCCATGTCCCCAACCTCCCTCGGAATCTGGTTGAAGCTCTTCCGGAGGTGGGAGTTGAAGACCCTACTGACAGAGGGATCCACCAGACGTTCCCAACAGACCCTCACAACACGTTTGGGCCTGCCAGGTCTGACCGGCTTCTTCCCCTGCCAGCGGATCCAGCTCACCACCAGGTGGTGATCGGTTGACAGCTCAGCCCCTCTCTTCACCCGAGTGTCCGAGACACGCGGCCAGAGATCAGATGACACAACTACAAAGTCGATCATCGACCTCCTGTCTAGGGTGTCCTGGTGCACGTATGAACATCCTTGTGCTCGAACATGGTGTTCGTTATGCACAAACTGTGACTAGCACAGAAGTCCAATAACAGAACACCACTCGGGTTCCGGGGAGGCCATTCTTCTAGCCTGGAAAAATCCAGACTCACAGCTGTACCAGCCGGTGAGTCTGGTCACCGCTGCGTCAAATCCATTTCCCACAGCGGTAGATACGCAAGCAAACAGGAAGCGGAGTAAACCAATCAGCGAAGGGCGGGCGTCTGCTGTTGATGTGGTTTTATTAGCGGTTTTGCGTTAATATTTGCACAGGATTATGAATCACGAAACTCACCTACTGTCGATGTGTTTTTTGGTCATTTACCGCCGACTGGAGACACGCTTTCTCTCTTTTGTGCATCGTTCGTAGATTGTTATTGAGGGGACTTCCGTGTCCCGTGAGTGACGTTGCTCGCTAACAACACGTCACGGCAAATAAACGAATCTGATTGCACGTGAACGGATTGATTTTGCGGAAGCCGCGAGCGAGTACGGGGTGACCAGACTGATCCCCCGCTGGATAAAAAAATACAGAGGGGAATCGTTCTGGTCTCACCAGGCTACCATTCTTCCCTATCACCCCCACCCAGGTCTCACTGTCGTTACCCACGTGGGCGTTGAAGTCCCCCAGTAGAACAATGGAGTACCCAGCCGGAGCACCATCTAGTACCCCCCCAGGGACTCCAAGAAGTCACTGGGGTGAACTCCAACACGTGAACCCAGTCCTTTAAACAGGCTCCATTACCAAAAAAAAGTTACAGAATCCGCATTAGTTATTTCGATTTTGAACACAATCTGAACAAATGTGAATCTGAATCTGTCACTGGCTTCACGTATTCAGTTCTCTTATCCAGACGGGCCAATGGAGGTGACCGCTCATCACAGTGAATATGCTTTATAATGCGTCTGTATTGCTAGGAGGAGGATTATGGCAGACAGATCAGAAGAGATACACTCCAACTGATCTTGATTTGTTTAAACTGTGGCTCTCTGGATTACCTTTGGAAATTAATCCAGTGGAAGTATTTAGACCTCTTTTTAATTTGTTTTATTTTAGTCTGTAGCAATCTGATACTAGAATTATTAAAGTTTCTGTTCTATTTGTCTAAACGTTTTGAAAGTTATGAAACAACAGTGACAGGACTATTCATACCAAGCCATTGTTCCTCAGTTAATGACACCATATTCTGTGTGATGTAGGGCTGCCAGTACACACCTGCACCAGCCCTTTGAAAACTCTGATTTGTCAGAAGGACAATGATGGTGACAGTGTTTATTTCAATACATGCCAAATATTTTTTTCTACCAATTCTATTTTAAACACTTATTTTTAATGCTGCAAAAACGCCAAGGCAATTGATTCATCAAGAGGATATGAAACAAGGAACATGTAAGACTCAAATACTACTGAACAACAGCAGAAATCATGTGGAGCATTTCCCCATTTATGTTGAATACTAATTAGGGCTGAAAGATATATCGTTATCGTATCGATATCGAGATAGGAACATTCAAATCATTATAATTGAAAAAAGCAAGATATAAACAATATAGATGTTCATCAATAAAACTGCACTCTTTGTTATTTTTTTATTTTTCTGAAAAATGCTTGGTTTTCAGCTAACCCATAGTTATATCGTCTCGAGATATCTGACATGAATATCGAGACATGACATTTTGTCCATATCGTTCAGCCCTAATACTAATAGTGGTATGGTGTCTTTTAACTGTATTTCAGAGTGTAAAAACATTATTCAAGTTATTGGGGGGTAAACTAATAATCCTTTGTGAACTTCACAGTTCTTTACAAACTAACACGGCCATACCATGACTTGAGAAAACTCAGAAGTGCTTTAAAGGTTGTTGGGGTTTTTTTTTGGACAATGACAGGAATAGGAAAAAATTAATTTGTACAAACATTTATATTTTTATCTAATCATTTTGATATTTCTAAAGTTGAACTATGTTCTAAAAGTGAAGTTGTGTTACAGTTCTTTCAAACTCTCCATTCCTTGCTTTACAGTGCTATAACACAAGACTTTGGGACTAAAGAGCATAATTTCAACAGTATGCAGTGTCTTCATTATCTGTGTAAAGGTTTTTTTTTCATCCAACTGCATTTTTGTTTGTGGAAGCTTCTAGAATAAACCTTTCTAACACAGGCTAGTTACTAATCTAGTCATCTACATTCTACATCCAAAAAAAGAAGCTTGAATAATAATTTCATTAAAAATGAATAAATAAAGATGATGTGTTATTGAGGAAGAGAAATTAAAAGTTTCTCAGGCTCAATTCGACCAGTTTAGCCTATTAAAATAGGATTTCATCTGTTAAATAATCTGTGCAACTCCTCCTCGTAGTGGTCCACAGAAGGGGTGAAGTCTGTTAGGACCACTCTATTACGATGAACTTCTTCTTCTTTGAGCTGTAAATAATTTAAAAATAAGAGTTAGTCCTAATCCTAACAAGGAGCTGGATATAATCATTGTATTACGTCAAGTGCACACTTTTTTGACAAGTCTGCTTTTCCAGGCATTTGCGCGGGTATTCAGCTGACTTTCTCGGTCTCGGATGGTAAGAAGGTGGTTTTCATGAGCTGTTGTCAACGCCCCCATCACCGTTTCTTTGTCTAAAAATACCTTTCGTAGGGAAACGATTATCTTAAAGTGTTTACAAACCAACTGTGCTATTTTACTATCCACTGTGGTATTTAACAAAATCATAATATTTTACTATTTTCACGTCGTCGGGCAAGTCATCCACATCCTCGTCTTTTTCCACATTCTCAATAGTAGCAGCAACAATCCCCTGCACCTTCTGGTGATAATTATCCTCCAACTCTCGACATTTAGCAAATGTATAAATACGTTAATGGTAATTCAAAATGTTGATGAAATTTTGCAAACCATTTTATTTATTTTTTTCCTAATCTTTAAAGGATATATTTCATGAGCAGTTTTATAGAAGGTGCCAATTAAGTCTGTGATTTCAGCATCCAGCTTTTTAATCATTATCTGTAACAACATAAGTGGGAACGTTAATTACAAGTGTTTGCAATATATTATATTTTATAGATATTTTCAACTTGCCAACTACTACTATGCACAACTGCATTGATCTCATTGTGTGTGTGTCAAGTTTCTTTGCAGCGCCCAACTTGAAAGGCTTCCTTTCTAATGTGAAGGTTTAAAAACAACTGGACTTCACTCCAATGAACAGACTTCTTTTCGTTTGGCTTTTTATTTGAAGCTGTACCATGCAGCAGGTGAAAAACCGGCTGTCCTCCACAGTCTTTAGAAAGGCTTTTTTCCTGCACTTTAGTCCTCTTCGAGGCTTGGTTTTGACTTGGACATGTTTCACCTCCAACTGCTCCCTCTGACTGTTCCTTTGTGTGTGTCCCAAGAGGCAGCACCTTGGTCTTGATTGGATCATTTGATCCACCTGGTTGCATTTCCTGCTGTGGGCGGGAGGAGGGGAGAACACAGAGCTGGACGGCACAGTGTGTGTGTGTGTTTTTTGTTTTGTTTAATGAACCACACACACTGATAGGCGAACATAAAAAAGTGTTACATCACAGTCCTTAGTCACAAGATTTATTGCACAATTATACATAAAAAAAAGTGCAAAGTCATGGTTTATTGTGCGTCCGAAGTGACACGCGCTCCTCCTGATTGGCTGAGCAGCTGGGAGGGCGGGCACGAGGTCTGAGCAGTATAAATACACGGAGCTTCACGCTGTCCACTTCAGATCCGGGAAGTACTAGAGTTCTTGCTTCAACAGTGTTTGAACGGAACTTCTTGCTTCGTCCCAGCTAATTTTTGCGACAGCGCCACAGTTTTGGACACGAAGGCTCTTTTCTTTTTTTACTCTAACACTACTAAGTACGTTCAGCGCAGAGCTTTGTTTTTGTATTTTTACTAAGAAAAGCACAAGAGAAACGCCAGCCAAAATGGAGTCCCAAGTACGCCAGAATTACCACCAGAACTGCGAGGCCGCGATCAACAGAATGGTCAATATGGAGCTGTTCGCCTCCTACACCTACACCTCAATGGTAAGTAGAGTAGGCAATATAAAAAATAATCGCTGCCTGTTTTAGAACCAACGTGTTATATTGTATTTGCCAAGACTACATTTTGACAGCAGGCCTTCGTATTAAATATAAATTTTTATGTCGGATGCATGATGTTTCCCCTTTGGTGTTTAGTTGGAACAATATTGAATTTAGAGGGGGGGGGGGGGGGTGTTATCACTGGGTTACACAAGGACTAGCGCTACTCCACCCTCTGCGTGCAAAAATGCTGTGTCATGCCCTAGACTGCTTCACACTCATAAGCTACAGTCTGGGGTTGACTTCTCTTAACATGATTCAGCCTTACTCGCCACTGTTTTGCTTCATGAGTACCATTTGCCACTATGCTGAGCCACTAATCACTATGGACTTTGCATTAATAACAGTTTTGTGCCTCCTTGTAGGCCTTCTATTTTGACCGGGATGATGTGGCCCTGCCTGGGTTTGCTCATTTCTTCAAGGAGTCTTCTCATGAAGAGCGGGAGCATGCAGATAAGCTCCTCTCTTTCCAGAACAAGAGGGGTGGACGTATCTTTCTTCAGGACATCAAGGTGTGTGACGAGAAAAAAACCTACCAGAGTTGGTGGGTTGTAATGAGCTAGTGGAGCTGGACTTTACATGTTTGTGTATAAATCATTCAGACTGTTAATGTTTTTCTAATTCTCATTGCAGAAACCAGACCGTGATGAATGGGGCAGTGGCTTGGAGGCCATGCAGTGCGCCTTGAAGCTGGAGAAGACTGTGAACCAGGCCCTACTCGACCTCCACAAGCTGGCCTCTGACCATGTGGACCCTCATGTAAGTTCGGCCTTTTCACTGGACTCATGGCACTTTATTTTAAATGTCCTGTTATAAATGTTTTAACTCTCTCCTCAGATGTGTGACTTCTTGGAGACCCACTACCTTAACGAGCAGGTGGAGAGCATTAAGAAGCTGGGTGACTACGTCTCTAACCTGAGCCGCATGGACGCTCATAACAACAAGATGGCTGAATACTTGTTTGACAAGCATACCCTGGACGGAGGCAAGAGCTAAAGCTGCAGGCTCGCGCTGCCACAGCCAACAGGCTTAAATGCATATATTTTTCCACTCCTGTTGACTGCCCAACAACTGACCGCAATAATAAAAAATTGCACCTGTGTTCATATTGTATCTTAAAATGTGATGTTTTGCACTTTTAACCAAGTCGGACAAAATACCTTTAAATAAACCATTTGTGCTGGATTAATGTCTTGTCTTTATATGAAATTCTACAAATGACTGAAATTACCATGTTTTAGACAAACAAATCAGCTTATCTGACACAATGGTCTTACAAATGGCCTAAAAATAAACTGTTTTACGCAAAATATAACTTATTTTTTATTAAGTTAGGGCATTTTAAGATTGTACATTGTAATGTTGGTGCCGCCGGATGGTCCTAATTTTTTTACTAATTTTTCTATTACGCAAACCAGAGATGGGACACATCTCACATCTTGGGATGCGTTGCAACACAAACTGACCATAAGATGGCGACATTGGATGGCAAAGTAGATGTGTTCGTATGACTACGCTCCTATCGTCACTTCGACTTGTCTGAAATGTAATTAAAAGGTTTTATTTGCACGTAATACGCTACCACATCTCCCATTGATAAAGACACATTTTTTCCTGAAAACAATAGTTAATAGTATAAAGTAAAATAAAGTAAATGTAATTTTTTTTTTTACATTTTACGTGTGCCTAGAATTGCTTGATTTCTTGAATTCCAGCTCAGTGCAGAAGGTTTTCTAAAAGTGGCAAAGATTAGTTTGAGTGGATTACAGGTTGCCATTGCGTGTCTATTTTCAGAGTCATTTGTGTTCATAACATAATAGGAACACATTCTTCTATAGGCCTATGGCTTACATTTGCTACTAAGATATTATAATAAAGCAGCACCATGTCAGATCTAGTGGTGTCACGATTTAAATTTTTTCAGTCACGATTATTGTGAAAGAAAATATTGCGATTTTACGATTATTCACGATTATCGACCGAATGAAAGGAAAGAACTGATATTTTTTGTTTTTGTCTTTAAAAAGCTTTTTAATACTTGTAAACATTCACTGTTTCTAAAAATGAAAAATGCTTTAAGATTGTTTTGCATTAAAATAAATAGGCCTACATTGAATAATAGTTTAGTTTATTTGTTTAGTTTATTTGTTTATTTGAGCAATACACCTTGTGCTCAAAAGGAGTGGGCTGAAGCAAAAAGCTTATGAGCCCCCACCCCCAAGTGCAATAAAATAAAAAAGAACATTTCAAAACATTACAAGCAGCTACATTCGTACAGACCAACTTACAAACTTACAACAACAAAAATATATGAACTGTTTATATAATTAATTGGAACAACGCACAGCTACAACAACGATCTCGTTTCATATACGATGTCTAATACAAAGCAAGTCAAAAAATGTGTTCCTTAATATATTTCTTGCAGATTTTTACCCGTGATTACGAGTTACTTTTATGGTATAAAGGTACATTAATAGATATTATAATCTGAGATCTTGATGCTTTCCAGTTGTCATTACCATTCTTAGTATAATTTTAATTTGGGTTTAATTATCATCATCATTATTATATATTTATTTAATTAAGTTATATGTGAAGTATGATGTTCCTGCATAGTGTGGTGCATTAAAAAGCCAGAGAGTGGGCCAGTTGAAGAGGGCAGTAGCTCCCCTTCAACAAACCCCCACACGGCTGCCCTAACAGCTGATTTTGTAGAATATGTTCCTATGCTGAGTGGTGCATTAAAGGACAAGGTTTAGAGCCCGTTGGGAGGATTCCTCTCAACAGATCCATAACCTGCCAACCCTAATTCTCCATTAATCCAATAATACGAAACAATGTCAACTTTACTTATTTATAATGACCATAATTATCATAATTATTTTACTATATATTATTAGGCCACAAGCTAGGCCAGGTTTCCTGTTCTCAAACGTTATGCTGTTGCTTAATTATTTGTCAGATGTTTTGATGACCAGAGAAGGAGACTCTTTGAACAGCTGATTTCCACATGTGCGCGGTTTCACATTCATGACACGGGCACGAGCGGACTGGTCTTAAGTTGGTTTTAGTGTGTTTTATCTGCATGTTTTTAAGGTTGGTTTTATGCATGTTTTTATACTAAGGCTCATTGCCCCGCCCCTTTTTGATTGCCTCAAGTGGGCACACCTGTAAGAAAGCGGAAAGCGGTTTGAGAAAGAAGGGAAGACACGCAAAAGAAAGGAGACAGACAGAGGACAGACGGGGGCAGGAGCCTCGGAGGGCCGGAGGCTCGGAGGCAGGCAGGCAGGCACGCATGGCTTGGCCTGGCCTGGCCTGCCGTGCCCCTTCGACAGTAGACGAGGACACGGAACGGGGACACACGGGCCGCTATGGGCAGGAGGCGCCGTGGACGTGGAGGAGAGGCCGAGCGCGGGGAGGCGAGGCCATGAAGGCGGCGAGGGAGCGCTTGGGGAGAGGGATGTCCCCCGGACAGGCGCGGCGGGGTCGAGCAGCGGTGACAGGCTCCCCCAGCATACGTGCCCCGAGGCGGACTCCTGGACCTGGGACGCAGCTCCCGGAGCCGCTATGGTCGGGAGGCGCCATGGACACGGAGGAGAGGCTGAGCGCAAGGAGGCGAGGGCTGCCTGGTGGAGGAGGGCGCCTGACATGGACGGACCCCTGACGACGCACCAGGTCGGGATAGGTGAAGGCGGCGAGGGAGCGCTGGAGGAGAGGGATGTCCCCCGGACAGGTGGGGCGGCAGGCTCCCCCAGCACACGTGCCCCGAGGCGGACCCCTGGACCTGGGATGCAGCTCCCAGAGCCGGCCGGACTACCTTCCTGGACGACCGGAACAATAGCACCTTAGAGCACGCACCCCCGCTCCTTACTTTTAGTCCCTTTTAAACCCCCATGTTTTAGCCCTCTTTTAATCTACGTTTTATTTTCACTTTTATACAGGCCTTTTTAATGTTGTATCCGGTTGTTTTATTGTAGTTTGTCCCCTTTTAACCGCATACATTAAATTGTATTTTTATCCTTTTAACTGCTTTGTTTTATTGGCTACACCACACCACGATATCAAATCCTCCAATAGAACTCGAACCTGTGACATTAATTTCTGTTGCTGAAGCAGAGCGGAGCGCGTTTGTTTACATCCTGAGCCAGTTGTGGTGGCTATTTCCGAACATTTGGACAACTTATTTGTTCATTTACAGCAACGTATTATCTCCAAGATGTTGTTTATATTCGACGTAGCCTTTTGCTGCAACTTTCTGATGACAGGTTTTGCATAACGGATGTCCATCGACAACAACAACAACGCCTTGGCCATCTTTTGGATCCTAAAGAGGTCCCACTCTGCTGACTTCAATCGTTTTTGGGTGGATACAACACTGCAGGAGAGCATCCTTCTGCCTTGCTCAACTACCGGTGAGTTTACGCGCTGTTTATGGCGTGCAGCGGCTCGTGCGTCAGCGTGAAAAATTTCCGCGGTAAACCGTGGCTTCAGAAATTCTTACGGGTAACCTACCGCGTACTTTTATAATCGTGGTAATCGTAAAACTGGTTAATCTTGACATCCCTAGTCAGATCCTACCAGAGTTATCCTATACTGGAACCCATTTATCCATCCATCCATTTTCTTCCGCTTTATCCGGGGCCGGGTCGCGGGGGCAGCAGTCTCAGCAGAGATTCCCAGACTTTCCGATCCACGCACAGTGCACCTCCTCCAGCTGTTCTGGGGGGACCCCGAGGCGACACCAGGCCAGCTCGGAGACATAGTCCCACCAGTCCTGGGCCTTCCACAAGGCCTCCTCCCAATAGGACATGCCTGGGGCACCTCCCGAGGGAGGCGACCAGGAGGCATCCGGAACAGATGCCCTAGCCACCTCAGCTGGCTCCTTTCGACGTGAAGGAGCAGCGACTCGAGTCCGATCTCCTCCCGGGTAACTGAGCTCCTCACCCGATCTCGGAGAGTGCGCCCAGCCACCCTGCGAAGGGAACTCATTTTGGCCGCTTGTATTCGCGATCTTGTCCTTTCGGTCATTACCCAAATCTCGTGACCATAGGTGAGGGTGGGAACGTAGATCGATCGGTAAATCGAGAGCTTTGCCCCCTGACTCAGCTCCCTCTTCACCACAACAGTCCGATACAGCGACCGCATCACTGCTGACGCCGCACCGATCCGTCTATCAATCTCACCCTCGATCCGTCCCTCACTCGTGAACATGACCCCGAGATACTTGAACTCCTCCACTTGAGGCAAGGACTCCCCACCGACCTGAAGCGGGGAAGCCACCTTTTTCCAGTGAAGAACCATGGCCTCAGATTTGGAGGTGCTGATCCTCATCCCGGCCACTTCACACTCGGCTGCAAACCGCCACAGTGCGCGCTGGAGGTCCTGATTTGATGAAGCCTACATCGTCTGCAAGCAGCAGAGATGAGATTCTGAGGTTCCCAAACCGGACACCCTCCAGCCCCTGGATGCGCCTAGAAATTTTGTCCATATAGGTAATGAACAGAACCGGTGACAAAGGGCAGCCCTGGCGGAGACCAACACGCACCGGGAACAGGTCTGACTTACTGCAATGCGAACCAAGCTCCTGCTGCGGTCATACAGGGAACGGACAGCCCTTAGCAGAGGGCCCTGGACCCCATACTCCTGGAGCACCCCCCACAGGGTACCACGAGGGACACGGTCGAACGCTTTCTCCAGATCCACAAAACACATGTGGACTGGTTGGGCAAACTCCCACAAACCCTCGATGAAGGGTATAGAGCTGGTCCAGTGTTCCACGACCAGGACAAAAACCGCATTGTTCCTCCTGGATCCAAGGTTCGAATATCGGCCGGATCCTCCTCTCCAGCACCCTGGAGTAGACCTTACCAGGGAGGCTGAGAAGTGTGATCCCTCTGTAATTGGAGCACACCCTCCGATCCCCCTTCTTAAAGAGAGGGACCACGACCCCGGTCTGCCAATCCAGGAGCACTGTCCCTGACCGGCACGCAATGTTGCACAGGCGTGTCAACCAAGACAGTCCTACAACATCCAGGGACTTAAGATACTCGGGAAGGATCTCATCCACCCCCGGAGCCCCGCCACTGAGGAGCTTTCTAACCACCTCGGTGACTTCAGCCTGGGTGATGGACGAGCCCCCCTCCGAGTCCACAGCGTCTGCTTCCTCATCGGAAGACGTAACCTTGGGATTGAGGAGATCCTCAAAGTACTCCTTCCACCGCCCGACTCCTTCTTCAGCTTGACGGCATCCCTTACCTCCGGGCGCCACCACCGGGTTCGGGGGTTTCCTCCGCGACAGGCACCAGAGACCTTACGGCCACAACTACGAGCAGCCGCATCGACAATGGAGGAGGAGAACATGGTCCACTCGGACTCCATGGTCCACTCGGACTCCATGGTCCACTCGGACTCCATGTCCCCAACCTCCCTCGGAATCTGGTTGAAGCTCTTCCGGAGGTGGGAGTTGAAGACCCTACTGACAGAGGGATCCACCAGACGTTCCCAACAGACCCTCACAACACGTTTGGGCCTGCCAGGTCTGACCGGCTTCTTCCCCTGCCAGCGGATCCAGCTCACCACCAGGTGGTGATCGGTTGACAGCTCAGCCCCTCTCTTCACCCGAGTGTCCGAGACACGCGGCCAGAGATCAGATGACACAACTACAAAGTCGATCATCGACCTCCTGTCTAGGGTGTCCTGGTGCACGTATGAACATCCTTGTGCTCGAACATGGTGTTCGTTATGCACAAACTGTGACTAGCACAGAAGTCCAATAACAGAACACCACTCGGGTTCCGGGGAGGCCATTCTTCTAGCCTGGAAAAATCCAGACTCACAGCTGTACCAGCCGGTGAGTCTGGTCACCGCTGCGTCAAATCCATTTCCCACAGCGGTAGATACGCAAGCAAACAGGAAGCGGAGTAAACCAATCAGCGAAGGGCGGGCGTCTGCTGTTGATGTGGTTTTATTAGCGGTTTTGCGTTAATATTTGCACAGGATTATGAATCACGAAACTCACCTACTGTCGATGTGTTTTTTGGTCATTTACCGCCGACTGGAGACACGCTTTCTCTCTTTTGTGCATCGTTCGTAGATTGTTATTGAGGGGACTTCCGTGTCCCGTGAGTGACGTTGCTCGCTAACAACACGTCACGGCAAATAAACGAATCTGATTGCACGTGAACGGATTGATTTTGCGGAAGCCGCGAGCGAGTACGGGGTGACCAGACTGATCCCCCGCTGGATAAAAAAATACAGAGGGGAATCGTTCTGGTCTCACCAGGCTACCATTCTTCCCTATCACCCCCACCCAGGTCTCACTGTCGTTACCCACGTGGGCGTTGAAGTCCCCCAGTAGAACAATGGAGTACCCAGCCGGAGCACCATCTAGTACCCCCCCAGGGACTCCAAGAAGTCACTGGGGTGAACTCCAACACGTGAACCCAGTCCTTTAAACAGGCTCCATTACCAAAAAAAAGTTACAGAATCCGCATTAGTTATTTCGATTTTGAACACAATCTGAACAAATGTGAATCTGAATCTGTCACTGGCTTCACGTATTCAGTTCTCTTATCCAGACGGGCCAATGGAGGTGACCGCTCATCACAGTGAATATGCTTTATAATGCGTCTGTATTGCTAGGAGGAGGATTATGGCAGACAGATCAGAAGAGATACACTCCAACTGATCTTGATTTGTTTAAACTGTGGCTCTCTGGATTACCTTTGGAAATTAATCCAGTGGAAGTATTTAGACCTCTTTTTAATTTGTTTTATTTTAGTCTGTAGCAATCTGATACTAGAATTATTAAAGTTTCTGTTCTATTTGTCTAAACGTTTTGAAAGTTATGAAACAACAGTGACAGGACTATTCATACCAAGCCATTGTTCCTCAGTTAATGACACCATATTCTGTGTGATGTAGGGCTGCCAGTACACACCTGCACCAGCCCTTTGAAAACTCTGATTTGTCAGAAGGACAATGATGGTGACAGTGTTTATTTCAAAACATGCCAAATATTTTTTTCTACCAATTCTATTTTAAACACTTATTTTTAATGCTGCAAAAACGCCAAGGCAATTGATTCATCAAGAGGATATGAAACAAGGAACATGTAAGACTCAAATACTACTGAACAACAGCAGAAATCATGTGGAGCATTTCCCCATTTATGTTGAATACTAATTAGGGCTGAAAGATATATCGTTATCGTATCGATATCGAGATAGGAACATTCAAATCATTATAATTGAAAAAAGCAAGATATAAACAATATAGATGTTCATCAATAAAACTGCACTCTTTGTTATTTTTTTATTTTTCTGAAAAATGCTTGGTTTTCAGCTAACCCATAGTTATATCGTCTCGAGATATCTGACATGAATATCGAGACATGACATTTTGTCCATATCGTTCAGCCCTAATACTAATAGTGGTATGGTGTCTTTTAACTGTATTTCAGAGTGTAAAAACATTATTCAAGTTATTGGGGGGTAAACTAATAATCCTTTGTGAACTTCACAGTTCTTTACAAACTAACACGGCCATACCATGACTTGAGAAAACTCAGAAGTGCTTTAAAGGTTGTTGGGTTTTTTTTTTGGACAATGACAGGAATAGGAAAAAATTAATTTGTACAAACATTTATATTTTTATCTAATCATTTTGATATTTCTAAAGTTGAACTATGTTCTAAAAGTGAAGTTGTGTTACAGTTCTTTCAAACTCTCCATTCCTTGCTTTACAGTGCTATAACACAAGACTTTGGGACTAAAGAGCATAATTTCAACAGTATGCAGTGTCTTCATTATCTGTGTAAAGGTTTTTTTTTCATCCAACTGCATTTTTGTTTGTGGAAGCTTCTAGAATAAACCTTTCTAACACAGGCTAGTTACTAATCTAGTCATCTACATTCTACATCCAAAAAAAGAAGCTTGAATAATAATTTCATTAAAAATGAATAAATAAAGATGATGTGTTATTGAGGAAGAGAAATTAAAAGTTTCTCAGGCTCAATTCGACCAGTTTAGCCTATTAAAATAGGATTTCATCTGTTAAATAATCTGTGCAACTCCTCCTCGTAGTGGTCCACAGAAGGGGTGAAGTCTGTTAGGACCACTCTATTACGATGAACTTCTTCTTCTTTGAGCTGTAAATAATTTAAAAATAAGAGTTAGTCCTAATCCTAACAAGGAGCTGGATATAATCATTGTATTACGTCAAGTGCACACTTTTTTGACAAGTCTGCTTTTCCAGGCATTTGCGCGGGTATTCAGCTGACTTTCTCGGTCTCGGATGGTAAGAAGGTGGTTTTCATGAGCTGTTGTCAACGCCCCCATCACCGTTTCTTTGTCTAAAAATACCTTTCGTAGGGAAACGATTATCTTAAAGTGTTTACAAACCAACTGTGCTATTTTACTATCCACTGTGGTATTTAACAAAATCATAATATTTTACTATTTTCACGTCGTCGGGCAAGTCATCCACATCCTCGTCTTTTTCCACATTCTCAATAGTAGCAGCAACAATCCCCTGCACCTTCTGGTGATAATTATCCTCCAACTCTCGACATTTAGCAAATGTATAAATACGTTAATGGTAATTCAAAATGTTGATGAAATTTTGCAAACCATTTTATTTATTTTTTTCCTAATCTTTAAAGGATATATTTCATGAGCAGTTTTATAGAAGGTGCCAATTAAGTCTGTGATTTCAGCATCCAGCTTTTTAATCATTATCTGTAACAACATAAGTGGGAACGTTAATTACAAGTGTTTGCAATATATTATATTTTATAGATATTTTCAACTTGCCAACTACTACTATGCACAACTGCATTGATCTCATTGTGTGTGTGTCAAGTTTCTTTGCAGCGCCCAACTTGAAAGGCTTCCTTTCTAATGTGAAGGTTTAAAAACAACTGGACTTCACTCCAATGAACAGACTTCTTTTCGTTTGGCTTTTTATTTGAAGCTGTACCATGCAGCAGGTGAAAAACCGGCTGTCCTCCACAGTCTTTAGAAAGGCTTTTTTCCTGCACTTTAGTCCTCTTCGAGGCTTGGTTTTGACTTGGACATGTTTCACCTCCAACTGCTCCCTCTGACTGTTCCTTTGTGTGTGTCCCAAGAGGCAGCACCTTGGTCTTGATTGGATCATTTGATCCACCTGGTTGCATTTCCTGCTGTGGGCGGGAGGAGGGGAGAACACAGAGCTGGACGGCACAGTGTGTGTGTGTGTTTTTTGTTTTGTTTAATGAACCACACACACTGATAGGCGAACATAAAAAAGTGTTACATCACAGTCCTTAGTCACAAGATTTATTGCACAATTATACATAAAAAAAAGTGCAAAGTCATGGTTTATTGTGCGTCCGAAGTGACACGCGCTCCTCCTGATTGGCTGAGCAGCTGGGAGGGCGGGCACGAGGTCTGAGCAGTATAAATACACGGAGCTTCACGCTGTCCACTTCAGATCCGGGAAGTACTAGAGTTCTTGCTTCAACAGTGTTTGAACGGAACATCTTGCTTCGTCCCAGCTAATTTTTGCGACAGCGCCACAGTTTTGGACACGAAGGCTCTTTTCTTTTTTTACTCTAACACTACTAAGTACGTTCAGCGCAGAGCTTTGTTTTTGTATTTTTACTAAGAAAAGCACAAGAGAAACGCCAGCCAAAATGGAGTCCCAAGTACGCCAGAATTACCACCAGAACTGCGAGGCCGCGATCAACAGAATGGTCAATATGGAGCTGTTCGCCTCCTACACCTACACCTCAATGGTAAGTAGAGTAGGCAATATAAAAAATAATCGCTGCCTGTTTTAGAACCAACGTGTTATATTGTATTTGCCAAGACTACATTTTGACAGCAGGCCTTCGTATTAAATATAAATTTTTATGTCGGATGCATGATGTTTCCCCTTTGGTGTTTAGTTGGAACAATATTGAATTTAGAGGGGGGGGGGGGGGGTGTTATCACTGGGTTACACAAGGACTAGCGCTACTCCACCCTCTGCGTGCAAAAATGCTGTGTCATGCCCTAGACTGCTTCACACTCATAAGCTACAGTCTGGGGTTGACTTCTCTTAACATGATTCAGCCTTACTCGCCACTGTTTTGCTTCATGAGTACCATTTGCCACTATGCTGAGCCACTAATCACTGTGGACTTTGCATTAATAACAGTTTTGTGCCTCCTTGTAGGCCTTCTATTTTGACCGGGATGATGTGGCCCTGCCTGGGTTTGCTCATTTCTTCAAGGAGTCTTCTCATGAAGAGCGGGAGCATGCAGATAAGCTCCTCTCTTTCCAGAACAAGAGGGGTGGACGTATCTTTCTTCAGGACATCAAGGTGTGTGACGAGAAAAAAACCTACCAGAGTTGGTGGGTTGTAATGAGCTAGTGGAGCTGGACTTTACATGTTTGTGTATAAATCATTCAGACTGTTAATGTTTTTCTAATTCTCATTGCAGAAACCAGACCGTGATGAATGGGGCAGTGGCTTGGAGGCCATGCAGTGCGCCTTGAAGCTGGAGAAGACTGTGAACCAGGCCCTACTCGACCTCCACAAGCTGGCCTCTGACCATGTGGACCCTCATGTAAGTTCGGCTTTTTCACTGGACTCATGGCACTTTATTTTAAATGTCCTGTTATAAATGTTTTAACTCTCTCCTCAGATGTGTGACTTCTTGGAGACCCACTACCTTAACGAGCAGGTGGAGAGCATTAAGAAGCTGGGTGACTACGTCTCTAACCTGAGCCGCATGGACGCTCATAACAACAAGATGGCTGAATACTTGTTTGACAAGCATACCCTGGACGGAGGCAAGAGCTAAAGCTGCAGGCTCGTGCTGCCACAGCCGACAGGCTTAAATGCATATATTTTTCCACTCCTGTTGACTGCCCAACAACTGACCCCAATAATAAAAACTTTAAAAATTGCCCCTGTGTTTCAGTGTTCATATTTTTTTAATCTTAATATTTTTTGCGCTTGTAACCAAGTCGGACCAAATATCTTTCAATAAACCATTTGTGCTGGATTAATGTCGTCTTGTCTTTATATGAAATTTTACAGATGCCTAAAATTACCATATTTCGCACTGAAATAAATCAGCTAATCTAATACAATTGTCTTGCAAATGGCCAGTTAACTGTTTTATGCAAAATAGACTTTTTTTTTTGTCAAGTGAGGGCATTTTAAGAGACTATTTTAATAGTGCTGTTCTTGGAGCCAGATGGCCCAATTTTAATTTTGTAATTCTTTTACGCAAACCAAAGCTGTGACACTTTATTGGGATGCGTTGCAACACAAACTGACCATAAGATGGCGACATTGGATGGCAAAGTAGATGTGTTCGTATGACTACGCTCCTATCGTCACTTCGACTTTTTTTGTGCATTATTTTAGCTGAAGTATACGCCGTAATGTTACGACGGTGGCGCAGATGGTAGAGCGGGTCGTCTCATGAGGTCGGGGGTTCGAATCCCGCCTCCTTATGGTACACATTGTCGTTGTGTCCTTGGGCAAGACACTTCACCCTCCTTGCCTCCAGTGTCTGTGTACACTGGTGTATGAATGGGTGAGTGGATCCTTGTTGTAAAGTGCTTTGAGTGCCTAATGAAGGTAGAAAAGGGCTATATAAGTTTTAAATTGAGACCATTTACACTATGCGCTTCATCTCCTTTCCTGAGGTAAGGGGGTGTTAAGTAGTTTAAGGATAGTGAACAGATTATCGCGAGGGGGAGGGGCAGTCGGAGAGAGCTGTGCGCACAGACGACTGAGGTTCGTTGGATATTTCACTTCAGGTTGTAATTAATGCATAGAAATACGGGGAGTGTTAGGAAAACATCCTGAGAACAGGTAAGGAGTTAACTTTGATTTGTTCTGCAGTGCTATCAATATGAATCACTTTCTACTTTGCCTATTGCCAATAATTAATTACATTGAGATCGTAAAATCCTGTAGTTTAGGGTTTAGGGCAAATGTAATTTGCAGAATCGTATGGCGTATTTCTAAATGAATTGTTAAAAGGTTTTATTTGCACGTAATAGACCACCTCATCTCCCATTGATAAACAGACACATTTTTTCCCGAAAACAAAAACTCTATAAAGTAAATGTAAATTTGTTTTCCACATTTTACGTGTGCCTAGAATTTCTTGATCTCTTACTTAAATTCCAGCTCAGTGCAGAAGGTTTTCTAAAAGTGGCAAAGATTAGTTGGAGTGGATTACAGGTTGCCAGTGCGCGTCTATTTTCAGAGTCATTTGTGTTCACGTGCAGTAACACTGTCAGTCTCTCGTGCTGGTCGGGGCTCAGAAGATGACCCTGTGTGATGGTGATCATGATCATAAAGCATTTGCACAGAGAAAGAGCAAGTATTCCCTCGAGATACTGGACATGTACTGGTGAATGTTGCATATTGAGCATAACATAACAATAGGAACACATTCTTCTATAGGCCTATGGCTTACATTTGCTACTTAGATATTATAATAAAGCAGCATCATGTCAGATCCTACCAGAGTTATTCTATACTGGAACCCAGTCCTTTAAACACAGACACAGACTTCACGTATTCAGTTCTCTTATCCAGACGGGCCAATGGAGGTGACAGCTCATCACAGTGAATATGCTTTATAATGCGTCTGTATTGCTAGGAGGAGGATTATGGCAGACAGATCAGAAGAGTTACACTCCCTCCAACTGATCTTGATTTGTTTAAACTGTGGCTCTCTGGATTACCTTTGGCAATTAATCCAGTTACACACAGCACACTGGCAGAGGTGAGTCCAAAGTGGAGGGAAATAACTAGCTTGCTCCTACTGTATATCATATGGAAATATTTGAATTTAACCATAACATAACCAGAATACTGCAGGCTTCAAATTTTGCTTAGACTTATGACATATGTTTTTCCTTTACGGTGGTGCAAGTGTGTGGTGTCTTGGGTACGTGCATGTAACTGCATCTCATGCATTAAACTGGTAGGATTCAGTTGCTTGTCACTGCAGCGCCTGAGGTAGGATTGTGTTTGTGACAAGTGGCCGAGGATTAGAGGATTATAGACAGGTGAAAGGTCAGAAAGGATGGAAGGTCACAACAAAACTAGTACTTAACTATTCTGATGTTCCTATTGTATTGTCAAAAATACAATAGATTTTAACTTAACTTACAATAAAGTGTGCATTGGTTATTTAAAAAAACACAACAACAGAAAAATAAAGCAGAATCTGGAAGAATACTAACCTGAGTATTTCATATTTTGTGCAGAGATCCGTGATGCGATTGGCCAGCGAGTCCGGGCTGCGGCTCCGGAGGGCGGCTGAGGAGGAGGAGAGAGAGAGGGAGAGCGAGAGCGAGAGGGATCGCCCTGCCCCACCTGCCTCGCCTGCTGTGTCACACCAAAAGTTCAACAGCCTCAAGACTAAGTTCTTCGATGAGCTCACACACCTGCCAAGTGAGCAAGTTTCTTAAACCCGTTATCGGCCATTTTAGGGTTAGGTTTAGGGTTGGAGTTATTTTCTCCAATTATAATATCCATCTCAAACCGCATTGCCCGCGAGAGTTTACAGCCTATATGTGATACCTCATTTGAAAGCCAAGACCTTCTAGTTTCTAAAAAAATATGTGTAAGATCAGTGTGAGTGAAACATAAGTTACATGACATTTGCTGTCCCTAACCCCTGACCCTAAACGTAACCCTATCTGCCTGATCAGGGGGACAGCAAGTAACCGGTCAACATTCACTGATGCTATATATTGTTTATAGTGGTACACATCTATGGATAGGCTAATGTAATATTGGGGCTTAAAAAGTGCAAAAACAAATGGCACACTTTAATTGATAGTTCACATTTTTGAAGTTGAAATGATTCAAAGATACAAGTCATGTTAGTGTTTTGAGTTATATGGTGAAAAATGATTTCTAGCTTTCTCTCTGCATATGAAAAGAGTGTGCATCTTTTATGGTTATGCAGGTTGTGTTGTATCAATGTCTTACTTTACTGACACAGTTCATTCACCCATTCATTACCCATTGTGTTATATTTTACATATGCTGTATGGGACCACTCTACACTGCTACCAAGATCATGCACTCGGCAGTAAGTCTCGTCTGCTTTGTTACTTATGGGATGGTTGTGTGTTCAGAACTGTTTACTTTTTAGAGCTTTTCTCATTTTATTTTATTTGATGTATTTGAACTTAAGATGTATTTGAACTAAAATGTTTCATCGCGATACTTGCTTTGTTTGACTTTACAGTGCCAATGTGGGCTGTGGGTGCCATTGTGGTGGTTGTCCTGGCATTAGTCGTATGTATGGGGTTCTGCATCTACAAAAAGTGTTTTAACAAGGGCAAAAAGGCGAAGAAAGTTCGAGAGAGGAAGGGAGGAGGAGGCCGAGGACGCAGGAAGAAGGACAAGGAAGAAGGAGATGAAAATAAGGTAAGGATGTCTCTGCAACGAGGGTGTCTTTGGTTTTTGGTAGAATGTGCTCTCTACAAAGACAAACATACAAAGTACCGAATAATGTATACAGTACTTTAATCATTTTAATGAACATCAAGCACACATGACATGGGAAAATTCTTGCCATTGTGCAATAGCTTTGTTGTCTGAGTGGATTTATATAACTTTTCTTCATTGTTTTTTTCATTTGAAAACCTACATTAGTTTTGTTAAATGTATTACCCAAGTACTGTCTGATCAATTATTTATCTGATTATTTCTAGGAAGAGGCTAAAGAAGAGGAGGAGAAGGAGTTCTTTGGAAAACTGGAGTACTCCCTTGACTATAATTTCAATGACAACCAGGTAAAGTCAGTATTAGAGGTTATGCAGTTGTGTAAGATATACAGAAGATGGAGTTTTCCTGTGGTTATGATTGAACATGTAAATAAAGTAGGGCTGAATGTTTTCAAGTTTACATTTAATCCGAGGCCCTTAGCGGTTAATACTCGGTTAACCATTAGTGTGCGCACTAACCAACGCCGAGGTGTTGGCTGAGATGGTACAACGATGAAGTTGAAGTATATCGAAGCACTGCAATGCAATACTTGCATTTTGATCCGTCATTCTCGGTTGTAAGGCGCTCCCACGCTGTGCTGTTTATGGCCCGCTTTATATTGAAAAGTTAAACTAGCTAGCCATGCGCGATGACGGCTTCTCGTGAACACACGTTTGGGAGCGCTCTGGCGGTCTCTGGTGGTGCAAAAATGTATTACAAATATTTTCAATGAAACGGCAAATTATATTCGCCAGTTAACCGAGCAAAATGCTTTTACTCGGTTACGCAATTTTTAACGGTTAATCGGTTAACCATGGACACCCCTAAAATAAAGTGTTTTTTTGTAGCTGATCGTAGGAATCCTCCAAGCCCAGGACCTAGCAGCTATGGACATGGGGGGCACCTCAGACCCCTATGTCAAAGTGTACATGCTTCCAGACAAAAAGAAGAAGTTTGAGACAAAAGTGCAGAGGAAGAACCTGTGTCCAGTCTTCAATGAGACATTCACATTTAAGGTCTGTTCATGGAACAAGAAACATACACATGATAAAGCATTTTATTTTAATTTATTGTTCACTTACTTATTATTTTTTTTATCTTTGCAGGTCCCTTACAATGAGTTGGGCGGTCAGACCCTGGTCATGCAGGTCTATGACTTTGATCGGTTTGGAAAACATGATCTCATTGGGGATATCAAGATCGGCATGAACACTGTGGACCTCGCACAGCCCATACAAGAGTGGAAGGATCTGAGCGGAGGAGAGAAGGAGGAGGTAGGGCTTCTATGGGTTTATACCTACATGTAATCAATTAAACTAATATGATAATGACTAATATGTAACCAAACAGTATGATCCAAATGCACACAATGAAGTTTGGTATTTGTAATCCTATCTCTGACAGCAAGAAAAACTGGGTGATATCTGCATTTCCCTTCGTTATGTCCCTACTGCTGGAAAGTTCACTGTCAATGTCATGGAAGCCAAGAACCTGAAGAAGATGGACGTGGGAGGCCTCTCAGGTGAGACACAAATCATTTAAGAGAGGTCGTTGGTTTGGTCAATCTAACACTGCCTCTGTTTAGATCCCTATGTGAAACTGGTGCTACAGCACAATGGGAAACGCATAAAGAAGAAGAAGACGTCCGTCAAACAGAACACGCTAAATCCATACTTCAATGAGAGCTTCAGCTTTGAGATCCCCTTCTCACAGATACAGGTTTGTCAAGTGCTGTTGCTTTACCCTAATGGACCCATATCAACCTAACTAATTAATGATTATGAATAACTGTCAAATAATCAATAAGCAGTTCTTCAAACCAAATTATGTTTGTTTGCTCACAGAAAGTGCAGTTGGTGTTGACTGTTTATGACTACGACAAACTGGGCAGTAACGACCCCATCGGGAAATGCTGGATTGGTTACGGCGCGTCGGGTGTGGGTCTGCGGCACTGGTCGGACATGTTGGCCAACCCCAGACGTCCTGTGGCTCAGTGGCACGTTCTGTGCCCCGAGGAGGAGGTCGACGCCGCCCTCAAGGCCCCAATCCGCTAAAATACTGGAGACTGGATCATTTCAGATTGTAGTATGTACAGATGTCACACTTTCATATGACGACTGCAGCCAGTCCTGTTTATGTGTGCCGTTGTTTTCAATACCCAACAGAATGTGTTGAACATGGTAAGTTTAATCCTAAAATTAATAAAAGACTTTTGCTGATCCATAAATTCAAATACTGCAGGACTATCATGGAGGAGTTTCTGTTACTGGTTTTCGCTATTCAAAAGATATACAACTTAAACAGGTGCAAAATGTGACCTATATCTGTAGTAAAACCCAATGTTTCGGCAAATCAACATTTACTGCGTCATCTAGATAAACTAGGGATTTCATTATTCTTTTTACTCCTATACACTGAGCTGAAGACAACTGAACTTTATTTATGGTCAAATAGAGATACACTTATCAGGAACAATCAGCAATGCACCTCCATTTCTCCATTTTCTCATACAATGCATCCTTCCAGATTTTGTGCTCTTTGTTTTGATTTATTTGTGTCACGTGTTCTGTTTAATGTGTGTGTGACTATGATGTTGTATTAAGTTCAGATGTTCATTGTTTAGTCTCTTCAATGTAAGTAGCCGAAAAATAAAATCTTTCTAACAATAGCCGCATTGTGATGTTGCAGGATCAGACAGCGGGATGAGGTTGACACAAACTGATTGAATGAGTGGATTAAGTGCTTTAGCCCTGTGTCACTCTCTGAGCCAAATGTGCTCTTGAAATTACGGGTTGCACAGAGGAAGATGCTATATTACTGAAAAAATATGAATGGTCTCCAGACAGCACAAAAATTACTTCTATGGGCCTAATTGCTACTTGTCTCTATCATACATTTGTATTAAAATACAATATTTTAATCAAAAACAAATGTAGTGAGTTTAAAATAAATTATGTACGTAATATGCACAATAATAATGATACCAATAAATACCGTAAATAACAATCTAGATTAGTGAAAATAACAAACAAGAAGATAATACGCAGACATGCCAAATTAAGCAAATTAACATGAGCAAGAAAGGAAAGAAATTAAGCCATAACTAAAATAAACAAAATACAAAATAGCTCCAACACTGTATAAAACAGTGCTCATTATTAGTGTGACAATTGGATATTACCTGTTTGATTCCTCGAAGTATGACACTACTTTCGCACAAGTCCATATCAAGGCTAATTTGAAGGTGAATGCCTTCTTTGTGTGTGTCAGCCACATAGTAAGCATTTAGGAGAAAAATCCATCATCAGTCAACTCGATTATACTTCCTTCAGTGTCTTTGCTATAATACCTGTTGTGTCTCATTGCCACTTATTTGATTATTTATCATTATTTACTAGTGAGACAATTAGTAATACTAATGGTTGATCTGGTTTACTAAAGTTGCTTGTTGTGTCTTATTTGGTTTGGAATATCAAAGTTTCCTCTTTTTTAATTTCCTGTTTAATTGAAAGTTTACACATCTTCTTCTGGGGGGTCAACGGTCTCCCGTCCAAGTACCAACCAGGCCCTATACCTTTCTTAACTTCTTAGATCTGACGGATCGGGCAGCGCTAAAACGGTATGGCCACAATTGAGAACCATCAGGTTTTTCTAACATTGGCGTATTCAATTACATAATATGACCACAAGTGGAAGCCAGTGGCTGCAGTGAATTCACAACATTTGGAACAGCTTGGCCAGAAAACTAAATTTATTAGCCTAAAATGTCAGCCTATTTAAATGGAAAACAAAGAAAAAGATGACCGTTTTGTAAATATAATATACTGTACACACCTTTTGAAATGGCTACAACAAAGTGACAAAATACATGTGTACAGCCTATTAATAACATACATTTTTATTTGTCCTGTAAGAAATGTCACAAATGTCGACCATAAACCTATTTCCAATAGCCTTTGACGGGATTTAAATCCACTTGTTTTTTTCTGTGGTTGTTTACTTCCAACGGCCGCCCACCTTCCCTTTGCCATGGACCTTTTTACTGTGAACACACACCACAGGTTTATATAGTGTGTGTAGAATGAAAACAGTGAAGACTGAGTCAAAACTATAAGTGAATGTTTACTCACAATTTCTGGGCGTGTTGAATTCTGTTCAGCAGTACAACAATCTACAAAAAGCAGGTAGGAAAGTAAGTAACATATACACCAGTTGTCAAATTCAGCTCAAGCGATACCTCATATTTCTGATGCTTCATGTGCTCCATGTAGTCAAACTTCTCAGACTCCAACTGAAGAATCCAATCCCACAGCTCTTGTGCCCTTTGCCTAGAAAACACAGAAAGGCTAAATCAACAGTTTTTTTTTCTGTATTTATAGACTTTATCACTGTAATTTTTTTCCTCTGCATTCGACGAGTGGGTGGCCACAGTATAGTAGTGTACTTTATCTGCATTCTCTGGCAGTGTTGAGTGGAGCTGACCTGAGTGCGTCCTCTCTCATGTTGTCGATGCCCAGCGGCTGTCGTCTCTCTGTCAAAGTCTTCCACTTGACCTCTTTTCCTGTCAGACGCTTGCCCTTTCTCAGCTCAGCCTGCACCATACACATACAGTATTTCCGTTTAGGCCTCCAATTAATAATAGCAGTAACAGCAGGTCTGACCTTCGCTAGGAAGCCTCCAAAGTTGGACATCCCAGACAACACTTTCTTCTTCTTGGCGTCATCATCTGCCTTTCTCTTGGCCTCCTCTTCCTCTTTTCTGTGGCGCTCCTCCTGCACATTTTAATGTTTTCATCATGTCAGACACCTATCAACAAGACCCAATAATTATCAGTCTCATGAACGTAATAACCTGTTCCATGCATTGGTGCTGCTCTATTGCACTATGTGGTATCTCCACACTCAAATCTGCTGCTGACACTTAATGCACCTGCACATCTTTGAATACACTCGCGCTGTTCTATGCCAAATTGTTGTCTTTATCATAGTTTAAATTTTCTTTTCTTATGCATAGCCTTATAGTCTTGTAGTTTTAAGTTTTTATAGTTTATCTAAGTTATGTGTTTTATGTTGCACGATTGAGCAGAAACTAATTCCTAGTTCTGAACCTGTTCACCAACAATGGCCAATAAAACAATTATGATTCTGATCATGACTTGTATTTGTCAGCAACATTCAAGTAGAAATACGGGGCAATAGTAACGTAGCGTTTTGTGGGTGTTTCGACAGCCAAAAGCATTTACAAAACTGGGCTTTGAAGAGTTGTCAAAATGTGGTGCAAAGTAGAGGTGAGCGACTGCTGGACCAGGTAATGCAGCAATGTTCCTTCTTTTTTGCTTTATTTGACTGTACAGTTAATAATGAGTAACCACAGTTTGAGAAACACTGCCATTGGCAATGTTGCAGGATGATAGTACAGGTTTTTGTACAGGTATCACATGTTTTATTGGCTTGTATCTGACTGCCATGCAAACATAACATTGGTGGTAATACAAATGTAATCAGAATACATTTATTGTCAGGGAACACTACAGGTTCACAAACAAGGAATTTTCTTCAGCACAGACGTGCAACATGAAACATAAAACTTGGTAGCTGAATAGTATATGTCCAGAGTGAGAAGGGTCACCTGTGATCAGACCTACACGCCTCCGGGTCCTGGAGGTGTACAGGTCCTCGAGAGATGGGAACCTACAGCCAATCACCTTCTGAGCAGCACGCACAACGCGCTGCAGTCCAATCAAAGTATAATATCTGCGCTTATTATGCCCGAGAGAACCCAATATTGTTTGTGTGAGTGTGTGTGTCTTACAGCGATCCTGTTCTGCCGATCCTTCTCCTTCTCTGCCCGGACTCGTTGGATCTCTGCTCTCTCTGATCGACGTCGCTCCTGAAGAAAGATTTTACATGTGAGATTTGTTAATACTGTATATACTGTATATTTCTTTCACAGGGTGTTAAATATTATAATTTTTTTTTTAATATTGAAATTTGAGCTCACAATTCGATCCTTAAGCCCAATCATTTCCTCCTCGTCCTTTTTCCTCTGCTCAAAGTGCACCTCTATCAGAGTCTGCAGCTCCAACAGGTCCTTCTCCATGCGCTTTCTGTGGATGTCCTGTAGGGAGCACATTATTATTAAAACCTCAGCACACAGTACATGAGGTATTGCATGTTCAGTATTGTGGATGTTACACAATATTTACATCATGGTAATTACAGGGTTAGGTTCGGGCGGAGGGGACATAACAATTGTGGAAAAGGTGAGGGGGTTGAATACTTTCCAGATGCACTGTATACTGTGGGAACTTACATCAAAATCCACTCTCTCTCCTTCAGGAATCTTTGGAGGAGCCAGATTAGGAACCAAGGGCCTTCAAACACAAAAATACATCTCAAACTGTGTTTTAAATAAGTAAACAATGCTGCAATATTACACAGGGGGACATACTTGGGTTTGGGGCGCTCTTCCTCTGTTGGGTCAAAAAGGAACAGGTCAAACACAACTACTGTATACTTTTGCTAATTACGGTAAATCAGAACCATTTAGTCGTTCATTTAGTAACGCTGGTACACAAGTAGGAAAACAGATTAACTGAAAATGTTTTCCAAACCTCTTATTATTTCACTTTTATTATGTCGCATTTTGACACTTTAACAACTTATATTTCTCTCCTATTCTTGAAACCACTACACTGAAACTATACATTAAGAAAATTAAAAGAGATGTGGTAAATATATTTAAAAAAAAAATGTTTTAATGTTAATCTTAAATATGCTTTTGAACATTTCTGTCTGTGAATAGAAATATACAGCTTCAATAAAGCTTGGATAAAATATGATGACTAAATAAATTGAACATTTTCAGTATCAGACGTCAATTTAATAAAAAATAGAGGGGCATGAATACTTCCTGAAACCGCTGTTTGAAAAAATAAAAGTCAATGAGTTACCACCAGCTCTCACCTTCCTCCTGGGCATCTGAATCTGAGGTGAGTGGAGCACAGCATCATGGGATATCAGCCAAGCAACAAGACAGAAGCAATGAAGAGAAAAACAGAAAATAGCAGCTTATCATGCATAGAAACAGGTGTAGTTTTATAGCACCTACAACACAAGAAAAAAGCACATGATGAATTGTAACAACATGCATGTGTGAATATAACAGTTTGATAATGGTGATTTGTGTGTGCATGAGTGGCATGATAGTGCAATAGAGGAATGTTATAAATTGAACATTACCATAGAAATATTCAATTTTGAAGGGAATGAGCAAACATTGTCCCCAGACTAACATTTTTTTTTTAAATCTCTTTTTATTATTATTATAGACTGTACCCCATTCTCCAGAATACTTAGCTGTTTTAACAAAAGAATCTTGAGCACTATAGAAAAGTCATGGAGTCTTTTCCAAAGTGACCAGTAAGATCCATAATGTTAGTAATACAGTCTGATCTCTCACCTTCCTCCTGTGCGCCTACATCTGCGGCACCGTCAGCATCATACTCTACACACGGCAATGAGAACAGCCAAGCCAAGAAAACAGAAGCAGAGGCATCAGCAAAACAGCATTTAGTTGCGTAAAACTACATTTCCCATCATGTCAAAGCATGATACAACAGCTGTAACGCCAGAGGCTGTAGGAAGATGTAGTTTTAAAAATTAGAATTGGGGCATTATAGTGGCCTAAATCTTTCGACTAGACGTCTTCAACTCATCACCTTCCTCTGCGCCTGGCTCTGAAGCACAAACGCAACCAGAGCCAAAATAAGAGCAGCATCACGGTGAGACATCAGTCAAGCAAAGAGACAAAACATTACAAATCAACACGTGAGCAAAATAATAATAGAACATTTAAAACTACAATTTCCCAACATGCATGAAAGAGTGGAACAAAACTGAAATGTGTGACAGGCAAAATATAAGAATAAAGAGAGCCCTCTCAGACTGTGGCTATCCTGAATGGTCTTTCACTAAAGCACAAAGGGCAAGAAGACCCAAAGAACAAGACAGACAGACTACAGAGCCCAGAAGAAAGGAAGTTGCAGTGCCGTATGTAGCCGGGGTCTCAGAGAAACTTCAGAGAATCTTTAGGCAGCACAGGATTCCAGTGAACCACAAACCGGTGAACACACTGAGACAAAAATTAGTTCATCCCAAAGACAAAACTCCGAGCCACAAACAAAGCAATGTGGTTTATTCTATTGGATGCAAAGAAGAAGAATGCAAACAACATTATATTGGAGAAACTAAACACATTTTACAGAAAAGACTTTATCAACACCGAAGAGAAAGCACAAGTGGCCCTCAGTCGGCGGTGCACCTCCACCTCAAAGCCTCCAACCGACCCTTTGAGGACGGGGAGGTCAACATTTTAGCTAAAGAAGAACGTTGGTTTGAAAGAGGAGAAAAAGAAGCTATTTTTGTCAGGAAAGAAAATCCATCAATGAATCCGAAATGGTGGTCTCAGATTTAATCTTCCGTCACTGTACTCCAATCTCCTTCGGGAGAAACCGACAGGGCATGGCCAGTCCAAGGAGACGGCACCTCAGCTAACAAAAGAACAATAGGCAGGTAATTAGCAGTGATCAGCCATGAATAGGACAGATACTGGGTAGTGATCATCTATGAATAGGACAGGACCGACCGATACTGAGGTGAGCAGATCGTTAGAGACGCTCTACTTCAAAGGTGTTTACCCACAGGTGAGAGTAGCTGTGATTAGAGAGGAGGAGCCGGGCCTACCCTAACTCCTCCCCGTTGGTCTATATATTCAGCTGCGGCCAGAGTGGGACCTTTGTCGCTGACGAAGCCTTTTGGATGAGAGGCGAAACGTTCGAAGACTTCAACTACTGAGTACAGAAGATGAATCAAGTACCTTCATTGAAGATGGACAACTCCTGTACGACTGAGAACTTACACAGACAATAAAGAGTTTTGAAACATATACAGTGTTATATTTCATTTTCAAAAAAGAAGTTCCCACACTCCACCTTCTATAAAATGTATTTGAGAGTTTCTTTGTGACACTGTGTTCAGTTATGATGACACTGAAGAACTCTATTTCCAGCTTTGACTCTATAAACAATGTTCCATGTTGTCCATCACTGACCTTGCTGGGCGCTTGGCTCTGAAACACCGGCCACACATTCCATCAGCGCAAGCAAACACGGACGATGATATCAGGACGAGGACAGCATTATTGGAATGGGCCAAGCCAAAGGAAAATAAACAAATGAATGGAGAAAAGCTGAGGCGCATTGAGTTGCCTTGTGTACGAAATGCGCGGTATAAATAAAGTTGCCTTGCCTTGCCTTGATGCATGTGTGGATTTAATATGCATTGGAGCCACAGAATGAGAGATGTGTATAATAACCTCACCTTCCTCACAGGCATCTTGCACTGGAGCACCAGCCAAGCACAGTCAACATGAGCCAAGATGGAGGGAAATATAATGGGGTTGATCATGATTATTAAAATAGGCGCCATGGGATAACAGCGGATGCAATGAATGGAGACAGCAAATAAAAAGATCAATATCCTCCATAAAGTGGCTTAGAGTACAGTAGAGTTTAAAATAACATTTCCCATTGTGCAATGCAGACAGTTTCAATATGTACGAAACATGGTATGAAAATGTAGTTAAATAGAGGGGCATGAATACTTCCTGAAACCGCTGTTTGAACTTAAAAATAAATAATAAAAGTCAATGAGTTACCGCCAGCTCTCACCTTCCTCCTGGGTATCTGAATCTGAGGTGAGGCAAGTGGAGCACAGCATCATGGGATATCAGCCAAGCAACAAGACAGAAGCAATGAAGAGAAAAACAGAAAATAGCAGCTTATCATGCATAGAAACAGGTGTAGTTTTATAGCACCTACAACACAAGAAAAAGCACATGATGAATTGTAACAACATGCATGTGTAAATATAACAGTTTGATAATGGTGATTTGTGTGTGCATGAGTGGCATGATAGTGTAATAGAGGAATGTTATAAATTGAACATTACCATAGAAATATTCAATTTTGAGGGGAATGAGCAAACATTGTCCCCAGACTAACATTTTTTTTTTTAATCTCTTTTTATTATTATTATTATAGACTGTACCCCATTCTCCAGAATACTTTGCCGTTTTAACAAAAGAATCTTGAGCACTATAGAAAAGTCATGGAGTCTTTTCCAAAGTGACCAGTAAGATCCATAATGTTAGTAATACAGTCTGATCTCTCACCTTCCTCCTGTGCGCCTACATTTGCGGCACCGTCAGCATCATACTCTACACACGGCAATGAGAACAGCCAAGCCAAGAAAACAGAAGCAGAGGCATCAGCAAAACAGCATTTAGTTGCATGAGCAAAGATGGAGGGAAATATAATGAGGTTGATCATGATTATTAAAATAGGCGCCATGCGATAACAGCGGATGCAATTAATGGAGACAGGAAACAAAAAGATCAATATCCTCCATAAAGTGGCTTAGCTAGTGTGGAGTTGAAAATGACTTTTCCCATTGTGCAATGCAGACACAGTTTCAGTAGGTACAAAATATGGTATGAAAATGTATTTTTATAGCACTTAATAATTTTAGCGGTTTAAGAGTTAATATAAAAAATATCATACCAGCTCCAAATAAAGTTGTGTATTCTTGTAGTACTAACATCAAACCGTATACCTCTTTTTTTGCGGTAAAGAAATGGAGTCGAGCTGAGGTTATCACTCACCTTCCTCCAGGGTGTCTTGCTCTGTGGCACAAAGTCAGCACAAGCGATGGACGCCAGCCAAGCCATGCGACAGACAGACCAAAAGAAGACCGAGCGAAGAAGAGACAAAGGCAGAGGCTAAAACTAAAGCTTCCATCATGCACCAAGGCCACAGCAGTAGCTCTGTGGAAGCTGTAGTTTTAATGCACATACTGGCTATGAGTGAATAAAATGTGAAGTAAAGAATGCAATCTCAGTTTTAAAGTAGAATCCTGTATTTGCCATTTGTTACTCCAACCAATACATATAATTTTCGATCTAATGGTCTGACAGGATTTGTGCAGTGTATGACACATACCTTGGTGTTGCTCTGATCGTCCGGATCAGCACATCAGACCATAGGAACAAAGAGTTAATCAAAGGTTAGAGTGAGATAATACACAAAGGTTACTAAATACAGAGAAATATGAGAGATGATGTTGTTATGTCTTTGATCAATATTTGAGTTTTGTTGTTGAGTGACCTGAATGCGGATCTTGTTTCCACCTTGAGAATCTTGCTTTAGGACACACATTATGTTAACATGTAGTCTATCATTTGATTGTCTTCACCTTCTTCTGCCTCCTGCTGCTCCGTCTCCTCAGTTTCTAAATAACACAAATAGTTAAAGCACAAATGATTCGCCATAATTCATTGCATATCAAGGAAAAAATCCCAAGTACAAAGCTGATCAAACCTTCGAACTGCTCCTCGCTAGAAAACAAGAAACAACAGACTTAATAAATGGTAAGCTGTAGACAAACATGGACAGTGCAGATGTACTCACTCATACTCCTCTTCTACGTCCGACATGGCTGCAAAAACATACAGAAAACATACCAATGACTTCAGTCCTGTCTACACATGCTGTCTGATAAGGCAGAGTGGAGTGAGTGGAGATGCAGTTCAATGACAAAGAAGCTTCATACATATATTTTTCAATTGATGAGGTTCATTTTCAATAATCAGCTGACATATTAATTGTTTGGTATAAGTAAATATTGTGTATGAAATGTGCGGTATAAATAAAATTGCCTTGCCTTGCATCCCTAAAGGATTTACAAACAATGCGTTCGATGATCTGCCCAACAATGAAATAGTCTGAGGCCTCCTCTGACTTCTAATATTAACATGACAGGCCACTGGCCACTCCTGACCTGCCTTATCAGTCCATCACAGGTGGACATAGACTTCATACCCTCATCAGTAATCTCTGTGGACACACATAGACATGCACACGGATTCTTGTGGCTATTAATGGTGCCTGTGGGCTGCTATTGTCCTGACATGAAATAAAACCCTGCAGTCACACTGACACAATGGGCCGAAACGGAGCTGGCATCGCACAGCCACTCCGATTGATGAGGAGGCGACAGCAGGATAGGATTTCTGCGGCTTTCTACTCTCCACTTTGGTGGCCCTAGGCTTGACACTCCTTTACAGCTGACAACCTATTATCACCAAATGTGTGGAAGCAAAACTCATCCTCCTGAACAGAGTTCCTCGAGCGTCAAAAGTCAATGATCACTTGACCTTATCCCGGAAATTGCAGATTCAAACATAAATCATGATGATCAGTGCGACTTGGTTTCCATAACAGTGACAGGCTGCGAAAACTCAAGAGATGTTTCCGTAAAGTGGTAAGAGATGTCAAGTAGATCAGGGCAATAATGATGATAATACAGCTCTAATGTCAACAATAAAAAAGGTATCTTTTTGTTTGTATCTATACAAACTAAATACCAGCAAAATAAAATAGTCTCAGATGGCACACCAGTTAGTACTGGTTATATACTAGTACTATAATGTACTCAGTATTGCTAAATGTCTAGGTCTAAGTACTGCTGCTAGTTCAGTTGATCTGCACACTGTTGATGTTAATGCTGCCATTCAGCTCGCAGTATCCCAGTGACTTTGCAGGGTCTTACATGGGATTCCCAGCTTGTCAGAAGCTTCCACCAAATGATAATGTGGGATCACTTGATAATCTAGATAGGGATGCTCATTATAGTAAAAAAAAAAAAAAAAAAAACATTTCAAAGTAATTGTACTTTGTATAAAGCATTGTTATTAAAAGACCAGATCTTTTTTTTTTTATTTGTTCACAAATAATGAAAGCATGTAATATTTCCAAACTCATTCCTAACTTTGCTAACACTTTATTAACATCCCTATTCTACCCAGGGACACCTTTCTAAGATCGTTTCACAACTATCAGGGAGCTATAATGTCATGGTAATGTAAACAAGAACTAGCCTGCCAGTTCAATTAATTAAAAGCCCCCCCTCTGCAATTAATTAAAAGCCCCCTCTTTTTTCGCAAAGGTTATTCCATTCAAGACAAAAAAAATCACATATAGGTACTTCAATCTAAAAATAATATTTGTCACTATTGAAAGTGGCATGTAAAACCTATATTCTAATCTTCAACAAATAGGCGCGTGAGGTATGGATCTCCATCACAGCGGGATTATAGTGGACACACATTGATGGGTGCCTTTCATAACCTACATAGGAGCAGGGCAGTCCATTTGGAAACTGTCCATTTGAGCTACAGGGAGCGGAGGGAATTCGGGACCCGCTTCAAGTTCCACCAGGCCACAGTCATCAGCCGCTACGCAGATAATTTTAGTCAAGGACATGTGTGTAACTGCAAGGGGCAAAGTATGGACGCCAACAGTACCACGTTAGCTTTTATGAAAACTGTTGTCCTGTGCTTACGCAGGTAAAGGTTAGGCATGTTTTATGACCTCTTCTTCAAGTAGATTACGTTCGTTATCAGTACCTACTGGTGTACGCCAAAAAGTGCGTAGTGTAGTATATGATGCACAGTGGTTTCCCCAATCCTCGGTTCACACAAATGCTCTTAAAATAATTGCCATTATTGATGGGGAATGGGGTGTTATTCTTATCATCATCATCATCATCAGTATTGAATTTTTACAATTATTGACCAAACTAAGCCCCCCTGCCATCAATCATGGGTGTGGGGCTCCCCAAGTTTGACTCAACCCCCGCTGCATTGTACTGAAATGTCCTTAACCCACCAGTGCATGTGTGCATCTCTAGATGAATATAGTATCTTATGAAAAGTATTTTTAGTATCAATAGTGCTAAAATTGCAGCCATTCAAGGAGTACAGTTGTAATGATATGTTAAACTAGTTACTGTGTGTAAGATTTACTGCTATAAATCTGTAACTGCATGTGCTGCACAACAATAGTAGCAGAAAACCCTGTTGCTTAATTTATGAATGATAATAGTTCATATGTGGTCCTGCAGAGACAGCATTGTGGAGTCCATTTTTAAGATATTGAATCACTGATGTAATTCAAGCTTTTATTCAAGAGTTTGGCTCCAAGTTAATCTAAGACCAATCGAACGTGGCTGAGTGCAAATGAGAATGACATCTGCTCATGAGATGACACTGCAGAAACACAACATACCATATCCTCAGTTTCACACACAAAGACGTCCAGTGCAGGACAGTACAGCAGCCTAGATTACACTGGATTATGTAGACACCTGTTTAGTAGCCGGGCACTAAAGTTAGCTATGGCCTGATCTCATGCTGCCAGCATTTGGGGCTGTTACCACGGAGAGAACAAAGACAATAGTGATGTTCCCAAACAAACTCTTTAGGATGCTAATGATTGTAACTCAGCTGAGAGGGCTTAAACTAGGCCCAACTCACTGGATGCCCCTTAAATTCAATGTATTAATTTAAGAGCAATGTATGATTTTTTTTTCTTGCTATTGACCATTAATTAATTGTTTATTAGTGGAATTCCCCCTTGAGATGTAGCATCTCATTTTCAAGGGGGTCCATTAATTAACCAAATTGATATACAATTTCAGACTTTAGAGCTTCTCAGAAAGATTAGCCAAGTAAAATAAATCAATACTTTCCCTGGTTCAACCTTTATCTTGTTTGTGAGTGTCTAGAATTTTGGATGACGTCTAGTGACCCCTACCAGCAAATCCTGTCCCAGTGCCATTTCCCACAGCTGCTAAAAAGCATTTTTGAAAACGGCTCTCTCTCGTTGAAGTAGCTCTTGTATAGTGAGATACTTTATTCTGTTTTGTAAATAGCTATGTTGGTGCTGCATATCATAGACATGGCACTTAAGACAACAAGAATAAGGAAAAACAGAGTAACGTCACCCTCAACCTCAGTTGTCTTAATTTAAATGGCAATGTTCACAAAAACACAAACATTAACACTATTCACTAATACTGCTAGAAGCTAGTTGTACTTGATCCAAATACTGATGCGCATGATCTTTATCTAATTATCTAATCTAATCATCATTATTACTACTAATGATTAGATACTGCAGTAGAGCTAGTAACTAATCATCAGCCCAAAATCAACACAAAATGAAGAAAATGTCAAGCTACAATAAGAGCACTTCATAATGTATTAGGTTTTATATAAACTACACAGCAGCACAAAAACATATTTAAAATGGAAAAAAATAAAAATACAATTATTGCACTGACTGAAAGAACCACCTAACAAGCAGACAAAGCCTTACCTGCAGTGAGGTGATCCGCACTCACAAAGAAACCGGCAGACAGGGGAAGCCTACAGAGTGACTATTGTGTGGAGCCAAGAGTTTTATACTAAATGTGGCAGCTGTGTACTTGTGTGTATGTGTGTGTGTGTGTGTGCGGGGATATAACTTATACGTTACCAGAATAACTGAGTGTGGCAGCAGGGACAGGGGCCACATGTGGATTAGAAAGATGAGCAGCCTCTGGGATAAGGCAAGAACAGAGGGATGACCTCACTGGACAAATGCACGGGCACCGCCGCACACCAACTGCACACGGGACAGGGGAGGAGGAGCACTGAACAGAGAACAAAGACTTTTCAAACACATTACGACACTACGAGTATTAGACACACAGAGAGAACTATACAGAAGAGGCAAGAGAATACAGAACTCAAGAATAGCTGAAGAATATTGTTGGAGCTGGAAGGCGAGACAAGACAGATTACCTTTTTACTGGCCAGGAGAGACAAAACAGAGATAAAGACCCAGTTCCAAAAAAAGGAGCTGAAGACAAATCCTCCGCTCTCTGTCTCTGGGCTCTCTGAGTGAATCTTCTGTATTTTATTAAAGTTTCACGCCCCTAACATACAATGTACGACTCTGGTCTGGGACATAAAAAAAACAGAGCTGTAAGATAGCAATGTTGAAAGTACACAATATTCTCATTATTTTCATCCTTGAAACGGTCGGTCACACACTGCTGCTCTCCCAGAAACCAAGGCAAAGGAAGTAGCCGAGATAACACTGTCTCAATGTTACAAATCAGAGAATCTGTAACTCAAAGCACACACATTAATAACATCTTTCCAGTCAGCAGATTATAACGTCTAAGACAAAGCAAAATATAGAGAACAGCAATATTTATCCAACAAATATCAAAAGAATACTTATCTTGCATACTTTTTATCATGTTTTTGTTTAGTCACAATCTAATCAAAAAAGTAAATAAATAAATCTCATCAGTTCAAAAAACCTTTGAAAAATTTGTCTTCAGATCATTCCTGACCCAGTAAAATCATTGCAGGTCATGCGTCTTGATCATTAGTAGTTGGGTTTGCACTTTTCTCACGTTGCCAATGTCTCTGAACAAATTGTACTTCTGGAAACTTCAGGTCGGTTACAGCTGCTTAAAATGACCGCACTGGAAGATAATGGATCCCTGATGGCTTTACACTTGATTTTTCTTACGTTTTTGACTGTTACGTTGCATCTTTCCCTGTCAACTCACTTCTTGGTGTGGCATTACCAGTTTGTATTAACTGTATTCTAAATAACCTTACATATGCATTTTAAATATCAGAAAAGTCGGCAGATGGCGCCACCACTCATATCAAAACTAATTCACTGAACACTTTATTCTGTGCCATTTAATTCCCACACAACTTGATGAAATGCTCAACATTTTCACACACACACAAAAAAACATATACAACGCAAGGCAGTTTAGTAAATCCAAAATGATTTTATTATTTACACTAAAGTGTGTATATGTATGTATGTATGTATGTATATATATCTATATATAAAAATCGAGATTTATGAAGACGACACAGGCATTGTAACTGTAAGGATCTGGAAAAGAAAGAGAACATTTAAAAAACATTTTTCACATACAACAGTAGATTGTCTCACATGATTCTGACAGAGTGATTTTGCGGTACCTGAGTAGTGGCATTGTACTGGGCCATGCTGCTCTCTTGGTCAATGAAAAAGGGGTGGAAAATGTCCAAGTGGAATAATGAAGGCCTAGCATTAAGCACCAGTCTGTCCTCTCCCACGTCTAGAAGCAGAGAGCGGGCTGAGGTCTGATCAAAACACCGTAAGTTGTGGGTTAATTGTAGTAAACGGAGGTTGGTTACTTTTATTTCAGTAATTTATTTTGCACATTTTACAGAAGCATCATCGTTTCTACATTTAATGGGCTTATTGAAATCAATTAAAAATACTAAAACGTTTATCAGACTTGTCAGTTACTTCTCTATGGCTGTAAAATGACGAACTGATTATTCTAAATGCACAAATTCAACAACTTTTAGAGTGACTAAAAGGTTGTTTTCTCACAATTCCAGGAAGTTTTATCTCCGCTATGAGGTACTGTGCATCTCCAGAACAGGGCTCCACTAGCAAAGTGAACTCAGGTCTGAGGACAAACATTGTGATTGGCATATTCACGGTGGCACTCACAATCATAAATAATACAAATGTTTAAGCTTAAATGCACCATTTACCTTTTAGCAGGAATCGTGCTTTCCCTGAAGAAGAATTCAGACAATTACAACCATTATGATGAAACTGCAAATGTATAAAAGAATGGATCCCTAAAATGTTTATACCATATAATTTCATCCATTAGAATAGAATGATTTAGGAATTTAAATATGGTATGGTTTTGGTAGATTTGTCAAGTTGGGCACGACCAAACTTCTTTCTGCATCAGTAAATTGGCTTGCAAATAAACAAACATGATGGCACGGGTCTATCAGGCAATGTCAGGAAACCCTGATGATAGATCTCTGCTCTGTGTATAATAATACAGTATACTGTCTAGTGCTCACATCTGGCTACGGTTAAAGAAAGGAGTGTATAGTAAAAGCTAAGTGTATTTGGATGATTAAACCCATTTGTGAGTGGGTTTGCTATGTTTTTGTAGCCTGGCTATTGCCAGACTAAATATCACAAGTTATATTCATTTTCTTGTAGGAGAGGTGTGGTTTACGATTGTCCATAGCCGTTTATTGGTACGAATGTCTATCATATGCATCTGCACATAGCCATAGCCAATTGTATCCGATACATGATGTACCCGCTGTAAACTTTCGAGCTAAACTATTTAGAACACGGTCTAAAGCTTGATCGAAAGATGGCGTCGCATCTGCTACTGTCACGTTGGATCTGTAAATACATGTTTTTTATTTTTTTTATCCTTAAACAAACTACAAGCTTCCGTATGTCAAATAGTGCGTCATCGTCTTGCCGTGCCTCCTTGTTCTGTGATTGGTCCCCAAATCCAAGATTTCGGCCATGGTCCCCAGGCTGCTGTGAAGTTCGACATGATTCGAGCGCACACAGCAGCATGGGTATTCCCAGGCTAATGTTTTTGTATAGTTTCTCAATAAAACTATGACGTTTTTTCTTCAATGTTGAAATTATTTATACTTTCTTGTGACGTACTGAGGCTGCAGCTCTTGGATAACAGGTCTGCTTTTGGTTCGAATGCTCTGCTCTCCGATGGAACCCAGAAACTTCCTGTTCTTAAGGACTTTCCAGTCTGCAAGAAAAAAAAAACACACTGGTGTAAAGAGGATCCTGATCTGGAGACAAAGGCAGATAGAGGCAGAATGCACACCTCGGCTCAACTCTAGGTTGTATTTGTTTTCCAAGCCCTCCACAGACACCAGGATAATGAACTGCTGGAACAGAGGATCCTTCTGCCAGCGCAAACAAATATTACTTTACCTTTTACTCATAGCAGAATCAGTTTTGTAAGTAGTCTAAGCTAAATTATATTAATTTATGAATCGAGTGTGAGACAGAGAGAGCTGTATCACCTCATATTTTTAATACACTAGGATGGGAGTGTTGTGTACACACCTGACAGGTCTGGAAGAAATCCTGGTTTATGACAACATCATATGCAGTGCAGCCCTGAGAGTCTGGCATAGAAAACAAAACAAGTTTCATTTCAGCTGTCTATTCAGCAAAGATTATGGCACAGCTCACGTTGGGGTAAAGGTTAATCTTTATGTTCAGCTGGGAAAATAACAATTCTGACATGTCTGCAACTCCTGGCACATTTTTCCAACCCTGGGAATGTTACTAACTTTTAGCAGAGACAGTTCCTTCCATCTTGAGAAGGACCTTCAGGCCAGAGACATACAGGGTGATCAGAAAATTCAGTATAGTCTGTGGTGCATGGACTTGCATTTCCAGATTTGATGATAAACTCTCACTACAACTTAAGCCAAATATTACAGAAAGAGTCAATAATCCTTACTGTTGTCCGTTTCTGTGTGTGGCTCCCCTAGACTCATGGGAACTCTATAACCACTGGGGTCTTCAGATTGGAGGAGTTCCACGAGTTCATCCCGGGACAGGTCTGGAGGGGGCGGGACTGAGTTTGACTGGCAGATATTTATGAAAACCTTCTCCTTTGACGGCTCCAGCATAGTCTTGACGCACATGCCTGGGAAGAGACAAGTGATAATGACTTTTGAAGAGCTTTTACTGACCAAAATGGGTTCAAGTGCTACTTACCAGGCTGTGGTGTTATAACCCTAGAGTCAGGATTTTCATTCTGTAGTTTGCCCATAGTCTATTAAAGAGATGTAAAGATGTTATCACTACATTAAAAACCACAGAAATGTTTCCACTTGAAAGCCTACACATGACAAATGTAAACAATATCTGTTTCCAATTCCCATCACCTGTAGAAGCAGTTGCTGGTACAGCTCCTCTTGCTGCTGGAGCTCCAGCTCGGAATTCAGTAAAGATGAGTCTGTCGCCATGGCGATGAGGGGATAAGAGGACTAACTGGACAAATGGGTTGGGGGGGGGGTGAACGTCCTTAATAGTTTATGCTAAAAGAACAAACTACTCCATCAATAGCAATGCTGCAGACAAGCTAACACGCCTCTAGGTCCAAATGCACGCACTTCTCCTCGGTTACACTGCAGTCGTCCCAATACAAGTGAGTGGAATAGCTTAGCTTTAGCATCCTAGAGTCGTCTATATAATAAAGCGACATTCATAGCTCCAGGGTTTCAACATTAATTACCTAGTTTCCCATTGATTTTGTTAGAGTAGAATCCTTTTCTTTAATTTTTTGACATTAATACGTGAATGTTTACCTTCTCAGAAACACAATGAGGGGAACTTGGCGCATGTGACAAGTCAAGCAACAAATTCCGGTCGCAGACTTCAAAATAAAAGCGGCATACACTAAAGTACTGTACACGTACACCAAAATAAAATAGAGATGCTTTAATATTTAATATTTGTTTGCTGCACATTTTTGTCTGTCGGTGTATAAGTTCCCATAAGCAAATGTGACACGGGCACGAGCGGACTAGTTTTAAGTTGGTTTTAGTGTGTGTGAGAGAGAGAGAGAGAGAGAGAGAGAGAGAGAGAGAGAGAGAGAGAGAGAGAGAGAGAGAGAGAGAGACCCCCTCCTGGAGGCCGACCGGACCTGACTACTGTAGCACCTTAAAACCCTTGCTTTAGCCCGTTTAACCCCATTTTAGTGCTTCTTTTAATGTATGTTTTATCTTGTTGTATTTACGCCGACCGTTAAGTCCATTACATTAAATTGTATTTTATCCTTTTAACCTGGTTTTAAATGATTGGCTACACCACACCACAACATCCTCCAATGAACCCGAACCTGTGACAAATGCATCATTAGATATTATGCACATTACTTCAGCATTACGTGGGTATTGTTTAGGGTTTAGGAGCTAGGCAAAGAGTATGGAGGATCGTAAACAAAATAAAACAAGAAGTCAAGTACACGTGTTTATTTGTCTCAAACAAAATACAATACTGTACATGTGCAAATATAACTACGGTACAACAAACCACTACATAATTTAAATGGGTTTAAAACATTTTTTACAGGGATAATGAAAGATTAGCTTCGAAATACATCAACAGTTAGGTAGTTTGACAGACAAGACAGACACAGGTTATGGCATATGCCGTTGAGTACTCAATATTGCAATGCAAATGTTATTACTCTAAAATACCACATATATTGCACAAGTAATACAAACCTCTCAACATACAGTATTGAGAGAACTGTTTCGAATATTATGTTAAGCATGCAGAGCTAATACATATGACATTATCGGTCATCATAGTTGTACATGGCACTTTTCATGAGTGAGTCGACACTTTCCCCAGAACACAACTCAAGACAGGAAGACATTTTAGGCTTAATCATGTTTTGAATAAATAAATACACACCATCAATAAACAATAACATCGATTACTGAATTCAGTGCAACACCTATTAGCTTAACATGCTTCACTTTTTACAAATTAAGTGAATGCGTTTTTTATATATGAATTACTAAGCCATACGCGGCCCATACTGGCACCAGCCCTCAGAGTCATACATGATTTAAAAACAAAATATAAAGTCCACTGTATTTACTCCAAATAAATAGTCACTTTTTGAAAGGAATAAAATCCCTTCACATTCTGTCACTCAAAATATTACTGGACACCCATATTTACACATTGTATTATATTTTTCTTTGTAGCACATTGAGCTGGCCATACTGCCTTTGCTATGCCCAATCCTGTCTGATCTTGGAAGCTAAGCAGGGAAGGGCCTGGTCGTTACTTGGATGGGAGACCATTTGGGAACACCAGGAAGCCTGGGGTGAATGTGGTGTGTGAGTGTGTGGTTGGTGGTGGTCGGAGTGACCGATGGCGTAGACTGGTTGCCTAGCTTCTGTCAGTCTACCCCAGAACAGCTGTGGCTACAACAGTAGCTGGAGTAAATGAATAATGACAACAGTGTAGCGCTTTGAGAAACTTGGTAACACAGGCTTGTAAACCACATTACAAATGTAAGCCATTATTATTTATTATTAGCTGCTTTTAGAAGACCACAGCTCACTCTCTCTTCAGACTCATGTTTGTTTGATGGAGGTTTTTATTTCGCTGTACGAAACTTCTGAATGAGACGATGGGCCACTACAGCTTTCATTCTGTCAGAAACTTTCCAGTGGACCAGGACTTCTTTCATTCTCTCTTTCTCACCGCCCGCTTTGACTGGTTCTCTCGTATTTATTGAGTGGCTTTCAGGATCTGTTGTGCTGCGGTCCACAACTGACCCTGGATGACCATAAAGAAAATGGATAATGTCACATTAACGTCACATTGTGTGAAAAAAGAAAAAAGGAGAGAAACTGACCACATAACAATGGAAAATACGAAATATTTTAAGATATAGTGGGACAGTTACCGTCACTTAAAGCATATTCTCTCATATCACTCCATTCTCGACCTGAAAGACAAAACTTTGAGAATGATGATGTTTGTAAAATGTATGAAATTAAAATGCTATGAAGATCCTCAACAGTATTTAATAATTATTATTCTTTTGTTAAGTCCGATGAAATAGACAGATGTATCAGATTGGAGAGGAAAATTTAAATTAAATAAATAAATAAATAATAATAAAGAAGTAGTTACTAGAGGTAAGTTGCTCATTTCAAATACAGAGAAAAAGATAAGAGTCAGAAGAGGAGATGACCCATTGTGATAAACTATCCTTTCAGTGTATAAGCACTAAGCAATCTAATTGTATGTTGATAAACAAAAACCTAAAGTTGACATTTAAATAGTTTGATAAACAATGATAAGGAATGTGCATCAAGTGTAAACTGACTACATCATGCATCAAGTGGACGTAATGTTCAAAGTAAACTTATTTCTTACATTCCCCGATGCGCCCTGGTTGGATCTTATCCGACAGCAGAGTAGAGCAACACAAATGGCCAATGCCACGTTCATGAGCAAAGACAGGCCCAACAACGAAAAGACGGCCCTGTCTACGTCCACTGTAATATAACATGTATTAGTCACAAGTTTGTGAAAACACACTGGTGAAGACAAGTCAAATACCTCTGCTTTCCGGCTGCCCATGGCCCAAAGTAACACCTGAATGGAAAAATCCAAAAAACATTGAATTATCAACTGAAAGCTTATATCATGGAAGACACTTGTGATCTAATGTCTGCAGATTGACGACGCAAGGCTACTAACAGTAGCAGTAAAAGCAGCAGGTGCAGAGAAAAATGATAGTGCCATGAGAAGAGAAGATATGGAAATAGTGAGAGCTTTAAGGTTTAAAATCCTGTTTTGTGATTGTGGGATGGTGTTTGGCCAATTTGATTTATGGTTAGGGTCATTTTGAGCACTGTGAATTTCAATGTAGTGTTAATTAAGGTCATTATAGTTTATTTTTTATATATTTTTTTATATTATATTTATTGATTTGTGTTATTTTACATGTACAAAACAAAATGAAATGAGCAAAACAAACAAAAACAGACAACAAAAGAAAAACAAAGCAACCGACAAGTACAACATTATCAAGTTTACGTACTAATGTCCAGGGTGCGATTTATCAAATAAACAGAAGGGGGGATAGTTACTCAATCAATTTATTGCATACAAATCAGATACATTTTATGCTGTTGAACTTGAAACCCAGTGTTGTACGATGTGTTCTGTCTAGTAGTAGCTCAGTGTGAGTGTGTCCACGTGCGCGCTGCTGGTGGAGCGAGCAGAGGGTGAAGTTGATGCCTCTGCGTGCAGAGCTTCCGGAGCAAATTAGGGAACGAGACGAGAGTGTTTAACGTGACATTACGGCCCAAAGTCTTAAACAACAAACTGGTGTGCTTATTAGAGTCACAAACAGTAAACCCTGTAGGAGAAAGAGTCCTCCGACACGCTTGAACTAACAGATGCCTGAAAATCCCGCCCAGAAAATCGCACCCTGCTAATGTCCAAGATGTAATTATCCATAAGTGATAATCTGGCACTGAGCCAGAAAGGGCCCCCAGAGAGCCTCAAATCCAGGGTGGGATTTGTCTGTTTCTTTTATCCCTATCCCCACTTCTGCTGTATTATTGTATTAAAGGTAGGGGGTGATAGAATTATAAAATTGGCTGTGTTCAAGGTCCGTGCACCTGCTGGCCAATTGATTTCATTTTACGTGAGACGCGGGTGATCTCTGCTTTAGCGGCGTTGATGCGAGCGGGGTCTACTATGACTGCTGCAGAGAGCGAGGGTCCGGGGAGTCAGAAACACTCATTGATCGTATCTCTCGTTAAAACGCCATGTGCTCCGCTCAGCGAGTCAGATGCAGAGATGCCTATCTGTCAATAGTCAGGGCCCTACTGACACAATACATGAGAAATAAATAAATAATGGAATCGCGCTATTTTTTAAATTACGTCATCACGCACTAAATAGTTATATTTCAGGGTAATAGCCTAGCAAAACAGTTTACATGAAGCGTTATTTTATTTAATTTGTTTTATTTATTTAAACAATTTCAAAATACAACATCTCGTCGAGGTACAAAATACGAGAAAAATACAAGTAAACAGATTTAGGGACTGTACAGAAATGCAAGGCACGAAATTAAAAACATTGGAGCATTAGTGTCAATTTTAAAATAAAAGGTATTTGGACATGTCGGATACTATTTTCTTAGTAGAGCTGTATTTGATTTGTCTTAACGAGGAAAAATACAATTCGAATTCATTCATAAAGTGATTTAAACAGGGGTTAGTGTCTCTCCATTTACAACAATATATGTGGTATTTTGCAAGAAGAAAAACAATATTAATCTCGGACACAGAATTTTCTAAACCTTCAAAATAATATAAAATATATACTTTTAAATTTGGGATATTCAAGATTTTAAGAGATAGCCAATCTCTAATATCACTCCAGAAACCACCCGTTACTGGACACAAGAAGAACAGATGCTCTAAGGTTTCTTCAGGAAAATCACAGAAGGCACAACTGGCCAAGTCAAATTTAAATCTCTTATGAAGAAACACTGAGACAGGATAAACCCTTTGGGAGATTTTAAAATGTGTCTCTTTAACTTTGGGTGGAATCGGCCATTTGACATATTTAGAGAAGGCCAAAAACCTGGACCTATCTATTGATGTATTTCTGTTGAAATCATGAAATAGTTTGAGTTTAAAAGCTTCTGTAACAAACCTATTGGTGCATTAATTGTCTTCCAGTTTATTACCATCAATTAATAAACGTGGTAGAGCTGGAGTAACATTAGAGTGGGCCAAAGTGTTCTGGATCAGCTGTATCAACGCTGCAGGCACAGCTTTACAGATTTTTTTATAATTTCTAGAGGTACAATTGACATTAAGCCGGTTCATAAAACTGTTGTAATCCAATAAAACACCATTGGTATCCATTATATCTGTTACAAATAAGATCCCCGTATTAAACCATTCTAAATTAAATATTGATTTTTGGTTAATAAGTATTGACCTATTATTCCACAGTAAAGAACTGTGAGGAGTAAAATTATGTGAGAACACAATTTTCCAAAAAAGCTAGATTTGCTTATGAAAATGAGACAGGGCGAATGGAAGTTTTGTTAGTTCAAAATCACAACTTAGAAAAAAGTCTAAACCACCAAATTTTTCAAAGATTGCCCTAGGAATGTGAAACCACATGGAGTTGGGTAGGGCTAAATAGGTTTTCAACCACGTGATCCTAAATGAACCAATTAACGCTTCAAAATCTAAGGCTTTAGATGGTGGCTAAGGCCACCATTCTTGTATTCTTTTACTAATTGAGATGTCTTATTTCTCCAAATGAACTGAAAAATCACAGAATTGGCTTTTTTTATATTATTGTTTGAGGTAAACAAAGAATGGCAGGGATAAATTAACTTTGAAACACCCTCTGCTTTGGATAAGAGAACTCTTCCGAATATTGTAAGGTCTCTGGTCAGCCAGCAATTTTTTCATATCAATTATGCGTTTCCCGATATTGATCTCTTGCATCCTCTCAACGTCTTTAGAAATTGTTAACCCCAGATATTTCACCTCAGACTGGACTTTTATGGAGCATATAGAGCTGTCGGTGCATGTATGGATTGGAAGCAATTGACATTTGTTAATGTTAAGAGACAGACCTGATGCATCTGAAAAGGCACGAATCAATTTTAGAGCTATGTCAACCATGGTTTTATCCTTTGGTATTAAGGATGTATATCCATACATTCTAGTATGGAGTGAATGTAAAATGCTCTCATGTAAAGCGCTTTGTGGCCATGTCTGTGAAAGGCGCTATATAAATAAAGATCTTCTTCTTCTTCTTCTTCTTCTTTAAAAAAACTGCAGTATCATCTGCAAATTGGCTAATTTTGAATTCTTTATCAAAGATTTTGACACCTTGTAGATATAAATTATTAATTATTGCTAAGGTAAGGGTGGTCAGAATAAACAATTTGGGAGAAATAGGGCATCCTTGACGGATCCCTCTTGACATTTTGAAACTAGGAGTCATATCAGATCCTAAGGAGACATAACTACTTATATCTGTATTGAACAGTTTAATTATATTACAAACATTTTCACCAAAACCCATACATTTTAAAGTTTTAGGAATGAAGCAGTGCTCTAACGAATCAAATGCTTTATAAAAGTCTACGAATAGTCATTTTCAATAAAATCACTGTAATCTGTCATGTCAAGAATCAGTCTGGTATGAAAATGAATATTCCTTCCCTTAATAAAGGCAGATTGACATTCGTGGATGACATCAGACAAACCACTATTTAGGCGATTGGCAAATACTAGAGCTAACAATTTATAATCAGTACATAGAAGGGTTATAGGCCTCCAGTTATCAAGGAAAAGTGGATCCTTGCCAACCTTTGGGATCAACGTAATGAGACCTTGTTTCATAGTTGGAGAGAGATTGTGCGTTGAGATACATTCAACCAGTGCTTCAAATAACATTAGACGAATGTCCTTCCAAAAGAAATCATAAAACTCGACAGTTAATCTGTCTAAACCTGGTGATTTGCCCTTAGCCATTTGACTAATTGCAGTATCTAACTCTTCAATTACCAACTCATCTTCCATGTTCTTCATAAACTGATCACTAACTGTATCGCCAAAGTCCTTAATTGAATCAAATAAGTATTTGGAATTTAACTCAGAAAAACTGGAGCAATATAGGTTACTATAAAAGGTTCTAATTGCCCTGTTTACATCTTCCTGATTATCAGTGACAATACCGTTAATGTTAAGTTTAGATATTTTCTTTTTAGGTTGTCTGTGTTTCTCAAGACTGAAAAAATAATTAGAATTTTTTTTGCCTTCCTCAATCCAGCGAGCTCTGGAACGAACAAAGGCGCCTCGAGCTTTATCTATAAAAATATTATCTATCTGGCTCTTAAGAGTGTGTAATTGGGTTTTTTCATCAGGGGTTAACACAGATTTCATACATAAATCATTAATAGAGCTTATAATTGCATTTTGTTTTTCTCTATTTTGTCGAGAGGCGAGTTTTCCAACTTTTATTGCAATGTCTCGAACTTTGAATTTAAACCATTCTATTTAAGGGTGTAGAGTCTAAAGATGTTTGTTGGAGCCATTTTTAGCCTTATGATGTTTGATCCTCCTGCCACTGCGTGGCGCTCTGTGGGCGCTTATGTAATTACCTGCCCTATATAAGGTGGGTGGAGGGGGGCATTCGGGTGTGGCAGTGTGGAGGCAAACATCTTTTGACCGTGTCTATTGGAGTCTGAAACCTGTGTATATTGATGTCGCTATGCAAATAAACCTTGGAACACAGTACATTTTATGGTTCTTTGTGGAGGAAGACACGCGTCCGAGACGCCTAATCACTGCTGCCAGAGCGGACGTTTGCACAGGGTAAAACTGGCCGCTACAATGTCAAAAGATTGCCTCAGGCAACGGGCGTAGAGAGCTTGCGCCGGCTGTGAGTGGCACAGCACGATTTCCTGCAGTGGACCTACCAACTACCGTAGCGGTGATCGTCGCGAGACCTACGGCGAACCGGCGGACTGTTGGCGGGAGGAGGAAGGAAGGGGACCGCATCGGTGTCCTCTACGAGGAACTGGCTCGGCGCGGGAGCTGCATTGTTTGCTGCGTGGCTGGTTGCAACAGGAGGAAGCGGCCCGCGGTGGACACCTGGCCCGCGGTCTGGCCCGCGGTGGACGCCTGGCCCGCAGTGGAGCTGCTACGCATTTGGGAGACTACACGAAGGACAGATCACCTACCTGGTATGCAACTTATACTTTGATCGTGGAAGCGCAAAGTGTGTCACCATGATGGAACATGTAGAAAATATTGCCTTTTGGGAACGGGACAGGGAGTGCACTGTAAAAGCGAACGCTGCTAAAAATGCACACCTCCTATACGAAGAAGTGGATTGGGAGGGACCAGAGATTTTTGTCCCAGTAAAGACGATCTGTGAAGACACTATGGCCAGTGATGGCTTTGATGAGGTGGATTGGGAAGCGCCGGAGATATTTACTGCACTATGTGTTACTTGTGACGACACAGGGGCCGGTGACACCACTGCACTGCAGCCTTCACTGCCTGATGTTGATCAGAAGGACACAACTCTGGTCAAATTGGACTGGGAACATGATTCACTTGTCGACCAGCTCCCTGCCGAGGTGATTGCCGCTGGCTCTTTCACTTCGCTAATTCATACGTCCCCATCAAAGGACTGCTTCGGTGCAGTGAACAACTTGGTGGTAGTTCCACTGTCTCCACAAACTCTTGGAGAGTCTACATTTATAAATTACACCTTAATGAACTCTGACAACGGTACTGTTGCCATTTTGAACTGTGTTTTGTACCTGCTTGTTGGGCAAGCCCACAAAATATCTCAACTTAAGCGGTATAAAGCCTTCAGAAGAAGGAGGTGGAAATTAATTTACTGAAAAGGATATACGCTAATGACAAAATGAATGAAATACTCCCATGATTGTGGAATTTGAAATATGTCTGTATAAAGTAAACAGTCTCTTGATATATAAAATGTTTAATGTATGAAATTGATTTGTTATGGCTCCATTTTAAAGTAATGTATTTATAATTGTTTCCGCATTTGGCTTCATCAATTAAGGGGCCGGTGTGTTGGAGCCATTTTTAGCCTTATGATGTTTGATCCTCCTGCCACTGCGTGGCGCTCTGTGGGCGCTTATGTAATTACCTGCCCTATATAAGGTGGGTGGAGGGGGGCATTCGGGTGTGGCAGTGTGGAGGCAAACATCTTTTGACCGTGTCTATTGGAGTCTGAAACCTGTGTATATTGATGTCGCTATGCAAATAAACCTTGGAACACAGTACATTTTATGGTTCTTTGTGGAGGAAGACACGCGTCCGAGACGCCTAATCACTGCTGCCAGAGCGGACGTTTGCACAGGGTAAAACTGGCCGCTGTTGTTTCGACAATCAGATTTTTTACTTCTTTACAAAAAAGTTAATTGTTCAAAAGGTTGACATTGAACTTCCACATTGATTTATATATGTTTGCTTCTTATTTTTTAAGGCAAGAACCAGGGTCACAGCACAGTGATCAGTTAGTGGAGAAAATTTCTCCACTAACAGACAACATTTCTCAATGTGAAATCTCAAATTAATTGAGATTTCACATTGAGAAATGTTGTCAATCCAGTTATGTGGAATAAGGCAGTAGTCTAGCCTGGAGCATTGGCCATTATTTGACGCATTAAACCAAGTGTATTGCCTCGCACCGCTGTTTCTTATCCTCCAACAATCAACCAAGTTAGTATTTGAAACCAATGTTGTAAAAGTGTTGTTGGGAGTGAAATACTGCCCCCTAGTGGGGAGACAATCATTTAAATGGTCAGGAACCAAATTAAAATCCCCCCCCTATAATCACCTGTTCACAACAATACATCGCCTTCCATTGTGTGATTTTCTCACACAGATTTTTGTAGAATATCTTATTAATTGCTCTGCTATTGTAACCGTAGACACATACCAAGATAATTTTAACATCGTCGGCCTAAACAACGACCATCAACCAATGACCATTTGAATCACCTTTATGATCCAACACTGAACCAAAAAATCTCGAAAATAAAATCATTAACCCAGCTGAATGAGAGTAAGAGAATGGGTTCGGGGAGAGAGGGAGATGTAAAACATCTGCAGCTGCAGCCCGTCCGCGAGGAACGAACCTGCTGTTTACACAAAATCTAGATCTCTACAAACTTAAATAAATCCATAAATGTAGACAGTACATCTCTAGCTTTCAGCCACTTCTTATTTGAGAAAGATCCGCCTCATATTTTCGGTTTTATGGTTAGATCAAGTTACGCTGGGTTTGTGGAGTGAAAATAAACGGAGCGGAAATACGTCGCAATGTCGGCCTTTTCCATTCAAGTGTGAGCCCAGTGCAAAAGCAACTAAAGCAGAAGTACAACAGGAGTCCAGGCTAAAGTTTGGACTTCAGTGATGTCTGGAGTCTGTATTCCTCTCTCAGTGCGAGGCTCGAGCAGCTACAGACTGAGGAGGACCAGACTAACACAGTCAGCAGAGGGACTGGAGAGATACTATGGCAGAAACACTAAGGATTTTGACTGTAAAATAAAAAAAGTGTACATATATGTACCAGCCTTAAAAGTGTGTGTTGCTATAATAAACAATGACTCCACCATCTGGAAAAGTCAACTTTGATTCCTGAAGACAAAACACCACCACTATAAGCCAATATCACTTCATTATAGCAATGGAAAAAAAATATATTTATATATATATATTATTCTGTTCTTTGTAATTTCTTTCTTGATTATAGTTGTTGTGTGCAGGAAGTAGTCGGAAATCTCAGTTAACAAGCCATGAATCAAAACCTCCCCTAAATTTAAACTGTATTATGTAAAAACACAAAGAGCCATTTGGGAGCCAAAAGAGCCGTCTCTTTTTGGTGAGCTGATCCAAATGATCCGGTTCACCAAAAAGAGCCGAAAATCCCATCACTAATATCGTCTTTTTTTGCGGGATCCAAAAAATCGCGACGTGATCTTGACACACAAGACGCATCACACAATAGTGTGAAGAAACATAATTAGGTTTCGCAAACTGGAAATGACACGGATGAAGATGCTTTCCAACTCCAAGCTAGCTCCCCTCCCGATGCTCTGGTAGGCGGCTGCATTGACCAAGGACGTTTTGACAGATGGAGAACAGAACGAAAGTGGCATATGCTTAACGGAGACAGGGCAGTGCAATGTAAATGTTGCTCAGACATTAGAGAGTTGGGTCTTCACACTAAAGAAAGACTCCACATTGATCCTGCATTTGTTAAAGGAGTAAAAACAAAGTCTGCTAAAAAAAACTCCATGACAAAATCAGCAAACACGCAAAGTGTCAGTCACATGTAAAATGTGTTGAAATTATTCAGAAAAGGGTGTGGACAATAATATGGCATTATGGAGGAAATGCAACGAGAAAGATTCAATCACAACTGGTGGAACTCCACCATGACGCAGTAAAACAATCTACAGACGCGAGTCATTTTCAAATATTTATTGACTCACTCTATGCATATTTCAGCCAGAGCCCAAAACACATGCATGAACTTGAGCTCACCGCTTCCAATTTGGGAATACAAGTACGCAGAATAGGACGGGTGTTTGACGTTGGCTGGCTGTCATCTTCCTCTCGTTAAGATGTTTGGGACACTGGCGGAAGACAGCTCCAGACGTCTTCAGAGAGGACAACATGCAGCGGGATTCACAAGAAAATGACCCAGTGGCTTTTTTTTGGAGGAGATGGCATTCGTGAAAGACGCACTGGAAACCCTGCAGGCCTTATCTCTCTTTCTCCAGAGGAGAGACGCAACAGCAGTCACTGCCAACACTGAAGTGGACATTGCCGTGAGAGCGCTTGGAGCCATGAGACAAGTGGATGGCACAAGCGCAAAACGCCTACATGGGGAATACGAGGCTTCAGAAACGTTCAAAGGAGTCAGTGTGTCTCAACCAAGCGACAGAGATAAAAGAAGGGCGGAGGTCTTTCGCGAAGGTTTTTATACGTCACTCGCAGAGAACATTCAGCGCAGGCTTGATGACAATGGCATTATTTCTGCCTCTACCGCTCTGAACCCGTCCAATTCAAGATTCAAGATTGTTTTATTTGTCAAACCATGTGACTGATTTGAAATTATATTTCTCTCATCCTTGATTGTGGAGCGGGGGGTGGGGGAAGAGGGGTGGGAGGGAGGGCAGGGAGTTCAGCTTCCCGATGGCCCTGTGTACGAAACTGTTCTTAAGTCGACTCGACCTGGCCTGTAGATTCCGCAGTCTCCTCCCAGAAGGCATTACTCTGAAGAGACTGTGTGATGGGTGCGTAGGGTCCCTGGTGATTCTGACGGCTTTGCGGGTGAGACAGGTGGAGTACATGTCCTTAATGGAGGGGAGAGGAGCTCCACAGATCTTCTCCGCTGCTCTCACGATGCGCTGGAGGCTCCTTCGGCAGGAGGCAGTGCTGGCGCCGTGCCACACAGTGATAGAGCTGGTCAGGATGCTCTCTATAGTCCCTCTGTAGAAGTTGCACATAACAGAGGCTGGGACTCTAGCTCTTCTTAACTTGCGGAGAAAGTAGAGACGCTGATTACTTTTCTTGACCAGAGATGTCGTGTGCATGGTCCAGGAAAGGTTCTCTGTGATGTGCACACCCAGGAACTTAGTGCTGGTCACCCTCTCCACTACAGCACCATTGATTGTTAGAGGAGCATGCTGGACCCGTGCTCTACGAAAGTCCACAACAATCTCTTTTGTCTTCTCCACGTTTAGAGAGAGATTGTTCTGTGTGCACCACATGGCCAGACTGCTCACCTCACTCCTGTAGTTTGACTCGTCTCTGTTGTTGATGAGACCCACCAATGTTGTGTCATCTGCAAACTTGATGAAGAGGTTTGAGTCGTACTTTGGAGCTCAGTCATGGGTCTGCAGAGTGAACAGGAGGGGGCTCAGTACACAGCCTTGGGGAGCCCCCATGTTCAGTGTGATGGTTCTGGAGGACTTTCCGCCGACACGTACAGCCTGTGGTCTCCCCGTCAGAAAGTCCAGCAGCCAGTTGCTGGGGATGTGTTGATCCCCAGGTGGAGCAGTTTGTGTATTAGCTGCTGTGGGATTATAGTGTTGAATGCTGAGCTAAAGTCTAAAAACAGCATTCTAACGTAAGAGTCCTTTGTTTCAAGGTGAGTGAGGGCTGAATGAAGCGCAGTGGAGATGGCATCTTCAGTTGAGCGATTGGACCGGTAAGCAAACTGGTATGGGTCCAGGGTGGGAGGGAGAACAGACTTGATATGTTCCATGACGAGCCACTCGAAGCACTTCCTAAGAATTGGAGTGAGTGCTACTGGGCGGTAGTCATTAAAGCAGGAGGGTGGTGACTTCTTTGGCACCGGAATGATGGTGGTCGCTTTGAGGCACGTTGGGACCACAGCCTGCTGCAGAGATGTGTTAAAAATGTCTGTGAAGACTTCAGTGAGTTCATCAGCGCAACCTTTCAGTACACGACCTGGTATGTTGTCTGGACCCGGTGCTTTGTGTATGTTGATCCTGCTCAGAGATCTTCTCACACTCTCTGGAGATAGCTTCAGCACTTGGTCTTCAGGAGGTGGTGTTGACTTTTGTGCCGGGGTTCTGTTGAGTGCCTCGTAGCGAGTAAAGAATTCATTTAGAGCGTTCAACAGAGAGGTGTCACAAGTTTGTCGAGGAGGTTTATAGTCTATGATGGTCTTTATCCCCCCCCCACAGACTCCGAGTGTCTCTGCTGTCTCTGAAGTGATCAGTTCTGCTTCTTGGCTTTTTTAATGCCGCGTGACAGGTTGGGCCAAGCTGTCCGCAGTTTCTCCTTGTCACCAGATTTGAAGGCAGCTTTTCGGACCCTCATGAGCCTGAGGACTTCACTTGTAATCCAAGGTTTCTGGTTGGACCTGATAATGTTGGTCTTAGAGTCTGTAACATCCTCAGTGCACTTGGTGATGTAGGCAGTGACAGTCTCTGTATACTCCTGGAGATCAGTGATATTGTTGTGAATGGCAGCCTGCTTGAACATATTCCAATCCGTTGAGTGAAAGCAGTCCTTAAGTTTCTCTAAAGAGTCTTTACTCCACACTTGAATCTGTTTCTGAACCGGTTTAGTGACTCTAACCAGTGGCCTGTATGCTGGCAGTAACAGAATAGTTATGTGGTCTGAGGCACCAAGATGGAGGAGGGGGTGTGCCTTGTACGCTCCTTTTTTGGTGGTGTAAACCAGATCCAGGATGTTGTTTCCCCTTGTTGGAAAGTCAATGTGTTGATAGACTTTGGGGAAAACGCTCTTTGGGTCTGCGTGGTTAAAATCCCCAGCTAAGATGAGAAAGGCATCTGGGTGGGCTGTCTGTTGGTCACTGACACTCTGGAACAGTTTATTCAGTGCCTCTTTCCTGTTTTTGAGGTTAGAGGTGGGCGGTATTTAGACAGCCACAAGCAGTACAACAGTAAATTCCCTGGGCAGGTAGAAAGGGCGACACTTAATGATAATACACTCCACGAGGGGTGAGCAGTGTCTGCAGACCACGGCGACGTCACGGCACCAGGCATCATTGGTGTAGACACAGAGACCACCTCCGCGCGTCTTGCCTCCCTCGGAGATCACTCAGTCCGCTCTGTAGCAGGAAAGCCCCTCAAGCTGGATTCCACTGTCCGGTATATTACCATTCAGCCAAGTCTCAGTGAATATAAAAACAGAACTGTCTTTCACCATCCTCCGAGAGGAGCGTAGCAGACGAATATAATCCATCTTATTGTCCAGTGAACGTACGTTAGCCAGAACAATAGTAGTGATAGAAGGCCGGTGTGGTTTAGCTGTTATTCTTGCTTGGATACCTCCTCGTTTGCCCCTTTTTTGTTTCCTGTAGCGCCTCTTGTGACGCCTCCACTGCGCTGCAGGTGCGGGGGGCCCTCGGTGACCTGTCAGCGCTTCAGAAGATGATATCTCTGGATTTGTAGGTCTCAAATGCTGCTTAAATGCCTTTAGCTCGGATGCTAACTGTGTGTTTACTTTTAAAACACATCCTCTGTTCATTGCTAGCAAAGATCTTTGGCAGTAAAAAATCCACTGAGCTCCACAAAAACATGGCAAAGATGTACAAAAACATCTTGTAAAACAATGTGAAACACAAAAACTGCAAAAGCAGTTCACAGAAAAGGGTAGAAACGTCGCTTTTTCAAGACTGAGAGAAGCCGCCGCTTGTTAATGCTAACTAACTAATTGGCCACCTACGAGGATGAGCGTATTCTCTATGGAGACGAGAAGCTGCTCGCTATAAAAAAAAAAAAACGTGCTGTCAACATCGGAAAAAGCAATGCCATCCTCTTAAAATAATTCCACGAGCTCAAATGCCATGGGATCACAGGCAAAGCAATAGTCTATTCTAAGCACTAACTTTGAAGAAACTCTACGTCCAATTTTACATTGATTTTATTTTTATTATTTGACAGGTGCACGCATGCAGAAGATCCTCACCGCTGTCTCTACGTTGCCTGTGTCAACTGCAGAATGCGAGCGTGGATTCAGCGCAATGAATGTTGTTCACTTTTGTCTTTGAATAGTGTAACCTATGTATTACTTTGTATTGGATAAGTCGATAGCGACTATTGATGGAAAAAGAGTGAATCCGAGATAGAGCCTCATCCCATAGTTCATGTGATACTTCTGAACTCAAATCTTGAGCCCAGGCCACCCTCAGATGTTCTGTGGAAGCAGAAGTAGTGAAACAATCTACAAAACTGGAAATCAAATGTTTAGAATTGGGAGAAAGACGCATATTTTCATAAAATGAGTGAGGTTGGAATAGACTCAAAATGTTCAAATGTTTGTTTTACATAATGCCTGACTTGAAAATAACAAAAGAAGTGTGAATTTGGAATATCGTACTTATCATGTAATTGAGCAAATGAGGCAAAATTATTATCAATATAAAGATCAGCCAATGATGAAATGCCCTTCTCCCTCCAAATTTGAAATGCTGTATCCATTTGCCCGGGTTTAAATAGAGGATTATGACAGATCAGAGTATAAATACGATCCTCGGGGAATTGAATTCCTGCTTTAATCTGACGTAAAATACGCAGGGAGTTCCTTAAAACAAAACTTTTCTGAAGTGATTTGTCCAATATAGCACTAGAAAATAATAATGTATGTAATGAGACGTTGTCAATTTTAGGAGCCTCAAGTTGTAACCAACAAGGACTGCTTCCTTGCCCTTCTCTGTCTGATAGTCTCCCATGTTTCCAAGTAAGGGCTCTGGAATTGGCGGCCCAATAGTAGTGTTTGAAAATTGGGAGTCCAAGACCTCCTTTGTCTGTTAGTTTATGAACATGTGCTTTCGATATCCTGTAAGATTTAAAACCCCAAACAAAATGCAAAATAATAGAATCAAATGTTTTGAAAAAGGTGCATTTAAGTAAATCGGCAGGTTCTGAAATAAATACAAAAATCTTGGTAGACTAACCATTTTAATAGCATTGACTCGCCCAATCATGCTTAGAGGTCCTCCAGGCCTCAATTGCTGGGTTGCAGGTTCTAGAATTTGATGATGTCACCGGACCCAGCGAGGGCAGGAGCCAGTTTTTCCTATTAACAGCATTACACTTTCACAAGTCATGACTCAAAAGAAAATGTATGAATTACAAAAATGATCACTAATATCAGTCACTGGGTCCATGATCTCTCTGTACAAGACCAAAAATGTCCTCAAAAACAAAATCATTTTTCCTCCAAATAATAGTATTGGCCTTTAGAACGCTGTGATGTCACCTGCAACCCAGCAATATTACCCTTAAGTTTTTCCATCAATTCAACAAAATTTGCTTTAAAGAGATGTTTGGGATCTTTTGTCAATGTCAACCCTAGGTAGTTAAAATGATTGCTGACAACACTGAAAGATACATAATCCAAAAATTCTTGCGGTAATTTGTCCCCCAGAGGCATGAATTCACTCTTTCCCCAATTTATGGTGTACCTTAGATATCTGACCAAATGAGTTCACATAGTCTAAAAGAATGGGAATGGAAGTTTTTGGAATCCGATAGGCAAACAAGCAAATCATCAGCATACAATGTCCCGCAAGTTTCTACTTCGCCCAATTTAATGCCCTTGATATCTGGATGTTCACGAATCCCTATAGCTAATGGTTCCAATGCAATATTAAAGAGCAGGGGGGACAACGGATCCCCTGCCTGACCCCTCCTCTCAAAGTAAATTGTTTAGATTTGTTTCCGTTAGTAAGAATTGAAGATCTGGGATTAGTATAAGAAATTTTAACCCATCAGTGAAAATATCACAAAAAACAAACTTTTTGACTGTACTGAAAAGATATGGCCATTCAAAAGTATCAAAAGCCTTATGTGCATCTAGAGACAGTACGGCAGCACCATCAGTATTTTTTTTATCTGCATATAAAATGTTTAGAATCCTGCGAACATTACAAAATGAATATCTAAACCCCGTTTGATCAGGATGTATGATTTGCTCTATACTTTTTCCTAGTCTTGTAGCTAAAATTTTAGTTATTATTTTTAAATCATAATTTAGTAGGGCAATAGGTCTATAGTTGCCTGGTTCAGAATAATCTTTTCCTTTCTTTAAGAGAACACACACATTTGCCTCACAGAGAGACGATGGGAGTGACTTATTTGCAAAAGTATGGTGTATCATTCTTAACAGTAAAGGAACCAACTGGTTTTCCAAAGGTCTTATGAAATTCGGGGCCGTACCCATCAGGGCCAGGGGCCTTTCCAGACGGGAGTGCTCTTATAGCCTCCAGCACCTCCTTTGTATTGAAGTTTGAGTCCAAATACTCCTGGTCGTTCAAGTGTGGAAAGGACAAGGACCCAAGAATATTTTCATTATCATCTTGAGTTGCATTTGTTTAGATGAGTAGATATCAAGATAAAACTCCCTAAAACATTTATATCTTGTAGATCGGTCAGAATCAATCCTGAACTCAATCTAATTTTATGAATTGAACGCTTCATCTGCTCACCTTTTAGCTGCCTAGTTAATAGCCTGTGAGGCTTTTCACCAAGCTCAAAGTTTCTCTGTTTCAGTTTTAGAATAGTTTTTTTGACTTGTTCTCCGAGTATAGAATTATATTCATATTGTAGATTAAGGACATTATTATAATCTGATTGAAGTTTAGAATTTTGGTAAATCTGATCTCCAGTTTTTATTTCCTCTAAGGTCATTATAATTAAGTACAGTCTATTGAAATGGGATCATACACAAGACCATTGATAAAAAAAATAGTTTTTCCCCCCCTAAAACAACATGTATTGTATAACCCAGCCTTATTCCTATTCCTAATTTGCCCTCAATCTACTTTTGACCCTTGCTTCTATACTACAAGGTCTACAACACTTAGTTGACCATGGAGAGCCAAACATCACTGAGCTTACCTTCAGCTGGGGACTGTAAATCTGCGACTGATGTGGACCATGTTGTCACAGGAGGAGTACTGTTTTTTGAAGACTTTTCTTCAGTGGTTGATGTTGCTGTTGTGGTTAGCTCTGTGGTTGTTGGTAAAGTTGTAGCAATAGGCGTCTTATCTAAAATAAAACAAACCTCACTTGGTAACAAAATACAACTAGCTTCTCAACACACTTCAGTGCGAGAAGATGATGTTGATGAGCTACTTCTGACAAACAGACAGACTACCATTCTGTCGCAAAGGTGTCTCAAACCACCACCAGCACATTAAAACTGAAAAGTAGGTGAAATGTCTCGGTGGGAAGTCTATCAACACATCAGGATCAGGAGTGCAGCACTACCACAAGTCTGTAATTTGAGCTATAAAGTGCAGCCAGAGAGAAATTTGATTGCAAACAAACAATCAATTAACCATCCTGTTTTTAGAAAGTATTTTGTTGTGTGGCAGTCAGTGGTGTAAGAAGTAAAAGTGCAGATACAGGACCAAAAATGTAATTAAGTAAAAGTATCTGATAAAAATGTTTACTTAAGTAAAAGTACAAAAGTATACATTGTAAAATGTACTTTGTAAGTAAAAAGTAAAAGTATTTAAGAGTCTAATGTGCAGGATTTTTTTTTAATCGTTTGAACCAAACCAGGGCTAAACGAGTAAACCACTAAAGCAAGTCTAAACTGGGACTAAACCAGTTCATTGTAGAGAACATTGATTTCAATTTTAAAAATAAAATACTTTTACTTTTAACCCCATTCAAAAATGTAGTACAGATACAGGCTCTAAAATGTAGTGATGTAGAAGTAAAAGGTATTCATCATAAAATGTACTTAAGTAAAGTAAAAGTACCTATAATTTGTACTTTTTACTTGTACTTGTACTTTTTACTTGTTACTTTCAACACTGGTGGCAGTTACAAAAGATCATGCTGAGAAGCACATTTAACACACAAAATCAGTTAACATTCTCAAATCCTGTGGTGTGCCCGAGCTTAAAACAGTGATTCAGAGTTTACGAGCAAGCAACAGAAAGCAGTACTTACAAAATCTTGAATACAACTCGACGACAACACCTGTAAGAGGCAGAGCATACAAAGTGGGTAAAGAAAGTCTCTTGGTTTCAAACAGAGAACAGAGTACTGACTGAACAATGCACAATGTTATCAACAAAAGCTCAAAATCGTTCACGTGAGTTACGCCCTGGACATACAGTATAACTCAAGTATTAGATTCACCTTAGGGCTGCACATTTACAAGCAATCAAATAAAAATGGCAAATTAAATAGTAACAATTAGCAAATAGCAACGACTGCAATTATTTAGGTAATGTAAGGTCCTCTGAAAGAAACAACAACAAACATCTAAATTTTGTGTAAAACCTGCAAACAAGTACATTCAAAGATCCATGTGATTCTTCTATTGGTTTAGCCCTTCAGTATAAGTAAAACTGCTATCAGGTTATCATCCATAATTGTGCAACTCTAGTTCACATAATAAATGAAGATGGTCATTATGATGGTCGTGGTTGTAATTATGTTAAAAGTTGTCATACTCACTGACTGCACATGTAAGGTTTAAAGAACTTACCATGTGAACAAACTGCAAAAAGAGCACACGTAAAATGAGTTAGAATAATTTTTTTAGATTCATTTTGACTCATTAATTTGTATGTACCGTCAATTTTATCGGACATATTGGATGCTTTTATGAGCAAGCACACAAGGTCCGTAAAAGACAATGTATCGTTGCTCTCTCTACAGTTGGAAGTTTTCATAAAAGTCTGTGAATAAATGAATTAACATTGAGTTTGAACATGTAATATTGTCAGTAAAATAAATACACTGTGCTCTTGACATGAAATTGTCACCATATGTTGGTAACAACCCAAATAATCCACACATGTAAAAAGTAACACACCAGATGATCGTAAATTATGTTATATGAAACAGATTCTCACTGTAGGATTTTCAGCTTCATATTCATCTTCATAAAGGCACTCAAACCATTCTTTGAGATAGCCCATGTAGCTCTCCGTGTCTTTTTTTAAAATCTTACTTCCCAAAGTGCACTTTAACACATCCTGCAACAGAAACAAACGTTAATAAGTGACTTAACACTGGGCCTAAATGAACATCATTATTTTTACAAAAATTGGTTCACCTCAAAACTGTCCGCATCATTAAGAGGAAATCTTTCTGTCAATGTGTCTAATGTGATATTTTGTGATTGACTCTGAAATAAGAGACACATTTTATCAGACTGAAGTATATTTAAAACCACTATTGTGTTCACAAACACGATTCATCTACAGTATTTGATATTATTGCATAAGCCTTACCCAGTATCTAGGATCAAAGGACTCAACGCAGTTAGCCTCAGCCAGGTGCAGCGTGCACAGAAACAACTGGAAGACAAAAGTGGAAGACAAACGTTTTAAGCAAAGTTTAAGACTTTGCTTAAACTTTATTTCAAGAGTTTTGGGACATGAGAGCAATTAGCCAGTATTTTATATTTCCTAGTCATCTTGCCTCATGTTAATGAGAAAGAGAATTTCCAATCAATACAACACCCCACATTTTAGATGTAGAAAGATGACTAGTTGGTAGGGTGGCCAGATTTCCCATTAAAAACGGGGACACAAGGGGAATTAACGGGATGAAGCCAAATTGGGATGTTTTTTTTTTTTTTTTACCCTTGTATGTTGAACTGTAAAACACTGTTTTTATAAGTTAAATGGACCAATCAACGTTGAGGAGACAGACTTTTGAGCTTTTTAATTGGTTCAGTCGCTATAGACAGAGGGTTCAAAAACTGGGACTGTCCTGGGGAAACTGGCACATCTAGTCAAAAAAGTTTGGTTTTAGGATTAACAACAACATCAAATCTGAATGATCGGATCATAACAACACTGGCAATAGTTGACAAACGGTCTTGATTTATCAGACTCTTTATCTTATTGACAGAAGTTTCCTAAAACAAAAGACGAAGGAAGTAAACAAACATCTTTTAAGCACTTACATACAAAAACTGCAGGGTAAGATTCCACCATGATATCATGCTGCTACTGGCATCTGCAGCAATTCTACAGGGGGAAAGACCACAGCAAAAAATATCATTTCGCAAGTATCAGCTGTTTGCAAGATAAAAGTGGAACGAATGGTTGATAAAGAATATTTGTAAACTTTTGCTTGAAATCTGTAATTCATTAAACCCCACCTGAATCAAGCCCAGTTTCTCCAGCTTGACTTAACCCAAATCTAAACGTTTTGACTTTTAGTCAAAACTAAAAGTCAAAAGTCAGTTTATAGTAAAAAAAAACTTGAATCTGAGTAAAAGCAAAATGATGATATTTGGCAACTGTAATTCCAATCCTCAGGGTGTTATCGAGTGAGTGCATGAAATTAAATTCCTTGGAGTTATTATAGACAATAGAATTACTTGGAAATCTCACATTAAATTATATAACTACTCAAATGTCTAGAAGCATTGCAGTAATAGCAAAAGCAAAACACATTTTAAATATCAAAGCTCTACATTTCTTATACTGTTCTCTTATACTGGCCTATTTAAATCATTGCACTGTGGTTTGGGGTAGTACTTATAAAAGCAAATTAAAACCAAGAGTAATGCTGCAAAAAAGAGCTGTTCGATTAATTTGTAAAGTTGGGTTTTTGGACCACACAAACTCATTATTTTTAAAAATCATAAAGTTTTGTGACATTGTTGAGTTCCAAACTGTACAAATGTTATACAAAGCAAGGTACAAATTGTTACCAAGCCGAATACAAAAAAGGTTCCAAGAATGTACTGGTCGTTATGAATTACGTGATGAATTAAACTTTAGGATGAAACATAGCACAACTTTGAAAAGTTTTAGTCCAACAGTTAATGGTGTACAATTGTGGAATAATTTGGAGATGGAGATGAAACAATGTCCAAACATCAACCTGTTCAAATATAAAAACAAACAAAAGACTTGAAAAGTACAGAGAAGAAGAAACGCATTGTCTCTCGGGGGAGCAGTAGGATTAATTTGGATTCAATTAATTAAGGAAGAGTGTTGTTGCTCTGAACAGTTGTCATTCTGTTGCTCAAAATCACAAATGGACAATTACAGTAGGCGAGCTCCAAATGTGTTGAGAGGGACCCTCCCAATGGGCTCGTACACCGTCTTTAACGCACTACACAGCATAGGAACATCATCTACCAAATCAGCTTGTTGGGGCAGCTGGGAGGGGATTTGTTGATGAGGAGCTACTCAATCAATCAATCAATCTTTATTTATATAGCGCTTTTCATACATTTCATGTAACACAAAGTGCATTACAGATTTAAAACATTCTCCTCCACCTTCCCAGAGACACACCACACACACTCAAGGTAAAACAATGGACGCAATGGACATAAGGCTGAGATAAGGCTGGGTACAGATAAACCAGGTAAGGAAACACCATCCAAGGAGCCGTCTGCATCGGAAGCAGCACCTCGGCCGTAGCCACAGGGCACCAACACAGGGCGCCCAGAGGAGGCGCGGGAGAAACACCACACCTCCATCCAGACACCCACAGGACAGCACCCCAGCAGCCACAGCCAATGTCCGCTCCCGAGGCAGAGGGCTCCTCCAGAGGAAACTTGGAGAGCATAAAAATTGTTAAAATAAGTAAAGTAAAAGTAAGAATATTAGGACCACTAAAATAAGACCGAGAATACATTTTAAAAAAATAAAATAAAATACAAAAAAAATATATAAAAATACAAAAATATATATATATATATACACATACACACATACATATTAATAACAATTAAATAAATAGGCCTAGCAAGAATAAATATCAGTTAAAAGCTAAACTAAAAAGGTGGGTCTTGAGCCTGCTCTTAATAAACATGAACGTTCTCTGAGGTCCTGAGCTCCTCCGGCAGGTCGTTCCAGAGGTGAGGGCAAGTTGGTACCTGAACATATTTACAAGAAATTGACCTTGATCACAGACGACACAAGGCGAAAAGGAAACCTTTGTGTACCGTTCTCCCGTATCTCACTAAGACAGAGGGGTTTCTTGGTTGCTGGGGTAAGATTATGGAATTCATTAAAGAACACATTAAAATGTTCTCAAACAATAGATACATTTAAAAATATGTTCAAGGAGATGCAGATGGAAAAATATATACAAAAAACATAACTTGTATGCTGAAATAAAAAAAAAAAGAAATAATAATATTTTTTTTGGTTTGTTAAAATTGTTAAAATTATAGATTTTTGTAAAACCAAAAACTATGTCACAAATCTGTTGAATGGATCACCTGCCGTTTTTGGTCATTGATTTTCCTGTAACTATTACAAAGGGGCATGGACAATAAGACAATGTCTTCATCATGCTCCTTTTCACCATGTACTGTTCATATTAATGTATGACCCTGTAAAGAAAAATATGAACATGGATGAATAAATAAATAAAAATAAAAAAAATATTGGAAAGACGCCTCGCCGTGAGTCTTTCTGTTGACTTTAGGAATAACTAGGAGACCCCTGCCAGAGGAGCGAAGGGGCCGTGAAGGTTCATAAGGTAAAAGCAGTTCTGAAAGATAAGCAGGACCAAGACCATTAAGACATTTAAAAAACATTAAAAGAACTTGAATGAATTTTGTAAAAGTTGTAGACCTGAGATACTCTTTTTGGGAAGACCAGAAAGCAGGGCATTACAGTAGTCAATACGACTGGTGATAAAAGCATGTGTCTCCGTGTTGGCCTGAGAGAGAATGACTCATGCATGAGAATGACTACCGCACTCATCAATGAACCCACTCTACACCCTGGCTTTGTAACGCACTACACTATGCAGGGCTTACATATTACATCATTCATTGTACATAAAAAATGGAAGCAACCAAGCACAATTGTACACAAATCAATCGCATATCAAGGATGGAAATGACAACTGGGAAGTAGCAAGATCACGGATAATATGTATATTAATGTTCTTTTTAACACAAAACTAGTGACTTTGGGGAATGTGAACTGTGTTTGGCATTGATAACCAGCTGTAACTAAGTAATGATTGCCTTTTGTCACTTGTTTGTACCAGACATCAACATGAAATAGGACCGTTGTTGTAGTTGTGCTTCGCTTCTGTTTCTGTTCATTTTTGTTAATTAAGTTTAGTAGCTGTTTTGTCACAGAGTGGCCAGGGAGCGGGAGGATGAGGAGAGAAGACCCGAGACAGGGATTTGATCTACGTGCTCCACCTCTCCTACTTAATAAAGACAAATGTAACCCCAAAATACCCAGATTCTAATAGAGGAAAGTGCAATTGGTGACTGGGACACCACTGCATTGATTAATGTCTGTAAACCAGATACAACTCAAAGACTGGGATTATAATACCATAGCCTTAGTTAGTGACATGGCTGGATGTTTTCACGTTGAAACTACAGACACGATAAAGCTGTATCGGGCAGACAGAGCTAATTAGGGCTGTCAGTGTTTATGAGACGGGTCTGAGGGCTTTTTACTGTAATCTCCCCCAGGGAGAGCTCACAGACACCGGGGGCAGCGGTTAGCCATCCCGGGATGCCTTCGAGGCTCTGAGTGGGGCAGTGTGTTACTGAGTGTCCGCTAAAGGCAGGAAAAGTGGCGCCACATCGTCTAAATGCGGCATAACGGGAGTCAGTCAGTCCCGTTTACTCTGGCCCTTGGTCTGAGACTGTCCTGTATGTGTGTGTGTGTGTGTGTGTGTGTGTGTGTGTGTGTGTGTGTGTGTGTGTGTGTGTGTGTGTGTGTGTGTGTGTGCGCGTGTGTGTGAGAGAGAGAGTGTTTGTGTGAGAGAGAGTGTGTGTGAGAGAGAGAGAGTGTTTGTGTGAGAGAGAGTGTGTGTGTGTGTGTGTGTGAGAGAGAGAGTGTGTGAGAGAGAGAGTGAGTGAGAGAGAGAGTGTGAGAGAGAGAGAGAGTGTGTGTGTGTGTGTGAGAGAGAGTGTGTGTGTGTGAGAGAGAGAGAGAGAGAGAGAGAGTGTGTGTGAGAGAGAGAGAGAGAGAGAGAGAGAGAGAGAGAGTGTGTGAGAGAGAGAGAGAGAGAGAGTGTTTTTCTTTTTTCTGGGGGTGAGGTTCATGCTAAATAGCAGCTCTGCAAAATTAGAAGCCAATCAGAGTTCATCAAAGGCTCACTGACACCAAGATGTGTTTATCTGCATTTTTATGGAGTGGGGTGAGAAGAAAATTCAGAATATAAAAACTATGGTTTTGTTTTATTTTTAAAGTTATATAGTTTGTTACTGTATGCTTTCAATATGTTGTATGCAAAAATTCATTTCATTTGCTCAAAAATTGTTATTGACATTTTAGTGCAAAAATAAGCTTAAAACTGGAGAATCTCTCGTGTAATTTCTTTATACAAAACGTTTACAACCTCCCTTTTAGTTGTCCTGCACCTTTACTACTTCCTTGACCTTTCTGTCTTTTTTGGTCCTTTACATTTACTTAAAACATTGATAGAATTCAGATGGTCTCCAGTGTCCCAAGCAAAAGCCAACGGTATCATTGGCTGGGCACAACACCTACGGATGCAAACAAAGTTATCAAGCAGCTCCCATTTAGTAATCCGCCCTGCTTTGTTTTCTAGCACATTTCAAATCCATGACAAAACATGAAGCAGCTAAGGCAACGATAGATACCATCAAAGGGATATATGCAAAAGCTGATATACCTTCTTTGCAAGGTCACAAAATGGTAGAGGAAATAGGAAAATTGCATGCCACTTATGAATGGCATTCTCAAGATACCAGCGGAACGTTGGGACGGTCCTGGGAAGTCGAAAGATAGAGTGGATGACTTCAAGAGACAACTTGAGTGCACATTCAAATTCTGGCCTAGAGATGTGATGCAGCGTATTGCAAATGATGAGGACAAGAAGTTCCTAGAGTCAATGATGAGTGATAAAGGCGTCCATGGCTGGTGTTGGTGCAAAGTCTGCAAAAACCAAGTAGTAAACTGATGAACACATTGGATGGGATGAGCAAAATTGAAAGGTTGCCTGTCCTTCTCTCAGGAATCGGAGGCATACAACTCTTAGGTGTCCCTGAAATATCTGTTTTCTGGTACATTATGCTCCTGGTAGGGTCTCCCATGGCAAACAGGTCCTAGGTGACGGGTCAGACCAAGAGTGGTTCAGAAGCCCCTTATGATGGGAGACCATCAAGGACTGTTACATAACCCAGAGATGAAGGAACGTCATGGGGCCGTCCTCCTGTGGACCCATCACCTGTAGGAGGAGCCATAAGGGACCGGTGCAGTGTGATATGGGCAGCTTGGACTTGGCAACGGAAAAGCAGAAGATGGATGCTCTAAAAAAAGATGATTTGAGGACTTAAAATATTATATCTTTCTTAATTTTTAAGCAACTATGCCACATAAATTACCAATAGAATTATGAGCAGGTGTATTAATAATTTGAGCAGCAGATGCCACCATGTGCCATTTCCTGTGTCACAAACGGTGTAGTTATATGGTTCTATAACGTCCTCCATGACAAGAGGATCTTTTAATTGCAGCCAAGTGGGCAGATCTAGTTCAGCATGGCATGGTACGTTTATTAGAAGGGCCCTACTTGATAGTTGAAATGGTACCGACATGTTGCCTTTGGTTAAGGTTTTGTTGCCAGGGTGAATTGACAAAGCTAAGTCTGTCGATGACACAGTCAATCTGGCCCTCCACTTCACCCTGGAGCATCTGGACTCACCAGGAACCTACGCCAGGATCCTGTTTGTGGACTTCAGCTCTGCCTTCAACACCATCCTCCCTGGACTGCTACGAGACAAGCTCTACCAGCTCAGCGTGCCCGACTCCCTCTGCAGGTGGATCACTGACTTCCTGACGGACCGGAGACAGCACGTGCGGCTGGGGAAGATCGTCTCGGACACTCAGGCTACAAACACTGGAACTCCTCAGGGCTGTGTACTTTCCCCCTGGCTCTTCTCCCTGTATACAAACTGCTGCACCTCCAGTCACCAGTCCGTTAAACTGATCAAGTTTGCGGACGACACCACCCTCATCGGGCTCATCTCGGACGGTGATGAGTCCGCCTACAGGAGAGAGGTGGAACGGCTGGCGTCCTGGTGCAGCCACCACAACCTGGAGCTGAACGCCCAGAAGACAGTGGAGATGATCGTGGACTTTAGGAAAGACACAGCCCCACCGTCCCCCCTCACCCTGACAGACTCTCCCACCCCCATTTCCATCGTGGACTCCTTCCGTTTCCTGGGCACCACCATCACCCAGGACCTCAAATGGGAGCCGACCATCTACTCCCTCATCAAGAAGGCCCAGCAGAGGATGTTCTTCCTGCGGCAGCTGAAGAAACTTAAGCTGCCAACCAGGACGCTGGTGCAGTTCTACACGGCCATCATCGAGTCCATCCTCACCTCCTCCATCACCGTGTGGTTCCCCGGCGCTACAGAACGGGACAAGCACCGACTGCAGCGCATTGTGCGTGCTGCAGAGAAGGTGATTGGCTGTGAGCTCCCATCTCTCCAGGACCTGTTCACCTCCAGGACCCGGAGGCGTGTGGGTCGGATCACAGCTGACCCTTCTCACCCTGGACAGTGACTGTTCACCCCTCTGCCCTCAGGCAGGAGGCTACGGTCTATCCAGACCCATACCTCCCGCCGCTTGAACAGTTTTTTCCCTTCCGCCATCAGACTCATGAACAATAACAAGACCCAATAACTCAGTCACAGACTCATGGATGTATCTGCTAGTTTCCACACTTAGACCCGCTGCTGTCACTTATCACTTTACGTTTTACTCATACTCATCTGTAAATATAATCCCACTGTTGTTCGAAGTCTATTGTTGTCATCTTACTATATTTGACTTTTTACTTTGTATCTTATTTATTAATATTCCTTATGCATGCCCCCTAAAGCCTTATAGTTTAAAGCCTTATAGTTTAAAGTGTTATAGCTTAATTTTATCTAAATTCTGTGTTATGTGTTTTATGTTGCACGTCCGCATCAAGAAAAATTCCTAGCTTGGGAACTTGTTCTCAATCAATGGCGAATAAAATCTATTCTGATTCTGATTCTGATTCTATAAGACAGATAACTTGGGTGTTGTTTGGCATGGTCGCCTAAATGCCAGTATGTGTAGTTGACACTGGAAAGTGGGTGCATACATAGCAGTCAGTATTATTAGTGAGGTGGGCGGTATAATTTACTTATCACCACCACATGATGGAATTTTTCTCCTACATCGACAACCCCCGTCTGGACCGGCGAGGAGGCGGCATCGCAGTAATCCATCGCAGTGACATCCTCCTCCGCCCCATCTCCATCCCGGCTGTATCCTCCTTTGAACACTTGGCTTTCAGACTTCCCGGTTCCCAATCACTCAAAAAACTGCCCATCATTTCTTTCAGATTTCACAGATTTTGTAACTCAGCTGTCTTCCATTTCCCCGTCCGTTCTCCTCCTTGGTGACTTCAACATCCATATTGACTCCCCTACAGTTAAATCCACATCTGACTTTTTGGACATTTTAAACTGCCTCAACTGCCTGGTCTGTTCCACACCCTCCCTAACCATACATAACCTGTCATTGACCGACCTCACAATTTCTGATCATCTGGCCATCACCCTGGACATCATTACCCCCTCTCCCACTGCCAAACACTCAAGAACAACATTCCGCAACCTGAAATCCGTCAGTCCCATCTCTCTCTCTGCCTCCATATCCCATGCCATCACCAGCTCTTCGCTTCCCTCAGATCCAACTGCCACTGATCTCGTCAATTTCTACAACCACACACTCTCCTCCTGCCTCAACCAAATAGCCCCCCTCAAAACTGCCTCGGTCTCCTTCTCCACCTCCGCCCCTTGGTTCACCCCAGATCTCCACAATCTCAAAAAACAAAAAAGACAACTTGAAAGACTCCATAAAAAATCCAGTCTCATTGTCCATGCCCAAGCCTACAAACAAGCTGTAACCACATAAAACTCCGCCCTCAAAACTGCCCGGTCCAACTTCTACTCACAACTCATCCACTCAAACTCTTCCAACCCCCGCACACTGTTCTCTACATTTGCAAAACTGACCAAACCCAAGGACAATATAACCTCCACATTCACCACTGACAAATGCAATAACTTCTTGTCATCCTACCATACTAAAATCCATACCATACACTGTTCACTTGCATCCACTTCCTCCGCTTCTCCTCCCTCTGAACATGAACTCGCTCCACTCACACTCCATAGCCTTCCCACCTTCTCTCCTCTGTCTCCCTCTGACACCACCAAACTCCTCTCAATCATGAAATTTCCCAGTTGCCAGCTTGACCCGATCCCATCTCCCCTCCTCAAAACCTGCATACCAACTCTCATCCCTCTCATCACCAGCATCATCAACACATCCCTAACCTCTGGATCTGTCCCATCCCCGCTCAAACTTGCCTCCATCTCACCCCTCCTGAAAAAACCCGGCCTCAACCCTGACAACCTGGACAACTTCAGACCCATCTCCAATCTCCCGCTGCTTTCAAAAATTCTGGAACGCGCCGTCATAACCCAACTCCACCAACATCTCCACTCCTCCCATCTCTTCGAAACATTTCAATCCGGATTCCGTTCACACCACAGCACAGAAACAGCACTTCTAAAAGTTACAAACGATCTCCTCCTCGCCGCCGACTCTGGTTCCATATCCATCCGCCTAGAGCCCTGCACGGGCCTGATTTCTGGGCCCGAGCCCGGCCCGGGCCCGTGAGGTTCGGGCCCGAGCCCGGCCCGGCCCGACAGACTTTCAGAATTATCAGGCCCGAGCCCGGCCCGCGGCCCGGCTCTTCCCTCTCACGCTCTCTCTCTCTCTCTTTCCAATATTTTCCAAATGCGTGATTAAACAGCGCTGCAACAGTTGACCTGTATTGTATGAATGAATAAACACTTCTATCTAAACGTAACAAAGCACAGTGTTTATTTTTTATTGTTGGGAGGAACACGCATGCATTTGTTTCCCGCGAACACATACCGTCGATAGAAGCACTCCGCACGCGAACCGCTCCGTCCTCTCTCTCCATACCGCTTTGCAGAGGTTTGCCCACGCGGGGAAACCCCCCACGCCACAGCCCACATGGACGGCAGGTACATGTTTGTGGCAAGAGGTGGCGGGTCAAGACCATGGATGTATTATAATTAACGACGGGCTGAGAGGACATCGATAGAAGCACATCCGCACGCGAACCGCCCGGTCCTCTCTCTCAATACGACCGCTTTGCAGAGCTGTACGCACGGCGAGGAAAACTCCCACGGTCCACGGTCCACGGGTCCAAGGCAGGTACAAGTTTGTGTTGAGTTGGCGGGTCAAGAGAGCAGGTGGGCAGGGAGAGAGGAGAGCGGGTGCTGCATTTAATGTCGCCATTTAAGTTGGTTAAAAAATAGCAGCACAACGCATTGGCAGGGGGGAAAAAACCAAGCCCGAGCCCGGCCCGTGTCCGACGCAATGATGCGGTAATGGGCCCGAAGCCCGGCCCGCGGGCCTTCGGGCCGTCGGGCCCCTCGGGCTCAAATGCAGGGCTCTACATCCGCCTCCTCCTCGACCTCTCCGCAGCTTTTGACACAATAAACCATATCATCCTCCTCCACCGTCTACAATCAATCGGCATCTCCGGCACAGCACTCCTCTGGTTCACCTCATACCTCTCCGACCGTCACCACTTTGTCTCTGTCAACAACTGCAACTCCCACACTTCCCCCGTCACCCATGGTGTCCCCCAAGGTTCCGTGCTCGGCCCCCTCCTCTTTACCATCTACATGCTTCCCCTCGGTCAGATCATCCGTCACCATGGACTCAACTTTCACTGCTACGCCGACGATACCCAACTCTACATCTCCACCAAATCCATCACCCCGGTTATCCTCTCCACCATCACTGCCTGTATCTCCAACATCAAAACCTGGATGGACAATAACTTTCTCAAACTCAACAGCAATAAAACAGAACTCCTCATCACCGGCCCCAAATCTCTCCTCCCTTCTGTCCAGAACTTTACCCTCCTCATTGACGGTCACATTGTCACCCTCTCCCCCTCCGTACGCAACCTCGGCATCATAATGGACTCCATCCACCCTGTCATACAAAACACACATCAACAACATCACAAAAACATCCTTCTTCCACCTCCGCAACATTGCCCGCCTCCGCCCCTCCCTTACCCAGTCAACAGCTGAAATCCTCATCCACGCTTTCATCACTTCCAGACTCGACTACTGCAATAGCCTCCTCTACGGACTTCCCACCACTCATCTCCAAAAACTGCAATACATCCAGAACTCTGCTGCCCGCCTCCTCACCCACACCCGGTCCAGAGGACACATCACCCCCGTCCTCCAACAGCTCCACTGGCTCCCCATTCAATATCGCATTCAATACAAGCTCCTCTTCCTCACCTACAAGTCCCTCCATAACCTGGCCCCACCCTACCTCACCGACCTCTTACAACAACACCAGCCCACCCGCCACCTCCGCTCAGCCGGCACCAACCGCCTCACCCCCATCACCCGCACTAACCGCCGGACCTTGGGGGACCGAGCCTTTGCCATCGCCGCCCCCACCCTCTGGAACTCACTCCCACTGCCCATTAGAAACTCGGACTCACTTCCAACCTTCAAAGCAGTACTCAAAACCCACCTGTTCAAACTAGCTTTTCTTTAAACCCCTTTTTTTGTTTTGTTTTGTTATTCCCCATGTGAAGCGTCTTTGAGTGTCCAAAAAAGCGCTATACAAGTTTGATGTATTATTAGGCCCGAGCAACGGACACGAAGTGCCCGGCGAGGGACTAATTAAAATCGTAAAAAAAAAGGGAAAACGCAAGAATTCACATAGCAAACGTGGACCGATACACAAGTAACAGGTATCAGGAATTAGTGCTCCGGGAGGTCTAATTTTGGGTGGCGTTGGCAAGAGAAAATAATAAAAGATGGCTCAGTGGCGCCCCCTCAAACAGGCAGTTTACATTGAGTCAATGAGAGCCCGGTCGCAAAAAATGTCATCGTACAAAGGTGACACTGGCCAGGGACATAGACCACGTCAGGACATGTCAAAAAATATATTATGAGCCCGGCCTAAACTCTACAGGAAGTCGGCCATCTTAGCCCAAACCTCGAACCGTCAAAATCGTACCTGTTGAACTTGTGACCCCTTATCCCCGAGTTTTCAATCAAAAGCTTCAATTTTTGGCCAAAATGACCCAGACCCATGTGGCTTTCCAAATCCTCCTTTCAATTTTGGAAATATTATTGGGCGTGGTCATGACAAGGCCGCAACTCAGAGGCCATTTTCAACAAAATTCAAAGTCTCATATCTTTCACAGACTTTGTCGGATTGCAACGGACCCAATACGGCACACATGCACCTTCTCGAGCTGGACCTAACCATGTGCAAACGCAGCCACTATGGCCAAAAATGACCCACTGGCGCCCCCTTCAAGGTTTTTTCTTGAAAAATTCGAATAAAAAAATCGGGATGGTATGGAGTTGTGAAAATAATCACACAGGCCTTCCCCGTCATGGGGATCAACATACCAAAGAGGCATCACTCTGAGTAATGTCGTTTGGGAGAAATAAAATGCCAAAACATTGCAAAAAAACCGTTTCCATTATTATTATTATTATTATTATTATTATTATTACGTCTTTGACCTCAATTTTGACCCCCTGAACATTAACGAAAACTCAATTTTATTTGACCAAAGGTTCATGGTTGGTGTAAAATTAACTATTTTGATACCCTCAAGACAACACCTTGAACAATGCCTCAGTGGCGCCCCCTCAAGCACGACCCCAATTCAAAAGGAATGATGCATTTTTTGCTCTAAACCTATGTCTTTGGGTACAGTGATAGAGGACATCAAGACAAACCTAAAACATCATTATAGCTCCGCCCTCTGACAAACAGGAAGTCGGCCATATTGGATTGAAAATTGAAGCCTTATTTTCTTCCCCTGATATTTTGTCAAGTCACTCCCAGGGATTTGGACCAAATGAGATCCAACTTGGTGAGTGTAATCTAGAGGCATAGAGCTACAATAATCCAGCTCTATTGTTCAGATATCTGTTACGGTTTGTCTGTACGGCTCTGCCAAATATCATGCTTTTTCCCCACCTCTTTGACGACAACTCAAAAGGGCATGCAAGTTCCAATTGCACTAAACTTTCTATCAGCTAAGCCCCTCTATGGATCGTACTGATTAGCCAGGATAATTGTGCAATTTTCACAAAAATAGCGCCCCCTACCTATACTTGCAAAATTACACTTTTACGAACGTGAAAACAAAATTCATATCTCGATTCTCCATGTCACACTGATCAAAAAGGTCCATTACAACACCCCTCTATCTCGCTTTGTTTTTATATTATTAATATCCTGCTTTTTACCCGCCTCTTTGACGACAACTCAAAAGGGCATGCAATTTCCAATTGCACTAATATGTGTATCACATAAGCCCCTCTATGGATCGTACTGATTAGCCTGGATAATTGTGCAATTTTCACAAAAATAGCGCCCCCTACCTATACCTGCAAAATTACACTTTTACGAAAGTGAAAACTAAAATTATATCCTGATTCTCCATGTCACACTGATCAAAAAAGTCTATTACAACACCCCTCTATCTTGCTTTGTTTTCTTTATAATTAGGCCCGAGCAACGGACACGAAGTGCCCGGCGAGGGACTAATTAAAATCGTAAAAAAAAAGGGAAAACGCAAGAATTCACATAGCAAACGTGGACCGATACACAAGTAACAGGTATCAGGAATTAGTGCTCCGGGAGGTCTAATTTTGGGTGGCGTTGGCAAGAGAAAATAATAAAAGATGGCTCAGTGGCGCCCCCTCAAACAGGCAGTTTACATTGAGTCAATGAGAGCCCGGTCGCAAAAAATGTCATCGTACAAAGGTGACACTGGCCAGGGACATAGACCACGTCAGGACATGTCAAAAAATATATTATGAGCCCGGCCTAAACTCTACAGGAAGTCGGCCATCTTAGCCCAAACCTCGAACCGTCAAAATCGTACCTGTTGAACTTGTGACCCCTTATCCCCGAGTTTTCAATCAAAAGCTTCAATTTTTGGCCAAAATGACCCAGACCCATGTGGCTTTCCAAATCCTCCTTTCAATTTTGGAAATATTATTGGGCGTGGTCATGACAAGGCCGCAACTCAGAGGCCATTTTCAACAAAATTCAAAGTCTCATATCTTTCACAGACTTTGTCGGATTGCAACGGACCCAATACGGCACACATGCACCTTCTCGAGCTGGACCTAACCATGTGCAAACGCAGCCACTATGGCCAAAAATGACCCACTGGCGCCCCCTTCAAGGTTTTTTCTTGAAAAATTCGAATAAAAAAATCGGGATGGTATGGAGTTGTGAAAATAATCACACAGGCCTTCCCCGTCATGGGGATCAACATACCAAAGAGGCATCACTCTGAGTAATGTCGTTTGGGAGAAATAAAATGCCAAAACATTGCAAAAAAACCGTTTCCATTATTAGGCCCGAGCAACGGACACGAAGTGCCCGGCGAGGGACTAATTAAAATCGTAAAAAAAAAGGGAAAACGCAAGAATTCAAATAGCAAACGTGGACCGATACACAAGTAACAGGTATCAGGAATTAGTGCTCCGGGAGGTCTAATTTTGGGTGGCGTTGGCAAGAGAAAATAATCAAAGATGGCTCAGTGGCGCCCCCTCAAACAGGCAGTTTACATTGAGTCAATGAGAGCCCGGTGGCAAAAAATGTCATGGTACAAAGGTGACACTGGCCAGGGTCATAGACCACGTCAGGACATGTCAAAAAATATATTATGAGCCCGGCCTAAACTCTACAGGAAGTCGGCCATCTTGGCCCAAACCTCGAACCTTCAAAATCGTACCTGTTGAACTTGTGACCCCTGATCCCCGAGTTTTCAATCAAAAGCTTCAATTTTTGGCCAAAATGTCCCAGACCCATGTGGCTTTCCAAATCCTCATTTCAATTTTGGAAATATTATCGGGCGTGGTCATGACAAGGCCGCAACTCAAAGGCCATTTTCAACAAAATTCAAAGTCTCATATCTTTCACAGACTTTGTGGGATTGCAACGGACCCAATACGGCGCACGTGCACATTCTCGAGCTGGACCTAACCATGTGCAAACGCAGCCACTATCGCCAAAAATGACCCACTGGCGCCCCCTTCAAGGTTTTTTCTTGAAAAATTCCAATCAAAAAATCGGGATGGTATGGAGTTGTGAAAATAATCACACAGGCCTTCCCCGTCATGGGGATCAACATACCAAAAAGGCATCAATCTGAGTAATGTCGTTTGGGAGAAATAAAATGCCAAAACATAGCAAAAAAACTGTTTCCATTATTATTATTATTATTACGTCTTTGATCTCAATTTTGACCCCCTGAACATTAACGAAAACTCAATTTTATTTGACCTAATGATCAGGATTGGTGAAAATTGTACTATTTTGAAGTCCGCCAAACAAAGTGCCCAACGGCGCCCCCTGTGCACATTGCATGGCCGTGAAAGATTTATTTTCACAGAAGTGAAAACAAAGGGTATATTTGGATTCTCCATGTCACACTGATCAAAAAAGTCAATCACAAGATGCCTCTATCTTGCTTTGTTTTTTTTATAATAAATATCATGCTTTTTCCCGCCTCTTTGACGACAACTCAAAAGAGCATGCAAGTTCCAATTGCACTAATATGTGCATCACATGAGCCCCTCTATGGATCGTACTGATTCGCCTGGATAATTGTGCAATTTTCAAAAAAATAGCGCCCCCTACCTATACCTGCAAAATTACACTTTTACGAAAGTGAAAACAAAAATTATATCCTGATTCTCCATGTCACACTGATCAAAAAAGTCTATTACAACATGCCTCTATCTTGCTTTGTTTTCTTTATAATTAGGCCCGAGCAACGGACACGAAGTGCCCGGCGAGGGACTAATTAAAATCGTAAAAAAAAAGGGAAAACGCAAGAATTCAAATAGCAAACGTGGACCGATACACAAGTAACAGGTATCAGGAATTAGTGCTCCGGGAGGTCTAATTTTGGGTGGCGTTGGCAAGAGAAAATAATCAAAGATGGCTCAGTGGCGCCCCCTCAAACAGGCAGTTTACATTGAGTCAATGAGAGCCCGGTGGCAAAAAATGTCATGGTACAAAGGTGACACTGGCCAGGGTCATAGACCACGTCAGGACATGTCAAAAAATATATTATGAGCCCGGCCTAAACTCTACAGGAAGTCGGCCATCTTGGCCCAAACCTCGAACCTTCAAAATCGTACCTGTTGAACTTGTGACCCCTGATCCCCGAGTTTTCAATCAAAAGCTTCAATTTTTGGCCAAAATGTCCCAGACCCATGTGGCTTTCCAAATCCTCATTTCAATTTTGGAAATATTATCGGGCGTGGTCATGACAAGGCCGCAACTCAAAGGCCATTTTCAACAAAATTCAAAGTCTCATATCTTTCACAGACTTTGTGGGATTGCAACGGACCCAATACGGCGCACGTGCACATTCTCGAGCTGGACCTAACCATGTGCAAACGCAGCCACTATCGCCAAAAATGACCCACTGGCGCCCCCTTCAAGGTTTTTTCTTGAAAAATTCCAATCAAAAAATCGGGATGGTATGGAGTTGTGAAAATAATCACACAGGCCTTCCCCGTCATGGGGATCAACATACCAAAAAGGCATCAATCTGAGTAATGTCGTTTGGGAGAAATAAAATGCCAAAACATAGCAAAAAAACTGTTTCCATTATTATTATTATTATTACGTCTTTGATCTCAATTTTGACCCCCTGAACATTAACGAAAACTCAATTTTATTTGACCTAATGATCAGGATTGGTGAAAATTGTACTATTTTGAAGTCCGCCAAACAAAGTGCCCAACGGCGCCCCCTGTGCACATTGCATGGCCGTGAAAGATTTATTTTCACAGAAGTGAAAACAAAGGGTATATTTGGATTCTCCATGTCACACTGATCAAAAAAGTCAATCACAAGATGCCTCTATCTTGCTTTGTTTTTTTTATAATAAATATCATGCTTTTTCCCGCCTCTTTGACGACAACTCAAAAGAGCATGCAAGTTCCAATTGCACTAATATGTGCATCACATGAGCCCCTCTATGGATCGTACTGATTCGCCTGGATAATTGTGCAATTTTCAAAAAAATAGCGCCCCCTACCTATACCTGCAAAATTACACTTTTACGAAAGTGAAAACAAAAATTATATCCTGATTCTCCATGTCACACTGATCAAAAAAGTCTATTACAACATGCCTCTATCTTGCTTTGTTTTCTTTATAATTAGGCCCGAGCAACGGACACGAAGTGCCCGGCGAGGGACTAATTAAAATCGTAAAAAAAAAGGGAAAACGCAAGAATTCAAATAGCAAACGTGGACCGATACACAAGTAACAGGTATCAGGAATTAGTGCTCCGGGAGGTCTAATTTTGGGTGGCGTTGGCAAGAGAAAATAATCAAAGATGGCTCAGTGGCGCCCCCTCAAACAGGCAGTTTACATTGAGTCAATGAGAGCCCGGTGGCAAAAAATGTCATGGTACAAAGGTGACACTGGCCAGGGTCATAGACCACGTCAGGACATGTCAAAAAATATATTATGAGCCCGGCCTAAACTCTACAGGAAGTCGGCCATCTTGGCCCAAACCTCGAACCTTCAAAATCGTACCTGTTGAACTTGTGACCCCTGATCCCCGAGTTTTCAATCAAAAGCTTCAATTTTTGGCCAAAATGTCCCAGACCCATGTGGCTTTCCAAATCCTCATTTCAATTTTGGAAATATTATCGGGCGTGGTCATGACAAGGCCGCAACTCAAAGGCCATTTTCAACAAAATTCAAAGTCTCATATCTTTCACAGACTTTGTGGGATTGCAACGGACCCAATACGGCGCACGTGCACATTCTCGAGCTGGACCTAACCATGTGCAAACGCAGCCACTATCGCCAAAAATGACCCACTGGCGCCCCCTTCAAGGTTTTTTCTTGAAAAATTCCAATCAAAAAATCGGGATGGTATGGAGTTGTGAAAATAATCACACAGGCCTTCCCCGTCATGGGGATCAACATACCAAAAAGGCATCAATCTGAGTAATGTCGTTTGGGAGAAATAAAATGCCAAAACATAGCAAAAAAACTGTTTCCATTATTATTATTATTATTACGTCTTTGATCTCAATTTTGACCCCCTGAACATTAACGAAAACTCAATTTTATTTGACCTAATGATCAGGATTGGTGAAAATTGTACTATTTTGAAGTCCGCCAAACAAAGTGCCCAACGGCGCCCCCTGTGCACATTGCATGGCCGTGAAAGATTTATTTTCACAGAAGTGAAAACAAAGGGTATATTTGGATTCTCCATGTCACACTGATCAAAAAAGTCAATCACAAGATGCCTCTATCTTGCTTTGTTTTTTTTATAATAAATATCATGCTTTTTCCCGCCTCTTTGACGACAACTCAAAAGAGCATGCAAGTTCCAATTGCACTAATATGTGCATCACATGAGCCCCTCTATGGATCGTACTGATTCGCCTGGATAATTGTGCAATTTTCAAAAAAATAGCGCCCCCTACCTATACCTGCAAAATTACACTTTTACGAAAGTGAAAACAAAAATTATATCCTGATTCTCCATGTCACACTGATCAAAAAAGTCTATTACAACATGCCTCTATCTTGCTTTGTTTTCTTTATAATTAGGCCCGAGCAACGGACACGAAGTGCCCGGCGAGGGACTAATTAAAATCGTAAAAAAAAAGGGAAAACGCAAGAATTCAAATAGCAAACGTGGACCGATACACAAGTAACAGGTATCAGGAATTAGTGCTCCGGGAGGTCTAATTTTGGGTGGCGTTGGCAAGAGAAAATAATCAAAGATGGCTCAGTGGCGCCCCCTCAAACAGGCAGTTTACATTGAGTCAATGAGAGCCCGGTGGCAAAAAATGTCATGGTACAAAGGTGACACTGGCCAGGGTCATAGACCACGTCAGGACATGTCAAAAAATATATTATGAGCCCGGCCTAAACTCTACAGGAAGTCGGCCATCTTGGCCCAAACCTCGAACCTTCAAAATCGTACCTGTTGAACTTGTGACCCCTGATCCCCGAGTTTTCAATCAAAAGCTTCAATTTTTGGCCAAAATGTCCCAGACCCATGTGGCTTTCCAAATCCTCATTTCAATTTTGGAAATATTATCGGGCGTGGTCATGACAAGGCCGCAACTCAAAGGCCATTTTCAACAAAATTCAAAGTCTCATATCTTTCACAGACTTTGTGGGATTGCAACGGACCCAATACGGCGCACGTGCACATTCTCGAGCTGGACCTAACCATGTGCAAACGCAGCCACTATCGCCAAAAATGACCCACTGGCGCCCCCTTCAAGGTTTTTTCTTGAAAAATTCCAATCAAAAAATCGGGATGGTATGGAGTTGTGAAAATAATCACACAGGCCTTCCCCGTCATGGGGATCAACATACCAAAAAGGCATCAATCTGAGTAATGTCGTTTGGGAGAAATAAAATGCCAAAACATAGCAAAAAAACTGTTTCCATTATTAGGCCCGAGCAACGGACACGAAGTGCCCGGCGAGGGACTAATTAAAATCGTAAAAAAAAAGGGAAAACGCAAGAATTCAAATAGCAAACGTGGACCGATACACAAGTAACAGGTATCAGAAATTAGTGCTCCGGGAGGTCTAATTTTGGGTGGCGTTGGCAAAAGAAAATAATAAAAGATGGCTCAGTGGCGCCCCCTCAAACAGGCAGTTTACATTGAGTCAATGAGAGCCCGGTGGCAAAAAATGTCATGGTACAAAGGTGACACTGGCCAGGGTCATAGACCACGTCAGGACATGTCAAAAAATATATTATGAGCCCGGCCTAAACTCTACAGGAAGTCGGCCATCTTGGCCCAAACCTCGCACCGTCAAAATCGTACCTGTTGAACTTGTGACCCCTGATCCCCGAGTTTTCAATCAAAAGCTTCGATTTTTGGCCAAAATGTCCCAGACCCATGTGGCTTTCCAAATCCTCATTTCAATTTTGGAAATATTATTGGGCGTGGTCATGACAAGGCCGCAACTCAGAGGCCATTTTCAACAAAATTCAAAGTCTCATATCTTTCACAGACTTTGTGGGATTGCAACGGACCCAATACGGCGCACGTGCACCTTCTCGAGCTGGACCTAACCATGTGCAAACGCAGCCACTATGGCCAAAAATGACCCACTGGCGCCCCCTTCAAGGTTTTTTCTTGAAAAATTCGAATCAAAAAATCGGGATGGTATGGAGTTGTGAAAATAATCACACAGGCCTTCCCCGTCATGTGGATCAACATACCAAAGAGGCATCACTCTGAGTCATGTCGTTTGGGAGAAATAAAATGCCAAAACATAGCAAAAAAACTGTTTCCATTATTATTATTATTATTATTACGTCTTTGATCTCAATTTTGACCCCCTGAACATTAACGAAAACTCAATTTTATTTGACCTAATGATCAGGATTGGTGAAAATTGTACTATTTTGAAGTCCGCCAAACAAAGTGCCCAACGGCGCCCCCTGTGCACATTACATGGCCGTGAAAAATTTATTTTCACGAAAGTGAAAACAAAGGGTATATTTGGATTCTCCATGTCACACTGATCAAAAAAGTCAATCACAAGATGCCTCTATCTTGCTTTGTTAAATATCCTGCTTTTTACCCGCCTCTTTGACGACAACTCAAAAGGGCATGCAAGTTCCAATTGCACTAAAATTTGTATCACATAAGCCCCTCTATGGATCGTACTGATTAGCCTGGATAATTGTGCAATTTTCAAAAAAATAGCGCCCCCTACCTATACCTGCAAAATTACACTTTCACGAAAGTGAAAACAAAAATTCGAACCCGATTCTCCATGTCACACTGATCAAAAAGGTCCATTACAACATGCCTCTATCTCGCTTTGTTTTTATATTATTAATATCCTGCTTTTACTCCGCCTCTTTGACGACAACTCAAAAGGGCATGCAATTTCCAATTACACTAATATGTGTATCACATGAGCCCCTCTATGGATCGTACTGATTCGCCTGGATAATTGTGCAATTTTCAAAAAAATAGCGCCCCCTACCAATACCTGCAAAATTACACTTTTACGAAAGTGAAAACAAAAATTATAACCTGATTCTCCATGTCACACTGATCAAAAAAGTCTATTACAACACCCCTCTATCTTGCTTTGTTTTCTTTATAATTAGGCCCGAGCAACGGACACGAAGTGCCCGGCGAGGGACTAATTAAAATCGTAAAAAAAAAGGGAAAACGCAAGAATTCACATAGCAAACGTGGACCGATACACAAGTAACAGGTATCAGGAATTAGTGCTCCGGGAGGTCTAATTTTGGGTGGCGTTGGCAAGAGAAAATAATAAAAGATGGCTCAGTGGCGCCCCCTCAAACAGGCAGTTTACATTGAGTCAATGAGAGCCCGGTGGCAAAAAATGTCATCGTACAAAGGTGACACTGGCCAGGGACATAGACCACGTCAGGACATGTCAAAAAATATATTATGAGCCCGGCCTAAACTCTACAGGAAGTCGGCCATCTTAGCCCAAACCTCGAACCGTCAAAATCGTACCTGTTGAACTTGTGACCCCTTATCCCCGAGTTTTCAATCAAAAGCTTCAATTTTTGGCCAAAATGACCCAGACCCATGTGGCTTTCCAAATCCTCCTTTCAATTTTGGAAATATTATTGGGCGTGGTCATAACAAGGCCGCAACTCAGAGGCCATTTTCAACCAAATTCAAAGTCTCATATCTTTCACAGACTTTGTGGGATTGCAACGGACCCAATACGGCGCACGTGCACATTCTCGAGCTGGACCTAACCATGTGCAAACGCAGCCACTATGGCCAAAAATGACCCACTGGCGCCCCCTTCAAGGTTTTTTCTTGAAAAATTCGAATAAAAAAATCGGGATGGTATGGAGTTGTGAAAATAATCACACAGGCCTTCCCCGTCATGGGGATCAACATACCAAAGAGGCATCACTCTGAGTAATGTCGTTTGGGAGAAATAAAATGCCAAAACATTGCAAAAAAACCGTTTCCATTATTAGGCCCGAGCAACGGACACGAAGTGCCCGGCGAGGGACTAATTAAAATCGTAAAAAAAAAGGGAAAACGCAAGAATTCAAATAGCAAACGTGGACCGATACACAAGTAACAGGTATCAGGAATTAGTGCTCCGGGAGGTCTAATTTTGGGTGGCGTTGGCAAGAGAAAATAATCAAAGATGGCTCAGTGGCGCCCCCTCAAACAGGCAGTTTACATTGAGTCAATGAGAGCCCGGTGGCAAAAAATGTCATGGTACAAAGGTGACACTGGCCAGGGTCATAGACCACGTCAGGACATGTCAAAAAATATATTATGAGCCCGGCCTAAACTCTACAGGAAGTCGGCCATCTTGGCCCAAACCTCGAACCTTCAAAATCGTACCTGTTGAACTTGTGACCCCTGATCCCCGAGTTTTCAATCAAAAGCTTCAATTTTTGGCCAAAATGTCCCAGACCCATGTGGCTTTCCAAATCCTCATTTCAATTTTGGAAATATTATCGGGCGTGGTCATGACAAGGCCGCAACTCAAAGGCCATTTTCAACAAAATTCAAAGTCTCATATCTTTCACAGACTTTGTGGGATTGCAACGGACCCAATACGGCGCACGTGCACATTCTCGAGCTGGACCTAACCATGTGCAAACGCAGCCACTATCGCCAAAAATGACCCACTGGCGCCCCCTTCAAGGTTTTTTCTTGAAAAATTCCAATCAAAAAATCGGGATGGTATGGAGTTGTGAAAATAATCACACAGGCCTTCCCCGTCATGGGGATCAACATACCAAAAAGGCATCAATCTGAGTAATGTCGTTTGGGAGAAATAAAATGCCAAAACATAGCAAAAAAACTGTTTCCATTATTATTATTATTATTACGTCTTTGATCTCAATTTTGACCCCCTGAACATTAACGAAAACTCAATTTTATTTGACCTAATGATCAGGATTGGTGAAAATTGTACTATTTTGAAGTCCGCCAAACAAAGTGCCCAACGGCGCCCCCTGTGCACATTGCATGGCCGTGAAAGATTTATTTTCACAGAAGTGAAAACAAAGGGTATATTTGGATTCTCCATGTCACACTGATCAAAAAAGTCAATCACAAGATGCCTCTATCTTGCTTTGTTTTTTTTATAATAAATATCATGCTTTTTCCCGCCTCTTTGACGACAACTCAAAAGAGCATGCAAGTTCCAATTGCACTAATATGTGCATCACATGAGCCCCTCTATGGATCGTACTGATTCGCCTGGATAATTGTGCAATTTTCAAAAAAATAGCGCCCCCTACCTATACCTGCAAAATTACACTTTTACGAAAGTGAAAACAAAAATTATATCCTGATTCTCCATGTCACACTGATCAAAAAAGTCTATTACAACATGCCTCTATCTTGCTTTGTTTTCTTTATAATTAGGCCCGAGCAACGGACACGAAGTGCCCGGCGAGGGACTAATTAAAATCGTAAAAAAAAAGGGAAAACGCAAGAATTCAAATAGCAAACGTGGACCGATACACAAGTAACAGGTATCAGGAATTAGTGCTCCGGGAGGTCTAATTTTGGGTGGCGTTGGCAAGAGAAAATAATCAAAGATGGCTCAGTGGCGCCCCCTCAAACAGGCAGTTTACATTGAGTCAATGAGAGCCCGGTGGCAAAAAATGTCATGGTACAAAGGTGACACTGGCCAGGGTCATAGACCACGTCAGGACATGTCAAAAAATATATTATGAGCCCGGCCTAAACTCTACAGGAAGTCGGCCATCTTGGCCCAAACCTCGAACCTTCAAAATCGTACCTGTTGAACTTGTGACCCCTGATCCCCGAGTTTTCAATCAAAAGCTTCAATTTTTGGCCAAAATGTCCCAGACCCATGTGGCTTTCCAAATCCTCATTTCAATTTTGGAAATATTATCGGGCGTGGTCATGACAAGGCCGCAACTCAAAGGCCATTTTCAACAAAATTCAAAGTCTCATATCTTTCACAGACTTTGTGGGATTGCAACGGACCCAATACGGCGCACGTGCACATTCTCGAGCTGGACCTAACCATGTGCAAACGCAGCCACTATCGCCAAAAATGACCCACTGGCGCCCCCTTCAAGGTTTTTTCTTGAAAAATTCCAATCAAAAAATCGGGATGGTATGGAGTTGTGAAAATAATCACACAGGCCTTCCCCGTCATGGGGATCAACATACCAAAAAGGCATCAATCTGAGTAATGTCGTTTGGGAGAAATAAAATGCCAAAACATAGCAAAAAAACTGTTTCCATTATTATTATTATTATTACGTCTTTGATCTCAATTTTGACCCCCTGAACATTAACGAAAACTCAATTTTATTTGACCTAATGATCAGGATTGGTGAAAATTGTACTATTTTGAAGTCCGCCAAACAAAGTGCCCAACGGCGCCCCCTGTGCACATTGCATGGCCGTGAAAGATTTATTTTCACAGAAGTGAAAACAAAGGGTATATTTGGATTCTCCATGTCACACTGATCAAAAAAGTCAATCACAAGATGCCTCTATCTTGCTTTGTTTTTTTTATAATAAATATCATGCTTTTTCCCGCCTCTTTGACGACAACTCAAAAGAGCATGCAAGTTCCAATTGCACTAATATGTGCATCACATGAGCCCCTCTATGGATCGTACTGATTCGCCTGGATAATTGTGCAATTTTCAAAAAAATAGCGCCCCCTACCTATACCTGCAAAATTACACTTTTACGAAAGTGAAAACAAAAATTATATCCTGATTCTCCATGTCACACTGATCAAAAAAGTCTATTACAACATGCCTCTATCTTGCTTTGTTTTCTTTATAATTAGGCCCGAGCAACGGACACGAAGTGCCCGGCGAGGGACTAATTAAAATCGTAAAAAAAAAGGGAAAACGCAAGAATTCAAATAGCAAACGTGGACCGATACACAAGTAACAGGTATCAGGAATTAGTGCTCCGGGAGGTCTAATTTTGGGTGGCGTTGGCAAGAGAAAATAATCAAAGATGGCTCAGTGGCGCCCCCTCAAACAGGCAGTTTACATTGAGTCAATGAGAGCCCGGTGGCAAAAAATGTCATGGTACAAAGGTGACACTGGCCAGGGTCATAGACCACGTCAGGACATGTCAAAAAATATATTATGAGCCCGGCCTAAACTCTACAGGAAGTCGGCCATCTTGGCCCAAACCTCGAACCTTCAAAATCGTACCTGTTGAACTTGTGACCCCTGATCCCCGAGTTTTCAATCAAAAGCTTCAATTTTTGGCCAAAATGTCCCAGACCCATGTGGCTTTCCAAATCCTCATTTCAATTTTGGAAATATTATCGGGCGTGGTCATGACAAGGCCGCAACTCAAAGGCCATTTTCAACAAAATTCAAAGTCTCATATCTTTCACAGACTTTGTGGGATTGCAACGGACCCAATACGGCGCACGTGCACATTCTCGAGCTGGACCTAACCATGTGCAAACGCAGCCACTATCGCCAAAAATGACCCACTGGCGCCCCCTTCAAGGTTTTTTCTTGAAAAATTCCAATCAAAAAATCGGGATGGTATGGAGTTGTGAAAATAATCACACAGGCCTTCCCCGTCATGGGGATCAACATACCAAAAAGGCATCAATCTGAGTAATGTCGTTTGGGAGAAATAAAATGCCAAAACATAGCAAAAAAACTGTTTCCATTATTATTATTATTATTACGTCTTTGATCTCAATTTTGACCCCCTGAACATTAACGAAAACTCAATTTTATTTGACCTAATGATCAGGATTGGTGAAAATTGTACTATTTTGAAGTCCGCCAAACAAAGTGCCCAACGGCGCCCCCTGTGCACATTGCATGGCCGTGAAAGATTTATTTTCACAGAAGTGAAAACAAAGGGTATATTTGGATTCTCCATGTCACACTGATCAAAAAAGTCAATCACAAGATGCCTCTATCTTGCTTTGTTTTTTTTATAATAAATATCATGCTTTTTCCCGCCTCTTTGACGACAACTCAAAAGAGCATGCAAGTTCCAATTGCACTAATATGTGCATCACATGAGCCCCTCTATGGATCGTACTGATTCGCCTGGATAATTGTGCAATTTTCAAAAAAATAGCGCCCCCTACCTATACCTGCAAAATTACACTTTTACGAAAGTGAAAACAAAAATTATATCCTGATTCTCCATGTCACACTGATCAAAAAAGTCTATTACAACATGCCTCTATCTTGCTTTGTTTTCTTTATAATTAGGCCCGAGCAACGGACACGAAGTGCCCGGCGAGGGACTAATTAAAATCGTAAAAAAAAAGGGAAAACGCAAGAATTCAAATAGCAAACGTGGACCGATACACAAGTAACAGGTATCAGGAATTAGTGCTCCGGGAGGTCTAATTTTGGGTGGCGTTGGCAAGAGAAAATAATCAAAGATGGCTCAGTGGCGCCCCCTCAAACAGGCAGTTTACATTGAGTCAATGAGAGCCCGGTGGCAAAAAATGTCATGGTACAAAGGTGACACTGGCCAGGGTCATAGACCACGTCAGGACATGTCAAAAAATATATTATGAGCCCGGCCTAAACTCTACAGGAAGTCGGCCATCTTGGCCCAAACCTCGAACCTTCAAAATCGTACCTGTTGAACTTGTGACCCCTGATCCCCGAGTTTTCAATCAAAAGCTTCAATTTTTGGCCAAAATGTCCCAGACCCATGTGGCTTTCCAAATCCTCATTTCAATTTTGGAAATATTATCGGGCGTGGTCATGACAAGGCCGCAACTCAAAGGCCATTTTCAACAAAATTCAAAGTCTCATATCTTTCACAGACTTTGTGGGATTGCAACGGACCCAATACGGCGCACGTGCACATTCTCGAGCTGGACCTAACCATGTGCAAACGCAGCCACTATCGCCAAAAATGACCCACTGGCGCCCCCTTCAAGGTTTTTTCTTGAAAAATTCCAATCAAAAAATCGGGATGGTATGGAGTTGTGAAAATAATCACACAGGCCTTCCCCGTCATGGGGATCAACATACCAAAAAGGCATCAATCTGAGTAATGTCGTTTGGGAGAAATAAAATGCCAAAACATAGCAAAAAAACTGTTTCCATTATTAGGCCCGAGCAACGGACACGAAGTGCCCGGCGAGGGACTAATTAAAATCGTAAAAAAAAAGGGAAAACGCAAGAATTCAAATAGCAAACGTGGACCGATACACAAGTAACAGGTATCAGAAATTAGTGCTCCGGGAGGTCTAATTTTGGGTGGCGTTGGCAAAAGAAAATAATAAAAGATGGCTCAGTGGCGCCCCCTCAAACAGGCAGTTTACATTGAGTCAATGAGAGCCCGGTGGCAAAAAATGTCATGGTACAAAGGTGACACTGGCCAGGGTCATAGACCACGTCAGGACATGTCAAAAAATATATTATGAGCCCGGCCTAAACTCTACAGGAAGTCGGCCATCTTGGCCCAAACCTCGCACCGTCAAAATCGTACCTGTTGAACTTGTGACCCCTGATCCCCGAGTTTTCAATCAAAAGCTTCGATTTTTGGCCAAAATGTCCCAGACCCATGTGGCTTTCCAAATCCTCATTTCAATTTTGGAAATATTATTGGGCGTGGTCATGACAAGGCCGCAACTCAGAGGCCATTTTCAACAAAATTCAAAGTCTCATATCTTTCACAGACTTTGTGGGATTGCAACGGACCCAATACGGCGCACGTGCACCTTCTCGAGCTGGACCTAACCATGTGCAAACGCAGCCACTATGGCCAAAAATGACCCACTGGCGCCCCCTTCAAGGTTTTTTCTTGAAAAATTCGAATCAAAAAATCGGGATGGTATGGAGTTGTGAAAATAATCACACAGGCCTTCCCCGTCATGTGGATCAACATACCAAAGAGGCATCACTCTGAGTCATGTCGTTTGGGAGAAATAAAATGCCAAAACATAGCAAAAAAACTGTTTCCATTATTATTATTATTATTATTACGTCTTTGATCTCAATTTTGACCCCCTGAACATTAACGAAAACTCAATTTTATTTGACCTAATGATCAGGATTGGTGAAAATTGTACTATTTTGAAGTCCGCCAAACAAAGTGCCCAACGGCGCCCCCTGTGCACATTACATGGCCGTGAAAAATTTATTTTCACGAAAGTGAAAACAAAGGGTATATTTGGATTCTCCATGTCACACTGATCAAAAAAGTCAATCACAAGATGCCTCTATCTTGCTTTGTTAAATATCCTGCTTTTTACCCGCCTCTTTGACGACAACTCAAAAGGGCATGCAAGTTCCAATTGCACTAAAATTTGTATCACATAAGCCCCTCTATGGATCGTACTGATTAGCCTGGATAATTGTGCAATTTTCAAAAAAATAGCGCCCCCTACCTATACCTGCAAAATTACACTTTCACGAAAGTGAAAACAAAAATTCGAACCCGATTCTCCATGTCACACTGATCAAAAAGGTCCATTACAACATGCCTCTATCTCGCTTTGTTTTTATATTATTAATATCCTGCTTTTACTCCGCCTCTTTGACGACAACTCAAAAGGGCATGCAATTTCCAATTACACTAATATGTGTATCACATGAGCCCCTCTATGGATCGTACTGATTCGCCTGGATAATTGTGAAATTTTCAAAAAAATAGCGCCCCCTACCAATACCTGCAAAATTACACTTTTACGAAAGTGAAAACAAAAATTATAACCTGATTCTCCATGTCACACTGATCAAAAAAGTCTATTACAACACCCCTCTATCTTGCTTTGTTTTCTTTATAATTAGGCCCGAGCAACGGACACGAAGTGCCCGGCGAGGGACTAATTAAAATCGTAAAAAAAAAGGGAAAACGCAAGAATTCACATAGCAAACGTGGACCGATACACAAGTAACAGGTATCAGGAATTAGTGCTCCGGGAGGTCTAATTTTGGGTGGCGTTGGCAAGAGAAAATAATAAAAGATGGCTCAGTGGCGCCCCCTCAAACAGGCAGTTTACATTGAGTCAATGAGAGCCCGGTGGCAAAAAATGTCATCGTACAAAGGTGACACTGGCCAGGGACATAGACCACGTCAGGACATGTCAAAAAATATATTATGAGCCCGGCCTAAACTCTACAGGAAGTCGGCCATCTTAGCCCAAACCTCGAACCGTCAAAATCGTACCTGTTGAACTTGTGACCCCTTATCCCCGAGTTTTCAATCAAAAGCTTCAATTTTTGGCCAAAATGACCCAGACCCATGTGGCTTTCCAAATCCTCCTTTCAATTTTGGAAATATTATTGGGCGTGGTCATAACAAGGCCGCAACTCAGAGGCCATTTTCAACCAAATTCAAAGTCTCATATCTTTCACAGACTTTGTGGGATTGCAACGGACCCAATACGGCGCACGTGCACATTCTCGAGCTGGACCTAACCATGTGCAAACGCAGCCACTATGGCCAAAAATGACCCACTGGCGCCCCCTTCAAGGTTTTTTCTTGAAAAATTCGAATAAAAAAATCGGGATGGTATGGAGTTGTGAAAATAATCACACAGGCCTTCCCCGTCATGGGGATCAACATACCAAAGAGGCATCACTCTGAGTAATGTCGTTTGGGAGAAATAAAATGCCAAAACATTGCAAAAAAACCGTTTCCATTATTAGGCCCGAGCAACGGACACGAAGTGCCCGGCGAGGGACTAATTAAAATCGTAAAAAAAAAGGGAAAACGCAAGAATTCAAATAGCAAACGTGGACCGATACACAAGTAACAGGTATCAGGAATTAGTGCTCCGGGAGGTCTAATTTTGGGTGGCGTTGGCAAGAGAAAATAATCAAAGATGGCTCAGTGGCGCCCCCTCAAACAGGCAGTTTACATTGAGTCAATGAGAGCCCGGTGGCAAAAAATGTCATGGTACAAAGGTGACACTGGCCAGGGTCATAGACCACGTCAGGACATGTCAAAAAATATATTATGAGCCCGGCCTAAACTCTACAGGAAGTCGGCCATCTTGGCCCAAACCTCGAACCTTCAAAATCGTACCTGTTGAACTTGTGACCCCTGATCCCCGAGTTTTCAATCAAAAGCTTCAATTTTTGGCCAAAATGTCCCAGACCCATGTGGCTTTCCAAATCCTCATTTCAATTTTGGAAATATTATCGGGCGTGGTCATGACAAGGCCGCAACTCAAAGGCCATTTTCAACAAAATTCAAAGTCTCATATCTTTCACAGACTTTGTGGGATTGCAACGGACCCAATACGGCGCACGTGCACATTCTCGAGCTGGACCTAACCATGTGCAAACGCAGCCACTATCGCCAAAAATGACCCACTGGCGCCCCCTTCAAGGTTTTTTCTTGAAAAATTCCAATCAAAAAATCGGGATGGTATGGAGTTGTGAAAATAATCACACAGGCCTTCCCCGTCATGGGGATCAACATACCAAAAAGGCATCAATCTGAGTAATGTCGTTTGGGAGAAATAAAATGCCAAAACATAGCAAAAAAACTGTTTCCATTATTATTATTATTATTACGTCTTTGATCTCAATTTTGACCCCCTGAACATTAACGAAAACTCAATTTTATTTGACCTAATGATCAGGATTGGTGAAAATTGTACTATTTTGAAGTCCGCCAAACAAAGTGCCCAACGGCGCCCCCTGTGCACATTGCATGGCCGTGAAAGATTTATTTTCACAGAAGTGAAAACAAAGGGTATATTTGGATTCTCCATGTCACACTGATCAAAAAAGTCAATCACAAGATGCCTCTATCTTGCTTTGTTTTTTTTATAATAAATATCATGCTTTTTCCCGCCTCTTTGACGACAACTCAAAAGAGCATGCAAGTTCCAATTGCACTAATATGTGCATCACATGAGCCCCTCTATGGATCGTACTGATTCGCCTGGATAATTGTGCAATTTTCAAAAAAATAGCGCCCCCTACCTATACCTGCAAAATTACACTTTTACGAAAGTGAAAACAAAAATTATATCCTGATTCTCCATGTCACACTGATCAAAAAAGTCTATTACAACATGCCTCTATCTTGCTTTGTTTTCTTTATAATTAGGCCCGAGCAACGGACACGAAGTGCCCGGCGAGGGACTAATTAAAATCGTAAAAAAAAAGGGAAAACGCAAGAATTCAAATAGCAAACGTGGACCGATACACAAGTAACAGGTATCAGGAATTAGTGCTCCGGGAGGTCTAATTTTGGGTGGCGTTGGCAAGAGAAAATAATCAAAGATGGCTCAGTGGCGCCCCCTCAAACAGGCAGTTTACATTGAGTCAATGAGAGCCCGGTGGCAAAAAATGTCATGGTACAAAGGTGACACTGGCCAGGGTCATAGACCACGTCAGGACATGTCAAAAAATATATTATGAGCCCGGCCTAAACTCTACAGGAAGTCGGCCATCTTGGCCCAAACCTCGAACCTTCAAAATCGTACCTGTTGAACTTGTGACCCCTGATCCCCGAGTTTTCAATCAAAAGCTTCAATTTTTGGCCAAAATGTCCCAGACCCATGTGGCTTTCCAAATCCTCATTTCAATTTTGGAAATATTATCGGGCGTGGTCATGACAAGGCCGCAACTCAAAGGCCATTTTCAACAAAATTCAAAGTCTCATATCTTTCACAGACTTTGTGGGATTGCAACGGACCCAATACGGCGCACGTGCACATTCTCGAGCTGGACCTAACCATGTGCAAACGCAGCCACTATCGCCAAAAATGACCCACTGGCGCCCCCTTCAAGGTTTTTTCTTGAAAAATTCCAATCAAAAAATCGGGATGGTATGGAGTTGTGAAAATAATCACACAGGCCTTCCCCGTCATGGGGATCAACATACCAAAAAGGCATCAATCTGAGTAATGTCGTTTGGGAGAAATAAAATGCCAAAACATAGCAAAAAAACTGTTTCCATTATTATTATTATTATTACGTCTTTGATCTCAATTTTGACCCCCTGAACATTAACGAAAACTCAATTTTATTTGACCTAATGATCAGGATTGGTGAAAATTGTACTATTTTGAAGTCCGCCAAACAAAGTGCCCAACGGCGCCCCCTGTGCACATTGCATGGCCGTGAAAGATTTATTTTCACAGAAGTGAAAACAAAGGGTATATTTGGATTCTCCATGTCACACTGATCAAAAAAGTCAATCACAAGATGCCTCTATCTTGCTTTGTTTTTTTTATAATAAATATCATGCTTTTTCCCGCCTCTTTGACGACAACTCAAAAGAGCATGCAAGTTCCAATTGCACTAATATGTGCATCACATGAGCCCCTCTATGGATCGTACTGATTCGCCTGGATAATTGTGCAATTTTCAAAAAAATAGCGCCCCCTACCTATACCTGCAAAATTACACTTTTACGAAAGTGAAAACAAAAATTATATCCTGATTCTCCATGTCACACTGATCAAAAAAGTCTATTACAACATGCCTCTATCTTGCTTTGTTTTCTTTATAATTAGGCCCGAGCAACGGACACGAAGTGCCCGGCGAGGGACTAATTAAAATCGTAAAAAAAAAGGGAAAACGCAAGAATTCAAATAGCAAACGTGGACCGATACACAAGTAACAGGTATCAGGAATTAGTGCTCCGGGAGGTCTAATTTTGGGTGGCGTTGGCAAGAGAAAATAATCAAAGATGGCTCAGTGGCGCCCCCTCAAACAGGCAGTTTACATTGAGTCAATGAGAGCCCGGTGGCAAAAAATGTCATGGTACAAAGGTGACACTGGCCAGGGTCATAGACCACGTCAGGACATGTCAAAAAATATATTATGAGCCCGGCCTGAACTCTACAGGAAGTCGGCCATCTTGGCCCAAACCTCGAACCTTCAAAATCGTACCTGTTGAACTTGTGACCCCTGATCCCCGAGTTTTCAATCAAAAGCTTCAATTTTTGGCCAAAATGTCCCAGACCCATGTGGCTTTCCAAATCCTCATTTCAATTTTGGAAATATTATCGGGCGTGGTCATGACAAGGCCGCAACTCAAAGGCCATTTTCAACAAAATTCAAAGTCTCATATCTTTCACAGACTTTGTGGGATTGCAACGGACCCAATACGGCGCACGTGCACATTCTCGAGCTGGACCTAACCATGTGCAAACGCAGCCACTATCGCCAAAAATGACCCACTGGCGCCCCCTTCAAGGTTTTTTCTTGAAAAATTCCAATCAAAAAATCGGGATGGTATGGAGTTGTGAAAATAATCACACAGGCCTTCCCCGTCATGGGGATCAACATACCAAAAAGGCATCAATCTGAGTAATGTCGTTTGGGAGAAATAAAATGCCAAAACATAGCAAAAAAACTGTTTCCATTATTATTATTATTATTACGTCTTTGATCTCAATTTTGACCCCCTGAACATTAACGAAAACTCAATTTTATTTGACCTAATGATCAGGATTGGTGAAAATTGTACTATTTTGAAGTCCGCCAAACAAAGTGCCCAACGGCGCCCCCTGTGCACATTGCATGGCCGTGAAAGATTTATTTTCACAGAAGTGAAAACAAAGGGTATATTTGGATTCTCCATGTCACACTGATCAAAAAAGTCAATCACAAGATGCCTCTATCTTGCTTTGTTTTTTTTATAATAAATATCATGCTTTTTCCCGCCTCTTTGACGACAACTCAAAAGAGCATGCAAGTTCCAATTGCACTAATATGTGCATCACATGAGCCCCTCTATGGATCGTACTGATTCGCCTGGATAATTGTGCAATTTTCAAAAAAATAGCGCCCCCTACCTATACCTGCAAAATTACACTTTTACGAAAGTGAAAACAAAAATTATATCCTGATTCTCCATGTCACACTGATCAAAAAAGTCTATTACAACATGCCTCTATCTTGCTTTGTTTTCTTTATAATTAGGCCCGAGCAACGGACACGAAGTGCCCGGCGAGGGACTAATTAAAATCGTAAAAAAAAAGGGAAAACGCAAGAATTCAAATAGCAAACGTGGACCGATACACAAGTAACAGGTATCAGGAATTAGTGCTCCGGGAGGTCTAATTTTGGGTGGCGTTGGCAAGAGAAAATAATCAAAGATGGCTCAGTGGCGCCCCCTCAAACAGGCAGTTTACATTGAGTCAATGAGAGCCCGGTGGCAAAAAATGTCATGGTACAAAGGTGACACTGGCCAGGGTCATAGACCACGTCAGGACATGTCAAAAAATATATTATGAGCCCGGCCTGAACTCTACAGGAAGTCGGCCATCTTGGCCCAAACCTCGAACCTTCAAAATCGTACCTGTTGAACTTGTGACCCCTGATCCCCGAGTTTTCAATCAAAAGCTTCAATTTTTGGCCAAAATGTCCCAGACCCATGTGGCTTTCCAAATCCTCATTTCAATTTTGGAAATATTATCGGGCGTGGTCATGACAAGGCCGCAACTCAAAGGCCATTTTCAACAAAATTCAAAGTCTCATATCTTTCACAGACTTTGTGGGATTGCAACGGACCCAATACGGCGCACGTGCACATTCTCGAGCTGGACCTAACCATGTGCAAACGCAGCCACTATCGCCAAAAATGACCCACTGGCGCCCCCTTCAAGGTTTTTTCTTGAAAAATTCCAATCAAAAAATCGGGATGGTATGGAGTTGTGAAAATAATCACACAGGCCTTCCCCGTCATGGGGATCAACATACCAAAAAGGCATCAATCTGAGTAATGTCGTTTGGGAGAAATAAAATGCCAAAACATAGCAAAAAAACTGTTTCCATTATTATTATTATTATTACGTCTTTGATCTCAATTTTGACCCCCTGAACATTAACGAAAACTCAATTTTATTTGACCTAATGATCAGGATTGGTGAAAATTGTACTATTTTGAAGTCCGCCAAACAAAGTGCCCAACGGCGCCCCCTGTGCACATTGCATGGCCGTGAAAGATTTATTTTCACAGAAGTGAAAACAAAGGGTATATTTGGATTCTCCATGTCACACTGATCAAAAAAGTCAATCACAAGATGCCTCTATCTTGCTTTGTTTTTTTTATAATAAATATCATGCTTTTTCCCGCCTCTTTGACGACAACTCAAAAGAGCATGCAAGTTCCAATTGCACTAATATGTGCATCACATGAGCCCCTCTATGGATCGTACTGATTCGCCTGGATAATTGTGCAATTTTCAAAAAAATAGCGCCCCCTACCTATACCTGCAAAATTACACTTTTACGAAAGTGAAAACAAAAATTATATCCTGATTCTCCATGTCACACTGATCAAAAAAGTCTATTACAACATGCCTCTATCTTGCTTTGTTTTCTTTATAATTAGGCCCGAGCAACGGACACGAAGTGCCCGGCGAGGGACTAATTAAAATCGTAAAAAAAAAGGGAAAACGCAAGAATTCAAATAGCAAACGTGGACCGATACACAAGTAACAGGTATCAGGAATTAGTGCTCCGGGAGGTCTAATTTTGGGTGGCGTTGGCAAGAGAAAATAATCAAAGATGGCTCAGTGGCGCCCCCTCAAACAGGCAGTTTACATTGAGTCAATGAGAGCCCGGTGGCAAAAAATGTCATGGTACAAAGGTGACACTGGCCAGGGTCATAGACCACGTCAGGACATGTCAAAAAATATATTATGAGCCCGGCCTGAACTCTACAGGAAGTCGGCCATCTTGGCCCAAACCTCGAACCTTCAAAATCGTACCTGTTGAACTTGTGACCCCTGATCCCCGAGTTTTCAATCAAAAGCTTCAATTTTTGGCCAAAATGTCCCAGACCCATGTGGCTTTCCAAATCCTCATTTCAATTTTGGAAATATTATCGGGCGTGGTCATGACAAGGCCGCAACTCAAAGGCCATTTTCAACAAAATTCAAAGTCTCATATCTTTCACAGACTTTGTGGGATTGCAACGGACCCAATACGGCGCACGTGCACATTCTCGAGCTGGACCTAACCATGTGCAAACGCAGCCACTATCGCCAAAAATGACCCACTGGCGCCCCCTTCAAGGTTTTTTCTTGAAAAATTCCAATCAAAAAATCGGGATGGTATGGAGTTGTGAAAATAATCACACAGGCCTTCCCCGTCATGGGGATCAACATACCAAAAAGGCATCAATCTGAGTAATGTCGTTTGGGAGAAATAAAATGCCAAAACATAGCAAAAAAACTGTTTCCATTATTAGGCCCGAGCAACGGACACGAAGTGCCCGGCGAGGGACTAATTAAAATCGTAAAAAAAAAGGGAAAACGCAAGAATTCAAATAGCAAACGTGGACCGATACACAAGTAACAGGTATCAGGAATTAGTGCTCCGGGAGGTCTAATTTTGGGTGGCGTTCGCAAGAGAAAATAATAAAAGATGGCTCAGTGGCGCCCCCTCAAACAGGCAGTTTACATTGAGTCAATGAGAGCCCGGTGGCAAAAAATGTCATCGTACAAAGGTGACACTGGCCACGGACATAGACCACGTCAGGACATGTGAAAAAATATATTATGAGCCCGGCCTAAACTCTACAGGAAGTCGGCCATCTTGGCCCAAACCTCGCACCGTCAAAATCGTACCTGTTGAACTTGTGACCCCTGATCCCCGAGTTTTCAATCAAAAGCTTCAATTTTTGGCCAAAATGTCCCAGACCCATGTGGCTTTCCAAATCCTCATTTCAATTTTGGAAATATTATTGGGTGTGGTCATGACAAGGCCGCAACTCAGAGGCCATTTTCAACCAAATTCAAAGTCTCATATCTTTCACAGAGTTTGTCGGATTGCAACGGCCCCAATACGGCGCACGTGCACCTTCTCGAGCTGGACCTAACCATGTGCAAACGCAGCCACTATGGCCAAAAATGACCCACTGGCGCCCCCTTCAAGGTTTTTTCTTGAAAAATTCGAATCAAAAAATCCGGATGGTATGGAGTTGTGAAAATAATCACACAGGCCTTCCCCGTCATGGGGATCAACATACCAAATAGGCATCACTCTGAGTAATGTCGTTTGGGAGAAATAAAATGCCAAAACATAGCAAAAAAAACCGTTTCCATTATTATTATTATTATTATTATTATTATTATTATTATTACGTCTTTGAACTCAATTTTGACCCCCTGAACATTAACGAAAACTCAATTTTATTTGACCAAAGGTTCATGGTTGGTGTAAAATTAACTATTTTGATACCCTCAAGACAACACCTTGAACAATGCCTCAGTGGCGCCCCCTCAAGCACGACCCCAATTCAAAAGGAATGATGCATTTTTTGCTCTAAACCTATGTCTTTGGGTACAGTGATAGAGGACATCAAGACAAACCTAAAACATCATTATAGCTCCGCCCTCTGACAAACAGGAAGTCGGCCATATTGGATTGAAAATTGTATCCTTATTTTCTTCACCTGATATTTTGTCCAGTCACTCCCAGGGATTTGGACCAAATGAGATCCAACTTGGTGAGTGTAATCTAGAGGCATAGAGCTACAATAATCCAGCTCTATTGTTCAGATATCTGTTATGGTTTGTCTGTACGGCTCTGCCAAATATCATGCTTTTTCCCCACCTCTTTGACGACAACTCAAAAGGGCATGCAAGTTCCAATTGCACTAAAATTTCTATCAGATAAGCCCCTCTATGGATCTTACTGATTAGTCAGGATAATTGTGCAATTTTCACAAAAATAGCGCCCCCTGCCTATACTTGCCAAATTACACTTTTACGAAAGTGAAAACAAAATTCATATCTCGATTCTCCATGTCACACTGATCAAAACAGTCAACTATAACACCCCTCTATCTTGCTTTGTTTTTGTATAATAAATATCATGCTTTTTCCCGCCTCTTTTACGACAACTCAAAAGAGCATGCAAGTTCCAATTGCACTAATATGTGTATCACATGAGCCCCTCTATGGATCGTACTGATTCGCCTGGATAATTGTGCAATTTTCAAAAAAATAGCGCCCCCTGCCTATACTTGCCAAATTACACTTTTACGAAAGTGAAAACAAAATTCATATCTCGATTCTCCATGTCACACTGATCAAAACAGTCAACTACAACACCCCTCTATCTTGCTTTGTTTTTGTATAATAAATATCATGCTTTTACCCCGCCTCTTTGACGACAACTCAAAAGAGCATGCAAGTTCCAATTGCACTAATATGTGTATCACATGAGCCCCTCTATGGATCGTACTGATTCGCCTGGATAATTGTGCAATTTTCAAAAAAATAGCGCCCCCTACCTATACCTGCAAAATTACACTTTTACGAAAGTGAAAACAAAAATTATAACCTGATTCCCCATGTCACACTGATCAAAAAAGTCTATTACAACATGCCTCTATCTTGCTTTGTTTTCTTTATAATTAGGCCCGAGCAACGGACACGAAGTGCCCGGCGAGGGACTAATTAAAATCGTAAAAAAAAAGGGAAAACGCAAGAATTCAAATAGCAAACGTGGACCGATACACAAGTAACAGGTATCAGGAATTAGTGCTCCGGGAGGTCTAATTTTGGGTGGCGTTCGCAAGAGAAAATAATAAAAGATGGCTCAGTGGCGCCCCCTCAAACAGGCAGTTTACATTGAGTCAATGAGAGCCCGGTGGCAAAAAATGTCATCGTACAAAGGTGACACTGGCCACGGACATAGACCACGTCAGGACATGTGAAAAAATATATTATGAGCCCGGCCTAAACTCTACAGGAAGTCGGCCATCTTGGCCCAAACCTCGCACCGTCAAAATCGTACCTGTTGAACTTGTGACCCCTGATCCCCGAGTTTTCAATCAAAAGCTTCAATTTTTGGCCAAAATGTCCCAGACCCATGTGGCTTTCCAAATCCTCATTTCAATTTTGGAAATATTATTGGGTGTGGTCATGACAAGGCCGCAACTCAGAGGCCATTTTCAACCAAATTCAAAGTCTCATATCTTTCACAGAGTTTGTCGGATTGCAACGGCCCCAATACGGCGCACGTGCACCTTCTCGAGCTGGACCTAACCATGTGCAAACGCAGCCACTATGGCCAAAAATGACCCACTGGCGCCCCCTTCAAGGTTTTTTCTTGAAAAATTCGAATCAAAAAATCCGGATGGTATGGAGTTGTGAAAATAATCACACAGGCCTTCCCCGTCATGGGGATCAACATACCAAATAGGCATCACTCTGAGTAATGTCGTTTGGGAGAAATAAAATGCCAAAACATAGCAAAAAAAACCGTTTCCATTATTATTATTATTATTATTATTATTATTATTATTATTACGTCTTTGAACTCAATTTTGACCCCCTGAACATTAACGAAAACTCAATTTTATTTGACCAAAGGTTCATGGTTGGTGTAAAATTAACTATTTTGATACCCTCAAGACAACACCTTGAACAATGCCTCAGTGGCGCCCCCTCAAGCACGACCCCAATTCAAAAGGAATGATGCATTTTTTGCTCTAAACCTATGTCTTTGGGTACAGTGATAGAGGACATCAAGACAAACCTAAAACATCATTATAGCTCCGCCCTCTGACAAACAGGAAGTCGGCCATATTGGATTGAAAATTGTATCCTTATTTTCTTCACCTGATATTTTGTCCAGTCACTCCCAGGGATTTGGACCAAATGAGATCCAACTTGGTGAGTGTAATCTAGAGGCATAGAGCTACAATAATCCAGCTCTATTGTTCAGATATCTGTTATGGTTTGTCTGTACGGCTCTGCCAAATATCATGCTTTTTCCCCACCTCTTTGACGACAACTCAAAAGGGCATGCAAGTTCCAATTGCACTAAAATTTCTATCAGATAAGCCCCTCTATGGATCTTACTGATTAGTCAGGATAATTGTGCAATTTTCACAAAAATAGCGCCCCCTGCCTATACTTGCCAAATTACACTTTTACGAAAGTGAAAACAAAATTCATATCTCGATTCTCCATGTCACACTGATCAAAACAGTCAACTATAACACCCCTCTATCTTGCTTTGTTTTTGTATAATAAATATCATGCTTTTTCCCGCCTCTTTTACGACAACTCAAAAGAGCATGCAAGTTCCAATTGCACTAATATGTGTATCACATGAGCCCCTCTATGGATCGTACTGATTCGCCTGGATAATTGTGCAATTTTCAAAAAAATAGCGCCCCCTGCCTATACTTGCCAAATTACACTTTTACGAAAGTGAAAACAAAATTCATATCTCGATTCTCCATGTCACACTGATCAAAACAGTCAACTACAACACCCCTCTATCTTGCTTTGTTTTTGTATAATAAATATCATGCTTTTACCCCGCCTCTTTGACGACAACTCAAAAGAGCATGCAAGTTCCAATTGCACTAATATGTGTATCACATGAGCCCCTCTATGGATCGTACTGATTCGCCTGGATAATTGTGCAATTTTCAAAAAAATAGCGCCCCCTACCTATACCTGCAAAATTACACTTTTACGAAAGTGAAAACAAAAATTATAACCTGATTCCCCATGTCACACTGATCAAAAAAGTCTATTACAACATGCCTCTATCTTGCTTTGTTTTCTTTATAATTAGGCCCGAGCAACGGACACGAAGTGCCCGGCGAGGGACTAATTAAAATCGTAAAAAAAAAGGGAAAACGCAAGAATTCAAATAGCAAACGTGGACCGATACACAAGTAACAGGTATCAGGAATTAGTGCTCCGGGAGGTCTAATTTTGGGTGGCGTTCGCAAGAGAAAATAATAAAAGATGGCTCAGTGGCGCCCCCTCAAACAGGCAGTTTACATTGAGTCAATGAGAGCCCGGTGGCAAAAAATGTCATCGTACAAAGGTGACACTGGCCACGGACATAGACCACGTCAGGACATGTGAAAAAATATATTATGAGCCCGGCCTAAACTCTACAGGAAGTCGGCCATCTTGGCCCAAACCTCGCACCGTCAAAATCGTACCTGTTGAACTTGTGACCCCTGATCCCCGAGTTTTCAATCAAAAGCTTCAATTTTTGGCCAAAATGTCCCAGACCCATGTGGCTTTCCAAATCCTCATTTCAATTTTGGAAATATTATTGGGTGTGGTCATGACAAGGCCGCAACTCAGAGGCCATTTTCAACCAAATTCAAAGTCTCATATCTTTCACAGAGTTTGTCGGATTGCAACGGCCCCAATACGGCGCACGTGCACCTTCTCGAGCTGGACCTAACCATGTGCAAACGCAGCCACTATGGCCAAAAATGACCCACTGGCGCCCCCTTCAAGGTTTTTTCTTGAAAAATTCGAATCAAAAAATCCGGATGGTATGGAGTTGTGAAAATAATCACACAGGCCTTCCCCGTCATGGGGATCAACATACCAAATAGGCATCACTCTGAGTAATGTCGTTTGGGAGAAATAAAATGCCAAAACATAGCAAAAAAACCGTTTCCATTATTATTATTATTATTATTATTATTATTATTATTATTACGTCTTTGAACTCAATTTTGACCCCCTGAACATTAACGAAAACTCAATTTTATTTGACCAAAGGTTCATGGTTGGTGTAAAATTAACTATTTTGATACCCTCAAGACAACACCTTGAACAATGCCTCAGTGGCGCCCCCTCAAGCACGACCCCAATTCAAAAGGAATGATGCATTTTTTGCTCTAAACCTATGTCTTTGGGTACAGTGATAGAGGACATCAAGACAAACCTAAAACATCATTATAGCTCCGCCCTCTGACAAACAGGAAGTCGGCCATATTGGATTGAAAATTGTATCCTTATTTTCTTCACCTGATATTTTGTCCAGTCACTCCCAGGGATTTGGACCAAATGAGATCCAACTTGGTGAGTGTAATCTAGAGGCATAGAGCTACAATAATCCAGCTCTATTGTTCAGATATCTGTTATGGTTTGTCTGTACGGCTCTGCCAAATATCATGCTTTTTCCCCACCTCTTTGACGACAACTCAAAAGGGCATGCAAGTTCCAATTGCACTAAAATTTCTATCAGATAAGCCCCTCTATGGATCTTACTGATTAGTCAGGATAATTGTGCAATTTTCACAAAAATAGCGCCCCCTGCCTATACTTGCCAAATTACACTTTTACGAAAGTGAAAACAAAATTCATATCTCGATTCTCCATGTCACACTGATCAAAACAGTCAACTATAACACCCCTCTATCTTGCTTTGTTTTTGTATAATAAATATCATGCTTTTTCCCGCCTCTTTTACGACAACTCAAAAGAGCATGCAAGTTCCAATTGCACTAATATGTGTATCACATGAGCCCCTCTATGGATCGTACTGATTCGCCTGGATAATTGTGCAATTTTCAAAAAAATAGCGCCCCCTGCCTATACTTGCCAAATTACACTTTTACGAAAGTGAAAACAAAATTCATATCTCGATTCTCCATGTCACACTGATCAAAACAGTCAACTACAACACCCCTCTATCTTGCTTTGTTTTTGTATAATAAATATCATGCTTTTACCCCGCCTCTTTGACGACAACTCAAAAGAGCATGCAAGTTCCAATTGCACTAATATGTGTATCACATGAGCCCCTCTATGGATCGTACTGATTCGCCTGGATAATTGTGCAATTTTCAAAAAAATAGCGCCCCCTACCTATACCTGCAAAATTACACTTTTACGAAAGTGAAAACAAAAATTATAACCTGATTCCCCATGTCACACTGATCAAAAAAGTCTATTACAACATGCCTCTATCTTGCTTTGTTTTCTTTATAATTAGGCCCGAGCAACGGACACGAAGTGCCCGGCGAGGGACTAATTAAAATCGTAAAAAAAAAGGGAAAACGCAAGAATTCAAATAGCAAACGTGGACCGATACACAAGTAACAGGTATCAGGAATTAGTGCTCCGGGAGGTCTAATTTTGGGTGGCGTTCGCAAGAGAAAATAATAAAAGATGGCTCAGTGGCGCCCCCTCAAACAGGCAGTTTACATTGAGTCAATGAGAGCCCGGTGGCAAAAAATGTCATCGTACAAAGGTGACACTGGCCACGGACATAGACCACGTCAGGACATGTGAAAAAATATATTATGAGCCCGGCCTAAACTCTACAGGAAGTCGGCCATCTTGGCCCAAACCTCGCACCGTCAAAATCGTACCTGTTGAACTTGTGACCCCTGATCCCCGAGTTTTCAATCAAAAGCTTCAATTTTTGGCCAAAATGTCCCAGACCCATGTGGCTTTCCAAATCCTCATTTCAATTTTGGAAATATTATTGGGTGTGGTCATGACAAGGCCGCAACTCAGAGGCCATTTTCAACCAAATTCAAAGTCTCATATCTTTCACAGAGTTTGTCGGATTGCAACGGCCCCAATACGGCGCACGTGCACCTTCTCGAGCTGGACCTAACCATGTGCAAACGCAGCCACTATGGCCAAAAATGACCCACTGGCGCCCCCTTCAAGGTTTTTTCTTGAAAAATTCGAATCAAAAAATCCGGATGGTATGGAGTTGTGAAAATAATCACACAGGCCTTCCCCGTCATGGGGATCAACATACCAAATAGGCATCACTCTGAGTAATGTCGTTTGGGAGAAATAAAATGCCAAAACATAGCAAAAAAACCGTTTCCATTATTAGGCCCGAGCAACGGACACGAAGTGCCCGGCGAGGGACTAATTAAAATCGTAAAAAAAAAGGGAAAACGCAAGAATTCAAATAGCAAACGTGGACCGATACACAAGTAACAGGTATCAGAAATTAGTGCTCCGGGAGGTCTAATTTTGGGTGGCGTTGGCAAGAGAAAATAATAAAAGATGGCTCAGTGGCGCCCCCTCAAACAGGCAGTTTACATTGAGTCAATGAGAGCCCGGTGGCAAAAAATGTCATGGTACAAAGTTGACACTGGCCAGGGTCATAGACCACGTCAGGACATGTCAAAAAATATATTATGAGCCCGGCCTAAACTCTACAGGAAGTCGGCCATCTTGGCCCAAACCTCGCACCGTCAAAATCGTACCTGTTGAACTTGTGACCCCTGATCCCCGAGTTTTCAATCAAAAGCTTCAATTTTTGGCCAAAATGTCCCAGACCCATGTGGCTTTCCAAATCCTCATTTCAATTTTGGAAATATTATCGGGCGTGGTCATGACAAGGCCGCAAGTCAGAGGCCATTTTCAACCAAATTCAAAGTCTCATATCTTTCACAGAGTTTGTCGGATTGCAACTGCCCCAATACGGCGCACGTGCACCTTCTCGAGCTGGACCTAACCATGTGCAAACGCAGCCACTATGGCCAAAAATGACCCACTGGCGCCCCCTTCAAGGTTTTTTCTTGAAAAATTCGGATCAAAAAATCCGGATGGTATGGAGTTGTGAAAATAATCACACAGGCCTTCCCCGTCATGGGGATCAACATACCAAAGATGCATCACTCTGAGTAATGTCGTTTGGGAGAAATAAAATGCCAAAACATTGCAAAAAAAACGTTTCCATTATTATTATTATTATTATTATTATTATTATTACGTCTTTGACCTCAATTTTGACCCCCTGAACATTAACGAAAACTCAATTTTATTTGACCAAAGGTTCATGGTTGGTGTAAAATTAACTATTTTGATACCCTCAAGACAACACCTTGAACAATGCCTCAGTGGCGCCCCCTCAAGCACGACCCCAATTCAAAAGGAATGATGCATTTTTTGCTCTAAACCTATGTCTTTGGGTACAGTGATAGAGGACATCAAGACAAACCTAAAACATCATTATAGCTCCGCCCTCTGACAAACAGGAAGTCGGCCATATTGGATTGAAAATTGAAGCCTTATTTTCTTCCCCTGATATTTTGTCAAGTCACTCCCAGGGATTTGGACCAAATGAGATCCAACTTAGTGAGTGTAATCTAGAGGCATAGAGCTACAATAATCCAGCTCTATTGTTCAGATATCTGTTACGGTTTGTCTGTACGGCTCTTCCAAATATCATGCTTTTTCCCCACCTCTTTGACGACAACTCAAAAGGGCATGCAAGTTCCAATTGCACTAAAATTTCTATCAGCTAAGCCCCTCTATGGATCGTACTGATTAGCCAGGATAATTGTGCAATTTTCACAAAAATAGCGCCCCCTACCTATACTTGCAAAATTACACTTTTACGAACGTGAAAACAAAATTCATATCTCGATTCTCCATGTCACACTGATCAAAAAGGTCCATTACAACACCCCTCTATCTCGCTTTGTTTTTATATTATTAATATCCTGCTTTTACCCCGCCTCTTTGACGACAACTCAAAAGGGCATGCAATTTCCAATTGCACTAATATGTGTATCACATGAGCCCCTCTATGGATCGTACTGATTCGCCTGGATAATTGTGCAATTTTCACAAAAATAGCGCCCCCTACCTATACCTGCAAAATTACACTTTTACGAAAGTGAAAACAAAAATTATATCCTGATTCTCCATGTCACACTGATCAAAAAAGTCTATTACAACATGCCTCTATCTTGCTTTGTTTTCTTTATAATTAGGCCCGAGCAACGGACACGAAGTGCCCGGCGAGGGACTAATTAAAATCGTAAAAAAAAAGGGAAAACGCAAGAATTCACATAGCAAACGTGGACCGATACACAAGTAACAGGTATCAGGAATTAGTGCTCCGGGAGGTCTAATTTTGGGTGGCGTTGGCAAGAGAAAATAATAAAAGATGGCTCAGTGGCGCCCCCTCAAACAGGCAGTTTACATTGAGTCAATGAGAGCCCGGTGGCAAAAAATGTCATCGTACAGAGGTGACACTGGCCAGGGACATAGACCACGTCAGGACATGTAAAAAAATATATTATGAGCCCGGCCTAAACTCTACAGGAAGTCGGCCATCTTGGCCCAAACCTCGCACCGTCAAAATCGTACCTGTTGAACTTGTGACCCCTGATCCCCGAGTTTTCAATCAAAAGCTTCAATTTTTGGCCAAAATGTCCCAGACTCATGTGGCTTTCCAAATCCTCCTTTCAATTTTGGAAATATTATTGGGCGTGGTCATGACAAGGCCGCAACTCAGAGTCCATTTTCCACCAAATTCAAAGTCTCATATCTTTCACAGACTTTGTGGGATTGCAACGGACCCAATACGGCGCACGTGCACCTTCTCGAGCTGGACCTAACCATGTGCAAACGCAGCCACTATGGCCAAAAATGACCCACTGGCGCCCCTTTCAAGGTTTTTTCTTGAAAAATTCGAATCAAAAAATCGGGATGGTATGGAGTTGTGAAAATAATCACACAGGCCTTCCCCGTCATGGGGATCAACATACCAAAGAGGCATCACTCTGAGTAATGTCGTTTGGGAGAAATAAAATGCCAAAACATTGCAAAAAAACCGTTTCCATTATTATTATTATTATTATTATTATTATTATTACGTCTTTGACCTCAATTTTGACCCCCTGAACATTAACGAAAACTCAATTTTATTTGACCAAAGGTTCATGGTTGGTGTAAAATTAACTATTTTGATACCCTCAAGACAACACCTTGAACAATGCCTCAGTGGCGCCCCCTCAAGCACGACCCCAATTCAAAAGGAATGATGCATTTTTTGCTCTAAACCTATGTCTTTGGGTACAGTGATAGAGGACATCAAGACAAACCTAAAACATCATTATAGCTCCGCCCTCTGACAAACAGGAAGTCGGCCATATTGGATTGAAAATTGAAGCCTTATTTTCTTCCCCTGATATTTTGTCAAGTCACTCCCAGGGATTTGGACCAAATGAGATCCAACTTGGTGAGTGTAATCTAGAGGCATAGAGCTACAATAATCCAGCTCTATTGTTCAGATATCTGTTACGGTTTGTCTGTACGGCTCTGCCAAATATCATGCTTTTTCCCCACCTCTTTGACGACAACTCAAAAGGGCATGCAAGTTCCAATTGCACTAAAATTTCTATCAGCTAAGCCCCTCTATGGATCGTACTGATTAGCCAGGATAATTGTGCAATTTTCACAAAAATAGCGCCCCCTACCTATACTTGCAAAATTACACTTTTACGAACGTGAAAACAAAATTCATATCTCGATTCTCCATGTCACACTGATCAAAAAGGTCCATTACAACACCCCTCTATCTCGCTTTGTTTTTATATTATTAATATCCTGCTTTTACCCCGCCTCTTTGACGACAACTCAAAAGGGCATGCAATTTCCAATTGCACTAATATGTGTATCACATGAGCCCCTCTATGGATCGTACTGATTTGCCTGGATAATTGTGCAATTTTCACAAAAATAGCGCCCCCTACCTATACCTGCAAAATTACACTTTTACGAACGTGAAAACAAAATTCATATCTCGATTCTCCATGTCACACTGATCAAAAAGGTCCATTACAACACCCCTCTATCTCGCTTTGTTTTTATATTATTAATATCCTGCTTTTACCCCGCCTCTTTGACGACAACTCAAAAGGGCATGCAATTTCCAATTGCACTAATATGTGTATCACATGAGCCCCTCTATGGATCGTACTGATTCGCCTGGATAATTGTGCAATTTTCACAAAAATAGCGCCCCCTACCTATACCTGCAAAATTACACTTTTACGAAAGTGAAAACAAAAATTATATCCTGATTCTCCATGTCACACTGATCAAAAAAGTCTATTACAACATGCCTCTATCTTGCTTTGTTTTCTTTTTAATTAGGCCCGAGCAACGGACACGAAGTGCCCGGCGAGGGACTAATTAAAATCGTAAAAAAAAAGGGAAAACGCAAGAATTCACATAGCAAACGTGGACCGATACACAAGTAACAGGTATCAGGAATTAGTGCTCCGGGAGGTCTAATTTTGGGTGGCGTTGGCAAGAGAAAATAATAAAAGATGGCTCAGTGGCGCCCCCTCAAACCGGCAGTTTACATTGAGTCAATGAGAGCCCGGTGGCAAAAAATGTCATCGTACAGAGGTGACACTGGCCAGGGACATAGACCACGTCAGGACATGTCAAAAAATATATTATGAGCCCGGCCTAAACTCTACAGGAAGTCGGCCATCTTGGCCCAAACCTCGCACCGTCAAAATCGTACCTGTTGAACTTGTGACCCCTGATCCCCGAGTTTTCAATCAAAAGCTTCAATTTTTGGCCAAAATGTCCCAGACTCATGTGGCTTTCCAAATCCTCCTTTCAATTTTGGAAATATTATTGGGCGTGGTCATGACAAGGCCGCAACTCAGAGTCCATTTTCCACCAAATTCAAAGTCTCATATCTTTCACAGACTTTGTGGGATTGCAACGGACCCAATACGGCGCACGTGCACCTTCTCGAGCTGGACCTAACCATGTGCAAACGCAGCCACTATGGCCAAAAATGACCCACTGGCGCCCCTTTCAAGGTTTTTTCTTGAAAAATTCGAATCAAAAAATCGGGATGGTATGGAGTTGTGAAAATAATCACACAGGCCTTCCCCGTCATGGGGATCAACATACCAAAGAGGCATCACTCTGAGTAATGTCGTTTGGGAGAAATAAAATGCCAAAACATTGCAAAAAAAACCGTTTCCATTATTAGGCCCGAGCAACGGACACGAAGTGCCCGGCGAGGGACTAATTAAAATCGTAAAAAAAAAGGGAAAACGCAAGAATTCAAATAGCAAACGTGGACCGATACACAAGTAACAGGTATCAGGAATTAGTGCTCCGGGAGGTCTAATTTTGGGTGGCGTTGGCAAGAGAAAATAATCAAAGATGGCTCAGTGGCGCCCCCTCAAACAGGCAGTTTACATTGAGTCAATGAGAGCCCGGTGGCAAAAAATGTCATGGTACAAAGGTGACACTGGCCAGGGTCATAGACCACGTCAGGACATGTCAAAAAATATATTATGAGCCCGGCCTAAACTCTACAGGAAGTCGGCCATCTTGGCCCAAACCTCGAACCTTCAAAATCGTACCTGTTGAACTTGTGACCCCTGATCCCCGAGTTTTCAATCAAAAGCTTCAATTTTTGGCCAAAATGTCCCAGACCCATGTGGCTTTCCAAATCCTCATTTCAATTTTGGAAATATTATCGGGCGTGGTCATGACAAGGCCGCAACTCAAAGGCCATTTTCAACAAAATTCAAAGTCTCATATCTTTCACAGACTTTGTGGGATTGCAACGGACCCAATACGGCGCACGTGCACATTCTCGAGCTGGACCTAACCATGTGCAAACGCAGCCACTATCGCCAAAAATGACCCACTGGCGCCCCCTTCAAGGTTTTTTCTTGAAAAATTCCAATCAAAAAATCGGGATGGTATGGAGTTGTGAAAATAATCACACAGGCCTTCCCCGTCATGGGGATCAACATACCAAAAAGGCATCAATCTGAGTAATGTCGTTTGGGAGAAATAAAATGCCAAAACATAGCAAAAAAACTGTTTCCATTATTAGGCCCGAGCGGACCTGGCAGGTCTCGGGCCTCTTGTAATTGTACAAGCAGTGCGCGGAGCGCACTGAAGAAAGACGTGCGCGTAGCGCACGTCCCACGGGAAAAGAGCGCGGAGCGCTCAAAACCCATGTATGAGACAGTAATCAGGGGACTCCCGGCACCAACACCTGTCCGATGATATAGGCGTGTGCCGCGAAAGCGGCACATTTGTTGCTGCTTTTAAAAAAAAAAAGGTGAAAACCACAGTGAAGGCGCAACATGGACAAGAAAGTGGTCGATGACGAGCGAAGCTCGTCATCGACCAAGGCCACTCACCAAAGCCCAAAACACTGATACAGTGACTCGGGGCATCGAGCCCTATCTGGTGATATAAGTATTTGCCGCGAAAGCGGCAAATTTGTTCTTGTACTCACAAAAATACGCAAAAAAAATCCCATAGAGAAACATTGACAAAGAAGAGGTAAAATACGAGCGCAACGCGCTCGTATTTGATAATAAACCTTACGGGTGGATTACTGGACGTGAGACCTTTCCGAATATATAAGGTTGGCCGCCGGAGGCGGCGCTATATTGTTATTGTACTGGTTTTTCTTATTATTATTATTATTATTTTTCTTCTCCCCCCCTAAATCCACTTTCCCACCGACGAAAAGTCCTGAATTTTTGCACAAAATTCAAGCACGTAAATCTAAGATCTTTCACATTTAGAAAATGTTAAAATTCAAAAAAATGGCGCGTCAGCGCCCCCTGGAAAAACCACGTTAACATTGCGCCCCATGTTAAACACCCCCAAAATGCCGCAAAACCCGAAAAACTTACTTCGTCGTAGACGAAAAAAATTCGGCACAGTGATTGGTCACGTGAAGCCGAACAAAAAAACACATTACGCGGTTGCTAGGCAACCAACAGTATGGCGGCCATATCGGCCCGAAGAGGGACTTGGCGCCGAAGGCGCCATTTCATGCCCACGCATTTGAACGAACTCGTCCTAGGCCGTTGAACGCAGCGACTCCCCGTTCGCTCCAGATCATCTCCACATGTGGGAGATTAAAAGTTGTTAAAAACTTTTTAATAGGATTTTTGGTTTTGCCGTGGCAACGCCATGAATTTGGCGTCCGTTTTCGCCGCTCGCCGCCGTGTTCAAACAGTCATAACTCACACATACTTTGGCCGATTTGAACAAAATTTTAACCGTTGGTCGAGTCGTCGACCCCGGATGTTTTGATATAGGAATTTTGAAAATTGCCGCAATAGCGCCCCCTGCAGAGCACAAAATAAAAATGAATGGAGCCAAAAATTAAACTTTGTCGTAGATGCATGAAATTTGGTACAGACATCCGTCACGTGATCCCGAACAAAAAATATATTGATGCCCCGCCCCTTTTCCCACCGTGTTGCCATGGCAACGACCCAATGTCAACTTTGCCGCAGACACACCAAAATCGGTACAGGCGTGCGTCATGACTGTCCGAACAAAAAAGTACATTACATGGTTGCTAGGTGACCAACAGGAGGTCGGCCATTTTGGGAAAATCAGCGCCGAAGGCACCATTTCTTTTGCCAGCTCTTTTATAAACTTCACCGAGGGTGGCAGCGACATTATGAGCTGGTAGGGCGCGGCAGCGCCCCCCGGTTATTGTAAATTACATGGTTGCTAGGTTACCAACAGGAGGTCGGCCATTTTGGGACAATCGGCGCCGAAGGCGCCATTTCTTGCCTGTGCTCTTTTATAAACTCCACCAAGGGTGGCAGCGACATTATAAGCAGGTAGGGCGCGGCAGCGCCTCCCGGTTATTGCGGCGGCGTGCGGGAACCGGCGTCAATCGGCCACCGCGGCCCGCGAGGGCCTCCCAATGCCGCTTGCGGCTTTAATTATTATTATTATTATTATTATTATTATTATTATTACGTCTTTGAACTCAATTTTGACCCCCTGAACATTAACGAAAACTCAATTTTATTTGACCAAAGGTTCATGGTTGGTGTAAAATTAACTATTTTGATACCCTCAAGACAACACCTTGAACAATGCCTCAGTGGCGCCCCCTCAAGCACGACCCCAATTCAAAAGGAATGATGCATTTTTTGCTCTAAACCTATGTCTTTGGGTACAGTGATAGAGGACATCAAGACAAACCTAAAACATCATTATAGCTCCGCCCTCTGACAAACAGGAAGTCGGCCATATTGGATTGAAAATTGTATCCTTATTTTCTTCACCTGATATTTTGTCCAGTCACTCCCAGGGATTTGGACCAAATGAGATCCAACTTGGTGAGTGTAATCTAGAGGCATAGAGCTACAATAATCCAGCTCTATTGTTCAGATATCTGTTATGGTTTGTCTGTACGGCTCTGCCAAATATCATGCTTTTTCCCCACCTCTTTGACGACAACTCAAAAGGGCATGCAAGTTCCAATTGCACTAAAATTTCTATCAGATAAGCCCCTCTATGGATCTTACTGATTAGTCAGGATAATTGTGCAATTTTCACAAAAATAGCGCCCCCTGCCTATACTTGCCAAATTACACTTTTACGAAAGTGAAAACAAAATTCATATCTCGATTCTCCATGTCACACTGATCAAAACAGTCAACTATAACACCCCTCTATCTTGCTTTGTTTTTGTATAATAAATATCATGCTTTTTCCCGCCTCTTTTACGACAACTCAAAAGAGCATGCAAGTTCCAATTGCACTAATATGTGTATCACATGAGCCCCTCTATGGATCGTACTGATTCGCCTGGATAATTGTGCAATTTTCAAAAAAATAGCGCCCCCTGCCTATACTTGCCAAATTACACTTTTACGAAAGTGAAAACAAAATTCATATCTCGATTCTCCATGTCACACTGATCAAAACAGTCAACTACAACACCCCTCTATCTTGCTTTGTTTTTGTATAATAAATATCATGCTTTTACCCCGCCTCTTTGACGACAACTCAAAAGAGCATGCAAGTTCCAATTGCACTAATATGTGTATCACATGAGCCCCTCTATGGATCGTACTGATTCGCCTGGATAATTGTGCAATTTTCAAAAAAATAGCGCCCCCTACCTATACCTGCAAAATTACACTTTTACGAAAGTGAAAACAAAAATTATAACCTGATTCCCCATGTCACACTGATCAAAAAAGTCTATTACAACATGCCTCTATCTTGCTTTGTTTTCTTTATAATTAGGCCCGAGCAACGGACACGAAGTGCCCGGCGAGGGACTAATTAAAATCGTAAAAAAAAAGGGAAAACGCAAGAATTCAAATAGCAAACGTGGACCGATACACAAGTAACAGGTATCAGGAATTAGTGCTCCGGGAGGTCTAATTTTGGGTGGCGTTCGCAAGAGAAAATAATAAAAGATGGCTCAGTGGCGCCCCCTCAAACAGGCAGTTTACATTGAGTCAATGAGAGCCCGGTGGCAAAAAATGTCATCGTACAAAGGTGACACTGGCCACGGACATAGACCACGTCAGGACATGTGAAAAAATATATTATGAGCCCGGCCTAAACTCTACAGGAAGTCGGCCATCTTGGCCCAAACCTCGCACCGTCAAAATCGTACCTGTTGAACTTGTGACCCCTGATCCCCGAGTTTTCAATCAAAAGCTTCAATTTTTGGCCAAAATGTCCCAGACCCATGTGGCTTTCCAAATCCTCATTTCAATTTTGGAAATATTATTGGGTGTGGTCATGACAAGGCCGCAACTCAGAGGCCATTTTCAACCAAATTCAAAGTCTCATATCTTTCACAGAGTTTGTCGGATTGCAACGGCCCCAATACGGCGCACGTGCACCTTCTCGAGCTGGACCTAACCATGTGCAAACGCAGCCACTATGGCCAAAAATGACCCACTGGCGCCCCCTTCAAGGTTTTTTCTTGAAAAATTCGAATCAAAAAATCCGGATGGTATGGAGTTGTGAAAATAATCACACAGGCCTTCCCCGTCATGGGGATCAACATACCAAATAGGCATCACTCTGAGTAATGTCGTTTGGGAGAAATAAAATGCCAAAACATAGCAAAAAAAACGTTTCCATTATTATTATTATTATTATTATTATTATTATTATTATTACGTCTTTGAACTCAATTTTGACCCCCTGAACATTAACGAAAACTCAATTTTATTTGACCAAAGGTTCATGGTTGGTGTAAAATTAACTATTTTGATACCCTCAAGACAACACCTTGAACAATGCCTCAGTGGCGCCCCCTCAAGCACGACCCCAATTCAAAAGGAATGATGCATTTTTTGCTCTAAACCTATGTCTTTGGGTACAGTGATAGAGGACATCAAGACAAACCTAAAACATCATTATAGCTCCGCCCTCTGACAAACAGGAAGTCGGCCATATTGGATTGAAAATTGTATCCTTATTTTCTTCACCTGATATTTTGTCCAGTCACTCCCAGGGATTTGGACCAAATGAGATCCAACTTGGTGAGTGTAATCTAGAGGCATAGAGCTACAATAATCCAGCTCTATTGTTCAGATATCTGTTATGGTTTGTCTGTACGGCTCTGCCAAATATCATGCTTTTTCCCCACCTCTTTGACGACAACTCAAAAGGGCATGCAAGTTCCAATTGCACTAAAATTTCTATCAGATAAGCCCCTCTATGGATCTTACTGATTAGTCAGGATAATTGTGCAATTTTCACAAAAATAGCGCCCCCTGCCTATACTTGCCAAATTACACTTTTACGAAAGTGAAAACAAAATTCATATCTCGATTCTCCATGTCACACTGATCAAAACAGTCAACTATAACACCCCTCTATCTTGCTTTGTTTTTGTATAATAAATATCATGCTTTTTCCCGCCTCTTTTACGACAACTCAAAAGAGCATGCAAGTTCCAATTGCACTAATATGTGTATCACATGAGCCCCTCTATGGATCGTACTGATTCGCCTGGATAATTGTGCAATTTTCAAAAAAATAGCGCCCCCTGCCTATACTTGCCAAATTACACTTTTACGAAAGTGAAAACAAAATTCATATCTCGATTCTCCATGTCACACTGATCAAAACAGTCAACTACAACACCCCTCTATCTTGCTTTGTTTTTGTATAATAAATATCATGCTTTTACCCCGCCTCTTTGACGACAACTCAAAAGAGCATGCAAGTTCCAATTGCACTAATATGTGTATCACATGAGCCCCTCTATGGATCGTACTGATTCGCCTGGATAATTGTGCAATTTTCAAAAAAATAGCGCCCCCTACCTATACCTGCAAAATTACACTTTTACGAAAGTGAAAACAAAAATTATAACCTGATTCCCCATGTCACACTGATCAAAAAAGTCTATTACAACATGCCTCTATCTTGCTTTGTTTTCTTTATAATTAGGCCCGAGCAACGGACACGAAGTGCCCGGCGAGGGACTAATTAAAATCGTAAAAAAAAAGGGAAAACGCAAGAATTCAAATAGCAAACGTGGACCGATACACAAGTAACAGGTATCAGGAATTAGTGCTCCGGGAGGTCTAATTTTGGGTGGCGTTCGCAAGAGAAAATAATAAAAGATGGCTCAGTGGCGCCCCCTCAAACAGGCAGTTTACATTGAGTCAATGAGAGCCCGGTGGCAAAAAATGTCATCGTACAAAGGTGACACTGGCCACGGACATAGACCACGTCAGGACATGTGAAAAAATATATTATGAGCCCGGCCTAAACTCTACAGGAAGTCGGCCATCTTGGCCCAAACCTCGCACCGTCAAAATCGTACCTGTTGAACTTGTGACCCCTGATCCCCGAGTTTTCAATCAAAAGCTTCAATTTTTGGCCAAAATGTCCCAGACCCATGTGGCTTTCCAAATCCTCATTTCAATTTTGGAAATATTATTGGGTGTGGTCATGACAAGGCCGCAACTCAGAGGCCATTTTCAACCAAATTCAAAGTCTCATATCTTTCACAGAGTTTGTCGGATTGCAACGGCCCCAATACGGCGCACGTGCACCTTCTCGAGCTGGACCTAACCATGTGCAAACGCAGCCACTATGGCCAAAAATGACCCACTGGCGCCCCCTTCAAGGTTTTTTCTTGAAAAATTCGAATCAAAAAATCCGGATGGTATGGAGTTGTGAAAATAATCACACAGGCCTTCCCCGTCATGGGGATCAACATACCAAATAGGCATCACTCTGAGTAATGTCGTTTGGGAGAAATAAAATGCCAAAACATAGCAAAAAAACCGTTTCCATTATTAGGCCCGAGCAACGGACACGAAGTGCCCGGCGAGGGACTAATTAAAATCGTAAAAAAAAAGGGAAAACGCAAGAATTCTAATAGCAAACGTGGACCGATACAAAAGTAACTGGTATCAGGAATTAGTGCTCCGGGAGGTCTAATTTTGGGTGGCGTTGGCAAGAGAAAATAATAAAAGATGGCTCAGTGGCGCCCCCTCAAACAGGCAGTTTACATTGAGTCAATGAGAGCCCGGTGGCAAAAAATGTCATCGTACAAAAGGTGACACTGGCCAGGGTCATAGACCACGTCAGGACATGTCAAAAAAGATATTATGAGCCCGGCCTAAACTCTACAGGAAGTCGGCCATCTTGGCCCAAAACTCGCACCGTCAAAATCGTACCTGTTGAACTTGTGACCCCTGATCCCCGAGTTTTCAATCAAACGCTTCAATTTTTGGCCAAAATGTCCCAGACCCGTGTGGCTTTCCAAATCCTCATTTCAATTTTGGAAATAATATTGGGCGTGGTCATGACAAGGCCGCAACTCAGAGGCCATTTTCTACAAAATTCAAAGTCTCATATCTTTCACAGACTTTGTGGGATTGCAACGGACCCAATACGGCGCACGTGCACCTTCTCGAGCTGGACCTAACCATGTGCAAACGCAGCCACTATGGCCAAAAATGACCCACTGGCGCCCCCTTCAAGGTTTTTTCTTGAAAAATTCCAATCAAAAAATCCGGATGGTATGGAGTTGTGAAAATAATCACACAGGCCTTCCCCGTCATAGGGATCAACATACCAAAGAGGCATAAATCTGAGTAATGTCGTTTGGGAGAAATAAAATGCCAAAACATAGCAAAAAAAACGTTTCCATTATTATTATTATTATTATTATTATTATTATTACGTCTTTGAACTCAATTTTGACCCCCTGAACATTAACGAAAACTCAATTTTATTTGACCAAAGGTTCATGGTTGGTGTAAAATTAACTATTTTGATACCCTCAAGACAACACCTTGAACAATGCCTCAGTGGCGCCCCCTCAAGCACGACCCCAATTCAAAAGGAATGATGCATTTTTTGCTCTAAACCTATGTCTTTGGGTACAGTGATAGAGGACATCAAGACAAACCTAAAACATCATTATAGCTCCGCCCTCTGACAAACAGGAAGTCGGCCATATTGGATTGAAAATTGTAGCCTTATTTTCTTCACCTGATATTTTGTCAAGTCACTCCCAGGGTTTTGGACCAAATGAGATCCAACTTGGTGAGTGTAATCTAGAGGCATAGAGCTACAATAATCCAGCTCTATTGTTCAGATATCTGTTACGGTTTGTCTGTACGGCTCTGCCAAATATCATGCTTTTTCCCCACCTCTTTGACGACAACTCAAAAGGGCATGCAAGTTCCAATTGCACTAAAATTTCTATCAGCTAAGCCCCTCTATGGATCGTACTGATTAGCCAGGATAATTGTGCAATTTTCACAAAAATAGCGCCCCCTACCTATACTTGCAAAATTACACTTTTACGAACGTGAAAACAAAATTCATATCTCGATTCTCCATGTCACACTGATCAAAAAGGTTCATTACAACACCCCTTTATCTCGCTTTGTTTTTATATTATTAATATCCTGCTTTTTGCCCCGCCTCTTTGACGACAACTCAAAAGAGCATGCAAGTTCCAACTGCACTAATATGTGCATCACATGAGCCCCTCTATGGATCGTACTGATTTGCCTGGATAATTGTGCAATTTTCAAAAAAATAGCGCCCCCTACCTATACCTGCAAAATTACACTTTTACGAAAGTGAAAACAAAAATTATAACCTGATTCCCCATGTCACACTGATCAAAAAAGTCTATTACAACATGCCTCTATCTTGCTTTGTTTTCTTTATAATTAGGCCCGAGCAACGGACACGAAGTGCCCGGCGAGGGACTAATTAAAATCGTAAAAAAAAAGGGAAAACGCAAGAATTCTAATAGCAAACGTGGACCGATACAAAAGTAACTGGTATCAGGAATTAGTGCTCCGGGAGGTCTAATTTTGGGTGGCGTTGGCAAGAGAAAATAATAAAAGATGGCTCAGTGGCGCCCCCTCAAACAGGCAGTTTACATTGAGTCAATGAGAGCCCGGTGGCAAAAAATGTCATCGTACAAAAGGTGACACTGGCCAGGGTCATAGACCACGTCAGGACATGTCAAAAAAGATATTATGAGCCCGGCCTAAACTCTACAGGAAGTCGGCCATCTTGGCCCAAAACTCGCACCGTCAAAATCGTACCTGTTGAACTTGTGACCCCTGATCCCCGAGTTTTCAATCAAACGCTTCAATTTTTGGCCAAAATGTCCCAGACCCGTGTGGCTTTCCAAATCCTCATTTCAATTTTGGAAATAATATTGGGCGTGGTCATGACAAGGCCGCAACTCAGAGGCCATTTTCTACAAAATTCAAAGTCTCATATCTTTCACAGACTTTGTGGGATTGCAACGGACCCAATACGGCGCACGTGCACCTTCTCGAGCTGGACCTAACCATGTGCAAACGCAGCCACTATGGCCAAAAATGACCCACTGGCGCCCCCTTCAAGGTTTTTTCTTGAAAAATTCCAATCAAAAAATCCGGATGGTATGGAGTTGTGAAAATAATCACACAGGCCTTCCCCGTCATAGGGATCAACATACCAAAGAGGCATAAATCTGAGTAATGTCGTTTGGGAGAAATAAAATGCCAAAACATAGCAAAAAAAACGTTTCCATTATTATTATTATTATTATTATTATTATTATTACGTCTTTGAACTCAATTTTGACCCCCTGAACATTAACGAAAACTCAATTTTATTTGACCAAAGGTTCATGGTTGGTGTAAAATTAACTATTTTGATACCCTCAAGACAACACCTTGAACAATGCCTCAGTGGCGCCCCCTCAAGCACGACCCCAATTCAAAAGGAATGATGCATTTTTTGCTCTAAACCTATGTCTTTGGGTACAGTGATAGAGGACATCAAGACAAACCTAAAACATCATTATAGCTCCGCCCTCTGACAAACAGGAAGTCGGCCATATTGGATTGAAAATTGTAGCCTTATTTTCTTCACCTGATATTTTGTCAAGTCACTCCCAGGGTTTTGGACCAAATGAGATCCAACTTGGTGAGTGTAATCTAGAGGCATAGAGCTACAATAATCCAGCTCTATTGTTCAGATATCTGTTACGGTTTGTCTGTACGGCTCTGCCAAATATCATGCTTTTTCCCCACCTCTTTGACGACAACTCAAAAGGGCATGCAAGTTCCAATTGCACTAAAATTTCTATCAGCTAAGCCCCTCTATGGATCGTACTGATTAGCCAGGATAATTGTGCAATTTTCACAAAAATAGCGCCCCCTACCTATACTTGCAAAATTACACTTTTACGAACGTGAAAACAAAATTCATATCTCGATTCTCCATGTCACACTGATCAAAAAGGTTCATTACAACACCCCTTTATCTCGCTTTGTTTTTATATTATTAATATCCTGCTTTTTGCCCCGCCTCTTTGACGACAACTCAAAAGAGCATGCAAGTTCCAACTGCACTAATATGTGCATCACATGAGCCCCTCTATGGATCGTACTGATTTGCCTGGATAATTGTGCAATTTTCAAAAAAATAGCGCCCCCTACCTATACCTGCAAAATTACACTTTTACGAAAGTGAAAACAAAAATTATAACCTGATTCCCCATGTCACACTGATCAAAAAAGTCTATTACAACATGCCTCTATCTTGCTTTGTTTTCTTTATAATTAGGCCCGAGCAACGGACACGAAGTGCCCGGCGAGGGACTAATTAAAATCGTAAAAAAAAAGGGAAAACGCAAGAATTCTAATAGCAAACGTGGACCGATACAAAAGTAACTGGTATCAGGAATTAGTGCTCCGGGAGGTCTAATTTTGGGTGGCGTTGGCAAGAGAAAATAATAAAAGATGGCTCAGTGGCGCCCCCTCAAACAGGCAGTTTACATTGAGTCAATGAGAGCCCGGTGGCAAAAAATGTCATCGTACAAAAGGTGACACTGGCCAGGGTCATAGACCACGTCAGGACATGTCAAAAAAGATATTATGAGCCCGGCCTAAACTCTACAGGAAGTCGGCCATCTTGGCCCAAAACTCGCACCGTCAAAATCGTACCTGTTGAACTTGTGACCCCTGATCCCCGAGTTTTCAATCAAACGCTTCAATTTTTGGCCAAAATGTCCCAGACCCGTGTGGCTTTCCAAATCCTCATTTCAATTTTGGAAATAATATTGGGCGTGGTCATGACAAGGCCGCAACTCAGAGGCCATTTTCTACAAAATTCAAAGTCTCATATCTTTCACAGACTTTGTGGGATTGCAACGGACCCAATACGGCGCACGTGCACCTTCTCGAGCTGGACCTAACCATGTGCAAACGCAGCCACTATGGCCAAAAATGACCCACTGGCGCCCCCTTCAAGGTTTTTTCTTGAAAAATTCCAATCAAAAAATCCGGATGGTATGGAGTTGTGAAAATAATCACACAGGCCTTCCCCGTCATAGGGATCGCGTCCGCCTTAGTGTGAGCTTTCTGAAAATGTATAACATGTGGGGGTAAAAGTAACCAGTCCACTTATACAGCCTGTTCAAGTGTGAGAACAGCGCCACCTGCAGGCTTAAGGTGTCTGTTAAGTGGCTTGTAAGTGGCCCGCCCATCCTCCGTGGAAATAGCCAGAGTTGTTCTTCTGGGAGCATGTTGGCCTCTGTCAGAGTTGCCACTGTCAGAGTTTCTCATGAAAATCGTCAATTTTCCCAAATACCCCCTTTATTCACAAAAGCCACACTTTTAGACTCATACGTAGATATAATACCCCTCTGTGACAGAAAGAAGCTTTAATTTGGGCGTGTTTGCCTCCAAATTGAGCTTTTTTGGACTTTACAGTCACAGGAAGTTCACTTAAGCTGTTTCCTGTCCGTCTCTGCGTATTCCTCGTACTATGTGGCTCTCACCAAAGTATTCCATCATCTATCGAGAGTTCTGCGGGGCTGGAGCACCTTTTCAGATTGTTGGCCGCCCGGGGAATTAGCCCTAATTACAAATGTTTCTATAAATATTGCCTGAACTGCAATTTCGTCTTGTGAACGCTCGAGTGCTAAACTTTCGTAAGTTTTATGTATAAATCGCTGTGTTCTTGTGTAAGCCTGTATAGCTCCATTGGTAGAGTGCAGGGTTCCCACTGTTACATTGCCGGTTCAATCCCCACCATGATTTTTTTTTTCTTTTTTTTTTTACGCAGTACCTACTGGGAAGAACCTGAATCGGCGACTATGCTCCCACCCTCATTAAAAACGGGGAAATGACCCTCACGTTGTACCACATGCAGTTTCATAAGATATTTCACATTTCGGCTGCAAAATAAATCTGTTTGTGTAGCTACATGGGTAAAGTGATAGGTTCCCAACCATGGGATTGCTGGATCAATTCTCACCTTGACTCTTTTTTATTTTTTTTGACTCGGCAACTACTGGGAAGAACATGAATCGGCGCCTATGGTCCCACCCTCATTAAAAACTGTAAAAATAACCCCTCTCAACAAAATATTGTTTCACCTATCAAGTACGCTGAATGTCCGAGGCATCCTCTCAAATATTTGTCCCCCAGGCAAGTTTGCTCGAATTATAAAATGATTAAAATCATCTTGGCTCTCCGTTTTCTGCATATACGTGAGCCTGGTGATCTTTATAATAGTAATCCAAGGTCTTTTCATGTGTACCCGCCTTAGCTCCATGGGTAGAGTTCTGGACTCAAAATCACAAGGATGCTGGATCAAGCCCAACCTTGAACTTTTTTTACTTTTTATTTGTATTCATGTTTTTATTTGATTTTTTACTGGCAATCTACAGGAAAGAACATAAATGAAACATGAAATGAGAAAATGGAGGGGGGTGGGGAGCTTGACCGGAAATTACCTCTCTCCTCCAGTGGCTTGCTAGGACCTAATTTAGAGAATATTAGCCTATATTCGTCCCATTGTGACAGAGTTATAGCTCAGTGATAGGTTCCTGGTCTTTGGTGCGGTAGGTTGCCAGTTCAAACACTGCCTGGGAACTTTTCTAAAGCTTTCACTTTTCACATGGCCTGCTGCACTCTGATACAACTCAAGAATGAGCACCAAGTTATGTAGACACAATTATTTAATTTTCTACGTTGCACTCCCTTTTTCCTCTTTACTCACTGCTTTCTGTAAATATAAGAGTGCAGGATGTTTCATAACATTGATATATACGTTTAGTTTGCGCAGTTTCCTACAGCTTGGCTAGCTCTATAGGTAGAGCACTGGGATACCAATCATGAGGTTGCCAGTTCAAGCTCAACCATGGCTTCCTTTTTTTTTTTTTTTTTACTTTTGTAGTTTGGACTGGGCATCTACTGGGAGGAACATACATCAAACTCAGGGATTTAGAGAAAAGTAGCCAACATCAGGTGTACTTCTGTATGGGGTTATTGTTTACCGGTCTCTGGTTCAGGAGGTTACCACTTCAAATATGACTTGGACATTTTTCTAATGTTTTTTCTTTATTTTTTGATAGATTTACCTAAATCACAATCTCATAGTGCACAAGCACAACGCTTCCGCTCAAAGGTCAATTGGGATACATGTGCTGTCTCTCACTAGTCCCAATGTATACAGATGGTTTTACTACAGGTTTGGCAATATTTACTGAATAATTGTTTACTCAAGGCAATATCGCGTGCGTGCCTACAGATTTCAGTGGGTGATCCAGTCCTGCAGCACCTGGGGCAAGAGTGAGGCCGGGGTGTGACGAAGGATCAGGCGAAAGTGGGCCGCGTTAAGGAGCAAAACAAACCGGGTTGGGTGTAAGGCCGAGGCCAGAGCAGATTTGGGCGAGAGCGGACGGGGGCGGTCACATTCGCAAGGGGGGGCGGTCGCAAGGGGGGGCGTTCGCAAGGGGGGGGCGGGTGACAAGGGGGGGGCGGTGGCAAGGGGGGGGCGGTCGCATTCGCAAGGGGGGGGCGGTGGCAAGGGGGGGCGGTGGCAAGGGGGGGCGGTCGCAAGGGGGGGGCGGTCGCAAGGGGGGGGCGGTCGCAAGGGGCGAGGGCCTTTATCGCCGCGAGCGGCTTTAATTATTATTATTATTACGTCTTTGATCTCAATTTTGACCCCCTGAACATTAACGAAAACTCAATTTTATTTGACCTAATGATCAGGATTGGTGAAAATTGTACTATTTTGAAGTCCGCCAAACAAAGTGCCCAACGGCGCCCCCTGTGCACATTGCATGGCCGTGAAAGATTTATTTTCACAGAAGTGAAAACAAAGGGTATATTTGGATTCTCCATGTCACACTGATCAAAAAAGTCAATCACAAGATGCCTCTATCTTGCTTTGTTTTTTTTATAATAAATATCATGCTTTTTCCCGCCTCTTTGACGACAACTCAAAAGAGCATGCAAGTTCCAATTGCACTAATATGTGCATCACATGAGCCCCTCTATGGATCGTACTGATTCGCCTGGATAATTGTGCAATTTTCAAAAAAATAGCGCCCCCTACCTATACCTGCAAAATTACACTTTTACGAAAGTGAAAACAAAAATTATATCCTGATTCTCCATGTCACACTGATCAAAAAAGTCTATTACAACATGCCTCTATCTTGCTTTGTTTTCTTTATAATTAGGCCCGAGCAACGGACACGAAGTGCCCGGCGAGGGACTAATTAAAATCGTAAAAAAAAAGGGAAAACGCAAGAATTCAAATAGCAAACGTGGACCGATACACAAGTAACAGGTATCAGGAATTAGTGCTCCGGGAGGTCTAATTTTGGGTGGCGTTGGCAAGAGAAAATAATCAAAGATGGCTCAGTGGCGCCCCCTCAAACAGGCAGTTTACATTGAGTCAATGAGAGCCCGGTGGCAAAAAATGTCATGGTACAAAGGTGACACTGGCCAGGGTCATAGACCACGTCAGGACATGTCAAAAAATATATTATGAGCCCGGCCTGAACTCTACAGGAAGTCGGCCATCTTGGCCCAAACCTCGAACCTTCAAAATCGTACCTGTTGAACTTGTGACCCCTGATCCCCGAGTTTTCAATCAAAAGCTTCAATTTTTGGCCAAAATGTCCCAGACCCATGTGGCTTTCCAAATCCTCATTTCAATTTTGGAAATATTATCGGGCGTGGTCATGACAAGGCCGCAACTCAAAGGCCATTTTCAACAAAATTCAAAGTCTCATATCTTTCACAGACTTTGTGGGATTGCAACGGACCCAATACGGCGCACGTGCACATTCTCGAGCTGGACCTAACCATGTGCAAACGCAGCCACTATCGCCAAAAATGACCCACTGGCGCCCCCTTCAAGGTTTTTTCTTGAAAAATTCCAATCAAAAAATCGGGATGGTATGGAGTTGTGAAAATAATCACACAGGCCTTCCCCGTCATAGGGATCGCGCCCGCCTTAGTGTGAGCTTTCCGAAAATGTATAACATGTGGGGGTACAAGTAACCAGTCCACTTATACAGCCTGTTCAAAGTGTGAGAACAGCGCCACCTGCTGGTTTAAGTTGTCTTTTAAGTGGCTTGTAAGTGGCCCGCCAAAAGTGGCCCGCCCATCCTCCGTGGAAATAGCCAGAGTTCTTCTTCTGGCAGCATAGTAGCCTCTGTCAGAGTTGCCACTGTCAGAGTTTCTCATGAAAATCGTCAATTTTCCCAAATACCCCGTTTATTCACAAAAGCCACACTTTTAGACTCATACGTAGATATACTACCCCTCTGTGACAGAAAGAAGCTTTAATTTGGGCGTTTTTGCCTCCAAATTGAGGTTTTTTGGACTTTACAGTCACAGGGAGTTCACTTAGGCTGTTTCCTGTCCGTCTCTGCATGTTCCTCGTACTATGTGGCTCTCACCAAAGTATTCCTTCATCTATCCAGAGTTTTGCGGGGCTGGAGCACCTTTTCAGATCATTGGCCGCCCGGGGAATTAGCCCTAATTAAAAATGTTTCCATAAATATTGCCTGCACTGCAATTTTGTCTTGTGAACGCTCGAGTGCTAAACTTTCGTAAGATTTATTTATAAATCGCTGTGTTGTTGTGTAAGCCTGTATAGCTCCATTGGTAGAGTGCAGGGTTTGCACCGTCATATTGCCGGTTCAATCCCCACCATGACTTTTCTTTTTTTTTTTTTTTTTTACGCAGTACCTACTGGGAAGAACCTGAATCGGCAACTATGCTCCCACCCTCATTCAAAACGGGGAAATGACCCTCACGTTGTACCACATGCCGTTTCATAAGATATTTCACATTTCGGCTGCAAAATAAATCTGCTTGTGTAGCTACATGGGTAGAGTGATAGGTTCCCAACCATGGGATTGCTGGATCAATTTTCACCTTGACTCTTTTTTATTTTATTTATTTTTGACTCGGCAACTACTGGGAATAACATGAATCGGCGCCTATGGTCAGTTCCATGGGTAGAGTTCTGGACTCACAATCACAAGTTTGCTGGATCACTTCCAACCTTGACCTTTTTTTACTTTTTATTTGTATTTATGTTTTTATTTGATTTTTTACTGGCCACCTACAGGAAAGAACATAAATGAAACAATGGAGGTGGGGGGGGGGGGGGGGAGCATGACTGGAAATGACCTCTCTCCTCCAGTGGCGTGCTAGGACCTAATTTAGAGCATATTAGTCCCATTGTGACACAGAGTTATAGCTCAGTGATAGAGTGCTGGTCATTGGTGCAGTGGGTTGCCAGTTCAAACACAGCTTGGATACTTTTCTAATGCTTTCTCTTTTCACATGGGCTGCTGCACTCTGAGCCTGATACAACTCAAGAATGAGGATCAAGTTATGTAGACACAATTATTTAATTGTCCACTTTTCTACGTTGCACTCCCTTTTTCCTCTTTACTTACTTTTTTCTGTAAATATAAGAGTGTAGGATGTTTCATAAGATTGATATACGTTTAGTTGCGCCGTTTCTTGCAGCTTGGCTAGCTCCATAGGTAGAGCACTGGGATACCAATCATGAGGTTGCCAGTTCAAGCTCAACCATGGCTGCCTTTTTTTTACTTTTGTAGTTTGGACTGGACATCTACTGGGAAGAATATAAATCAAACTCAGGGATTTAGAGAAAAGTAGCCCACATCAGGTGTACTTCTGTATGAGGTTATTGTTTACCTGTCTCTGGTTCGGGAGGTTACCAATTCAAATATGACTTGGACATATTTCTAATGTTTTTTTTCTTTATTTTTTGATAGATTTACCTAGTGCCAAAAAAAAAAAGTCAAGGTCGGGATCGAACCAGCACTCTCGTGGTTGGAAGCCCGGCCATATGAGCCATGTGCTCTACCTATGGAGCTAAACAAGCAGAACAAAAGGCTTCAAACGCATGTATATCAATTTTATAAGCAACCCGGCTTTTTGCGGCTTTACAGGCTAGGCATTATTTAATGAATCATTTCGTAATCGGGGCAAATTTGCCTGGGTGCCCAAAAATTTGAGTGGGTGCTCCAGCCCCGCAGCACCCACGGGATCGGCGCCTATGATTTGGCCTACATAAACATGTTTTTCCTCAGCATTTTATGGGGGACGAGGGATAACAATGATTGTGTATGAAGGAAAGGCTACATAGTATATGCATAGAAGAAATGGGGGACAGTAGGGAAACAATTTACGCAAAACTGGGCAGAAATGTCGAAAACAATAAGGAAAATGGAGGGGGGAAAAATGACCTTCAATTACCTCTCTCCTCCAGTGAGGAGATTTAGAGACAAGTAGTCCACATCAGGCCATCATTGTTATGGAGGTATAGCTCAGTGATAGTGTGCTGGTCTCTAGTGCAAAAGGTTGCCAGTTCAAACATGGCTTAGACACATTTCCAATACTTTTTCTTTTCACATGGCCGCTGCACTATAAGCAAAATCACAAACTCATAGTGCACAAGCACAGCGCTCAAAGGTCAATTGGGATACATGTGCTGTCTCTCACTAGTCCCAATGTATACAGATGGTTTTACTACAGGTTTGGCAATATTTACTGAATAATTTTTTACTCAAGGCAATATCGCGTGCGTGCTCACAGATTTGAGTGGGTGATCCAGTCCTGCAGCACCTGGGGCAAGAGTGAGGCCGGGGTGTGACGAAGGATTAGGCGAAAGTAGGCCGCGTTAAGGAGCAAAACAGACCGGGTTGGGTGCAAGGCCGAGGCCAGAGCAGATTTGGGCGAGAGCGGGCGGGGGCGGTCACAAGTGGAGGCGGTCGCAAGGGGGGGCGGTCGCAAGGGGGGGCGGTCGCAAGGGGGGGCGGTCGCAAGGGGCGAGGGCCTTTATCGCCGCGAGCGGCTTTAATTATTATTATTATTATTATTATTACGTCTTTGACCTCAATTTTGACCCCCTGAACATTAACGAAAACTCAATTTTATTTGACCAAAGGTTCATGGTTGGTGTAAAATTAACTATTTTGATACCCTCAAGACAACACCTTGAACAATGCCTCAGTGGCGCCCCCTCAAGCACGACCCCAATTCAAAAGGAATGATGCATTTTTTGCTCTAAACCTATGTCTTTGGGTACAGTGATAGAGGACATCAAGACAAACCTAAAACATCATTATAGCTCCGCCCTCTGACAAACAGGAAGTCGGCCATATTGGATTGAAAATTGAAGCCTTATTTTCTTCCCCTGATATTTTGTCAAGTCACTCCCAGGGATTTGGACCAAATGAGATCCAACTTGGTGAGTGTAATCTAGAGGCATAGAGCTACAATAATCCAGCTCTATTGTTCAGATATCTGTTACGGTTTGTCTGTACGGCTCTGCCAAATATCATGCTTTTTCCCCACCTCTTTGACGACAACTCAAAAGGGCATGCAAGTTCCAATTGCACTAAACTTTCTATCAGCTAAGCCCCTCTATGGATCGTACTGATTAGCCAGGATAATTGTGCAATTTTCACAAAAATAGCGCCCCCTACCTATACTTGCAAAATTACACTTTTACGAACGTGAAAACAAAATTCATATCTCGATTCTCCATGTCACACTGATCAAAAAGGTCCATTACAACACCCCTCTATCTCGCTTTGTTTTTATATTATTAATATCCTGCTTTTTACCCGCCTCTTTGACGACAACTCAAAAGGGCATGCAATTTCCAATTGCACTAATATGTGTATCACATAAGCCCCTCTATGGATCGTACTGATTAGCCTGGATAATTGTGCAATTTTCACAAAAATAGCGCCCCCTACCTATACCTGCAAAATTACACTTTTACGAAAGTGAAAACTAAAATTATATCCTGATTCTCCATGTCACACTGATCAAAAAAGTCTATTACAACACCCCTCTATCTTGCTTTGTTTTCTTTATAATTAGGCCCGAGCAACGGACACGAAGTGCCCGGCGAGGGACTAATTAAAATCGTAAAAAAAAAGGGAAAACGCAAGAATTCACATAGCAAACGTGGACCGATACACAAGTAACAGGTATCAGGAATTAGTGCTCCGGGAGGTCTAATTTTGGGTGGCGTTGGCAAGAGAAAATAATAAAAGATGGCTCAGTGGCGCCCCCTCAAACAGGCAGTTTACATTGAGTCAATGAGAGCCCGGTCGCAAAAAATGTCATCGTACAAAGGTGACACTGGCCAGGGACATAGACCACGTCAGGACATGTCAAAAAATATATTATGAGCCCGGCCTAAACTCTACAGGAAGTCGGCCATCTTAGCCCAAACCTCGAACCGTCAAAATCGTACCTGTTGAACTTGTGACCCCTTATCCCCGAGTTTTCAATCAAAAGCTTCAATTTTTGGCCAAAATGACCCAGACCCATGTGGCTTTCCAAATCCTCCTTTCAATTTTGGAAATATTATTGGGCGTGGTCATGACAAGGCCGCAACTCAGAGGCCATTTTCAACAAAATTCAAAGTCTCATATCTTTCACAGACTTTGTCGGATTGCAACGGACCCAATACGGCACACATGCACCTTCTCGAGCTGGACCTAACCATGTGCAAACGCAGCCACTATGGCCAAAAATGACCCACTGGCGCCCCCTTCAAGGTTTTTTCTTGAAAAATTCGAATAAAAAAATCGGGATGGTATGGAGTTGTGAAAATAATCACACAGGCCTTCCCCGTCATGGGGATCAACATACCAAAGAGGCATCACTCTGAGTAATGTCGTTTGGGAGAAATAAAATGCCAAAACATTGCAAAAAAACCGTTTCCATTATTATTATTATTATTATTATTATTACGTCTTTGACCTCAATTTTGACCCCCTGAACATTAACGAAAACTCAATTTTATTTGACCAAAGGTTCATGGTTGGTGTAAAATTAACTATTTTGATACCCTCAAGACAACACCTTGAACAATGCCTCAGTGGCGCCCCCTCAAGCACGACCCCAATTCAAAAGGAATGATGCATTTTTTGCTCTAAACCTATGTCTTTGGGTACAGTGATAGAGGACATCAAGACAAACCTAAAACATCATTATAGCTCCGCCCTCTGACAAACAGGAAGTCGGCCATATTGGATTGAAAATTGAAGCCTTATTTTCTTCCCCTGATATTTTGTCAAGTCACTCCCAGGGATTTGGACCAAATGAGATCCAACTTGGTGAGTGTAATCTAGAGGCATAGAGCTACAATAATCCAGCTCTATTGTTCAGATATCTGTTACGGTTTGTCTGTACGGCTCTGCCAAATATCATGCTTTTTCCCCACCTCTTTGACGACAACTCAAAAGGGCATGCAAGTTCCAATTGCACTAAACTTTCTATCAGCTAAGCCCCTCTATGGATCGTACTGATTAGCCAGGATAATTGTGCAATTTTCACAAAAATAGCGCCCCCTACCTATACTTGCAAAATTACACTTTTACGAACGTGAAAACAAAATTCATATCTCGATTCTCCATGTCACACTGATCAAAAAGGTCCATTACAACACCCCTCTATCTCGCTTTGTTTTTATATTATTAATATCCTGCTTTTTACCCGCCTCTTTGACGACAACTCAAAAGGGCATGCAATTTCCAATTGCACTAATATGTGTATCACATAAGCCCCTCTATGGATCGTACTGATTAGCCTGGATAATTGTGCAATTTTCACAAAAATAGCGCCCCCTACCTATACCTGCAAAATTACACTTTTACGAAAGTGAAAACTAAAATTATATCCTGATTCTCCATGTCACACTGATCAAAAAAGTCTATTACAACACCCCTCTATCTTGCTTTGTTTTCTTTTATAATTAGGCCCGAGCAACGGACACGAAGTGCCCGGCGAGGGACTAATTAAAATCGTAAAAAAAAAGGGAAAACGCAAGAATTCACATAGCAAACGTGGACCGATACACAAGTAACAGGTATCAGGAATTAGTGCTCCGGGAGGTCTAATTTTGGGTGGCGTTGGCAAGAGAAAATAATAAAAGATGGCTCAGTGGCGCCCCCTCAAACAGGCAGTTTACATTGAGTCAATGAGAGCCCGGTCGCAAAAAATGTCATCGTACAAAGGTGACACTGGCCAGGGACATAGACCACGTCAGGACATGTCAAAAAATATATTATGAGCCCGGCCTAAACTCTACAGGAAGTCGGCCATCTTAGCCCAAACCTCGAACCGTCAAAATCGTACCTGTTGAACTTGTGACCCCTTATCCCCGAGTTTTCAATCAAAAGCTTCAATTTTTGGCCAAAATGACCCAGACCCATGTGGCTTTCCAAATCCTCCTTTCAATTTTGGAAATATTATTGGGCGTGGTCATGACAAGGCCGCAACTCAGAGGCCATTTTCAACAAAATTCAAAGTCTCATATCTTTCACAGACTTTGTCGGATTGCAACGGACCCAATACGGCACACATGCACCTTCTCGAGCTGGACCTAACCATGTGCAAACGCAGCCACTATGGCCAAAAATGACCCACTGGCGCCCCCTTCAAGGTTTTTTCTTGAAAAATTCGAATAAAAAAATCGGGATGGTATGGAGTTGTGAAAATAATCACACAGGCCTTCCCCGTCATGGGGATCAACATACCAAAGAGGCATCACTCTGAGTAATGTCGTTTGGGAGAAATAAAATGCCAAAACATTGCAAAAAAAACCGTTTCCATTATTATTATTAGGCCCGAGCAACGGACACGAAGTGCCCGGCGAGGGACTAATTAAAATCGTAAAAAAAAAGGGAAAACGCAAGAATTCACATAGCAAACGTGGACCGATACACAAGTAACAGGTATCAGGAATTAGTGCTCCGGGAGGTCTAATTTTGGGTGGCGTTGGCAAGAGAAAATAATAAAAGATGGCTCAGTGGCGCCCCCTCAAACAGGCAGTTTACATTGAGTCAATGAGAGCCCGGTGGCAAAAAATGTCATCGTACAAAGGTGACACTGGCCAGGGACATAGACCACGTCAGGACATGTCAAAAAATGTATTATGAGCCTGGCCTAAACTCTACAGGAAGTCGGCCATCTTGGCCCAAACCTCGAACCTGCAAAATCGTACCTGTTGAACTTGTGACCCCTGATCCCAGAGTTTTCAATCAAAAGCTTCAATTTTTGGCCAAAATGTCCCAGACCCATGTGGCTTTCCAAATCCTCATTTCAATTTTGGAAATATTATTGGGCGTGGTCATGACAAGGCCGCAACTCAGAGGCCATTTTCAACCAAATTCAAAGTCTCATATCTTTCACAGACTTTGTGGGATTGCAACGGACCCAATACGGCGCACGTGCACATTCTCGAGCTGGACCTAACCATGTGCAAACGCAGCCACTATGGCCAAAAATGACCCACTGGCGCCCCCTTCAAGGTTTTTTCTTGAAAAATTCGAATCAAAAAATCGGGATGGTATGGAGTTGTGAAAATAATCACACAGGCCTTCCCCGTCATAGGGATCAACATACCAAAGAGGCATCACTCTGAGTAATGTCGTTTGGGAGAAATAAAATGCCAAAACATTGCAAAAAAAACGTTTCCATTATTATTATTATTATTATTATTATTATTATTATTACGTCTTTGACCTCAATTTTGACCCCCTGAACATTAACGAAAACTCAATTTTATTTGACCAAAGGTTCATGGTTGGTGTAAAATTAACTATTTTGATACCCTCAAGACAACAGCTTGAACAATGCCTCAGTGGCGCCCCCTCAAGCACGACCCCAATTCAAAAGGAATGATGCATTTTTTGCTCTAAACCTATGTCTTTGGGTACAGTGATAGAGGACATCAAGACAAACCTAAAACATCATTATAGCTCCGCCCTCTGACAAACAGGAAGTCGGCCATATTGGATTGAAAATTGAAGCCTTATTTTCTTCCCCTGATATTTTGTCAAGTCACGCCCAGGGATTTGGACCAAATGAGATCCAACTTGGTGAGTGTAATCTAGAGGCATAGAGCTACAACAATCCAGCTCTATTGTTCAGACATCTGTTACGGTTTGTCTGAACGGCTCTGCCAAATATCATGCTTTTTCCCCACCTCTTTGACGACAACTCAAAAGGGCATGCAAGTTCCAATTGCACTAAAATTTCTATCAGCTAAGCCCCTCTATGGATCGTACTGATTAGCCAGGATGATTGTGCAATTTTCACAAAAATAGCGCCCCCTACCTATACTTGCAAAATTACACTTTTACGAACGTGAAAACAAAATTCATATCTCGATTCTCCATGTCACACTGATCAAAAAGGTCCATTACAACACCCCTCTATCTCGCTTTGTTTTTATATTATTAATATCCTGCTTTTACCTCGCCTCTTTGACGACAACTCAAAAGGGCATGCAATTTCCAATTGCACTAATATGTGTATCACATGAGCCCCTCTATGGATCGTACTGATTCGCCTGGATAATTGTGCAATTTTCACAAAAATAGCGCCCCCTACCTATACCTGCAAAATTACACTTTTACGAAAATGAAAACAAAAATTATATCCTGATTCTCCATGTCACACTGATCAAAAAAGTCTATTACAACATGCCTCTATCTTGCTTTGTTTTCTTTTTAATTAGGCCCGAGCAACGGACACGAAGTGCCCGGCGAGGGACTAATTAAAATCGTAAAAAAAAAGGGAAAACGCAAGAATTCACATAGCAAACGTGGACCGATACACAAGTAACAGGTATCAGGAATTAGTGCTCCGGGAGGTCTAATTTTGGGTGGCGTTGGCAAGAGAAAATAATAAAAGATGGCTCAGTGGCGCCCCCTCAAACAGGCAGTTTACATTGAGTCAATGAGAGCCCGGTGGCAAAAAATGTCATCGTACAAAGGTGACACTGGCCAGGGACATAGACCACGTCAGGACATGTCAAAAAATGTATTATGAGCCTGGCCTAAACTCTACAGGAAGTCGGCCATCTTGGCCCAAACCTCGAACCTGCAAAATCGTACCTGTTGAACTTGTGACCCCTGATCCCAGAGTTTTCAATCAAAAGCTTCAATTTTTGGCCAAAATGTCCCAGACCCATGTGGCTTTCCAAATCCTCATTTCAATTTTGGAAATATTATTGGGCGTGGTCATGACAAGGCCGCAACTCAGAGGCCATTTTCAACCAAATTCAAAGTCTCATATCTTTCACAGACTTTGTGGGATTGCAACGGACCCAATACGGCGCACGTGCACATTCTCGAGCTGGACCTAACCATGTGCAAACGCAGCCACTATGGCCAAAAATGACCCACTGGCGCCCCCTTCAAGGTTTTTTCTTGAAAAATTCGAATCAAAAAATCGGGATGGTATGGAGTTGTGAAAATAATCACACAGGCCTTCCCCGTCATAGGGATCAACATACCAAAGAGGCATCACTCTGAGTAATGTCGTTTGGGAGAAATAAAATGCCAAAACATTGCAAAAAAAACGTTTCCATTATTATTATTATTATTATTATTATTATTATTACGTCTTTGACCTCAATTTTGACCCCCTGAACATTAACGAAAACTCAATTTTATTTGACCAAAGGTTCATGGTTGGTGTAAAATTAACTATTTTGATACCCTCAAGACAACAGCTTGAACAATGCCTCAGTGGCGCCCCCTCAAGCACGACCCCAATTCAAAAGGAATGATGCATTTTTTGCTCTAAACCTATGTCTTTGGGTACAGTGATAGAGGACATCAAGACAAACCTAAAACATCATTATAGCTCCGCCCTCTGACAAACAGGAAGTCGGCCATATTGGATTGAAAATTGAAGCCTTATTTTCTTCCCCTGATATTTTGTCAAGTCACGCCCAGGGATTTGGACCAAATGAGATCCAACTTGGTGAGTGTAATCTAGAGGCATAGAGCTACAACAATCCAGCTCTATTGTTCAGACATCTGTTACGGTTTGTCTGAACGGCTCTGCCAAATATCATGCTTTTTCCCCACCTCTTTGACGACAACTCAAAAGGGCATGCAAGTTCCAATTGCACTAAAATTTCTATCAGCTAAGCCCCTCTATGGATCGTACTGATTAGCCAGGATGATTGTGCAATTTTCACAAAAATAGCGCCCCCTACCTATACTTGCAAAATTACACTTTTACGAACGTGAAAACAAAATTCATATCTCGATTCTCCATGTCACACTGATCAAAAAGGTCCATTACAACACCCCTCTATCTCGCTTTGTTTTTATATTATTAATATCCTGCTTTTACCTCGCCTCTTTGACGACAACTCAAAAGGGCATGCAATTTCCAATTGCACTAATATGTGTATCACATGAGCCCCTCTATGGATCGTACTGATTCGCCTGGATAATTGTGCAATTTTCACAAAAATAGCGCCCCCTACCTATACCTGCAAAATTACACTTTTACGAAAATGAAAACAAAAATTATATCCTGATTCTCCATGTCACACTGATCAAAAAAGTCTATTACAACATGCCTCTATCTTGCTTTGTTTTCTTTTTAATTAGGCCCGAGCAACGGACACGAAGTGCCCGGCGAGGGACTAATTAAAATCGTAAAAAAAAAGGGAAAACGCAAGAATTCACATAGCAAACGTGGACCGATACACAAGTAACAGGTATCAGGAATTAGTGCTCCGGGAGGTCTAATTTTGGGTGGCGTTGGCAAGAGAAAATAATAAAAGATGGCTCAGTGGCGCCCCCTCAAACAGGCAGTTTACATTGAGTCAATGAGAGCCCGGTGGCAAAAAATGTCATCGTACAAAGGTGACACTGGCCAGGGACATAGACCACGTCAGGACATGTCAAAAAATGTATTATGAGCCTGGCCTAAACTCTACAGGAAGTCGGCCATCTTGGCCCAAACCTCGAACCTGCAAAATCGTACCTGTTGAACTTGTGACCCCTGATCCCAGAGTTTTCAATCAAAAGCTTCAATTTTTGGCCAAAATGTCCCAGACCCATGTGGCTTTCCAAATCCTCATTTCAATTTTGGAAATATTATTGGGCGTGGTCATGACAAGGCCGCAACTCAGAGGCCATTTTCAACCAAATTCAAAGTCTCATATCTTTCACAGACTTTGTGGGATTGCAACGGACCCAATACGGCGCACGTGCACATTCTCGAGCTGGACCTAACCATGTGCAAACGCAGCCACTATGGCCAAAAATGACCCACTGGCGCCCCCTTCAAGGTTTTTTCTTGAAAAATTCGAATCAAAAAATCGGGATGGTATGGAGTTGTGAAAATAATCACACAGGCCTTCCCCGTCATAGGGATCAACATACCAAAGAGGCATCACTCTGAGTAATGTCGTTTGGGAGAAATAAAATGCCAAAACATTGCAAAAAAAACGTTTCCATTATTATTATTATTATTATTATTATTATTATTATTACGTCTTTGACCTCAATTTTGACCCCCTGAACATTAACGAAAACTCAATTTTATTTGACCAAAGGTTCATGGTTGGTGTAAAATTAACTATTTTGATACCCTCAAGACAACAGCTTGAACAATGCCTCAGTGGCGCCCCCTCAAGCACGACCCCAATTCAAAAGGAATGATGCATTTTTTGCTCTAAACCTATGTCTTTGGGTACAGTGATAGAGGACATCAAGACAAACCTAAAACATCATTATAGCTCCGCCCTCTGACAAACAGGAAGTCGGCCATATTGGATTGAAAATTGAAGCCTTATTTTCTTCCCCTGATATTTTGTCAAGTCACGCCCAGGGATTTGGACCAAATGAGATCCAACTTGGTGAGTGTAATCTAGAGGCATAGAGCTACAACAATCCAGCTCTATTGTTCAGACATCTGTTACGGTTTGTCTGAACGGCTCTGCCAAATATCATGCTTTTTCCCCACCTCTTTGACGACAACTCAAAAGGGCATGCAAGTTCCAATTGCACTAAAATTTCTATCAGCTAAGCCCCTCTATGGATCGTACTGATTAGCCAGGATGATTGTGCAATTTTCACAAAAATAGCGCCCCCTACCTATACTTGCAAAATTACACTTTTACGAACGTGAAAACAAAATTCATATCTCGATTCTCCATGTCACACTGATCAAAAAGGTCCATTACAACACCCCTCTATCTCGCTTTGTTTTTATATTATTAATATCCTGCTTTTACCTCGCCTCTTTGACGACAACTCAAAAGGGCATGCAATTTCCAATTGCACTAATATGTGTATCACATGAGCCCCTCTATGGATCGTACTGATTCGCCTGGATAATTGTGCAATTTTCACAAAAATAGCGCCCCCTACCTATACCTGCAAAATTACACTTTTACGAAAATGAAAACAAAAATTATATCCTGATTCTCCATGTCACACTGATCAAAAAAGTCTATTACAACATGCCTCTATCTTGCTTTGTTTTCTTTTTAATTAGGCCCGAGCAACGGACACGAAGTGCCCGGCGAGGGACTAATTAAAATCGTAAAAAAAAAGGGAAAACGCAAGAATTCACATAGCAAACGTGGACCGATACACAAGTAACAGGTATCAGGAATTAGTGCTCCGGGAGGTCTAATTTTGGGTGGCGTTGGCAAGAGAAAATAATAAAAGATGGCTCAGTGGCGCCCCCTCAAACAGGCAGTTTACATTGAGTCAATGAGAGCCCGGTGGCAAAAAATGTCATCGTACAAAGGTGACACTGGCCAGGGACATAGACCACGTCAGGACATGTCAAAAAATGTATTATGAGCCTGGCCTAAACTCTACAGGAAGTCGGCCATCTTGGCCCAAACCTCGAACCTGCAAAATCGTACCTGTTGAACTTGTGACCCCTGATCCCAGAGTTTTCAATCAAAAGCTTCAATTTTTGGCCAAAATGTCCCAGACCCATGTGGCTTTCCAAATCCTCATTTCAATTTTGGAAATATTATTGGGCGTGGTCATGACAAGGCCGCAACTCAGAGGCCATTTTCAACCAAATTCAAAGTCTCATATCTTTCACAGACTTTGTGGGATTGCAACGGACCCAATACGGCGCACGTGCACATTCTCGAGCTGGACCTAACCATGTGCAAACGCAGCCACTATGGCCAAAAATGACCCACTGGCGCCCCCTTCAAGGTTTTTTCTTGAAAAATTCGAATCAAAAAATCGGGATGGTATGGAGTTGTGAAAATAATCACACAGGCCTTCCCCGTCATAGGGATCAACATACCAAAGAGGCATCACTCTGAGTAATGTCGTTTGGGAGAAATAAAATGCCAAAACATTGCAAAAAAAACGTTTCCATTATTATTATTATTATTATTATTATTATTATTATTACGTCTTTGACCTCAATTTTGACCCCCTGAACATTAACGAAAACTCAATTTTATTTGACCAAAGGTTCATGGTTGGTGTAAAATTAACTATTTTGATACCCTCAAGACAACAGCTTGAACAATGCCTCAGTGGCGCCCCCTCAAGCACGACCCCAATTCAAAAGGAATGATGCATTTTTTGCTCTAAACCTATGTCTTTGGGTACAGTGATAGAGGACATCAAGACAAACCTAAAACATCATTATAGCTCCGCCCTCTGACAAACAGGAAGTCGGCCATATTGGATTGAAAATTGAAGCCTTATTTTCTTCCCCTGATATTTTGTCAAGTCACGCCCAGGGATTTGGACCAAATGAGATCCAACTTGGTGAGTGTAATCTAGAGGCATAGAGCTACAACAATCCAGCTCTATTGTTCAGACATCTGTTACGGTTTGTCTGAACGGCTCTGCCAAATATCATGCTTTTTCCCCACCTCTTTGACGACAACTCAAAAGGGCATGCAAGTTCCAATTGCACTAAAATTTCTATCAGCTAAGCCCCTCTATGGATCGTACTGATTAGCCAGGATGATTGTGCAATTTTCACAAAAATAGCGCCCCCTACCTATACTTGCAAAATTACACTTTTACGAACGTGAAAACAAAATTCATATCTCGATTCTCCATGTCACACTGATCAAAAAGGTCCATTACAACACCCCTCTATCTCGCTTTGTTTTTATATTATTAATATCCTGCTTTTACCTCGCCTCTTTGACGACAACTCAAAAGGGCATGCAATTTCCAATTGCACTAATATGTGTATCACATGAGCCCCTCTATGGATCGTACTGATTCGCCTGGATAATTGTGCAATTTTCACAAAAATAGCGCCCCCTACCTATACCTGCAAAATTACACTTTTACGAAAATGAAAACAAAAATTATATCCTGATTCTCCATGTCACACTGATCAAAAAAGTCTATTACAACATGCCTCTATCTTGCTTTGTTTTCTTTTTAATTAGGCCCGAGCAACGGACACGAAGTGCCCGGCGAGGGACTAATTAAAATCGTAAAAAAAAAGGGAAAACGCAAGAATTCACATAGCAAACGTGGACCGATACACAAGTAACAGGTATCAGGAATTAGTGCTCCGGGAGGTCTAATTTTGGGTGGCGTTGGCAAGAGAAAATAATAAAAGATGGCTCATTGGCGCCCCCTCAAACAGGCAGTTTACATTGAGTCAATGAGAGCCCGGTGGCAAAAAATGTCATCGTACAAAGGTGACACTGGCCAGGGACATAGACCACGTCAGGACATGTCAAAAAATGTATTATGAGCCTGGCCTAAACTCTACAGGAAGTCGGCCATCTTGGCCCAAACCTCGAACCTGCAAAATCGTACCTGTTGAACTTGTGACCCCTGATCCCAGAGTTTTCAATCAAAAGCTTCAATTTTTGGCCAAAATGTCCCAGACCCATGTGGCTTTCCAAATCCTCATTTCAATTTTGGAATTATTATTGGGCGTGGTCATGACAAGGCCGCAACTCAGAGGCCATTTTCAACCAAATTCAAAGTCTCATATCTTTCACAGACTTTGTGGGATTGCAACGGACCCAATACGGCGCACGTGCACATTCTCGAGCTGGACCTAACCATGTGCAAACGCAGCCACTATGGCCAAAAATGACCCACTGGCGCCCCCTTCAAGGTTTTTTCTTGAAAAATTCGAATCAAAAAATCGGGATGGTATGGAGTTGTGAAAATAATCACACAGGCCTTCCCCGTCATAGGGATCAACATACCAAAGAGGCATCACTCTGAGTAATGTCGTTTGGGAGAAATAAAATGCCAAAACATTGCAAAAAAAACGTTTCCATTATTATTATTATTATTATTATTATTATTATTACGTCTTTGACCTCAATTTTGACCCCCTGAACATTAACGAAAACTCAATTTTATTTGACCAAAGGTTCATGGTTGGTGTAAAATTAACTATTTTGATACCCTCAAGACAACACCTTGAACAATGCCTCAGTGGCGCCCCCTCAAGCACGACCCCAATTCAAAAGGAATGATGCATTTTTTGCTCTAAACCTATGTCTTTGGGTACAGTGATAGAGGACATCAAGACAAACCTAAAACATCATTATAGCTCCGCCCTCTGACAAACAGGAAGTCGGCCATATTGGATTGAAAATTGAAGCCTTATTTTCTTCCCCTGATATTTTGTCAAGTCACTCCCAGGGATTTGGACCAAATGAGATCCAACTTGGTGAGTGTAATCTAGAGGCATAGAGCTACAATAATCCAGCTCTATTGTTCAGATATCTGTTACGGTTTGTCTGTACGGCTCTGCCAAATATCATGCTTTTTCCCCACCTCTTTGACGACAACTCAAAAGGGCATGCAAGTTCCAATTGCACTAAACTTTCTATCAGCTAAGCCCCTCTATGGATCGTACTGATTAGCCAGGATAATTGTGCAATTTTCACAAAAATAGCGCCCCCTACCTATACTTGCAAAATTACACTTTTACGAACGTGAAAACAAAATTCATATCTCGATTCTCCATGTCACACTGATCAAAAAGGTCCATTACAACACCCCTCTATCTCGCTTTGTTTTTATATTATTAATATCCTGCTTTTTACCCGCCTCTTTGACGACAACTCAAAAGGGCATGCAATTTCCAATTGCACTAATATGTGTATCACATAAGCCCCTCTATGGATCGTACTGATTAGCCTGGATAATTGTGCAATTTTCACAAAAATAGCGCCCCCTACCTATACCTGCAAAATTACACTTTTACGAAAGTGAAAACTAAAATTATATCCTGATTCTCCATGTCACACTGATCAAAAAAGTCTATTACAACACCCCTCTATCTTGCTTTGTTTTCTTTATAATTAGGCCCGAGCAACGGACACGAAGTGCCCGGCGAGGGACTAATTAAAATCGTAAAAAAAAAGGGAAAACGCAAGAATTCACATAGCAAACGTGGACCGATACACAAGTAACAGGTATCAGGAATTAGTGCTCCGGGAGGTCTAATTTTGGGTGGCGTTGGCAAGAGAAAATAATAAAAGATGGCTCAGTGGCGCCCCCTCAAACAGGCAGTTTACATTGAGTCAATGAGAGCCCGGTCGCAAAAAATGTCATCGTACAAAGGTGACACTGGCCAGGGACATAGACCACGTCAGGACATGTCAAAAAATATATTATGAGCCCGGCCTAAACTCTACAGGAAGTCGGCCATCTTAGCCCAAACCTCGAACCGTCAAAATCGTACCTGTTGAACTTGTGACCCCTTATCCCCGAGTTTTCAATCAAAAGCTTCAATTTTTGGCCAAAATGACCCAGACCCATGTGGCTTTCCAAATCCTCCTTTCAATTTTGGAAATATTATTGGGCGTGGTCATGACAAGGCCGCAACTCAGAGGCCATTTTCAACAAAATTCAAAGTCTCATATCTTTCACAGACTTTGTCGGATTGCAACGGACCCAATACGGCACACATGCACCTTCTCGAGCTGGACCTAACCATGTGCAAACGCAGCCACTATGGCCAAAAATGACCCACTGGCGCCCCCTTCAAGGTTTTTTCTTGAAAAATTCGAATAAAAAAATCGGGATGGTATGGAGTTGTGAAAATAATCACACAGGCCTTCCCCGTCATGGGGATCAACATACCAAAGAGGCATCACTCTGAGTAATGTCGTTTGGGAGAAATAAAATGCCAAAACATTGCAAAAAAAACCGTTTCCATTATTATTAGGCCCGAGCAACGGACACGAAGTGCCCGGCGAGGGACTAATTAAAATCGTAAAAAAAAAGGGAAAACGCAAGAATTCACATAGCAAACGTGGACCGATACACAAGTAACAGGTATCAGGAATTAGTGCTCCGGGAGGTCTAATTTTGGGTGGCGTTGGCAAGAGAAAATAATAAAAGATGGCTCAGTGGCGCCCCCTCAAACAGGCAGTTTACATTGAGTCAATGAGAGCCCGGTGGCAAAAAATGTCATCGTACAAAGGTGACACTGGCCAGGGACATAGACCACGTCAGGACATGTAAAAAAATATATTATGAGCCCGGCCTAAACTCTACAGGAAGTCGGCCATCTTGGCCCAAACCTCGCACCGTCAAAATCGTACCTGTTGAACTTGTGACCCCTGATCCCCGGGTTTTCAATCGAAAGCTTCAATTTTTGGCCAAAATGTCCCAGACCCATGTGGCTTTCCAAATCCTCATTTCAATTTTGGAAATATTATTGGGCGTGGTCATGACAAGGCCGCAACTCAGAGGCCATTTTCCACCAAATTCAAAGTCTCATATCTTTCACAGACTTTGTGGGATTGCAACGGACCCAATACGGCGCACGTGCACCTTCTCGAGCTGGACCTAACCATGTGCAAACGCAGCCACTATGGCCAAAAATGACCCACTGGCGCCCCCTTCAAGGTTTTTTCTTGAAAAATTCGAATCAAAAAATCCGGATGGTATGGAGTTGTGAAAATAATCACACAGGCCTTCCCCGTCATGGGGATCAACATACCAAAGAGGCATCACTCTGAGTAATGTCGTTTGGGAGAAATAAAATGCCAAAACATAGCAAAAAAACCGTTTCCATTATTATTATTATTATTATTATTATTATTATTATTATTACGTCTTTGACCTCAATTTTGACCCCCTGAACATTAACGAAAACTCAATTTTATTTGACCAAAGGTTCATGGTTGGTGTAAAATTAACTATTTTGATACCCTCAAGACAACACCTTGAACAATGCCTCAGTGGCGCCCCCTCAAGCACGACCCCAATTCAAAAGGAATGATGCATTTTTTGCTCTAAACCTATGTCTTTGAGTACAGTGATAGAGGACATCAAGACAAACCTAAAACATCATTATAGCTCCGCCCTCTGACAAACAGGAAGTCGGCCATATTGGATTGAAAATTGTAGCCTTATTTTCTTCCCCTGATATTTTGTCAAGTCACTCCCAGGGTTTTGGACCAAATGAGATCCAACTTGGTGAGTGTAATCTAGAGACATGGAGCTACAATAATCCAGCTCTATTGTTCAGATATCTGTTACGGTTTGTCTGTACGGCTCTGCCAAATATCATGCTTTTTCCCCGCCTCTTTGACGACAACTCAAAAGGGCATGCAAGTTCCAATTGCACTAAAATTTCTATCAGCTAAGCCCCTCTATGGATCGTACTGATTAGCCAGGATAATTGTGCAATTTTCACAAAAATAGCGCCCCCTACCTATACTTGCAAAATTACACTTTTACGAAAGTGAAAACAAAAATTATAACCTGATTCTCCATGTCACACTGATCAAAAAAGTCTATTACAACATGCCTCTATCTTGCTTTGTTTTCTTTTTAATTAGGCCCGAGCAACGGACACGAAGTGCCCGGCGAGGGACTAATTAAAATCGTAAAAAAAAAGGGAAAACGCAAGAATTCACATAGCAAACGTGGACCGATACACAAGTAACAGGTATCAGGAATTAGTGCTCCGGGAGGTCTAATTTTGGGTGGCGTTGGCAAGAGAAAATAATAAAAGATGGCTCAGTGGCGCCCCCTCAAACAGGCAGTTTACATTGAGTCAATGAGAGCCCGGTGGCAAAAAATGTCATCGTACAAAGGTGACACTGGCCAGGGACATAGACCACGTCAGGACATGTAAAAAAATATATTATGAGCCCGGCCTAAACTCTACAGGAAGTCGGCCATCTTGGCCCAAACCTCGCACCGTCAAAATCGTACCTGTTGAACTTGTGACCCCTGATCCCCGGGTTTTCAATCGAAAGCTTCAATTTTTGGCCAAAATGTCCCAGACCCATGTGGCTTTCCAAATCCTCATTTCAATTTTGGAAATATTATTGGGCGTGGTCATGACAAGGCCGCAACTCAGAGGCCATTTTCCACCAAATTCAAAGTCTCATATCTTTCACAGACTTTGTGGGATTGCAACGGACCCAATACGGCGCACGTGCACCTTCTCGAGCTGGACCTAACCATGTGCAAACGCAGCCACTATGGCCATAAATGACCCACTGGCGCCCCCTTCAAGGTTTTTTCTTGAAAAATTCGAATCAAAAAATCCGGATGGTATGGAGTTGTGAAAATAATCACACAGGCCTTCCCCGTCATAGGGATCGCGTCCGCCTTAGTGTGAGCTTTCTGAAAATGTATAACATGTGGGGGTAAAAGTAACCAGTCCACTTATACAGCCTGTTCAAGTGTGAGAACAGCGCCACCTGCAGGCTTAAGGTGGCTTTTAAGTGGCTTGTAAGTGGCCCGCCCATCCTCCGTAGAAATAGCCAGTGTTGTTCTTCTGGCAGCATGTTGGCCTCTGTCAGAGTTGCCACTGTCAGAGTTTCTCATGAAAATCGTCAATTTTCCCAAATACCCCCTTTATTCACAAAAGCCACACTTTTAGACTCATACGTAGATATAATACCCCTCTGTGACAGAAAGAAGCTTTAATTTGGGCGTGTTTGCCTCCAAATTGAGCTTTTTTGGACTTTACAGTCACAGGAAGTTCACTTAAGCTGTTTCCTGTCCGTCTCTGCGTATTCCTCGTACTATGTGGCTCTCACCAAAGTATTCCATCATCTATCGAGAGTTCTGCGGGGCTGGAGCACCTTTTCAGATTGTTGGCCGCCCGGGGAATTAGCCCTAATTACAAATGTTTCTATAAATATTGCCTGAACTGCAATTTCGTCTTGTGAACGCTCGAGTGCTAAACTTTCGTAAGTTTTATGTATAAATCGCTGTGTTCTTGTGTAAGCCTGTATAGCTCCATTGGTAGAGTGCAGGGTTCCCACTGTTACATTGCCGGTTCAATCCCCGCCATGATTTTTTTTTTTCTTTTTTTTTTTACGCAGTACCTACTGGGAAGAACCTGAATCGGTGACTATGCTCCCACCCTCATTAAAAACGGGGAAATGACCCTCACGTTGTACCACATGCAGTTTCATAAGATATTTCACATTTCGGCTGCAAAATAAATCTGCTTGTGTAGCTACATGGGTAAAGTGATAGGTTCCCAACCATGGGATTGCTGGATCAATTCTCACCTTGACTCTTTTTTATTTTTTTTGACTCGGCAACTACTGGGAAGAACATGAATCGGCGCCTATGGTCCCACCCTCATTAAAAACTGTAAAAATAACCCCTCTCAACAAAATATTGTTTCACCTATCAAGTACGCTGAATGTCCGAGGCATCCTCTCAAATATTTGTCCCCCAGGCAGGTTTGCTCTAATTATAAAATGATTCAAATCATCTTGGCTCTCCGTTTTCTGCATATACGTGAGCCTGGTGATCTTTATAATAGTAATCCAAGGTCTTTTCATGTGTACCCGCCTTAGCTCCATGGGTAGAGTTCTGGACTCAAAATCACAAGGATGCCGGATCAAGCCCAACCTTGAACTTTTTTTACTTTTTATTTGTATTCATGTTTTTATTTGATTTTTTACTGGCAATCTACAGGAAAGAACATAAATGAAACATGAAATGAGAAAATGGAGGGGGGTGGGGGGGGGGGGTGGGGAGCTTGACCGGAAATGACCTCTCTCCTCTAGGACCTAATTTAGAGAATATTAGCCTATATTCGTCCCATTGTGACAGAGTTATAGCTCAGTGATAGGTTCCTGGTCTTTGGTGCGGTAGGTTGCCAGTTCAAACACTGCCTGGGAACTTTTCTAAAGCTTTCTCTTTTCACATGGCCTGCTGCACTCTGATACAACTCAAGAATGAGCACCAAGTTATGTAGACACAATTATTTAATTGTCCACTTTTCTACGTTGCACTCCCTTTTTCCTCTTTACTCACTGCTTTCTGTAAATATAAGAGTGCAGGATGTTTCATAACATTGATATATACGTTTAGTTTGCGCAGTTTCCTACAGCTTGGCTAGCTCTATAGGTAGAGCGCTGGGATACCAATCATGAGGTTGCCAGTTCAAGCTCAACCATGGCTTCCTTTTTTTTTTTTTTTTTACTTTTGTAGTTTGGACTGGGCATCTACAGGGAGGAACATACATCAAACTCAGGGATTTAGAGAAAAGTAGCCAACATCAGGTGTACTTCTGTATGGGGTTATTGTTTACCGGTCTCTGGTTCAGGAGGTTACCACTTCAAATATGACTTGGACATTTTTCTAATGTTTTTTCTTTATTTTTTGATAGATTTACCTAAATCACAATCTCATAGTGCACAAGCACAACGCTTCCGCTCAAAGGTCAATTGGGATACATGTGCTGTCTCTCACTAGTCCCAATGTATACAGATGGTTTTACTACAGGTTTGGCAATATTTACTGAATAATTTTTTACTCAAGGCAATATCGCGTGCGTGCCTACAGATTTCAGTGGGTGATCCAGTCCTGCAGCACCTGGGGCAAGAGTGAGGCCGGGGTGTGACGAAGGATCAGGCGAAAGTGGGCCGCGTTAAGGAGCAAAACAAACCGGGTTGGGTGTAAGGCCGAGGCCAGAGCAGATTTGGGCGAGAGCGGACGGGGGCGGTCACATTCGCAAGGGGGGGCGGTCGCAAGGGGGGGCGTTCGCAAGGGGGGGGCGGTGACAAGGGGGGGGGCGGTGGCAAGGGGGGGCGGTCGCATTCGCAAGGGGGGGCGGTGGCAAGGGGGGGGCGGTCGCAAGGGGGGGGCGGTCGCAAGGGGGGGCGGTCGCAAGGGGCGAGGGCCTTTATCGCCGCGAGCGGCTTTAATTATTATTATTATTATTATTACGTCTTTGACCTCAATTTTGACCCCCTGAACATTAACGAAAACTCAATTTTATTTGACCAAAGGTTCATGGTTGGTGTAAAATTAACTATTTTGATACCCTCAAGACAACACCTTGAACAATGCCTCAGTGGCGCCCCCTCAAGCACGACCCCAATTCAAAAGGAATGATGCATTTTTTGCTCTAAACCTATGTCTTTGGGTACAGTGATAGAGGACATCAAGACAAACCTAAAACATCATTATAGCTCCGCCCTCTGACAAACAGGAAGTCGGCCATATTGGATTGAAAATTGAAGCCTTATTTTCTTCCCCTGATATTTTGTCAAGTCACTCCCAGGGATTTGGACCAAATGAGATCCAACTTGGTGAGTGTAATCTAGAGGCATAGAGCTACAATAATCCAGCTCTATTGTTCAGATATCTGTTACGGTTTGTCTGTACGGCTCTGCCAAATATCATGCTTTTTCCCCACCTCTTTGACGACAACTCAAAAGGGCATGCAAGTTCCAATTGCACTAAACTTTCTATCAGCTAAGCCCCTCTATGGATCGTACTGATTAGCCAGGATAATTGTGCAATTTTCACAAAAATAGCGCCCCCTACCTATACTTGCAAAATTACACTTTTACGAACGTGAAAACAAAATTCATATCTCGATTCTCCATGTCACACTGATCAAAAAGGTCCATTACAACACCCCTCTATCTCGCTTTGTTTTTATATTATTAATATCCTGCTTTTTACCCGCCTCTTTGACGACAACTCAAAAGGGCATGCAATTTCCAATTGCACTAATATGTGTATCACATAAGCCCCTCTATGGATCGTACTGATTAGCCTGGATAATTGTGCAATTTTCACAAAAATAGCGCCCCCTACCTATACCTGCAAAATTACACTTTTACGAAAGTGAAAACTAAAATTATATCCTGATTCTCCATGTCACACTGATCAAAAAAGTCTATTACAACACCCCTCTATCTTGCTTTGTTTTCTTTTATAATTAGGCCCGAGCAACGGACACGAAGTGCCCGGCGAGGGACTAATTAAAATCGTAAAAAAAAAGGGAAAACGCAAGAATTCACATAGCAAACGTGGACCGATACACAAGTAACAGGTATCAGGAATTAGTGCTCCGGGAGGTCTAATTTTGGGTGGCGTTGGCAAGAGAAAATAATAAAAGATGGCTCAGTGGCGCCCCCTCAAACAGGCAGTTTACATTGAGTCAATGAGAGCCCGGTCGCAAAAAATGTCATCGTACAAAGGTGACACTGGCCAGGGACATAGACCACGTCAGGACATGTCAAAAAATATATTATGAGCCCGGCCTAAACTCTACAGGAAGTCGGCCATCTTAGCCCAAACCTCGAACCGTCAAAATCGTACCTGTTGAACTTGTGACCCCTTATCCCCGAGTTTTCAATCAAAAGCTTCAATTTTTGGCCAAAATGACCCAGACCCATGTGGCTTTCCAAATCCTCCTTTCAATTTTGGAAATATTATTGGGCGTGGTCATGACAAGGCCGCAACTCAGAGGCCATTTTCAACAAAATTCAAAGTCTCATATCTTTCACAGACTTTGTCGGATTGCAACGGACCCAATACGGCACACATGCACCTTCTCGAGCTGGACCTAACCATGTGCAAACGCAGCCACTATGGCCAAAAATGACCCACTGGCGCCCCCTTCAAGGTTTTTTCTTGAAAAATTCGAATAAAAAAATCGGGATGGTATGGAGTTGTGAAAATAATCACACAGGCCTTCCCCGTCATGGGGATCAACATACCAAAGAGGCATCACTCTGAGTAATGTCGTTTGGGAGAAATAAAATGCCAAAACATTGCAAAAAAACCGTTTCCATTATTATTATTAGGCCCGAGCAACGGACACGAAGTGCCCGGCGAGGGACTAATTAAAATCGTAAAAAAAAAGGGAAAACGCAAGAATTCACATAGCAAACGTGGACCGATACACAAGTAACAGGTATCAGGAATTAGTGCTCCGGGAGGTCTAATTTTGGGTGGCGTTGGCAAGAGAAAATAATAAAAGATGGCTCAGTGGCGCCCCCTCAAACAGGCAGTTTACATTGAGTCAATGAGAGCCCGGTGGCAAAAAATGTCATCGTACAAAGGTGACACTGGCCAGGGACATAGACCACGTCAGGACATGTCAAAAAATGTATTATGAGCCTGGCCTAAACTCTACAGGAAGTCGGCCATCTTGGCCCAAACCTCGAACCTGCAAAATCGTACCTGTTGAACTTGTGACCCCTGATCCCAGAGTTTTCAATCAAAAGCTTCAATTTTTGGCCAAAATGTCCCAGACCCATGTGGCTTTCCAAATCCTCATTTCAATTTTGGAAATATTATTGGGCGTGGTCATGACAAGGCCGCAACTCAGAGGCCATTTTCAACCAAATTCAAAGTCTCATATCTTTCACAGACTTTGTGGGATTGCAACGGACCCAATACGGCGCACGTGCACATTCTCGAGCTGGACCTAACCATGTGCAAACGCAGCCACTATGGCCAAAAATGACCCACTGGCGCCCCCTTCAAGGTTTTTTCTTGAAAAATTCGAATCAAAAAATCGGGATGGTATGGAGTTGTGAAAATAATCACACAGGCCTTCCCCGTCATAGGGATCAACATACCAAAGAGGCATCACTCTGAGTAATGTCGTTTGGGAGAAATAAAATGCCAAAACATTGCAAAAAAAACGTTTCCATTATTATTATTATTATTATTATTATTATTATTATTACGTCTTTGACCTCAATTTTGACCCCCTGAACATTAACGAAAACTCAATTTTATTTGACCAAAGGTTCATGGTTGGTGTAAAATTAACTATTTTGATACCCTCAAGACAACAGCTTGAACAATGCCTCAGTGGCGCCCCCTCAAGCACGACCCCAATTCAAAAGGAATGATGCATTTTTTGCTCTAAACCTATGTCTTTGGGTACAGTGATAGAGGACATCAAGACAAACCTAAAACATCATTATAGCTCCGCCCTCTGACAAACAGGAAGTCGGCCATATTGGATTGAAAATTGAAGCCTTATTTTCTTCCCCTGATATTTTGTCAAGTCACGCCCAGGGATTTGGACCAAATGAGATCCAACTTGGTGAGTGTAATCTAGAGGCATAGAGCTACAACAATCCAGCTCTATTGTTCAGACATCTGTTACGGTTTGTCTGAACGGCTCTGCCAAATATCATGCTTTTTCCCCACCTCTTTGACGACAACTCAAAAGGGCATGCAAGTTCCAATTGCACTAAAATTTCTATCAGCTAAGCCCCTCTATGGATCGTACTGATTAGCCAGGATGATTGTGCAATTTTCACAAAAATAGCGCCCCCTACCTATACTTGCAAAATTACACTTTTACGAACGTGAAAACAAAATTCATATCTCGATTCTCCATGTCACACTGATCAAAAAGGTCCATTACAACACCCCTCTATCTCGCTTTGTTTTTATATTATTAATATCCTGCTTTTACCTCGCCTCTTTGACGACAACTCAAAAGGGCATGCAATTTCCAATTGCACTAATATGTGTATCACATGAGCCCCTCTATGGATCGTACTGATTCGCCTGGATAATTGTGCAATTTTCACAAAAATAGCGCCCCCTACCTATACCTGCAAAATTACACTTTTACGAAAATGAAAACAAAAATTATATCCTGATTCTCCATGTCACACTGATCAAAAAAGTCTATTACAACATGCCTCTATCTTGCTTTGTTTTCTTTTTAATTAGGCCCGAGCAACGGACACGAAGTGCCCGGCGAGGGACTAATTAAAATCGTAAAAAAAAAGGGAAAACGCAAGAATTCACATAGCAAACGTGGACCGATACACAAGTAACAGGTATCAGGAATTAGTGCTCCGGGAGGTCTAATTTTGGGTGGCGTTGGCAAGAGAAAATAATAAAAGATGGCTCAGTGGCGCCCCCTCAAACAGGCAGTTTACATTGAGTCAATGAGAGCCCGGTGGCAAAAAATGTCATCGTACAAAGGTGACACTGGCCAGGGACATAGACCACGTCAGGACATGTCAAAAAATGTATTATGAGCCTGGCCTAAACTCTACAGGAAGTCGGCCATCTTGGCCCAAACCTCGAACCTGCAAAATCGTACCTGTTGAACTTGTGACCCCTGATCCCAGAGTTTTCAATCAAAAGCTTCAATTTTTGGCCAAAATGTCCCAGACCCATGTGGCTTTCCAAATCCTCATTTCAATTTTGGAAATATTATTGGGCGTGGTCATGACAAGGCCGCAACTCAGAGGCCATTTTCAACCAAATTCAAAGTCTCATATCTTTCACAGACTTTGTGGGATTGCAACGGACCCAATACGGCGCACGTGCACATTCTCGAGCTGGACCTAACCATGTGCAAACGCAGCCACTATGGCCAAAAATGACCCACTGGCGCCCCCTTCAAGGTTTTTTCTTGAAAAATTCGAATCAAAAAATCGGGATGGTATGGAGTTGTGAAAATAATCACACAGGCCTTCCCCGTCATAGGGATCAACATACCAAAGAGGCATCACTCTGAGTAATGTCGTTTGGGAGAAATAAAATGCCAAAACATTGCAAAAAAAACGTTTCCATTATTATTATTATTATTATTATTATTATTATTATTACGTCTTTGACCTCAATTTTGACCCCCTGAACATTAACGAAAACTCAATTTTATTTGACCAAAGGTTCATGGTTGGTGTAAAATTAACTATTTTGATACCCTCAAGACAACAGCTTGAACAATGCCTCAGTGGCGCCCCCTCAAGCACGACCCCAATTCAAAAGGAATGATGCATTTTTTGCTCTAAACCTATGTCTTTGGGTACAGTGATAGAGGACATCAAGACAAACCTAAAACATCATTATAGCTCCGCCCTCTGACAAACAGGAAGTCGGCCATATTGGATTGAAAATTGAAGCCTTATTTTCTTCCCCTGATATTTTGTCAAGTCACGCCCAGGGATTTGGACCAAATGAGATCCAACTTGGTGAGTGTAATCTAGAGGCATAGAGCTACAACAATCCAGCTCTATTGTTCAGACATCTGTTACGGTTTGTCTGAACGGCTCTGCCAAATATCATGCTTTTTCCCCACCTCTTTGACGACAACTCAAAAGGGCATGCAAGTTCCAATTGCACTAAAATTTCTATCAGCTAAGCCCCTCTATGGATCGTACTGATTAGCCAGGATGATTGTGCAATTTTCACAAAAATAGCGCCCCCTACCTATACTTGCAAAATTACACTTTTACGAACGTGAAAACAAAATTCATATCTCGATTCTCCATGTCACACTGATCAAAAAGGTCCATTACAACACCCCTCTATCTCGCTTTGTTTTTATATTATTAATATCCTGCTTTTACCTCGCCTCTTTGACGACAACTCAAAAGGGCATGCAATTTCCAATTGCACTAATATGTGTATCACATGAGCCCCTCTATGGATCGTACTGATTCGCCTGGATAATTGTGCAATTTTCACAAAAATAGCGCCCCCTACCTATACCTGCAAAATTACACTTTTACGAAAATGAAAACAAAAATTATATCCTGATTCTCCATGTCACACTGATCAAAAAAGTCTATTACAACATGCCTCTATCTTGCTTTGTTTTCTTTTTAATTAGGCCCGAGCAACGGACACGAAGTGCCCGGCGAGGGACTAATTAAAATCGTAAAAAAAAAGGGAAAACGCAAGAATTCACATAGCAAACGTGGACCGATACACAAGTAACAGGTATCAGGAATTAGTGCTCCGGGAGGTCTAATTTTGGGTGGCGTTGGCAAGAGAAAATAATAAAAGATGGCTCAGTGGCGCCCCCTCAAACAGGCAGTTTACATTGAGTCAATGAGAGCCCGGTGGCAAAAAATGTCATCGTACAAAGGTGACACTGGCCAGGGACATAGACCACGTCAGGACATGTCAAAAAATGTATTATGAGCCTGGCCTAAACTCTACAGGAAGTCGGCCATCTTGGCCCAAACCTCGAACCTGCAAAATCGTACCTGTTGAACTTGTGACCCCTGATCCCAGAGTTTTCAATCAAAAGCTTCAATTTTTGGCCAAAATGTCCCAGACCCATGTGGCTTTCCAAATCCTCATTTCAATTTTGGAAATATTATTGGGCGTGGTCATGACAAGGCCGCAACTCAGAGGCCATTTTCAACCAAATTCAAAGTCTCATATCTTTCACAGACTTTGTGGGATTGCAACGGACCCAATACGGCGCACGTGCACATTCTCGAGCTGGACCTAACCATGTGCAAACGCAGCCACTATGGCCAAAAATGACCCACTGGCGCCCCCTTCAAGGTTTTTTCTTGAAAAATTCGAATCAAAAAATCGGGATGGTATGGAGTTGTGAAAATAATCACACAGGCCTTCCCCGTCATAGGGATCAACATACCAAAGAGGCATCACTCTGAGTAATGTCGTTTGGGAGAAATAAAATGCCAAAACATTGCAAAAAAAACGTTTCCATTATTATTATTATTATTATTATTATTATTATTATTACGTCTTTGACCTCAATTTTGACCCCCTGAACATTAACGAAAACTCAATTTTATTTGACCAAAGGTTCATGGTTGGTGTAAAATTAACTATTTTGATACCCTCAAGACAACAGCTTGAACAATGCCTCAGTGGCGCCCCCTCAAGCACGACCCCAATTCAAAAGGAATGATGCATTTTTTGCTCTAAACCTATGTCTTTGGGTACAGTGATAGAGGACATCAAGACAAACCTAAAACATCATTATAGCTCCGCCCTCTGACAAACAGGAAGTCGGCCATATTGGATTGAAAATTGAAGCCTTATTTTCTTCCCCTGATATTTTGTCAAGTCACGCCCAGGGATTTGGACCAAATGAGATCCAACTTGGTGAGTGTAATCTAGAGGCATAGAGCTACAACAATCCAGCTCTATTGTTCAGACATCTGTTACGGTTTGTCTGAACGGCTCTGCCAAATATCATGCTTTTTCCCCACCTCTTTGACGACAACTCAAAAGGGCATGCAAGTTCCAATTGCACTAAAATTTCTATCAGCTAAGCCCCTCTATGGATCGTACTGATTAGCCAGGATGATTGTGCAATTTTCACAAAAATAGCGCCCCCTACCTATACTTGCAAAATTACACTTTTACGAACGTGAAAACAAAATTCATATCTCGATTCTCCATGTCACACTGATCAAAAAGGTCCATTACAACACCCCTCTATCTCGCTTTGTTTTTATATTATTAATATCCTGCTTTTACCTCGCCTCTTTGACGACAACTCAAAAGGGCATGCAATTTCCAATTGCACTAATATGTGTATCACATGAGCCCCTCTATGGATCGTACTGATTCGCCTGGATAATTGTGCAATTTTCACAAAAATAGCGCCCCCTACCTATACCTGCAAAATTACACTTTTACGAAAATGAAAACAAAAATTATATCCTGATTCTCCATGTCACACTGATCAAAAAAGTCTATTACAACATGCCTCTATCTTGCTTTGTTTTCTTTTTAATTAGGCCCGAGCAACGGACACGAAGTGCCCGGCGAGGGACTAATTAAAATCGTAAAAAAAAAGGGAAAACGCAAGAATTCACATAGCAAACGTGGACCGATACACAAGTAACAGGTATCAGGAATTAGTGCTCCGGGAGGTCTAATTTTGGGTGGCGTTGGCAAGAGAAAATAATAAAAGATGGCTCAGTGGCGCCCCCTCAAACAGGCAGTTTACATTGAGTCAATGAGAGCCCGGTGGCAAAAAATGTCATCGTACAAAGGTGACACTGGCCAGGGACATAGACCACGTCAGGACATGTCAAAAAATGTATTATGAGCCTGGCCTAAACTCTACAGGAAGTCGGCCATCTTGGCCCAAACCTCGAACCTGCAAAATCGTACCTGTTGAACTTGTGACCCCTGATCCCAGAGTTTTCAATCAAAAGCTTCAATTTTTGGCCAAAATGTCCCAGACCCATGTGGCTTTCCAAATCCTCATTTCAATTTTGGAAATATTATTGGGCGTGGTCATGACAAGGCCGCAACTCAGAGGCCATTTTCAACCAAATTCAAAGTCTCATATCTTTCACAGACTTTGTGGGATTGCAACGGACCCAATACGGCGCACGTGCACATTCTCGAGCTGGACCTAACCATGTGCAAACGCAGCCACTATGGCCAAAAATGACCCACTGGCGCCCCCTTCAAGGTT